>CM017772.1:22362926-23633839 GCA_008009225.1 Acer yangbiense | reverse complement strand
GTTTGAGACTATCAAAATGGAATAGGAAGGCATGGCATGCTCTCTATTGTGCAGTGGATGAAAATCAGTACAACTGATTCAGAACACTAGGATAGCCAAGGAGACATGGACATCCCCCCCCTCCATCCAGAACCCCGTCCCCCCCACCCGAAGCTATAAGTCCTTCAAACGCAATTTGAGTTGCTAAGATGGAGGAGATGAGTGCTTCAATGACTTTGAGTCAAGTTGATGGGATTTGTCAATCAAAGAAAGCCATCAACTCGTTGATCCTTATTCGGATAGGAAAGTTAAGCAGAAAATTATGAGGTCTCTCCCTCCCTGCTAGGTTTGAATCAAAGGTGACGGCTTTAGAGGAGAATAGCACTTATAGGACATGAGCCGAGAGAGGTAATTGGAAGACTCCTCCCTATTATCTAGAAAGGCTCCTAGTATTCTCACCTCCTAAAAAGCAAAAAGGATTGCTTTGAAAACTTCCAAGGTTGAGAAGAGGAAAAGTGACTCGGACGAAGACCTCGAAATTGTTGCTTAGAAGATTCAGAAATTCATCAAGTCGAGAAGAAAGGATTTTGATCCAAGGCCAAGACTTAAAAAAAGGCTCCCTTCAAGATTTTTGAGCCTAGGCAAGAGAAGTGAAAAAAAGGGGTCCAATGCTATGATGTGTGGTATAGGTCACACTCTCCCCCGAGTGTGGAACTTTGAGAACAAGATGGCAAAAGTGATGCACCGCGCAGTTGGATTGAAAGTGATTGACTCCTAAGAGGACAAGTCATCAAGTGATGATGACTTACCATTGACTACACGGCATTTGGTGCCCATTGTGTATAAGCCAAGTTGTTGGTAAAGAATGACTTGACTAAGATCCTATAGGTAGAAAGAGCTGAAGAAGTTAGCTATAGAGGAGATAGGGTAGCTACTCATTGGTATACTGCCTCTCATTAACTCAAGAGACCAAGGTGAAGGTCTTACTGAGGAAATGACTCCATAGGAGAATGGAGAGTGGAGGAGATAACTCAAGTGAAGGATGCTCTCATCTAACTCTAGCAAATAAGTGTAGAGAAAATGGCATGTAAAGACTTTATAGTCAAATGTGAAAGTTCATTGGAAGAAGAACACATAGAAAATTGAAAGATTTTAGAGTATGAATAATAACTTTCAGACACATAATGACCACTTAAAGTAAACAAGTGGAGGTCTCCAAGTTTATTTTAGACAACTAACAAGGAATGACTAGTAGGTCTACGAATGAATGAAAGAAAGGTTAAGAGAGAGCTGGATGACAAGCTATAATTCCATTGACTAAACTCCACTTCGACACAAATGACCTAAATACAAGCAACCAGGAACTTGACCACATTGTTGGTAGTGGAAAGACCCTTGTGACAAGAGAGGTATTGGTATGCAAAGCAGGAATCACTACTCCAGTTAAGACCAGCTCGTCAAGAGTATTAGGCAAGAAGAAGCACTCGCCGGTGCATACTCCTAGAATGAAAATGATCTAGGACAATTGTTTCAAGAAGGTGCACAATTGAATGAAGCTCTTAAAGTTATTAAAATACTCGAGGCGTGTCAATATAAAGCTAGAGGGGGGGTGAATAGATTTTAGCTATTATTACCCAATTTTCGCATGCAAGTCAATTTACGAAAATGCCCCTACTAGTCAAAATACATACAAGTGTAATATAGTGCGGAATTTAAATACACTTGATGTATACGTGGAAACCCAACCACTGGGAAAAACCACGGGCTGTAGTGCGCCACACTCGAACTCGAAATCACTAATTGAAATGAAGTTTACAACCTATGTAGACCTCGTCTAACATTCCGGTCTGTAACCCCTCACTTCTACCCAGCGGGCCTTTATTAGCAACCCTATTCCAATTTGCTTGAGGCCTAAGCACTCTTAGCCTCAAGACTTACTTCTCTAAGAAGAGAAACAACCTATGTGAATAATATATGAATATTCAATAACAACAAGGCTAGGTAACCTTAGATGCTTATCTAGGATGATGATATAATCAATTTAATCAACCCTAGATATCAATTGCTAAATGACATGTCAATAGCTTAGCTAATCAAGATTAATTAAAAACCTAATTAGCTATCACAAACAACACTCAATTAATTTTCATCACAAATAATCTCTAACTTGTATCTAGCATATAATCAAAAGCATACAAGTAATTAAAGAGATGTATTAATATGAAAAACACTAAAGTATATGAAATTAGTGAAGAACATACCAAATAAGATGTGATGATTCAAACCATGCATGGATCAATTCTATGAAGGCATAGAAGATCAAATATGAAATTTGATGCAAAAGGAATTGATTTGAGTGTTTAAAGATAGGTTCTTGATTTGATTTTTTCTCAAAAATCTCTCTTGAAAGATTAGGGTTCTAATTGCTCAAGAAACTTATTCAGAGATTGAGAAAACAAGATTTATAGACATCAAGAATTGGGCATGTGAAAAGACACTTTTGCCCCTGAAACGCACCGTTCGGCGGTTTCAATCGGCGGCCAGGCCGCCGATGACGACCGCCGAATTGAGCTCGTGAAGAACAGAGCATTAACGGCGGTTTCATTCGGCGGTTACGTGACCGCCGATCCAACCGCCGAATCAAACCCGAGAGATTAAAATCGATCAGGTATGAACGGCGGTTTCGAACGGCGGTCGTGACCGCCGATCTTGACCGCATAATTGCTTCAGACCAATCTGGACTGAAACGGCGGTTTCAGTCGGCGGCCAGGCCGCCGATAATAACCGCCGATCACCAACAATGGTGAAAACCAAGGAGAAGCCAAGGGCATTCTCCATAGGCGGTCTTCGCGCGAAACCAAGCACTCATTAGTGCAAGCGCGGACGTTTCCGAACAATGTCGGGAAACGAATTATAAGGCACATATACACACAACAAGATATATCAACCAAAGTGCTAGTGTGTAAAGTGACATGTGAAGAGATGCACATAAAAATAAGCAAGTATGCAATCATAGCAAGAATGCTAAGTGAGTGTGTGCTACTAAATCTCTTCAAAGAAAAACAAGCACAAGAGATTATACCTTTGGCGTGCTTGAATCTTGAGGTCATGGAAGGGCTTTGATCTTCAACACTAAACACTTGGACTACCCTTACATTCAAAACCCCAACATGTGGTTTGACCACGAAATAAGCCAATCAACAAAACGGGAATCCTTACAATCTCCCCCTTTGGCTATTTCGTGACAAAACCACCACTCACATTGATTCCTCACAACAAAATAAACCTATGGGTCAATGAAGATTTTCTACAATACAAAGAGATATATAAAAATAAAACTTGAAGTCTTCAATCTCTTGTAGAACAATCATTCCCTGAAACAAGGTTTCTAACTTTCCGAAACAAGTAAAAGTGAGATGAATCAAGTGAGGACATAAACAAGCATTTGCATTTCTAAGAAATTAAACACAACATCATGCAATGTATGATGAATGCAATGCTCCCCCTCAAGGGTTACTCCCCCTCAATGTATATTCTCCCCAATGTGCACCAATTGCTACAACAATTTGCACCTCCCCTTACCACATTATACTCCCCCTTTTTGTCATGATATAGACAAAGGAGTAGTCCCCAACCGGGTCACTCAAGGCAAGAGAGATAGTAGCATTCTAGTATATGCATAATCAATATAAGTCACTTTATGCAATCTCAATTAATCGGAGAGAAACGAGGAGTTTTATTAGATAAAATGTGTGAAACAAAATGCTTTGCATACAAGACATATTGCATTCAAGTCCAAAATACCATGGTATTTGGCAAAGCAAATGACAAAGGTTTCTAATAGGAATTCAAACCAATTTCACCATTGTCATGAGAGAAGCAAGGATATAGAAATTTCATTGATTTCAATTTAAGAACAACTATATCCAACTTTATAAGCTAAACATGTCATGAGCAACTTTGCACCCTATTTGATTTTTCCGGATAAGATATCCGTATGATAGTAGACATGTTCAACCAATAAAGAAAGAGAGACATTTGGATTGTAAAATCCTTGAATGGATACAAGATCCTTTTTCATTTGAGTCTCATTAGCTTTTTCACACAAGTTTTTGCATTTAAGAACGCAATTATCAATTCATGCTTTTTCATTTGAGCATGTACATGAATTTCATGCTTTTCATAAGACATTAGCATGTTATTTAAGAATCATCATGTCATGGAGATAATCATAGGTCATTCAAATCATACTTCCTACATACATCTCCTAGTCCAAAATGCATGTTTGAACATAAATATGACATGGATTGTAAACAAGCAAGGTTCACACTTATTGAATTGAAAACATATATACATATGTGAAACCAAGCTTACTCAAGCAATCAACCAAGAAGCATAAGATTTTTCAAATTTTTTGCAAGTGACAAGAATGCAAAAATAGCTCTCTTTGCTTGAGTTCCCCATATGGGGTTAGTATCATCCTTCATTAATGAAGGGCATGAGGTCCTATGGACCTACCAAGTCCATTGGACTTAGTTGAACCTATTTGAGACTTGTTAGTCTCGTAGCAAGCGGGTTCATTTTTCCTTATCCACATAGATATAACATTTTTCTTCCTAGTGGACAAAGGTTGCATGTCATTCACTAACCTAGGATTATTGACAAAAGATTTCCTAGGCTCATGCAAATGGGCTCTTCTTAGCCTCTTTTTCTTTATCATGCTATCAATCCTACAATGGTTAATGTACTTAAAGCACTTAGGCCTAATATGCCCATAAACACCACAATAATGACAAGTTGGTACAAAGTAAGAATTCATACCATGTTCTTGTGAAGTCATTGGAGACTCATCATGCATTTGATGTCTCTTTTGGTGTTGAGTCGGTTCATGTCTTCTATTTGGTTGAACCGGAATGGGTTGCCTCCTTGGATTAGGTAGCATGTTTTGCCTCTTTTCATAGTGAGTCATTTGTTGAGGAGAGATGACTCGAGAGGCTCTAATTCGTTGAGCTTGGGGTTGTCTCGTTTTCACCACCTTCACTTGTGCATTTTTCGAACATTGTCCTAGTTCTAACTTCTTCCTAGGAGTTTGCACCGGTGACGCTTCTATCTTACCCAAACTCTTCACAAAGATGGTCTTCTTAGGAATAGAGCAATCCTTGCTCACTTCGAATCCAAGACCTCTTTTGTCACAAGGGCTTTTTCCTACACCAAGTATGTTGTCAAGTTTCTTGGTGCTTGTGGTCATTCTAGTCAATGACTCTTTGGCTTCAACAAGCTCTCTCTTCAAACCCTCTTCATTCCTCTTAGACAAAGCTAGCTCATCTTTTAGCTTGTCTTCTTCCACCATGGATCTTATCACTTCATCATTCAAGTGATCAACTTGTGTTGAAAGCCTAAGTAGTTCTTCCTTTAACCTTTGAATCTCTTTTTCATTCTTTAACTTAGAGCTTTCAAAACTTTCAAAGTTGTCCTTAAGATCCATTTTCTCCACTTGCTTCTTTAGGAGGTCATTGTATGTTGTAAGCTCTAGATTTTCTTCCTCTAAAATCCTTAGAAATCTATCTTTCTTCTTCATGGAGCTTTCAACATTGACTATAAAGTTATGCATATCCATATTCTCTACATTTCCATTTGTAGAGTTAGATAAGGAGTCATCTCCACTAGTGTCATCTTCTAGGCTCTCCTCCTCTCTTATGGATCCAATTTCCTCATCAAGACCTTCACCTTGATCTCTTGAGTCAATAAGTGCCATATCCCAATGCGAAGCAACAACTATCTCCTCTAGAGCTACTTCTTCGACTTTCTCTTCTATGGGATCACTAGCAACGGAATTCTTACCAACAACTTCATTTTCTTCACAATTGGCACCCAATGCCTTGAAGTTATTGATAAGCTCATCATCACTTGATGACTTATCTCCTTCTTCGGAGTCATCACTTTCACTCCAAATGGCGGCCATCATTTTTTCTCTCTTGTTCTTCAAATTCCCACAATCTAGTGAGATATGACCTATGCCACCACACTCATAGCATTGGATCCCTTTCCTTTCACTATTCTCTTGCCTATGCTCAACCTTCTTGAAAGGAACCCTTTTCTTCAATTCTTGCCCTTTGGATGCATGACCCTTCTTCTCGAATTTTACAAACTTCTTGAATTTTCTCATTAAAAGTGCCATGTCTTCATCCGAGTCATCCTTGTCCTCCTTCTCAACCTTGGAAGCTCTCAAAGTAATCCCTTTTTGCTTCTTTGAAGGAGTGGAGCTAGGACCCTTCCTAGACTCGTAGGCGAGAAGTCTACCTATTACCTCGCTCGGCTTCATGTCCTTAAAATCACTATTTTCTTCTAAAGCCGTCACCTTAGACTCAAACCTCTCGGGAAGCGATCTCATTATCTTTTGCTTGATCCTTCTATCCGAGTAAGGGTCACCAAGTTGATGACTTTGGTTGACAATGTCCATCAACCTAATCTCGAAGTCGTTGAAGCACTCATTCTCCTCCATCCTAAGTGTCTCAAATTGAGTTTGGAGGACTTGAAGTTTGGAGTCCTTCACTACTTCGGTTCCCTCGTGTGCAACCTCTAAGATGTCCCATGCCTCCTTGGCTATCTTAGTGTTCTGAATCAGTTTGTACTGATTTTCATCCACTGCACATATGAGGGCGTGCCACGCCTTTTGATTCCACTTGGACAACTCAAACTCAGGTTGTGTCCACTGTGCCTTAGGCTTGAGCACTTCTTCTCCTCCATCCGTGGGAGTCATCATAGGAGGCGAATATCCATCTTCAATGGCCATCCATGCCCTATCATGGATTTGACACACATATGCCTCCATCTTCCCTTTCCATTGGGAGTAATTTATGCCGGTGAGGAGGGGTGGCCGTGTGCTTGAAGCACCCTCATGGTTGCCACCGAATCCACTCATTG
Organism: Acer yangbiense; assembly: GCA_008009225.1. NCBI lineage: Eukaryota > Viridiplantae > Streptophyta > Magnoliopsida > Sapindales > Sapindaceae > Acer > Acer yangbiense. The sequence goes on along the minus strand of CM017772.1, from coordinate 23,626,936 downwards.
TCTCAAATGAATGAATGAAATGTATGCAAAATGTATGAATGAGCAAAAATCACACAAATGCACAACACACCTAAAATGAGCTAGGATCACCTAAGTATATCTAGGAACCCGCTCTGATACCAATTGAAAGTCCTTAAAATACTCGAGGCGTGTTCAATATAAAGCTAGAGGGGGGGTGAATAGATTTTAGCTATTATTACCCAATTTTCGCATGCAAGTCAATTTTACGAAAATGCCCCTACTAGTCAAAAATACATACAAGTGTAATATAGTGCGGAATTTAAATAACACTTGATGTATACGTGGAAACCCAACCACTGGGAAAAACCACGGGCTGTATAGTGCGCCACACTCGGAACTCGAAATCACTAATTGAAATGAAGTTTACAACCTATGTAGACCTCGTCTAACATTCCGGTCTGTAACCCCTCACTTCTACCCAGCGGGCCTTTATTAGCAACCCTATTCCAATTTGCTTGAGGCCTAAGCACTCTTAGCCTCAAGACTTACTTCTCTAAGAAGAGAAACAACCTATGTGAATATATATATGAATATTCAAATAACAAACAAGGCTAGGTAACCTTAGATGCTTATCTAGGATGATGATATAATCAATTTAATCAACCCTAGATATCAATTGCTAAATGACATGTCAAATAGCTTAGCTAATCAAGATTAATTAAAAACCTAATTAGCTATCACAAACAACACTCAATTAATTTTCATCACAAATAATCTCTAACTTGTATCTAGCATATAATCAAAAGCATACAAGTAATTAAAGAGATGTATTAATATGAAAAACACTAAAGTAATATGAAATTAGTGAAGAACATACCAAATAAGATGTGATGATTCAAAACCATGCATGGATCAATTCTATGAAGGCATAGAAGATCAAATATGAAATTTGATGCAAAAGGGAATTGATTTGAGTGTTTAAAGATAGGTTCTTGATTTGATTTTTTTCTCAAAAATCTCTCTTGAAAGATTAGGGTTCTAATTGCTCAAGAAACTTATTCAGAGATTGAGAAAACAAGATATTTATAGACATCAAGAATTGGGCATGTGAAAAGACACTTTTGCCCCTGAAACGCACCGTTCGGCGGTTTCAATCGGCGGCCAGGCCGCCGATGACGACCGCCGAATTGAGCTCGTGAAGAACAGAGCATTAACGGCGGTTTCATTCGGCGGTTACGTGACCGCCGATCCAACCGCCGAATCAAACCCGAGAGATTAAAATCGATCAGGTATGAACGGCGGTTTCGAACGGCGGTCGTGACCGCCGATCTTGACCGCATAATTGCTTCAGACCAATCTGGACTGAAACGGCGGTTTCAGTCGGCGGCCAGGCCGCCGATAATAACCGCCGATCACCAACAATGGTGAAAACCAAGGAGAAGCCAAGGGCATTCTCCATAGGCGGTCTTCGCGCGAAACCAAGCACTCATTAGTGCAAGCGCGGACGTTTCCGAACAATGTCGGGAAACGAATTATAAGGCACATATACACACAACAAGATATATCAACCAAAGTGCTAGTGTGTAAAGTGACATGTGAAGAGATGCACATAAAAATAAGCAAGTATGCAATCATAGCAAGAATGCTAAGTGAGTGTGTGCTACTAAATCTCTTCAAAGAAAAACAAGCACAAGAGATTATACCTTTGGCGTGCTTGAATCTTGAGGTCATGGAAGGGCCTTTGATCTTCAACACTAAACACTTGGACTACCCTTACATTCAAAACCCCAACATGTGGTTTGACCACGAAATAAGCCAATCAACAAAACGGGAATCCTTACAATCTCCCCCTTTGGCTATTTCGTGACAAAACCACCACTCACATTGATTCCTCACAACAAAAATAAACCTATGGGTCAATGAAGATTTTCTACAATACAAAGAGATATATAAAAATAAAACTTGAAGTCTTCAATCTCTTGTAGAACAATCATTCCCTGAAACAAGGTTTCTAAACTTTCCGAAACAAGTAAAAGTGAGATGAATCAAGTGAGGACATAAACAAGCATTTGCATTTCTAAGAAATTAAACACAACATCATGCAATGTATGATGAATGCAATGCTCCCCCTCAAAGGGTTACTCCCCCTCAATGTATATTCTCCCCAATGTGCACCAATTGCTACAACAATTTGCACCTCCCCTTACCACATTATACTCCCCCTTTTTGTCATGATATAGACAAAGGAGTAGTCCCCAACCGGGTCACTCAAGGCAAAGAGAGATAGTAGCATTCTAGTATATGCATAATCAATATAAGTCACTTTATGCAATCTCAATTAATCGGAGAGAAACGAGGAGTTTTATTAGATAAAATGTGTGAAACAAAATGCTTTGCATACAAGACATATTGCATTCAAGTCCAAAATACCATGGTATTTGGCAAAGCAAATGACAAAGGTTTCTAATAGGAATTCAAACCAATTTCACCATTGTCATGAGAGAAGCAAGGATATAGAAATTTCATTGATTTCAATTTAAGAACAACTATATCCAACTTTATAAGCTAAACATGTCATGAGCAACTTTGCACCCTATTTGATTTTTCCGGATAAGATATCCGTATGATAGTAGACATGTTCAACCAATAAAGAAAGAGAGACATTTGGATTGTAAAATCCTTGAATGGATACAAGATCCTTTTTCATTTGAGTCTCATTAGCTTTTTCACACAAGTTTTTGCATTTAAGAACGCAATTATCAATTCATGCTTTTTCATTTGAGCATGTACATGAATTTCATGCTTTTCATAAGACATTAGCATGTTATTTAAGAATCATCATGTCATGGAGATAATCATAGGTCATTCAAATCATACTTCCTACATACATCTCCTAGTCCAAAATGCATGTTTGAACATAAATATGACATGGATTGTAAACAAGCAAGGTTCACACTTATTGAATTGAAAACATATATACATATGTGCAACCAAGCTTACTCAAGCAATCAACCAAGAAGCATAAGATTTTTCAAATTTTTTGCAAGTGACAAGAATGCAAAAATAGCTCTCTTTGCTTGAGTTCCCCATATGGGGTTAGTATCATCCTTCATTAATGAAGGGCATGAGGTCCTATGGACCTACCAAGTCCATTGGACTTAGTTGAACCTATTTGAGACTTGTTAGTCTCGTAGCAAGCGGGTTCATTTTTCCTTATCCACATAGATATAACATTTTTCTTCCTAGTGGACAAAGGTTGCATGTCATTCACTAACCTAGGATTATTGACAAAAGATTTCCTAGGCTCATGCAAATGGGCTCTTCTTAGCCTCTTTTTCTTTATCATGCTATCAATCCTACAATGGTTAATGTACTTAAAGCACTTAGGCCTAATATGCCCATAAACACCACAATAATGACAAGTTGGTACAAAGTAAGAATTCATACCATGTTCTTGTGAAGTCATTGGAGACTCATCATGCATTTGATGTCTCTTTTGGTGTTGAGTCGGTTCATGTCTTCTATTTGGTTGAACCGGAATGGGTTGCCTCCTTGGATTAGGTAGCATGTTTTGCCTCTTTTCATAGTGAGTCATTTGTTGAGGAGAGATGACTCGAGAGGCTCTAATCCGTTGAGCTTGGGGTTGTCTCGTTTTCACCACCTTCACTTGTGCATTTTTCGAACATTGTCCTAGTTCTAACTTCTTCCTAGGAGTTTGCACCGGTGACGCTTCTATCTTACCCAAACTCTTCACAAAGATGGTCTTCTTAGGAATAGAGCAATCCTTGCTCACTTCGAATCCAAGACCTCTTTTGTCACAAGGGCTTTTTCCTACACCAAGTATGTTGTCAAGTTTCTTGGTGCTTGTGGTCATTCTAGTCAATGACTCTTTGGCTTCAACAAGCTCTCTCTTCAAACCCTCTTCATTCCTCTTAGACAAAGCTAGCTCATCTTTTAGCTTGTCTTCTTCCACCATGGATCTTATCACTTCATCATTCAAGTGATCAACTTGTGTTGAAAGCCTAAGTAGTTCTTCCTTTAACCTTTGAATCTCTTTTTCATTCTTTAACTTAGAGCTTTCAAAACTTTCAAAGTTGTCCTTAAGATCCATTTTCTCCACTTGCTTCTTTAGGAGGTCATTGTATGTTGTAAGCTCTAGATTTTCTTCCTCTAAAATCCTTAGAAATCTATCTTTCTTCTTCATGGAGCTTTCAACATTGACTATAAAGTTATGCATATCCATATTCTCTACATTTCCATTTGTAGAGTTAGATAAGGAGTCATCTCCACTAGTGTCATCTTCTAGGCTCTCCTCCTCTCTTATGGATCCAATTTCCTCATCAAGACCTTCACCTTGATCTCTTGAGTCAATAAGTGCCATATCCCAATGCGAAGCAACAACTATCTCCTCTAGAGCTACTTCTTCGACTTTCTCTTCTATGGGATCACTAGCAACGGAATTCTTACCAACAACTTCATTTTCTTCACAATTGGCACCCAATGCCTTGAAGTTATTGATAAGCTCATCATCACTTGATGACTTATCTCCTTCTTCGGAGTCATCACTTTCACTCCAAATGGCGGCCATCATTTTTTCTCTCTTGTTCTTCAAATTCCCACAATCTAGTGAGATATGACCTATGCCACCACACTCATAGCATTGGATCCCTTTCCTTTCACTATTCTCTTGCCTATGCTCAACCTTCTTGAAAGGAACCCTTTTCTTCAATTCTTGCCCTTTGGATGCATGACCCTTCTTCTCGAATTTTACAAACTTCTTGAATTTTCTCATTAAAAGTGCCATGTCTTCATCCGAGTCATCCTTGTCCTCCTTCTCAACCTTGGAAGCTCTCAAAGTAATCCCTTTTTGCTTCTTTGAAGGAGTGGAGCTAGGACCCTTCCTAGACTCGTAGGCGAGAAGTCTACCTATTACCTCGCTCGGCTTCATGTCCTTAAAATCACTATTTTCTTCTAAAGCCGTCACCTTAGACTCAAACCTCTCGGGAAGCGATCTCATTATCTTTTGCTTGATCCTTCTATCCGAGTAAGGGTCACCAAGTTGATGACTTTGGTTGACAATGTCCATCAACCTAATCTCGAAGTCGTTGAAGCACTCATTCTCCTCCATCCTAAGTGTCTCAAATTGAGTTTGGAGGACTTGAAGTTTGGAGTCCTTCACTACTTCGGTTCCCTCGTGTGCAACCTCTAAGATGTCCCATGCCTCCTTGGCTATCTTAGTGTTCTGAATCAGTTTGTACTGATTTTCATCCACTGCACATATGAGGGCGTGCCACGCCTTTTGATTCCACTTGGACAACTCAAACTCAGGTTGTGTCCACTGTGCCTTAGGCTTGAGCACTTCTTCTCCTCCATCCATGGGAGTCATCATAGGAGGCGAATATCCATCTTCAATGGCCATCCATGCCCTATCATGGATTTGACACACATATGCCTCCATCTTCCCTTTCCATTGGGAGTAATTTATGCCGGTGAGGAGGGGTGGCCGTGTGCTTGAAGCACCCTCATGGTTGCCACCGAATCCACTCATTGTATCAAATGAATGAATGAAATGTATGCAAAATGTATGAATGAGCAAAAATCACACAAATGCACAACACACCTAAAATGAGCTAGGATCACCTAAGTATATCTAGGAACCCGCTCTGATACCAATTGAAAGTCCTTAAAATACTCGAGGCGTGTTCAATATAAAGCTAGAGGGGGGGGTGAATAGATTTTAGCTATTATTACCCAATTTTCGCATGCAAGTCAATTTTACGAAAATGCCCCTACTAGTCAAAAATACATACAAGTGTAATATAGTGCGGAATTTAAATAACACTTGATGTATACGTGGAAACCCAACCACTGGGAAAAACCACGGGCTGTATAGTGCGCCACACTCGGAACTCGAAATCACTAATTGAAATGAAGTTTACAACCTATGTAGACCTCGTCTAACATTCCGGTCTGTAACCCCTCACTTCTACCCAGCGGGCCTTTATTAGCAACCCTATTCCAATTTGCTTGAGGCCTAAGCACTCTTAGCCTCAAGACTTACTTCTCTAAGAAGAGAAACAACCTATGTGAATATATATATGAATATTCAAATAACAAACAAGGCTAGGTAACCTTAGATGCTTATCTAGGATGATGATATAATCAATTTAATCAACCCTAGATATCAATTGCTAAATGACATGTCAAATAGCTTAGCTAATCAAGATTAATTAAAAACCTAATTAGCTATCACAAACAACACTCAATTAATTTTCATCACAAATAATCTCTAACTTGTATCTAGCATATAATCAAAAGCATACAAGTAATTAAAGAGATGTATTAATATGAAAAACACTAAAGTAATATGAAATTAGTGAAGAACATACCAAATAAGATGTGATGATTCAAAACCATGCATGGATCAATTCTATGAAGGCATAGAAGATCAAATATGAAATTTGATGCAAAAGGGAATTGATTTGAGTGTTTAAAGATAGGTTCTTGATTTGATTTTTTTCTCAAAAATCTCTCTTGAAAGATTAGGGTTCTAATTGCTCAAGAAACTTATTCAGAGATTGAGAAAACAAGATATTTATAGACATCAAGAATTGGGCATGTGAAAAGACACTTTTGCCCCTGAAACGCACCGTTCGGCGGTTTCAATCGGCGGCCAGGCCGCCGATGACGACCGCCGAATTGAGCTCGTGAAGAACAGAGCATTAACGGCGGTTTCATTCGGCGGTTACGTGACCGTCAATCCAACCGCCGAATCAAACCCGAGAGATTAAAATCGATCAGGTATGAACGGCGGTTTCGAACGGCGGTCGTGACCGCCGATCTTGACCGCATAATTGCTTCAGACCAATCTGGACTGAAACGGCGGTTTCAGTCGGCGGCCAGGCCGCCGATAATAACCGCCGATCACCAACAATGGTGAAAACCAAGGAGAAGCCAAGGGCATTCTCCATAGGCGGTCTTCGCGCGAAACCAAGCACTCATTAGTGCAAGCGCGGACGTTTCCGAACAATGTCGGGAAACGAATTATAAGGCACATATACACACAACAAGATATATCAACCAAAGTGCTAGTGTGTAAAGTGACATGTGAAGAGATGCACATAAAAATAAGCAAGTATGCAATCATAGCAAGAATGCTAAGTGAGTGTGTGCTACTAAATCTCTTCAAAGAAAAACAAGCACAAGAGATTATACCTTTGGCGTGCTTGAATCTTGAGGTCATGGAAGGGCCTTTGATCTTCAACACTAAACACTTGGACTACCCTTACATTCAAAACCCCAACATGTGGTTTGACCACGAAATAAGCCAATCAACAAAACGGGAATCCTTACAAGCTCCAAGGAGACAACTTCAAGCTCAAATTCATCAAGGGAATAGGCCAATCATGCATAATGGATCAAGGAAGCAAGCTAGACCGGTTCAACAATAAAAAAGGTTTGAACCCGCTCAACCACAAAGTCATGGGAAGGCTCCTATGCATGCACAAGGACATGGTATGAATTCTAAATTTATCCCTACATGTCACTTTTGTGGTATTGATGGTCACATTAGACCAAATTGCTTTCATTTCATTAAATTATGTAGAATCAAAAACATGATTGAAAAGAGAATGACAAGAGCTAGAATGCATGCTAATAGGAAGGAAAATATTCATATTCATGATCCTATTATTTCTAGAACTCTTGAACCTTTGACCACTAGGAAGAAAAATGTCATATCTTTGTGGATAAGGAAAAATGAACCCGCTTGCTACGAGACTAACATGTCTCAAATATGTTCAACTAAGTCCAATGGACTTGGTAGGTCCATAGGACCTCATAACCTTCTTTAATGAAGGATGATAATGACCCCATTCGGGGAACTCAAGCAAAGAGAGCTAATTGCATACTTGTTGCATGCCATTTTTTGAAAAATCTTATGCTTCTTTGTTGATTGCTTGAGTAAGCTTGGTTGCACATATGTATATATGTTTTCAATTCAATATGTGTGAACCATGCTTGTTTACAATCCATGTCATATTTATGTTCAAACATGCATTTTTGGACTAGGAGATTTACATAGGAAATATGATTTGAATGACCTATAGTTATCTCCATGACATGATGATTCTTAATGACATGCTTAAAAATTGAAAAGCATTAGTTGTTTTTAACATGCTAATGAAATGAAAAGCATGAAATTCATATGACATGCTCAAATGAAAAAGCATGAATTGATTATTGCAATTTTTAAATACAAAACTTGTGTGAAAAAACTTATGAGACTCAAAATGAATAAAGGATCTTGCATCCGTTCAGAGGATTTTAAAATCCCAATGTCTCTCTTTCTTTATTAGTTGAACATGGCTACTATCATACGGATATCTTATCCGGAAAAATCAAATAGGGTGCAAAGTCGCTCATGCCATGTTTCGCTTATAAAGTTGGATATAGTTGCTCATAAATTAAAATCAATGAAAACTCTATATCCTTGCTTTTCTCATGACAATGGTGAAATTGGTTTGAATTCTTATTAGAAACCTTTGTCATTTGCTTTGCCAAATACCATTGTATTTTGGACTTGAATGCTACATGTCTTGTATGCAAAGCATTTTTTGATTCACACATTTTATCAAAATAAATCTCCTTGTTTCTCTCCAATTGATAGAGTTACATAAAGTGCATTTTATGATTATGCAAATGACTTGAATGCTATCATCTCTCTTTGCTAAGTGACCCGGTTGGGGACTACTTCTTTGCCTATATCATGACAAAAAGGGGGAGTAGAATGGTGGTAAAGGGAGTTGCAAATTGTGGTAGCAATTATGCATGTTGGGGAGATAATTTATTGAGGGGGAGTAACCCATTGAGGGGGAGCATTGCATTCACAATTATTGCATGATGTTGTAGTTGTACTTAAATTCTTAGAATGCAAATGCTTGCTTATGCTCTCACTTGATTAATCTCACATTTTACTTGAATTGGAAAGTATAGAAACTTTGCTTTCAGGGATTGATTGTTCTATAAGAGATTGAAGACTTCAAGATTATTTTTAAGATCTCTTTGTAAAGTAGAAAATCATTGTAGACCCGTAGTTTCTATTATGTTGTGAGGAATCAATGTGAGTGGTGGTTTTGTCACGAAATAGCCAAAGGGGGAGATTGTAAGGATTCACATATATTGATTGGCTTATTTCGTGGACAAACCACATGTTGGGGTTTTTTGTGTAAGGGTAGTTTAGGTGATTGAACTTCATGCTCGAAGGCCCTTTCAAGACCTCAAAGGACAAGCACGCCAAAGGTATAATTTCTAGTGTTTGGTTTTCTTTGAAGAGACTAGAATGCACACACACACTTAGTATACTTGCATTTGCATGCATACTCTTCACATGTCACATTACACACTAGCACTTTGATTGCTATATATTGTTGTGTGTTTATGTGTCTTGTAATTCGTTTCCCGAAGATGGTTCGGAAACATCCGTGCGTGCACGTTGGTGTGCTTGTCTTGCACGAAGATTGCCTTCGGAGAATGCCCTTGGCTTCTCCTTAGGATTCACCACTTTGCACACTTGCATATTGTGCACAAAGTGGAAACAGGGCATTTTCGCCCTTTGTTGAGGTCGCCATTTGATGGTGTCGCCATGGCGACAGAATGATTTTCTCTTGAAAATCAATCAGGCATGAGGTCGCCATGAGGTCGCCATTTGTACAAATGGCGACCATGAACTTTTACACTAGGTCGCCACGAGGTCGCCATTTGACAAATGGCGACCATGAACTTTTACACTAGGTCGCCATGAAGGTCGCCACGAGGTCGCCATTAGACAAATAGCGACCATGAAGTTTTACACTAGGTCGCCATGAAGGTCGCCATGGCGACCTAGAAGAAAATCAGCATTTTCTTTTCAAAACGACCTCACTTCATTTTGACACCCTATATATATGCCACTTTGGCTTTAGGTCAATTAAGTGAGTTGATTTTCAGATTTCATACTTAGAATATTTTTCAAGCAAAGAAAAATACAAAAGAACTCACCTTTAACCACTCAAATCAAATCCTTTTTGCATCAAATTTCATATTGCATCTTCTATGACTATATAGAATGCATCCATGATTGGGTTTGCATCATCACAACTTGCTTGGTAAGATTTTGATTAAGTTCATCTTATTTTAGTATTTTTACTATCAAGCTATTCTCTTTTAATTTACTTGTATGTTTTTGATCATATGATAAATACAAGAATAGAGAATTAATTGTGATGAATTGATTGAGTGTTGTATTGTGATAGCTAATTAGGTTTTTGATTAATTTTGATTAGCTAAGCTATTTGACATGTCATTTAGCTCTTGATATTTAGGATTGATTTAATTGATTATATCATCATCATAGATAAGCATCTAAGGTTCCCTAGCCTTGTTTGTTATTTGAATATTCATATATATTCACATAGGTTGCATAATCTCTTCTTAGAGAATTAAGTCTTGAGGCTAAGATTGCTTAGGCCTTAAGCAATTGGACTAGAGCCACTTTTAAAGGCCCGCGTGGTAGAAGTGGGGGGTTATTGACCGGAGTGTTAGACAAGGTCTACATAGGTTGTAAACTCCATTTCAATTAGTGGATTTCAAGGTTCGAGTGTGGCGCACTAAACAGCCCGTGGTTTTTCCCAGTGGTTGGGTTTCCACGTATACATCAAGTGTTATTTAAATTCCGCACTATATTACACTTGCTTGTATTTTTTACTAGTAGGGGTATTTTCGTAAAATTGACTTGCATGCGAAAATTGGGTAATAATAGATAAAATCTATTCACCCCCCCCCCCCCCTCTAGATATATTTATCATACTCACCGAGCGTTTATTTGTGAACTTTCAGTTGTGAATGGCCGGAGAGGTCCACGTTCCTTGTATTTTAATGCTGGCGCATACTGTCCTTCCTGTAGCATGGTTCTGGTCTTCCTTGGTAATCTGACAGATAGTGTACTAAGACCTCTCTTGTTGACGCCTTCTATGCTAAGTGGTTGGGAGGTGCTTGGAGGATCGGTCTGAGTGCGAGGTACCAGGTGCGGGGTACGGGGTACGGGGTACCAGGTGTGGGGTACCGGGTACTAGGTGCGGGGTACAGGGTACCAGGTGTGGGGTACGGGGTACCAGACACAAGGTACTAGGTACTAGGTACGAGGTACGAGGTGCGGGGTGCGGGGTGCGGGGTACGGGTTACGGGGTACAGGGTACGAGGTGCGGGGTACCGAGTACCAAGTGCGGTAGCGGGATCCTTAAGACCCTGGGTTCATTCTTTCAACAATCAAATGACCTTGGTATGGATGGAAAATTCTTTTTTGGACCCCTGCCAAAAAAGGCGGTTAACACAAAGCATGTTCATTAAGCATATATTCAAGACTTTAGAACACAAACAACAAAAATGCTTGAATCACAAAATGTATTATGTTAACCGCCTTTTTTGGCAGGGGTCTAAAGAAGAATTTTCCATCCCTGTCAATGTCATTTGATTGTTGAAAGAATGAATCCAGGATCCTTAGGATCCCGCTACCACACTATCCCGGTACCCTGCTCCCGCATGATCCATGATACACAGTATCTTGATGTCGCGCCATATTGGTATCCTGGTACCTCGTACCTCGTACCCCGTACCCCGCACCTGGTACCCAGTACCCCGTACTTGGTACCCGGTACCCCGCTCCTGGTACTCAGTACCCCACACTTGTTACCAGGTATCCCGCACCTGGTATTTGGTGCCTCGCACTCAGTACCCTGTATAATGGTTCCTGCCCAGACCGGTCCTCTAAGCACCTCCCAACCACCTAACATAGAAGGCGTCAACAAGGGAGGTCTTAATACACCATCTGTCATATTACCAAGGAAGACCAGAACCATGCTACAAGAAGGACAGTATGCGCCAGCATTCAAATACAAGGAAGGTTGACCTCTCCCGCCATTCACAATGCCATTAATGGAGATAATCAACCCTATTAATGGAGATAATCAACCGTATTAATGAAAATTAGTCAACTCTTTAATGGCCATTCACAACGCCATTAATGAGAGAATATTCAACTCAATCAATGCCAAATCAGTGTTCCTATAATTATGGATTGATTGACTAAATTGACGAAGTGGGCAACAAGAATTAGAACCTATAAATATGACAAAGCTCTTTATTGAAAGGGATCTTCTTCTACTCCCCAAAAAAGACCTACGGCTTCTGCCCCAACAAGGCTTCCTTTTCTTCTTTTCTATTGATTAGAGAAAAGGACCTACGCCTACCTATTATTGTAAGCTCTCTGGTGCATTTATGTTATGGAGCACGCCTTATTGATAAATATATAAAGGATCTCTCTCCACTGGATACTACTTAAGGGTTTTTCAGCATATGATCATACATAATGCTTTTTCCCCCTAGGCCAGTCCACCTTCTACCAAAAGAATTGTCATTCTCCCTTCTATCTCTTTTATTATGCATGTATATGAATTAGACTTCGACCCCGCTGGCCACCTATTCATATGACGTTCCACATACAAAGAAGGGGAAAGAACCTTCAGATTAGCAAAAAAAACCGAGGTGGTCTCATCTTTCATGACCACATCTACATCATTGAAGAGCGCCTATCCCTCCGACTACTTGCTTGCTATCCGGGTCGAGGAATTACAAAGGAGATCTAGAAAAGAGTACCAGATATTGGGTGCGAGGTACGGGGTACCGGGTACCAGGTACCGGGTACCGGGTACCGGGTACCGGGTACCGGGTACCGGGTACCGGGTACCGGGTACCGGGTACCGGGTACCGGGTACCGGGGACAAGGTATGGGATTCATAAAGAAGGATCAAAGCCCTTACTCCAACATGGGAACCCCAAGCGCCATATCTTCTCCAATACTTGAAGTATCGACGAGTGGGATGATTTTTCTCCTACCTACTGCACCTTACTCCAGACTTTTTATTATAAAACCATGGTACCTAGAGGTACCTACCCCTGCTGCAGCCTACCGGGTAGCAGCTTAAGGGTGTTAATTGAAATTCCTCATCCAGAGCGAAGTTTTGGTTAACATATTCAATGAATATTCTAGCCAAAGATTTAGAGCAAGGATATAATGATAAATCAATTAAATCCTAGATGTCTCTAAAAACACATATACAAGCATTAATCCTAGATATTAACAATCAAAGGATCAAAACACATTTCAAGGATTATTAATCATAAAATGATTCAATCAAGTCGTAAATAATCCTAGATATCAAGCTAAGCACAATACAACTCTCAATCATGTGAAAAACTAGAATAATAGAAAACTAGTTCACACTTGTCTCCAATTAGACTTGATTAGCTTTGATTATGAAGCTATCTTTTCAAATAGCATTCATCATACATACACATACATATAGGAGAAGAAAACCCTAGGTAATTGAAGATCAAAAAGGATGAAATCATAAAGTTTAGTTCAATACCTAAGAATCCCGTGCAGTTTCGGTTTTGAGTGAAGAACCACCTCAAAACGTGATCAAACAGCTGCAAACCTTTCTGGAGAAGGTAGGGGACTTGAATACGAAGATTCTCCAACTTGAATCACTCAATTCCGAGTTTGTATGAGAAATTTATGGTGTTTGGAAGTTGAGAAAGTTGGAGAGAAACTTTCAGCTTTAGTGTTTTTCAAATTTTCTTCTTAAAATGAAATGGGAGGGAATGGAGGATATTTAAAAGAATTCAAGAGAGGGAAAAACGAGCCAATAAACATGTGCTATGTCACCATCAACATGTAGGGCGCATGTGGAACACTTGGGCAGAGAGGCTGCCTGGTTGTGTGGCACACGTGGCCCACACGTGGACTCTTTTGCTTAGCCTTTGGTCGAGCAAGCTCCCTCGCGCTCCACTCCTATTCTTCAACCGTATTCGGGCATCCGAACTCTGAATTCAAATCCGTATTTGGATTACGAGCCGTGACTCCCTCATGCACAACGACGACTACAAAACTTTGACAAAATTTTGAGAATTCATCTCGGAAAACGATGACGAAGACAACTCAACGAATGAGAACGTAAAGTAACATAGCTACATCGTTTGAACTCGAAACTTTATGAATGAGTAACCAAAATGACCGAGACTCGATGAGGAATCATATAAGATCATGTTCAAGTCCAAAATACAAGAAATACAAACAAATAAACACAAAGTCACACAAGTGTGCCATATCTAAGAGATAGTCATAAAACATGCAATTCTGCAATATTTGTCTATATAAGACTAATGCATTTGCATACTTAAATGAGTGTGAATGTGTTATACCAAATGTTTACTCAAAGATGTAGGGACACACATGAATGAATTGTGTGTGTGTGCGTTTACGCCTTGCAAGAGGAAGAAGAATCTAGATACTTTAGCATTCAAGTGCGCGATTTCCTCTTGATGACGATATTTGCATGAGAAGTTGCCTTTCTTCTTTGAAGCTTCTTTTCACCAAGAATCACCTAAGCAACTAACCATTACAAATAAAGAGTGTTTTGCAATGGAATCGAGCCAACACAAATCTAAGATCTTACACATTTCTATTTGACAACCCGAGCTAATTTGATTATTCAACTAAACTCCATAAGCCTTTTGTTTTATTTTTAGGCTTAAATCTAAGATTTTTTTTTAATGATTCTGTTAACCACCCTTTTTGGCAAGGGTCCAAAGAAGAATTTTCCATCCATGTCAAGGTCATTTGATTGTTGAAAGAATGAACCCAGGATCCTGAGGATCCTGCTACCACACTATCCCGGTACCTCGCTACCGCATGATCCATGATACACAGTATCTTGATGTCGTGCCACATCGACATCCCGGTACCTTGGACCCCGTACCCCGTACCCCGTACCCCGTACCCCATATCCCGTACTCGGTACCCGGTACCCCGCACCTGGTACCCGATACCCCATACCTGGTACCTGATACCCCGTACTCGTACCCCGGTACCTCGTATCCTGGTGCCCTGTACCATGGTTCCTGCCCAGACCGGTCCTCCGAGCACCTCCCGACCTCTTATCATAGAAGGCATCAGCAAGGGAGGTCTTAATACACCATTTGCCAGATTACCAAGGAAGAGCTAGACCACGACATAATGAGAGCAGCATGCAGTAACACACCATTAATGATAAAACAATCAAGTCTTTAATGGCCATTCACAACGCCATTAATGAGAGATCAGTCAACTCTTTAATGGCCATTCATAATACCATTAATGAGAAATCAGTCAACTCTTTAAATGGCCATTCACAACGTCATTAATGAGAGAATATTCAACTCAATCAATGCCAAATCAGTGTTTCTATAATTGTGGATTGTTTGACTAAATTGATGGAGTGGGCAACAAGAATTAGAACTTATAAATATGACAAAGCTCTCTATTGGTTAGGAGGATCTTCTGATTCTTCTTCTTTTCAATGGATTTTAGAAAAAGGTTGTACACCACCTATTATTGTAAGCTCTCTGAAGTATTTATGTTTTATCACTTTACTACTTTTGTAAGCTCCTCGGAGCACGCCTTATTCATAGATAATATAAGGATGGTCACTCTCTCGACAGGATACTACCTAGGGGTTTTTCAGCATGTGATCATATGTGATGTTTTTTCCCCTTAGGCCAGTCCATCTTCTATCAAAAGACTTGTCATTCTCTCCATCTTATTTCCTTTATTATGCATGTATGTGAATTAGACTCCGACCCCGCTGGTCGTAACCCTCTTGGCCACATATTCATATGACGTTCCACATACAAAGAAGGGGAAAGAACCTTCAGACTAGCAAGAAGAACCAATGTGGTCTCATCTTTCACGACCACATCTACATCATTGAAGAGCGCCTACCCCTCCCCCTACTTGCTTGCTATCTAGGTTGGAGAATTGTAAAGGAGATCTAGAAAAGAGTACCAGTTACTGGGTATGAGGTACGAGGTACCGGGTACCGGGTATGAGGTACGGGATTCATAAAGAAGGATCAAAGCCCTTACTCCAACATGGGAACCCCAAGCGCCATATCTTCTCCAATGCTTGAAGTCCCGACGGGCGGGGTGATTTTCCTCCTACCTACTGCATCTTACTCTAGACTTTTTATTACAAAACCATGCTACCTAGAGGTACCTACCCTGCTGCAGCCTATCAGGTAGCAGTTTGAGGGTGTTAAGTGAAATTCCTCACCCAGAGCAAATTTTTGGTTAACACTTTGGCGCCGTCTGTGGGAAGTTCACTAGACCAACGTGGCTTCCTTGTCTCTACATAAGCGTATGTTTCTCTATCACTTACATATTATCATGTTACAAGTGATTTGATGCATTCCACTGCTATATTCACTACATGTTTATACCATGATGCTATGATGCCATGATACTTTATTTCGCCCTACTAGTTCCTTTATTACTATTGTAATCATATAAAAAAGATTGCGTGGAATCCTGCTATGATTGATTGATATTTTCGCCTAATATATGTTGCCACCTAAATATGTTTAACATATGGAGTGCATCATGATGTAGATCCATAGGATCTAATTTATTTATTGCCATGTAAGCTTAACCTTCTACTATTGAGGTGATTGATTCATTATTCATGGCATATTATTCATGTGGTATACCCATTATCCATATTTGTATATACTGCATGTGCACCACGAATGGTGCTCACTTTGTCATTTGACGACTTTTGTTTGATGTGGAGCAAATATGGTGTATGGGGCTACTAGTGGAGTCGGTATCCTATGCTGTCCCGATGCAACAAGTCTGCTCATATACTTGTAGAGCTCCACTATAATCGCTCCGCTACCGGTAGATCTCATATCCAGCATATCCGCTCCGGTACACCTAGAGCTCCTATGCAGTAGAGCTGTACCTCTCCTGCTTCCTTAAAAAAGATTCGCTTTACTACCAGTAGATCTCTAATCCAGCAGATCAGCCCCAGTACTCTTAGAGCTCCTATGCATCAGAGTTGCACGCATCCTGCTTCCTTATAGTAGATTTACTCCAGTACCGGTAGAGCTCCTACCCAGTTGATCTACCAGAATTGCACTTATACATATGGATCCCCTCATATCACTGGATCCACTCTTCAAACGCACCTAGTTCTTAGCTATTCAAGTCCTAGGAGAAAATTGGAAGCAATTTGGAAGATTTTCGATCAAGCCTGAGAATTCTGCATCCGCTGATGAGTCAACTTCAAGAATTAAACTGTATCATCTTAGAAGGAACTAGGTTTTTAGTCTTATATGGTTGGAAAGATACGGAAGTTAGCTTTCCGTAGAATTTTACGGTTCATGATTTTGAGTTTTCTAGAATGAGTTATGACCATTTTAATACCTAAAGGTCGGCCTAGAATCTCTGCTACTGATGGGTCAACTTCAAGAATTAAACTGTATCATCTCAGAAGGAACCAGGTTTCGAGTCTTATATGGTTGGAAAGGTACGGAAGTTAGATTTCCGTAAAATTTTAAGGTTCATGATTTCGAGTTTTCTAGAATGAGTTATGACCATTTTACTACCTAAAGGTCGGCCCAGAATTTCTGCTACTGATGGGTCAACTTCAAGAATTAAACTGTATCATCTTAGAAGGAACCAGGTTTCGAGTCTTATATGGTTGAAAAGGTACAGAAGTTAGATTTCCGTAGAATTTTAAGGTTCATGATTTTGAGTTTTCTAAAATGAGTTATGACCAGTTTACTACCTAAAGGTCAGCCCAGAATTTATGCTGCTGATGGGTCAACTTCAAGAATTAAACTGTATCATCTCAGAAGGAACCGGGTTTCGAGTCTTATATGGTTGGAAAGTTACGGAAGTTAGCTTTCTGTAGAATTTAACTGTTCGCGAATTTGAGTTTTTAAGAAGGAGTTATGACTATTTTACTACCTAAAGGTCAGCTTAGAATTTCTGCACGGGATTTTGGAAATAAAGCATTGCGGGCTGCTTATTTGGGAATGAAGGAGCAGCACGACCGGTAGAAGACCAGTGGCTCTTCACCCTTTGTATCAGGCCTAACAATGCCCGAGTGATCCACAATTGTTCCGATTCTTTACAACAAGGTCGAGCCTCATATCAGCTGTTGGGTACTTCTTGATGCCCTAGTAAGCCTCTGGACCAGCATCATGTAGGAGGCTCCTCACTTTTGTACCGGGCCCCTCAATGCCAAGTAAGCCTCCTAGGTTCTAGTTTCAGTCACCCAAATGAAGTCCAGAGCCTTATTTCAGCTTCTGGGTACTTCTTGATGCCCTAGCATGCCTTTGGACCAGCATCATGTAGGAGGCTCCTTACTTTTGTACCGGGCCCCTCAACGCCCAAGTGAGCCTCCTAGGTTCCGGTTCGTTCGAGTGAAGTCCAAAGCTTCATTTCAGCTGCTAGGCACTTCTTGATGCCCTAGCAAGCCTTTGGACCAGCATCATGTAGGAGGCTCCTCACTTTTGTATCGGGCCCCTCAACGCCCAAGTAAGCCTCCTAGGTTCCGATTCCGGTTTCGGTTTCGGTTCCGGTTCAGTCGAATGGAGTTTAGAGCCTCATTTCAGCTTCTGGGTACTTCTTGATGCCCTAACATGCCTCTAGACCAGCATTATGTAGGAGGCTCCTCACTTTTGTACCAGGCCCCTTAACGCCAAAGTAAGCCTCCTAGGTTCCGGTTCGTCCGAGTGAAGTCCAGAGCCTCATTTCAGCTGCTGGGTACTTCTTGATTCCCTAGCAAGCCTCTGGCCCAACATCATGTAGGAGGCTCCTCACTTTTATACCGGGCCCCTCAACGTCCAAGTGAGCCTCCTAGGTTTCAGTTCGTCCGAGTGAAGTCCAGAGCCTCATTTCAGCTGCTGGGTACTTCTTGATGCCCTAGCAAGCCTCTGGACCAGCATCATGTAGGAGGCTTCTCACTTTTGTACCGGGCCCCTCGACGCCCAAGTAAGCCTCCTAGGTTCCGATTTGTCGAAGTGGAGTCCAGACCCTCATTTCAACTTCTAGGGACTTCTAGGATCCCAAACATGCCTCTGGACCAATACCATTAAAGAAGGACCAGCAGTTCCTGATTTCTTATACCGGGCCACTCAACGCCTGATCGTGCTTTAAATATTTATATTTAGTGCCCCTTTTACCTTGTTTTGCTATCATTTTCTAAGCATTCCATGTGTTTAATTGTGTAAATAAGTATTTTCAGGTAAAATAGGTGTTTCAAGGGCATTTTTGTCTAAAGTGAAGAAATGGGGGCAAATTAGGAAGAAAAGCAGAAGAAGAGCAAGAAGGCGGGTTCATGCATTCAGGCCGGCAGGAACAAAGCCGCCGCTCGAAGCCGCCGGAGGAAGCATCTCGTCAAAAGTGGCGAGTTCAGACGATCTGGAAGGCGGGCAAATGGACGCCGCCATAAGCCGCCGTCGTCAAGGCGGGATCTTTCGACGGGCACAAAGCCGCCGTGAATGCCCGCCGCCAATTCTGAGAAGCTGCAAATTGACTGAAGCTCGCCCCAAAAGTCAAAGAAGGCTGCCCCTTTCTCCACCTATTGTCCTTGGAAGGCCTCCTCTCTCATGCATATACAGAAGGTGTCAAAACAAAGAGAGAGAGAGTTCTTTTAGTGAGAGAGAGGAGTTAGTTAGTTAGAGAGAAGAGAAAAAGTAAAAGATATTAATTAGAGATATTTTATTCTTAGGAATCAAGAAAGATAGTATTTTCTTGGCCAATTTCTAGGTAGCCAAACACCACATGTTGGTTACTTAGAGTGATCACTTCAAGTTGCCATAGAAGAGTTAATTGCTTGGATTGCAAGGAAGACCATTTCCACCACACAAGTTTGTTCATTGGTGATGTTTCCTTTTCTTGTATATCTTTGTAATTTTGATACTATGTGTAGCTAATCCCTTTTGTTAGGGAATTAGATGTAATTCTTGTAATCCCTTGTCATCTAATCAATCATATTGTTATAATCCTCTTGAGTCATGTTTATGTACATTTATGATTGCATGTGTGGTGGTTGCAACCACCTCTCTCTTTATAGTGCAATAACTTGATGAAATTGTATGCATGTACCATTTATTCCATATTAATAGTGAAGCACCTATGAGTAGAGATTACTAACTTGTAATTCTCTATTATGAAATGACTAATTCCCCTTAATCACACTCTAATCTTAGATTTCATTGTGATTCAGTCGAGAATTAGGTGCTTAAAACATTCATATGAATATATGTATGTTAGTAATTGAGGGTTAGGCTTAATGAATAATTGATTAGAAGCTAGAATATACTTGAATGAATCTAATTCCTTAACAATTTGCAATATAGAATTTAATTCAAGTAGTTCCCTAATTAGACAACTTCATCTTAGAATAATTAATTTGTTAATCACTAGTTAATTTAAGTAAAACTTGTTAGAATAATTAGGAAATTGTAGAGTTAATCTAAGGATAGAAAGCTTTTTAGTGCTTACCTAGTGGGAACGATACCCTTACTTGCTCACTACACTAGTTTAACGACTTGTGCACTTGCAATAGGGTCACCAGACTCGCACGCCCCTTTAATACAACTGAGGTATAATAGGTTATATTATAGTGACATTTGTAGAATCGGTTTGGGCGTATCAACGCCCCAGTAAACAACTGAGGTCCTGGTTTTCGTTCCAAAGGAACCTTGAGCCCCATCATGATTGTTGAAAACTCTCGTCTACCCCGAGCAGGCCCCTAGACCGGCTGTAGTACTTGGGGATTGGAAGCTCACCTTTCTCTCTCATAATCCCCAAGGGAGGGACGGTGACCCCTACATTCAAGATCTGACTGGGTTATCTATCTAAGATAAAAACGCCTAAAAACCGGGATTTCTTGTGTAGAAATACCTAATGCCCTGGACCAGGATAACCCCTCCAGGAGGATCGCCATAACGAGCCAGGGGGTTATATAACACTCCTGATGCCCTGGACCGGGTTAACCCCTCTAGGAGGATCTACATTACTGAATCAAGACCATAAGGGTTACATAGCACTCCTGATGCCCTGGACTAGGTTAACCCCTCCAGGAGGATCTCCAAAACTGATCAC
This sequence comes from Acer yangbiense, assembly GCA_008009225.1. NCBI lineage: Eukaryota > Viridiplantae > Streptophyta > Magnoliopsida > Sapindales > Sapindaceae > Acer > Acer yangbiense. The sequence goes on along the minus strand of CM017772.1, from coordinate 23,605,945 downwards.
CTCAAGGCCAGGAAAAGCCATATGGCATTCCTGCTGCCTTGGTCAAGGAATACCCTCCTCCAAGAAGGATCTGGTGCACAAGTGCTTAAATGGTATAGTTGCTGAAAGTTCTCAAATAAACTAGGTGTGTTCTAAATATATTAATCTAGAGGGGGGGATGATAGATTTTAACTAATATTACCCAATTTTCGTTAGTAGATAATTTTTCGAAAAATGCCCCTAATAGTCAATAAAATATAGCAAGCGTAATATGATGCGGAATTTAAATAACACTTGATATATACGTGGAAACCCAACCACTGGGAAAAACCACGGGCTGTTTAGTGCGCCACACTTGAACCTCGAAATCCACTAATTGAAATGGAGTTTACAACCTATGTAGACCTCGTCTAACACTCCGGTCAATAACCCCCCACTTCTACCACGCGGGCCTTTAAAAGTGGCTCTTGTCCAATTTGCTTGAGGCCTAAGCAATCTTAGCCTCAAGTCTTAATTCTCAATGAAGAGATTATGCAACCTATGTGAATATATGATGATATTCAAATAACAAACAAGGCTAGGGAACCTTAGATGCTTATCTAGGATGATGATATAATCAATTAAATCAATCCTAAATATCAAGAGCTAAATGACATGTCAAATAGCTTAGCTAATCAAGATTAAGCAAAAACCTAATTAGCTATCACAATACAACACTCAATCAATTCATCACAATCAATTCTCTTTTCTTGTATTTAGCATATGATCTAAAACATACAAGTAATTTAAAAGAGATGGCTTGATAGTAAAAAATACTAAAATAAGATGAAGTTAATCAAAATCTTACCAAGCAAGTTGTGATGATGCAAAACCATGCATGGATACATTCTATATAGACATAGAAGATGCAATATGAAATTCGATGCAAAAAGGATTTGATTTGAGTGGTTAAAGGTGAGTTCTTGATTTGATTTTCTCTCAAATCTCTCTTTCTCTCTCAAGAATATGGAGCCTCTCTCTCTAGGGTTTGATTTTGTGGCACACCCTCAAAATGATGAGAAAGATATGTATTTATAATACCCAAGTGAAACTATGTCGTTTTGGAAGAAAAGGAAAAATGATGGGCATTTTTGCGGTACTCGTGTCAGTGCAGCGACTCAAAATTCGAGAGCTTCGAAACATGACAAACGATATCGAAACCTTTCGTATGATATATCCTTGGAAAGGTATGGATGTCTACTTTCTACCCATATTTACAGAATAACATTTTGATATCTGTAGAAACATTTATGGTCAATTGAGTGACCAAAGGTCAGAAACGGACAACAACAGAGTTGCCCTGTTTTGGTTGTAACTTTGGAGATTTTAAAACCAATCCAAACGGTCATGAAATATTACGAATAATATACTGTTGGAAAGGTATGGGTGTCTAGTTTGTTCAGAATTTTACAAAACTCAATTTCATTCTTTTTATAAAAAGTTATGATCACACGACCATACAAAGGTCAGTTTTGAAAAACAGTTAAAACATTGAAATCTAATCTTTTGAAACTAGACACTTTACTCCAATCAACCAAACCAAAACTACCACTTATCCAAGAGAAGAATGAAACCTTCTCAAGTGGTCAACCATCGCGCTAAGACATGCACACCATCGTGCAAGCGCGGACATTTCCGATCACACATACGGAAACGAATTACACCACACTTGAGACTAATCATGAAGTGCAAGTGTGGGAAGTGAATGCATCCTAATGCCTAAACATGTCATGGCATTTCAATGAACAAGATGCAATCAAAATAAAACATGCAAGAAGAGATGTTCAAGAACATGCATGCACACATATAAAACACACAACATACAAGAATAAGATTTATGCATGAGTTGTGTGTGTGTGCAACTAGATCTCTTCAAAGCAAGTAAGCACTAGAATTTACCTTTGGTGCTTCTTCTCTTGAGGTCATGAGAGGGTCTTGAGCTTGATTATGAACCACTTAAGCTACCCTTACATACAATCCCCAACACGTGGTTTGTCCACGAAATAAGCCAATCAAGATATGGGAATCCTTACAGTTGTCAACCAAACTAAGGATGCGAAGTCATCCTCCAGACCAGGAGAGCCTATACGGTAATCCTAAAGCCTCGGTCGGGGAATACCCCCCTCCAGGACATATCGTCTAAGGACCAGGATCCCCAGTATGATGCCTGGTGCCGAAGATTCACCAAACGGTAGATGATCGTACTCCAAATGTTCACATTTAGCGCTCCTTTTTCCTATCTTTTTGTGCTTGTTCTCGGGTAAAACTGGGTATTTAATGGATAAAATAAGTGTTTCAGGTAAATAGGGAAGTTCAGGGGAAAATTTGTCATTTTGGACAAATAAGGGGCAAAAGTGCAAGATTGGGGCAATTATTGATTGTTCTGTGAATAAGGGAGAAGTCAGGGGTGCAAATTGTAAATTGCCGCACAAAGCACAGAGTCAGCCGCCATGTCACCACTGGAACGATGTCGTTTTGGCCTGCGTCAGCATGACGTCACGCTGACATCACTCCTTCTTCAACCTTCAGCCGGGTCACCATGACCCGCGACAGACCCGACCCGACCCGACCCAGTTGACCCGATCGTGACCCGACATCTGATCTGACGTGTTCCGGCCATTTTCATATGCTTTTTCCGGTGTCGTTCAACCCAGATCGATTGCCACGAGCCTCCCGGTCACGATGGTCCTACTTTCAAGCTCCCATACAAAGATTTCTAGCTCCTTCAAGACCTCCAAGTTTCCATGGCCATGCAAGCTTCAAGAACATTCTAGCGGCCATTCTCCCGCGAACCAGAACGTCCAAGCTCGCCAAATCTCAGCGGTTCCATGCTGCGGGAAAGTAGCCACAATCCAGAAGGAAGAAACTCGCTGCCGACTTCAATTTCTCCACCGTGAGCTTCGACGGCTGGCACAAACCCGCCGGCCAGAGGTTCTGAACCCATCGGGATGACCGACTTGGAGGATATTTCGTCCCAAACTTCCCCAAAACAGCTCCCTATATATATACATCTTTTGTAAACCTAAAACACACCTCCCAAATATCCAAATACCTCATAATAGTCACACAATTAGTCTAGATTAGCTTAGGAGTAGCTTAGTATAGCTTAGAATAGCTTAGTGTAATTTAATTCTCACCAAGCACACCCACACCACCTTAGTTATTTTATGTAACTAATATTGATGTTGGGATTTGGTGTACTTTGTATATTATCTATTATATTTGTTGGTTTTCTATGTTGAGCTTTAATTCATATATGTGTTGATTGAATTAACAAATTCATAAACATGTAATACAATTTAGACCATGCATGAATAACCCTTGATGTATGTGTCTTTATTAAAGGTTTAGACTATCATAGGTGCTTAATAGAAATCAACTAATTAATTGGGTAATTGCACTTGTACACCAATATCCCAACATCCCATCTCTCACTACCACTTTTGCAAGATCATTGCATTAGATGGTAATTAGTTTAATAAGTTAGTAGTTAGTATAATTTTGATTAAAGTCATCTTAGTGTAATTGTAGTTTAATTAGTTATAATTGATGTAGTGTAAATTAGTTAAATTGCCATCTTAGTTAATTTAGTTATTAGTTAGTTTAATTGCTCACTTGCCATCCTCTTTTACTTTTCCTGTATCTTAGTTTAATTGCTTGTTTGTGCCATCCTCACCATTTACTTTTATTGCATGTAAATATGTTGTAAATATGTTGTAATTAATATAGGCTAATTGGCACAGATGCCCCCTGAACTTTTCAAAAATTTACACATTGCCCCCTGAACTTTTTTTTTCGGCAGTAAACACCCTAAACTAACGGAAATTTGCAAAAGCTGACGGAATGGCAATGGAAGCCACATTCCGTCTAGTCACGTGCGCCTCACGTGTCCCATAGTATAAAATTTTAAAGAGTTTAGGGGGCATCAGTGCCAATTATCCTAAAAACTATTATATAAACAAAAAGAAATTAATAAAATACATTAAAATAAAATTAAATATTATTAAATTAAATATTAATTATTATTATCAAAAAATTAAATAATAATTAAATTTTAAAATAATTAAATAATTTTAAAATAATTAATAAAATATACAAAAACATTTTACAAAACTAAAATAAAAAAATAAAAAAGAATATTGAATAATAAAAAATCTTATCTCTTAAAAAATCTTATCACCTAAATCTCATCTCCAATCACCACCACCCAATCACCTTCTTCTTCTTATTCACCTAAACAAATTAAAAAACTCTCTTCTCACAAACCCTAAATCATCATCATCCCACATAAAAAACTCTCTCCTCACAAACCCTAAATCATCATCATCATCATCCAACATAAAAAAAATCCTTGCTCTCACCACGACAACACCCTCTAGTTCCTCCGCCGCTACCTCGTCGAGTCCCCCAACGAAACTGACTTCACGTCACTGTCGTCGCCGCACAACCGCCACCACCTCCACCATCGCCTCGTCGAGTCCTAGAATCTCCGCTCCACCTCTAGAAACTCCCCCCAACGAAGTCGGCTTCGCGTCGCCGTCGTCACTGCACATCGCCACCACCTCCACAGCTGCACATCCATCTTTGCTTCTGCAAAATTTAAATTTTGAAATTGAACTGGGTGAATTGTGTAGGGAGATTACAGTGATTAGAATGAACTGGGTTGTAAGCGATGCGAAGTATAGAGGTTGAATATGGGTTGTTGATTAGAATGAATTGGGTTGATGAATATATCTGATGAATAAATTTGTGAATTGTTTGATTATTACAGTGATTATTTAATATTTTGATTATTTGTGAATCTAATGAATATATTTTGATTATTTGTGAATTTGATGAATATACTTTGATTATTTGTGAAGTATTTGGGTTGAATCTGGGTTGTTGATTAGAATGAACTGGGTTGAATCTAGGTTGAAGAATATATCTGATGAATATATTTGTGAATTGTTTGATTATTTTATATTTTGATTATTTAAAAAAAATTCCTATTTTTTATAATTATTTAATATTTTGTTGTTCTAAAGAGAATTTTTCTTTTAATTTTGGTAATAATAATTCCTATTTTGTTGTTCAAAAAATTCCTATTTTGTTAATAATAATTAATATTTAATTTTATTTTAATGTATTTTATTAATTTTTTTTTGTTTATATAATAGTTTTTAGGATAATTGGCACTGATGCCCCCTAAAATCTTTAAAATTTTATACTGTACGACACGTGAGGCGCACGTGACTAGATGGAATGTGGCTTCCGTTGCCATTCCGTAAGCTTTTGCAAATTTCCGTTAGTTTAGGGGGTTTACTGCCGAAAAAAAAAGTTTAGGGCGCAATGTGCAAATTTTTGAAGAGTTCAGGGGGCATCTGTGCCAATTAGCCATTAATATATATAATAAATAAGACTAAAACCGATAAAAGGTACCTCACCTCCCTGTGGAACGAACCGTACTTGCCGCTACGCGATCGTAACGATCCGTGCGCTTGCGAAAAAACGCACATGTCCGATCATTTACCGACAGTTTGTAGAATTGTCACATGTCATGTCCCGCGTGCGCCGATCAAGTTATTGGCGCCGCCATGGATAGAACCGTTTCAGGACATATCGCATAAGGATCAGGATCGCTTATCGGGTTACCTGTTGCCACAGATTCGCCATATGAAGAACTGGTGCTTAAGTGGCCTTAGTTAACTGGTGCTTAAGTGGCCTTAGTTGCCTACCAGGACTTTTTCGCCTAAGCATCAAGACACCTGATGTTGGGATATCTAATACCCTAGTTCGCCTAAGCCAAATGTGCTAGGAACGATTTTCGTTTCAAGTGATGATTACTAGCAAGAAGGGATGAGAAAAATTCTTCATGCATTTTGGATCGTGACTCCAACCCCTACTAGGTACCGGTGTTCAAGTTAGGGGGGACTTCTGTTAACCACCTTTTTTGGCAGGGGTCCAAAGAAGAATTTTCCATCCATGTCAAGGTCATTTAATTGTTGAAAGAATGAACCCAGGATCCTGAGGATCCCGCTACCACACTATCCCGGTACCCCGCTACCGCATGATCCATGATACACAGTATCTTGATGTCATGCCACATCGGTATCCCGGTACCTCGTACATCGTACCCCATACTCAGTACCCGGTACCCCGCACCTGGTACCCGGTACCCGGTACCCCACACTCGATACCCTATACCCCGTACCTGGTACCCGGCACCCCGCACCTAGAACCTGATACCCCGGCTCTCGTACCCTGTACCTCATATCCCAATACCCAGTACCATGGTTCCTGCCCAGACCGGTCCTCCGAGCACCTCCCGACCTCCTAGCATAGTAGGCATCAGCAAGGGAGGTCTTAATACACCATTTGCCAGATTACCAAGGAAGAGCTAGACCACGACATAATGAGAGCAGCATGCAGTAACACACCATTAATGATAAAACAGTCAACTCTTTAATGGCCATTCACAACGCCATTAATGAGAGATCAGTCAACTCTTTAATGGCCATTCACAATACCATTAATGAGAAATCAGTCAACTCTTTAAATGGTCATTCACAACGTCATTAATGAGAGAATATTCAACTCAATCAATGCCAAATCAGTGTTCCTATAATTGTTGATTGATTGACTAAATTGATGGAGTGGGCAACAAGAATTAGAACATATACATATGACAAAGCTCTCTATTGTTTATGAGGATCTTCTGCTTCTTCTTCTTCTTCTTCTTCTTTTCGACGGATTTCAGAAAAAGGTTGTACACCGCCTATTATTGTAAGCTCTCTGGAGTATTTATGTTGTATCACTTTACTACTTTTGTAAGCTCCTCGGAGCACGCCTTATTCATAGATAATATAAGGATGGTCACTCTCTCGACAGGATACTACCTAGGGGTTTTTCAACATGTGATCTGTAAGGATTCCCAATTATTGATTGGCTTATTTCGTGAACAAACCACATATGGGGCTTGTTGTAAGGGTAGCTTAGGAATTGGTGAAAGTTCAATGGCCCTCTCAAGACCTCAAGAGAATAAGCACTAAAGGTAAATTCTAGTGCTTACATGCTTTGAAGAGATCATAGTTGCACACACTCACAACTCATGCATATTTCTTATACTTATATGTTGTGTGTTTTCATATGTGTGCATTCATAATTGTGAATATCTCTTCATGCATGTTTATTTAATTGCATCTATTTAATTGAAATGCCATGACATGTTTAGGCATTAGGATGCAAAGTCATGAATTTTATTCATGCATGTTTGAATTGAGTGCATCTTGTTCAATGATAATGCCATGACATGTTAGGCATTAGGATGCATTCAATACCCACACTTGCACTTCATGATTAGTCTTATGTGTGGTGTAATTCGTTTCCATTTGTGTGATCGGAAACGTCCGCGCTTGCACGATGGTGTGCATGTCTCATACTAGGGAGTCAATGTGAACCTCTATGAATACTCTTTGTTAGAATTGACTATATTTCTATTAATTCAAGTTTTGATTCATTCAATTCATTCTAAATCTTAATTCTTTATTTTTGTTAATGCATGATCATACGTTGGCATGAATTTAGGGTTTTGATAATTAAACAATTAAGTTTGGAGTGTTGATCTACACGTAACCTTAATTAATATTCAATTGAATGGGTAAAACTGATCTTAGCATTGATCTATGCAAGTAGGTTTTGGTTCATTAGTTCTTGCACTTAATGGGTTCTCGGTTGTAGTTTGCGCCATTGATCTATGGGTAAATTATGATTAAGAACACTTGATTCATCCCAGGATCATACGGTAACAATCATAAATAAGATAAGAACGAATCCTTAACTTGAGTTACATCTTTTATCAAAGTCAATTCAAAACATTGAGTAAACATAGTTGGGGAGCATTGATGACCTAGTCCTCTCACTCCTTGATCACATTCACATATTCTTGATAATTGCTTTCTTAGCTTAATTTAGTTTTAATCAATCATCAATCAATCAATCTCAAATCTCTTGGTTACTTTTAATTGCTTAGCTTGAATTAGAACTAGTTTAATTGGTAAATCACTTTTCCTCGTGGGAACGATCCCTACTTGTCACTGTACTTATCTCACGATTCGTGCACTTGCAAGTTAGGTTATTATAACACGATTTTATCACACCAAAAATCCTAATTGAATACACCCTCCTAAGTGATTGCCTCTTGATTATCTATAATTATTAAAAAAAAAAAATACAATTAATAACTACTTACTAGCTTTGGCAAAAAAATAATGTAATACTTCAAGATATATATATATATATATATATATATATATATATATATATATACAGAAATTCTATTATCAGTTCGAACTGACGAACTGACAAAAGTTATATCAGTTCCTTGTATGTAGACCATTGGATTTAAATACTTTGACTTGGCTGTATGCACTTGTCAGTCAAAGTATTTAAATCCAGTGGCCCACGTACAAGGAACTGATATAACTTTTGTCAGTTCGAACTGATAATAGAAAGACTGTATATATATATATATATATATTCACTATCCCATTGATTATGGGATTGCTTTTTGATTATCTATTGATCTGATATTTATGAAATTAAATTTACCAAATAATATAATACTTAAGAAAAAAATTACAAATTACAAATCAATTATGAGATTGGTTTAAATAATTTATTAACTATCCCATTAATTAAGTGATTGCCTCTTGATTATCTATAATTATTAAAAAAATATTACAATTAATAACTACTTAGTAGCTTTGGCCAAAAAAAAAAAAATTATTTCTTGTCTTTTAAACTTCCCAAATAATATAATACTTCAATATATATATATATATATATATATATATATATATATATATATATATATATATATATATATTCACTATCCCATTGATTATGGGATTGCTTTTTGATTACCTATTGATCTAATATTTCCGAAAAATATTTGGCAAAATATATATATATTCACCATCCCATTGATTATGGGATTGCTTTTTGATTACCTATTGAGCTAATATTTCCGAAAAATATTTGGCAAAAAAAATAATTATGGCATTAATTATGGAATTGCCTCTTGATTACCTATAGACATAGATTAGTGTATTTTATTAACTATTAATGGAGTGTCTTTTGCATTTTGAAAAAAATTAATTAATTAATGTAGTGTCTTTTGAATTTATCAAATTATTAATTAATTAATTCAATAGAATTTTTTATTTTAGTTTTTAAAAACTAATTAATGGCCAAGACTTTTCACACTAGTTCCTCCATTATAGAAATATTATATAGAGAGCAAGGGAGAGAGCGAATTCTTTTTTTAACCTTTTCAAACAAATAAAAAATCATGTATAAGAAAATAAAAATGAGTTATCATTGGAATAGGGATTGGTTAAGAGAATTTAATAATTATCCCAATAAATATGGGATTGCCTCTTGATTTGTGATTTAGTGGATGAGGAAATAGGGGTATATATCACTTTTTCAAAATGGATTTGTGTAACTACAACCACTTTAATAACTCATGTTTTATTAGCACAAAAGTAGGTGATGAGACCAAAATGCCCCCACTTGCAAATCTCTCTCTCTCTCTCTCTCTCTCTCTCTCTCTCTCTCTCTCTCTCATCTTTTGTTGTCTAAAGAACGAACACTTCGACGGGGTTGGGTTGACGATTCGACGAACACTTGCGATTTTGGTTGACGATTCGATGAACAAACTAGGCTAGGTTGACAATTCGACAAACGAACTCAAATTTTTTTTGTTGATTTTGTAATATTAATTTCGTTTTCATTGATTTTGAGTTTTTATTGTGATTTTGCTATTGATTTTGATGTGAATTGTGAATTTGTTGAATCTGAATGGGGTTGTTTGAATCTTGAATTGTTGGGTTTGGGTTTGGGTTTGGGTTTGGGTTTGGGTTTGTCACATCGGAGAAGATGAATAGTAGCCGAAGTTGGATTTTTTACGCTTATTCGAGACTTAATTGTTCCATTTAGAGACTTATTTATGAATACTCGGGACTTGTTACGCTTATTCGAGACTTCATTTATGAATATCCGAGACTTATTACACTTATTCAACACTTAATTTATGAAGACTTATTTGCTCCATTTTCGAGACTTATTTTATGAATACCTAAAACTTATTCATGAGTTTTCGAGACTTATTAATGTGTTTCAAGACTTAATTCATGTTTTTTCGAGACTTATTTTGTTCGACCTCCATCAATGGTGAAAGTGACGAGTCGACAACGGTGCTGGTTGACTCCGGAGATAGTTGGATCTGGAAGATCGAACGATGCCGAGTTCGTTGGTGCCATCGATTTCGTCAAATTTGCAATGGATCGTCATAGATCGGGCGATGAAGATTCGATGCCGGTTTTGGTTTGGCTTCGTTTCTCTCTCTACACAGCTCGAAAATGTAAACGAACACTTCGGTTACAACGATTGGCAAACGTTTTCCCGGTGGTTTTGCCGGTCAACTCACTGGTCAACGGTAACAACTCCATTGAGGCTCCATGTAAGGATTCCCGTTTTGTTGATTGGCTTATTTCATGGACAAACCACATGTTGGGGTACTTTGTAAGGGTAGCTTAGGTATTGGTTTAATTGTTCGAAGCCCTTTGAAGACCTCGTGTTGAACAGAACCGAAGGTAATTTTCTTTGTGCTTACTTGTCTTGAAGAGATAGTTGCACACACTCACAACTCATGCATATGTTTTATCTTTGTATGTTGTGTTTCTTTTTGTTGTGCATCAATGCTTATTCTCATCTCTTCTTGCTTGTTATTTTGATGCATCTTGTGTTTATAATGTCATAGCATGTTAGGCTTTTAGGATGCATCTTGCTTTTATCTTTTTACCCCTTGCATGTTTTCTTGTGGGGTTCAAAGGAGTGGGCTGTGCGCTGGTCGTCAAGCGCCAGACCAGCGCAGCTCACCAGCGCAGATCGCCAAGTGATCTGTCGCTGGTCGTGCGCTGGTCCAGTCCAGCGTAGCTCACCGGCGCAAAACGCCCAGTGGTTTGCCGCTGGTCGTGCGCCTGTCTGAGCGCTGGTCGTCAAGCGCCTGTGCAATTTTTGCCTTTGCGCTGGTCGTGCGCCTGTCAGGCGCACGACCAGCGCAAGACCACCAGCGCACAGAGCAATTTCTGGTGCGTTTTTCAAAACAACCACACTTCACTTATGGCTCCTATATATATAACACTTTGACTTTAGGTCAGCCAAGAGAGTTCATATTCATATTCTATACTTAGGATATTTTTCAAGAGAAGAAAAATACAAAGAACTCACCTTTAACCACTCAAATCAAATCCCTTGTGCATCAAATTTCATATTGCATCTTCTATGTCTAGATAGAAAGCATCCATGATTGGGTTTGCATCATCACAACTTGCTTGGTAAGATTTTGATTAAGCTCATCTTATTTGAGTATTTTTATTATCAAGCTATTCTCTTTAATTTACTTGTATGTTTTGATCATATGATAAATACAAGATTAGAGAATTAATTGTGATGAATTGATTGAGTGTTGTTTGTGATAGCTAATTAGGTTTTTGCTTAATCTTGATTAGCTAAGCTATTTGACATGTCATTTAGCAATTGATATCTAGGGTTGATTAAATTGATTATATCATCATCCTAGATAAGCATCTAAGGTTACCTAGCCTTGTTTGTTATTTGAATATTCATACATATTCACATAGGTTGCATAATCTCTTCTTAGAGAATTAAGTCTTGAGGCTAAGGTTGCTTAGGCCTCAAGCAATTGGACTAGAGCCACTTTTAAAGGCCCGAGTGGTAGAAGTGGGGGGTTATTGACCGGAGTGTTAGACGAGGTCTACATAGGTTGTAAACTCCATTTCGATTAGTGGATTTCGAGGTCCGAGTGTGGCGCACTAAACAGCCCGTGGTTTTTCCCAGTGGTTGGGTTTCCACGTATACATCAAGTGTTATTTAAATTCCGCACTATATTACACTTGCTTGTATTTTTGACTAGTAGGGGCATTTTTGTAAAATTGATTTGCATGCGAAAATTGGGTAATATTTGATAAAATCTATTCACCCCCCCCCCCCCCCCCCCCCCCTAGCTTTATATAGAACACGCCTCTAATTTGTTTCACTCCATAAATTGAGGTTTTTGAAAAAAAAAGAAGAAAGAAAGTGAAGGACTCATAAGAGAAAAGAAAAGAAGCTGGGGGGTATTTTTGTCCCAATTCCATTTTTGGTGCTATTAAAACAAGACTTATTAATGTGGTGCTATTTGCACAAGCCCTCCCCCAGAAAGGGCTATTTAATTTTTGAACCCTTTAGCGGATCACCTCTTGATTGCCTCTTGGTTTGTGATTTATGACAAAATCTTTCTCACCTAATACAAATTTTCAATTAATTATGAAACCTATTTCGATTAGTGATCTTAATATATGTAGAATTTGATTTTGAATTTATCAACTTATTAATTAATTAGTTAAATAATAATTAGTAGTGTTAACCTCTTAACTAAGGAAAGGAAACACTACGTATCAAGATTTTACCTATTGTTTGATGAATATAATAATAAAATAAATATACCAAATATTTGATAGAATTTTGGGGTTGACTTTCGACATTATGGAATAATCCATCAAGTTACCAAGTATGGATTATAAGAAGTCCAAAACACCTTTGCATTATATTAAATAACAACACAAAAAATATAATAAAAATGATGGAGGATGCATCAAAATGCATTAAAAGGAACACAGAAAAATTGATCTAATTTTTTTTTTTTTTGGGATATAAATGGACTCCTTATCCTTTCACATTCACAAAAACTTCAATGAACAAAACACCCATAACCAAGCCCTTATTTACAATAAGCTGGACACTAGAATTGGTAATTGCTGTAAATTCTTGCTTTTGTGAATCTAAGCGCATTCAAAGATCGAGGACCTTGTTTGGTTGCGTCAACTTGACCATAATTAATCCCCAAAGAGCCGACTCCTTATAAAAACCATAATCTGCAAATCAACCCACAAAGACATAAGTTAATTTGCATAACATAATATAGCAAAAATTAGAAATGCAAATTTTGTAGAGAAAAAAAAAACATAAAGGGAGAAAATGGTATTTGATAAAGTAAAGAAAACATAAGAAAAACATGGATTAAACCGATATTCCTTGAATAGCTAGAGAGAGAAAGAGAAATGGGGACCTTAAGAGTTCGAGGTAGATATATGAGGTGATGGCCTATATATAGAGAAATATTAGAGTGAAGGAGACAAAGATTGTAATGAATTCTTTTAGAACTCTTCATATTACCGTATATAAGTACGATTCATATTATGCAAGGGAGATGAAACAAATACGCGGTGTGTATGATATATATCTAGAGGGGGGGTGAATAGATTTTAACTAATTTTACCCAATTTTCGTGTATAGTCAAGATTAGGAAAATACCCCTAATAGACAATATAATATAGCAAGTGTAATATGGTGCGGAAATTAAATAACACTTGATATATACGTGGAAACCCAACCACTGGGAAAAAACCACGGGCTGTTTAGTGCGCCACACTCGAACCTCGAAATCCACTAATTGAAATGGAGTTTACAACCTATGTAGACCTCGTCTAACACTCCGGTCAATAACCCCCAACTTCTACCACGCGGGTCTTTAAAAGTGACTCTAGTTCTAATTGCTTGAGGCCTAAGCAATCTTAACCTCAAGTCTTAATTCTCAATGAAGAGATTATGCAACCTATGTGAATATGTAAAATATCCAAAATGCAAAGTAGAGCTAGGGAACCTTATATGCTTATCTAGGATAATAATATGTCAATAAAAATAATCCTAGATATCAAGAGCTAAATGACATGTCATAAATCTTAGTTAAACATAGATTAAATAAACCTAGAAAGCTATCACAATACAACACTCAATCATGTCAAACACAACAATCTCTATTTTGAATATTAGATTTTAATCTAAGAACAAGCAAATAATAAAAGAGATGCCTTGATAAATAAAACACTAATTATAAATGATAATAGTGAAGAACATACCAAGAGAAGTGTGTTGACCAAGACCCATGCAAGTAAACATCCTAACTATGCTAGAAAATGCTTAGATGATAATTTGATGCATATGAAAATGGGTTTTGAGAGTTAAAGACAAGTTCTTAGAAGTTTCTCTTTTGAAGATATTTGTCTCTCAAAAGTGTGTGGCTTCACAAAAAAAAATGAAGAAGAAAATATATATATATATATGAATCAGGTCATGAAACAAAAAAGAACAAGAGGTGGACGTTTTTTATCAAAAAAGAACAAGAGGTGGACGTTTTTTATCAATATATATATATTTAGTTTAACAAACAAAAGCAAACACACAAAACAAGAACAAGAGGTGGACGTTTTTTATCAATATATATATATTTAGTTTAACAAACAAAAGCAAACACACAAAACGGCACAGCATTTGGATCATGAAAAGTGAGTGACAAATGAAAAAGATCCAGTGAGGTGAGCTCAAATGAGAGATGCACAAGAGGACAAAAGATTTGTCAAAGTCAAGCACATGCAATCACAACAAAAAAGAGCTTACAATGAAACAATATGCACACAATAAAAAGCTTTGAAAAATCAAAACAAAATGAAGTGAATCAGGTGAGTGCCGTTGCTCCAACGCGGGCAGAGAAGGGGTTTGGGCGTGGGGAGCCCGTGGCTCACACGCCACCCCATGCTAGGTGTGGCTATCATGCCACACTAAGCTGACTTCGGACCCGAGCGTTCTTCAGTCCAGTTGACCTCGAACCTCGGAATTCAATTCCGTCTTCGGAAAATTAACCCGAACTCAATTATAAATATGAAAAATTACATAACTTTCTAATTTAAGCTCGGAATTGAATTTCGATTTCCGATAAAAACACGGAATGTCCCAAATGTCTCGGAAATCATCCGAAACATATAGACAAGTCTCCGAATCGCTAGGAACTCATCTATGGACAAATCCACACATAAAAAAAATATATATAATAAGGAAGTGCAAGTGTGAAATGTGACATGTGAAGAGTATGCACACAAATGCAAGTATGCTAAGTGAGTGTGTGCAATCTAAATCTCTTTAAAGAAAAATAAGCACTAGAGATATACCTTTGGAGTGCTTGACACCTTGAAGTCTTGAAAGGGCCTTTGAGCTTGTTCCTCAATCACCTAAACTACCCTTACACATCAAACCCCAAAATGTGGTTTGTTCACGAAATAAGCCAATCAACAAACTAATAACAGAGAATTTAATGTCAAAACTCTATTATTAGATAGATGTTATGAGTTTATGTTGAGAAGTATATCCGAAAACCAAAGGTTTTTTTAGTTCAAAAAAAATTGAAGGGTTTTTTAATTAATGGAGAATTAAAATGAATATAAAAAAAACTATATATAATTTAAAGCCATTGCTTCCAAATAAATACATTAATGCATTTAAATCAAAAGTTATAAAAAAAGAAAAGAAAATAATAGAGAAAAAGGAAGAGATATAAATTAGTTATCATAATTAAGTAATAATGAGAATATATATAAACGAGTCCTAAAATAATCTAGAGGGGGGTGAATAGATTATAATCAATTTTTATCCAATTTTTTTTATTAGTTCAATTTACGAAAATTCCCCAAACAAGATACAAAATAAACACAAGTGTAATCAATGCGGAAAATAAAGAACACTCGATGTTTACGTGGAAACCCACATGGGGAAAAACCATGGGTTGTTATGTGCGCCACACATGAACCTCGAATCCACTATTTGCAAATACGATTACAATCTAGGTTGACCACATCACACCTAAAATTACTAATCCGTCTTTGCTACCCGCATGCCTTTAATAGTGACTCTAGTCCCTTACTTGTAAACTACCGAAAGGCAAATACAAGACTTGTCTCTAAAGTGAAGAGATAAAACAACCTAAGGTGAATATATGCAATATTCAAGATGCTAGAATGTAAGGTTAGACATTAAAGCTTATCTAGGCATGGATGAACATGTTAGATATTCCTAAATATCATTTTGCTAGATGACATGCATATAACATAGCTAAATAAGCAACCAAAGTCCTATATGCAATATCTATCACAATACAACTCACAAACCACAATAAAAACTATCTTGAAACTAAGTCAAGTCATAAAGAAACAATCTTGAGATAAGTCAAGTAATAAAAGAACTATCTTGTAGAGAAAGAACATGTGAAATGATGCAAGTGATGTTCTAACTACAAGTCATGTGAGCAAATATGAAAATCCTATAAAAATTAAACTAGAACAAGCTAGATGAAGTATGAGACATGCAAGAATGATGGGTTTTTGTGATTTGAGCAAGAAAGATGAAGTCTTGATACCTTAGCTTAGAAGATACTCAAAATGGCTCTCAAAGATGTAATTTTTGCTCTACAAAACGAGCCAAGGCTATCAAGTCATATATATATAAGATCCAAGTGAAGTGGTGTCGTTTTGAACAAAAAACGCTTCAACTTCTCACCGACAAACTGCCACGGTCACGACTGCCACGATTGTTCAACCGCGGCACAGCAAAATTATTGATGTCGCTCGACTGACACGGTTGGTCAGACCGCGGCAGATGCACCGCAGCAAAGACATCAGGTCTCTATCGCTTGACTGACACGGTTATCCAACCGCGACAGGAACCACAGCAGAGATAATACATCTCTGTCGCCTGAGTGCCGCGGTACGCCCATGACAGTGGCAACCGCAGCAGAGAAGGGCAGAGCCTTCTCAGCGGCTCCTCTCATAGAAAACACATGCAGTTGCAAGGAGAGAGTGAAGATCATATACCCAAAAAGCAATAAACAAACAAGAAATGCACACAAGGAAATTCAAATCAAGTAGATGAATGAGATGTGAGTGTGTGCATTCTAAATCTCTTCAAAATAGAGTCAAGATCAAGAAGCTACCTTCCATAAAGCACTTGATGCCCACAAAGAGGTTCTTTGACATTTGATGAGGATATCTTCAATCCTAAGCTACCATTACATAATTGAACCCCAACATGTGGTTTATCCACGAAATAAGTTAATCAAAGAGAGGGAATCCTTACAAATAAATATCTTGAATTTAATGACAAAGCACTAAAAAAAGAAAGAAGAGTAAAGCAAGTGAGGGAGACGAAAAGGAGGAAGGTGGGAAGAATATTGAATCTATATAACTATTATTCTGGTTTTGTTAATATTTATAGAATTTTATGCATTTATTAGATAAGTGATGAATTGTGATTTAATGTCAAAGCTCTCTCACGATGCCACGTGGCACTGTGAGGTTCCATTTTATTATATTACTAGATTGCATCCCACACAATGTGTGAGAACTATAAAATGTAACGCAACAATAATTTAATGATTTAACTTATTGGTCTAAGATATTGGATGCATTGGTGATGAAAAACAATCATGAGGTATTTCTCTAGATTTATTTCTTTGACATCTCCAACAAAAATTAATCAATGGTCAGGTCAAACTTTCTCATGTGGTATGTTGAAAATTTATGATAATATTGAAACAAATTATAGCACGGTGTGTATAAAACTATCTAGAGGGGGAGGGGGGGTGTGAATAGATTTTAAGCTTATTACCCAATTTTTCGTGTTTAGTCAAAATTACGAAATTACCCCTAATAGATAAAGCAATAAATCAAGTATAAAATGCTGAAATTAAATAACACTTGATTTTTACGTGGAAACCCTCACGGGAAAAACCACGGGCTAGTAAGTAAGCCACACTCGAACCTCGAATCCACTAAATGTGTAAAACGATTACAACCTAATCCCGGAAGTAATCACACACCTACCTAATCCCGATATAAGCGAACCTAGTCCGATTGCTTGCAATTAAGCAACCTAATCCCGGTCACAACACAAGACTTAATTCTCTAAAAAGAGATTAACACCCTAAGTGAATATATGAATATTCAAATGCAACATAGAGTAAGGGAAACCCTATATGCTTATCTAAGATGATGAATTTGCAATTAAAAACAATCCTAGATATTAAAGCTAAATGACATGTCAATTAGCTTAGATAATCATAGATTATAGAAACCTAGATATCTAACACAAAAACAACACTCAATCAAATCAAAACAACAATCTCTATCTTGAATATTAGAATTTAATCTAAGAATAATCAAGTAATAAAAGAGATGTCATAATAAATTAAACACTAATTATGTATGATAATAGTGAAAAACTTACCAAAGCAAGTGTGATAATAAAAGACCCATGCAAGCAAGCATCCTAGATATGCTAGAGAATGCTAGATGAACTTTTATGCAAAAGGATTTTGGTTTGAGTGTTTAATGAGCAAACTTGGTTGCTTTCTCTCTTAAAAATCTCTCTTTTGAAAGTAGGGTTCTTTATGATTAAAGAGTCACATTCAGAACAAGAGAAAGTGATGTATTTATAGGCATGAAAAATAGAGCATGTGAAAAGACAAGTTTGCCCCTGAAACGCACCGATCGGCGGTTTCAATCGGCGGCCAGGCCGCCGATAACGACCGCCGAATTGAGCCCGTGAAGAACAGAGCATCAACGGCGGTTTCATTCGGTGGTTTCATGACCGCCGATCCAACCACCGAATTAGACCGAGAGATAAAATCAATCAGGTCTTGAACGGCGGTTTCGTGACCGCCGTTTCAACCGCCGAATTAGATCGAGAGATAAAATCAATCAGGTCTTGAATGGCGGTTTAGAACGGCGGTCGTGACCGCCGATCTTAACCGCAGAATTGCTCCAGACACTTCTGGAAGCAAACGGCGGTTTCATTCGGCGGCTAGGCCGCCGATCATAACCGCCGATCACCTAAATAGGTGAAAACCAAGGAGAAGCCAAGGGCATTCTCCGTAGGCGGTCCTCGAGCTAAACCAAGCACATTCTAATGCATGCGCGGTCGTTTCCGAAAGCTATCGGGAAACGAATTACAAGACAACAAGACACAATTACACACAACAAAATATAACAAATAAATGCAAGTGTGAAATGTGACAAGTGAAGAGAATGCACACATATGCAATGTATGTTAAGTGTGTGTGTGCAACTAATCCCTTCAAAGAAAAGTAAGCACATAGAAATTTACCTTCGGTGCTTGTCAACACGAGGTCTTCAAAAGGGTTTCGAACAATAAAACCGATACCTAGGCTACCCTTACAAAGAAACCCAATGTAAGGATTCCCATATCTTGATTGGCTCATTTCGTGGACAAACCACATGTTGGGGTTCTTTGTAAGGGTAGCTAAGGTGTTGGTTATATTGTTCGAAGCCCTTTGAAGAACTCGTATGGATAAGCATCGAAGGTATATTTCTATGTGCTTACTTTTCTTGAAGAGATAGTTGCACACACTCACTTAGCATTCTTGCATTTGGTGTGCATACTCTTCACATGTCACATTTCACACTTGCACTTCTTTGTTATTTGTTGTTGTGTGCTTATGTGTCTTGTAATTCGTTTCCCATTGTTGTTCGGAAACGTCCGCGCATGCACCTTGTGTGCTTGTTTTTAGCGCGAAGATCGCCGTTGGAGAAGCCCTTGACTTCTCCCTTGGTTTCACCAAAATTGGTGAAACGGCGGTTTGGATCGGCAGCCTGGCCGCCGAATGAAACCGCCAATTTAGTCCAGAGGTCTCTGGAAATATTCTACAGTTATGATCGGCGGTCGGTGGCCGCCGAATGAAACCGCCGTTTCACACCTGATTGATTTTATCTCTCGGTTTTATCCGGCGGTTTTATCGGCGGTCGGTGGCCGCCGAATGAAACCGTTGTTTCACACCTGATTGATTTTATCTCTCGGGTTTATTCGGCGGTTTGATCGGCGGTTCCGAAACCGCCGAATGAAACCGCCGTTGTGCCCCTGTTGTGTCAGGTCCAATTCGGCGGTTGGATCGGCGGTAGGTGGCCGCCGAATGAAACAGCCGAATTTCCCCTGTTTCTCACGGGACTCATTCGGCGGTCTAATTCTGCGGCCTGGCCGCCGAATTAAACCGCCGATCGGCGCGTTTCTTTGAAACTTACTTAAACGACCTCACTTTGATTTGGCCCCCTATATATATGCCATTTTGTTTTTAGGTCAATAATAAGAGTTGATATTCATGCTTCATACTTAGCATATTTTTCAAGAGAAGAAAAATACACAAAGAACTCTTTTTTAATTTCTCAAACACTTTTTCATGGTCATCAATCATCATCTAGCATCATCATAGATCATCTAGATGTCATCTAGCATGGATTCTTCATCATACTTTGCTTGGTAAGTTTTTCACTAATATCTTACATATTTTGTGTCTTTCTTAACTAAGCAATCTCTTTTTATTACTTGTATGATTTTCACATATCTTTTGATACAAGTTTGAGATTAGTGTGATGTATGTTTGAGAATTTGTTTTGTGCTAGCAAATTAGGTTTTGTGCTTAATATTGATTAGCTTAACTAATTGCTATGTCATTTAGTTTTGATATCTAGGATTGTTCTTAATTGCATATTAATCATCTTAGATAAGCATATAGGGTTTCCCTTGCTCTATGTTGCATTTTGGATATTCACATATATTCACTTAGGGTTGTATTCTCTTCATAGAGAAAGTAAGTCTTGTGTGTAGCATCCGGGATTAGGTTGCTTAGATCGCAAGCAAATTGGACTAGGTTCACTCATACCGGGATTAGGTAGGTGTGTGATTACTTCCGGGATTAGGTTGTAATCGTTTGCACATTTAGTGGATTCGAGGTTCGAGTGTGGCTTACTTACATAGCCCGTGGTTTTTCCCGTGAGGGTTTCCACGTAAAAATCAAGTGTCTTATTTAATTTCGTCACCATATTACACTTGCTTGTTTATATTATCTTGAGGGCATTTTCGTAATTTTGACTAACACGAAAAATTGGGTAAAAAGCGTAAAATCTATTCACCCCCCTCTAGATAGTTTTATACACACCGTGCTTTAATTAGTTTCAATTGGTATCAGAGCGGGTTCCTAGACATACATAGGTGATCCTTGCTTATTTTGGTGTGTTTTGCATTTTGTGTGATTTTTGATCATTCATACATTTGCATTCATTTCATTCATTCATAAACACTATGAGTGGAAACGGTGGAAATGGTGGTGGCCATGAAGGAGCTTCTATCACAAGGCCTCCACTTCTTACCGGATTGAACTATTCCCAATGGAAAGGGAAGATGGAATCCTACATTTGCCAAATTCATGACCGTGCATGGATGGCGGTAGAAGACGGATATGATCTCCCTATGATGACTCCCGCGGGTGGAGGACAAGATGTTTTGAAGCCTAAGGCGCAATGGAACGCGCAAGAGTTTGAGGCTTCTAAGTGGAATAGGAAGGCTATGCATGCCATTATGTGTGCTATGGATGAGAATCAGTACAAGCTTATTCAGAATACTCAGATTGCCAAAGTGGCATGGGACATCCTTCAAGTTGCACATGAGGGAACCGAGGTGGTGAAGGAGTCCAAGCTTCAAGTCCTCCAAACTCAGTTTGAGCTACTTAGGATAGGAGAGGATGAATGCTTCAATGACTTCGAAATCAAATTGATGGACATTGTAAATCAAAGCCATCAACTCGGAGACCCGTATTCGGATAGGAGAGTCAAGCAAAAAATTATGAGATCTCTCCCCGATAGGTTTGAATCCAAGGAGACGGCCATAGAAGAAAATAGTGGCTACATGGATATGAAGCCAAGTGAGGTGATTGGGCGTCTCCTTGCATATGAGTCTAGGAAGGCTCCTAGCACCACTACTCCTCCTAAGAAGTCTAAAGGAATAGCTTTGAAAGCATCTAAGGATGCAAAGGAGGCAAAGCATGAATCGGATGAAGACCTTGCCTTATTTGTGAAAAGG
The DNA here is from genome assembly GCA_008009225.1 of Acer yangbiense. Classification (NCBI taxonomy): domain Eukaryota; kingdom Viridiplantae; phylum Streptophyta; class Magnoliopsida; order Sapindales; family Sapindaceae; genus Acer; species Acer yangbiense. The sequence goes on along the minus strand of CM017772.1, from coordinate 23,584,066 downwards.
TTCAACAAGGTTATGGGGTTCAAGAAGAAGAAGGGATTTGGGTCAAGAGGACAAGATTTGAAGAAAAAGAGTTCCTTCAAGAAGTTTGAGCCTAGACAAGAGAGGACCGAAAGGAAAGGGGTCCGATGCTTTGAATGTGGTGGGATTGGTCACTTTGCCCCCGAATGTGCTAATCACAATGAAAAGAAGAAAGGCAAAGTGATGGCCGCTACTTGGAGTGGGAGTAGTGATGACTCCAATGAGGAAGATGAGTCTTCAAGTGAAGAAGAGCTCATGGCTAACCTCCTAGCTTTTGCCTCCTCACATAAGAGCAAAAGTGGTAGTGAGAGAGAGGAAATGAGTCAAGAGGAAAATGACTCAAGTGAAGTAGAAAGTGACTCCTCTTCTATTTCCATAAAGAAATTTGTGGAGCAAAAGGTGCTTGCTAAATATCATGCCGAGTTCAATGATTTAGCAACTAAAAGCACAAGAAAGATTGAGAGGTTGAGAGAAGAGAACCTTGAACTTTCGGCTCACAATGACCACTTAAGTGAACAAGTGGAAAGATTGAAGAGGAGAGAGGATAAGTTAATTGAGGAGTTAGACTTGAAACAAATAATAGCACGGTGTGTATAAAGCTATCTAGAGGGGGGGTGAATAGATTTTACGCTTTTTACCCAATTTTTCGTGTTAGTCAAAATTACGAAAATACCCTCACGATAATATAAACAAGCAAGTGTAATATGGTGCGGAAATTAAAACAACACTTGGTTTTTACGTGGAAACCCTCACGGGAAAAACCACGGGCTATGTAAGTAAGCCACACTCGAACCTCGAATCCACTAAATGTGCAAACGATTACAACCTAATCCCGGAAGTAATCACACACCTACCTAATCCCGGTATGAGTGAACCTAGTCCAATTTGCTTGCGTTCTAAGCAACCTAATCCCGGATGCTACACACAAGACTTACTTTCTCTATGAAGAGAATATACAACCTAAGTGAATATATAAAATATCCAAAATGCAATTAAGAGCTAGGTTACTCTATATGCTTATCTAGGATAGTGAATATGCAATTAATTCAATCCTAGATATTAAAAGCTAGATGACATGTCGAATAGCTTAGCTAAACATAGATTAACAAAACCTAGATAGCTATCAAAAATACAACACTCAATCATGTCAACACAACAATCTCTAATTTGTATCTAGAATGTATTCAAGAGCATACAAATAATATAAGAGATGTCAATGATAAATAAAACACTAATTATGTATGATAATAGTGAAGAACTTACCAAAGAATATGTGTTGACCAAAACCCATGCAAGCAAGCATCCTAACTAAGCTAGAAAATGCTAGATGATATTTTGATGCATATGAGAATGGTTTTTGAGTGTTAAAAAGGTGTTCTTGATTTGATTTTCTCTCAAATGTCTCTCTTTTAAGTTTAGGGTTCTTAGAGTTAAAGAACATTAAATCTGAAAATGAGAAAGTGTGATATTTATAGGCATCAAGAACAGGGCATGAGAAAAGACAAGTTTGCCCTTGAAACGCACCGTTCGGCGGTTTCAATCGGCGGCCAGGCCGCCTATAATGACCGCCGAATTGAGCTCGTGAAGAACAGAGCATAAACGGCGGTTCATTCGGCGGTTTCGTGACCGCCGATCCCAACCGCCGAATCAGACCCGAGAGATCGAAATCGATCAGGTATGAACGGCGGTTTCTAACGGCGGTCGTGACCGCCGATCGTGACCGCAGAATTGCTCCTGGAAGCAAACGGCGGTTCCATTCGGCGGCCAGGCCGCCGATCATAACCGCCGATCACCAACAGAGGTGAAAACCAAGGAGAAGCCAAGGGCATTCTCCGTGGGCGGTCTTCGCGCAAAACCAAGCACATTTTAGTGCATGCGCGGACGTTTCCGAACACTATCGGGAAACGAATTACAAGACACATAAATACACAACAAGATATAACAATCAAAGTGCTAGTGTGTAATGTGACATATGAAGAGAATGCACACAAATGTAAGAATGCAAAGTGTGTGTGTGCTTCTAAATCTCTTCAAAGAAAGGTAAGCACATAGAAATTTACCTTCGGTGCTTATCAACACGAGGTCTTCAAAGGGCTTCGAACATTAAGACCGATACTTAGGCTACCCTTACAAAGAACCCCCACATATGGTTTGATCACGAAATAAGCCAATTAAAAACAATGGGAATCCTTACAATCTCCCCCTTTGGCTATTTCATGACAAAACCATCACTCACAATGATTCCTCACAAAAAAAATAGAAACTACGGGACTATAATGATATTCTACATTACAAAGAGATAAGCTAATGCATCTTGAAGTCTTCAATCCTCTTGTAGAATAATCAATCCCTGAAAAGAGTTTCTAACATTTCTAATACAAGAAAAGTGTGAGATTAATCATGTGAGAACAATACCAAGCATTTGCATTTTTAGAATTTAGGCACAACATTACCAAATGTATGCAATGTATGATAAATGCAATGCTCCCCCTCAACGGGTTACTCCCCCTCAATGTATGTTTTCCCCAAAGTGCACAAAAGCTTCTATATTTTGCACCTCCCCTTACCATATCCTACTCCCCCTTTTTGTCATGATATAGGCAAATGAGTAGTCCCCAACCGGGTCACTCATAGCAACAAGAGATAGAAGCATGCAAGATATGCATATACATATAAGTCACTTTATGCACTTCAATTAATTTGAGAGAAACAAGGAGATTTATTTTGAGAAAATGTGTGAATTCAACATGCTTTGCATACAAGACATATAGCATTCAAGTCCAAAATACAATGGTATTTGGCAAAGCAAATGACAAAGGTTTCTAATAAGAATTCAAACCAATTTCACCAATGTCATGGGAAAAGCAAGGATATAGAGATTATTGATTTCAATTTAAGAGCAACTATATCCAACTTTATAAGCGAAACATGGCATGAGCGACTTTGCACCCTATTTGATTTTTCCGGATAAAATTATCCGTATGATAGTAACCATGTTCAACTAATAAAGAAAGAGAGACATTTGGAATGTAAATTCCTTTGAACGGATACAAGATCCTTTATTCATTTTGAGTCTCATAAGCTTTCACACAAGTTTTGCATTTTTAAGAATATGCAATCATCAATTCATGCTTTTCATGTGAGCATGTTATATGAATTTCATGCTTTTTCATTTGTCATTAGCATGTTATTAAAGAATCATCATGTCATGGAGATAATCATAGGTCATTCAAATCATACTTCCAATGTAAATCTCCTAGTCCAAAAATGCATGTTTGAACATAAATATGACATGGATTGTAGACAAGCAAGGTTCACACTTATGGAATTTTAAAACATATATACATATGTACAACCAAGCTTACTCAAGCAATTAAAAAAAGAGGCATAAGATATTTCAAATTTTTTGCAAGATACAAGAATGCAAAATAGCTCTCTTTGCTTGAGTTCCCCATATGGGGTCAATCATCAACCTTCAACAATGAAGGTCATGAGGTCCTATAGACCTCCCAAGTCCATTTGGCTTGGATGAACCTATTTGAGACTTGATAGTCTCGTAGCAAGCGGGTTCATTTTTCTTTATCCACATAGGTGTGACATTTTTCTTCCTAGTGGACAATTGTTCTAGAGATCTAGATGTCATAGGATTATGTAAATGAATTTCTTCCTTCCTATGAGCATGCATTCTAGCTCTAGCTTTCTTTTTCTCAATCATGCTTTTAACTCTACACATTTTAATGTAACGAAAGCACTTTGGTCTAATATGACCATCAACACCACAAAAATGACATGTAGGGACAAAGTTAGGAATCATACCATGTCCTTGTGCATGTATAGGAGCCTTCCCATGTCTTTGTGGTTGTCTTGGTTGTTGGATAGGATTTCTCCTTCTTTGTTGTTGACCAAGACTTGGTTGCTTCCACGGTTGAGTTTGCATGATTGGTCTCTTCCCTTGATGGATTTGAGTTTGAGGGAAGTTAGCATGAGGAACTCTTGTAGGTTGAGCTTGAGGTTGTCTTCTTGGAGCTACCTTCACTTGTGCACTATGAGAGCATTGTCCTAGCTCAATCTTCTTCCTAGGAGTTTGCACCGGTGAATCTTCTTTGTAGCTCAAGCTTTTGACAAACATGGTCTTGTTAGGAGTGGAGGACTCCTTACTATCTTCAAACCCAAGACCTCTCTTATCACACGGACTCTTTCCAACACTTAACATGTGGTCAAGTTTTTCGGTGCTAGAAACTATCCTAGTCCTTGATCCTTTAGCCTCTTCAAGCTCTCTTTTTAATTCTTCTTCATTCCTCTTAGATAAGTCTAACTCTTTTCTTAGCTTATCTTCAATATTCTTGGATCTATCCACTTGTTCATTTAAGTGGTCAACATGAGCCTCAAGGTCTAGATTCTCTTCTCTCAATCTTCGTATCTTTTCCTTGGTCTTCATTGCTAAGCTTTTAAACTCAGTGAGGTATTCATCTAGAACTTTTTTCTTCACATATCCATGTGAGGAGTTAGATGAAGAGTCATCTTTATTAGAGTCACTTTCTTCTTGACTCTCATTCTCTTCTTCATTGTAGGAGATCGGAAAGGCAAAATAGTTGTTCTCACAATCATTCAAGCTTGAGGGACTTCCTTCAACAACTTTCACTTTGTTGTCCCGCTTGTGAGAGCAACCTAATGCCAAGAATTTTGCCACAATCTCTTCATCACTTTCACTTGAAGTGGCGGTCTCCTCTCTTTCATCTTCCAAGTTAGCACATTCCTTGGAGATATACCCGAATCCTCCACATTCGTAGCATTGAATCTTCTCTCTTGAAGACATCTCATGATATGGCTTGACATTCTTAAAAGTGGACTTCTTCTTCTTGAAGTCATTCCCCTTTGAGCCATAATCACTCTTTTGAAGATTCAAGAACTTCTTGAATCCCTTGGCAATGAGTGCCATGTCTTCATATGAGTCATCCTCCTCCTCTTCCATCTTGGATGTCTTCAAGGCAATATTCTTTTTCTTCTTAGGAGGAGATGTGGTAGCCTTTCTTGATTCATAGGCTAGAAGTCTTCCAATGACTTCACTCGGCTTCATTTCCTTGTAAGTGTCATTTTCTTCTAAAGCCGTCACTTTGGGTTCGAACCTCTCGGGAAGTGATCGCATGATCTTTTGCTTGATTCTTCTATCCGAGTAAGGATCACCAAGTTGGTGACTTTGGTTCACAATGTCCATTAGTCTCACTTGAAAGTCATTGAAGTGCTCGTGCTCTTCCATCCTAATGGTCTCATACCGAGTTTGAAGGACTTGAAGCTTTGAGTCCTTGACAACCTCGATGCCTTCATGTGCAACTTCTAGGATGTCCCATGCCTCTTTAGCAATCCTAGTAATTTGAATCAGTTTGTACTGATTTTCACTCACTGCACATCGGATGGCATGAATAGCCTTGTTGTTCCACATGGAGTCAATAAATTCTTGAGGACTCCACTGTGCCTTAGGCTTGAGAACTTCTTCTCCTCCATCCGTAGAAGTCATCATAGGTGGAGCATATCCATCTTCAACCGCCATCCATGCCCTATCATGGATTTGGCATATGTATGCTTCCATCTTCCCCTTCCATGAGGAGTAATTATCGCCGGTGAGCAACGGTGGCCTCACGCTCGACGCTCCCTCTTTGCTCATCCCGAAACCACTCATAGTGTTTGGATGAATGCAAATGAGATGAATGCAAAATGTATGAATAAATCAAAAAATCACACAAAATGCAAAACACACCAAAATGAGCAAGGATCACCTATGTATGTCTAGGAACCCGCTCTGATACCAATTGAAACAAATAATAGCACGGTGTGTATAAAGCTATCTAGAGGGGGGGTGAATAGATTTTACGCTTTTTACCCAATTTTTCGTGTTAGTCAAAATTACGAAAATACCCTCACGATAATATAAACAAGCAAGTGTAATATGGTGCGGAAATTAAAACAACACTTGGTTTTTACGTGGAAACCCTCACGGGAAAAACCACGGGCTATGTAAGTAAGCCACACTCGAACCTCGAATCCACTAAATGTGCAAACGATTACAACCTAATCCCGGAAGTAATCACACACCTACCTAATCCCGGTATGAGTGAACCTAGTCCAATTTGCTTGCGTTCTAAGCAACCTAATCCCGGATGCTACACACAAGACTTACTTTCTCTATGAAGAGAATATACAACCTAAGTGAATATATAAAATATCCAAAATGCAATTAAGAGCTAGGTTACTCTATATGCTTATCTAGGATAGTGAATATGCAATTAATTCAATCCTAGATATTAAAAGCTAGATGACATGTCAAATAGCTTAGCTAAACATAGATTAACAAAACCTAGATAGCTATCAAAAATACAACACTCAATCATGTCAACACAACAATCTCTAATTTGTATCTAGAATGTATTCAAGAGCATACAAATAATATAAGAGATGTCAATGATAAATAAAACACTAATTATGTATGATAATAGTGAAGAACTTACCAAAGAATATGTGTTGACCAAAACCCATGCAAGCAAGCATCCTAACTAAGCTAGAAAATGCTAGATGATATTTTGATGCATATGAGAATGGTTTTTGAGTGTTAAAAAGGTGTTCTTGATTTGATTTTCTCTCAAATGTCTCTCTTTTAAGTTTAGGGTTCTTAGAGTTAAAGAACATTAAATCTGAAAATGAGAAAGTGTGATATTTATAGGCATCAAGAACAGGGCATGAGAAAAGACAAGTTTGCCCTTGAAACGCACCGTTCGGCGGTTTCAATCGGCGGCCAGGGCGCCGATAATGACCGCCAAATTGAGCTCGTGAAGAACAGAGCATAAACGGCGGTTCATTCGGCGGTTTCTTCGGCGGTTTCGTGACCGCCGATCCCAACCGCCGAATCAGACCCGAGAGATCGAAATCGATCAGGTATGAACGGCGGTTTCTAACGGCGGTCGTGACCGCCGATCGTGACCGCCGATCGTGATCGCAGAATTGCTCCTGGAAGCAAACGGCGGTTCCATTCGGCGGCCAGGCCGCCGATCATAACCGCCGATCACCAACAGAGGTGAAAACCAAGGAGAAGCCAAGGGCATTCTCCGTGGGCGGTCTTCGCGCAAAACCAAGCACATTCTAGTGCATGCGCGGACGTTTCCGAACACTATCGGGAAACGAATTACAAGACACATAAATACACAACAAGATATAACAATCAAAGTGCTAGTGTGTAATGTGACATATGAAGAGAATGCACACAAATGTAAGAATGCAAAGTGTGTGTGTGCTTCTAAATCTCTTCAAAGAAAGGTAAGCACATAGAAATTTACCTTCGGTGCTTATCAACACGAGGTCTTCAAAGGGCTTCGAACATTAAGACCGATACTTAGGCTACCCTTACAAAGAACCCCCACATATGGTTTGATCACGAAATAAGCCAATTAAAAACAACGGGAATCCTTACAAGACTTATCCAAGAGAAGTGAAGAAGGCTTAAAAAGAGAACTTGTAGAAGTTAAAGGGTCCTTGGCTAGGGTAGATTCTAGCACCAAGAAGCTTGACCATATGCTTGGTGTTGGAAAGAGTCCTTGTGACAAGAGGGGTCTTGGGTATGAAGATGGCAAGAAGATCTCTACCTCTAACAAGACCGTGTTTGTCAAGAGCTTGAAGAAAGAAGAAACTTCATTTGTGCAAATTCCTAGGAAGAAATTAGAAGTAGGACAATGCTCAAATGCACAAGTGAAGATGGGGCCAAGAAGGCAACCTCAAGCTCAACCCCCTAGGGTCCCTCAAGCCAACACTCCTCCACAAATGGCGCATAAAGGAAAGAGTCCTATCATGCAACCTCAAGCTAGGAAGCAATCAAGACCGGTTCATCAACGAAGATACTTTGAACCCATTCATCCACAAAGACAAGGACAAGGTATGATTCCTTATTTTACTCCTATATGTCATTTTTGTGGATTTGTTGGTCATATTAGACCACATTGCTTTCGGTATATCAAAATGTGTAGAAAACAAAGCATGATTGAAAAGAGATAGAATAGAGCCAAGATGCATGTTTCTAGGAATGAAAATATTGATTTGCATGATCCTAGAAATAGTAGAGCACATGTACCAAAGACCACTAGGAAAGCTAAAATTGTTGCTAAGTGGATTAGAAAGAATGAAAATGTTTGCCATGTTGCACAAATAGCCTTGAAGGCAAATTCTTCTAATTTTTGGTACTTGGATAGTGGGTGCTCTAGGCACATGACGGGAAACAAGAGTTTCTTCGAGACTCTTGTTATGGAGGAAGGTGGAAATGTCACTTTTGGTGATGGATCCAAAAGAAATGTTAAAGGGAAAGGAACCATTTCCGTTCCCGGATTACCCTCCTTATCCAATGCTTTATTTGTTGATGGCTTGAAAGCCAATTTAATAAGCATTTCACATCTTAGTGATGAAGGATATTCCGTCTTGTTTTCTAAAGATTTTTGCTCAATCCTAAAACCCGATGGACAAACCTTGTTGAAGGGCATGAGATCTAGCGACAATTGTTATTGTCTTGAAGCTAGTATTGTATCTAATCATGTGTCCATGGATGAGCAAATTGAGCTGTGGCATGAAAGACTTGGCCACATGAACTTTAGGGATCTACGAACCCTTGGAAAGTTCAATTGTGTGCGTGGCCTCCCTAAGCTTGGGAAGAAAGCCAATGGAGTTTGTGGACCTTGCCAACAAGGAAAGCAAACTAAAATCATGCACAAAAAGGGTAAGTATCTCACCACCAAGGAGCCTCTTGAGCTTTTCCACATGGACCTCATGGGTCCCATGCAAACCGAAAGTTTGGGTGGAAAGAGATACATTTTTGTTTGTGTTGATGATTTCTCTAGGTTCACATGGACATATTTTCTTAGAGAAAAATCCGAAACTTTTGATAAGTTTAAAATGCTTTGTAATAAACTTCAAAATGAAATGAACTCTAATATTAAAAGCATAAAACGGATTAGAAGTGACCATGGGAGGGAATTTGAGAATGCTACCTTTGAAACCTTTTGTAATGGTTTAGGTATCTCCCATGAGTTTTCGGCTCCTAGGACACCTCAACAAAATGGAGTTGTTGAGAGGAAAAATAGGGTTCTTCAAGAGATGGCCCGTGTGATGTTGCTTAGCAACAATGTCCCTAGGAACCTATGGGCCGAAGCCATCAATACGGCTTGCTATATAGGAAATAGAGTGTTCCTAAGGCCCGGTACTAGAAACACCTCCTATGAGTTATGGAAAGGCAAGAGGCCAAATGTTAGCTACTTCCACACTTTTGGAAGCAAATGCTACATTTTGAATGACCGTGATCAACTTGGAAAATTCGATGCTAAGAGTGATGAGGGTATTTTTATTGGCTATGCCTTGAATAGTTGAGCCTATAGAGTTTTCAATTTAAAGACTCTAAGTGTTATGGAATCATCCAATGTCGTATTTGATGATACTAGGCTCAAGTCTAATGATCATGAGGAGGGGGTTAGTTTTAGTGATGGTTCTCCTTTGGAGAAGGTTGTGGTGTCTCCTAATGTTGGGACATCTAATGTCAACAATGATGACACACAACCTATTGCTAGAGTTCCTCTCTTGGACTCTAAAGAACCCGTTCCATGGGTTAGGAAACTCCATGATAAAGAAGATATCATTGGAGAGGTTAATGAGGGTGTTAGGACTAGACGTCAACTTGCTAATCTAATTAGCTACACATGCTACACCTCTCAAATTGAACCCAAAAAGGTTGAAGAAGCCTTAAATGATGAATTTTGGGTTCTTGCCATGCAAGAAGAGCTAAACCAATTCGAAAGGAATGAGGTTTGGACTCTAGTTCCTAGGCCTAAGACCACTAATGTCATAGGCACTAAATGGATATTTAGGAACAAATCCGATGAGGATGGCAACATAGTGCGGAACAAGGCTAGACTTGTAGCACAAGGGTACTCTCAAATTGAGGGTATCGACTTTGAGGAGACATTTGCTCCCGTTGCCCGTTTAGAGTCTATTAGGCTTCTCTTGTCCATTGCTTGTGTGCACAAGTTCAAATTGCACCAAATGGATGTCAAGAGTGCCTTCCTCAATGGCTTCTTGCAAGAGGAAGTGTTTGTTGAACAACCCAAGGGGTTTGTGGATGCTCACCACCCCAACCATGTATATCGCCTCAAGAAGGCTCTATATGGGTTGAAACAAGCACCGAGGGCTTGGTATGAGCGCCTCACTCAATTTCTTGTTGACAAAGACTACACACGTGGTAGTGTTGACAAGACACTATTCATCAAAAGAAACAATGATGAGCTTTTCATAGCTCAAATATATGTTGATGATATAGTGTTTGGCTCCACCAACAACACCAAGGTCCAACAATTTGTTGATGTTATGTCTCATGAATTTGAGATGAGTCTTGTTGGTGAGCTAAGTTACTTCCTAGGTTTGCAAATTAGGCAATTAGATGATGGGATCTTCATTACCCAAGCCAAATATGCCAAAAACCTAGTGAAGAAGTTTGGTTTAGAAAATACCAAACATTGTGATACACCCATGAGTACCACTTTGAAGCTAAGCAAAGATGCTAGTGGTAAAAGTGTGGAACAAACGTTATATCGTGGCATGATAGGTAGCTTGCTTTATTTGACCGCAAGTAGGCCCGATATCTCCTTTAGTGTGGGTGTGTGTGCTAGGTACCAAGCGGATCCTAAGGAGTCTCATCTCTCTTCCGTTAAGAGAATCATTCGCTATGTGAATGGGACATCCAACTATGGGATTTGGTACTCTTTTGACACTAATGCTAGTCTTGTAGGCTTTAGTGATGCGGATTGGGCAGGAAATTGTGATGATAGGAAGATCACATCGGGCGGTTGCTTCTTTCTAGGCAACAACTTGGTGTCTTGGTTTTGCAAGAAGCAAAACTCAATTTCCTTGTCCACGGCCGAGGCCGAGTACATAGCCGCGGGGAGTGGATGCACACAACTCCTATGGATGAAGCAAATGCTAGTAGACTACGGATTCAACCAAGGTACTCTCACTCTCTTTTGTGATAACATGAGTGCTATTAATATTTCCAAGAATCCGGTCCAACATTCTAGAACTAAGCATATTGACATCCGACATCACTTCATTAGAGAGCTTGTTGAAAATAAATGCATAGTACTTGAGCATGTAGGTACTAATGATCAACTTGCGGACCTATTTACTAAACCCTTAGATGCTACTCGATTTAAAACTCTTAGTAGATCTATTGGGATATGTCTTGTGGAGTGATGTGTTTTATATTTGACCCCATATGGGGAACTTAAGCAAAGAGAGCTATTTTGCATTATTTTGCATTCTTGTCACTTGCAAAAAAATTTGAAATAACTTATGCCTCTTCTTTTGATTGCTTGAGTAAGCTTGGTTGTACATATGTATATATGTTTTCTTTTTTATAAGTGTGAACCTTGCTTGTTTACAATCCATGTTATATTTATGTTCAAACATGTATTTTTGGACTAGAAGATTTATATAGGAAGTATGATGTGAATGACCTATAGTTATCTCCATGACATGATGATTCTTTTATAACATGCTAATGTCAAATGAAAAAGCATGAAATTCATACAACATGCTCACATGAAAAGCATGAATTGATGATTGCATATTCTTAAAATGCAAAACTTGTGTGAAAGCTTATGAGACTCAAAATGAATAAAGGATCTTGTATCCGTTCAAAGGAATTTAAATTCCAAATGTCTTTCTTTATTGGTTGAACATGGCTACTATCATACGGATATCTTATCCGGAAAAATCAAAAAGGGTGCAAAGTCGCTCATGCCATGTTTCGCTTATAAAGTTGGATATAGTTGCTCATAAATTAAAATCAAAAACTCTATATCCTTGCTTTTCTCATGACAATGGTGAAATTGGTTTGAATTCTTATTAGAAACCTTTGTCATTTGCTTTGCCAAATACCATTGATTTTGAACTTAAATGCTACATGTCTTGTATGCAAAGCATGTTGGATTCACACAATTTTCGTCAAATAAATCTCCTTGTTTCTTTCCAATTAATTGAAGTGCATAAAGTGACTTATATGTATATGCAAATATCTTGCATGCTTCTATCTCTCTTTGCTATGAGTGACCCGGTTGGGGACTACTCCTTTGCCTATATCATGACAAAAAGGGGGAGTAGGATATGGTAAAGGGAGTTGCAAATTATAGAAGTAATTGTGCATTTTGGGGAGAACATTCATTGAGGGGGAGTAACCCGTTGAGGGGGAGCATTGCATACACATACATTGCATAATGGTGTGCCTATCTGTTCAAATGCAAATGCTTGTTATTGTTCTCACTTGATTAATCTCACACTTTGCTTGTATTGGAAATGTTTAGAAACTTTATTTTCAGTGATTGATTATTCTACAAGAGGTTGAAGACTTCAAGTTTCATTTTCTTATCTCTTTGTAATGTAGAATATCATAGTAGTCTCGTAGTTTCTATTTATTTGTGAGGAATCAATGTGAGTGGTGGTTTGGTCACGAAATAGCCAAAGGGGGAGATTGTAAGGATTCCCATATCTTGATTGGCTCATTTCGTGGACAAACCACATGTTGGGGTTCTTTGTAAGGGTAGCTTAGGTGTTGGTTATATTGTTCAAAGCCCTTTGAAAAACTCGTATGGATAAGCACCGAAGGTATATTTCTATGTGCTTACTTTTCTTGAAGAGATAGTTGCACACACTCACTTAGCATTCTTGCATTTGGTGTGCATACTCTTCACATGTCACATTTCACACTTGCACTTCTTTGTTATTTGTTGTTGTGTGCTTATGTGTCTTGTAATTCGTTTCCTATTGTTGTTCGGAAACGTCCGCGCATGCACCTTGTGTGCTTGTTTTTAGCGCGAAGATCGCCGTTGGAGAAGCCCTTGACTTCTCCCTTGGTTTCACCAAAATTGGTGAAACGGCGGTTTGGATCGGCGGCCTGGCCGCCGAATGAAACCGCCAATTTAGTCCGAAGGTCTCTGGAAATATTCTGCGGTTATGATCGGCGGTCGGTGGCCGCCGAATGAAACCGTCGTTTCACACCTGATTGATTTTATCTCTCGGGTTTATTCGGCGGTTTTATCGGCGGTCGGTGGCCGCCGAATGAAACCGCCGTTTCACACCTGATTGATTTTATCTCTCGGGTTTATTCGGCGGTTTGATCGGCGGTTCCGAAACCGCCGAATGAAACCGCCGTTGTGCCCCTGTTGTGTCAGGTCCAATTCGGCGGTTGGATCGGCGGTAGGTGGCCGCCGAATGAAACAGCCGAATTTCCCCTGTTTCTCACGGGACTCATTCGGCGGTCTAATTCTGCGGCCTGGCCGCCGAATTAAACCGCCGATCGGCGCGTTTCTTTGAAACTTACTTAAACGACCTCACTTTGATTTGGCCCCCTATATATATGCCATTTTGTTTTTAGGTCAATAATAAGAGTTGATATTCATGCTTCATACTTAGCATATTTTTCAAGAGAAGAAAAATACACAAAGAACTCTTTTTTAATTTCTCAAACACTTTTTCATGGTCATCAATCATCATCTAGCATCATCATAGATCATCTAGATGTCATCTAGCATGGATTCTTCATCATACTTTGCTTGGTAAGTTTTTCACTAATATCTTACATATTTTGTGTCTTTCTTAACTAAGCAATCTCTTTTTATTACTTGTATGATTTTCACATATCTTTTGATACAAGTTTGAGATTAGTGTGATGTATGTTTGAGAATTTGTTTTGTGCTAGCAAATTAGGTTTTGTGCTTAATATTGATTAGCTTAACTAATTGCTATGTCATTTAGTTTTGATATCTAGGATTGTTCTTAATTGCATATTAATCATCTTAGATAAGCATATAGGGTTTCCCTTGCTCTATGTTGCATTTTGGATATTCACATATATTCACTTAGGGTTGTATTCTCTTCATAGAGAAAGTAAGTCTTGTGTGTAGCATCCGGGATTAGGTTGCTTAGATCGCAAGCAAATTGGACTAGGTTCACTCATACTGGGATTAGGTAGGTGTGTGATTACTTCCGGGATTAGGTTGTAATCGTTTGCACATTTAGTGGATTCGAGGTTCGAGTGTGGCTTACTTACATAGCCCGTGGTTTTTCCCGTGAGGGTTTCCACGTAAAAATCAAGTGTCTTATTTAATTTCCGCACCATATTACACTTGCTTGTTTATATTATCTTGAGGGCATTTTCGTAATTTTGACTAACACGAAAAATTGGGTAAAATGCGTAAAATCTATTCACCCCCCCTCTAGATAGTTTTATACACACCGTGCTTTAATTAGTTTCACCCAACATGTGGTTTGTCCACGAAATGAGCCAATCAACAAATGAGAACCTTACAAATATATTATTCATCAAGCATTAAAGGAAAAATACATGATCTAATAATAGTAATAATTGTAAAAAATCTAGAAAATCAACTATTAATTGAAAAAAAATGAAGAGTTAAAGAATATAAAACTGAAGGGTTGAATATATATATATATATATATATTTTAAAACTAATTAATGATCAAGCCTTATCATAACGACACGTGGCATGTTAAGGCTCTAAAATAAGATAAAATAATTAATAATATAGAAAAATCAAGAGTCAATCCCATAATTAATGGGATAATTGAAAATACATACTCGCGTGTGTCTAAACAACCTAGAGGGGGGGGGGGGGGGGGGGGGGGGGGGGGGGGGGGGGTGAATGGGTTGTTAATCAATTATTACAAATTTTTCGATTAGTCAAAATTAATCACTATTAACCCAATTCAACAAAAATAAAAATCAAGTAAAAGTGCGGAAATTAAAGAATACTTGATTTTTACGTGGAAACCCTTAACAGGGAAAAACCACGGGCTATTATGTGCGCCACACACGAACCTCGAATCCACTAATTGCAATGGTGTTTACAACCTAGGTTGACCTCAACCTCTCACGGTCTATAACCCACCACTACTACCCGCAGGCCTTTAAAAATGAATCTATTCCAATTTGCTTGAGCACTACACACCGGTAGTCACAAGACTTAATTCTCATTGAAGAGATCAATAACCTATGTGAATATATGACAATATCCAAAATGCAAATAATGCTAGGCTACACTAAATGCTTAACTAGATGTTATAATGCTAATCAACACTCTAGTTATCAACAGTGCCTACATGTACATACATGAGGACACAATTAGATGCAGAGAGACTCTAGCAACCTAATTGTCAACAAATAAAGCCAATTCAATACATGTTGTCAATAATCATAGCAAAGACTAAAACATGCAATTAACTAATGCAATTAAGGAATTGTCAATCAAAAGCCAATCAACTTAAGTTATCAATGAACATGGCAAGGACAATAAATGCAATTAACAAATGCAATCAATGAGTCCTACAATCAATGTCTAAATGAAAATCATGTAGACTTAACTAGAGGGCAAAATGGTCCTAAATACTAGCTATCAACAAACAACTCATCTCAACCAATAAACAAAGTCTCAAATATGTTAGAAACAACATTAAGCAAGGATACATGCGTTTAATTAACAAATAAATGCTAAACCTAGGCAAACATGTCATAATAATGAAACAAGAGGTTCTAGGACATGTAGAAATTACCTAGTCCAGAAAGACAACAAAACCCATGCTTGAATAATGCTAGGAAGATGCTAGATGCTCATGAGAAAGTGTTTGGTTGAGTAAAGATGAGTTCTTAGGAGCTTCTCTCTCTAGGATATGAGTTTCTCTCACTTGGTTCAGTTTTTAAACTCCTTAAAAACGAGCTAGGAAGAAAATGATACTTATATAGGAGCCCTAGATGAAGTGGTGTCATTTTGAAAAAATTGCCTGAAAGTGCACAATCGGCGGTTTCAATCGGCGGTCAGGCCGCCGAACGAAACCGCAGAATGCGAACCGTCACCACTGGAATGGATCAGCGGTCGAATTATGCCTGCCGATTCAACCCGCCGAATTTGGGACAGAAACTCAAGTTTTACTTCGGCGGTTTCATTCGGCGGTCAGGTCGTCGATTGAAACCGTAGATTTCCAATCATGTTACTAGAATCATTCGGCGGTCGAATTTATGGCCGCCGATGTAACCGCAGAATTGGACCAGTGGATTCATATTCATTCGGCGGTTTCATTCGGCGGTCAGGTCGCCGAATGAACCGCCGATTCACCTAAAGAGGTGAAAAACAAAGGAGAAGCCAAGACATTCTCTTAAGGCGGTCCTCGCGCAAAAACAAGCACACCATCGTGCATGCGCGGACGTTTCCGAGCCATCTCGAAAACGAATTACAACACACAAAAGGAAACAAACATGAAGTGTAAGTGGCAAGAGACATGTGAATGCATCCTAGTGTCCAGCATGTCATGGCAATTATCAAACAAGGATGCAATCAACAAAACATGCAAGTGATGTGAGTGTGTGCAACTACATCTCTTCAAAATAGAGTTAAGTCAAGTAATTTACCTTCCTTGAAGCTCTTGATCCCACAATGAGGCTCTTTGGCACACGATGAGGATTTCCTCTATCCTAAGCTACCCTTACAAATTGAACCCCATTGTGGTTTTGTCAACGAAATAAGCCAATTAAAAAGTGAGGCATTTACAATAATAAATAAAATATTGAAGAATCAATTCCATAACTAATGAAATAATTAATAAATTTTCTTAATGAACCAAAAATAAAATAAAATAAAATAACTTACCAAATATTATATATATATATATTATAGTTAAATAATTAACAATATTTAAACAATTAATTTATAGCTTGTTGGTAAAAAAATAAATAAATTATGGCTTGTCTTTTAATCTTACCAAATAATGGAATACTTAAAAAAAAAATTACTTAATATTTAAAAATCAATTTATTCACTACCTTATTAATTATGAGATTGCCTTTTAATTATCTATAAATATGTGATTTATGCAATATATATATATTATTAAAAGTTATTAGGCTTAATAACTACTTATTAGCTTTGATAAAAGAAAAAATAAAATTTATGCCTTGTTTTTAAACTTACCAAATAATGTAATACTTCAAAAAATAATAATAATACTTAATGATTAAAAATCAATTATGATATTGGTTTAGGGAATTTATTCACTATTCCATTAATTACGGGATTACCTCTTGATTATCTATTGATATGTGATTTATGACAATCAATAGCAATCCAAATTGCATATGAATCGACCCATTCCTATTGAGTATCATTTCTGTAAATTATTTGTTGCTGTACTCATTCCACTCATTCACAATGACGCTTTTTGCTTCTTTATTTTTTTTTTCATTGATGAGTGACGCTTCTTGCTTTTAACTACAAAACTAAACATATTCACAAATTACATACATCATGCATCCAAATTTCATATATATTTTATTTGTCCAATTTAGATACATACTTTTCAAGATGCATGGTTGTTTAATTTGATAGATCTAGGTAATCTCATCACTAATTAGTGTTTTGGGTTCAGTTGGTTTTCTAGATTTAATGAGAATTTATTATATTGATTATCATATTATTAAGTCTTTGACAAAAATAATAGTTTCACATCCAACACAAAAGATATAACAAAAGAAAATGAAAAGCACGGATTAAAGAAGTAACAAAAGTTACATTGGAATTCAAACCAATATCAAATTCAGCTAAGTCACCTACTTTTTGTCATGTGATGACCAATAATTATATGTACAACTTCATTAACATTTCATGTATAAAGACTCAAACCACTTTACATAGATAAATAAAGTTAAAAAAGATAATATATAAATACAGTACAGATTATTTCATATATATAAATAGAAAATACTATTTGCTATATTCTTTCAATTTTCCTTCAAATTCCCAGAAATCAAACAGGTTAGGAAACATAAATTAGAACATGAAAAAAACAAAAAATGAATAATAAATTGGAAACATAAATTACAACAGGTAAAAAAAAAAAGAATTAACAAATGTATATAATAAAAATGGGGAGACCAAACATAATTTGAAGGTAATCAAGGCCTGACATTCTTAGTTTGCTAGACTTTGCTCTGCTTATCAATATATATATATATATATATATATACTGCAAAATGTGGGGGTTCTCCACTTTGATTCACTTGTGATCGTGTTTTCTAGGGAGTGGTGACGTTGTACATCTCCTTTTTTCTATGATTTCTAAGCAACCAAAAAAGACCCCATATTAATAGAATTAACGGGATTCAAAATAGCAATCAAATTACTGGCAAATTGACAGATAATTCTTTAGTCTTTTTCAAAACAAAAATAATAACTTTGAAACAAATTAAAGGCGTGTTCTTTAATATATAAAGCTAGAGGGGGGGTGAATAGATTTTATCTAATTATTACCCAATTTTCGCATGCAAGTCAATTTTATGAAAATACCCCTAGCAAGTCAATAATACATACAAGTGTAATAAGATGCGGAAATAGTAAATGACACTTGATGTTTACGTGGAAACCCTCAACAGGGAAAAACCAAGGGCTGGTAAGTGCGCCACACTCGAACCTCGAAATCCACTATATGAAAAGACGGTTACACCCTCAAGTGATTCTCGGACCCTCACCCTAGATAACCTCAGGCTATGGACACTACCAATCGCCACTCTTGGTTCAATCCCTAGTGATATCCCCTGATACACTACTCTTGGCGTGAGCACCCTCTAATCTACCACGCGGGCCTTTTATAGCAGCTCTAGTCCAATTTGCTTGAGGTCTAAGCACACTTAGCCCCAAGACTTCAATCTCTCAAAAGAGATGCACAACCCTATGTGAATATGTATGAATATTCAATTAATGCAATAAGAGCTAGGGTACTCTAAATGCTTACCTAGGATTATAAGATGACAATATAATCAATCCTAGATATCACATATAGCTATATGACATGGCATATAACTTTAGCTAAGTAAAGGATAACCAATCCTAGATACAAAGCTATCATATAAAACCCACAAACATTCAAAGGATTAACTAGTTGATTAAAAAACAATCTATCAACCTAGTTATCAATACATCACACAAGAATGTTCATGGCATAGCTTTTAGGCAATAATGACCTAATCAAATAAGCTATGAAAAATAATCTCAATCAATAAATGAGATCAATTAGCTAGATGGCATATGAACATTAAAGCCTAGCTAACAAATAATAACCCAATCAACACATAATCTCAATCTTATATGTAGAAATTAATCTAAACACATATAAGTAAAATATGAGATAAAATTGATAAGTAGAAACACTAATTATGTAAGATAAAAGTGTTCAACAAATCATACCATGTGTGTTGAAGAAGTCCCATGCATTAGCATATGCTAGATGATCCTAGATGATGCTTAGATGAAGATTTATGCATGTGGGAATGGGTTTAGAGAGATAAAGATATGATCTTTAAGCTTTCTCTCTCAAGTCTCTCTAAATATCTCTCTAGGGTTCTTATGATCAAAGACTTGTATTCTGAACCAGAGATTGTAGGGAAAAATACCGTAGTACACGCAGCGGAAGCGAGACTAAAAATAAGATTTAGTGACTTTTAAAATTTTTCCTTTATGAACCTTAAACCCTTTAATTAATTAAACATGCATATACAATAACCAAAAAGTAGAATACCTTTTGTCGCGTGATCCGATTGACTTACGTCGATGGTAATCCGCAAGATCTTCAATCCTAGCACGAACGTGGATCACCTAGGAGCGTGGTTTCCCTTTTTCTTTGAATTGCAAACCTGTGAATGGACAAAACAAACTTTCTTTTCTTTGTTAGTCACAAAAACAATCAAAAGAATGACTGAGATTATTCCGGTCACTTTTGAGTTCTCAATCTAATGATCGAAACTCGCGTGAACCTAGATCGATATCGTATACACAAGCTTATTGATGATTAAGCAAATAGTATACTATCAAAGAATAATCTAACACTCCTATTTGTTTTAGTAGAATAAAAGCTTTCTATGAATTGAGAAGAAGAAGAAAAATTGTCTCTTGAACAACTTATGGTGGCCGAAATCTATAAGAGCACTTATATAGGTGGCCAAATTTTCTTCTCTTCTTTTACTTAGGGTGGCCGAAAATCACAACCTAAAAGGGACTAGGGTTGCCGCAATTCTCAAGCCCAAAAGAGTTTGTATTGCACCCTATTTCCTATTTAGTTTAAGACTTTAAACCCTAATTGAATTCATAAATCTTTTATTCCTTTATTTGACTAAATATAAAAGACTTCTTATTTGATTAAATAAATAAAATTAATTATTTATTTTCTTACCAAATAAGTCTTTTACTTTTAGTATACTACCAACAATAGTATAACACTAGGAATCATATTTCCTAATCAGAAAAGATTTGTTTCTTAATTAAACAATTAATTAATAAATTAATTAATTCTTATTTAATTAAAACAAATGAAACAAAATAATATATTAGGTTAAAACTTAACCTTGCCGCCCCACTTGAATAAATGGGCCAAAATATTATTTTCTTATTTCATTTAATCCATTGGACTTTAAATAAAAAGCCCACATGTGAACCGGACCCATTTTTACTAAAAGAAACAAGCCCACATGTCTTTCATTAATATATAAATATAATTGAGCAGCCCATTACTTAAATAATGTGCAAATTATATTCTTAATATATTAAATGCAATTCTAGATGGACCCTTAAATTGGTCCGGTAGAATATATCAAGTGATCCATGCAAGTCCGTGTGGATTGGGATCTTGGCGGGCCATCTAAATTTAAGCTTCAATAGACATAACCTAATCACAATCAACAAATGATTCACTTAGGTCCGATCCATTAATTTTAACTCATTCCACTAAAGAGCTAAAATTGAACTCTTAAATAAAGATAGAAAAGGAAGATGCTCCTCATTCATACCCTAGACAATCATATAGGAGATAGTGTATCCTCGTGATTAATATCAGTAATCGCCAAGAGTTCATAGACCGCCTATAACTCTCCAAGTTACCATATTTACTCATATGACCACTTTTTGAACTTGGATATTTTGACTTGTCCAGAAGCCATGTTTTCAATAGACACTATCGAAAACTCAACGTTGAGATTTAATATCCAATTACCTCAAAACATCCATATGATGATATTATACTCTCATTTAATTAAATGGAGCCACGATGTCCATATATATAAATGAAGTCCTCTATCGATTAACAAATGAATATCACCAAACTATCGAGGATAGACTATGCGATATAATCGTACTCATTGATAACTCAAATGATATCACTTGCAACCATAAGTCCATCATTTATCTCAGGATTAAGATAGACTCTCCGATTGTCCTGATAATGAAAAGACTATTATCTATTGACGGTTCTAGATAAAGCTTTTCATTGTGATCCTGTTCAATGCACCCAGTGCACTAGATCCTTTTGCTCGAAGACACTCCGATGATTTAGACTCATCATATCTCATTTGATCCCACTCAAATGCTAACAAAAGAATTCTACAACTTTAACAAGATAAAGGTGCCCAACCTTTAACTTAAGTTGTGAACATTATTCAAGACTAACTAAAGAATTGTGTCTACCACATACATATCCAGATGTACGAACAATTCTTCTTTTCTCATAGTCTTTAGACCTTATGATTATTTACTTTGACAATTATAATATTAAACTATAAATGCTATACGATTTGTTAAACCAGAAATCACTTTATTAATATGAAAAAGATTGTTAATTACAACATTACACTCTTGCTATTGAGCATAATCCTAACAGAGATAAGGATGTATTTATAGAGACCAAAAACAGGGCAGGTGAAAATACAATTTTGCCCTTGAAACGCACTGATCGGCGGTTTCATTCGGCGGCCAGGCCGCCGAATTGAACCGCCGAATGGCTCCCGAGTGGAACAGGGGAACTTCGACGACTTCGTTCGGCGGTTTGGAAACCGCCGATTCCAACCGCCGTTTTGGACCCGAGAGATATATTTCAATCAGGTCTCATTCGGCGGTTTTGAACGGCGGCCAGGCCGCCGAACGTAACCGCCGATTCACCAAAAATGGTGAAACCAATGAGAAGCCAAAGGCATCTCCACCGGCGATCATCGCGCAAAACAAAGCACATTACCGTACACGCGCGGACGTTTCCGAACATCCTTAGGGAAGCGAATTACTCCACATTAAAAGCTAACATACATGAAGTGCAAGTGTGGGTATTGAATGCATCCTAATGCCTATCATGTCATGGCATTTCATATAAAAAGATGCAAACAATCTTATGCAAGAAGAGACATTGAATAAACAATAAAGCACAATGCACACAAAATATAAACACAACATTCAAGAATAAGAGTTATGCATGTTGTGTGTGTGTGCAACTATATCTCTTCAAGCCAAAGTAAGCACAAGATATACCTTTGGTGCTTGTCCTCTTGAGGTCTTGGAAAGGGTCTTTGATCTTCAATCTTAATGACCTAGACTACCCTTACAACCAAACCCCAACATGTGGTTTGACCACGAAATAAGCCAATCAACAAAAGGGAATCCTTACAAACTTCAATCTCAATAACACTTAAGTAAATAGAAAGCACTATAAAATTAGCAAGTGAATATAAAGTATGAAGGAGAGAAGATTTCTAACTTGTTCAAAGGCAAAGAGTCTCGTCCATGTCGAAAACGATGTCTTGCATGTGGGCACCATCTTGGATACGGATGCCAAGCTATAGACGAAATAGAAGAGTTTTTGAGTGATGAAGATAAATGATTTGGAGAGAAGTGAGGAGGTCATGAAAGATAAGAAATTGATTTCAGGCACTGAGATTTGATTTGAGTTGACTAAGTACATGTTAATAAAATGAAGGGTTGTTAATTGATATTCTTCACCAGAGAATTTAAATTTATAGAAGATTGATTGGAAAGTGAAGAGTTGGATAATAAAGGTTGGAAAATAAAAAGGTTAAAAAAAGGGGAGAGGAATGTCGTAAGGGAGGGAGGTAATTAAGGAGGTTGGAAGAATAAAAATTTATGATTGTCTTTTAAACTTACCAAATATTATAATATATCGTATATAACTAATTAATAATTAAAAATTAATTATGAAAATGGCTAATATAATCTATTAATTATCCCATTAATTACGGGATTGTATAGAGAGAGTAAATAAACCGATTTTGGAAGAATAAGAATTTATGATCGTCTTTTAAACTTACCAAATATTATAATATATATAACTAATTAATAATTAAAAATTAATTATGGGAATGGTTAATTGAATCTATTAATTATCCCATTAATTATGGGACTGTATAGAGAGAGAGGGAGAGAGAGTAAATAAACGATTATTAGATCATCTCCAATGCAAAAGTGGCTTACATACCAATAATTGTTGACATGGCAACAATGTCAAGAGACTTGCTTACTATGTAACATAAAAATAGATTTCATAGACAATTAACTCAAAATTTTGTTTTCAATGCTTCCGTCTAAAACACAATTTTTTTAATGATGTGTCTATCTTTTTTTCCTGTTATTTTATTTTATTTTATTTCCTTACCAAAAATATATGAAAATTTAA
This sequence comes from Acer yangbiense, assembly GCA_008009225.1. NCBI lineage: Eukaryota > Viridiplantae > Streptophyta > Magnoliopsida > Sapindales > Sapindaceae > Acer > Acer yangbiense. The sequence goes on along the minus strand of CM017772.1, from coordinate 23,560,468 downwards.
TGTCAGTTTTAAATGTTTGCCGAGTCAACCTAAAAAATAGTTATGCAACAGACTGTCTGAAAGTGGATGGTCATGTTGACAATTTCTAATATTTGTTTTGCCAAGTCAACTTGAGGTTGAATATGCACGGCTACATTAGAGACACAATTATTAACATAATGTCTACTTATTCTACGTGGTATCTCTTTTTTTCACAAGTCACACTTGCATTGGAAATGCTCTTAGATAGGCGGTGAGTTGTGATTTAATGTCAAAGCACTCTCACGGCGACACGTGCGTGTCGTGAGGGTTCAATTTTACTATATTATATAGATATAGATGTAGATATAGATATAGAATAGATATATATTACAAATTAAAATAATTTTAAAAAATCGGTAAAACAAAAAAGCGAAGATCCTTAACTAAATGGGGTAGGCCCTAAGTCCAGACTCTAGACAAACATGAAGGTAAAATAGTAATTTCACCTATAACTATTTAGAGAAAGAAGAAAGAAAACCCTAAACTCTTGTATCACTAGTTTCAGCCGCCCCTTTCTATTTCTCATATTTTCTCTCTTTGTTTCTCTGATCTCCGTCTCTTCGGCCATGTTCGAGATGGATGGTGGATATCCATTTAAAAAAAATTATTATTTTAAAATTAATTCAGGGATCAAGGGTAGTTTAGTCTTTTTGACTGTCAAACTTGGTCAACGGACAAGTTACGGCAAGTGATATGAGTATCAATTTTTGATAAAGTTGTTTACGTGTGTAAGAGGGCAAACCTTACGGAGATTTAGTGCAATTTGCTCTAATTACAAATTAAAAAACTAAAAAATTAAAAATTAAAAATAACAAAAATTGGTAAAACAAAAGGTGGAGATCCTTCACTAAATGGGCCCGACCCAAGGTCCAGACAGACATGAAGGGTACAATAGTAATTTCACCTAACTATTTAGAATAAGATGAAAGAAAACCCTATATTCTTGTGTCACTAGTTCAGCAGCCCCTTTCTATTTCTCACATTTTCTCTCCGTCTCTCCGGCCACCTCCTGGTACACAAAGGTTTGTCTTCGGTCTTAATCTCTTTGTTTTAGAACTGTCTCTCTGTCTTTAACGGGCTTGAGACTGATGTTTGGACGGATTCGACTGAGATTGATGTCTCATCGTGTTCTGTTAGGGATTTCCTTTTGTAAAATCTGCATTGTCATGATATTTTCAATTTATTTGCTTTTTGGATGTCATCTGCCTTTAAACCTTTGTTCTGCCGATATTTGCTTTTGCTTTTTGGATGTCATATGCCTTTATTTGCTTTTTGGATGTCATCTAGATAATTTATCTCATGTTCTGCCATTGTTTAATGGTGCGGTTTCATAGTTTTATATGTGGGTTAGTGTGAGATTATAAAACTTTTTATTGCACAACAAGTAAATTGGAAGTTGTAACTTTGTTTCCTTATTTGACCCTTTTGATTTCCTAAGCAGCTCATTCGTTACAAAATCTTGTATTTATTGTTTATTGAGCTGTTCTGGTTCATATACTAGATAATTTATTGTTTACACTGTTTAAAAAAAGGAACTGAAGCAGCCGCCTCATGGCCAAACTCGCCCTGGTGCGGCCGCCTCTGTCGCTATGCGTGAAAAGGCCGCCTCTTTGGCATGAGGCGACTCTGTCTGAGGCGGCACTGAGGCAACTCAACTGTCAGTAATTAATATATATATGTATATTTTTACAGAAAACTAACTTTTTAAATGAGAATTTGTTTTCCCAATATTCATCATTTAATATTCTGCAGATACACCCATACAAAGTCGAGTGTATTTAAAATTATAAATTTTTTAGGGTTTCCAATGTGGCTCATAATTGAGAATTTGCCTTCTCAATATTCAACAATAAATGGATTATTGCCATTTCAAAAACCATTAATTCCTATCTGATAGGAATTTGTATTCTCAATATTAATGAATAAAAAGAATGACTTGCATGGAGGTTGTGGTGAGTCTAGTTACATCAATTTCAAAAAACAAAATTAAAGTTTTTCCTATCTGATGGGTATGGAGACAAGAATGATAAAAACGATAGCCTATTCAACCTATAGTGATCATTTATCATAAGTATGACATCTTTTTGTTGTTTTTTTTCATTTGTTTGGGATATTTATGTTAGTAATGTTGATTATGATTCATTTATTAAATGTAATAAAATATTTTCTACTTTAGTATTTTTTTAAGTATTTTTATCACTTTCAAATTGAGGTTGCCGCCTCGCCTTGCTAGGGCATGACCGCCTTGCACCGTCCTTCGCTTTTTAAAACATCGATTGTTTATTGAGCTGTTCTGTTTCATATACTAAAATGGTTTAAACTGATTTTGATAATAGAACTGTTCTCACTTCAGTTTGTTTTTGCCCAAAACTGAACCTATCCGTGCCCACCCCTTTAATTTGTTGCTTACATCTCTGTTTAGATTTTCGGATTTCTTGTAATCTCTTCAGTCTCTCGTGATCATCTCTATTTGAATTTTTGGTTTGTCAATTTCCATCTTGTTACAAAATCTCTGCTTTCTTTGCTTTAAGAAACTGTCAAAGCAATGCACTTTTAATCTTATTTTAATCTTTTAACAATTTTCTTTTTTTCAGGGTTTGGGTTTCTCTGCTTCTTCATAAAAAAAAATATTTCTTTTGTTTTTTTGAAAGCATTTCTTTTGTTTCAATATACTCAATATTAGTGATATTTGTTGTTTTCATATTCTACTGATATCAGTGATGGACTCATGTCTGATCAGTGAATTGGAAACAATTTGTTGTCTTACTAATAATTGCCATCCGGTTATGTCGATACAAGTTTGAAATTTTAAATTTTGAAATGTGCTTACCATTCACCATTATCTGTTTTGATATATTTTTAGTGCCTTCATCCAAAGTAAAAGAAATAACATCTCCACCATGCTACAATATCTTTGGGTTTCCTTTGAAACTTGTCAAAGCAATCAATTTTTAATCTTCTGACAAACTCTTTGCCTCCTGCAAATTGAAAAAAAAAATTAAAAAAATCATTCTATCCTCATCTTTTTTTATTTTATTTTAAATTTCTGATAAAGTAATTCTTGCCATGAGGTACAAATTAAAATCAACAAAATATTAACATCTTTGTTTTGGTTCTTGTTTAGAAATCCACCATTATTATCTTTTCTAAAAGTGCATGCAATAAACATAGAATATAATGAGTCCATGGATTTACATTTTAGATGAAGTACGTGAGGCCCACGACCTTGTTCAGGAAATTGATTAACACGAACAGGAGAACATTGGCTGAAGGGTATGATACTCGGTTGCTAGGCTTGGATGTTTGTGATAATTATGTGGGTTTTGCTTTCTCAGAATTCTCCAACATTATAAGTCAAGGTTTAATGTACGACATCTCTTACGCTTTTGATTTCATTGTATTCACTAGCTTATGCTAAGCAAAGTCATTTGATTATGTCTTATGTTCAATCTCAATTATGTCAACATTGTAGGCGTTTGAAGATCAATGAAATGGATTTAGTCACACAACATATTCCACCTTTCGTAAGTGTACTCTTGTTGCACGTACACACATCATCACATGCTTGGATATCTCAACATATCTAATATAATACTATTAAAATTTTGAGCAATCTCTACATCTTTTTCTTTATGCAGGTCTATCAGCAGAATGTTATTGGCATCGTTGTTGGCAAACCTTTTGTACCTTCTGAACTTAAGGAGGATTCTAATGTGAGTATTTCATGTCATGAATTTTCAAGATTGCTTCTCATTCACTCTCTAATTTGATTATACTTGTTAATTTTTAATTTTTATTTGATTAGGAAATTGAAGTGAGAAAATTTATTTCCGACCTATGCAATACAAGGAAATTTGAAGGTTTAGAGTACACGTATTGGTGTGACGTCTTTGCGTCAAAGGTTGGAAAGTCATGTCTATAACCATTAAATAAGCAAAGCTTGCTTGATTCTGTTTCATGCTTTGTCATGTGTATTTTATGGCAATTATTTTGCAAATTAAACTGTCAAACATTATTAGTCATTGTTGTTGTGCATATGTCTATTGATACAAATCACATGATCTCACAATTATTTTATCGTGTTGACAGCATTTAGAATCAAGTGCTACTGGTTGGCCTAAACATGAGTCAGACTCAAGGGTTAAGGAAATGGCTGCTGTCATGACACTGCAGGTAAATTCTCATGTTATCCCCATATGCAAATTTTGATTACTTCATTGATGTCAAAGGCAATGCGCCCCAAGGCATTTTCCAACACTTAAGGCAGTCCATGCGCTTAGGCTCCAAGGCAAGCTTGAACGAAGTAAACTAGGGATGGCAATGGGTTGGGCTTGGGTCGGGTCCTATTGGACCTAGACCCATGAATATTTTCGGTTTCGGGTTTGGGTTCGGGTTCGGACCCGTGGGTCTTAGGAAGACCCAGACCCGATCGAGGACCCACAAAAAATCGTAGGTCCGGGTTTGGACCCGTGGACCCATGGACCCACGATCCAAAAAAAAAAAAAAACTAAAAAATATATATATACTTAAATATATAAGTGATTAAATAAAAAAATAAATAGAGGACATAAAAAAGAAATATTCTTATTTGCATTCAATTTCAATTTCAAATTCTTCATTTTTTTTTTCAATTTTTTTGAACTCACTCACTATTCGGGTCTATGGTTTCGGGTTTACGGTTTCGGGTTTACAGACCCAGATCCAGACCCGACCAGGACCCGAATCGGGTCTAATATTCTGGACTCAGACTTGACTAGTGATTCGAATGTGAGGACCCAGACCCGACCCACACGGGTTGGGTCCGGGTCTAATTGCCGTCCCTAAAGTAAACCCTTATTTGTTTATTTATTTTTTATTTATGAGGTCGTCAGAGACTTGCTGTCAAGATTGGACGGTTGTTGATCTGTCGTAGGCTAGGTTTGAGTCTAGCCCAGTACGTTGTCGAATCATGGGATGGTTGCTGCTAGCTTGCTAGGGTTTTGGATGGTTTTTGTCGGTGAAAAAAAATTGAAAACTAAAAAACAATCTTTTTTTTTTAATAGAAAAATAAAATGGATTGAGATTAAAAAAAAATACAAAGAAAAGTAAAATGGTGGATCACAATACATTCCTAGAAATTTAGAGATGGGCATCGAGGAAATGGGGATGGGAATTTCCTATCCTCATCCCTCCCAATCCCTATTTCCCCGTTTCTTCCATTTTTAAATCCAATTTTTTTTTTTTCCAGGTTTCCCTCGTTTCACCCTATTTTATTAAAATTAAATGTGAAAAAAAATTATTTAAGTTATAACATGCAAAAAACAATACCAATACAAATGCAAATAAAATCCAAAACAAATAAACTTCAATACATTCAACTAAAATGTAACTTTTGTTGGGGATTTGAACCGATGAATGCGGAATCAACATGCCTAATATTCGTTTATAACTCATAACAATTAATGTCTGTAGCAAAAAAAATAAGATGAGAGAGAATAAACAATTACACAACACAAGATATACGTGGAAACCCCTAAATCAGGGAAAAAACCACGGGTCGTTAAGATGACAGAGAAAGTTCCAATATATGATAAATTGTTACAACTATATACTTCAGGATTCTCTCTCAAGCATCAACCCTAAACCATAGAGCCTCAGTAAGTCCTTAAGCTCAACCAAGTTTTACATCATGACTCTCAGCTCATAATGCTCACAAGATCCTCACCAAGTACCCCTCCAATATCCCCTAGGTCTCCCTTGAATATTACCCACGAACCTCTAACTTGATCCATTGATATTCCTCGGATCCCACCACGGATATTCCTCGGATCCCTCCATGGATATTCCTTGGGTTCTCCCCCGGATCTCACCCACTCTCTCTGATGTTACATGGTGTTCTTTTTTCTCCACACAAAATAACCTAATTACAAGCTCTATTTATATTAGTTACAGAGAGTTTAAGATAAAGGAAATCTTACCCCTAAACGTACAACTTACTTATTTCACATAAATATTATTTCCTTTTATGACAAGTCTTTTTGTAAAGAGTATTCATTTTCCTTCAAGCACAAGAACTTCCTAAAAGAACACTTTTCTTTACTGCCGAAGATTTCCCGTTCCACGCATGCTTATGATTGACTAAGGTTCGAGTCATATGTTGGCTAGCCGCACCTTACACTATTACAGTCACTAGAAATTACATCGCTCATGAAACCATGATCCATACATTGAAACGATCTCGAAATCGCTGTCACCATCGCTTTCAAACCCATAGTGCTATCTACAACGATTATCTCTTCTTCAGTTCTTCAAACCTCCCTCAAACACCATCTCCAACTTCGTTTGGTTCAATTGGGTTCATTCGAGAATACGAGCTAAAACCTAACAATTCTCCTATTTGGTTTGAATTCTCAAAAAATTGTTCGCAGCCATGATTTTCCATACTAAGAATCAACATATCCTACCACAATGTATAACCACTTAGGAATGAACCATCTTAAGAATTTTTTTTTTTTTTTTTTTTTATTTGTTCGTTGTTTCGGCACCATGTCCACATAACTTGTTGAAATTGTGGTGCAACTCCTCACGTCAGATTACCAGGGGGTTTGTCAGCAATTGACATCCTTATCCATCATACACCTTGCATCACTTTCTGACCAATGCTTTGTGTACAATTATGGACCAATAACAGTAACATTACCTCTTTCATGGCCAATGGGGAAAACTGTGAAAAGGATAAACATGTCTTTACATCACCCAACCCTATGAAAGACCTTTTGTCCTTGCATCAAATACCTAGTGAAAGACTTCTACTAGAAATCGGGAGTGTTTTACCGGATAAGCCCCACCCCACACTAAAGACTTCGAGCGTTCAAATTTTTATTTTATTTTATTTTATTTTTTGTGTTTATTGGTCTTGAAAGTGGTTGTAAATTAGGTTTTCTACAACTACACATATTTGAAACAATGGCCATTTTGATATCAATTGACCATATGGATGGCCACTAGAGTAATTAAATCTACAAAAAAGTTAATGGAGCGTGACAGAATGGCTATTAGTGTCATATTGTTCGCCTAAAATGGCTATTTAGAAACGAATTTTCCATCTAATTTCCTTTTTGTTAGTGGTCAACCAAAGGGGTGGCCACTAGGGTATTATCCCCCCAAAAAAACTTCAACATACTGAGGATCCACAAAACCTGAAATCTTCAAGAAAAAAAAAACCAATTGGCTCCAAAAAAAATAAGGTTTGGAACATATGGGCCTACATCTCTATTGAAGTTTGATGGAGCTCGCCAACTCCATCAGAGATGGAATTGCTCCGCATCTCTGTTGGAGGCGGAGCTGAATTTGATGGACCATATATTATGTGAGCTTTGAGGCGAGCATCGACTCCCTCTTTGATGCACGCCTTCATCTTTGATGGAACGCTCTCCATCTGCTACATCTTAGATGGAGCGAATCCATTCGAGATGGAGGCTTGAAGAGATTGGGATGCCTATATTTTTGTTTTTATTCTTCCTTTTAATAGTTTGTTTGATCTAGATCTCTTCAATCTTCATGCTTTTATTTTCTTAATTTTATTTTATTTATAATTTTGTTTAAAGATGTTTGGATTTTTCCATATCTCTTCAAGCCATTTAATTTATTTTGTTTTTTTTAATTATAATTTCCTTTTTTTTTTTTTTTTTTTTTTTTTTTTTTTGTCAATTCTCCATCATCTACATCTCAAAGATGGATGATAGAGATCTAGTTTTTGTTTTTATAAAATAAAAAAAAATCAATTTTTCAATTTTCTAGTTTATGTTTTTTTTTTTTTTTTTTTTAAAATTTAGGGATTGCGGTAGTTTTGTCTTTTCAATGTTGTGATGCGGTCAACGGTTATTTTTAATGGCCGTTGACTAACGACAGGTGAGATGAGTGTCATTTTTTGATAAATTAGTTTCTAGACGTAAAAGAGGAAACCTCTGGGGAGTTTAGTGCAATTTGCTAAAAAAATGACCAAACAAATGTATATTAAAAAAGAAAAGAAAAAGTAACACTTATATTTGTATTATTGACACTTTGCAATTGGTTTCAGCGCGGCTCTTTATCTTTATCTTTATAGTTTGAAGTCATATCCATTGTTTCTTTGGTATTTGGCAGGCATACTTGGACCATTTTTGGGATGTGGAAAGAGAGTGTAAGATTGCAAAGAAGTGAGTTAAGTTCGTTTGTTTATTATAACTGGTTTGTACTATTCTAATCTGCAACCTCATGTTCAACATTGTCTAGTCTTGTACTATTACTATAACAGCAGGTGTGAGGGGCATTCCAATCTCGTCTCATCTTGTACTATTATTATAATAGCACAATCTTGTGTTTGGATACATTGTACTTGATTCTATTTATATTAAGTAATATGGTTATTCTTAGTACAATCTCGTGTTTGGAGAAAATGTTACAAGAGGGATTTGCAAAAATTTCTTGAGAATACTTGGTCCTCTAAAAAAATTGATTTTATTTTAAACTACACGTATTGTTTTCCATGTGTTTAATCAAATATGAAAATCAGGCTCATTACCAAATAATAAAATTGATATCAGTTCATTTCCATAACCATTTCACCCAAATAGAGATGTTAACGTGGTAATGTATAATAATACATAATACGGTGGATCTGATAGAAAATGTTACAAGAGGGATTTGTCAAAATTTCTTGGGAATACTTGGTCTTTTTAAAAATTTTGATTTTATTTTAAACTAAACGTATTTTTTCCATGTTTCTAATCAAATATGAAAATCAGGCTCATTACCAAATAATAAAATTGATCAGTTCATTTCCATAACCAGTTCACCCAAATAGAATTGTTAACGTGGTAATGTATAATAATACATAATACGGTGGATCTGATAGAATTGCCTAGTCTTTTTTTAAGTATTTCAAAAATAATTTTAATTTTTAAAAAAAAAAAAAAAAATTGCTTTAATTTTGTTTTTATTATATAACATTAAACTAAAATCATTTTAATGTGGTAAATGAATAGTGAGTCTCTCATAAGAGATATTTTATTTTAATTTTGGTAAAGGCCACTATGAAATCATATCGATTTGAATGAATTTTGATCTGATTTATATTTTTGTGGATGATAAGTTCATTTAAATCTATGTATGAATAAAATTTGAAGAGTTAATTGATTTTTTTTTTATAAATAATTTATTTATTTATAATTTTTTAAAGGGTTAATTGAACTAAAGTATCTTGAATTTATTCCATAAGGCAAAATATCGTACGAGAGTAGACCATTTATGATATATACCGTTGGCTAAATAATAACCAACATTGTATTCTTTTCCTTGAATGACATAATGAGCAGGGGGCTATACCTTTAGCGAGATTTGCGAATGGATGAGATGCCTCTAACACGTTAATGTCATTATTGGAGTCTGGCATACCAAAATGTACATGCCAAATCGATAGATCATTATCGGCTACTGCTTCGAGGATAATAGTCGGGGTACCGTTACGTCCTCTGTATTGTCTCGACTATGCCGTTAGACAATTCTTCCAAATCCAGTGCATACAATCTAAACTCCCCAATATTCCTGGAAAACCATGTTTCTCACCTATTTCAAGTAGTCGTGCAACATCATTGGGATTTGGTGATCTCAAGTACTCATCTCCGAATACCTCCACAATAGCTCGACAAAGCCTTTTCTTGCTTTCAATTGCCGTAGACTCTCCAATTTTCAGGTATTCATCGGTTGAATCTGCAACTTGACTATATGCTAACATTCGGAACACATCGGTAATTTTTTGCTGTAGACCCAAGTTTGCCAACGCCATCCCTATTGTTGACAATGATTTTTGGATTATGAAAAAAACCACGCGTCCAACAACGTTAATGAGAATGATAATAATACCGTGAAGCGGGAAAATAATAATTAAACACACAAAACACGAATTTTACGTGGAAAAACCTAAAAAGGAAAAAAAAAAAAAAAAACCACGGTTGCCGGAGGTGGTGAGAATAAGGTTTCACTATGTAAAGATTAATTACACGTTTAGTCTCTCTTCCACTCTTGCAGTTATATATTTTTTCATGTGCGTACATAATGGCATTAATGGTCTATTGATACATGCATAGAATCCTAATTATTGGTGTACAAGTAAGGAAAGTTGATGAGATTTAGTAGGACTCTGGTTTGTTGGAGTCACTTTTGTCTTTTTTCCTGTTTTGCATATCTTGCGCATTGAGGGCATGTTTGGTATGTTGTATTGTATTATATTAGGGGTTGTAAGTGCCTCACTTTTGATTGGCATATTTCGTTGACAAAATCACAATGGGGTTTAAACTTGTAAGGGTAGCTTAGGATTGAAGAAATCCTCATCAAATGCTAATGGACCTCATTATGGACATCAAGAGCTTCAAGGAAGGTAATTTACATGTCTTGAATCTTAATTGAAGAGATTTAGAGTGCACACACACACAACTCATGCATTTTAGTATTTGCGTTTGTTTTGGTAAGGTTGGTAAAATCTCATTGTATTTTATAGAAATATATTTTTGAGATTTTTCATATTTTTATGAGTCCAACTGTGTGTGGATTTGTCCCAAGATGAATTCTGAGCGATTCAGAGACTTGTATATATGTTTCAGATGATTTCCGAGACATTTAGGACATTTCGTGTTTTTATCAAAAATCGGAATCCAATTTTGAGCTTAGAGTGGAAAGTTATGTGATTTTCTATATTTATGATTGAGTCCGGGTCTATATTCCGAAGACAGAATTGAATTTCAAATTCCGAGGTCAAAACTGGACTGAAGATCATTTGGAACGGAAGTCTGGATATTTGATAATCCCTTCATAAGGAATCCCGATGCTGAACCAACTATGATTGGCTACCCAGCAGACTTCTATCATGGAAACTTTTCACATGTATGCATGGTGGGATGAGGTATCTGGTATCCTGATAAGGTAACCTAATCCTTTGGCGATCTGTCTTGGTAAGCGACTACGGCTAGTTTAGCATCAGGTTTTCATGCATAGATATCGCGAAGTAAGGTATCAGGTATCCTGACTAGGTATCCTGATCCCCTGGTGATCTGTCTTGGTAGGCAACTATGACCGTTTTAGCACCGGGTTTTCATGTGTAGATATGGTGAAGTAAGGTATCAGGTATCCTGACTAGGTATCCTGATTCCCTGGTGATCTGTCCTGGTAGGCAACTAAGGCCGTTTTAGCACTAGGTTTTCATGTGTAGATATGACGAAGTAAGGTATCAGGTATCCTGACAAGGTGTCCTGATCTTCTAGAGATCTGTCCTGGTAGACAACTAAGACCACTTTAACACTAGGTTTTCCTGGAGAGGGGTATTCCCCGTCCGAGGCTTCAAGAGGTCTGTATAGGTTCTCCTGGTCTTGAGGATGTGGTGGGCAGCTAGGGCCACGAACCCGGATCCTTAGTCTGGTAGGCGACTACGCCACTTAGGCATTTATGCACCAAATCCTTCCTGGAGGAGGGTATACCCTGACCAAGGCAGCAGGAATGCCATGTGGCCTTTCCTGGTCTTGAGGCGATAAGAAATGGCGAAATTTGCAAGGCAAACTCGGGAGAATCATGTAGGAGAACAAAACTGACTTTATTGAATTTCTCAAGAAGCGAATACAAAGCAAATTCGGGGTACACATTTAGAAATATACCAACCGAAATAAATTCTTCTTCAAACCCTAAGGGTAAAACCTTTTAAGGTTATCGGCATTCCAGGTGTGGTCCATTGGGTATTCGTCCATGTCTTCCAGTTTATAGGCCCCTTTCGAACCACCATCTTTATCAGGTAGGGATCCTCCCAGTTGGGGGCTAGTACCCCTTCAGACCTCTTACGGGTATTGAAATAAATAATGCACAGTGTGTCCTAATAATCTAAAGGGGGTGAATAGATTTTAATCGATATTACCCAATTTTCGCGATTAGTCAATATTTCGAAAATGCCCCTATCTAGTCAATATAAAATATCAAGTGTAATAAGTGCGGAATTATAAATGACACAAGATATTTACGTGGAAACCCTCACGGGAAAAACCATGGGCTGTTATGTGCGCCACACACGAACCTCGAATCCACTAATTGCAATGATGTTTACAACCTAGGTTGACCTTAACCTCTCACGGTCTATAACCCACCACTACTACCCGCAGGCCTTTAAAAGTGAACCTAGTCCAATTGCTTGAGTAACCACCTAATCCCGGTGTACAACCTAATCCCGGTCAACCACACAAGACTTACAATTCTCAAGAAGAGATAATATACCTAAGTGAATATGTATGAATATTCAAGAAGCAAATAAAGTTAGGGAACCTTAGATACTTATCTAGGATGATATGATGACAATAAGTATAATCTTAGATATCAAGAGCTAAATGACATGGCATAAAGCTTAGCTAATCGAGATTAAGTAAAACCTAGATAGCTATCACAATACAACACTCAATCATGTCAACACAACAATCTCTATTTTGTATCTAGAATATATTCTAAGAGCATACAAATAATAAAAGAGATGTCAATGATAAATAAAACACTAATTATGTAAGATAATAGTGAAGAACATACCAAAGAGTGTGTGTTGACCAAAACCTATGCAAGCAAGCATTCCAACTATGCTAGAAAATGCTAGATGAAGATATGATGCACATGAACAAGGGTTTTGAGTGTTTAGAGAATCAAAGATGATAAAAGATGGATTCTTTGATTCTCTTGTCTCTCTCTAAAAGCTCTCAATCATAAAAATGGAATTTTGAGAGTTAGAAACGACCTAGAGAGCTTAGAGACATATATATAGAAGGCCAAAATGAAGTGACATCGTTTTGGAAAAGTTGGCATGAAACGTACCATTCTACGGTTTCAATCGGCGGTCAGGCCGCCAAACATAACCATAGAATACGAAACGTTAAGCGTAAGAAACCAGATCAGCGGTTTCATTCGACGGTCTGGCCTCCGATCATAACCGCAGAATTCCAATCAAGTTACTTCGGCGGTCGAATTATGACCGCCGATTTAACCGCAGAACTGAACCAGAAAACACCATCTCAATTCGGCGGTTTCATTCGGCGGTCTGGCCATCGAACAAACAGCCGATTCACCACTGTTGGTGAAATCAATGGGGAAGCCAAGGCATTCTCCAAATGCGGTCCTCGCGCTAAACCAAGCACACCATCGTGCATGCACGGACGTTTCCAAACCATCTCGGAAACGAATTACACCACACTAAGACTAACAAACATGAAGTGCAAGTGGGATGTGAATGCATCCTAATGACTAACATGTCATGACATTTCAATAAGTTAGATGCAATCAAATAAACATGCATGGAAATGGATAACAACGTGAAAAATCATCAAGCACGTGACACACAAAAGATATGCAATATATGAAAATGCATAAGTGTGATGATAAAGCATATAAGCACGAGAAACATAAATGCAATCATATAAATGCAATGAAAGTGTGTGTGTGTGCTAAATGACATAGATGCACGAATCAATGAAACACACATGCATGGTAACAAATACACGATATATAAAAATGCATGTAAGTGTGTGTGTGCACCTAATCTCTTCAAGAATCAAGGTCAAGTGGTATACCTTTTGAAGCTCTTGATCTTGAAGTCACGTTGGGAAGTCTGGAAGCTTGCCAAACACAATAACCTAAGCTACCCGTTACATACCAATCCCAATGTGGTTTGTCATGAAATGAGCCAATCAAAAAGAAGGCACTTACAATCTCCCCTTTTGGCTATTTCATGACAAAACAACCACTCACAAAATGATCCTCACTCAACAAACAAAATCAAGCTATTGGTCAACAAAGTAAATTCTACGTTACAATGAGAGAAACCTAAGAATCTAAGTCTTCAAGGTCTTCAATCTCTTCGTAGATCGTTGTACCTACACACAATAGCAAGAAAGCACTTTCCAAGAACAAGTGCATGTGAGGTGAACAAACATAAAAAGCATTTGCACTTAAAAAGAACATATCAAATAAATGCATGTGCAATGCTCCCCCTTAAAGGTTACTCTCCCTCAATATGTATACTCCCCAAACATGTGAATGTTAGAACAATTTAGCAATTTAGCATTCTCCCCCTAACTACATACTACTCCCCTCTTTTGTCATGAGATAGGCAAATGAGTATCCCACACGGGTCACTTGTAGCAAAGAGAGATGAAAGCATACATGTTATTTGCATATTCATATAAGGCACTTTATGCAACTCAATTAAAAGGAGAGATACAAGGAGATTTATTTTATTGAAAATGTGTGAAATAAAATGCTTTGCAAGCAAGACATATTGCATTCAAGTCCAAAAATCAATGGTATTTGGCAAAGCAAATGACAAAGGTTTCCTAAAAAGAATTCAAACTAATTTCACCATTTGTTATGAGTAGAGCAAGGATATAGAAAAATTATTGAATTCAATTTTAGAGCACTATATCCAACTTTATAAGCGAAACTTGGCATGAGCAACTTTGAACCCTATTTGATTTTTCCGGGTGTGAAACCCGTATGATAGTAGCCATGTTCAACAAATAAAGAAAGAGAGACAATTGATAAACATATAAGTCTCATAAGCTTTTCACACATTGTTTTGCATTTAAAAATTGCAATCATCAATTCATGTTTTTTTTTATTTGAGCATGACATATGAATTTCATGCTTTTCACATTTTAAGCATGTCAATTAAGAAACATCATGTCATGGAGATCATTTTAGGTCATTCAAAAAAGTACTTCCTATGAATATCTCCTAGTCCAAAAATGCATGTTTGAACATAAATATGACATGGATTGCAATACAAGCATGGTTCACACTTATTGAAGTAAAAACATATAAGCATATGTGCAACCAAGCTACTCAAGCAATTAATAAAGAAGCATAAAATATTTTAAATTTTTGCATGCAACAAGTATGCAATAGCTCTCTTTGCTTGAGTTCCCCATATGGGGTCAAAATACCACATCTCTTCAAAGAAGGGTATGAGGTCCTAAAGACCTACCAAGTCCATTGGACTTAGTTAAACCAATGGGAGACATGTTTGTCTCGTAGCAAATGGGTTCATCTTTTCTTTTCCATTTAGGTGACAAGGTTTCAATCCTAGTGGTCAAAGGTTCAAGAGTTTTAGGTGTCATAGGATCATGTAAATGTATCTTGTCCTTCCTATGAACATGCATTCTAGATCTACTCTTTTT
Organism: Acer yangbiense; assembly: GCA_008009225.1. Taxonomy (NCBI): domain Eukaryota; kingdom Viridiplantae; phylum Streptophyta; class Magnoliopsida; order Sapindales; family Sapindaceae; genus Acer; species Acer yangbiense. The sequence goes on along the minus strand of CM017772.1, from coordinate 23,545,238 downwards.
CTTTTCTATCATGCTTTTAGCTCTACATAATTTAATGTAATGAAAGCAACTTGGTCTAATGTGACCATCAATACCACAAAAGTGACAAGTGGGAATAAAGTTAGGAATCATACCATTCCCATGTGCATGCATTGGTGCTTTCCCTTGTTGTTGTGGTTGTCTTGGTTGTTGGATTGGATCTCTCCATCTTTGTTGATGACCAAGACAATGTTGCTTGCTAGGTTGAGCTTGCATGATCAGACTCTTCCCTCTATGGATCTTAGGTTAAGGGAAGTTAGTGTAGGTTTTTGGTTTGTGTTGGCATGTATTCCATATCAAAACGTGTTTCTATTGTAATGTTTAGTGGTCCTAATATTGAAGATTTAAGAAGACAAAGAAAGTCTTGGCCACAATTCATGCAAGATGCCGGCTTCAAAGAGATATGTGCTCCATCGATCATCAAAGGTAATATAAGACCTCATATCTCTTACATGACTAGGCACACACACACATGGCATCCTTGTGTGTTCCTTCATGGTTAAACATCATTTATATATCACTTTCACACACTTGATAATATATGCTCATGCATTTATACTATCTTGACAAACTTTGCTTGTTGCATGTTCTAGGACTATGTCTAGGAAATAGCATATATGTGTGTCTTTGTGTTTGTATGTTTCTGTATTTTTGTATTTGGACTTGAATACATTCTATTATGTTTCCTTATTGAGTTCCGGTCATTTCGGTTACTCATTCACTTAGTTTTGAGTCCAAACGATGTAGCTACGCTACTTTTCATTCTCATTCATTGAGTTGACTTCATCGTCGTTTTCCGAGATGATTTCTCAACCATTTTTCAAAGTTTCATAGTCGTTGTCATGTGTGAGAGAGTCATGATTTGTAATCCAAAAATAGATTTGAAATCAGAGTTCGAAGGCCCGAGTACAGTTGAAGAACGCGAGAGGTGTGTGAGAGAGCAAGCGAGGCCAAGTGGCCAAGCTTGGCCAAGCCGTGTGGGAGCCGTGGGGCCCACGGCCTGACCAGCTCTCTGGTCCCGTGTGGCCCACGTGCCCCACACGGGCCAGGCTAAGGTGGCCATCTTTGATTGGCCAAAAATCCTCCCTCTCTCTCCTCCATTTAAATCTCATCTCTTCCCTCCATTCCATTTCAAGAAGAAAAGTTTGAAAATCCCGTCTGAAATTTTCTCTCCAATTTTCTCACCTTCCAAACACCATAACTTTCTCATACGAAGTCGGAATTGAGTGATTCAAGTTGGAGATTGTTCATAATCGAGTCCTCTACCTTTTCCTAGTGGTTTGGAGGCCGTTTGATCGATTTTTCTAGTGGTTCCACACAGAAAATCGAACCAGCTCGTGAATCCAAGGTAGTGTTCATATCTTTGGGATTTCTTTCTTTTTAACCTTCAATTTGCTTGGGGTTTCTTCTTCTATATGTATGTGTATGTTTGGTGAATGCTATTGAGAAAGATAGCTTCACAATCAATTCTAATCAAAAGTCCATTTAGAGACATATGTGAACTAGTTTCCATGATTCTAGGTTTTTCACATGTTTGTGTGTTGTATTTTGATTAGATTGATATCTTAGGTTGTTTGTAACTTGATTGAATCAATTTTGTGATAAATGACCTTGAGATTTGTTTTGATCCTTTGATTGATGAAATCTAGGATTATTGTATTTGTATGTGTTTTTAGAGCTATCTAGGATTTAATTGATTTACCTTTTTAATCCTTGCTCTAAATCTTTGGCTAGGTTTTTGATTGATTTGATCTCATGACTCTAGCATTTTATTGTATGTTTATAGCATCTTGAACTTGTGCTTCATGAATATGTATTGTTCAAGTGTTATATGTGTGAATGAGACTATGAGCCTTTTTGTGTTAGGTGTTTGCACATGCTCTAGGTTTTATTCTTGTATTTTGCATCTAGACTTTTATTTCTTGTGATATCACATGTTTAGGTCTAGTTGTACCATGGAATGTATTGATCACATGTTCTATGTTGAATTGGTTGTTCGCATCATTTGCATTCACATGATCACACTAGGAAGTCCTTGTAAAAGGCATGAAGTCTTGGTTAGAGTCGGGATGACTCGGATAGCCAAGCAAGAAGACTTGTCTAGAGTCGGGAAGACTCGGATAGGCAAGCAAGAAGTCATGGCTAGAGTCGGGAGGACTCGGATAGTCATGCATGGGAGGCTCCCTAGAGGCATAAGTGCCTTGGATAGGGAGTTGGCTATTATATTGGTAGGCCTAGGCGTATGGTTAGACATAGACTCCAAAAGAGCGGGGTACACGGGAGGTGTATGCACTCTTGAGGAATTTCTAATCTTCCATCTATGTTGGTTTTGTGTGTTGTCCAATATATGGTGGTTCCGCATCATTGAGGGATCTCACACTTTCCAATAGGGTAGGGTAGACTTAGATTCCACTAGGTTGGGTGAGCTAAAGATTGGTCACTTTGTGGATTCTCTATTTTTATCATCCAATATATATAGTACCCAATGGTTGTAGTTCAACCCGTGGATGTTTCCTCCTTGGAGGTTTTACCACGTTAAAAAATCTCTTGTGTTAATTTTTCCTATCTCTATCTCTTATTTTTTATTTGTGTATGTTATTATCTTGTTTCATATTATTCACTTGTGATGTATAGTGAAGCAAGACTTTGTATAGTGTGATTTGTGGATTCATTTTATTGATCATTTTGTATATGTGATTCTTTTGTATATTGTAATTTTTGTATAATGATAATTGATCACTCTTGTAACTCTTTGAACATCTATTGAAATACAAGTATTCTTTGTTGTTGAGTTTATTTGTTTTTTATACCTCATACAACTAGGTAATATACATAGACTATGTCTACAAGATTACATTCACATATTGTCCATGTATGCTATTCTTGGTTTATTTGTTGTATGTAAGACTACCTTGAGGGACAAACGAATGTTTGTTCAAGGGATTGAAAAAGGCGTAAAAACCTATTCACCCCCCCCCTCTAGGTATGCCTTAAGCAATTTAACTACGTTTGTATACTTTCAGTTAGCATGAGGAGCTCTTTGGGTTTGAGCTTGAGCTTGACCTTTTGGTGCCACTTGTACTTGGGCACTTCTTGAACACTCTCCTAGGTCAATTTTCTTCCTAGGGTGTTGAGGAGAATGAGACATCTTGATGTTCATTCCCTTGACAAAGGTTGCCTTGCTTGAGGAGAAAGCATCCTTGTCATTAATGTAGCCAAGACCTCTCTTGTCACTTGGCCTTTTTCCAACTCCCAACATGTGATCAAGCTTCTCGGTGCTTGAAGCCATCCTAGCCATTGAGGCTTTAGCTTCTTCAAGCTCTCTCTTTAACTCTTCTTTTCTCCTCTTAGATAGAGCTAACTCATCCTTTAGCTTATCTTTATCATTCATGGATTTCACTATTTCTCCACTCAAGTGGTCAACTTGTGTTGAAAGCTCTCGATTCTCTTCTTTCAATCTTCTAATTTCTTTCTTGTTCTTCATCCTTGAGCTCTCAAACTTGATTATGTAGTCATTAAGATCCAAACTCTCCACATTTCCATTTGAGGAGTAAGATGACGAATTCTCAATACTTGAGTCATCTCCTATATTCTCCATCTCGCCAATGGAGTCATCTTCCTCATCAAGATCATCAAATTTTCCTCTTGATGAAGTATGAGCCATATCCCAATGAGTAGCTACACCATTCATCTCTAGAGCTACTTCTTCATCTATTTCTTCTATGGGATCACTAGTCAAGGCATCCTTGCCATATACTTCAACTTCTACATAAGTGGCTCCAAAGGCTGTGTAGTTAATGACAAGTTCTTTATCACTTGAAGGATTTTCTTCACTCTCATCCTCACTCCATGAGGCGGTCATCACCTTTCCTTTCTTTCTATCCTTCAAGTTTCCACACTCCAGAGAGATATGCCCGAATCCTCCACATTCGTAGCGTTGAATCTCCTCTCTTGAAGACACCTCTTGATTCGGCTTGTCATTCTTGACCTTGGTCTTCTTCTTGAAGCCATACCCCTTTGAGCCATAACTATTCTTTTGTAAACTCAAGAACTTCTTGAATCTTTTCACAATTAGCTCCATGTCTTCATCTGAGTCATCCTCCTTCGTGTCATGCTTCGAAGTCTTCAAAGCAATATTCTTCTTCTTCTTAGGAGGTGATGTGGTAGCCTTTCTTGACTCATAAGCTAGAAGTCTTCCAATGACTTCACTCGGCTTCATATCCTTGTACCCATCATTCTATTCTAAAGCCGTTACCTTGGCCTCAAACCTCTCGAGAAGCAATCTCATAATCCTTTGCTTGATCCTTTTATCCGAGTAAGGGTCACTAAGTTGATGACTTTGGTTCACAATGTCCATCAACCTAACCTCGAAGTAGTTAAAGCACTCGTTCTCCTCCATTCTAAGTGTCTCGAATTGAGTTTGGAGGACTTGGAGCTTTGAGTCCTAAACCACTTCGGTTCCTTCACGTGCAACCTTTAGGATGTCCCACGCCTCCTTAGCGATCCTAGTGTTTTGAATTAATTTATATTGATTTTCGTCCATTGCACATAGGATGGCATGCATCACCTTCCTATTCCATTTCAATGCCTCAAATTCTTGTGCATTCCATTGCGCCTTAGGCTTGAGCACATTCTCTCCTCCACCCGTAGAAGTCATCATCGGTGATGTGTAGCTGTCTTCAACTGCCATCCAAGCCCGATCATCGATTTGACATATGTATGACTCCATCTTGCCTTTCCAAGAGGCATGATTCAATCCGGTAAGAAGCGGAGGACTTATGCTAGAAGCACCCTCGTTGCCACCACCATTTCCACTAATTCCACTCATAGTGTTTATGAATGAATGAAATAAATGCAAATGTATGAATGATCAAAAATCACACAAAATGCAAAACACACCAAAATGAGCAAAAGATCACCTAAGTATATCTAGGAATCCGCTCTGATACCAATTGAAATAAATAATGCACGGTGTATCCTAATAATCTAGAGGGGGGGGGGGGGGGGGGGGGGGTGAATAGATTTTAATCGATATTACCCAATTTTCACGATTAGTCAATATTCCGAAAATGCCCCTATCTAGTCAATATAAAATATCAAATGTAATAAGTGCGGAATTATAAATGACACAAGATATTTAAGTGGAAACCCTCACGGGAAAAACCACGGGCTATTATGTGCACCACACACAAACCTCAAATCCACTAATTGCAATGATGTTTACAACCTAGGTTGACCTCAACCTCTCACGGTCTATAACCCACCACTACTACTCGCAGGCTTTTAAAAGTGAACCTAGTCCAATTGCTTGAGTAACCACCTAATCCCGGTGTACAACCTAATCCCGGTCAACCACACAAGACTTACAATTCTCAAGAAGAGATAATATGCCTAAGTGAATATGTATGAATATTCAAGAAGCAAATAAAGCTAGGGAACCTTAGATGCTTATCTAGGATGATATGATGACAATAAGTACAATCCTAGATATCAAGAGCTAAATGACATGGCATAAAGCTTAGATAATCGAGATTAAGTAAAACCTAGATAGCTATCACAATACAACACTCAATCATGTCAACACAACAATCTCTATTTTGTATCTAGAATATATTCTACGAGCATACAAATAATAAAAGAGATGTTAATGATAAATAAAACACTAATTATGTAAGATAATAGTGAAGAACATACCAAAGAGTGTGTGTTGACCAAAACCCATGCAAGCAAGCATTCAAACTATGCTAGAAAATGCTAGATGAAGATATGATGCACATAAACAAGGGTTTTGAGTGTTTAGAGAATCAAAGATGATAAAAGATGGATTCTTTGATTCTCTTGTCTCTCTCTAAAAGCTCTCAATCATAAAATGGAATTTTGAGAGTTAGAAACGACCTAGAGAGCTTAGACACATATATATAAAAGGCCAAAAAAAAGTGACATCGTTTTGGAAAAGTTGGCCTGAAACACACCATTATGTGGTTTCAATTGGTGGTTAGGCTGCCGAACATAACCGCAGAATACGAAACGTTGCACGTAAGAAACCAGATCGGCGGTTTCATTCGGTGGTCTGGCCGCCGATCATAACCGTAGAATTCCAATCAAGTTACTGTAATCATTCGGCGGTCAAATTATGACCGCCGATTTAATCGTAGAACTGAACCAGAAAATGTAGGGAAAAATACCGTAGTACACGCAGCGGAAGCGAGACTAAAAATAGATTTAGTATGTTTTAAAATATTTTCCTTTTTATGAACCTTAACCCTTTAAATTAATTAACCATATATAAAGTAACAAAAGTTGAATACCTTTTGTCGCGTGATCCGATTGACTTACGTCGACGGTAATCCGCAAGATCTTCAATCCTAGCACGAACGTGAATCACCTAGGAGCCTGGTCTCCCTTTTCTTTGAATTGCAAACCTGAGAATGGACAAACAAACTTTTCTTTTTCTTTTGTTAGTCACAAAACAATAAAAAGAATACAAAGATTATTCCGGTCACTTTTGAGTTCTCAATCTAATGATCGAAACTCGCGTGAACCTGATTCGATGATGTACACACAAGCTTATTGATGAACAAGCAATTAGTGTACCATCAAAAGAATAATCTCTTATCTCTTTTATGTCTTAGTAGAATAATCAAATACTTGTCTATGAGTTTAGAAGAAGAAGAAAATTGAATCAATCAAAACCTTAGCGGTGGCCGAACCCTATCATAAGAAATATATAGGGTGGCCGAATTTTGCTTCCTCTCTCCTTTAGGGTTGCCGAAATCTTCCTATAATGCCATTAGGGTTGCCGCAAATCCCATAGAAAAAAGGATTTGTGTTGCATCCTAATACACATCATCTTTTAGACTTCTAACCCTAATCCAACTCATAAGTATTTTTATTCTTTTATTGACTATAATAAAAAGACTTCTTATTTGATTAAATAAATAAACTTAATTATTTATTTTCTTACCAAACAAGTCTTTTACTTTTAGTATACATATAGTATAACTCTAGGAAACATATTTCCTAATCAGAAAAAGATTTTGTTTCTTAATTAAATAATTAATTAATAAATTAATTAATTCTCATTTAATCAAACAATAAAATAAAATAATATTTTTGACTATATACATAGCCTTGCCGCCCCATATGTAATAAATGGGCCAAATATTATTTCCTTATTTTATTTAATCCATTGGACTTTAAATAAAAAGCCCACATGTGAACCAGACCTATTCTTACTAAAAGAAACAAGCCCACATGCCTTTCATTAATATATTAATATAATTGATCAGCCCATTAAACAAATAATGTGCAAATTATATTCTTAATATATTAAATGCAATTCTAGATGGACCCATAAATTGGTCTTGTACAATATATCAAGTGATCCATGCAAGTCCGTGTGGATTGGGGATCTTGGCGGGCTATCTAAATTTAAGCTTCAATAGACATAACCTAATCACAATCAACAAATGATTCACTTAGGTCCAATCCATTAATTTTAACTCATTCCACTAAAGAGCTAAAATTGAACTCTTAAATAAAGATAGAATAAGAAGAAGTTCCTCATTCATACCCTAGACAATCATATTGGAGATAGTGTATCCTCGTGATTAATATCAGTAATCGCCAAGAGTTCATAGACTATCTATAACTCTCCAAGTTACCATATTTACTCATATGACCACGTTTTGAACTTGGATATTTTGACTTGTCCAGAAGCCATGTTTTCAATAGCCACTATCGAAAACTCAACGTTGAGATTTAATATCCAATTACCTCAAAACATCCATATGATGATATTATACTCTCATTTAATAAATGGAGCCACGATGTCCATATCTATAAATGAAGTCCTCTATCGATTAACAAATGAATATCACCAAACTATCGAGGATAGACTATGCTATATAATCGTACTCATTGATAACTCAAATGATATCACTTGCAACCATAAGTCCATCATTTATCTCAGGATTAAGATAGACTCTCCGATTGTCCTGATAATGAAAAGACTATTATCTATTGACGGTTCTAGATAAAGCTTTTCATTGTGATCCAGTTCAATGCACCCAGTGCACTAGATTCTTTTACTCGAAGACACTCCGATGATTTTAGACTCATCATATCTCATTTGATCCCACTCAAATGCTAGCAAAAGAATTCTACAACTTTAACAAGATAAAGGTGCCCAACCTTTAACTTAAGTTGTGAACATTATTCAAGACTAACTAAAGAATTGTGTCTACCTCATACATATCCAGATGTACGAACAATTCTTCTTTTTTCATAGTCTTTAGACCTTATGATTATTTACTTTGACAATTATAATATTAAACTATAAATGCTATAAGATTTGTTAAACCAGAAATCACTTTATTAATATGAAAAAGATTGTTAATTACAATATTACACTCTTGCTATTGAGCATAATCCTAACAGAAAACACCAGCTCAATTCGGCGGTTTCATTTGGCGGTCTGGCCGCCGAATAAACCGCCGATTCACCACTGTTGGTGAAATCAATGGGGAAGCCAAGGCATTCTCCAAATGCGGTCCTCGTGCTAAACCAAGCACACCATCGTGCATGCGCGGACATTTCCAAACCATCTCGGAAACAGATTACACCACACTAAGACTAACAAACATGAAGTGCAAGTGGGATGTGAATGCATCCTAATGCCTAACATGTCATGGCATTTCAATAAGCTAGATACAACCAAATAAACATGCATGGGAATGGATAACAACATGAAAAATCACCAAGCATGTGACACACAAAAGATATGCAATATATGAAAATGCATAAGTGTGATGATAAAGCATATAAGCACACAATTAAGAGAAACACAAATGCAATCATATAAATGCAATGAAAGTGTGTGTGTGCTAAATGACATAGATGCATGAATTAATGAAACACAGATGCATGGTAACAAATACACGATATATAAAGATGCATGTAAGTTTGTGTGTGTGCACCTATTCTCTTCAAGAATCAAGGTCAAGTGGTATACCTTTTGAAGCTCTTGATCTTGAAGTCACGTTGGGAAGTCCGGAAGCTTGTCAAACACAATAACCTAAGCTACTCGTTACATACCAATCCCAATGTGGTTTGTCATGAAATGAGCCAATAAAAAAGAAGGCACTTACAGGTATTCTGAGTTACCTTCCTGAGGACCAAGTTCCCTTCTTTAAAGTTCCGAGTCTTCACCTTTCTATTGAAACATCGGGCTATCTTGCTCTGGTAGGCTGTTACCCGCTCTGCAACCCTGTCTTACTTCTCCTCGAGAAGGTCTAGACTAGCTCTCAATTTTGTTTCATTATCCTCTAACTCAAAGAGTTGGACCCTAAAAGATGTCAGTCTGTGCTCGATAGACAAGACTGCTTCTGTCCTAAAAGCCAGTGAGTAGGGGGTTTCCCTAGTAGCAGTCTTCTTGGTAGTTCGATATGCCCATAGTACATTTGGAAGTTCTTCAACCCACTTCCCTTTCTTCTGTTGAAGCTTCTTCTTTAGGATCTTCTTGATGGTCTTGTTGGTTGCTTCCGCCAACCCATTAGTACGAGGATGGGCTACCGAGGCAAAACGAAGGTTTATACCCCGTTTTTCACGGAAAAACCTGAAGTTGGCATTGTCAAATTGTTTACCCAGATTAGTGATTATGGCCATCGGGGTTCTGAATCGGTAGACAATGCTTTCCTTGACGAAGCTCATGGTGTTTGCTTCAGTTATCTAGACTAGGGACTTTGCTTCTACCCACTGGGTAAAGTAGTCTATGGCCACTACAGCATGCTTGGCTTCACCAGGAGCAGTGGGAAGTGGTCCGATCAGGTCCAATCCCCAAATAGCAAATGGGTAAGGTGTGATGATTGAAGTGATCCGAAGGTAGGTTATGAAGGTTTGCTATCTTCTGACAAGGTTCAGAGGATTGCGTAAATTTCTTGGCATCCTGGTGAAGAGTATGCCAGTAGTAACCCATTCTAAGAACTTGGTAAGCCAGGGTCTCACCTGATACATGGTTGCCGCAGTCTCTTGCGTATACCTCGTTTAGCGCCCACTAGGATGTTCCTTTGCTGTAAAGGTATCTTTCTACCATGCAGTACCGGGTAGCGGTCCTTTTGAGCTTGTGTGCTTGACCCGGATCTTCTGGAAGGGTGTCATTTTGGAGGTAATCAGCTATAGGATCCATCCAGCAAGGGAGTCGGTCAACCGGGCTCCCTTCTAACCCCGTGGTTATGCTAGGTCGGGGTATTAGTTGGAGTGGTGTCCCTCTTGGTAATGTTCATCCTCCGGTTGCAGTTATCTTGGCCAGGACATCTGCTCGATGATTCTTCTCTCGAGGAATCTGTTCCATCTTCATACCCTTGAATTTTGTTGCTGCTTCTTGGACCTTTTTGAGGTATGCTACCATGTTGTCTCCCTTTGCCTGGTATACACCGGATGCTTGGTTGATTACAAGCTGGGAATCATTTCTAACTAAGAGGAAATCTGAACCTAATTCTTCAGCAACTTTCATTCTTGCTAACAAGGCTTCATACTCCGCCTCATTATTGGTGGTTTTAAACTCAAACCTAAAACAGTGGCTGCATTCGATCCCTTCAGGATCAATAAGGACGATCTCGGCTCCGCAACCTGCTTGATTCAACGCTCTATCAGTATAAAGTATCCAGGCTTCACAATCAGTGGGCCATTATGGGGATTCCAGATCCAAGCTTGGGGTCGCGGTGGTATTCGGAGGGAGGTCGTGCTAAATTTGTTAGGATTATGCTCAATAGCAAGAGTATAATATTGTAATTAACAATCTTTTTCATATTAATAAAGTGATTTCTGGTTTAACAAATTTTATAGCATTTATAGTTTAATATTATAATTGTCAAAGTAAATAATCATAAGGTCTAAAGACTATGAGAAAAGAAGAATTGTTCGTACATCTGGATATGTATGAGGTAGACACAATTCTTTAGTTAGTCTTGAATAATGTTCACAACTTAAGTTAAAGGTTGGGCACCTTTATCTTGTTAAAGTTGTAGAATTCTTTTGCTAGCATTTGAGTGGGATCAAATGAGATATGATGAGTCTAAAATCATCGGAGTGTCTTCGAGTAAAAGAATCTAGTGCACTGGGTGCATTGAACAGGATCACAATGAAAAGCTTTATCTAGAACCGTAAATAGATAATAGTATTTTCATTATCAGGACAATCGAAGAGTCTATCTTAATCCTGAGATAAATGATGGACTTATGGTTGCAAGTGATATCATTTGAGTTATCAATGCGTACGATTATATAGCATAGTCTATCCTCGGTAGTTTGGTGATATTCATTTGTTAATCGATAGAGGACTTCATTTATAGATATGGACATCGTGACTCCATTTATTAAATGAGAGTATAATATCATCATATGGATGTTTTGAGGTAATTGGATATTAAATCTCAACGTTGAGTTTTCGATAGTGACTATTGAAAACATGGCTTCTGGACAAGTCAAAATATCCAAGTTCAAAACGTGGTCATATGAGTAAATATGGTAACTTGGAGAGTTATAGGCGGTCTATGAACTCTTGACGATTATTGATATTAATCACGAGGATACACTATCTCCAACATGATTGTCTAGGGCATGAGTGAGGAACATCTTCTTATTCTATCTTTATTTAAGAGTTCAATTTTAGCTCTTTGGTGGAATGAGTTAAAATTAATGGATCGGACCTAAGTGAATCATTTGTTGATTGTGATTAGGTTATGTCTATTGAAGCTTAAATTTAGATAGCCCGCCAAGATCCCCAATCCACACGGACTTGCATGGATCACTTGATATATTCTACCGGACCAATTTATGGGTCCATCTAGAATTGCATTTAATATATTAAGAATATAATTTGCACATTATTTGTTTAATGGGCTGATCAATTATATTAATATATTAATGAAATGCATGTGGGCTTGTTTCTTTTAGTAAGAATGGGTATGGTTCACATGTGGGCTTTTTATTTAAAGTCCAATGGATTAAATAAAATAAGGAAATAATATTTGGCCCATATATTTAATGTGGGGCGGCAAGGCTATATTATTAGTCAAAAATATTATTTTATTTTATTGTTTGATTAAATAAGAATTAATTAATTTATTAATTAATTATTTAATTAAGAAACAAAATCTTTTTCTGATTAGGAAATATGTTTCCTAGAATTATACTATTGGTAGTAGTATACTAAAAGTAAAAGACTTGTTTGGTAAGAAAATAAATAATTAAGTTTATTTATTTAATCAAATAAGAAGTCTTTTTATTAAGTCAATAAAAGAATAAAAACACTAATGAGTTGTATTAGGGTTAGGAGTCTAAAGTTGATGTGAATTAGGGTATAACACAAATCCTTTTTTGTAGAGGAATTGCGGCAACCCTAATAGCATTAGAAGGTGATTTCGGCAACCCTAATTGAATGAGAAGAAAAAATTCGGCCACCCTATATAAGAAATAATATAGGGTTCGGCCACCCCTAAGTTTACTGAATCAAATTTTCTTCTTCTTCTCATACTCATAGAAAAGTGTTTGATTATTCTGCAAAGACAAAAAAAAAAAAAAAGAGAAGAGAATATTCTTTTGATAGTACACTAATTGCTTATTCATCAATAGGCTTGTGTGTATAATATCGAATTAGGTTCACGCGAGTTTCGATCATTAGATTGAGAACTCAAAAGTGACCGGAATCATCTTTGTGGTCTTTTGATTGTTTTGTGACTAACAATTAGAAAAAGAAAGTTTGTTTGTCCATTCTCAGGTACGCAATTCAAAGAAAAGGGAGACCACACTCCTAGGTGATTCACGTTCGTGCTAGGATTGAAGATCTTACGGATTACCATCGACGTAAGTCAATCGGATCACGCGACAAAAGGTATTTTACTTTTTGTTACTTTATATGTATGGTTAATTAATTTAAAGGGTTAAGGTTCATCAAAGGAAAAATTTTAAAATATACTAAATCTCTTTTTAGTCTCGGTTCTGCTGCGTGTACTACGATTTTTCCCTACAGAATTTAGCTACAAAGTTGGCTAGGGCTTAAGCCTTGATTGTCGTCATTGCCTTGTATTTTATGTCATACTTAGTGAGCTCTAGGGCCCACAGGACCAGCCTGCCTGATACGTCTGGCCTTTGGAGGAACTTTCTCAATGGTTAGTCTGTCACTAGTACGATTGTGTGAGCTTGAAAATAAGGCCGGAGCTTTCTAGCTGTGGTCACCAATGCATAGGCAAGCTTCTCCAGGAGAGTATAATTCTTCTCAGATTTTGTCAGAGCCCGGCTCACATAGTAGATTGGTCTCTGGGCCCCATCACTACATTCCTTCACTAAGGCCCCGCTTGTTGCGGTTTCTGTTACTGCCAAGTAAAGCTGTAGTTCTTCTCTTGGAAGGGGTTTCACCAGTAGAGGTGGACTAGCTAGGTACTTCTTAAACGCCTGAAATGCTTGCTCACTCTCTTGATCCCACTTCATATTCTTACCCTGCTTAATGATTTTAAAGAAAGGTAAGCACTTATCTGTAGATCGGGATAAGAAACGGTTCAATGCTGCTATTTTGCCAGTCAACCCCTGTGCTTGTTGGATGGTAGTGGGGGATTCAAGATCCATGATGGACTTGATTTTCTCAAGGTTGGCCTTGATTCCTCTCTCGTGTACCATGAACCCAAGAAAGTTTCCTGTTGCTACCCTGAAAGCACAGTTAGCCAGATTCAATCTCATATGGTTCTCCTTTATTACTTGAAACTTGGAAGGTCTAGCGTAAATCTTCAGGGTGTTGATCGATCATCTGGGACTTGGTGATCATGTTGTCAATATATACTTCTATAGACCTTCCTATCTGTTGCTTGAACAGCTAGTTCACCAACCGCTGGTAAGTGGCTCTAGCATTTTTTAGACCGAATGGCATCACCTTGTAACAGTAAAGGCCTTGCCTAGTGATAAAGCTGGTCTTTTCTTGATCAACGGGGTGCATCATGATCTGGTTGTACCCCGAGAAGGCATCCATAAAGCTCATAAGCTTGTTACATGTAGTAGAATTGATCAGCTGGTCTATTTTAGGCAGAGGGAAGCTATCCTTCGGGCAAGCCCGATTGAGGTCGGTGTAGTCCACACACATTCGCCACTTCCCATTGGCTTTGGTCACCATGACCATATTGGTGATCCATTTGGGGTACCCGGATTCTCTGATGAATCTGGCTTTCAAAAGTTTATCCACCTCTTCATGTATCGTGACATTCCACTCGGCATTGAAATGTCTCCGCTTCTGTTTGACTGGCTTGTGTTAGGATTATGCTCAATAGCAAGAATATAATATTGTTTTTGACAATCTTTTCATATTAACAAATCTTATAGCATTTATAGATTGAATATTATAATTGTCAAAAGTAAATAATCATAAGGTCAAAAGACTATGAGAAAAGAAGAATTGTTCGTACATCTGGATATGTATGTGGTATACACAATTCTTTAGTTAGTCTTGAATAATGTTCACAACTTAAGTTAAAGGTTGGGCACCTTTATCTTGTTAAAGTTGTAGAATTCTTTTACTAGCATTTGAGTGGGATCAAATGTGTTATGATGAGTCTAAAATCATCGGAGGGTCTTCGAGTAAAAGAATCTAGTGCACTGGGTGCATTGAACTGGATCACAATGAAATACTTTATCTAGAACCGTCAATAGATAATAGTCTTTTCATTATCAGGACAATTGGAGAGTCTATCTTAATCCTGAGATAAATGATGGACTTATGGTTGCAAGTAGTATCATTTGAGTTATCAATGAGTGCGATTATATAGCATAGTTTATCCTCGATAGTTTGATGATATTCATTTGTTAATCAATAGAGGACTTCATTTATAGATATGGACATCGTGGCTCCATTTATTAAATGTGAGTAGAATATCATCATATGGATGTTTTGAGGTTTTGGATATTAAATCTTAACGTTGAGTTTTCAATAGTGACTATTGAAAGATGACTTTTGGACAAGTCATAATATATATCCAAGTTCAAAGTGTGGTCATATGAGTAAATATGGTAACTTGGAGAGCTATAGGCGGTCTATGAGCTCTTGGCGATTACTGATATTCTTCATGAGGATTCACTATCTCCTATAAGATTGTCTAGGGTATGAATGAGAATCATTTACTTATTCCATCTTTATTTAAGAGTGCAATTTTAGTTCTTTAGTGGAATGAATTAAAATTAATAGATTGAACCTAAGTGAATCATTTGTTGATTGTGATTAGGTTATGTTTATTGGAGCTTAAATTTAGATAGGCCCGCCAAGATCCCCAATCCACACGGACTTGCATGAATCACTTGATATATTCTACTGGACTAATTTATGGGTCTATCTAGAATTGTATTAAGGCATGTGGACTTGTTTCTTTTAGTAAGAATGAGCCTAGTTCACATGTGGGCCTTTTGTTAAGGTCCAATGGATTTAATAAAATAGAAAAACAATATATAGATATATTAATATATATGGCACATGGCCGAGATATATATAATATAATATTGTTTTATTTTTATTAATTGATTAAATGAAAATTAATTAATTGATTGATTAATTATTTAATTAAAAATCAAAAAAAATTTCTGACTAGGAAATATGTTTCTTTGTAGTATACTATTGTGGTAGTATAATAAATATTAAAGACTTTATTTGGTAAGTAGATAAATAAAAGGAAAATTATTTATCTAGTCAAATTAGGAAGTCTTTGATATAGTCATAAATACACTAAAGAGTTGGATTAGGGTTTGGAATTCTAAGGAAATCTACCTAGAGTTAGGATTTAGGTCAAAAGGCAAAATTCCTATTTGGTAGAGGAATTCGGTCACCCTAATTATGATATGCAAGTTGAATTCTAAGATATATATATTATATATGCAAGTTTAATTCGGGCAGCTATATATAATATATATGGAAGTTGAATTCACGTGCAGCTATATATAGCAATATATGCAAATTGATTTAAGGCAGAGATATATATAAATAATATATTGTGCAAGTAGCACTAGATATATATATATTATATATTATATATTATGCAAGGATATCCATATATAATATATTGTGCAAACAGCACTAGAGATATATATATAATATGTATTGTGCAAGAATATCGCTATATATATATATATATATATATATATATATATATATATATATATATATATATATATGTATATTTTGCAAGTGACTTGCGGCCAAAAAAAATATATATATATGTAGATCATATATTCGGCTAACCCTAATAGTTTTTCTAGAGATTTATTTTTTCTATTACTTGAAAAATAAAAGCTATCTCTTAAGACTAAGTGTGATTTCGGCCAAGAGAGAAAAGTAGGAAGAATTGTTCTTATTTCGATAGTGCACTAGTAGCTTATACATCAATAGGCTTTGTGCACAATTTCGAATATGGTTCACGCGAGTTTCGATCATTAGATTGAGAATTCAAAAGTGACCGGAACATTCTTCATTGTCTCTTGGAAGTTTTGTGACTAATGAAAAACAAAAGATTTTGTTATCCATCCTCAGGTACACAATTCAAAGAGAAGGGAGACCACGCTCCTAGGTGATTCACGTTCGTGATTGGATTAGAAGATCTTGCGGATTACCATCGACGCAAAGTCAATCAGATCACGCGACAAAAGGTATTCTACTTTTTAGTATATATATATGTTTAATTAATTTAAAGGGTTAAGGTTCAAATTATGGAAAAATTTTAAACTATACTAAACCTTATTTTAGTCTCACTTCCGCTGCGTGCACGTATTTTTCCCTACAGCTTGAAGGTTGCGTCTACTGCCAACCTATGAGCGGCTAAGTTGAGAGGGATACCTGGCATTTCATCATGACTCTAGGCAAAAATGTCATTATATTCTTCAAGGAGTTTTACCAGGTTTCTTCTGACTTCACGATCCAGCGCGCCTCCTATCTTCACTACTTTGGTCGGATCTCCCTTTCTGATTGGTATCTCTTCTAATTGCTCCATGGGGTGTCCACCAGTCCATCCCCGTTCTTCCTTCTCCTTTTCTTCTATAATCATGTCTGATACTTCTCCTTCTTCCAGGACGTAGGGATCATGTTCTGGCTCTTCTCGGTTTGGTTTACTGGTTACATATGCACACTGCTTGGCTAGCGTGGTAGGATTGGGGGACACCGCATAATAGGTGCGGGCTACTTGCTGATCTCCTCGGACTTCTCCTACTCTGGTTCCTACCAGAATTTTTAGGACGTTGTGATAAATGGACAACACTCCCCTAATTCCTGACAGGAAAGGCCTTCCTAGGATTGCATTGTAAGCGGACGGGGCATCAACCACGATGAATTCAGTCATTATGTTCTGCTGAAGTGGAGCTTCTCCTATTATTACCGGTAAAATATGTGTCCCAACTCCCAACTGGCATCACGGAATCTCCTGTAAATCCATACAAGGGTGTGGTGTAGCTGTTATAATAGGGGTTCTTCAAGTTGAGTTTTTCCAGCGTTCCTTTAAACAGAATGTCGACACTGCTCCCGGTATCTATCAGGATGCGGTGAACCCGACAATTAGCAATCTATACTATGATCACCGTTGGATCATCATGGGGTTGAACTGTATTGTATGCATCCTCCTCTGTGAAAATGATCTAGGCAGAACGAGGATAATCTTGAGATCCTCTGGAGACCCGAAGTATATCATGACCAGTAGTAAGCATCGGGATCTTCCTAGGATGGTTCTTCCTTGAGTTATTAGAAGTCCCTGCTAGTGTTGGGCCTTTGCTGATGGTGTGAATGACTTGGATTTGTTGCATCAAGTCTTTCCCACCATCCTTCTTTCTTTCTTCCGCATCTCGCATCTCCCTTTGCACCTCCTTTCCTGCCTTGATGTTATCCCATACCTGCTGTAAAAATTCAACTAAGAGACCTCCCATCACCAATCCTTCGATTTGGTTACGGAGGCTGTAGCATTCAAATGTGTTGTGTCCTACATCCTCATGGAAATTGTAATACTTGTAACGGTTCCTTTGATCGGTCGGGATCTTCATCGAACCGGGCTTCCTGAGCAAACCTTTAACACAGATAGCGAGGTATATGGTCTCTCGGGATGCATTAAGAGAAGTGTAGTGGTTGTACCAGTCTTTTTCACTTGTTACCCGGAGGTGTTGTTCTATGAGGGGTCCTTCTTACCGGGTATAGGTGGTGGCCGGTAGGTCGACCGGTTTGGAGGATGATTCTGAAACTTCTTTGTAGGTGCTGGCTTCGGAGACTCCTTTTTCAGTCATTTAGCTGATTGGGCTTCATCGTGCTTGACTTTGACCCGAAGTTGTTCATCTATGTCCACCTGCTCCAGTGCCCTGTCATAAGCTACTTGGTAAATCTCAGGTGGATGCCTGGCAAACGACCAGAACAGTCTACCAGCCCATAGGTTTCTTCTGAAGTTAGCCAAGGTCTCCTTCTCAGTAAACACTCCCATCTGGATTACTTCTTTGTGGAACTTCTTTACATAGGATCTTAACGTCTCTCCCCGCTCATGGATCACATACTGGAGTAGGACGGGGTCCTTGGGATGAGGTTTGATCCCCTGAAACTGAGCATAAAAATCTGTAGTAAGTTTTGTTAATGAATCCGTACTACCCGGGGGTAACTTTCTGAACCAAGTTTTGGCATGGTCAGTCAGGGTAGAAGGGAACATTCTGCACATCGTTGACCGGGTAGCGTTATAGACATCCATCTGGTGGACGAAGATCTCCATGTGGCTCACGGGGTCTTCTGATCCAGAATATTTCTCGGCAGGCATCTTGAACTTGGGGGGTAGCTCTGCTTCTCTAATCCTCTTGGAGAAAGGTGCATTTATTTCTCCCAATGGGTTCTTCCAGGTACCTCGGTGCTTCCCATTCCTTACCTCCTCGAGTTCCTTTGCCATTTGGGCCATTTGATCTCCAAGACGTCTTGACCCATTGTGCCTGGATCGGGCTACTGAGCCTTCATTATCAAAAGTTTCAGACATCATGATTGTCTCCTTGCGTTCTTCCTTTTGGGGTCGGATACCCCGCTGGTTTCTCCTGGGCCCGGTACTGCCTCTAGCGTCGGGTTGTGGAGCCCTCATTTCTACTGCCGGTCTAGCCGCTGGCTGGATCCTTCTAGGAGGGATGTCAAATTATGGCTTCACCTGTCGGGGTTTGAAATCTCCAGGATGATCTGGTACTGGCAATGGCGGCCCGAGTCTATCAAAGACTGGTACCCGGGTACTGGGTCCAGCTTCTCCCATGAGCCTGGGTGCTTCGAAAGGTATTCCTTGGTCAATCATCCGGAGGTGGATGCTTTCCACATAGGCAACGACATGCTGCTCCATAGTATCCCGATGTACCTCCTGGACCGTGGGGTCTTGGGGCGCGGAGCCCGCATTGGGTGGAGGAATTAGTGCTTAGATCTGGCTTCTCGTTCCCTTCCTCTTCCCTTGGTTTCTCTGAGTAAAAGTGAGGGAATAGGGCCTTGATGGGGCGGGCTACCCCTGAGAGGATCTGAGCCTCATCTTCTGAGTCTTCTTGGTAGAGCTAGGTAGCTTTGTAAAGAGAAGAGAGTATTTCCCACAGACGGCACCAAAAGTGTTAACCGAAAACTGTCACTGGGGTGAATTTCCAATTAACAATTCTTATGACCGTAATCGGGGGTAGATCACAATCGGAGAAATATCACGTAGTTCGATACCTATGAACACTCAATAATTTATGATGACAATGAATCAGAATGTAATAGCAACAAGATCACATATAACTCATTTTTATTAATAATAAACATGTAATGAGAGTACAATGGATATTTTTAGTGGCTATGGTAAAAGGGTTAAAACTCATTTGGCGATGGAGTTGGCGATGGAGCTCTCGTGCATGTCGATAAGTGGAAAAAAATACTGTAGGGTTTTTGGACTCAAGTTGCGGTCCCTTTTTCGTTTGATATCATGTTGTATATATAGGTCTTGTTTATTGCTTTGTACTCCTATAGTTTTGGTCTAGGGTTTTAGCAATTACAGGACTTCCCTTGGTGATCAACGAGATTGTCATGGGATTTGATCCCTAGAATCAAGCGAATATTTCTCTGGCAGATTGTGTGGGAGTTGACTCTCAATTCAAATAGAACTCTTAATAGCGGGAATAAACATACTTCTTTATTTGTCCTAAACGATGACATTTTATTGTCGCTTTAAGCTGTCTTTTGCGCGTGCTAGACTTACCTTTACAATATGTTATTCCTGGTGCTTTAACTATCTGGCCAGCCAGTTTCAAGGATTGATCGAGGTAGCTTACCCCCTTTATAGGATCGAGGTATTGGTATCTAGAGGAGGGGGGGGGGGGGGGGGGGGGGGGGGGGGGGGTGAATAGATTATAATCAATTTTTTCCCAATCTTCGTGATTAGTCCATTTTACGAAAATTCCCCAAACAAGATACAAAATAAACACAAGTGTAACAATGCGGAAAATAAAAAACACTCGATGTTTACGTGGAAACCCACACGGGGAAAAACCACGGGCTGTTATGTGTGCCACACATGAACCTCGAATCCACTATTTGCAAATACGATTACAATCTAGGTTGACCACATCACACCTAAAATTACTAATTCGTCTTTACTATCCTCAGGCCTTTAATAGTGACTCTAATCCCTTGCTTGCAAACTACCGAATGGCAAATACAAGACTTGTCTCTAAAGTGAAGAGATAAAACAACCTAAGGTGAATATATGCAATATTCAAGATGCTAGAATGCAGGGTTAAACATTAAAGCTTATCTAGGCATGGATGAACATGTTAGGCATTCCTAGATATCATTTTACTAGATGACATGCATATAACATAGCTAAATAAGCAAACAAAGTCCTATATGCAATATCTATCACAAGCAACTCACAAAACACAATAAAGAAACTATCTTGAGAACATTTAAGTCATAAAGAAGCAATCTTGAGACAAGTCAAGTTATAAAAGAGCTATCTTGTAGAAAAAAAAACATGTGAGATGATGCAAGAAATGTTCTAACTACAAGTCATGTGAGCGAAGATGAAACCCAAAAGAAAATCAAACTAGATGACATATGAAACATGCAAGAATGATGGGTTTTTGTGTTTTGAGTAATAAAAATGGAGTCTTGATACCTTGGCTTTGAAGATGCTCAAGAATGGCTCTCAAAGGTGTAATTTTTGCTCTAAAAAAACGAGCCAAGGCTATCAAGTTATATATAAATGAGATCCAAGTGAAGTGATGTCGTTTTAAAAAATTTGCTTGAAAACGCGTAATCGGCGGTTTTATTCGGAGGTTAGGCCGCCGATTGAAACCGCAGAATACCAACGGTCACCACTGGAATAGATCGACGGTCGAATTATGGCCGCCGATTCAACCCACTGAATTTGGGACAGAAATCCAAGTTCGCTTCGGCGGTCAGGCCGCCAATTGAAACCGTAGATTTCCAATCATGATACTGGAATCATTCGGCGGTCGAATTATGGTCGCTGATCTAACTGCAGAAATGGAACAGAGATCCATTCTCATTCGGCGGTTTCATTCGGTGGTTTGGCCGTCGAATAAACTGTCGATTCACCTAAAAAGGTGAAAAACAAAGGAGAAGCCAAGACATTCTCCTAAGGCGGTCCTCGCGCTAAAACAAGCACACCATCGTGCATGCGCAGAGGTTTCCGAGTCATTTCGGAAACGAATTACAACACACTAAAGAAAAGCAAACATAAAGTGCAAGTGTGGCAAGTGATATGTGAATGCATTCTAGTGCCTAGCATGACATGGCATATATCAAACAAGGATGCAATCAACTAAACATGCAAGCACACAAATATTTACACACAACAAACAAGAATTAAGATCATGCATGGATTGTGAGTGTGTGCAACTACATCTCTTCAAATTAGAGTTAAGTCAAGGGATGTACCTTCCTTGAAGCTCTTGATTCCACAATAAGGTTCTTTGGCACATGATGAGGATTTCCTCTATCCTAAGCTACCCTTACAAAATGAACCCTATTGTGATTTTATCAACGAAATACACCAATCAAAAGTGAGGCACTTACAATCTCCCCCTTTGGCTATTTCGTGACAAAATCACCACTCACATAGCATCCTCACAAAAAAAAAAAAATGGTTGGTCAACAAAAATTCTACATTACAATAAAGCTCCTAGACTACGTCTTGAACATCTTCAAGTCAAATCCAAGCTTGTAGAAAAAACCAACCTACACACAATCAACAAGAAATATACCTTCCAAGAGCAAGTGTGTGAGAGATGCTAAAGACAAAAATAATTGCAATTGCAAAAGAGAATCAATAGAACAATAGAAAAAGTAATCATGCAATGCAATGCAACTCCTCCTAAATGCAATCATCTCCCAACATGGGTTACTCACTTTCAACTCCACCTAAATGCAATGCCTAGAAGCACAAAATCTCCTCAAACCTTACTCCCCCTTTTTGTCATGAGATAGGCAAAGGGAGTCTCCTCGAAAAGGTAAGCATTAGCAAAGAGAGCTTATAGCACAAGCACATATGCATAATCATATAAGCAATTTTATGCACCTCAATTAAGTAAGAGAGATTCAAGGAGTTTTATTTTAAGAAAATGTGTGACAAGGATGCTTTGCATGCAAGACATGTTGCATTCAAGTTCAAAGGCAAAGGTATTTGGCAAAGCAAATAACAAAGGTTTCCTAAAAGAATTCAAATCAATTTCGCCCTTTGTCATAGAAAAAGCAAGGATATAGAGATTAAGCATTTCATATTTTAAAGAGCAACTATATCCAACTTTATAAGCAAAACAAGACATGAGTGACTTTGCATCCTATTTGATTTTTCCGGGTGAGATACCCCTATGATAGTAGCCTTGTTCTACAAATAAAGAAAGAGAGACTTTGGATTTTAAGATCCTTATAAATTTGAGTCTCAATATTGCTTTTGCACACAATTTTTCATTTAACATTTGCAACTAAACAATTCTCATTTTGCATTTCATACTTTTCATCTTAAGCATGTCATTAAAAAGAATCATCATGTCATGGAGATCAATTAAAGGTCATTCAAAAAGTACTTACAAAGTACATCTCCTATTCCAAAAAATGCATGTTTGAGCATAAATACGACATGGATTGCAAGCAAGTCAATGTAGCACACTTATTGAAGAAAAATACATATAAGCATGTACAACCAATCATCTTAAGCAATTAACTAAGAGGCATAAAATATATCAATGTAGCACAATGCATGATCATGCAACTTTGCTCTCTTTGCTTGAGCTCCCCATATGGGGTCAAGACATACCAAATCAAACCAAGTCACAAATCCCAATAGACTTGCTTAGGTTCCCAAATCTAATGGTGTCTAAAGGCTTTGTAAACAAATCTGCTAGTTGGTCATTTGTTCCCACATGTTCCAATGCAATAGTTTTGCTCTCAACTAGCTCTCTTACGAAATGGTGTCTAATGTCAATGTGCTTTGTCCTAGAATGTTTGTGTAGGGAAAAATACGGTCAACGCAGCGGAAGCGAGACTAAAAACAAGTTTAGTATATTTTAAAATTTTTCCTTTGATGATGAAAGTATACAAACGTAGTTAAATTGCTTAAAGCATACCTAGAGGGGGGGGGGGGGGGGGGGGGGGGGGGGGTGAATAGGTTTTTACACCTTTTTTCAAACCCTTGAACAAACTTTCGTTTGTTCCTCAAGGTAGCCTTACACACAACAAAATAAGCCAAGGAAGACATACATAGACAATACGAGAATACAATCATGAGAGCAAGGTCTAAGTATATCATCTAGTTATGTGAGGTATAAGAACAAATAAACACAACAACAAAGTAAGCTTGTATTTCAATAGATGTTCAATGAGTTACAAGAGTGATCAACTATCACTATACAAAAATTACAATATACAAAAGAATCATAGATACAAAAATGATCAAAAGAATGAATCCACAAATCACACTATACAAAGTCTTGCTTTACAATACATCATAAGTGAATATTATGAATCAAGATAATAAAATATACAATTAAAATATAAGAGAAAGAAATAGAAAGAATTAACACAAGAGATTTTTTTAATATGGTAAAACCTCCAAGGAGGAAACATCCACGGGTTGAACTACAACCATTGGGTACTATATTATTGGAAAGTAAACATAGAACATTCACAAAGTGACCAATCTTTAGCTCACCCAACCTAGTGAAGTCTAAGCCTACCCAACCCTATTGGAAAGTGTGAAATCCCTTAATGATGCGAAACCACCATATATTGGACAACACACAAAACCAACATCGATGGTAGATTAGAAATTCCTCAAGAGTGCATACACCTCCCGTGTACCCCGCTCTATCGGAGTCTATGTCTAACCATACGCCTAGGCCTACCAATATATTAGCCAACTCCCTATCCAAGGCACTCTTGCCTCTAGGGAGCCTCCCATGCATGATTATCCAAGTCCTCCCGACTCTAGCCATGACTTCTTGCTTACCTATCCGAGTCATCCCAACTCTAGGCAAGTCTTCTTGCTTGGCTATCCGAGTCACCCCGACTCTAACCAAGACTTCATGCCTTTTACAAGGACTTCCTAGTGTGATCATGTGAATGCAAATGATGCAAACAATCAAATCAACATAGAACATGTGATCAATACATTCTATGGTACAAATAGACCTAAACATGTGATAACACATTCAATAAAAGTCTAGATGCAAAATACGAGAATAAAACCTAAGCATGTGAAACACCAAACACATAAGCTCAAAGTCTCATTCACATATACAACACTTGAATCAAAATATATTCATGAAGTACAAGTTCAAGATGCAATCAACATACAATAAAATGCTAGATATATGAGATTTAATCAATCAATATTCTAGCTAAAAATATAGAGCAAGGATTCAAGATATAAATCAATCAAATCCTAGATTGCTCTAAAACACAAACAAATACACAAATCCTAGATTTCATCAATCAAAGGATCAAATCAAATCTCAAGGTCATTTATCACAAAATTGATTCAATTAAGTCACAAACAACCTTAGATGCTATTCTAATCACAATACAACTCACAAACATGTGGATAACCTAGAATCATAGAAACTAGTCCATATAGTCTATAAATTGACTTTCAATTAGAATGATTTTCAAGCTACCATTCTCAATAGCTTTTACCAAACATAAACATAGATATAGAAGAAGAAACCCCAAGCAAATTGAAGGTTAAAAAGAAAGAAATCCCAAAGATAAGTCCAATACCTTTGATTCACGAGCTGGTTCGGATTTCAGTGTGGAACCACCAGAAATCTCGATCAAACAGCCACCAAACCACTTGGAAATGATAAAGGACTCAAATACGAACACTCTCCAATTTGAATCGCTCAAATCCGACTTCGGATGAGGAAGATATGGTGTTTTGAAGTTCTGAAATTCTGGAGAGAAATTCTGACGGGAAAACTCAATTTTTTTCTTCTTGAAATCAAATGGAGAGAGATGGAGAGAAGATAATGGAGGAGAGAGAAGGAGATTGAAGACCAATCACATGAGGCCACGTCACCCCCTGGCCGTGGGGGGCGCGTGGGCCTCACGGGGGCAGAGAGCCCCCTTGGCCGTGGGGCCCACGGCCTCCCTCACGGCCAGCAGCCCCTCTCGCGCGCTCCCTCGGTTCTTCAGCCCGTATCTTGGGTATACAAACTCCGATTTCAAATCCGTTTTCAGATTACGAACCGTGACTCTCTTACGCACGACGACGACTACACAACATTGAAAAATGGTTGAGAAATCATCTCGGAAAATGATGATGAAGTCAACACAACGAATGAGAACGAAAAATAGCGTAGCTACATCGTTTGGACTCGAAACTTCATGAATGAGTAACCGAAACGACCGGAACTCAATAAGACATCAAAGAAGAACATGTTCAAGTCCACGTACAAAAATACGAAACCATACAAGAACAAATACACACACATATGCTAATTTCCGGACATAGTCCTAGAAAAAGCAATAAACAAAATATTACCAATATAGTATGAATGCATGAGCATATTTTGTCAAGTGTGTGAAAGTGAAACATAAGTGATGTTTAATCATGAAGGAACACACAAGAATGCTATGTGTGTGTGTGTGCCTAGCCTTGTAAGAGATATGAAGTCCTTTATTACCTTTGTCGAACAATGATGCACGAATCTCTTAAAAGCCGGCTTCTTGAATGAATTGTGGTTGAGACATCCTTCGTCTTTTTTTAATTCTTCAATATACGAACCACTAAATATTACAAGAGAAACACATTTTGATATGGAATTTATGCCAACACAAACTATAAACCTTACAGATGAACCTTAACCCTTTAAATTAATTAAACACATATATATAAACTAACAAAAGTAGAATACCTTTTGTCGCGTGATCCGATTGACTTACGTCGATGGTAATCCGCAAGTTCTTCAATCCTAGCACGAACGTGAATCACCTAGAAGCGTGGTCTCCCTTTTATTTGAATTGCGTACCTGAGAATGGACAAACAAAATCTCTTTTTCTTAACGTTAGTCACAAAACATCCAAAAGACTACAAAAATTATTCCGGTCACTTTTGAGTTCTCAATCTAATGATCGAAACTCGCGTGAACCTTATTCGAAGTTGTACACACAAGCCTATTGATGTATAAGCAATTAGTGTACTATCGAAAATAGAATAATCTCTTCTCTCTTGTGTCTTGGCCGAAATTAACACACACTAATCACTAGAGTAGGATTTATTTTCTAAGCAAAAGAAATAATTCTCAAGCAAAGCAAGTAGGGTGGCCGAATTTCATCTCTTCCCATATATAGGGTGACCGAAATTCCACTCCTTGTTTTTCTAGGGTTGCCGCATCCTCTAGTGTAGGAGATTGTAGGTGACCGAAATCCTCACTCCAAGAGGATTTAGGTTTTACCAAAACTCCTATCACTCATGAGAATCCAAACCCTAATCCAACTCTATAGTGTAGTATTAAATTATGACTATATTAAAAGACTTCCTATTTGATTAAATAAATAAACCTAATTATTTATTTTCTTACCAAACAAGTCTTTTACTTTAAGTATACTACTACCAATAGTATAACTCTAGGAAATATATTTCCTGATCAGAAAAAGATTTTGTTTCTTAATTAAATAAATAAATAATTAATTAATTAATTCTCATTTAATCAAATAATAAGATAAAATAATATATTAGACTAATATATAGTCTTGCCGCCCACATCATGTAAATATGGGCTCAATATTATTTTCTTATTTTATTTAATCCATTAGACTTTAATTAAAAAACCCACACATGAACCAGACCCATTCTTACTAAAAGAAACAAGCCCACATGCCTTTAATTAATATATTAATATAACTGATCAGCCCATTAAATAAATAATGTGCAAATTATATTCTTAATATATTAAATGCAATTCTAGATGGACCCATAAATTAGTCCAGTAGAATATATCAAGTGATCCATGCAAGTCCGTGTGGATTGGAGATCTTGGCGGGCTATCTAAATTTAAGCTTCAATAGACATAACCTAATCACAATCAACAAATGATTCACTTAGGTCCGATCCATTAATTTTAACTCATTCCACTAAAGAGCTAAAATTGAACTCTTAAATAAAGATAGAATATGAAGATGTTCCTCATTCATACCCTAGACAATCAGATTGGAGATAGTGTATCCTCGTGATTAATATCAGTAATCGCCAAGAGTTCATAGACCGCCTATAACTCTCCAAGTTACCATATTTACTCATATGACCACGTTTTGAACTTGGATATTTTGACTTGTCCAGAAGCCATATTTTCAATAGTCACTATCGAAAACTCAACGTTGAGATTTAATATCCAATTACCTCAAAACATCCATATGATGATATTATACTCTCATTTAATAAATGGAGCCACGATGTCCATATCTATAAATGAAGTCCTCTATCGATTAACAAATGAATATCACCAAACTATCGAGGATAGACTATGCTATAGAATCGTACTCATTGATAACTCAAATGATACCACTTGCAACCATAAGTCCATCATTTATCTCAGGATTAAGATAGACTCTCCGATTGTCCTGATAATGAAAAGACTATTATCTATTGACGGTTCTAGATAAAGCTTTTCATTGTGATCCAGTTCAATGCACCCAGTGCACTAGATTCTTTTACTCGAAGACCCTCCGATGATTTCAGACTCATCATAACTCATTTGACCCCACTCAAATGCTAGCAAAAGAATTCTACAACTTTAACAAGATAAAGGTGCCCAACCTTTAACTTAAGTTATGAACACTATTCAAGACTAACTAAAGAATTGTGCCTTCCTCATACATATCCAGATGTACGAACAATTCTTATTTTCTCATAGTCTTTAGACCTTATGATTATTTATTTGACAATTATAATATTAAACTATATGAAATTTCCCTTAAGGAGTAGTGTAAAATATACCTAGAGGGGGGGTGAATAGGTATAGGCTCCAAATTCTTCCAATTTAAAAATAATGCGGAATATAACAAAGAAAATGCACACTTGATTATTTTTAACAAATGAATTGATTTCACTAATACAAGAGTTAATCAATTTACAAGATATGCAATCAATGTAAGATATGGAAGATAAAGAAATGTAAAACGAAAATGAACACAAGTATTTTTTACATGGTAAAACCTCAAAGAGGAAACATCCATGGGTTGATACCACAACCACCAGCAAAGCAATCCACTATGTGAAAAAGGACTTACACACTCAAGCTACCAACTCATGATATCCGCTCAAGCTGTCAACTCATAATCTACCCTCGGGCTAGTGAATCACCAAGCCTACTTCCTATCCGAGATGTAACCTACACCTCTAGAAAGCAACTTCCTATCCAAGACGCTCACGTCTCTAGGAAGATTTCTTGCTTGCCTATCCGGATCCTCCTGACCCTAGACAAGACTCCCTTGCTTGATTATCCGAGTCTTCCCGACTCTAATCAAGACTTCCTTGCTCTATCCACAAAGCTTCACTCACTTTGCTAGAGACTTCAACCTAATGCAAGGCTATGATCTACGTGAAGCAAATGATGCACACAGAATCAAATTAAGCTAGATGATCAATCAAGCTCAATGTACATGTTCAATGATAATCTAGAATAAGCTTTCAACAATCAATTCACAAAAATATCTAGAAATCAAGACATGTAAATCAATAAGAACAAGGTATGAATATTCAATATATCACACTAAAAACCTAGTTCTTAGATCATGAAATTAAACATAGAAAATAACATGAAGCACATCATATATTCACTTTCTAGAATCAATTTCATGTTGAATCAAGTTTAGCACATATATGTTCAAGAGAAATCACAAAGCTAAAACTCAATTGACAAATGATCAAACACCCCTAGCATATGATCTAACATCTTTCTTATCATATTTCATCAATCAAATAGTAAGAATCAAAGAGATGATCAAAGATGAAATGAAAGACAAGAAGTTGAACAAAACAACCTGACCACGTACTGAAAATCGATCAACTGGGAACAATAACGAAGTCAGCTGCCTCTGGAAATGCATGGGGTTTGTAGCTCTCTTCAAGACCAACAATTTTGGTTTTTGAATCGATTGATTTCGAGTTCGTATGAGAGAGATATGATCAAAACACTAAAACTAAAAATTGAAGGAATCTGCAGAAATTTCGTGAAAATGTTCTTGAAAATCCACAAATGTTTGGAGGGAAGGAGAGGGGTTTAAAAGGAGAAGAGAGAAGAGTTTTTCGGGCCAATCAGAACCTGCCACGTCACCATCCCGTGGGGGGCGTGTGGGCCTCATGGGGGCAGAGAGCCCCTCTGGCCGTGGGTCCCACGGCCTCCTCCACGGCATGGTCAAGTGGCCTCACGGCCACACTCCTCTCTCGCGCACTCTCACGTTCTTCAGCCATATCTTGGGCATCCGAACTCCGATTTTGAATCCGTTTTCGGATTACGAACCGTGACTCCCTCACGCACGATGAAGACTACATAAATTTGAAAAATAGTTGAGAAATCATCTCAGAAAACGACGATGAAGTCAACTCAACGAATGAGAACGAAAAGTAGCGTAGCTACATCGTTTGGACTCGAAACCTTATGAATGAGTAACCGAAACGACCGGAACTCAATAAGGCATCAAATAAGAACATGTTCAAGTCCAAAACACAAAATACACAAACAAATAAACACATATTCACACAAGCATGCCATATCAAAGAGATAGTCACAAAGCATGCAATTCTACAGTGTTTGTCTATACAAGATCAATGCATGAGCATACTATGAGATGTGTGAATGTGTTATACCAAATGTTTGAACCACGATGTAGGGACACATATGTATGAATTGTGTGTGTGTGCGCTAACGCCTTGCAAGAGCATAGAAGTCAAGATATACCTTTGACGCTTTTCACCTCTTGAAGACGACTTTTGCACTAGACGTTGCTCTTCACCTTTTAAACTTCCTTTCTTCAAAGAATATCCTAAGCAACAACTAATACAAATATAGAGTGTTTTGCAATGGAATCAAGCCAATACAAATCATAAACCTTACAATCTCCCCCTTTGGCTATTCCATGGCAAAACCTCAACCTCACCATACAATGTTTCACTCAAATAAACTCAAGTTGATAGTATACTCTCAACCTCACATTACAAAGAGATTCCTAGACTAAAAGTCTTCAAGTCTTCAAGAATTCCTCTTTTGGTCTTCAAAGTACCTATGAGAGAAAATAGCAATCCAAAACAAGAGATCTTCTCTAAAGAAGAATGGTGAGTTATCAACCAAAAACAAATATCTCATACAAAAATGCATTATCTCAAGTGACCAAAATATTTTCATATTAAAGCACTCCCTTAGTCTCCCAATTCCGAAGGACCAACCATCCTTAACACTATCAAAAAAGAATTCTTTCTCCCCCTTAAGACAAGAATTCTCCCCCTTAAGACAAAGTCACAATTAAGCACAAAGAGGAATATGTTTCACACAATTGGAACATGTTTTCCACACAAGGTGTGAAGTATACAAAATCTCCCCAATATCAAACATGGTGAGGTATACATTTTCTCCCTCTTTTTGTCAAGGAATAGACAACGAACACAAGAGATAAAGAATGAGATACAAAGAAAACAAATCGTATAGAGAGCAAAGTTGAATAAACTAAAGCTCCCCTTTAACATATGCTCCACCTATTATCACCAAGTAGATTTGTTCACAAGGGACATCACACAATCACACAATCAAACAATAAGAGAAAGTATTTCATAACTTGTCAAAGTCCAAGAGAGAATCATAAATTTTCATTAATCTCTCACAAATATTCTCACATTGCTAATGAATCAAGCACATAAGCAAAATGTGTGTGTGTGAATGCTTCTCAAATATATACAATGAGTAATTGTGATATCAACATGCAAACTCTATCCACACCTATCCATCTAAAGTATTTCCAAAAATAGGTCAAACCGATATTCATCCGGATTTTTGCTTTTAAAGAGAATAGATATCAACATATGAGCGTGTGTGTGCATGTGGCTCGTTTTCCCGTTTCTATTTGTCAACCCGAGCATTTTCACAATTCTCAACTATACACAAATAAGCCTTCTATTTTTCATTTCTTTTAGGCTTAGAATCAAAGATTTTTTTTTTTTTGATTCAATTCAACACTTCTTTGATTTTACTAACAAAAACATATACTCCTCATGGTGGCTTTCACTCATCACAATGGTGTAGCCCTTTCCTACATTGGGTGGCTTCACAACCAATGTGTGTAGCCCTTTCCATGAGGGTGCTCGTTGATTACTATGTAGTGCCGAAGCAAAATGGATACATACCATAGGTCATCTATCATGTACTAAGCAATAAACTTTGAGATGCATCCATTATCTACACATATTCAACCACATATACTCAAAACCAAAAACATATAAGAGAAGCATTAGTGCACTTTTCAAAAATAGGATTTTCAAGCTCAAGTGCATGATCTAGAAACAATACAAATTATTTGTTTAAGATCATTACTTCTCAAGTGAGTAGCTCTCAAAGACATTGATATTCAATTAAAGTTTTGCTCATCAAGCCACTGACAATCACACAAAGACATCAATCAACACAAATCATGCCAATGGACATTTTAAGAGTTTTAAACCTCTCTTTGTCCAAGGGCTTAGTGAACAAATCCGCAAGTTGATTTTTAGTAGGCAAATGCTCTAGAGTAACAATAGAATGTTCAACTAGATCTCTAATGAAATGATGCCTAATGTCTATGTGTTTTGTACGGGAGTGTTGAACCGGATTTTTAGAGATGTTAATGGCACTTAAGTTATCACAATAAAGTGTCATTTTTCCTTGTTCTATCTCATAATCCTTAAGGATTTGTTTCATCCAAAGTAATTGTGTGCAAGCACTTCCGGCCGCAATGTATTCGGCTTCGGAAGAGGAAAGGGAAACCGAGTTTTGTTTTTTACTTGACCAAGAAACCAAGTTATTACCAACATAAAAGCAACCGCCCGATGTGCTTTTACGGTCATCTATGTTTCCCGCCCAATCCGCATCACAATAGCCTACAAGGATATCATTGGTATCAAATGAATAAAATAGACCAAGACTATGAGTTCCTTTGATGTACCTAATGATCCTCTTGACGGCTTTTAAGTGAGATTCCTTGGGATTTGCTTGGAATCTGCTTGGAATCTAGCACACAAGCCTACACTAAAGAAAATGTCGGGTCTACTAGCCGTTAGGTAAAGTAGACTACCTATCATGCTTCTATAAAGGCTTTGGTCAACACTTTTCCCTTTTTCATCTTTGTCAAGTTTTAAAGTGGTGCTCATGGGAGTTTCAAAATCTTTTCCATTTTCTAGGCCAAATCTCTTAACTAGATTTTTAGCATATTTATATTGGTTCAACATTATGCCCATGCTAGTTTGCTTTACTTGCATTCCTAGAAAATATTTCAACTCACCCACCATGCTCATTTCAAATTCACTTGACATAACACTTACAAATTCATCAACCTTGGTTTTATTAGTAGACCCAAAAACAATGTCATCAACATATATTTGTGCAACAAAAATATCAATGCCACCTCTCCTATATTGGTTGTCAATAAGGTATTGAGTCAACCTATCATACCAGGCTCTTGGAGCTTGTTTAAGGCCATAAAGAGCATTTTTTCAATTTAAACACATGATTAGGAGAGTGTAGGTCTACAAAACCCTTAGGTTGTTCAACATACATTTCTTCTTGAAGGTATCCATTGAGGAAAGCACTTTTGACATCCATTTGAAATAATTTGAACTTTTTAATGCATGCAATGGACAACAAAAGTCTAATGGACTCGAGACGAGCAACCGAGGCAAACGTCTCATCAAAGTCAACACCCTCCACTTGAGTGTAACCTTGAGCCACTAGTCTAGCTTTATTCCTCACAATCTTGCCACTTTCATCGGTCTTATTCCTAAACACCCATTTAGTGCCAATTACATTTATATCTTTCGGTTTAGGAACTAAGGACCACACTTCATTTCTCTCAAATTGATTAAGTTCTTCTTGCATAGCCCCAACCCAATATTCATCAACAATTGCTTCATTAATATTTTTGGGTTCAATTTGAGAAGTGTAGCAAGCATAGGATATTTGGTTAGCAATTTGATTTCTTGTTCTAACCCCTTCATTTAAATCACCTATGATGTCTTCTTGATAATGTAAGTTTCTAAGTCTTGGGTGAGAATGTTCAACAACTTGGTCATTTTGTTGGTTATCATTTAAAGCATTTTCCAACCCTTGAGTTTCAACTTCAACATGACTATCATTTTCATCATCTTGACTAGAAACACTACTAGCCACATCAATAGGTGTTTTAGTGTCATTCAACATGTTTTCTTTAGGTTCATTGAGACCATTATCATCACACAAATTAAGCATGCTAAGATCATCTATCTTCACATTGATAGACTCCATGATAGTCTTAGTAGTCAAGTTAAAGACTCTATATGCACGACTATTAATAGCATACCCAAGAAATAGACCAACATCACTTTTAGCATCAAACTTTCCTAAGTGATCTCTATCATTCAAAATATAACATTTACTCCCAAAAGTGTGGAAGTAACTCACATTGGGCTTCTTGCCCTTCCATAGCTCATAGGACGTTTGTTTTGTGCCGGGCCTCTTAAAAACACGATTAGACACATAACAAGCGGTATTGACCGCCTCGGTCCATAGGTTTCTAGGGACTTTCTTGCTATTAAGCATGACCCTAGCCATCTCTTGCAAGACACGGTTTTTCCTCTCAACAACACCATTTTGTTGAGGAGTTCTAGGTGCGGAGAACTCATGAGAAATCCCTAAACCATCACAAAACTCACTAAATTTTGCATTTTCAAATTCCGTCCCATGATCACTCCTAATGCGACATATTTTCTTAATATCAAGACCTTTTTCATTTTGAGCTTGATTACAAAACTTTTTAAAGTAATCAAAAGCCTCGGTCTTGTTTCTAAGAAAATAAACCCAAGTAAACCTAGAGAAATCATCAACGCATACAAAAATGTACTTTTTACCATTGATGCTCTCGGTTTGAATTGGCCCCATTAGGTCCATATGCACAAGTTCTAAAGGTCTCTTGGTAGCTATGTAAGAATTTTTCTTATAAGACACTTTGGTTTGCTTACCTAATTGGCAAGGTTCACAAACCACCTCAAGCTTTTTACCAAGATTAGGAAGACCTCTAACAATGCCATGTTTTTCAATCTTTTTCAAATCTTTAAAATTCATGTGACCCAAACGTTAATGCCACAAATCAAGCTTATTGCACTAATGTGCCATGTTGCATGTTAGAGGGTCTATCTCAAGACAATAGCAATTGTCTATAGACCTTTTGACTCTTAGGACAACATCGCCCTTTTTATCAATTATAGTGCACATATCTTTGTTAAAGCTAACTTTTTTAAAAATTTCACACAAGTGAGTAATGCTTATCAAGTTAGCTTGTAACCCATCAACATACAAAGTATTTCGAAGTTTAGGCAATCCGGGGATACAAATTGTTCCCTTGCCAAGAACTTGCTTTTTGGTACCATCACCAAAAGTAACCCAACCTCCATCCTTTAAAACAAGATTCTTAAAGAACTCTTTGTTCCCGGTCATGTTCCTAGAGCAACCGCTGTCTAGGTACCAAGAATAGGAGGAGTTGGCACGTAAAGCATATTATGCAACATGACATTTAGATGTGTCTTTTCTAATCCACACATTTTTCACAACATGCCTCTCACTCTTACTTCTAACATGCTTTGACTTAATGTTAGGTTTTTTAACATGCACCTTGACCTCATTGGTCACATTTTCAAAAATATCAAACAAAGCATTATCAACTTTCTTATGCATAGTAGAGTGAGGCACAACACAAGATTTAGCAAGCAAGTCATCAGCAACTTTTTCCACAACATGCTTTTCCAAGGTCTTCCTAGGTCTATTTCTATATCCATACATGGATGATTGCCTAGGTCCATTCAAAGACATATCATGAAAAGCATTATCAAGTTTGCATTTCTGAATATACTCAAAGCATCTAGGTCGAATATGTCCTATCATATTACAATGATGACAAATAGGAATAAATTTGAGAAATTTACTATTTGCATTTGCTTCCAACTCCTTTAGACTTCCCATAATTTTTCCTCTTTGATGTGCAACCCTTGATGCTCCACCTCTTGCATTTGAGGTTGATGCTCCTTGATGTTTATGTTGTTGTGTTCTTCCATTGAACATCCTTGTTGATGAAGAGGCACCTTCGGTAGCTTTCATAGCTTTACCTTGAGAAAGTGTACCTACATTTGATTCAATGCTTGCTTTGACAAAAGTAGATTTGTTAGATGAAGGAGTCTCCTTCTCATTGATATAACCCAAACCTCTTTTGTCACATGGATGCTTTCCACTTTTAATGAGGGTTTCAACTTTGTTAGAACTAGATGATATCTTGCTAATCACCCTATTAGCCTCATCAAGTTTCTCACGAAGCATCCTAATTTCAATGGCATATTTTTCCGCTATGTCATCACTAAACATAACATCTTTACGTGATTTATCATGCCATTGTTTATACTTTTTCTCTTGATTTAAATGCTCATTAAGTTTAGATTTAAGCACATTTTCAAGTTTCTTAGCATTAACAAGAGAACAATCTTTTTGCTCAATTTCTTGCTTCAAGATACCAAGTCTATCATTGCTATCTTTTAGATTCAATTCTAGACTTAGGATCTTGTCTTTAAGTTCATTGAACTCCTTTGAGCCAAGATCATGATTCTCTAACTTCTTGTTGAGGGACATATTGACTTTGGATAAACGTTCATTTTCAAAAATAAGATCATCGATCTTTTTCTCATCTAAGTCAATATGTTCAACAAAAGAAGCCACATAGGAATACACTTCCTTAATCATGATTATCACAAACAAAAACACAAAACACTACAAAGAAAGGATCTATCTAAGTGCGTCTAGACACCCGCTCTGATACCAAATGAAATTTCCCTTAAGTAGTAGTGTAAAATATACCTAGAGGGGGGTGGGTGGGGGTGAATAGGTATAGGCTCCAAATTCTTCCAATTTAAAAATAATGCGGAATATAACAAAGAAAATGCACACTTGATTATTTTTAACAAATGAATTGATTTCACCAATACAAGAGTTAATCAATTTACAAGATATGTAATCAATGAAAGATATTTCGGGCCAATCAGCACCTGCCACATCACCATCCCGTGGGGGGCGTGTGGGCCTCATGGGGGCAGAGAGCCCCTCTGGCCGTGGGGCCCACGGCCTCCTCCACGGCGTGGCCAAGTGGCCTCACGGCCACACTCCTCTCTCGCGCACTCTCACGTTCTTCAGCCATATCTTGGGCATCCGAACTCTGATTTCGAATCCGTTTTCGGATTACGAACCATGACTCCCTCACGCACGACGAAGACTAACAACTTTGAAAAATGGTTAAGAAATCATCTCGGAAATTGACGATGAAGTCAACTCAACGAATGAGAACGAAAAGTAGCGTAGCTACATCGTTTGGACTCGAAACCTTATGAATGAGTAACCGAAACGACTGGAACTCAATAAGGCATCAAATAAGAACATGTTCAAGTCCAAAACACAAAATACACAAACAAATAAACACATATTCACACAAGCATGCCATATCAAAGAGATAGTCACAAATCATGCAATTCTACAATGTTTGTCTATACAAGATCAATGCATGAGCATACTATGAGATGTGTGAATGTGTTATACCAAATGTTTGAACCACAATGCAGGGACACACATGTATGAATTGTGTGTGTGTGCACTAACGCCTTGCAAGAGGATATAAGTCAAGATATACCTTTGACGCTTTTCACCTCTTGAAGACGACTTTTGCAATAGACGTTGCTCTTCACCTTTTAAACTTCCTTTCTTCAAAGAATATCCTAGGCAATAACTAATACAAATATAGTGTTTTGCAATGGAATCAAGCCAATACAAATCATGAACCTTACACTATAAATGCTATAAGATTTGTTAAACCAGAAATCACTTTATTAATATGAAAACGATTGTCAATTACAATATTACACTCTTGCTATTGAGCATAATCCTAACAATTGGATGGGATTCTTAGAAATGTTAATGGCACTCATGTTATCACAAAATAAAGTAAGAGTACCTTGCTCCAAGCCATTATCGGCTAGCATTTGTTTCATCCACATCAATTGAGTGCAAGCACTACCGGCGGCAATGTATTCCGCCTCGGCCGTGGATAGGGAAATTGAGTTTTGCTTCTTGCAAAACCAAGAAACCAAATTGTTCCCAAGGAAGAAGCAACCGCCCGATGTACTCTTCCTATCATCACAATTTCCCGCCCAATCGGTATCACTAAATCTAACTAGACTTGGATTAGTGTCGAAGGAGTACCAAATCCCATGATTTGAGGTACCATTCACAAACCGAATGATCATCTTCACCGCAACAAGGTGAGATTCTTTGGGATTAGCTTGGTACCTAGCACAAACACCCACACTAAAATAAATATCGAGCCTACTTGCGGTCAAGTAAAGCAAGCTACCTATCATGCCACGATCACCACTGAAATTGATCGGGGGTCGAATTATGGCCACCGATTCAACCCGTCGAATTTGGGATAGAAATCCAAGTTCGCTTCGACGGTTTCATTCGGCGGTCAGGCCGTCGATTGAAATCGTAGATTTCCAATCATGGTACTGGAATCATTCGGCGGTCGAATTATGGCCGCCGATCTAACCGTAGAAATGGATCTCACCGCAGAAATGGAAGAGATATCCATTCTCATTCGGCGGTTTCATTCGACGGTCCGGTCGCTGAATAAACCGTCGATTCACCTAAAAAGGTGAAAAACAAAGGAGAAGCCAAGGCATTCTTCTAAGGCAGTCCTCGCGCTAAAACAAGCACACCATCGTGCATGCGCGGACGTTTCCGAGTCATTTCGGAAACGAATTACAACACACTAAAGAAAAGCAAACATGAAGTGCAAGTGTGGCAAGTGACATGTGAATGC
The DNA here is from genome assembly GCA_008009225.1 of Acer yangbiense. Taxonomy (NCBI): domain Eukaryota; kingdom Viridiplantae; phylum Streptophyta; class Magnoliopsida; order Sapindales; family Sapindaceae; genus Acer; species Acer yangbiense. The sequence continues at coordinate 23,506,595 of CM017772.1, read as the reverse complement.
ATCCTAATGCCTAGCATGACATGGCATATATCAAACAAGGATGCAATCAACTAAACATGCAAGCACACAAATATTTACACACAACAAACAAGAATTAAGATCATGCATGGATTGTGAGTGTGTGCAACTACATCTCTTCAAATTAGAGTTAAGTCAAGGGATGTACCTTCCTTGAAGCTCTTGATTCCACAATGAGGTTCTTTGGCACATGATGAGGATTTCCTCTATCCTAAGCTACCCTTACAAAATGAGCCCCATTGTGATTTTGTCAATGAAATACGCAAATCAAAAGTGAGGCACTTACATGCATAATAGCGGGATACTTGGTCTGCATGGTAGCAGGGTATTTGGTCTGTGTGGTAGCAGGGTACTTCAGGGCCTTGTTTTCTGTGTTTCCCGCTACTTGGGAATCCCGGTGTCCTTGATCTTAGTCTGGATAGTCCAGGGGTGTACCAAAGTACTCTGGTCTGGATTCTTTATAGGAGGTAGCTGGATTCTACCATAGTAATTCTTTCAACCTTGAATCTGGATGGAAAATTCTTCTTTGATCCATCGCCAATTTTGGCGGTTAATAGATACCTTCAAGAAGAAGTGTATGTTGAACAACCTAAGGGTTTTTTAGACTCACACTCTCATAATCATGTGTTTAAATTGAAAAAGGCCCTTTATGGCCTTAAACAAGCTCCAAGAGCTTGGTATGATAGGTTGACCTTATTGACAACCATTATAGGAGATGTGGTATTGATAGAACATTGTTTATCAAATATCATGATCATGATATTTTTGTTGTACAAATATATGTTGATGACATTGTTTTTGGGTCTACTAATAAAACCAAGGTTGATGAATTTGTAAGTGTTATGTCAAGTGAATTTGAAATGAGTATGGTGGGTGAGTTTAATTATTTTCTAGGAATGCAAGTAAAGCAAACTAGCATGGGCATAATGTTGAACCAATCTAAATATGTGTATAGTTGAAAATTATGAAAAGCTCGGGTTGACAAATAGAAACAGGTAAACGAGCCACATGAATACATATGCATGTTGATATCTATTCTTTTTTAAAGCAAAAACCCTGATGAATATCGGTTTGACCTATTTTTGGAAATGCTTTAAATGGATAGGTGTGGATAGAGTTTGCATGTTGGTATCACAATTGCTCCTTTTATATATGTGAGAAGCATTCACATACACACATTTTGCTTATGTGCTTGATTCATTAGCAATGTGTGAATATTTTTGAGAGATTAATGAAAATCTATGGTTCTCTCTTGGACTTTGAAAAGTAACGAAATATTTTCTCTTATTGCTTGATTGTGTGAATGTGTGAAGTCCCTTGTGAACAATTCTACTTGGTGATCATAATGTGGAGCATATGTTAAAGGGGAGCTTTAGTTTATTCAACTTTGTTTTCTATACGATTTGTTTGTTTAATATCTCGTTATTTATCTCTTGTGTCCTTTGTCTATACCTCACCATGTTTGATATGGAGTAATCCATGTTTGATATAGGGGAGAATATGTATGTTAGAATTATGCTCAATAGCAATAGTGTAATATTGTAATTGACAATCTTATCATATTAATAAAGTGATTTCTGTTTTAACAAAATCTTATAGCATTTATAATTATAATTGTCAAAGTAAATAATCATAAGGTCAAAAGACTATGAGAAAAGAAGAATTGTTCGTACATCTGGATATATATGAGGTAGACACAATTCTTTAGTTAGTCTTGAATAATGTTCACAGCTTAAGTTAAAGGTTGGGCACCTTTATCTTGTTAAAGTTGTAGAATTCTTTTGCTAGCATTTGAGTGGGATCAAATGTGTTATGATGAGTCTAAAATCATCGAAGGGTCTTTAAGTAAAAGAATCTAGTGCACTGGGTGCATTGAACAGGATCACAATGAAATACTTTATCTAGAACCGTCAGTAGATAAAAGGTTTTTCATTATCATGACAATCGGAGAGTCTATCTTAATCCTGAGATAAATGATGAACTTATGGTTACAAGTGTTATCAATTGAGCTATCAATGAGTACGATTATATAGCATAGTCTATCCTCGATGGTTTGGTAGTATTCATTTGCTAATCGATAGAGTACTTCATTTATAGTATGGACATCGTGGCTCCATTTATTAAATGAGAGTATAATATCATCATATGGATGTTTTGAGGCATTGGATATTAAATCTCAACGTTGAGTTTTCGATAGTGTCTATTGAAAACATGGCTTCTGGTCAAGTCAGAATATTCAAGTTCAAAATGTGGTCATATGAGTAAATATGGTAACTTGGAGAACTATAGGCGGTCTATGAGCTCTTGACGATTACTGATATTATTCACGAGGATTCACTATCTCCAATAAGACAGTCTAGGGTATAAATAAGAATCATTTACTTATTCTATCTTTATTTAAGAGTACAATTTTAGTTCTTTAGTGGAATGAACTAAAATTAATAGATTGAACCTAAGTGAATCATTTGTTGATTGAGATTGGGTTATGTCTATTGAAGCTTAAATTTAGATAAGCATGCCAAGATCCCCAATCCATACAGACTTGCATGGATCATTTGATATATTCTACCGGACTAATTATGGGTCCATCTAGAATTGTATTAAGGCATGTGGGCTTGTTTCTTTTAGTAAGAATGGGTCTAGTTCACATGTGGGCTTTTTATTAAGGTTCAATGGATTAAATAAAATGGAAAAATAATATTTGGCCTATGTATGTGTATATGGGCGGCAAGGCTAAATTATTAGTCTAAAATATTATTTTATTTTATTATTTAATTAAATGGGAATTAATTAATTGATTGATTAATTATTTAATTAAGAATCAAAATCTTTTTCTGACTAGGAAATATGTTTCTTAGTAATTTACTATTGTGGTAGTATAATGAGAATAAAAGACTTTATTTGATAAGAAGATAAATTAAAGGATTTTATTTATCTAGTAAAATTAGGAAGTCTTTGATATAGTCACAAATACACTAAAGAGTTGGATCAAGGTTTGGAATTCTAAAGAAATCTACCTAGGGTTAGGATTTAGGTCAAAAGACAAAAATCCTATTTGGTGGAAGATTTCGGTCACCCTAAAATATATATGACAAGAAGAATTTATATATATATTACTTTATATGTCAAGTAGAATTTGTGCACTACACATATGATTATGGTGCAAGGATTTCACACTAGATATATATAATATATTGTGCAAGGATTTCGCACTAGATATATATAATATATTTAGCAAGGAATTAGTCATATATATATATATATAATATATTGAGTATGAATTCATTAAGATATATATATATATATATATATATATTTTGGGCAAGATGAATTTGGCTAACCCTAATTGAAGGGCATGAGAATTATTTTCTTTTGCTTGAGAAAAAGAAAATCCAACTCTAGAGTTAGTGTGAGAATTCGGCCAAAAGAGAAAAAGAGAAGAGTTCATTTTACTTCGATGGTGCACTAGTAGCTTACACATCAATAAGCTTTGTGCACAACTTCGAATAAGGTTCACGCGAGTTTAGATTATTAGATTGAGAATTCAAAAGTGACCGGAATGTTCTTTGTTATCTTTTGGAGGTTTAGTGACTAACGAAAAAGAAAAAGTTTTGTTATCCATTCTCAGGTGCACAATTCAAAGAGAAGGGAAACCACGCTCCTAGGTGATTCACGTTCGTGATTGGATTGGAAGATCTTGCGGATTACCATCGACGCAACGTCAATCGGATCACGCGACAAAGGTATGATACTTTTAGTTATATGTTAATTAATTAAAGGGTTAAGGTTCATCTTTAAGGAAAAAATTTAAAACATACTAAAACATATTTTAGTCTCGCTTCTGCTACGTACACGTGTTTTTCCCTACAATGTATACCTCACACCATGTGTGGAAAAATGTTCCCATTGTGTGAGTTTTGTACCTCTTTGTGCCTTTATGGAGACTTTGTCTTAAGGGGGAGAATTCTTGTGTTCCAATTGTGTGAGTTTTGGTACCTCTTTATGCTTTTATGGAGACTTTATCTCACGGGGGAGAATTCTTGTATTTGGGGGGAGAAGGGAATTCTTAGCTTAACATGGTTAAGAGACTTAAGAAAAGCTTTAATATGAAAACTTTTATTCACTTGAGATAATGCATTTTTGTATGAGATAAGGGACGTTTTGTTATTTGTTTCTGTGATGATATCTTACCATTCTTCTTTGGAAGAAGATCTCTTGTTGGTTTTCTATGTCTCTCATAGGTACCTTGAAGTTCAAAGAAGGGATTCTTGAAGACTCATGAAGGCTTGAAGATCTTTTAGTCTACGAATATCTTTATAATGTGAGTTTGAGAGTATGCAATCAACTTTGAGTTTATTAGAGTGAACATTGTATGGTGAGGATGAGGTTTTGCCATGGAATAGCCAAAGGGGGAGATTGTAAGATCTTAGATCTTTGTTGGCTTGATTCCATTGTAAATCGCTCTTTATTTATAATGATTAGTTGCTTAGGTCGATCTTGGTGAAAAGAAGCTTCAAAGAAGAAAAGCAACGTCTCATGCAAATATCGTCTTCAAGAGGAACATCGCGTACTTAAATGCTAAGGTATCTAGATTCTTCTTTCTCTTGTAAGGCGTAAGCGCACACACACATAATTCATTCATGTGTGTCCCTACATCATTGTGCAATATTTGGTATAACACATTGTTAGTGCCTCACTTTTGATTGGCGTATTTCGTTGACAAAACCACAATAGGGTTCAGCTTGTAAGGGTAGCTTAGGATTAAGGAATTTCTCATTATGTGCCAAAGAACCTCATTGTGGGATCAAGAGCTTCAAGGAAGGTAGATCACTTGACTTAACTCTAATTTAAAGAGATGTAGTTGCACACACTTACAACCCTTGCATGATCTTAATTCTTGATTGTTGTGTGTAAATATTTGTGTGCTTGCATGATTATTTGATTGCATCTTTGTTTGATATATGCCATGTCATGTTAGGAACTAGGATGCATTCACATGTCACTTCCCACACTTGCACTTCATGATTATGTCTTGTGTGTGATGTAATTCGTTCTCGAGATGGCTCGGAAACGTCTGCGTATGCACGATGGTGTGCTTGGCTTAGCGCAAGGACCGCCTTCGGAGAATGCCTTGGCTTCTCCTTTGTTTTTCACCTTTTTAGGTGAATCGGCGGTTGATTCGATGGCCTAACCGCCGAATGAGTATGGATCCACTGGTCCATTTCTACGGTTCAATCGACGGCCATAATTCGATTGCCGAATGATTCCAGTAGCATGATTGGAAATCTGCGGTTTCAATCGGCGGCCTGACCGCCGAATGAAACGGCCGAAGTGAACTTGGGTTTCTGTCCCAAATTCAACGGGTTGAATCGGTGGCCATAATTCGACCGCCGATCCATTCCAGTGGTGACGATTGGTGTTCTGCGGTTTAGTTCGGCGGCCTGACCGCCGATTGAAACCGCCGAATACGCGCTTTCAGGCAATTTTTTGAAAACGACGTCACTTCACTTGGATCTCTTTTATATATGACTTGATAGCCTTTGCTCATTTTAGAGAGCAAAAATTACATCTTTTGAGAGCTATTGAGTATTTTCAAAGCTAAGGTATCGAGATTTCATTTTTATTACTCCAAACACAAAAACCCATCATACTTTCATGTTCCATATATCATCTAGGATGTTCTAGGTTGATTTTCTTTAGGGTTTCATCTTTGCTCACATTACTTGTAGTTAGAACATTTCTTGCATCATCTCACATGTTTTCTTTCTACAAGATAGCTGCTAACCGAAAATTGTCACTGGGGTGATATTTCCAATTAACAATTCAAGGAGGACCAGGATCGGGGTAGATCTTGGTCGACGGGGTATCAGGTAGTTCGATACCCTTTTGCTTCCTAAAGATCCACTAAGAATGGTGTATGATAGTAGTAAGAAAAGAAGGATTCTGATATATGGTAGAATGAACACTTAACTTATTTTATTCGGAATAAACATATAGTAAGATTACAATCAATCGGTAGCATAGCTATCATTATATGAACAAAAAAGCAAAATAAACTTAATGGCTAATGGCGATGGAGCTTTTCGTGCCTGTCGATAAGTGGAAAAAAATGTGAGGTAGGGTTTTCGGTCCCTTTTTCTCTGTGTCTTGCCATGCACTCCTAGAACTTTGGTCTAGGGTTTTAGTAATTCACGGGTCTTTCCTTCGCGATTCTCGAATTCGTCGAGGATTTGATCCTTAAAATCAAATGATTCCTTTTAGGAATGGAAGAGTTGACTTCACTTTTGAATGGGACTCTTGAATGGTGGGAATGCATGTAATATTCTGCCTCAAACGATGGTGTTTAATGCTTGCCCTCCCTCTCGGTTTGCTGATCGGGGTACTTGCTTCTCATTTTTGGTGGGGTCTAAGCACCGGGACTTCTGTATTATAAGTGTCTGCCACTAGCTTTAGCGGATTGGGATACTTCAGGTACCCCACCTTCTTCTTGCTCTTCTTAAATGGTGTCTGACAGCATCGGGGTATCGGGGTATCGGGGTATTGGGGTACCGGAGGGATACTCGGAGGTGGACAGGTGCTAGGATCTCGTGGTAGTAGTGTCTCCGGGGTTCTATCTTCAAGGTTCCCTGGTGCTTTCTTAGCCTAGGAGGTTTTGAACCTGGCTGGAGTGGGTAGAAGTCCATACCCTAGCCTGTCTGTAGGTTGACAGGGTATCCGGATACTTTTCCCGTTGCCGCTTTCTACCCCGACTTACTTTTCATGGCCGGTGGATAATTCTTCTTTGATCCCTGCCATTTTTTACGGTTAACAGAAGTCCCCTCTGACTTAAACACTGGTATCTTGCTGGGGTTGGAGTCAGGATTTCTAGTCCGTTTGAAGAATTTTCTATTTTGTCCCTCTGTCTGGCCTCGTCCGGCTGGCTTCCATTACTAAAGAGGAAATCCTCTTTGTATATGATGGTATTTAATGTTAATCCACTTGTCAAATAGTGGTTGCTTCGCAAATTCAAACAGGTTGTTTTTGGCGCTGCTTTCTCGGAGTTGTTCTCGCACACGTCTCCAGCCATTACTCCTTGTTTCCTTCTATGCCCCAGTAACCGCCCAACTCTTATCTATAAATGCATCACTCTTCCTTTCTCTTGTTTACGCTCACTTGTCTTTCAGAAATCAAGAACTGAAATCTTTTCCCTTTTTCGAGTCTCTTCCCTTCTTTAAGAATTTTCTTCCCTTTTTTTTTTCTTTTCTGTTACAATGGCATCTCCCTCAAAACTTCCTGCCTCTACTTAGGATGCTCCTTCGTCCTCTTTGCCTCCTCGACCTGCTTCATCAAGTTCTCGTTATGCCTCCACCGACCTTCCTGATAGCCTTGATGAACTTTTGAACGTGCAGAAGGCGGATTCGGCGGGGAGTTCCCCATCAATCAGAGGAAAGAAACGCGGTCGGGGTGAAGGTGACGTCACTGGCGAGGGTATCTCGTCCCAACGTCGTCGTTCTATGAGGAATCCCCGAATCGGGTCGGGTTTCCACAACAAACTCGATGACTCGGTCCAAATAGCGGATGAAGAGGAGGGTGTTGATGTCGACGACAAAGAAGGGGTGGAGGGGGATGATATCCCTACTGTGGATTCTACGGGAGTTCTTGTTAGGCCCTTCCTCCCTTTTGGTGAAGGCCGCATAATCCTGGAGTCGGTCTGCACAGCTGACACCCTAGCCCTACTTAGGACGGCTTACAGGATCCCGGATGCTATCCGCCTCTCTCTCCCTCATCGGGGGTATGACGTATACACTCCTCCTCCAGGTTGCCTATTAATTCATGTAGCTGCCTTCGAGTGTGGAGTCCGGCTTCCTCTTTATCCCTCTCTTCGCAGGCTACTTGTTGCTCTAGAACTAGCCCCGCTGCAAATTTCACCCAGATTCTAGAAGAACTTGACGAGGTTCTTAGTGCTCTGGAAAGAGCAGTGTGAGAAAGAAGGTGTTGAAAGGGAGCCCGACTTCGATGAGATTCGCTATATTTATCAAATAACGAGTATGGTTCCTCGGGGTCAATTCTATCTGAGGCCCAAGAACAAGATGCAGTTCGTTGCTCCTGGGGAAAATGTGAAGTTCAACTCGCCCTGGAAAGACGAGTGGGTCGTAGTTAAGGGTGACTGGGGCCAGTCAATGTATCTAGATGGGGCCGAGTACCCGGTTCCTATCTGTTTTTCTCCAAAAGATAAGTGGAGCACGGGTGTGCTTTCTGCAGAATCCAGAAGGATTATTAAGAAGATTCAGGATAGGAACTACGCCAATTTAAAGTATCCCACCTGTGATCCCTTTGAAGGCGCTCGGTTGGAGCGGTATCTACGGATATCCATCGCGCATCCAGGTAGGCCTTGCATCTTGTCCTTTCTTCTTTCTCTCTCTTTTTTTATTTTATTTTTTTATTTTACTAATTATTCTTCTGACAGTTTCTGCTACTCCTCTTCTTTCTTCTTCTCTATTAGGACCGATACATCCGGATCCCCTTCCGGCCAACTCTCCTGTCCCTTCTCCTCCTAATGTCGGTGCTGCCTCCGGATCTCAACCACTCACATCAGCCCCTCCTCTTTCAACTACGGGGTTGGCTTCACATTCTCCTACTTCTCCTCCAACAAAGGTCGCAGCACGTCCATCCTTATGCGAGATGCTAGCACAGGCTACCAAAGCCAAAGTTTCTCCACTCTCTACTCTGAAAAAGACTTTAAGTGTGGTCGCTGCCCCACCTACAATAATGGTTGCTCCTCTTCCTCCTCCCCCCCACCGATCTTCCTTCTGGGTCGGGGTCGGGGTCGGGGTCATGAAACTATAGCCAGGAGGAAGTCATCTCTAAGTTCATTGCTACTTGCCCTAGTAGGGGTCTGCAGCCAATGTCTTCTCTTCCTGCTGATATATTGGCATCAAAGGGGGCTTCTCTACTTGTTAAGGTATGCGTCCAGACCCTTTAGCTTGTTGAGCATGAGTTTCCCTTTTTTTTAATATCTTTTTTTTACCTCTCTGCAGGGTTTTAAGTTTACCCTAGTTATGGGGCAGCAGGTGATTGCCCTGAAGGAGGCCAACTTGGCTCTTCAGGCTAATTTAGAGGAGACTCATAACGATCTAGTTCGTGCTGAAGAGAACTATACTTCCCTGGTTCAAGATGCCTTCGAATTTGAAGCTAGTAGGAACACTGCCTTGGTAGAGCTGAAGCGGGTGACACACGCCTATGACATGGAGACTATCAGATCAACACGCCGCCGGGATGAAAGGGAGACTGTCAAGGCGGAAATGGCTGTCCTCTAGACAAAAACAGGTCTCTACGGGGTTCCATAAGCATTTTGGAATTTAGAGTGGATTATTCCTTTAGGGATGGGTACTTCATCGCTTCATATAAAGTTGCCAAGGCATTTCCTCCTCCCTTTGACTTGCAGACTATCTGAAACTAATTATAGCACGGTGTGTATAAAGCTATCTAGAGGGGGGTGAATAGATTTTACGCTTTTTACCCAATTTTTCGTGTTAGTCAAAATTACGAAAATGCCCTCAAGATAATATAAACAAGCAAGTGTAATATGGTGCGGAAATTAAAACAACACTTGGTTTTTACGTGGAAACCCTCACGGGAAAAACCACGGGCTATGTAAGTAAGCCACACTCGAACCTCGAATCTCGAATCCACTAAATGTGCAAACGATTACAACCTAATCCCGGAAGTAATCACACACCTACCTAATCCCGGTATGAGTGAACCTAGTCCTATTTGCTTGCGATGTAAGCAACCTAATCCCGGTTGCTACACACAAGACTTACTTTCTCTAGAAGAGAATACAACCCTAAGTGAATATATGTGAATATCCAAAATGCAACATAGAGCAAGGGAAACCCTATATGCTTATCTAAGATGATTAATATGCAATTAAGAACAATCCTAGATATCAAAACTAAATGACATAGCAATTAGTTAAGCTAATCAATATTAAGCACAAAACCTAATTTGCTAGCACAAAACAAATTCTCAAACATACATCACACTAATCTCAAACTTGTATCAAAAGATATGTGAAAATCATACAAGTAATAAAAAGAGATTGCTTAGTTAAGAAAGACACAAAATATGTAAGATATTAGTGAAGAACTTACAAAGCAAAGTATAATGAAGAATCCATGCTAGATGACATCTAGATGATCTATGATGATGCTAGATGATGATTGATGACCATGAAAAAGTGTTTGAGAAATTAAAAAAGAGTTCTTTGTGTATTTTTCTTCTCTTGAAAAATATGCTAAGTATGAAGCATGAATATCAACTCTTATCTTTGACCTAAAAACAAAATGGCATATATATAGGGGGCCAAATCAAAGTGAGGTCGTTTAAGTAAGTTTCAAAGAAACGCGCCGATCGGCGGTTTAATTCGGCGGCCAGGCCGCAGAATTAGACCGCCGAATGAGTCCCGAGAGAAACAGGGGAAATTCGGCTGTTTCATTCGGCGGCCACCTACCGCCGATCCAACCGCCGAATTGGACCTGACACAACAGGGGCACAACGGCGGTTTCGGAACCGCCGATAATAAACCCGAGAGATAAAATCAATCAGGTGTGAAACGACGGTTTCATTCGGTGGCCACCGACCGCCGATCAAACCGCCGAATAAACCCGAGAGATAAAATCAATCAGGTGTGAAACGGCGGTTTCATTCGGCGGCCACAGACCACCGATAATAACCGCAGAATATTTCCAGAGACCTCTGGACTAAATTGGCGGTTTCATTCGGCGGCCAGGCCGCCGATCCAAACCGCCGTTTCACCAATTTTGGTGAAACCAAGGGAGAAGTCAAGGGCTTCTCCAACGACGATCTTCGCGCTAAAAACAAGCACACAAGGTGCATGCGCGGACGTTTCCGAACAACAATGGGAAACGAATTACAAGACACATAAGCACACAACAACAAATAACAAAGAAGTGCAAGTGTGAAATGTGACATGTGAAGAGTATGCACACCAAATGCAAGAATGCTAAGTGAGTGTGTGCAACTATCTCTTCAAGAAAAGTAAGCACATAGAAATATACCTTCGGTGCTTATCCATACGAGTTCTTCAAAGGGCTTCGAACAATATAACCAACACCTAAGCTACCCTTACAAAGAACCCCAACATGTGGTTTGTCCACGAAATGAGCCAATCAAGATATGGGAAACCTTACACTATCCTTAACTGGGATCGAGATCAGATTATGGCTCGGGCTACCCAATTTGAAGATCAAGACCAGGGAGGTCCTTCTTAAGCTGCCATTATTCCTGAATCTGTCGAGAAGGATACTCAAAGTCCCCTGGTTGCACCAGATGATTTAGGATGGGACTCTGTGCATCCTGCTGAAGAAATGGATCCTCTTGTTGGAATGGTTGTGGCAGAAGCTGGGGAGACTCATGATGCTGTTGGTGATGAAAGGGCCAAAGAGGAAGGTGGATTCGGGTAAGAAGAGCTGGTGGGGGAAAAACGATGAAATGCTTGATTTCTTTTTGTTAATTTTTCTAGTTGGTTTTTTTTTTTTTTTTGTAGCCCGAAAATGGGGACTGGGCGCCCTGATTGACTAAATGAAACTTTTTCCCTTTTTTGCAATCATTCTGCTTTACTTTCTTAATCGTCTGCTTGTAGAATTCATATCCCGGTTAAGGGATGATACTTGTATGCTTTAAATGTGATTCAAGCAAGGCTTACTTATGATATCATAACGCTTAGCTTTAATCTTGCTTGGTTGGCGATAGAGGAACCCATACTTATTTTCTGGAAGCCATTCTTGGACGATAGTCCCCCAGCATTAGTTGGCTACGCTTTCAACCAAGTAAACTTGTATAAGTATTGAACTATCTTGGCCAGAAGGTCTTGACCCGGGTATGAAGCTAAAGTTGTCCATCGAGATGAAGTGTCTGGCCTCTTGAGGCGGTGGCCTGATTCTTCGATGCTCTGTCCTGGTAGGCAATTAAAGCCTTTTTTAATTCCAGGATTTTATATGTGATATGGAGAAGTGAAGTGTCAAGTATCCCGATTAGGTATCTTGATTATTTAATGATCAACCCTGGTAGGCAACTAAGGCCACTTCAGCACCAGGTCTTTCACGTGGAGGTATGGCTGTATAACGTAGTGAAGTGTCAAGTATTATGATGGATTGTCTTAATTCTTTGGCGACTTGTCCTGGTAGGCAGCTAAGGCCACTTCAGCACCAGGTTTATCCTGGAGAGGGGGATTCCCTGTCCGAGGCTTCAAGAGGTCCATATAGGTTCTCCTGGTCTTGATAAGGTAGAGTCTGGCAGGCGACTACGCCCGTTATGCATTCAAGCACCATATCCTTCCTAAAGGAGGGTATACCCCGACCAAGGTAGCAGGAATGCCATGTGGCCTTTCCTGGTCTTGAGGTGAAAGGAATGGTGAAGACTTGCTAGGCGAACTTAGGAGAACCACGTAGGAGAATAAAAGCTGCTTTATTGAATTTCTCAAAAGCAAATACAAAGCAAAAATCGGGGTATATGTATCAGAAGTATACCAACCGAGATAACATTCTTCTTCAAACTCTAAGGGTAAAATCTTTTGAGGTGATCAGCGTTCCAGGTGTGATCTACCGGGTAACCATCCTTGTCTCTAAACTGCTCTGCAGGGTACTTACCAATCTATCCATGCTCTTCTTCTATGGGGTCATCCAGCTATGCAATCATGTGGCCCGGTTCGCGAGTAACTTGAGCGTACCGCTTGGCTAATGCGGTAGGGTTGGCGGACACTGCATAACAGGTGCGGGCTGCTTGCTGATCTCCCCTGACCTCTCCTACCTCAGTTCCAACCGGGAATTTCATAATGTTGTGATAGATGGATAGGACTCCCTTAACTCTCGATAGGAAAGGTCTTCCCAGGATTGCATTATAGGCGGACGGGGTATCCACCACAATGAACTCTGTCATGATATTCTGCTGAAGGGGGGATTCTCCAATTATCACCAGTAAAATGTGGGTTCCTACTGGCATCACAGAGTCCCTGTAAATCCATATAAAGGTGTAGTGCAGTTGTTGTAGCAAGGGTTCTTAAGGTTGAGTTTCTCCAACGCTCCTTTGAACAAGATATCCACACTACTTTCGGTGTCTATCAGGATGCGGTGGACCCGGCAATTGGCAATATGTACCATGATTACCATTGGGTCGTCATGGGGCTGTATTGTGTTGTAAGCATCATCCTCAGTGAAAATAATCTGAGCAGATCGAGGGAATTCTCATGATCCTCTGGATACTCGGAATACATCCTGACCAGCGGTGAGCCTTGGGATCTTCCTAGCATGATTCTTTCTTGAATTATTGGAAGTCCCTGCTAGAGTTGGGCCTCCGCTGATAGTATGAATAACCTGAATTTGTTGCATCAAATCCTTTCCCTCGTCCTTCCTCTTTTCTTCTACATCTCGCATTTCCCTTTGCACCTCATTTCCCACCTTGATACTATCCCGCACTTATTGTAAAAACTCAACTAAAAGTCCTCCTCTTACCAATCCCTCAATCTGGTTGCGGAGGCTGTAGCATTTAGATGTGTTGTGCACGACATCCTCATGAAAATCGCAGTATTTATAACGATTTCTTTGATCAGATGGGACCTTTATCGGATCGGGCTTCTTGACTAAGCCCTTATCGCGAATAGCCAGGTATATGGTTTCTCGAGAGGCATTGAGAGGAGTGTAGTGGTTGTACCAACATTCCTCAGTTGATACCCGGGCTACTTCTCTAAGTGGAGGAGTCGCTTGAGGAGGAGTCCTTCTAGCCGGGTATCTTTCCCGGTGTTAAGGAGGAGGTGGCCTATATGTCAATCGATTCTGAGGAGGGTTCTGGAACATCTTTGCATGTGTCGATTTAGGAGATTCCTTCTTAGGCCGCTTAGATGTTCGGGCTTCATCATGTTAAACCTTGACTCGGAGCTGCTCATCTATGTCCACCTGCTCCAGTGCCCTATCGTAGGCCTCCTGGTAGGTCTCAGGCAGGTGTTTGGCAAATCACCGGAACAACCTGCCGCCCCACAAGTTCCTTCTGAAATTGGCAAGGGTCTCCTTCTCAGCAAACACTCCCATCTGGATCACTTCCTTGTGGAACTTCTCTACGTAGGATCTCAGTGTTTCACCTCGTTCCTAGATTACATATTGCAGTAGGATGGGGTCCTTGGGGCGTGGCTTAATCCCCTGAAACTAAGCACAAAAATCGGTATTGAGCTTTGTAAAAGAGTCCACACTCCCTGGAGGCAACTTTCTAAACCAAGTCTTCGCACAGTCGATCAGAGTGGAAGGGAACATTCTGCATATAGCTGACCGGGTAGCATTCTGGATTTCCATCTGGTCGACAAAGCTCTCCATATGACTCATGGGTTCCTCTAATCCGGAATACTTCTTGGTCGGTATCTTGAATTTAGGGGGGTAACTCGGCTTCTCGAATCCTTCTGGAGAAAGGTGCATTCATCTCCCCTAAGGGGTTCTTCCGGGGGTACCCCGGTGTTTTCCTTTCTTCAGTTCCTCGAGCTCTTTTGCCATCTTGGCCATCTGATCCTCAAGGCGTTTGGATCCGTTGTTCCTGGATCGGGCTACAGAACCTTCATTGTCCGAAGTTTATGATTCCACTGTTGGTTCCTTGCGCTCCTCCCTCCGAGGTCTGGTACCCAGTGGGTTCCTTCTAGATCTAGTGCTGCCACCGGCATCTGGCTGAGGATCATTTATTTCTACTGCCGGCCTTGTTGTTTGTTGGATCCTTCTAGACGGGATGTTGAAAGTCGATTTAACTAGTCGAGGTCTAAGATCTCCAGAATGATCCTGTACTGGTAGAGGCGGCCCAAGTCTGTCAAAGACCGGTACCTAGGTACTCGGTCCAGCCCCCTTTACAAACCTGGGTGCTTCAAAGGGTATTCATTGGGCAATCATCCGGAGACGGACGCTCTCTACATAGGCAATAGCATGTTGTTCCATGGCATCCCGGTTTCCCTCTGGGACCGCGGGGTCCTGTGGTGCTGATCCGAGATTAGGTGGTGGAACCGGTGCTGGGATCTGGCTTCTTGCTCCCATTTTTTTCCCTTGATTTCTTTGGGTGGAAGCGAGGGAATGGGGTCCCGAGGTGGCGGGCTGCCCTTGAGAGGACCGGAGTCTCATCTTCAACTTCTTCTGGGTAGAGCTTGGTAGCTTGTTAAGGGTGGGGGTCTTTTTTCCCACAGACGGCACCAAAAGTGTTAACCAAAAATTGTCACTGGGGTGATATTTCCAATTAACAATTCAATGAGGACCAGGATCGGGGTAGATCTTGGTCGGCGAGGTATCAGGTAGTTCGATACCCTTTTGCTTCCTAAAGATCCACTAAGAATGGTGTATGATAGTAGTAAGAAAAGAAGGATTCTGATATATGGTAGAATGAACACTCAACTTATTTTATTCAGAATAAACATATAGTAAGATTACAATCAATCGGTAGCATAACTATCATTATATGGACAAAAAAGCAAAATAAACTTAATGGGTAATGGCGATGGAGCTTTTCTTGCCTGTCGATAAGTGGAAAAAAATGTGAGGTAGGGTTTTCGGTCCCTTTTTCTCTGTGTCATGCCGTGAATATATAGGTCCGTGTCTTGCCATGCACTCCTAGAACTTTGGTCTAGGGTTTCAGAAATCCACGGGTCTTTCCTTCGCGATTCTCGAATTCGTCGGGGATTTAATCCCTAAAATCAAGTGATTCCTTTTAGGAATGGAAGAGTTGACTTCACTTTTGAATGAGACTCTTGAATGTTGGGAATGCATGTAATATTCTGCCTCAAATGATGGCATTTAATGCTTGCCTTCCCTCTCGGTTTGCTGATCGGGGTACCTGCTTCTCGCTTTTGGCGGGGTCTGAGCACTGGGACTTCTGTATTAATTGGTTAGCTTTAGCGGGTCGGAATACTTCAGGTACCTCGCCTTCTTCTTGCTCTTCTTAAATGGTGTTTGACAGCATCGAGATATCGGGGTATCGGGGTACCGGAGTACCGGGATTCCGGGATACTCGGAGGTGGACAGGTGCTAGGATCTCGTGGTATTAGTGTCTACGGGGTTCTGTCTTTGAGGTTTCCTTACGCTTTCTTGGTCCGGGAGGTTTTGAACCTGGCTGGAGTGGGTAGAAGTCCGTACCCTAGCCTGTCTGTAGGTAGGCGGGGTATCCGAATACTTTTCCCGTTGCCGCTTTCTACCCCGACGTACTTTTCATGGCAGATGGAAAATTCTTCTTTAATCCCTGCCATTTTTGGCAGTTAACAATAGCTTTTTTATAACTTGACTTGTGTCAAGATTGCTTCTTTATGACTTGAATGTTTTCAAGATAGGTTCTTTATTGTGTTTTGTGAGTTGCTTGTGGTAGATATTGCATATAGGACTTTGTTTGCTTATTTAGCTATGTTATATGCATGTCATCTAGCAAAATGATATCTAGGAATGTCTAACATGTTCATCCATGCCTAGATAAGCTTTAATGTCTAACCTTGCATTCTAGCATTTTGAATATTGCATATATTCACCTTAGGTTGTTTTATCTCTTCACTTTAGAGACAAGTCTTGTATTTACCTTTTGGTAGTTTGCAAGCAAGGAACTAGAGTCACTATTAAAGGCTTGCGGGTAGCAAAGACGGATTAGTAATTTTAGGTGTGATATGGTCAACCTAGATTGTAATCGTATTTGTAAATAGTGGATTCGAGGTTCATGTGTGGTGCACATAATAGCCTGTGGTTTTTCCCCGTGTGGATTTCCACGTAAAAATTGAGTGTCTTTTATTTTTCGCATTTTTACACTTGTTTTTATTGTGACTTGTTTGGGAATTTTCGTAAATTGGACTAATCACGAAAATTGGGTAAAATTTGTTTATAATCTGTTATCCTGAAAAATCCATAGGAAGTTTCCTGAGACAACCTGGACCGCGGCGTACGGGGTGCGCCGCAGCTGGTCCGGACCGAGTAGGGGGTGTCTCCTCACTTCCCGGTGCAGGTACTGGGGTCCCCCTAGGTCCGGTTGCCAGGGACCGGTCCTACAAGCGGGGGATGAGGTTGAGGTAGTGAGTGTGGGCGTAACAATTGCGATTCTTCAGTCAATAAAGGGAGAGACTTTCATTCATTGTCCATGAAATACATTATAGGCCATTTCTCATGCCATGGCTAGCTATTACAACAAAGGGGAGAGCAAAGAACATGAAGTATCCTAGCTAGAGGAGGGGGATTTCGACTTAACGAGATATTCGCCAAGTGGGTTATGCATAGGAGCTTTGTCTAGGCGAGGTAGTAGCCAAGTAGGACACACACACAGGAGTTTGGTTTAGGCGAGGCAGTAGCCAAGTAGAACACACACATAGGAGCTTGGTTTAGGCGGGGTAGTAGCCAAGTAGAACACACACATAGGAGCTTGGTTTAGGCGGGGTAGTAGCCAAGTAGAACACACACATAGGAGCTTGGTTTAGGCGAGGTAGTAGCCAAGTAAAGGTCTCGGTTTTTTCGGCCAACCCCTTATTCTTTGAATGTGGGGGTATTTATAGTGTCTCTAGTAGGGAGGTAGGTGGAGGTCGTCTGCTTAGGCGGGAATCCCTGGTTAGATCTCCACCGTCCCCTCCTATCCATAATGGCGATCGCCCGGAATCAAGGATAAGGATTGCGCCACCCCTGCTTTTCTTTGGCGGGTGCCTAGGTTTTGGTAGGTGGGGTCCCTAGTTCCCAGGGCGCCATTGGCGGGACTGATCCCAGCCACTCATTTAGGGCAAGATCGGGGTTGCCACATGCCTTGGAGGGTTCCAGTCGCTCCACCTAGGCCTTAAGTCCATGTAGGTGCTTCTGCAGGGCTGATGTGGTGAAAAGGTGGTGTTTCCATGAGTTTTGATTGGTCGCAAGGGGTCTTCGTGGTAGTGGGAAGTCGTTATCAAGGTTCTGGCCTGGCAGGGGGTAGTGTCAGCGCCTATCCCGCTGCATACTGTCAGGCGTCTTCTCCCACCATTTCCTTTTTCGTGCTAGCTGCGATTCTGGGAGCCTTTCGCTGGAGAAGCAGAGCATCCCCTTTCATGTAAGAGAGAGTTGACTCTCCTCTAGGGCTTAGGTGGACTGTAGTTCCACCGTTGATGCAAGGGGGCCGGATTAATCTCGACCGTAGGCAGCTCCCTTTCCCCATTTATGTTTACTGTCTCTCATTAATGGGCGGAGGCTAAGCCTCTACAGGTTGTCTCCAGCCCCTGCTTTTATTCCATGTGAGCTAGGATGAGGGCTGGCGTCAGCACATGGAGAGGTTACAGCTCGTGGACTTAACCCAACCGACGGCAGCCCTTTGGTGCAGCGGGGGGTTTCCTAGAGCTTCCCTCTTAGGAGGTCGCTCTAGTTGTAATAGTGTACCACGCTTGACTAGGTAGGCCGTGCTGAGGCGGGCTCCCTGCCTAGTCATTGGCTGGGAGCGGGTTCTCTACTGGAACATGTAGTTTCTTTCCTTAGGAGTTCGAGAGGGAGCCAGGTCTTTGGTGAAGCGTGCTCCGGAGGCGGAGACTTTGGTGGTCCCGGTCCCCTTCTTAGATAGGCATTCCAGAAGGACAAGGTTTTTGGGGGTTTGGGTTCCGTTCTCTAATGGGTATTCTAGGGGAGGATCCAAATCCTTAAGTGGACCGCGATTGTCCCCGGTGCGGCCTGGAGGAGGCACGGTACACGGTGGGCTGGGTCCTTCTTCCCAATAGGCGCTTTAGAGTGAACGTGGCGGGTGCTAGGGAACAGCGAGGTTCCTCAATGGGAAAAGTCCTTCCTTGAATTAGTTGCATATTTTTCCGGTCAACAGAAGTCCCTCCTGCCTTTAATGTGAATGGTACCGCTGAACGTTAGAGGCGGGGTACCTGGTCGCATGAAGGGCTTTTCTTGCTTGATTTTTTCCATTTACCTCCCCTGCATTTATCGTAATTCACCTCAGTGGCCCAGCTTTGACGTGGGCGTCAGTGAAGGGACGTTTTACTGCGTCCTTTCCACGTGGCGTGCGTCGAGCGGCCAGCCCGTCCTATCTATTTTTTCTGACGCTCTTCCCTAACCGTTGGTTCCCTTGGATGGCTGAGATCTTCTCGTTCAAATTTGAAACTGCCCCTTTCTCTTCCCTATTTAAGGGTTGCTTGACTGTAGCCTCTCCATTTCTTCCCTCTTTTTCAGCTCTCGTTTCTTCTTCACTCTTCACTCTTCACTCCCACTTCTTCTTTGGGTAAGAAATGGCATCAGAAGATTCCAATATGGAGAGAGATTATGACTACGGCGGGGGGACAGCTCTCCGGAAAGGTCTGGGTTTTCTCTGAAGAGGCGACGCCTTGGCAGTGACCCCGGGGCGGGGGGAAGTAGGGCTCGTCCCCGTCCTCGTCGCTCTAGGCGACACTCCTCTGTCGGGACCAGGTTCACCAACTCTTATTCCTCCTCGATTCACGTCTCTGACGGGGGAGAGGCAACCAGCACAGAGGTACCCTCGGGTGACGGGCAGTGCGACCAGGAGCATGTGGACCTGGGAGAAGTAGGCCATCGTATGCAAGTGGAGGGAGGGGGCCCTCCTGAGGCTTTTACGTGCGTTCCTCCCTCCGTTTGTAACGTGAACGTGTTTAAGGCGTGATTTCAACATCCCTGCTAACATGGAGCTCTCTCTTCCTTCTGAGGATTATGATGTCTATGCTCCCCCTTCTGGCCATCTTCCTATTCATGTGGCAGCTTTCGAGGGAGGCGTCCGGCTTCCCCTCCATCCTACGCTCAGGCGGGCTCTGTGTGCATTTGGGTTGGCCCCCATGCAGCTGGTACCAGGCTTTGGAGGAACCTGGTACGATGTATTCAGCTGGTACCAGGCTTTGGAGGAACCTGATGTGGTCGGGGTGCTGCTCTGCTTGCTGTGACTTGGTTATCATGTCATCCACATAAACTTCCATGGTATGACCGATCTGTTCTTTGAATAGCTTGTTGACCAGCCTCTGGTAGGTGGCTCCAGCATTCTTCAGACCAAAAGGCGTCATCTTGTAGCAGTATAAACCTTGGTTTGTGATGAAACTGGTTTTCTCTTGATCTGAGGGATGCATGGTAACTTGATTGTCACCGGAGAAGGCGTCCATGAAACTCAACGTCTTGGTTCCCACAGTCGAGTCAACGAGCTGGTCAATCTTAGGGAGTGGGAATCTGTCCTTTGGGCAGGCGCGGTTGAGGTCAGTGTAGTATACGCACATGCGCCACTTCCCACTAGCCTTCGGGACCATGACCACATTAGCGATCCACTCTGGGTATCGTGCCTCTCTGATGAATCCCGCGCGGAGGAGTTTGTCTACCTCCCCTTGTACCACGGCATTCCTATTTGGGTTGAAATGTCTTCTCTTCTGCTTTATGGGTTTGAAGGTTGGGTCCACATTGAGGTGGTGCACCGCTAGGTTAGAGGGGATGCCGGGCATCTCTTCATGGGACCAGGTGAATACATCGTTGTAGTCCCGCAGAACCTTTTGTAGGGTAGCCTTGTGCTCGGGAGCCAAGTTGGACCCTATCTTCACTGTTTTTGGAGGATCTTCCTCCCTTACCACGATTTCCTCCAACTCCTCAACCGGTCCTCCTCTCTCTTCTTCCTCCGGCGTCTCTTCTACACATGTTTCTTCTTCCACTTCCGGTTGTTCTACTGCGCTTCCCAAGTGTTCCCATTCTGCGCCATTTGGTTTTATGCCAACTGGGAGGCTCATTTCTTGAGAAATGCCATCTACGCCCGGTAGACCTGGCACGGTTCCGATTCCGGTTCGAACCGCTGAAACCGGTCGGAACTGAAACCAAAACTGAAAATCCAGTTCCGATTCCGATTCAAGAACCGGAACCTGAACCGGAGAAGGCCGGTTTCGGTTCCGGTTCTATGGTTTTCTCGAACCGCCGGTTCAAGGTTTTTTTTTTTTTTTTTTTTTTTCAAATTTTTTTTTTTTTAATTACACTTTATTTATAAAAATAAAATGTTAAAAAAAAAATGATATTGAAGAGTATTGAACCATGGTCCATAATCCTTGTCCAAGTAATTAGTATATTTTCCTTTACATTCTCTTCCTTTTTATTTAGGTTAGATCTCTCTCCACTTCCCTCATTTATCCGATGTGGGATGTGAGATGTGAGATGTGAGATTTTCTTTTCCTTTCTATTCTAGTTATAGCTTACTAATTTAAGTAGAAGTGAGAGAGTTAACTTTAGACATTTTGATCTTGGACTTGGTACCATATTTAACTGTGGGTGGAGAATCCATTAAAAAAAAAAAAAAAAAAAAAGTTATGGGATTTCAATTGGGAGCCATCAGCCATGTGCTTGCCTACTCATATCTTTTGTTCTTATTCAGTGTCATTGTTTCAAATTTCAATTATTCATTTTTTTTTATTTTTTTTTTTGACGAAATTCAATTATTCATTATACAAAGCACTGCCTTTCTTCTTCTCTTTTTATGCTCTACCATTCTTCATTATCTAATATATCTATATATATCTTTTGTCCCAGTGCCCCACATTTCTTATCTCAACGTGAATTTATTTCTTAAATACTTAATTTTGTGTACGTTAATTTACTTACAGTAGAAAATGGTGTGGGTTGAGGTAGATCTAGGTCTAAGTGGATAGAATTAACAACAAAGAAAAACAAAACAATTAGAATAGAAAGGATAAAAAAATCTCACATCCCACATTGGAAAAATACGAGAAGTGGAGAGAGACTTAACCTATATAAAAAGGAGGAGAATGTAAAGAAAAATATAATTACTTGGACAAAGGTTATGGGCCATGGGCCAATACTTTGTAATGTCCTTTTCTAACATTTTATTTTTTTAATAAATAAAATGTAATATTTTGTAATGTTGAAAAAAAAAAAAAAAAAAAAAAAAAAAAAAAAAAACCGGTTCAGAACCGTAGGTTCGGTCGGAACTGGAATCGAAACAGCTAGTTCTAGAACCAGAACCGGAACCGGAACCGGAACCGTGTCAGGTCTAGCGCCCGGTCCTCCCTGGTCATGTCTTGTGGTGATCTGGGAGCACTGCTTGACTAAGGCAGAGGGGTACGATGAGACAGCATAACATCTTCATGCCATTTGCTGATCTCCTCTCAGGATCCCAACTTCCTCGCCTACCGGGAATTTCAGAACATTGTGGTAGATTGACAGGACTCCCCTAATCTTTGAGAGGAAGGGTCGTCCGAGGATCATGTTGTAGACGCTTGGAATGTCTACTACCACAAAGTAGATCATATTGTTAACTTGTCGCAGAGCTTCTCCTATGGCCACCGGGAGTATTATGGAACCTGCTGGCATCAATGAGTCCCCTGTGAAACCATATAGGGGAGTCGTGCAACTGTAAAAGCACGGTTGGCGTAGTTGGCAGTGGTCCAGCGTGCCTTTGAAGATTATGTCCACGCTGCTTCCAATGTCAATCACGACCCTGGCTACCCGGTTGTTTGCTACCTGGACAGTGACTACCATAGGATCGTCGTGGGGCTGGACGGTGTTGTAGGCATCGTCTTCTGTGAATATGATTTGAGCGGAGCTGGGACGGCCTGATGTACCCCCGCTGACCTTTAGTACCTGGCTTCCTATATCATGCCGGGGTACTTTCCTGGCGTGGTTCTTCCGGGAGTTGTTGGATGTCCCGGCCAAGGTGGGACCCCCACTGATAGTGTTGACGATCTGGATCTGTTCCATCAAGTCCCTCCCCTGATCTTTCCTTCTCTCCTCTTGTTCCTTCATCTCTTTCTGGACCTGTTTCCCCATCTTGATACTGTCCCTCACTTGCTGGAGGAATTCCACTAGCAGGCCGCCTCTCACCAAACCCTCGATTTGGTTGCGTAAGCTGTAACACTCCAAAGTGTTGTGACCTATATCCTGGTGGAAGTCACAATACTTGTACTTGTTCCTTCGGTCTGCGGGGAGCTTCATGGGGTCGGGCTTCCTCAGGAGTCCCTTGTCTCGGATTGCTAGGTAAATTGTTTCCCTCGGGGCATTGAGAGGGGTGTAATTGGTGTATTCTTCTTCCTCTGATTGGGCGATCCTGGCGACCTCTCACGGGGGAGGGCGTCCGCCGGACCTTTCTTGGTGGGTATACCCTCCTGAAGGGGCGCACCCTGTTCGGGGGCAGGGGAGGTATGCTGTAGATGGACCGGTTCGGAGGATTGTTTCTGAATCTAGGAACCGGTTCCTTCTCCTTTCTTTGACTATTGTCCCCCTTCTGCCTCTTACTCGAGCGTGACTCATCATACTTTATCTTGATACAGTACTGTTCATCTAGCTGTACCTGCTCCAAGGCTCAGCTGTAGGCCTCCTGGTAGGTTTCAGGTTTATCTTTGCTGAAGGAGCGCCATAGCTTTCCTACCCAGAGATTTTTTCAAAAATTGGTGAGGGTCTCCTTTTCAACGAACACCCTCATTTGAATGACTTCCTTGTGGAAGCGTTCCACATAGGATTTGAGCTTCTCTCCTCGCTCCTGTACAACATATTGCAGCAGGATGGGGTCATTAGGAGGCGGCTTGACACCTTGGAATTGGGCACAGAAGTCCCTTGACAACTTGGTGAACGAGTTGACACTTCCCGGGGGAAGCTTTCTGAACCATGTCTTGGCGAAATCGGTGAGAGTACAGGGGAACATTCTACACATAGCCTTGCGGGAGGCGTTCTGTACCTCCATCTGCTACAAGAAAGACTCCAAGTGGCTCAAGGGGTCTTCCACACCTGAGTACACCTTCTCTGGCATCTTGAATTTAGGAGGGAGGGCGGCATGCCGGACCTCCCTTGACAGCGGGGCATTCATCTCTCCGAGGGGATCCTTCTTCAATCCCTTGTACTTGACCTTGTCCTTCTCCAGCTCTGCTAGGCGCTTTGCCATTCTCTTCATCTGGTTTTCCATGCGACCATGTCCTCTTTCGCGGGACTGGGCCTCTGCTTCTCTTTCTCTGGCAGCGGTCCCGGAGGCAGCTGATGCTTCTTGCCTAGCTCCCTGGCCCTGCCTATGGGGGCTCTGGTTCCGGCTTCGGTTCTGTGTGGCCTCTGTCCGGCTCCCCGTGCCAGACCTTTCCTTTGCTCATGTCGTGGCAGGGCGAACGTGGTGGCCTGCAGGAGACGGCGGGGTTCTGGGGCGGTTGCCCTTAGTAAGGTTCCAGTGGGACCTAGTCTATCAAAGACCGCTTTGGAGGGGCCCAGCCTATCGAAGACAGGGGCCCGGTTGCTAGGACTCGCTCCATCATGAGGCGCGCCAAGCAGTTCTTGTCGAAGTCTCTCCAAGAAATTAGTGACATGTCGGTTGAATGTGTTTGGCTGGAGCCGTCCAGGAGAGGGGAGAGCTCTGGTTGCGGCCGCAATGGTCGGGGTTGGAACTTTCGCATGCGGCGGTTGGCCTCGTGTAGGAGCGCTCTCCGAGGATTCCACTCCTTGAGTAGTAAGGTAGGAGCGCGGCCCGAATGGGTCCGCCTGGTTTTGGGATGACCTCAACCTCATATTTGTTGGAGTAGCTGGGATGCTTCGAGAGAAGGAAAAAAACACACTGCGTGTGAGTTTCCCACAGACAGCGCCAAACTGTTATTCAAAAAAATCCGTAGGAAGTTTCCCTGGATAACCTGGACCGCGGCGTATGATGCAGTAAAATCTGTGTTCAATTTACTAAGAAAGTTCGTTCACTGGGATCGGCGATTCTATCGGTCGAATGCCAATTAATCTAGTAAGGATACTCTAAATGTGGAAACTAAATTGCATAATGCTTTTCTTTGGAAGATTGTTTAATTCTAAAATTAACCTAAATTATGAGAATCTAAACTAAAAGACTAAAATCAAATTAAATCAAAGATCACACAAGGAATGAATATATGGAGAGAAATACTAGGGAATCGATGCACCTTTCTTAGACACTCAATGCTCTCAATCAGTCTCAATAAACACTTCAATAAAGTTTAGGGCTTGTTTTGATAAACAATTAAGAACGAATCTCTTTCCTACCACTCGCACAAAGGCCATGTGTCAAGTGATAGTAACGAAATCCTTTAGAACAAAACTCTAAGCCAAATCAATGCAACAAGGCCATGCAAACATTAACTTTCAAATCTATTAAGCTTACGATTGTGATTTAAATGGAAAAGGCCATTCACATCTAAACCCTAATCTCATGGGATAAACTAAATCACAAATCCATATCAATTGAGGCCACAAAATAATATGAATAAGTAAAGTAGAACAATTAATTCAATAGACAAGACTAAAACCCAATTGATTAACAAAAGATAGACTAATTGATTACATAGAGTTATCCAAAATTGGTTACATCAATCCCCTAGTTAAAGGTTTAGTTACACATCAATGGAGAGAATAAAAACATAGAAGAGATGAAGATAAAACCCATTATGGCGAGATGCTTCTGTCTTGAAATCCCCGTCGTCTTCCTGTTTCCAGTAATCTTCTAATGATGGAATGAATATGAAAGAATGAAAGGAATCGGTATCTGATGGTCTGATAAGGTCGGCCCTCCCTTTTATTTGCTTTTTCCTTTCTTTCTGTTTATAGGTCTTCAGCAGCTTTGAGGAAACGCGGAGACGGTCCAACGCTTGACGTGCCGCTGGGTGGGCACGTGCATGGACAGCGGAAAATCCAAGACAAACACGCTGGAATGGCTCGCTTGAGGGGTCGCTTGGGAGGCATGTGCCTCTTGAGCGGCATGGGACGCGGTAAATCACCCTTGTCGACCGCCTGGAGTGCCGCCGATGATGCATGTGCCTGTTGAGCGGCATGGGCCGCGGAAATTGAGGATTTTGGCCTTTCCTTCATCGTTTGACTCCACCATTTCCAAAATAAGATTAGATCAACGCCTCTATGGAAAGAGACCTGCAACGACTTAACAAACACATCAACCCACCAAAAAGACCCAAGAAACACGCATAAACATAGGCAAAATGGGCAAAATATAAGCATATAATTAGACTGATCAAATACCCCCAAACCTATCTTTTACTCGTCCTCGAGCAAAACCAAACATTCCTAAACTGAAAAGAAAACTAAATCCTAATAAAGCCACTTTCGCAGGGAACGCGATAGCATTGAGCACATGCTACAAGCCTTTAAACCTCTAGGTGTCCCTAGTAGGAGGAGTGTTGTCTCCTGAGGGTTCTCAGCTATGACACCCACAAACATATCCCACAAAACCAATCATTCGAGATGCAATCGATTAATGCCCAGATTGAAACAATGCATGCAAAAGCCAATAGGTAAAGACTAACATTATGTCACAAATTTGAATGCATTGCTCAATTTAAGATGAAAAGCCCGCACTCAAGATATTCAAGCATCAAAAAAACACTTTCGCCGAATGCCATAGATGTAATTCGCCTCGACTCTAAGCCTCACCAGATATCGCTCATATTTCTCACAGAACCTAGGCAAATTCACTCATCAAGCATATGCGAAAGAAGTTATGCATAAGAAATTCAAATTATAATCGCATATGAATATGTCATTGAAAGAACGCTTGATTTGTATGCAAAGATCTCATGAAAAGAATCAAACATTATGAGCAAGATAACACACGCACACTTCTACTTTCATAGCAAGGATAACCAGCAGATCAATTAGACTTTTCATTAGGTTGTAATGGGGCTATTGGGTAAAGGTTAGAAAGGAACGGGATGTAGGAGTTCAAAAACCTAGGATCATTCAGTGAGAGCCTTCAGTTACCATATGGCTTGGCGCAAGCTCTTAGGTCTTCATTGACTTCCTTTGTTAGTGGAATAATGCCACTTACCATTCATTGATGTCCCCTTAATTCACCATTCTCTTTTGCCCACTCCTTCGAGAATAGATACAACACTGAAATCCTTTGACATGTTGTGTTTCTTAGATTCTTTTCTCTGGCACACGCAACTCACCATTCATTTTGGTGGCAAAACTTTCTCTTTTTTTTTTTTTTTTTTATTATTATATTTTTTTATTTATTATTTTTTTTTAAAACAAAAGGCTACAAAATATACAACCTTGCCTCTTTCATTTGGATTGAATGCAGCTCATTCTTCATTTGACTCATATCAAATTCACACAAATTCTTATGCGAACTCTTCAGCTTCCTTCACAATCTCAAAGCATGATCCCAAGTTAACAGGTATGGCTATAATATGGCTTACATGGGTTACAGTAAATGTGGTAAAGAAAGAAAAGGCAATCAGTGTTTGGCTTCAAACAGGGCTATGGAGCACACACAAAAGGGTAGGAAATATTACAGGCCTTTTAAGTAGTTCATGCACACATAGTCTAAAATCACTTCCACTGATTCGACTTACTCAAGATCAAAGATAACATGTGAAATCTTTTTATGATGAATGCTCTATAATGCTCAATGTTCAACCTATAGAGATCAAATCTAATGCTAAGAACCTACTGAGTGTTTAAAGAATAGAAACAAAATAATCCCTTATATATGTCATTTATGTACGCACTTTGGCTTAGTGAACTCACAGGGTAGTCTCCACTATTAATCATGGCAATCCAACTATGCATCCTATCCACTATCACATCAAGAGCATGTCATAAGTTATGAAAAATGCAATGCAATACTCTAAGCGGCAAGATGTTAGTTTAAACCCAGTGATTTAAGCATATCATTTCAAAGTCATATACCAAAACATCTCATCAAAGTTAATGCAGGAACGACAGACTCAAAACAACGACACACCCCCAAACCTAAACTCGACATTGTCCCCAATGTTGACAATCAAGAACAGACAGGAAGTGAAAGTCAAAGAAAAATAAAAGCAAATAAAAGTTCAAAAGAAAATCCATAGCCTGCTAATCTCCTCCATCCTCATCTGAAAGCTGTAAGATCTCGGTCCCCTGATCGGAGTCTATCTGGTCATCCTGCATCTGCTGCTCATCATCAAAGTTCAAGATCGGGGTCCGCTGGTCAAAGTTCTGCGGCTCGAATCCCGATCCGCCAGCTGCAAAAGGATCTTGGTCAGGAATAGGGGTCTGAGACGGTGCTCCACTCCCACTAGCCACAGAAAACCGGCTAGTCATCATCCCGCGCAACTCCTCTATGCTCGTCTCGACAGTGTCAAAACGAGCATCCATCCGTCCCTCTAACTGCCCAAAACGCAAATCCATGTGAGTCTGCATAGCCTGCAAAAGAGTGGTAAATGGATCACCTCCTGGCTGAGCTCCGCCTATCTGAGCGGCATCTGGCGCCCCTTGAGGCTGGTCCTGTAAAAGTGCTGCTGCCTCAGCCTCTCTTGCCTCTCGCTCCTCCCGGCGACGTCTTCTCTCCCCATAATTTCCAATAGGAGGAAGGCCCCTAAGGACTAACTGTTGGCTCCAGTTCGTCGAGTTCATCATACTCGGGTCATGATTCTCTAACCCTGCACTCACATCAATGCCTGCCTGTCTACAGAAAGCAGTGATCAAACACGGAAAAACCATGGACTGGTCATCGTGCGCACTAGCGTCATGAATGGCATTGAAAATCACCCGTCCTATATTGATAGGGCCACCTGTCCTTAGACGGAGCAACACACGGGCCTGGTCATAAAAGATCTCTGTACGGTGCTGGGATGGCATCAGTGAGTATGTCAGGAAAAGGTTCCAAAAGGCAACATCGGCATGCGTGTCGCGCTGGTATAGCTTCACTAATGTACCCCATTCCTCCTGTCCATCCATCCTAAGGCCTGCAGCCACTCTCCCTCTGTAAGGGTCAAGATCTGCAATATATTCTATTCCTCGACCATGACTGATAGCCACTTCCGGAGCGTCAAAGTACTGATTAATTGCCTCCGGGGTTATAAGAACCTCAACACCCTGCACTAAAACTGGGTCTCCAACAAACAGTCTCTCTGGTACAGCACTAGCATAATATTCTGCCACAATCCCCCTGTTCGGCCTTGGTGGGCGTGCAACATATCCACCCCATCTGCGGTCTGCAACCATCTGTGGAACAGGTGTCTGTACCAAACTCCCAACATCAATACCCCTCTCAATAATCCAAGGTCGCCTAAGGAAGTCGCTGAAACGATTCTTAAAGTCCTTGTTCTGCGCTTGCTTTGGCAATGCCTTCTGTTTCCCCTTATCGGACGTACTGACCCGAGGACGCTTCCCATGAGCAGTCCTTGCCATCTGCAGATAACATAAGCCAAAATAACACAACAAGTTTCTACCAAAAATTCGGCAGCATTCCGTTTCAAATTTCGTCTCCAAATATACACAAAAGTGCCAATTAAGTCCAATAATCACAAGCAAATCCATCTAAATACAACCTATCATTCAAATCAATTCAATCATGGCAACATTATTCAAGCAAAAACATTCAAACTCTCCTAAGAACAAAGAATTTCGGAATTCCCTAAATACCAAGTGAAAACACAAACCAATAACTTAATCATGCTAAATATCTCAATTTGAACAAAGCCCATTGGTCATTAAAACTCAGAATCCGAATTTGAGCACTAAAAAAAAAAAAAAAACTCAATCTCTTCATACCACATTGTAGAACCAAACTTCATAAGTTAATGCCATTGAAGCAAAATAGAAGAGAGAGAAGACATACCTTGTAGTCTAATTAGGAGAGGCGGAACCTTGGAGAGCAATTTAGAAGAGAAGAAAAGAAAGTGCAGGGAAAAGAAGAATAGGAGAAAACGCAGCTGTGGGTCAAGTGAGACCCACTAGACTGCTCGTCAATTATAAATAGTAGGGCAAATTTTGCACTTACCGCTGATGAGGCACGCTGCATGTGCAGCGGTCCGTCCAGCGGTAAGGTGTAATGTTGCTTACCTGGAGAGTCCAAACGCACCGTTTATTTAATGGATCGCTGGTCGTACCGCTTTCCAGGTACATGCAACATCAGCGTCACCTTCAGCGAGCCAGACCAGTGTTGTCAACATTCCAGGACCGTGGCTCGTGCATCCGCCTCTTGAGCGGTCTAGGCAGCGTTACATCATGGTGAGAGTCAGGTCTTCATTAACCGCAGCCCATGCACTGCCCTCTTGAGCGGTCTAGGCAGCGAGCCATTCCAGAATGTGGAAGTTGCTCGTACCGCGGCTCGTGCATGTGCATCTAGAGCGGTCTAGGGAGCGAGCCATTCCAGTGTTGCAACGTTGAGTGTACCGCGGCTCAGGTATAGGCACCATGAGCGGCACCTTCAGCGCTAATTCCCAATTTTGTGCAGTTCTAACCTGGTTTGATCAAGGCAACAAATACACACGTGAAACATATCTGCTCACAGCCCAACATAACTAGAAATTCCGACTCACCCTAATTACTGACTCAAATTAATCTAAATATAAAATAAAATAAAATAAAATAAAATAAAATAAAATAAAATAAAAATTACCTAGGTGGGTTGCCTCCCACCAAGCGCTGTATTTAGCGTCTAGGCAAGACGTGTGAGAGCGCTACGGCTCTATAAGCACGGAATCCTCCAATCGAATGACAGTTCCGAAATCCGTAATGTAAGGCTTTACCCTATGCCCATTTACCTTGAACTTGTTGCCATTCGTCTCGTTTTGCACTTCTACAGCTCCGTGGGGAAAAACTTGTGTAACCCTGAATGGTCCAAACCATCTGGACCTCAACTTACCGGGAAACAGCTTCAGCCGGGAGTTGAACACCAGCACCTGCATACCGGGACGAAGGTCTTTATGCACTATCATCTTGTCATGTATCAACTTAGTCTTTTCCTTGTACAGCTTTGCACTCTCATACGCCTCTAAGCGAAATTCGTCGAGTTCACACAGCTGAAGTTTCCTCTCCTCACCGGCCTTGTCATAATCAAAGTTCAACTTTCTGACTGCCCATAAGGCTCTATGCTCTAGTTCTACTGGTAGGTGACACGCTTTCCCAAAGACCAACCTATATGGACTCATCCCAATAGGCGTTTTGAAAGCTGTCCTGTAAGCCCACAATGCATCATCTAACTTCAAAGCCCAATCCTTTCGAGTGGAATTAACAGTCTTCTCTAGGATACACTTTATTTGTCTGTTGCTGACCTCAACCTGTCCTGAAGTCTGTGGGTGGTATGGTGTAGCAACCTTATGCCTTACACCATATTTCTTCAAAAGTGCAGCAAAGGATCTGTTGCAAAAATGCGTACCTCCATCGCTAATGATGGCTCTAGGGGTCCCGAATCTTGCAAATATCGTCTCCCTCACAAATTTCACCACAGTTTGACTGTCATTATTCCTTGTGGCCTTTGCTTCTACCCATTTTGACACATAATCAACCGCTACCAAGATGTAACTATTACCACACGATGGTGGGAATGGTCCCATGAAATCTATGCCCCAGACATCAAAAAGCTCTATTATCAAATCTCCAGATAAGGGCATCTCATTTCGCTTACTTATACTCCCTGTACGTTGACATCTGTCACATGCCAAACAAAACCGGACTGCATCTTTGTGTAACGATTCCCAGAAAAATCCAGATTGCAACACTTTCAACGCTGTCTTTCTTGCACCAAAATGTCCTCCACAGTGTAGATCGTGACAAAATTTCAGAACGTCTTTCTGCTCTGACTCCGGAACACATCTTCTTATCACAGAATCGGGACCATGAGTGTACAAATAAGGATCATCCCAAAAGTATTTTTTCGCTTTTGTAATGAACCTTTTTCTCCCTTGTGAGTTCAATTCCTCTGGTACTACCCCACTTACCAAATAGTTAACCAGATCAGCATACCATGGCTCACTATCGTTTATAGCCAACAGTTGTTCATCCGGAAATTTCTCATGCAATGGCAATTTGTCTACCTCATCCGGATTTGCCTGTACTAACCTGCTTAGATGATCAGCAACCACGTTCTCACTACCTTTCTTGTCTCGTATCTCCAAGTCAAATTCTTGTAGTAGGAGGATCCACCGAATCAATCTAGGTTTGGCATCCTTTTTCTGAAGAAGAAAACGAAGGGCTGCATGGTCTGAATATACAATGACCTTGGCGCCCACCAAGTACGTCCGAAATTTCTCCAATGCAAAAACTACTGCTAGAAGCTCCTTCTCAGTTGTTGAGTAATTTAACTGGGCGTCATTTAAGGTTCGAGAAGCATAGTATATCGCGTGTGGAACCTTATCTACCCGCTGCCCCAAAACTGCTCCGATGGCATAATCTGAAGCGTCACACATTAATTCAAAGGGCAATTCCCAATTGGGGGAAATTATCACTGGCGCGGTGGTTAATGCACTCTTCAAAGTGTTAAAAGCTACCATGCACTCCTCACTGACCTCAAAATCAATTTCTTTCTGTAGGAGCAAACACAAGGGCCTCGTTATCTTCGAAAAGTCCTTTATGAATCGTCTGTAAAAACCTGCGTGCCCAAGAAACGACCTCACATCCTTCACGGATTTTGGAGGCTGTAAACTACTGATCACCTCCACCTTAGCTTTGTCCACTTCAATTCCTCTTCTTGAAATCACATGTCCGAGAACTATCCCTTGTTGTACCATGAAGTGGCACTTTTCCCAGTTCAACACCAAGTTGTTCTCTTCGCATCTCTTAAGGACCAAGGTAAGGTTGTGCAAACACAAATCAAATGAATCCCCAAACACCGAGAAGTCATCCATGAATACCTCAATGATTTCTTCCAACATATCTGAAAATATTGACATCATACACCTCTGAAAAGTACCCGGAGCATTGCAGAGACCAAACGGCATTCTTCTATATGCAAACGTCCCAAATGGACAAGTGAAAGTAGTTTTTTCTTGATCATCCGGTGCGATAGCTATCTGATTGTAACCTGAGTACCCGTCGAGGAAACAATAATGACTATGCCCTGCTAATCGCTCAAGCATCTGATCTATGAAAGGAAGAGGAAAATGGTCTTTTCTGGTAGCAGTGTTCAGCTTCCTGTAGTCGATACACACCCTCCACCCTGTCTGAAGCCTCTGTGGAACCAACTCATTCTGCTCATTGCGAACCACGGTAATACCTGATTTCTTAGGAACCACGTGAATCGGACTGACCCATTTACTGTCTGATATGGGATAAATTATCCCCACTTGTAGAAGTTTCAGGACCTCTTTCTTTACTACCTCTTTCATTATCGGATTTAATCTCCTCTGAGCCTCTCTTGACGGTCTAGACTCTTCTTCGAGAAATATCTTGTGCATGCAAATTGTTGGACTGATTCCCTTGATATCTTCAATTGACCATCCTATAGCTGACTTGTGTTTCTGTAGAACCCCAATGAGCCTTTCTTCCTCATTACTCTGCAATTCTGAAGCAACAATTACCGGGTATGTCTCATTCGCACCTAGATACACATACTTCAGAGTTGTTGGTAACTCCTTGAGTTCCAACTTTGGCGGTGGATCATTGGCAAAACTGACAGTTGAAATTTGGAAGTCTTCAACTTCTTCTTCAGCTAGTTCAGAACTATCTTCAGTCTTGTCGTCTTGATCGTCCCAATCCCAATCCGCCAAATCCTCATCCTTGAATATTCCATCAATCCCAGGGTCTAAAACCTCGATGAATGAACAATCATCAGCTCCGGCAGGGTATGATGATGCTTCAAACAGTTTGAACTCCACTGTTTCATCTAACACTGTCATTGAAAGTTTTCCATTCTGCACATCAATAAATGTCTTTGCTGTGGCCATGAACGGTCTACCCAGAAGAACAGGTCTCATGTTAGTCTCTTTACTTACGTCCTCCATGTCTAATACCACGAAATCCGCTGGAATAATAAGCTTTCCAACTTGGACCAGTACATCTTCAACATTCCCTCTCGGATATCTTACTGAACCATCTGCTAACAGAAGTGACATTGTGGTAGGCTTCAACTCATTCAAACCTAACTGCTTGTAAATAGA
This sequence comes from Acer yangbiense, assembly GCA_008009225.1. NCBI lineage: Eukaryota > Viridiplantae > Streptophyta > Magnoliopsida > Sapindales > Sapindaceae > Acer > Acer yangbiense. The sequence continues at coordinate 23,472,775 of CM017772.1, read as the reverse complement.
ATAAGGCATCAAATTAATACTGGCACCTAAATCTAGCATTGCTCTTTCAAGTTGGGTACCTCCTACTGTGATATTGATGCAGAAACTGCCTGGATCTTTCAGTTTGGGAGGAAGTTCCTTTTGCAAAACTGCACTAGCACTGCCTGCTATATATTCCTGATGATTTGGTCCAAACTTCTGCCTGTTGGTGTGAAGGCTCTTGAAAAATTTCGCATATGCAGGCATCTTTTCTATCATCTCAAGAAGAGGTAAGTTCACATGTACCTTGGACAGAACATCAAAAATCTCTTTGAATGCCTTACTTAGCTTGTCCCTTTTAAGTCTCCCAGGAAAAGGAATTGGTGGAACATATGGAGGGGGTGGAATATAAGGGTCTGACGATTTGTGTAAAACCGAGGTCTTCTTTGGTGGTGGATCTACCACTACCTCTTCTTCTTCTCTATCCTCCTTCGCACTCACCTCTTTTGATCCCCTGGTGTCCTCTTTCTTTTGCCTTCTAACAACTTCAGTGTCTAACACTCGCCCACTTCTCAACACAGTCAATGCCTTGGCTTGTTCTGATTGACTAGGGAACCTTCCTGGTTCATTCTTGCGAACTGCGTCGACTATTTGTCCCATCTGTGTTTCTAAATTTTTAATGGATGACTCAACATTGTTAATTCTCTGATTTGTATCACGTGAGAAGCGCTCTGTATTCTCAGCAAGGGATGTCACAATATCTTCCAAGGATCTCTTCTTCGGCTGATAGGTGGTACTGTCTCTATTTGCAGCATTGTTCCATTGTTGAGGTTGACTATTGGACCCTTGCCCTTGGTAATTGCCTCTGTTGTACCCTCCTTGAGTTGTTCCCTGAGTATTCGGTTGAATGAGCTGATGACTATTAAGAGCAGTGTTGGGGTCAGAATAAGATAAATTTGAGTGGTTACGCCATCCAAGATTGTAGGTGTTCGAGTAAGGATCGTTTCTCCCTCTTTGGTAATTGAAAGCTTGAACCTCCTCTGTCTCAAATGGTACCCCGTCTCCATCTTGCACTGAGTTCACCCCTCCTTGCTGTTGATCCCTATTCGAGTTCTGGGCCATCATAGCTTGTATTTGCTTAGCTAGATTTGCCATCTGAATTTCCACCCCAGTTGTCTGGTTGACTTCATACTTTCCTCCCTTTCTGACAGTTGAACTTCTATGCTGGGAGTTTAGAGCCAAAGTTTCATAGATCTCAGCAATCTCTAAAGCAGATTTCCTAGTAATGATACCCCCACAAGCGTTGTCAACAATGTTTTGTGTGAAAGGTGTCAATCCATCATAAAAAGTGCGGACTTTGTACTCCTCTGTCACCATGTGAGGGGGAATTTGATCTAACAGCTCCTTATATCGCAACCATGCTTCATGGAACGACTCACCATCTTCTTCACTGAAACTAGCTATCTTGATCCGGACTTCTTTTGCTTTTGAAGCAGGGAAAAATCTGTTGAAGAATGCAGTGCACACGTCAACCCATGTTCTCAAAGATCCTGCCCTTACTGAATTGTACCACTTGATGCCCTTGTCCTTCAAACAATACCAAAAACACCTCATCCTTAACTGCTCTTCTGTCAATCGGCCCATCGGGAAATTCCCTACGGTAGCTTGATAGTTCTTCATAAACTGGAGGCAGTCTTCTGTTGCCAAGCCGTGAAAAGATGGCAGCATATTTAAATGGCTACTCCTCAACTCATAACTCCTGGCTACGGCATCTAACACAACTGGCTGAGGTTGGTCTCCCAGCATAGGCTGTCCAGACTCTATCATTATTCTGATACCATCTTCTAGTGCACGTCTTGGAGAACCCGGTAGATTGTCTCGAACTTCCTGTCTATTTTGAACACCTTGTTCATCATGAACCTCTCTTTCAGCTCGAATAACCCGGTCACGTTGCTCACTGTGATCACCCATGTCCTCACCAAAAGGATCTAACTCTTCGAACTGTCTAGCAACCCGGCCTACTCGGTCAATCTCGTCGTTAGCAGGGATCAGAATACCTCCAAGCGAACGACGTCCGTTCATACACCTGTAAAACCTGAAACACCAAAAACACAACTACCACGAGATAAAAAGAAACAAAAGAAAAACTAAAACTAAAAATAAAATCTAATGACACACACTACCTAACTTAAACTAACTAGATTCAACTAATAAAATCTATACCAATCCCCGGCAGCGGCGCCAAAATTGATGCAGTAAAATCTGTGTTCAATTTACTAAGAAAGTTCGTTCACTGGGATCGGCGATTCTATCGGTCGAATGCCAATTAATCTAGTAAGGATACTCTAAATGTGGAAACTAAATTGCATAATGCTTTTCTTTGGAAGATTGTTTAATTCTAAAATTAACCTAAATTATGAGAATCTAAACTAAAAGACTAAAATCAAATTAAATCAAAGATCACACAAGGAATGAATATATGGAGAGAAATACTAGGGAATCGATGCACCTTTCTTAGACACTCAATGCTCTCAATCAGTCTCAATAAACACTTCAATAAAGTTTAGGGCTTGTTTTGATAAACAATTAAGAACGAATCTCTTTCCTACCACTCGCACAAAGGCCATGTGTCAAGTGATAGTAACGAAATCCTTTAGAACAAAACTCTAAGCCAAATCAATGCAACAAGGCCATGCAAACATTAACTTTCAAATCTATTAAGCTTACGATTGTGATTTAAATGGAAAAGGCCATTCACATCTAAACCCTAATCTCATGGGATAAACTAAATCACAAATCCATATCAATTGAGGCCACAAAATAATATGAATAAGTAAAGTAGAACAATTAATTCAATAGACAAGACTAAAACCCAATTGATTAACAAAAGATAGACTAATTGATTACATAGAGTTATCCAAAATTGGTTACATCAATCCCCTAGTTAAAGGTTTAGTTACACATCAATGGAGAGAATAAAAACATAGAAGAGATGAAGATAAAACCCATTATGGCGAGATGCTTCTGTCTTGAAATCCCCGTCGTCTTCCTGTTTCCAGTAATCTTCTAATGATGGAATGAATATGAAAGAATGAAAGGAATCGGTATCTGATGGTCTGATAAGGTCGGCCCTCCCTTTTATTTGCTTTTTCCTTTCTTTCTGTTTATAGGTCTTCAGCAGCTTTGAGGAAACGCGGAGACGGTCCAACGCTTGACGTGCCGCTGGGTGGGCACGTGCATGGACAGCGGAAAATCCAAGACAAACACGCTGGAATGGCTCGCTTGAGGGGTCGCTTGGGAGGCATGTGCCTCTTGAGCGGCATGGGACGCGGTAAATCACCCTTGTCGACCGCCTGGAGTGCCGCCGATGATGCATGTGCCTGTTGAGCGGCATGGGCCGCGGAAATTGAGGATTTTGGCCTTTCCTTCATCGTTTGACTCCACCATTTCCAAAATAAGATTAGATCAACGCCTCTATGGAAAGAGACCTGCAACGACTTAACAAACACATCAACCCACCAAAAAGACCCAAGAAACACGCATAAACATAGGCAAAATGGGCAAAATATAAGCATATAATTAGACTGATCAGCGTACGGGGTGCGCCGCAGCTGGTCCGGACCGGGTAGGAGGTGTCTCCTCACTTCCCGGTGCAAGTACCGGGGGACCCCCTAGGTCCGGTTGCCAGGGACCGATACAATGCAATGGTACCGTTCCTACAAGCGGGGGATAAGGTTGAGGTAGTGAGTGTGGGCGTAACAATTGCGGTTCTTCAGTCAATAAAGGGAGAGACTTTCATTCATTGTCCATGGAATACATTATAGGCCATTTCTCATGCCATGGCTGGCTATTACAACAAAGGGGAGAGCAAAGAACATGAAGTATCCTAGCTAGAGGATGGGGATTTCGACTTAACGAGATATTCGCCAGGTGGGTTATGCATAGGAGCTTGGTTTAGGCGGGGCAGTAGCCAAGTAGAACACACACATAGGAGCTTGGTTTAGGCAGGGTAATAGCCAAGTAGAACACACACATATGATCTTGGTTTAGGCGAGGTAGTAGCCAAGTAAAGGTCTCGGTTTTTTGGGCCAACCCCTTATTCTTGGAACGTGGGGTATTTATAGTGTCTCTAGTAGGGAGGTAGGTGGAGGTCGTCTGCTTAGGCGGGAATCCCTGGTTAGATCTCCACCGTCCCCTCATATCTATAATGGCGATCGCCCGGAATCAAAGATCAGGATTGCGCCACCCCTGCTTTTCTTTGGCAGGAGCCTAGGTTTTGGTAGGTGGGGGCCCTAGTTGCTAGGGCGCCATTGGCAGGACTGATCCCAGCCACTCATTTAGGGCAGGATCGGGGTTGCCACATGCCTTGGTTCGAAAGGAGGTTTACAAGCTAGAAGACATGGATGGGTACCCGGTAGACCACACCTGGAATGCCGATCACCTTAAAAGGTTTTACCCTTAAAGTTTTAAAAAGAATTTATTCCAGTTGGTATATTTCTAAATGTGTACCCCGATTTTGCTTTGTATTCACTTCTTGAGAAATTCAATAAAATCAGTTTTGTTCTCCTACATGATTCTCCTATATTCGCCTTGAAATGTTCGCCACCACTAGATTGAATCAAGACCAAGAGAACTACATAGCAACCCTAATGCCCTAGTCCGGGTTGACCCCTCCAAGAGGATCTCCATTACTAAACCAAGACGAGGAAAATCACATACTTCTCCTGATGCCCTGGACTAGGTCCATACCTTCCAGAAGGATTGCCATGATAAAGCTCATCAAGACCAGGAAAAGCCAAATGGCATTCCTGCTGCCTTGGTCAAGGAATACCCTCCTCCAAGAAGGTTCTGGTGCACAAGTGCTTAAATGGTATAGTTGCCAGCCAAACTTAAGATGCGAAGTCGTGCCCTAGTTGCCCGTCGCAGTCCTCAAGACCAGGAAAGCCTATACGACACTCATGCTGCCTCGGCCGGGGAATACCCTCCGCCGGGAAGGATCTGGATGGTGTAATTATCTACTAGGATCATTTCGCCAAAAGGTCAGGATCTTTTAGCCAAAAGGTCATGATCTTTTAGTAGGATGTCTGATGCCTAAGATTCACCACTCGACGACCTAGTGCTAATAGGTGCCCTAATTCCCTACCAAGGTGAGACCTCCTATGGATCAAGATACTTGATTAAGATACTCGATAGATTTAGTGCCAGAGTGGTCTTGATTACCTACCAGATTCAGATAAACCGGATACCATGACTCCTTAGTGCAGACATGTTAAGTTGCACGATTCACCAATATTGTCACCTAAGCACTAAGCACCAAGAACCCCGATTCGCCTTGGAAAAGTCAAGAATCGGTCTTAACCAACAACGTTCAGAACCAAGACCCACTATGTGGGAGGTGTCTGGCACTTCAATTTACATTGTTCAAGTCAGATACCAAAAACAACCCTGATGGCTTGCAAGGATTACATCTTCAGACTCAAACAGTGTGTGTTACTTGAGAGAAGTTTAGTCAAACTTCACAAGGAGATTACTCACCAGGATACCTCTGACTAGATAACCAGCCACCAAAACTTAATCAACACCAACATAGTAGGAAAGCTCTGTTCAAATTGTGGGGTTATCAAGCAAGTCCAAGGTATCAACAATGTTTCAAGTAAGTTATTTTTATTAGTTATGCGAGGTCCTACCAAGATCTAGCAAGCATTCAGACACCAAAATTCTATGGGGGCCCACTACGAACAGATATTAACGGTATACCGATAGACAAAAAAATAGAATCCTATTGTGTTAGGTTTTTGGTTTGTCTTGGCATATATTTCATATCAAAACGTGTTTATCTTGTAATGTTTAGTGGTCTAAGTTTTGAAGATTCAAGACGTTAAAGAAAGTTGTTAACCGCCTTTTTTGACAGGGGTCCAAAAAAGAGTTTTCTATTCATGTCAATGTCATTTGATTGTTGAAAGAGTGAACCCAGGATCCTGAGGATCCCGCTACCACACTATCCTGGTACCCAGCTACCGTATGATCCATGATACACGGTATCTTGATGTCGTGCCACATCGGTATCCCGGTACCCCGTACTCGGTACCCGATACCCCGCACCCCGTACCCCGTACCCCGTACCCCGTACCCCGTACCCCATACCCCGTACTTGGAACCCGGTACCCCGCACCTGGAACCCGGTACCCCGCACTCGTATTCCGATACCCCGTACCATGGTTCCTACCCAGACCGGTCCTCCGAGCATCTCCCAACCTCCTAGAGTAGAAGGCATCAGCAAGGGAGGTCTTAATACACCATTTGCCAAATTACCAAGGAAGAGCTAGACCACGCCATAATGAGAGCAGCATACAGTAACACACCATTAATGATAAAACAGTCAACTCTTTAATAGTCATTCACAACGCCATTAATGAGAGATCGGTCAATCTTTAATGGTCATTCACAATGTCATTAATGAGAGATCAATCAACTCTTTAATGGCCATTCACAATGCCATTAATGAGGAATCAGTCAACTCTTTAAATGACCATTCACAACATCATTAATGAGAGGATATTCACCTCAATCAATGTCAAATCAGTGTTCCTATAATTGTGGATTGATTGATTAAATTGATGGAGTGGGCAACAAGAATTAGAACCTATAAATATCACAAAGCTCTCTATTAAGAAGGGGATCTTCGGCTTCTTCTTCTTTTCTACTGATTTCAGAAAAGGGCCTACACCCGCCTATTATTGTAAGCTCTCTGGAGCACTTATGTTGTATTATTCTCCTTGTTGTGTAAGCTCCTCAGAGCACGCCTTATTGATAAATATATAAAGGATCTCTCTCCACCGGATACTACCTAGGGGTTTTTTAGCATATGATCATACATGATGCTTTTTTCCCTAGGCTAGTCTACCTTCTACTAAAAGAATTGTCATTTTCCCTTCTATCTCTTTTATTATGCATGTATGTGAGCTAGATTCCGACCCCGCTGGTCCAATCTCTCTTGTCCGCCTATTTGCATGACATGCCACAATCAAGCCTGAAAGGCGGTGATTTTTCTCCTACCTACTGCACCTTACTCCAGACTTTTTATTACAAAACCATGGTACCTAGAGGTACCTACCCTGCTGCAGCCTACTAGGTAGCAGTTTGAGGGTGTTAATTGAAATTCCTCACCCATAGTGAATTTTTGGTTAACACTTTGGCGCCGTCTGTGGGAAGTTCACTAGACCAACGTGGCTTCCTTGTCTCTACATGAGCGTATGTTTCTCTATCCCTTACATATTATCATGTTATATGTGATTTAACGCATTCCACTGCTATATTCACTACATGTTTATACCATGATGCTATGATGCCATGATACTTTATTTCGCCCTACTAGTTCCTTTATTACTATTGTAATTATATAAAAAAAGATTGCATAGAATCCTGCTATGATTGATTGATATTTTTGCCTAATATATGCTACCACTTAAATATGTTGAACATATAGAGTGCATCATGATGTAGATCTATAGGATCTAATTTATTTATTACCGTGCAAGCTCAACCTTCTACTATTGAGGTGATTGATTCATTATTCATGGCATATTATTCATGTGGTATACCCATTATCCATATTTGTATATACTGCATGTGCACCACGAATGGTGCTCACTTTGTCATTTGACGACTTTTGTTTGATGTGGAGCAAATATGATATATGGGGCTCCTAGTGGAGCCGGTATCTTATGCTACCCCGATGCAGCAAGTCTACTCATATAGCTGTAGAGCTCCTCTACAGTTGCTCCGCTACTGATAGATCTCATATCAAGCAGATCCGCTCCGGTACACCTAGAGCTCCTATGCAGTAGATCTGTACCTCTCTTGCTTCCTTACAGAAGATTTGCTCCACTACCGGTAGATCTCCAATCCAATAGATCCGCCCCGGTACTTTTAGAGCTCCTATGCAGCAGAGTTGCACCCATCCTGCTTCCTTACAGTTGATTTATTCCGGTACCGGTAAAGCTCCTACCCAGTAGATCAACCAGATTTGCACTTATACATATGGATCCCCTCATGTCACCGGATCCACTCTTCAAACGCTCCTAGTTCTTAGTTATTCAAGTACTAGGAGATAATTGGAAGCAATTCGGAAGATTTTCGATCAAGCCTGAGAATTTTTGCTGCTGATGGGTCAACTTCAAGAATTAAATTGTATCATCTCAGAAGGAACCTGGTTTCGAGTCTTATATGGTTGGAAAGGTCAGGCCAGAATTTCTGCCGCTGATGGGTCAACTTCAAGAATTAAACTGTATCATCTCAGAAGGAACCGGGTTTCGAGTCTTATATGGTTGAAAAGGTACGGAAGTCAACTTTCCGTAGAATTTTACGGTTCACGATTTCGAGTTTTATAGAATGAGTTATGACCATTTTACTACCTAAAGGTCAGCCCAGAATTTCTGCTGCTGATGGGTCAACTTCAAGAATTAAATTGTATCATCTCATAAGGAACCGGGTTTCGAGTCTTATATGGTTGGAAAGGTACAGAAGTTAGCTTTCCGTAGAATTTTACGGTTCACGATTTCGAGTTTTCTAAAATGAGTTATGATCATTTTACTACCTAAAGGTCAGCCTAGAATTTCTGCACGGGATTTTGGAAATAAAGCATTGTGGGCTGCCTCTGTGAGCACTAGGAGTAGCACGACCAGTAGAAGACCAGTGGCTCCTCACCCTTTGTATCGGGGCCTAACAACACCCAAGTGAGCCACTATTGTTTCGATTCTTTTCAGCATAGTCCAGAGCCTCATTTCAGTTGCTGGGGACTTCTACGATCCCAAGCATGCTTCTGGACCAGTACCATACCGGTGGCTCCTCTCATTTTATACCAGGCCCTTCAACGCCCTATTAAGCCATCGAAGTCCCGATCCGTTCGAAGATAACCCAGAGGCTTCCAACATTTGCTGAGGCCTCCTACATGCCTAAGCAAGCCTCTTGAGTAGCAGCACCACAGCCAGACTAATGGCTCCTCACTTTTTATACTGGGCCGAACAACGCCCCAATGAACCACTATTGTTCCGATTCTTTTCAGCAGGGTCCAAAGCCTCATTTCAGCTGCTGGGTACTTCTTGATGCCCTAGCAAGCCTTTGGACCAGCATCATGAAGGAGGCTCCTCACTTTTGTACCAGGCCCATCAACGCCCAAGTGAGCCTCCTAGGTTTCAATTCGTCTGAGTGGAGTCTAGAGCCTCATTTCAACTGCTAGGTACTTCTTGATGCCCTAACAAGCCTCTGGACCAGTATCATGTAGGAGGCTCCTCTCTTTTGTACCGGGCCCCCCTCAACGCCCAAGTGAGCCTCCTAGGTTCCGGTTCGTCCGAGTGGAGTCCAGAGCCTCATTTCAGCTGCTGGGTACTTCTTGATGCCCTAGCAAGCCTCTGGACCAGTATCATGTAGGAGGCTCCTCACTTTTGTACCGAGCCCTTTAACGCCCAAGTGAGCCTCCTAAGTTACAGTTTGTCCGAGTGAAGTCCAGAGCTTCATTTCAGCTGATGGGTACTTCTTGATGTCCTAGCAAGCCTCTAGACCAGCATCATGTAAGAGGCTCCTCACTTTTGTACCGGGCGCCTCAACGCCCAAGTGAGCCTCCTAGGTTTCAGTTCGTCCAAATGGAGTCCAGAGCCTCATTTCAGTTGCTGGGGACTTCCAGGATCCCAAACATGCCTCTGGACCAGTACCATCAAAGGAGGACCAGCAGTTCCTCACCCTTTGTATCGGGCCTAACAACGCCCAAGTGAGCCATTATTGTTCCAATTCTTTTCAGCAGGGTCCAGAGCCTCATTTCAACTGCTAGGTACTCCTTGATGCCCTAGCAAGCCTCTAGACCAGCATCATGTAGGAGGCTCCTCACTTTTGTACCGGGCCCCTCAAAGCCCAAGTGAGCCTCCCAGGTTTCGGTTCGTCCGAGTGGAGTCTAGAGCCTCATTTCAATTGCTGGGGACTTCTAGAATCCGAAACATGCCTATAGACCAATACCATCAAAGCAGGACCAGCAGTTCCTGATTTCTTGTATCGGGCCACTCAACGCCCCAATAAACAACCGAGGTCCCGGTTCATTCCAGAGGAACCTCGAGCCCCATTATGATTGTTGAAAACTTTCGAGCAGGCCCCTAGACCAGCTGTAGTACTTGGGGACTGAAAGCTCACCTTTCTCTCTCACAATCCCCAAGGGAAGGACGGTGACCCCTTACATTCAGAGATCTGACTAGGTTACCGATCTATGATAAAAGCGCCTGAAGACCGGGATTTCTTATGTAGAAATACCTGATGCCCTGGACCAGGATAACTCCTCCAGGAGGATCGCCGTAACGAGCCAGGAGGGATATATAGCACTCCTGATGCCCTGGACCGGGTTAACCCCTCTAGGAGGATCTCCATTACTGAATCAAGACTATGAGGGTTACATAGCACTCCTGATGCTCTGGACTGGGTATTTTGATCCTTGAAATGTATTTTGATCCTTTGATTGATAAAATCTAGGATTATTGTATTTGTATGTGTTTTTAGAGCTATCTAGGATTTAATTTATTTATCATTTAATCCTTGCTCTAAATCTTTGGGTAGAATATTTCATTGAATACTTTTTATGATTCTAGCATTTTGTTGTGTATGTTAACATCTTGAATTTGTGCTTAATGTTGTAAGGATTCCCGTTTTGTTGATTGGCTTATTTCGTGGTCAAACCACATGTTGGGGTTTTGAATGTAAGGGTAGTCTAAGTGTTTAGTGTTGAAGATCAAAGGCCCTTCCATGACCTCAAGATTCAAGCACGCCAAAGGTATAATCTCTTGTGCTTGTTTTTCTTTGAAGAGATCTAGTAGCACACACTCACTTAGCATTCTTGCTATGATTGCATACTTGCTTATTTTTATGTGCATCTCTTCACATGTCACTTTACACACTAGCACTTTGGTTGATATATCTTGTTGTGTGTATATGTGCCTTATAATTCGTTTCCCGACATTGTTCGGAAACGTCCGCGCTTGCACTAATTAGTGCTTGGTTTCGCGCGAAGACCGCCTATGGAGAATGCCCTTGGCTTCTCCTTGGTTTTCACCATTGTTGGTGATCGGCGGTTATGATCGGCGGCCTGGCCGCCGAATGAAACCGCCGTTTCAGTCCAGATTGGTCTGAAGCAATTATGCGGTCACGATCGGCGGTCACGACCGCCGTTCGAAACCGCCGTTCATACCTGATCGATTTTAATCTCTCGGGTTTGATTCGGCGGTTGGATCGGCGGTCACGTAACCGCCGAATGAAACCGCCGTTAATGCTCTGTTCTTCACGAGCTCAATTCAGCGGTCGTCATCGGCGGCCAGGCCGCCGATTGAAACCGCCGAACGGTGCGTTTCAGGGGCAAAAGTGTCTTTTCACATGCCCAATTCTTGATGTCTATAAATATCTTGTTTTCTCAATCTCTGAACAAGTTTCTTGAGCAATTAGAACCCTAATCTTTCAAGAGAGATTTTTGAGAAAAAATCAAATCAAGAACCTATCTTTAAACACTCAAATCAATTCCCTTTTGCATCAAATTTCATATTGATCTTCTATGCCTTCATAGAATTGATCCATGCATGGTTTTGAATCATCACATCTTATTTGGTATGTTCTTCACTAATTTCATATTACTTTAGTGTTTTTCATATTAATACATCTCTTTAATTACTTGTATGCTTTTGATTATATGCTAGATACAAGTTAGAGATTATTTGTGATGAAAATTAATTGAGTGTTGTTTGTGATAGCTAATTAGGTTTTTAATTAATCTTGATTAGCTAAGCTATTTGACATGTCATTTAGCAATTGATATCTAGGGTTGATTAAATTGATTATATCATCATCCTAGATAAGCATCTAAGGTTACCTAGCCTTGTTTGTTATTTGAATATTCATATATATATTCACATAGGTTGTTTCTCTTCTTAGAGAAGTAAGTCTTGAGGCTAAGAGTGCTTAGGCCTCAAGCAAATTGGAATAGGGTTGCTAATAAAGGCCCGCTGGGTAGAAGTGAGGGGTTACAGACCGGAATGTTAGACGAGGTCTACATAGGTTGTAAACTTCATTTCAATTAGTGATTTCGAGTTCCGAGTGTGGCGCACTATACAGCCCGTGGTTTTTCCCAGTGGTTGGGTTTCCACGTATACATCAAGTGTTATTTAAATTCCGCACTATATTACACTTGTATGTATTTTTGACTAGTATGGGCATTTTCGTAAAATTGACTTGCATGCGAAAATTGGGTAATATTTGTTAAAATCTATTCACACCCCCCCCCCCCCCCCCTCTAGCTTTATATTGATAAACACACCTCGAGTATTTAATTACTTTCAAATGTATATGATTTGTTCAAGTGTTATTTGTATGAATGAAACTATGAGTTTTATGTGTTAGGTGTTTTCACGTGCTCTAGGTTTTTATTCATGTTTTGCATCTAGACTTTTATTACTTGTGTTTTCACATATTTAGGTCTAGTTGTTCTATGGAATGTATTGATCACATGTTCTATAATGAATTGATTGTTTGCATTATTTGTATTCACATGATCACATTAGGAAGTCCTTGTAAAAGGCATGAAGTCTTGGTTAGAGTCGGGAGGACTCGGATAGGCAAGCAAGAAGTCTTGTCTAGAGTCGAGAGGACTCGGATAGGCAAGCAAGGAAGTCATGATGGCTAAAGTCGGGAGGACTCGGATAGTCATGCATGGGAGGCTCCCTAGAGGCATGAGTGTCTTGGATAGGGAGTTGGCTACATTATTGGTAGGCCTAGGCGTAGTGGTGGCACGGTTCCGGTCCAGTTCCGATTCCGGTTCGGAACCGACGGTTCCGGTTCCAAGGTTTAGTGGAACCGGAACCGGAACCGGTTTGAACCGGTTCCGGTTCCGGTTCCGGTTCCGGTTCTACAGGAACCGACGGTTCCGAACCGGATTTTTTATTTTTTATTTTTTATTTTTTTTTAATTTTTTTTTTTAACAAACAAAAAAAAAAATTCTAAGTTCTAACTTGTAACTTATAAGTTGTAGATTGTAATTGAATAAAATAAAATATATAAATGACAAATTACAAAATAAAATTCATTGGGTTCATAAGTTCATTGGATGTTGGAAGTTAGATCATCGTCATCCGAGTATCCAACCGAAAATAAAATAAAAAAATGACAAATTACAAAATTAAATTAAAATAAAAGTAAACAAAATTACAATTTACATTTCATTGGGTATTTGGAAATTGAGTCACCCGAATTTCAAAAATAACATAAAATAAATAAATGACAAATTACAAAATTAAATTAAAATAAAATAAAACTAAAAAAAATGTAAAGTTATTAGCCTTGCACTTAATTTTTACCACAATTAAGTTGCCTACGTATCCTCTTAGGGGGGTTTAGAGGAATCAAAGGCCACGTAGTTCTCATACCTTTTATTACAGATTTACAGATTTACGGTTTCGGTGCTCAGCTTACTCCAGAGCCTTCGCCCGCTTCGGGTTCGTCGCTGTTAAAGAAATCATATGTCGGTTCTTGTTGGATTTCTTGTTGTCTGTATTCCGCTTTCGTCCAGTCGTCAACACAAACCTGTATCTGTAGTGCTTTTGGAGTCAAGCACGAACGTTTTTCATCCAAAATATTGCCCCCGGCGCTGAACTCTTGTTCCACCGCCACAGTAGAAACCGGTGTTGAAAAAATATTTTTGGCTATCATAGCCAAAATTGGATAGTACTTCGTAGCATCATTCCAATATTTTAAGAGGTCAAATTCTTCAGGAAAATCACAAGAAGAAGCTAGATAAGATTCAAGCTCGGCATGCGAATCGGAGCTTGATGAAGAACATCTTGGTTTTTTATTTTTTTTTGAGAACATACTATACCCTAAATTCATAAATCCAGAGGAGGAGGATAGAGGCTGAGATGCAGTTTTTGTTCGTGCAACATCTACGTTCGGAGTACCGGATCCATAAAATGTAACATATTCATCATATAAATCATACAATAATTTTTTAACTCTACCACAACATGCTTCAATATCATATTCAATATTTAAACCTTCTTTGCCATAATAACCATCCAGATAATAAGACAAAGATTGTAATTTGTGTCGTGGATCAAAAACCATACCAATCAAATAAATATTTGGAAATTCCGTATAATAATTTAACCATTTTTGCTTCATAGAACTAACGGCTTCCTTTATTGCTTGGTCAGATTCACAATAAAAAAATGCACCAGCAATATTAATACTCTCAATAACAAATAAATGTGTTGTAGGAAAATAAATTTTAGAAAAATTTTGTGTAGCATTATAAAAAACTCTTAACAAATTGAAAACATTGTAACAAGCATCCCAATGAGATTCAAAAAGTTGAATGTTAGGAACATGAAATTGAATAAAAGAAACTAATAAATCCCTATACTTATAACTTTGAGCAAGCAATTTATAAGTAGAATTCCAACGTGTTGGAACATCACGAGCAAATTTAATGGCACGTCTACCATTTTGTTTACAATATCTTGCCCATGCTTTCATTGTAGAAGGATTTCTCCATAAAAACATTAGGGCTTTTTTAATAGGTTCAATAAAACATTGAAGAGTTTCTAATCCTTTTTGAACACATATATTTAAAACATGGCATGCACATCTTTGATGAAAAAATGTACCACCAAGAAAGGGTTTGCATAAATCAATTAAAAGTGGAATAGCAGCGGTATTGGCAGAAGCATTATCAAAACCAATTGCAAAAATTTTGTTTTCAATACTATACTCTGAAAAAATAATTCTAAGCTGTCTAAAAATATTTTGAGCATTGTGTGAATCATCAAAAACTCTAAAAGCAAGAATTCTTTTTTGGATTGTCCATGCATTATCCATAAAATGGCAAGTGACACCCAAGTATGAATGCGTTTGCCAATGGTCAGTCCATATGTCGGCACATACGGTAACACAACCATTATATTTTTCAAAAAAAATTTCTAACTTTTTTTTGTCTCTCACATAAATCTTTTCAAGTGTTTGTGTGAGCGTGGATCTAGGGACACGGCATGCAGCAGGGTTTAATGCTCGTCGACAATAGTTAATAAAGCCAACCCTCTCACCAAAACTGAATGATAAATGTTCTACTGCTACCATCCTAGCTAATTCTTCTCTATTTTGTTCATCACTATAACGAAATAATTGTTGGTTAGGAGTAGCGTACCTGGGAATTTGTGTTTGTGACCTCATTCTGACCACTGCGTCTGGATGTTTGACTTCAATATGCTTCCAATAAGTGCCATATCCTCCGGATTTGCTCCATTTATATACTTTGTTGCAGTAATTGCAAGCTGCTATAAAGCTTCCATCTTCATTCCTAATTTTCTTCATATGTTTGACGAAGAGATCAGATTTGTTCTGCTTCTGTATCAGATCTTCCTCCGTTTCTAGATCCACTTCCGGTGTATCAAAACCAAAATCCGGAGGTGTATCAATATCAGGCATATTTTCTGACTGGCTTGTCAAATTGTTGGGGGTGGTTTCATTGGGATTGGGTTCATAAATTGTAAAAGGGGGATCAGAAATATTTAGGCCTAGGTCTTCAGCATAGGTCCGACGTTGCAGATATTCATGATAGGTGGGGTTGTTATGATCGAGATTATTGATCATAGGACCCTTACCTTTCATTGAAATCGAACGCCTAGGACCGTCACAGCCGTGACCCCTTCCATTTCCACCACTTCCACTTGCCATTTAAAAATAAATTTGGGAGAGAATAGGAAACTTAGAACTTAGAAGAATAATTGCTAATTGGAAATTAAATAAATTGGAAATAAAATAAATTGAAAATAAAATAAATTGCAAATAAAATTAATTGAAAATAAAATAAATTACAAATAAAATAAATTGGATATAAAATTAATTGAAAATAAAATATATTGGAATTTGGAAATAAAATAAATTGCAAATAAAATAAATTGGATATAAAATTAATTGAAAATAAAATATATTGGGAATAAAATAAATTGCAAATAAAATTAATTGGAAATAAAATTAATTTCAAACAAAATAATTAAAAAATGAAATAAATATTAAAAACCTTGGAAACTTGGAGATTGAGAGACTTATCACTTGAGAGTTGAGAGTTGAGAGAGTGTTGGAGAGAAATTAGAGAGAATTGAGAAGAAATTGGTGTGAGGAAAAATGAAAGGGGGGGGGGGGGGGCATTTATAGAAAAGAAAAAAAAAAAAAAAAAAAAGGGGTAGCCGTTGGACCCCAACGGCCTGCTGACGTCAGCAGACCGTTGAGCTCCAACGGCAGCCCAACAAAAAAAAAAAAAAAAAAAAAAAAAAAAAAATTAATTCGTCGAACCGCCGGTTCCAATCCGGTTCGAACCGGCGGTTCGACCAAACTCTTGAACCGGAACCGGAAAACCGGTTCCGGTTCTGATTTTTTCGGTTCCGGTTCCGGTTCCGACAGTTCCAACCGGAACCGTGCCAGGTCTACCTAGGCGCATGGATAGACATAGACTCCAAAAGAGCGGGGTACACGGAATGTGTATGCACTCTTGAGGAATTTCTAATCTACCATCGATGTTTGTTTTGTATGTTGTCCAATATATGATGGTTCCGTATCATTGAAGGATTTCGTACTTTCCAATAGGATTGGGTAAACATAGACTCCAATAGGAAGTTGGTCAAGGTTGGTCACTTTTGAGGAATTTCTAATTTACCATCCAATATATATAGTACCCAATTGTTATAGTTCAACCCGTGGATGTTTCCTCCTTAGAGGTTTTACCACGTTAAAAAATCTCTTGTATTAATTCTTTCTATCTCTATCTCATTCATGACTCCTAACTTAACTGGAAAACAAAGATCAAATCTTGCCCAAAAGGTAAGTTTGATTTATTTTCAAAACCTAAATTTAATTCCTAATCAAACTAAAGTAAATAAACTTGCTAAACAAGAAACAAAGACCCAAATTAATAAAATAAGAAAACACCCAAAACTGTCTGAATCTAAAGTTAGGCGCGGTTGGGCCGCAAGACACCGGTAGCGGCATGGGCCGTGGTACCTTCTTCTTTGTCCTACATCATTTCTTAACCAATCCATCTCCATTACCGATTTAGTTATTTGTAGCACCGATTTAGTTATTTATAGCAGGTAGTTGACCCTCCATCTATATATATATATATAATAATGGCTCATTCTTGAGTGCAACATGACACCATACAATTTTGAAAAATAGTATGTGATCACATATGATTACATGTGATTATAAATATATATAATGTTATCGTATATGAATTGTACGTGATCACACAATTAAATTATTGTGATCGCCTGTTAGAACATACAATCACATATTAGCTAATGTGATTGTACCAAAAAAAACATGATCACAGTCAAAAAAAATTCGTTGCATCATGTAACGTTGCACCCAAGGGTAGCCCATATGTAATAAGCTAAATAAATACTTCTATCAAACACCAAGGGTCCCTTACCTTGGTAGTTGGAGACTTCAAAATAAACAAACTCCGGTACAAAATTCTTGACTTGTTTCCTTAAAAGTTTAGCTGCAACTTCATGAGTGCGGGTTCAGATTTCTTCCAATATAGTGGCCAAACCAACCAATTGTTCTTCTCCGGTCTCCTATAAATGTCACAACACAATATACCAAAATCAGAAAACAATATTTTAAAATCAAGAAAAATTATTAGTATACTGTCAACTTCATGAAAATCAACGTCAACCTTTCTAGCAAGTTACAAGCTCATAACTTAAAAGATCCTTTTACATTACAAGAAACAAAAATTTAGAATAAAAGAAGATGCTTGTCAAAAATTGATATGGTTTCCAGATATTTAGTTAAGATTCATTACAATCATTAAAATTGATATGGTTTCCATAACATACCTTGTTCAGCACTGCAATTTTAGTTTCTTCATTGTTATGACGCAAAACAAATTTCTCCTGAGAAAGTGATATAATCAAACAATAAGATAAACTTTTATTACACATCTCTTACATAGAAACTGAAATAAAGCTACGCCGTTCAGACAACTTTCTACATGGAAGTCAAATTACACTTCAAAAAGCTAAAAGATACATGCAACTCTTATATAATATTCAACTGAACCACTTACCTTAGTAAAGTTCAATGAAATTCTAAGTGATTTCGCATGGAAGAGTCCTTCAATCATATGGAACTATCTAGGATGAACGTTTGCTTCTTATCACCAATTTTTTGAAAAAAGTCACAAAACGGTTTGGACATAAGAATATCCACCTTTTCAAGGGTTGGACAATCATCCATACTCAACACTAAAGGATCCACATCTTTCAAGTTAAAGAATTTAAGTCTAGGTGCAGTTATCAAAATCTACCCTTCATTAGGTTCAGCTAATACAACCTTCCCATTCTTATTCCTTTTCGAAGATCTGAAATTTGAAATAGCCAATTTAACCAACCGTGGAGCAGATATGTTTAAGGTAGTAACCTCACATTCAATTATGGATAGGTTCTCCAAAATCAAACATTCTGAGAAATCACAATCAGGTAACCAAACATCAATGAGTTCCAAAGTCGTCAACAATGTCAAGCTAGATAAGTCAGGTAAATCACTTGAGTAAGGACCCAGTTTGAGAGTCCTTAGAGTTTGACACTCGTATATGCTAGTTTGAAACCTATATAAGTTTTCCCGAAAAGTGACATTAGTATCAAGCTCTTCAAGACTCTTTGATAAGGCATAGCTAGAAATGCTTTCCAGAAGAGATTGGCTTTTTCGACCATTAAAATGAAACCTAAGTCTGTTGAGATTGAGAGGCTTGCGATGACGCAAGACATGAAGAACAATTTTTTTGAAATTAGTAATTGTATTGCTTCTACACTCGAGATTGAGATTATGGATATGGGTCCAATGATACCTCCATTTCTTGGACAAGACACAGGTCTGAACAGCATATTTTGTATCTAGAAAGGAGATAATATCATAGATTATATGGTCCGGCAAGTCGCTGATTCGATCAATCTCCATTTGATTACTGATATGTGCTTCCTTTTCTCCAAACAGTTCTTCTAATATCGTGGCAAATTGATTGAGGTCAAAACTATTAACCATAGGAGAAACAAACAGTACCATTTCCTCCCCAGTTTCCTAAAAGATGGCACAACACAAGGTTACAACAAATGGTATTAGAAGAAAACTTATCCTTGAAATTAAGGGAAATCTTCCAAGGAAATCAATCAAACTGAAAGGAAAAAAGATAAAAGTCCAAATTTTCAAGAGTTTTGTGAAGATTCAACGATAATTAAACAAATGTACGAACCATCACTAAGGTCCAATGTCTCCGGTTTTTAAATTACAAATAGAAGAAATAAAAATGAAAAATACTTGTTCTTTAAGCATTGAGCCCATTCACCAAAACACTTATTCAAAACAAAGTTGTAAAATGTATTCATCTAAAGAATTACAACACAAAAGATGAACATCCAAATAATGAAATTTGTATATCGAATCTTTTGTACATTAACCAAATCAAAATAAGGAGGTTTTTAAAAACATCATAATGGATATAATCATGTCTATATTAGGAAATCAAGTTTACTCTAAACTAGAATATCAATAACATGTGAACCTCGGAAAATCTTTGGATTGCATCTGCCCATTTGTTCTACATTTCATGGACCATAATGCAAAGGATATCTTTGAAGTCATATATTTCAAGTACATAGGAAAAAAAAAATAGGAAAAGTATTATTGATTAAAAGATTTTATTGAATATTAATAGCAGTCCATATTTTTACCTATTTTCGGAATATTACACTATGATTGAGGAAAAACAGGATTTTTTGTTGATCGAAGCTCTCCTTGATTCTAAATAATCCTATGGCACTTGGGCACTTGCCCATTACAATTTCAAGATTTGTTGATTCGTAAAAGTCTATTTTTATTTAGGTATAAGCTTAGATCAATCTGGGAATTTATCTTGGTTTCAAATCCTACATTTTCAGTCTTTTAGCTACAAATTCACAACCGATATAACCAAATATATTAAGGAACACAACCACAATCAATCAAATCAAGGTTACAAAATGTATTCATAATCAAGATACCAATAATCTATGGTATAGATCATCTGTACGCATGCATTACTATCAATAAAATGGTATAGATCTTGTAATACCTTCTTCAACTCCATTACTTTAGTTTCAGCATCAGCATATCTATAACTCAATATGAATGTCCCCTGACAAATTATAATAAAGAAACGAAAATTAAGATGCGATCATTATGCAGTAAATATAACTGAAATAACAAAATTCTATTTGTACATATGCAGTGGACATTAAATTGCATGATGAAGGTCATTTGTATTTCAGATAAATCAAAAACATAAACAGTTACCATAATGTAATTTGCATATTTTCCGATTGAAAATGAAACTACATACTACCTTCGAAATATTCAATAACAATGTAATTGATTTTACATCGCGGCTCCCTTTAACCATGTCTCTCATTGCAGTGAACCTTCGTTGGACGATCAACCGGTGGAGATATGTGAATATTCACCTCTTTAGGGAGAAAAGATCTATTTAATGATTCAAAACTCAACAAGCAAGGAGACTCCCCCTTCCAGTTAAAGATTCCAAGTGCAGATGCATATATCTTTATCTTTTCACAAAATCTTAAATTTGAAATTGTCAAAGTATCCAGTCTTAAAGTATCCAAGAATAATGAAAAGATTTCCCCAGAATCACAATTTACGAAGAGTAAATTCTTCAGATACAAGCCCTCATTAAACCAATATGGAATAAAATCCCTAGGTAACAAGGCTGAGATTTGTAGAGTTGTCAAACCTTCACACCCCAAGAACTTTTCTAATCTGTGATATACTTTTAGAGTCTTCAGAGTGTTACATTTATAAAGGCCTTCTTTAAAATCCACAAGGCTTTGAGGAAAATCACCAATGACATCTGCCTCAACTTCTTCAAGTCTATGTGGTAATGCTGTCGCGTAATCAAAAACAGTCATCACAAAGTTCTTGCTGGCAGTAGTACGTCCACAAATAAACTTGAGTTTTCGAAGATTTAAGGACTTGAGACCCCAACGCCGGAAGACATCAAGGACAAATTCTTTGAAAACGACCCATGTACTAAAGCTTGAGTGAACAAAATTGAGACTGTGGACATTAGTCCAATGATTCCTCCATTTTTTGGACAAAACACTTGTCTGAACTGCATACTTTGTGTCCATAAGAGAGAGAATGTGATAGATTATATGTTCGGGCAAACTACTAAGCTGATCAACTACCATTTGATCAATGATTTGGACTTTCTTTCTAATGTTAAGCTCTTCAAATCTACATGACAAAATATACTGATAAAACATTTTCGCAAGACACGACGTTGTTATGCCACTAACACGAAACCTTGATCTACTTAGATTGAAGGACTGGCGATTATTCAAGACATTAGCAACAAAATCCTGGAATTGAATATCAGTTGAGCTGGTTGAGCGGTCGAAAGTGTAACAGGGGACATGAGCCCAATGGAACTTCCATTTCTTAGACAAAATACAAGTCTGGGCTGCATATTTAGCATCCATGAGTGAGAGAATGTGATGGATTATAGAATCCGGCAAGTTGCTTAGCCTATCCCTATTGATTTTGACTTGCTTTCTGCTAAGTCCCTGGTCCTCCATACTCTAATTAATCAAAATAAATACAACCTCCGACAAGGGAATATATTGTTCTTCAACCCTATTTCAACCTCTACCCAAATCTTTGAAACAAAAAAGGAATCAGAGAGAATACATGTAAAACTTAAAAACCCACCAAATTAAAATATGAAAAAAACAAAAAAACAAAAAAAAACCTGGTTGTTGTTTTGGCGGATTTGGGTTCTCCTTTGATCGATTTTCCCAATCTGACTTTCTGTTCCAACTCTATATCTCTTACTCTGCCGCCATAGATAAAATGGATGGAGTCATGGAACTTCATTATAAATAAAGACAACACGAAAGAAAAAGAGGAGCGGGAAAATCATTTTTAGCGCCAAAGATCAGACAAGTAGGGTTTTAGTTGTTAGTATGGGATCAGCCGTAAGTGAAACACACGTGACTAATTGCTAGAGCATTCTTTGATTGGACCTTTTGGTATGAAAATACAGTTTTGTTTTTTAGCTAATTGCACAAAACTCTCTTCAGGATTGCTCTTTTATATCCAGAAATAACTTTATCTTTAATTGACACTTACATTCTCTACCGTTAGTCAAACTTCATCAAACTAAATAGTTGACTAAGTTTGACTGACAAAACTACGGATGTTTTTGTCATTTCAACCTTTTTTTATAAAAAAAAATAAATTAAAACTTATTTAGAATTTCCATCATCCATCTATGAGATGGACGGTAGAGATATATTTATTTAAAAAGTGGAGATTAGATAACAAAAACAAAATAAATAAATAAAAGGAAAAAATGGGAAGAGATTTGGAAATATTCTAGAACTCTTCACAACTCCATCTCAAATGGAGCGATGATCCGTTTGTGATGGATGGAGCGCCTCTCCCTTGCTAGGGATGGCAAAATTCCCCGTGGGGATGGGGCCCCGCGGGGACCTACACTTTTGGGGTGGGGATGGGTTTCAATTTGATGGGGATGGGACGGGGATAGGAATAGATAGTCTAACCCGCATTGGGTATGGGACGGGAATGGATTTTATACTCCTCACCCCGCCCTGCCCCGCTTAAAATAATACTTAGTTAAACTACGTAGTTTCAAAGAAAATAAATATATCTAAAAAGAAAAAAGAAATATATATATATATATATACATTAACCCTAACTTTACATCTCACTTAACATAAAGTGACAAAACAAAATATTATTTAAAAAAAAAACCCTAGCTGCTAACTTCAACTCTAAGTCTTTAATCCTCAAACAACTCGAAGTTCACCGTTCAAACTTCAACCTCAAACACAAGTGGACATACAGTAAGTTTCTTTTTCAAATAACTTTTAAAATTAAAAGTTTAATATCAATGGTTTTTCTTTTTAAGTTTATTACTTTAATAATTCTCAACTCTTGAATTAAATTTAATTCATTTATCACTACTTCAGGTAGGCACAAATATGTCTACAGATGCACTAGAAAGTGAAGACTCAATAATGGTGTTATCAAGAGAAAATTGTGTAAACATACAAGAACAACATGAGGTGGAAACAAACTAAATAAGAGAGAACTAGAGAAATAGATGCAACTACTAGAGAATTAGTGTTACGATTTTTGAACATTTTGACTTCATACTTTATGTTTATGTTTGAAAATGATTGAATTTACTTGTGAGAATCATGTTTATGAGATGTTTTTTAATAGTTTCTTGGAATTATTTACTACTTTATATATAATATCATATTCAATGGTTATATATTTATTATTTAAATAATAATAAAAATTATAAATGGGGTAAATGGGTAGGGGTGGGGAAAGCACTCCCCGTTGTACCCCGCCCCGCCCTAACCCGCTCCATCTATGGTGGGGTTTTATGAGGGGATGGGTTTTCAAAAAATAAATGGGGTGGGGTACGGGGAAGGTCACCCTGCCCCATTGCCATCCCTATCCATTGCAGATGAAGATCTATATCGTAAATAACTTGCAATGGCCTTCACGATGGAGGCACCATGAAGGCCATTTGCAGATAAGAATGGCGATGGAGAGTCGGTTGTGAAAATAGTGGTGGAGGGTCGATGGTGAAGAACGAAGATGGAAGATATTATTAGATGGCAATAGAGGGCTAGTGGTAAAGAACCAGAATAATTTTGGTGGTTTGAATGTGATGGAAAATGTTGGGGTTGTTTGAATTGAAATTTGTTGGGGATTATTTTGATTGTTTTAGTCTCAATCTTATGTAGCTTCTCACTTTCTAACTAGGGATGTCAAAATTACCCATTGGTCTAGGGACCCGTCCTGTTAAGGGTGGGTTTAGTGCCTACCATTTATGTTGTGGTATGGGTTTGGTAATTTTTTCGATCCTCGATTAAATTTCGAGATGGTTTTGGGATTTTCAATCCCCGCCCGACCCAACCCCATACCCGGTATATATATATATATATGTGTGTGTGTGTGTGTGTGTGTGTGTGTGTGTGTGTGTGTGTGTGTGTTTGTGTGTTCAAGAACGTCATCCAATATTCATGTATATCAACAGATATAAAACTGATATACACCCTTAATAAAAGTATATATAAACTGCAACTTTCAGTGTAATTTTCCCTCTCGTTTCAGAGTTTGTTAATGAGCCGTGTTATGGGATTGATAATGAGTTGTATTATGCTATAATTGATTTAGAGTTTGTTAATTGTTACTGGTTTTGTATTATAATTTACATATTATTCAATAATTTTGATATAATTTCTATTAAAAATAATACATTAATGGGATGAGTATGGTATGGGGCAATGAACCGATCCCCTAATGGAGAATCCTTGTACCCCACAGTGTTTATTTTAAGACCGGTATTTATCGGGGATGGTATTTCTCATACAATTTGGGATTGGAGATGATAATGGAAAACTTGTCTCCGGCCCGTACTATTGATATCCCTATTTCTAACTTCAACACCGCCGCCACCATGAACGTTTTCTCTCTCAACCCAGTTGTTAATTCAACTTTTGAACACAAAAACTAAGCCCAGAAACAAAGAACACCCAAAAATTCATTTACGGATTTCAAAATCATGTGACTGTTTTTATTTTTGAAAGCAAATTATATTATGTTATTATTGTGTGTAATCAATGAGAGTGGCCAAAGTTTACAACAAATCTGACTTTGCGATGTGATTCAAGTGGGTTTGGGGAAGTTGTTTTCAAATTGATTTTCTTTTTTCAAAATCTTGATTAATCCAATGGAAATCTTAGTTAGTAACAAATCTAACTTTGAGATGTGATTCAACATTCAAGTGAGCTGGATATGTATTTTTTTTTCTTTAAAAATACTTTTTTAATCTATTAGTTTTTTTTTTTTTTAAATATATATATATTTTTTTAAAATTTTGGTATATCAAGGGTATTTCTGAATTTTACCATTCTTTGATAGGTATGAAAATACTTTTTTTTTCTTTTTCCTTCCTTTTTAAAGTGATAATAATTTATAAATAATTCAATGACATTGCAAGTGATTTTGCTGTTGGAAATTGGCTTGTATTGTCACGTTATCCAAATGGAATTCAACTTAACGGAAGTGTGGTCAACATGAAATCCGATTGGTATGGGTGAGATGTGAGTATGTGACGGACATATTAAGGATGCGTGAAGCTTCTGAAAGTTGCGAGGAAGCATGTGTTGTGTGATTTGATTCTCTTCATCTTATTTTTTTGGATTTAGACATTATTTGTTTGTGATGTATATTAAGCATGCGCTTCCGTATCAACTTTTTCCAACATTTGCAATATTAACAATATTAAAAGATGGACATGTTTCTCGGCCTAATAATATTTCAAGTACGAAACATCGCACCGCATTTTCAAAGCTAACATATATTTCCCATTAAAGTCGAAGAATTCGAGTTTTGGTGCAAATATCACAAGCTTGAAACAATCCATTTTAAAACCAGAATATCACAAATTTGATATGATGAAATTCGAGTTTTACTAGGGAATGTACCACAAATTCTTTGAAACCAATCATAAATTCAAACAACGTCGAATAAATAAAAAGCAAAAGAATGGTATATATATAAATATATATATCGAGTGGAAATATGCCTAAATAGCACTAAATCCATTGTGATTTCTTGGAATAGCACTAAATTAACAATTTGAGTTTAAATGGTATCAATGGACAAAAATACCATCATCTTCTTGTTTTATTACATCTCTGCCATTAGGTTTAAATTATTCTTTCAAAAACCTCAATTGACGGAGGACCAATGGAGGTCCTTCATCAATGGAGGTGGAACAAACCTCCAATGGAGGTTGAACGAACAGACCTCCAATGGAGGTTTGTTCGACCTCCATTGGAGGTCGATGAAGAAGATGAAGAAAAAAAAAATTGGAATTTTTTATTTATTTTGCACAGTAAATCTCGGAGTTTACAAAAACACCAAATAAATCTCAAAAATTACAAAATAAGTCTTGAAAATACCCAAATAAATCTCAGAAACACAAAAATAAGTTTTAGGAAAAAAACACAAGACTTAGTTTTGTGATTGTATTTTAAAGGCATTTTTATCAGATCTACATTTTTAGTGTTATTAAAATTGAAGTTATTAACTTGGTACTAGTCTTAAAAATATAAGTAAAGAGTGCTAGAAATAACATCCATCTTCTAATATACATATAATAAAATAACATTTCATAAGCTAAATATATACTTCTGTCAAACACCAAGGGTCCTCTGCCTTGGTAGTCGGAGATGGCAGTTGGAGATTTCAAAATAAACCAACTCCGGCACAAAATTCTTGACTTGTTTCCTCAAAAGTTTAGCTGCAACTTCATGAGTACGGGTTTCAGATTTCTTCCAATATAGTGGCCAAACCAACCAACTGTTCTTCTCCGGTCTCCTATAAATGTCACAACACAATAATACCAAATCAGAAAACAATATTTTAAAATCAAGAAAAATTATTAGTATCCTGTCAACTTCATGAAAATCAACGGCAACCTTTCTAGCAAGAAACAAAAATTAAAGGTTTTTTTTACATTACAAGAAACAAAAATTTAAGAATCAAAATGGATGTCTGTCAAAAAAAAATAAAAGAATCAAAAAGGATGTTTGTCTATGCACACAGTGAGGATTAAAATGAAACCAAATCAAAGGAGCTATCTCAAGCAGGGTAAGATCCAGCATTACAAAGAAGTGATAAAAGAGTCCGCAATATTTCATCAATTCACCATATAAATAATTGAATTTGTCACCTTCTAGAATAATTTGATTTCTTCGTTTAGTAGTACAAAAGCATCAACACAATTTTATAGCTGCCAAAGTGTTAAAATTATTACAAGAAAGTAAAACATCAATCATGCCGGTAAGAAGACTCTCGGCTATTTATTAGTGTTCGAAAAAACACGCCTAGGCACTAGGTGGCCTCCGGCTGTCCCGATTAGGACAAAATTGACCGTATTAGGCGGTGGGTAAAAAAAGGGGTAATTTGGCCAATTTATCGGTTGATTTTGCCGATAAATCGATCTAGACGGAATCAAAGTCATTTTTATATCCTAGTTACGCTCTTTAAAATTTGAATATTAAATTTTTTTGAAGACATCGAATATTGGTTTTCTATGTAGGAAAAATAATTAAAATAAATAAATAAATTCCCGGCCGTCTAAGCGCCGTCTAGGTACCGCCTGACTAGCGCCTAACGTTTACTAGAACACCGAATTATTATATCCGATGCAGGGGATCCAAACGTGAATTTTAACCCATAACCACTCTATAAAAGTTAAGGTTTTTTTCCCATTCAAGTCATGTAGACTCATAACACTACTACACTAGATATTTAGTAAAGAAACATTACTATCATTAAAATTGATATGGTTTCCATAACATACCTTGCTCACCACTGCAATTTTAGTTTCTTCATTGTTACGACATAAAATGAATTTCTCCTGAGAAAGTTATAATCAAACAATAAGATAAACTTTTATTCTACATCTCTTACGTAGAAACTGAAATAAAGCTACGCCGTTTAGAAAACTTTCTACATGGCAGTCATTTTACACTTCAAAAAGCTAAAAGATACGTGCAACTCTTATATAATATTCAAATCAACCACTTACCTTAGTAAAGTTAAGTGAAATTCTAAGTGATTTCACACAGAAGAGTCCTTCAATCATACGGAATATATCCAAAACGAACGTAAGTTTTTGACAACAGTCACAAAACGGTTGAGTCATATAAATATCCACCTTTTCGAGGGTTGGACAATCATCCATACTCAGCACTAAGAGATCCACCTCTTTCAAGTTAAAGAATTTAAGTCTAGGTGTAGCTATCACAATCTCTGCCTCATTAGGTTCAGTACTCCCAATCTTCCCATTCTTATTCCTTTGCGAAGATGTGAGATTTGAAATTACCAATTTAACCAACCGTGGAGCAGATATTTTTAATGTATTAAAAATGTCACAGTCAATTATGGAAAGGTTCTCCAAAACCAAACAACTTGAGAAGAAATCATCATCAGGTAACCGAACATCAGTGAGTTCCAAAGTCGTCAACAATGTCAAGCTAGATAAGTCAGGTAAATCACTTGAGTAAGGTCCCAGTTTGAGAGTCCCTAGAGTTTGACACTCGTATAAGCTTTTAGGAAAAGTGGTGACATTAGTATCAAGCTCTTCAAGACTCTTTGATAAGACATAGCTGGAAATTTTTTCCACAAGAGGCTGGCTTTTTCCACCTTTTAAATGAAACCTCAGTCTATTCAGATCAAGAGGCTTGCGATTATTCAAGACATGAAGAACAAATTTTTTGAAATTAGTAATTTTGTTGCTTCTCCACTCGAGATTCAGATTATGGATATGAGTCCAATGATACCTCCATTTCTTAGACAAGACACATGTCTGAACAGCATATTTGGTCTCTAGAAAGGAGAGAATATTATAGATTATACGGTCTGGCAAGCTATTGAGTCGATCAATCTCCATTTGATTACTGATATGTGCTTCCTTTTCTCCAAACAGTTCTTCTAATATCGTGGCAAACTGATTGAAGTCAATGCCATTAACCATAGGATAAACAAACAGAACCCTTTCCTCCCCAGTTCCCTAAAAGATGGCACAACACAAGGTTACGACAAATGGTATTGGAAGAAAACTTATCCTTGAAATTATAGGAAATCTTCAAGGAAATCAATCAAAATGAAGGGAAAAAAGATAAAAGTCCAAATTTTCAAGAGTTTTGAGAAGGTTCAACGATAATTAAATAAACGTGTATCACCATCCAAATTATATGAATCATAGAGAAATATAACAAGCAATTATGAATTATAAACATGAGGATTTTTTTAAGACAAATTGAAAGATATAATAAAGTTTAATTTTAGGATAATCTTTGAAGTCTTAATCTCTATTTCTCAGCTTTTTATAGGATCTTGAAAGTGTTGATAGATTTTTAACTACAAAAATAGCATTACCTTCTTCAACTCCATTACTTTAGTTTCAGCATCAGCATATCTATAACTCAGTATGAATGTCCCTTGACAAATTATAACAAAGAAACGAAAATTAAGATTCGATCATGTTGAAGGTCGCTTGCATTTCAGATAAATGAAATACATCAACAGCTACCACAATTTAATTTGCAAATTTTCCTTATTGAAAATGAAACTACATACTACCT
Organism: Acer yangbiense; assembly: GCA_008009225.1. Classification (NCBI taxonomy): domain Eukaryota; kingdom Viridiplantae; phylum Streptophyta; class Magnoliopsida; order Sapindales; family Sapindaceae; genus Acer; species Acer yangbiense. The sequence goes on along the minus strand of CM017772.1, from coordinate 23,443,490 downwards.
TAGAAATGTTCAATAACACTGTAATTGAATTTGCATCGCCGCACCCTTCAACCATGTCCCTCATTGCAGAGAACCATTTCTTTGTTGGACGATCAACTGGTGGAGACATGTGAATATTCACCTCGTCAAGGTAAACAAAACCACTAAAGGATTTAAAACTCAACAAGCAAGGAGACTCCCCCTTCCAGTTAAAGATTCTAAGTGAAGGCGCTGTTATCTCAATCTTTTCACAAAATCTGAAATTTGAAAATGTCAAATTATCCGGACTTGCAGCATCTAAGAATAATGAAAAGATTTTCCCAGAAGACAGATAACAATTTGTGAAGAGTAAATTCTCCAATAACCTGCCCTCGTTAAACAAATAAGGATAAAAATGCTCAGGTAACGAGGCTGATATTCGTAGAGTTGTCAAACTTTCACATCCCAAGAACCTTTCTAAGCTGTGATATACTGTTAGAGTCTTCAAAGTGTCACATCCATAAAGGCCTTCTGTACATTCCGCAAGGCTTTGAGGAAAGTCACCAATGGCATCTGTCTCAACTTCTTCAAGTTCATGTGGTCTCGCTTTCGCATAACCAAAAACATTCATCACAAATTTCGTGCTGTCAGTACGTCCACAAATAAGCTTGAGTTTTCGAAGATTTAAGGATTTGCGACACCAACGCCAAAAGATACTAAGGACAAATTCTTTGAAACCAACCCATGTACTAAAGCTTGAGTGATCAAAATTGAGACTGTGGACATTAGTCCAATGATTCCTCCATTTTTTAGACAAAACACTTGTCTGAACCGCATACTTTGTGTCCGTAAGAGAGAGAATGTGATAGATTAAACGTTCGGGCAAGCTACTAAGCCGATCAACTATCTTTTGATCACTGATTTGGACTTTCTTTCTAATGTCAAGCTCTTCAAATCTACATGACAAAACATACTGATAAAACATTTTCACAAGAGACGACATTGTTATGCCACTAACACGAAACCTGGGTCTACTTAGATTGAAGGACTGACGATTATTCAAGACATTAGCAACAAAATCCTGGAATTCAACATCACTTGAGCTGGTTGAGCGGTCGAAAGTGTAACAGGGGACATGAGCCCAATGAAACTTCCATTTCTTAGATAAAATGCAGGTCTGAACCGCATATTTAGCGTCCATGAGTGAGAGAATGTTTTGGATTATAGAGTCTGGCAAGTTGCTTATCCTATCACTATTGATTTTCACCTTCTTTCTGCTATGTCTTTGACCCTCCATACTATGTAGCACGTACGATGAATAACAACGATACTCTTTCGAAGTGATTTCAATGGCAACATCCTAATATAATTCCAGACCAAAAAAAAAAACTTGCAATCAGGCATATGTAAACATCTTTACTTATATAGTTGTATGTATCAACACAAGTTTCCATCAACAGGTTCACTTGAGTTCCTTTTCTTCTTTAAAATTATAAAATTGATTTGTTTTGCATTTTGATTATGTAATTATTAATAATCTGTTAATCTGTTTAGTATTCCAGTGAATTTTATTGGAGTTGAAATTAATTAATGAAAATATTGAGGGATGGTTGAACCTGGATTGGAAAAGAAAGAAGCAACTGCAACATAAATTAAAAAATAAAAAATAAAAAAAAATGAAGAAAAGAAGAACCTGGTTATTGTTTTGTGGGATTTGGCATCTCCTTTGATCGATTTTCATCTTAATCTGACTTTCTCTTCCAACTCTCTATCTCTTACTCTGCTGGTTCCTACCATAACAGAGGAGGGAGATTTGCTTCTGGGAATATGGAGTAGAGCGGGAAAATCATCATTTTTGGCGCCAAAGATAGGCCAAGTAGGTTTATAGTCGGTAGTTTATTTATTTATTTATTTATTTTTCTCCTTCTTTCTTCTTTCTTTTATATATATATACAGAAATTCTATTATCAGTTCGAATTGACAAAAGTTATATCAGTTCCTTGCATGTGGACCACTGGATTTAAATACTTTGACTGACAAGTGCATACAGCCAAGTCAAAGTATTTAAATCCAGTAGCCCACATGCAAGGAACTGATAATAGAATTTCTGTATATATATATATATATATATTCTATTATCAATTCATCCTGACAATAAATATATCAGGATGAAAAATGTGAACAACTAGATTTATATACTTTGACTCAAAGTATGCACAGTCAAAACTTCTTTATAATCTGTAGTTCATATTCTTCATCCTAATATACTTATTGTTAAGACGAATTGACAATAGAAAGACTGATATATATATATAGGGTTTGGTTAAGTTACTGTTAACAGTAAAGTTACCGGATCAATTTCAGTCTTTAAATTTCAATCAAAGGGTGTATAAAATTAAGGATTTAAAAATAAAAAAAAATTAAAAATAAAACAAAAGGTAATCAACTCTCTCTTATAACTACCCTTACTATTAACAGTAATGTAGCAAAACCATATATATATATATATACGGTCCCGATCCTATCAGTGCATCCTGATATAACTTTATCAGGATATTGAATGTGAGCCACTCATTTATAATAGTGATTTGACAAGTGCATACATGCCAAGTCAAAGTATGTAAAACGAGTGGCTCACATTCAATATCCTTATATAATTATATCAGGATGCACTGATAGGATAATTTTCGTATATATATATATATAAACTCATTTCACCACCAAGAAAAATTGAGATGTTTTAGACTTTTAGTTCTAGTTGATAGGGCATTTTGGTTAGAAAATGAACCTCTTTTCAAGAGTGACAATAATTCTACTTTGTTGATGATGGATGAACTGATGAACCGATGAACCAGTTTTAATTATTTTTCTACCATTTAATTATTATTATTATTATTATTATTGGAAAGTGATGATGATGATGATAATAATAATAATAATAATAATAATAATAATAATAATTAAATTTCTAAATTTTATTTTAAAAATTTGGTCAGAGGGATATTTAGATCATATTATTATATTGTTTCTGGTTTGATGCAATTATCTATATAATCAGGGGAACTTATTGCAATTTGCCATGACAGAAAAATAGATGGCGTTAGGATTTGGGCAATTTCATATAGTTCAGGGGGTTTACTGACCAATAAGAATTCAGGGGGCAAATGAGCAACACGAATGTAGTTTAGGGGGTATCCGTACCATTAAGGCCCTGTTTGATTTTTCCACTTAGCACTAAATGGTACTTGATGTGTTTCATTCAGCTATTTTGTTTGATTTTTTAAGTGTTAAAATCACTTAATGAACCCCTAAAACCACTTGTTTTAAAAAGTGAAAAATTTTCACTTTTCACTTAACACAAATCCATTAGAATTTAATACAAAGTTTAGCTTCCAAAACTATCCTCACTAATTTAATCTATTTCCAAAACTAACCACTTGTTCTATAATGTGTTTTTTTTACATGAAATCTATAAATTATATAATTATCCAAGTTTATTCCAAATCAATTAAAGAATAAATTATGGGCCTTTGCCCCCACTTTAACCAAAAGAAATTAAAGAATAAATTATACACATGAAGTAGATTGCTAATAAGAACATATTGATGAACTTCATTTTGTCCGTAATATACACATGAAGCAGCTCATTAGTTTTATAATGTCATAGCTAAGAGTTTTGTAATTATTAAATTATATACAATAATATAAATTTGAAATATTATTAATAACTAAATAAATTTATTTTAGAATTAATTTATATGGTAGAGTTGTCTTTAATATATTAAAATGTAAATATATAATAAATAATAGTTAGAAGGGCATAGATGTAAAAATATTTATTTTCAGATATTTATAACTTGAAAAAATAAACAACTTATTACTTATATTCAGTTTTCAGTGGAAAAAAACAAACATGTTTTTCAGTTTTCAGTTTTTAGTTTTCAGTCTTTAGTAACATTCAGCATAGTTCTGTCTTCAGACAAAAAATCAAACGGGATCTAAGTCTTCTTTTTTTAAAAAAAAAAATTCTATCTCTTTGAGTTTTTTTTTAAATTTTTTTGGTATAAAAAGGGTATTTCCAAATTTTACCATACTTTGAAAGGGCCTGTTGGAATGAAAATCTTTTTTTTTTTTTTTTTTCGTTTTTAAAGTGATAATAATTTATAAATGATTCAATGACATTGGAAGTGATTTTGTTGTTGGAAATTGGCTTGTATTTTCACACGATCCAAACGGAATTCAACTTAACGGAAGTGGTCAACACGAAATCCGATTGGTATGGGTGAGATGTAAGTATGTGACAGACATATTAAGGACGCGTGAAGCTTTTGAAAGGTGCGTGAGAGCATGTGTGCCTTGGGTTTCTTGCTAGAAAAGTCTTGGAATTACTTTGGCTCCAAGTAAAAGACTTTGGCTCTAAGAATGTAGTTTTGACTTCAAGTAATTGAAATCTATAAAGAGGAGCACCTGAGAACATTAGAGGGTAGGTGAATCCAAAGAGTGAGACTCGATGGGGAACTCAAGGGATATCTGGTGGCGGGAGACCTAGGGGACATTCAAAGGTGCACTCCAAGAGAGAGAGCTGTAAGCTTAGGGCTAGGATGTGAGCTTGAGCTCGGTAAGGCTCAGTTGCAATTAGGGTTAGAGAAAAGTGCGTAGTTGTAACAACCGTGGTTTTTCTCTATTCTGGGTTTCCACATAAAAGCTTGTGTTATGTGATTGAATTTTCTTCATCTTATTTTTCTAGGTTTAGACATTATTTGTTTGTGGTGTATATTAAGCATACGCTTGCGTATCAACCTTTTCCAACATTTGCAATATTAACAATATTAAAAGATGGACATGTTTCTCGATCTAGTAATATTTCAAGTACAAATCATCGCACTGCATTTTCAAAGCTAACATATAATCCCCATTGAATTCAAAGAATTCAAGTTTTGGTGCAAATATCACAAGCTTGAAACAATCCATTTTAAAACCAGAATATCGCAAATCTGATATGATGAAATTTGAGTTTTACTAGGGAACGTACCACAAATTCTTTGAAACCAACCCATTCATAAATTCAAACCACGTCGAAAAAATAAAAAGCAAGAGAATGGTATATATAAAGTGGAAATATGCCTAAATAGCACTAAATCCATAGTGATTTCTTGGAATAGCGCTAGATTAACATTTTGAATTTAAAGGCATCAATGAACAAATTAAAATACCATCACCTTTTTATTTTATTACTTCTCTACCATTCGGTTTATTTTTTTTTTTCTTTCAAAAACCACAATTAATGGAGGACCAATGGAGGTGGAACAAACCTTCATTGGAGGTGTGTTCGACTTCCAATGGAGGTTTGTTCGACCTCTATTGGAGCTCGATGAAGAAGATGATGAAAAAAAAAATTGGAAAATGTTTTCTTTTGCACAATAAGTCTCGGAATTTGCAAAAACACTAAATAAATCTCTGAAATTACAAAATAAGTCTCGAAAATACACAATAAGTCTTGGAAATACCCAAATAAGTCTTGGAAACACAAAAATAAGTTTCAGGAAAAAAAAAATGTGAGACTTAGGGGTTGTTTGTTTTTTTCAATAAAAATCTTATTAGCTCTTATAACTTAAATTAAGATAAATAGGTTTGTTTATTTTTTCAATTTATATCTTATTTTTAGATATATATGTCTTATAGAAAGAGTAATTTTTTTTTTGCCCTTTCACTTATATAATAAGCCAATAGGGGCGTAGCTCAGCTGGTAGATGGACGAGCTTGGGGCTTGGGGCTTGGGACTTGGGGCTTGGGGCTTGGGGCTTGGGCAAATGACTCCCAGGTCAGCGGCTCAAATCCTACCAATGACGAAAGCTTTTAAAAAAATACTTGATTCCGGATTAATAGATATTGTCGAAAAAAAAAAAAAGAGTCATAATTAACACATTAGTAAGGTCAAATGGCGGTGAAACTTGACATAAGTAAGGCTTATGATCGGGTGGAATGGCGTTTTCTTGCCACAGTTATGAAGAAGATGCAGTTTCCGGATAATTGGATCAATCTTGTCCTAGATTGCATTCCGACAACCTCTCTCTCTCTCCTGCTTAATGGGAAGGCAGTGTGCTCTGTTTCTCCTTCGCGGGGTCTTAGGCAGGGGTGTCCTCTTTCGCCCTATCTGTTTCTCTTTTGTGCGGAGGCTTTTTCGGGTTTGATTTCGGCTTCAGAGAGGGATGGCCAGGTCTTGGGCACCAGATGTAGTAGGGGCAACCCTCTAATCAGTCATCTTTTCTTTACGGATGACAGCATTCTTTTTTGTAAAGCCTCTAGAGAGAGTAGTCTCCAAATTCGGGAAATCCTGGACATCTACGAGAAAGGTGAAACTTATTATAGCACGGTGTGTATAAAGCTATCTAGAGGGGGGGTGAATAGATTTTACGCTTTTTACCCAATTTTTCGTGTTAGTCAAAATTACGAAAATGCCCTCAAGATAATATAAACAAGCAAGTGTAATATGGTGCGGAAATTAAAACAACACTTGGTTTTTACGTGGAAACCCTCACGGGAAAAACCACGGGCTATGTAAGTAAGCCACACTCGAACCTCGAATCCACTAAATGTGCAAACGATTAAAACCTAATCCCGGAAGTAATCACACACCTACCTAATCCCGGTATGAGTGAACCTAGTCCTATTTGCTTGCGATCTAAGCAACCTAATCCCGGTTGCTACACACAAGACTTACTTTCTCTAGAAGAGAATACAACCCTAAGTGAATTTATGTGAATATCCAAAATGCAACATAGAGCAAGGGAAACCCTATATGCTTATCTAAGATGATTAATATGCAATTAAGAACAATCCTAGATATCAAAACTAAATGACATGTCAATTAGTTTAGCTAATCAATATTAAGCACAAAACCTAATATGCTAGCACAATACAACTTCTCAAACATACATCATACTCATCTCAATATTGTATCCAAAGCATACAAAATAACAAACAAGTAATTAATTGAGATTGCTAGATAAGAGAAACACAAAACATGTAAGATATTAGTGAAAAGCTTACCAAGCAAAGTATGATGAAGATTCCATGCAAGATGACATCTAGATGGTCTAAGATGATGCTAGATGATGATTGATGATCATGAAAAAGTGTTTGAGTGATTAAAAATGAGTTCTTTGTGTATTTTTCTTCTCTTGAAAAATATCCTAAGTATGAAGCATGAATAAGAACTCTTGTTGATGACCTAAAATCAAGTTAGCATATATATAGAGGCCATAAGTGAAGTGAGGTCGTTTTGAAAACTTGCCAGAAAATTGCTCTGTGCGCTGGTGGACCTGCGCTGGACGACAGGCGCAGGACCAGCGCACATGCACATTTTTGCTATGGCGCTGGACGACATGCGCTCACACAGGCGCCAGACCAGCGGAGCCATACTGGGCGATCAGCGCTGGTGGCCTTGCGCTGGTGTAGACCAGCGCACGACCGGCGACAGAGAACTGGACGATCTGCGCTGGTGTGGACCAGCGCACGACCAGCGGCACGCCACTAGGCGTTTTGCGCCGGTGAGCGGCGCTAGACGACAGGCACAGGTGGACCAGCGCACAGCGCACAGCCCACAACTTTGAACCCCACAAGCAATCATGCAAGGGGAACAAAGGTAAACTAAGATGCATCCTAAAAGCCTAAATGCTATGATGTTATAAACACAAGATGCAATCATAATAACAAGCAAGAAGAGATGTAAATAGGCATTGATGCACAACAAAAAGAAACACAACATACAAAGATTAAACATATGCATGAGTTGTGAGTGTGTGCAACTATCTCTTCAAGACAAGTAAGCACTTAGAGTATTACCTTTGGTGCTTGTCAATAATGAGGTCTTCAAAGGGCCTAAGCAATAACAACAACATCTAAACTACCCTTACAAAGAATCCCCACATATGGTTTGATCATGAAATAAGCCAATTAAAAACAACGGGAATCCTTACAATCTCCCCCTTTGGCTATTTCGTGACAAAACCATCACTCACATTGATTCCTCACAAAAAATTAAAACTACGGGACTACAATGATATTCTACATTACAAAGAGATAAGAGAATGCAACTTGAAGTCTTCAATCCTCTTGTAGAATAATCAATCCCTGAAAAGAGTTTCTAACATTTCCAATACAAGAAAAGTGTGAGATTAATCATGTGAGAACAATACCAAGCATTTGCATTTTTAGAATTTAGGCACAACATTACCAAATGTATGCAATGTATGATAAATGCAATGCTCCCCCTCAATGGGTTACTCCCCCTCAATGTATGTTCTCCCCAAAGTGCACAATAGCTTCTATATTTTGCACCTCCCCTTACCATATCCTACTCCCCCTTTTTGTCATGATATAGGCAAAGGAGTAGTCCCCAACCGGGTCACTCATAGCAACGAGAGATAGAAGCATGCAAGATGTGCATATACATATAAGTCACTTTATGCACTTCAATTAATTTGAGAGAAACAAGGAGATTTATTTTGAGAAAATGTGTGAATCCAACATGCTTTGCATACAAGACATATAGCATTCAAGTCCAAAATACAATGGTATTTGGCAAAGCAAATGACAAAGGTTTCTAATAAGAATTCAAACCAATTTCACCAATGTCATGGGAAAAGCAAGGATATAGAGATTATTGATTTCAATTTAAGAGCAACTATATCCAACTTTATAAGCGAAACATGGCATGAGCGACTTTGCACCCTATTTGATTTTTCCGGATAAGATATCCGTATGATAGTAACCATGTTCAACTAATAAAGAAAAAGATACATTTGGAATGTAAATTCCTTTGAATGGATACAAGATCCTTTATTCATTTTGAGTCTCATAAGCTTTCACACAAGTTTTGCATTTTAAGAATATGCAATCATCAATTCATGCTTTTCATGAGAGCATGTTGTATGAATTTCATGCTTTTTCATTTGACATAAGCATGTTATAAAAGAATCATCATGTCATGGAGATAACTATAGGTCATTCACATCATACTTCCTATGTAAATCTCCTAGTCCAAAAATGCATGTTTGAACATAAATATGACATGGATTGTAGACAAGCAAGGTTCACACTTATAGAATTTGAAAACATATATACATATGTACAACCAAGCTTACTCAAGCAATCAAAAGAAGAGGCATAAGATATTTCAAATTTTTTTTGCAAGATACAAGAATGCAAAATAGCTCTCTTTGCTTGAGTTCCCCATATAGGGTCAAGTAAATCACATCACTCCACAAGACATATCCCAATAGATCTACTAAGAGTTTTAAATCGAGTAGCATCTAATGGTTTAGTAAATAGGTCCGTAAGTTGATCATTAGTACCTACATGTTCAAGTACTATGCATTTATTTTCAACAAGCTCTCTAATGAAGTGATGTCGGATGTCAATATGCTTAGTTCTAGAATGTTGGACCGGATTCTTGGAAATATTAATGGCACTCATGTTATCACAAAAGAGAGTGAGAGTACCTTGGTTGAATCCGTAGTCCACTAGCATTTGCTTCATCCACATAAGTTGAGTGCATCCACTCCCCGCGGCTATGTACTCGGCTTCCACCGTGGACAAGGAAATCGAGTTTTGTTTCTTGCAAAACCATGACACCAAGTTGTTGCCTAGAAAGAAGCAACCGCCCGATGTGCTCTTCCTATCATCATAATTTCCTGCCCAATCCGCATCACTATATCCTACAAGACTAGGATTAGTGTCAAATGAGTACCAAATCCCATAATTAGAAGTCCCATTCACAAATCGAATGACTCTCTTAACCGAAAAGAGATGGGACTCCTTGGGATCGGATTGGTACCTAGCACAAACTCCTACACTAAATGATATATCGGGCCTACTTGCTGTCAAATAGAGCAAGCTCCTTATCATGCCACGATATAAGGTTTGGTCCACACTTTTACCGCTAGCATCCTTGCTTAGCTTCAAAGTGGTGCTCATAGGAGTATCACAATGTTTGGCTTTTTCAAGACCAAACTTCTTCACTAGGTTTTTGGCATATTTGGCTTGGGATATGAAAATCCCATCATCTAGTTGCCCAATTTGCAAACCTAGGAAGTAACTAAGCTCACCAACAAGACTCATCTCAAATTCATGAGACATGACATCAACAAATTGTTGGACTTTGGTGTTGTTGGTGGAGCCAAAAACTATATCATCAACATATATTTGAGCTATGAAAAGCTCATCATTGTCTCTCTTGATGAATAGCGTCTTGTCAACACTACCTCTTGTGTAGTTGTTGTCAACAAGAAATTGAGTGAGGCGCTCATACCAAGCCCTCGATGCTTGTTTCAACCCATAAAGTGCCTTCTTGAGGCGATAAACATGATTGGGGTGGTGTGCATCCACAAACCCCTTAGGTTGTTCAACAAACACTTCCTCTTGCAAGAAGCCATTGAGGAAGGCACTCTTGACGTCCATTTGGTGCAATTTGAACTTGTGCACACAAGAGATGGACAAGAGAAGCCTAATGGACTCTAAGCGGGCAACAGGAGCAAAAGTCTCCTCAAAGTCGATACCCTCAATTTGAGAGTACCCTTGTGCTACAAGTCTAGCCTTGTTCCGCACTATGTTGCCATCCTCATCGGATTTGTTCCTAAATATCCATTTAGTGCCTATGACATTAGTGGTCTTAGGCCTAGGAACTAGAGTCCAAACCTCATTCCTTTCGAATTGGTTTAGCTCTTCTTGCATGGCAAGAACCCAAAATTCATCATTTAAGGCTTCTTCAACCTTTTTGGGTTCAATTTGAGAGGTGTAGCAAGTATAGCTAATAAGATTAGCAAGTTGACGTCTAGTCCTAACACCCTCATTTACCTCTCCAATGATATCTTCTTTATCATGGAGTTTCCTAACCCATGGAGCGGGTTCTTTAGAGTCCAAGAGAGGAACTCTAGCAATAGGTTGTGTGTCATCATTGTTGACATTAGATGTCCCAACATTAGGAGACACCACAACCTTCTCCAAAGGAGAACCATCACTAAAAATAACCTCCTCCTCATGATCATTAGACTTGAGCCTAGTATCATCAAATACGACATTGGATGATTCCATAACGCTTAGAGTCTTTAAATTGAAAACTCTATAGGCTCTACTATTCAAGGCATGGCCAATAAAGATACCCTCATCACTCTTAGCATCGAATTTGCCAAGTTGATCACGGTCATTCAAAATGTAGCATTTGCTTCCAAAAGTGTGGAAGTAGCTAACATTTGGCCTCTTGCCTTTCCATAACTCATAGGAGGTGTTTCTAGTACCGGGCCTTAGGAAGACTCTATTTCCTATATAGCAAGCCGTATTGACGGCTTTGGCCCATAGATTCCTAGGGACATTGTTGCTAAGCAACATCACACGGGCCATCTCTTGAAGGACCCTATTTTTCCTCTCAACAACTCCATTTTGTTGAAGTGTCCTAGGAGCCGAAAACTCATGGGAGATACCTAAACCATTACAAAAGGTTTCAAAGGTAGCATTCTCAAATTCCCTCCCATGGTCACTTCTAATCCGTTTTATGCTTTTAATATTAGAGTTCATTTCATTTTGAAGTTTATTACAAAGCATTTTAAACTTATCAAAAGTTTCGGATTTTTCTTTAAGAAAATATGTCCATGTGAACCTAGAGAAATCATCAACACAAACAAAAATGTATCTCTTTCCACCCAAACTTTCGGTTTGCATGGGACCCATGAGGTCCATGTGGAGAAGCTCAAGAGGCTCCTTGGTGGTGAGATACTTACCCTTTTTGTGCATGCTTTTAGTTTGCTTTCCTTGTTGGCAAGGTCCACAAACACCATTGGCTTTCTTCCCAAGCTTAGGGAGGCCACGCACACACTCGAACTTTCCAAGGGTCCGTAGATCCCTAAAGTTCATGTGGCCAAGTCTTTCATGCCACAACTCAATTTGCTCATCCATGGACATATGATTAGATACAATACTAGCTTCAAGACAATAACAATTGTCGCTAGATCTCATGCCCTTCAACAAGGTTTGTCCATCGGGTTTTAGGATTGAGCAAAAATCTTTAGAAAATAAGACGGAATATCCTTCATCACTAAGATGTGAAATGCTTATTAAATTGGCTTTCAAGCCATCAACAAATAAAGCATTGGATAAGGAGGGTAATCCGGGAACGGAAATGGTTCCTTTCCCTTTAACATTTCTTTTGGATCCATCGCCAAAAGTGACATTTCCACCTTCCTCCATAACAAGAGTCTCGAAGAAACTCTTGTTTCCCGTTGTTGACGGTGATTTTTGGATTGCCACGCACTCAACAATTATATCAATTTAATATAAAACAAGAAAATTAAGAACGCATGCAACAGATTTTACGTGGAAAACCCTTGAACGGGAAAAAACCACGGCGCCCCTGAGGGCAGAAAAATAATACTAGGTTTTCGTTGCCTTATTACACTCTTAGATCTCTCTTACAGTTGCTCTCTTTTCTCTCTCTTTTTTTGAACCCCCTTCCCGAGGGATAGGTGGTTCTATTTATACATGATATTTAGGGTTTTTCCCTTGATTTTAGTCCTACTCGTAGTAGGATCTCCTTTCAGATTCGTACTGGGAATCCCACGTTGTTACGGATACAGATAGGTCTTCACCTTTTCCTCCCCTGATTCCTTGTTGTTTATGGGTTTCCTAAAGTGTAGGGTTTATTTCCGTGTTTCTGCCGAGTCGGTTTAGGCCCAGTGTGCTGGTACAGCGAGTACATTTATTTCTGGGTTTCGTTTCTTCGGCGACCATATATCTAGATTTGGCGAGTACATATCCAGTTTCGGCGAGCGTGTTTCTGACTTCTTTGGTTTCGAGGTACTTTGACATTGACTTGTTACATTTCCTTTATTGACCCGGTCAGTGAGTGACGTGGCAATCTTTATTGACTCTTTTTGATGACGTGTCGGGTTGGCGAATTTATGCATACAACAATACCCCCATAAATACTCCGAGCTGGGCGAATGATTTGTTCTTCTTACTTCGTTTGTCTCTGCGAGTAGTATTTGTTTTTATACTTACAAGGTTTCGATGCATTTTGTAATACCTCCTTCTTTCCTTTTTGTCACGCGCTGTATTGATTAATTGATTCTTCTGGTGCAAGCTTTCAACTTGGTCCACATAATTGTTGACGCACCTATTTACCTGACGGACGAAGGGACATTTTGACCGCTTGGCTTTCCCCGAGATACCACGTGTCTGTTTTCTGATGGTGGCTATTGCGGCTGGTCACTGTGGCTGTCATTCTCATTAATTGCATATCTTTTTACTTGATTTTCTTTTTTGAATTTCGAAACTCCCTCTTTTTAAGGCCCGATCGTTTCTTTTCTCCATTTCATTCTTTCCATTTTATTTCTCCACTGGTTTTCTCAGAGCAAAAAAAGAACAGTTCGATTCTTCGTTTTTATCTACCTTGTTGCTTCGAGTGCTCGCTACAGTCTTTTCCCTGTGTTTTTTATTTATCAGACAATTCACCGGAATCGATTATTCCTGCCTCTGTACGAATCTTCCGTGAATCTAGGGTTTTCCGGTGAGTTCCCATGGACCCTTCTTTACGCTCTTCTCTTTTTAATCGAATGATGCAAGCCATGGAGCTTGGTGATAAAAGTACTGCGGACAAAATTGAATCTCTGATTCGTAATTTTTGTCCAGATTCTTCGGTCCCAATTTCTGTTTATGTTCCGTCTTCTGGAGATGTTTTTATCCCTAACATCTCTCCTTCATCTTCTAACAGCGGTTCTCCAACAATGCCGAAATCTTCTAGACCAACAAGCAGTAGACGACGCGCTTCTAGGGTTCCACGTGAATCTCTGCTGGATGCGCAGACGATTGTCGACTCCGATGTTGAAGACCATCAGAGGGATAGGCTACGCTTCTCGCCAAACCATCCGTGTTCTTTTGATACGGAGGTAAACGTGGTCGGTGAGGTTGAGCTTTGTAAATACAAGAGTCGTTTTGACTTGCCAGACTCAGTGAATCTCATTTTACCTGGCAACCGGGCTGTGTGGAATCCTCCCGAAAACGCAGTCGCTACGGGGCCATGCTTAGCTGTGGGGTGACTCTCCCTCTTCAGCCTTTCATCGCTAGATTTCTTGCAGAGGCTCAAATTGCGCCGGCACAGCTCGCTCCAAATAGCTACAGAATATTGATGTGCCTGTGCCTCATGTGGAAGTTGAAGGGTTACGAGCCCCCTACTCCTCGTGAAATCCGCCATTTTTACACACTAAGGCAGGCGGGCCATGGTGGTACGTATTTCCTTATCTCTTCGCCTGTGGAGAGCTGGATTCCTGAGGGTGTGGCGAACCCCGGTCAAGTAGAAATCTCCGGCGATGAGAAGAAAAAGGGGTTCATCTGGGGTTTTCCTACTTCGAACAAGAGGTGGAAGAACAGCTGGTTTTTCGTTGATGGCGAGTGGGGTCGTGATTTGCCCGCTAGTAGTCGCCACAATTTCTTGGCGAAGAAGGTTCCCAGGCACTTCACATCGCCTGAAGCTTGGTTGAAGGCGGCCCCTGTTTTACTGAATAGAGAGGTTTCTCACCTCGCCGCAGCAGCTGTCCTCCCTTTGAGAGAAAGGGATAGGTCCTTCCTCTTGGATGAGGAAAAAATGATTTCCGAGGGGATTTTCACACGCCTACATGCAAGGCTTCCTCGCTGTAAGTCTTTGTCCACTCATTCTTTGTTTTACTATCTTATTCTGTTAGTTGATACTTTGTTTATTTTTCTTGCAGTGTGCGATTTTGACACAGTTTACGATCAACACGCCCGGGCAGTAAAGAATTCTGAGGCAACCAGTAGAAGACATGCTGCTGGGTTGGCCAAGGAAGGACTTGCTAGTCCGGATGGCGGCGATCCCTCCGATGGCGAGGAAGTTGGTGATATTCCTGAGGGTGGGGTCGAATCGGAGCAACCCCCTGTGTACACAGAGGCTGCTGTGAACATTCCTACTACGAATACTTCTGCTACAACCACTCCTGCAGCTACCTCCAGCCGCAAGGGAAAAGAAAAAGTTGAAGTTTCAGGGCCAGTCCGTGATACTCCTATTTTTGACGCGGATGTCCCTGAAATTCCTCTGGATCATGCAAATGATCTAACTCCTAGGACTGGTAGAGGAAAACGCCCGGCTGAGGGTACCCCTGACCATACTACTCGACCTTTGAAGCGGGCATCAAGAGTCGTGCAGTATGTTGTTTCTTCTGACGAGGAGGGTGCTGATGGACCTGTGTTCGCCAGAATTCCTTCTACTCATCCAACTGTGCCTGAAGCCCCCGCTGAAGGGATGAGTGAGGTAGCGTCTCCACCTCCTGAAAGAGTTGGTGAATTGAATGTTCCTGCTTTCTCTCCAACTGGTGCAGCTTCTCCTCCAGCGACTGTAGATGAGCCAAACGTGTCGTCTGCCGATCAGCCTGGGCCATCTGGTCAGCCGGGGCCAGCTGATAGGTCGGGGCCATCGAAGCAAACTGGGGCTTCTGCGTCAGGTTCGGCTATTGCCCGTGAAGTTCCTCCCGTGGATCCAACCGGAGTTGGTGAGGGAGAGGGGTGTGTGTCCCTTTCAGATTTCACGGCTGCAGAGATCTGCTCACATATAATGAACAACAATGTTTATATTGATGAGGGTTGGGAGCACATGAAGAGCAGATCCTGCAATAAGAAGATGGAATTTTTCTTTGATTGTCAGTCCCTGGTGAGTCTCTTGCGATATTTGTGTTTTGCGTTTTTCATTCGTATGTTTCCTGACTTGACTGTTTTTCTTTTTTAGATGATGTCTGAGTTGACCGACGCTTACAGGCGAGGGAATTTCCTTTCGAGGGATGTGAAACGCCTGCGGGAACAGACTTCTATTTTGGCCGCTGAGAAACTCTCTGCTGAGGAAATCCATACTCAGCATCTCGCTCAGATGAGGGAATCTGCGGATAGCTATCTTTCAGCTCAACTTGTCGCTGAAGATAAATTAGCTGCTGCTGAGGAAGAGATTCGTTTGCTGCGAGAGCAACTCTCCGCTAATCAAGAATCACTCGCAGCACGTTTTGAGGCTGAGCAACTGGCTGAGGAGGCAAAGGAGAAAGCTGAGCGTGAAGCCTTGGACTTGCGCAACCAGTTGTCCTCGCATGAAGTTATTCTGAACGATCTCAAGGTTGTGCTGGAGGTTGAATCGGTTGATCGTTTCAAGAGATCCCCTGCCTATGACGCGCTTTTATTGCGTGAATTTGAAAAAGGCATGAGGCAGGCGAAGAAATTCTTCGCCATGAAGGATCACTCCAATGAGAAAGCTCTGGGGCGTTTCGATTGGTCTTTTCAACAGAATATGGCCAGCGGAGTGGACTCGATTAAAGAGCAGATAAAACGTTGGAAAGCCCACTGTCGCTACAACATGACTGATCCCCAGCAAGCATACCTTCAATACTTATTATTCGGGTCGGAAGGGCAGCTTTTCTGGTTCTGGTGCTGAGCCTGACTTGGGTCCTGTTGCTGGAAGGGATTATGAGCGTTTTATGCCAGAAGGGGATGAGGAAGTCGCCTGGCCTTCAGACGAGGAGATCGAAGATGAGGAAGATAGCGAGGGCCCTTCTGCAGCTAGTTGACTTTTTGTATTTTCATTCTTAATTCTTTAATTGTAAATAACTTTATTTATAAGAAGTTATAAACTTTTTCTTTGTTCAGCTGCTTTTACTGAATTTTCGATTTACTCAGTATTTCACCAAGTTTTTAGCACATTTTGCATTCAGCTGCCGTTGCTGGATTTTGGCGTACTTAGCGTTTCACTAAGTTTTTAACTTATTTTGTATTCAGCTGCCGTTGCTGGATTTTGGCGTACTTAGCATTTCACCAAGTTTTTAACTTATTTTGTATTCAGCTGCCGTTGCTGGATTTTGGCGTACTTAGCGTTTCACCAAGTTTTTAACTTATTTTGTATTTAGCTGCCATTGCTGGATTTTGGCGTACTTAGTGTTTGTCAGGACGTATCCGACCATACACCAAATTTTTAACATGTTTTTATTTATTCAGCTGCCATTGCTGAGTTCTGGCGTACTTGGTGTTTATTCAGGGCGTATTTGCCCATACCAAGTTTTTCTCCGGAGATCTTATTCTCCTTGTGGGGGCGATCCCCAATTTCTGTAGCTTGGGCTATGGCGACTAAGTCGCTTTTGGCTTGCTTTTAATTTCGTTGAGTTGTCACTTATTCTCACTGCTGCGAGTACGAAACTCGTCTTTACGCAATGGTATTGACATATGTCGGTGAGTGTCCTTTTGTAATTGGCGAGTCAAGTCGCGATTTCTCAGTAATAAATTACTCTTTATTTGGATAATTCCTGCAACTTTGTTAACATAATCACAAAGAAAAGAAAACAAATACTAAAACGAAAAACTATTCTAAGAAAAATAAAAGGCTCACACCAATTCGAAATTTGACCCCCAAGTTATGGATAATATATCTTCAAGTACTGCGCATTGCATGGACGGGGTAGTTCGCCAAAACCTTCTCAAGTGATGCGATATGCCCCGTGGCCAGCTATGCCTGTAATCTGATAAGGCCTCTCCCATTTGTCTACGAGTGACCCTGCAGCTTTGTCTTTTGTTCCTTGGTTCACCCTTTTCAACACTAAGTCGCCCAGCGAGAACCTTCTTTCACGCACATGTGAGTTGTAATATCTGGCTACCCTATGTTGGTACGCAGTATTCCTTATTTGCGCGCGCTCTCTTCTTTCCTCTAACTCATCTAGGCCACACTTTAGCATATCAATGTTGATTTCTGGCTGAAAAAGTTGCACCCTCGGCGAAGAGAAAGATGTTTCCACGGGAATGACAGCTTCAGCTCCATATGCCATGGAATATGGGGTCTCGCCTGTTGAACTCCTTTCTGTGGTTCGGTATGCCCAAAGTACCTGTGGTAATTCGTCTGCCCAGCTGCCCTTTTTAACTGCCAATTTAGCCTTCAGGTTATGTTTTATGATTTTGTTTACTGCTTCAGTCTGGCCATTCGTCTGTGGGTGTGCTGGAGAGGCATAGTAGTTGTTGATGCCGTACTGAATTTCCTCCCGTCGAATTGGGTCCCATTGTCCGTGATGATGGTGTTTGGTATCCCGAATCTGTAAAGGATATTTTTCTTCATAAAGCTTACAGTGTTTGCTTCAGTTATGTGTACCAATGGCTCGGCTTCTACCCATTTTGTAAAATAATCCACAGCTACTATGGCATGTTTTGCTCCTCCAGTTGCTGTTGGCATTGGGCCGATCAAGTCAATCCCCCACATGGCGAACGGCCAAGGCGAGGTAATACTTTGCAAGAGTTCAGGCGGCTGTCGGATGTTATTAGCAATCTTCTGACAAGCCTCACATCTCGCTGCCACCCTTTTGGAGTCGGCGAACAGTGTTGGCCAGTAAAAACCCTGCCTTAATGTTTTGTGGGCTAGACTGGCGCCCCCAGCGTGGTTCCCACAATTTCCACTATGTATGCTTCTCAGGATACCTTCTGCTTCTTCAGGCCCAACACATCTCTGTAGTGCCCTCGAGTATCCCCTTTTGTACAGTTCTCCATTGAGTATTGAGTATCTTGTAGCTCTGTACTTCAGCCGCTTTGCTTCTAACGGGTCACTTGGGAGTACATCATTGATGAGATATTCTTTGATTGGTGTGATCCAGCTGTCCCTTTCGCCAAAGATTGCCCCAACTTCCTTTGTTTTAACTATACTCGGCTGCAATAAGCGGATCATAGAAATATTTTTGGGCCAGATGCTGATTGTGGCAGATGCCAGTTTGGCCAAGGCATCAGCTTTCTCGTTTTCTTCTCGGGGGACATGAACAATCCTGTATTCTTTAAATCTTTTTAATAACTCCTTTGCCAATTCCAGGTAGGTGATCATGCTCTCATCTCTTGCTTGGTATTCATCTAGTACTTGATTGACAACAACTTGAGAGTCGCTAAAAACTTCCACTTCGTCTGCTCCTAGGACTGTGCTAATTTTTAAACCTGCTATGAGTGCCTCGTACTCGGCTTGATTGTTGGTAGCTTTGAAGTCAAAACGCAAGGCACATTCGACTGAATCTCCTTCTGGGGTTGACACTACTACCCCTGCCCCGCTGCCATGCGTGTTTGATGAGCCGTCAACGCGGAGTTGCCATTTATATATTTTTTTATTTTCTTCCTCCATCATTCTCGCTACTTCCACGTTTGGTTCGGTGAACTCTGCTACAAAGTCTGCCACTGCCTGGGCTTTAATTGCTGTCCTTGGGAGGTACTCTACATCGAATTCACTTAACTCGATTGCCCACTTTGTTAATCGACCGGATACTTCTGGTTTCTGCAGGATTAACTTCAGTGGGCAGTTGGTGTATACTCTGATTTTATGAGCCTAGAAATATGGCCTCAGTTTCCTCGCTGCTGTTATTAGAGCTAGTTACAATTTTTCAGCTGGCGAGTATCTGGTTTCGGCTGGCAACAGTGCTTTGCTGGTGTAGTATATTGGTTTCTGGATCCCATCTTCCTGTTTTACTAGCACGGAACTTGTGGCTGCTCCAGAGACGGACAAGTACATGTACAATGTTTCTCCTGTTTCTGGTTTTGATAGCAGCGGTGCTTGCCCTAGGTAATCTTTCAAGGCTTGGAAAGCCTTTTCACACTCCTCATTCCACTCGATTCCCTTTCCCTTTTTTAGAGCTTTGAAAAATGGTAGGCATCGGTCTGTTGATTTGGCTATGAATCTGCTCAGCGATGCTAAGCACCCTGTGAGTTTTTGAACGTCTTTCAGAGTTCTTGGCGAGACCATTTTTGCTAGTGCTTGGATTTTTTCAGGGTTCACCTCTATTCCCCTTTGATGTACTTGATATCCGAGAAACCTCCCAGATGGTACGCCGAATACGCATTTTGCTGGATTCAACTTCATTCCATACTTGACCAGCACGTCGAATGTTTCCCTCAGGTCATCTATATGTCTATCCGCTGTGGTGCTTTTTGTTAGCATATCGTCAACGTAGACTTCCATATTTCTCCCGATTTGTCTGGCGAACATTCTGTTGACCAAGCGCTGGTAAGTTGCCCCAGCATTTTTTAGGCCGAATGGCATGACTGTGTAACAATACAACCCCTGATCTGTGGTGAACGCTGTCTTCTCTTCGTCTGGCTTGTGCATCTTTATTTGGTTATATCCTGAATATGCATCCATGAAGCTCAACGTTTCATGTCCAGCTGTTGCATCGACTAACTGGTCAATCCTTGGTAGCGGGAAGCTATCCTTGGGGCAGGCTTTATTCAGATCGGTGAAGTCGACGCACATCCTCCATTGATTGTTTTTCTTTTTCACTAAGACCACATTCGCCACCCATTCTGGGTATTTAACTTCTCTGATTGACCTTGCGGCGAGCAATTTTGATACTTCCTCATTTATCGCTGCACTTCTTTCTGGGTTGAAACTCCTCCTTTTTTGCACAACCGGCTTGCATTTCTCATTCACAGCCAGATTGTGCGAAATTACACTTCTATCAATCCCTGGCATGTCTTCGTGGCACCAAGCGAAAATCCCCCTATATTCCTTCAACAAGTTTGTCACATCTTTCTTAACTTGTTTAGCCAGCTTTGCTCCTATCTTTACTGTTTTGTCTGGTTCCGCTTCGTCTAGAATAACTGACTCAGTTGGTTCTTCTTTCTCTCTGCTCGTTTTGTCCCTTGGGTCCAGTTCGAAGTTTCCCGGACTATCTTCCTGCACCTCCCTGTCCACTTCGAATATGTTTAAGGTTTCCATCCCTGCTTTATCTTTGAAGATTGATAGGTTGGCGCGGCGAGCCATCTCCTGTGACCCTCTCAATTCGCCGACACCAAATTCTGTAGGGAATTTTATTTTCAATGCATGGGTTGAAGTGACAGCTCGAGCTTTGTTAAGAAACGGTCGGCCAAGTAAAGCATTATACGGCCAATTGTGGATGTCAACCACGACAAAGTCCAAAAATTGACCGATTTTGAGTTTTCTCGTCTCTCTGGCGATAACGTGATACCATCTTCTTGTCATCCTTTCGATCCGATTTTGAGTCAGGTTTGTGTCCATGCACGTAGCTACCCCCTTGTGCTACTTCTTCTTCTTCTGCTAATGCATAGTCGCCAGCTATTTCCATCATCTCTTCATAAGTTTTTGGTCTCTCTTTTCGCAGGTCAAAAGATAATCGCCCGCTTTGTAACCCATTGGTGAAAGCGGCAATCACAGCTACATCGCTGGCATCTTCAATTTGACCAACTTCCTTACCAAATCTTGCTAGGTACTTCTTGATTGACTCATTGTGCTCCTGTTTCAAATTTGATAAATGAGCGAGTGACTTCCTTCTCTGCACGCTCCCCATGAACTGTCTTATGAATGCCTTGCTGAGGTTTGAGAAACTGCTTATACTTCCGGGCGGAAGTCTTCCAAACCACCTAGAGGCGAGATCGCCGAACGTTTGAGGGAAGGTGAGGCATAAAAGCCCGTCATTAGATGAATACTGGGCCATGATGTTGCGGAATCGGTGAACATGCTCATTCGGGTCCCTGTTCTCCTTGTACTGCTCAATGGTGGCATTCTAAATCTGTCTGGGAACTGGGTGCGAGCAATATCAGCAATGAATGGGCTGTCTGACTCATCATCTGAAGATACGTTACGACCGTACCTTCGTGCCATCGCTGAAACCTTTCTTGATAGCTCTTGTAGGGTGACATCTCGCTGACCAGTCGGCTCTCCTACTGGATCAAGTCTGCTCTTAATTGTCATTCTCCCATGGTTGTTCCTATTATCCGGGCTCCTTCGATCTTCTGTGCTTTCGGATCTCCTTCGCCGTGTTCTTTTGGACCGTAACTCTCTTTGTGGGCGCGGACTCTTATCTTCAGACGAGATAGAACGGTGTCTCCGTCGGTTCCGTTGGTATGTGTCACTGGAATTGACCCCATGTGTCCGCGCCTGGTCTCGCTCCTCTCTGGATTCTTCATTCATCACACCTTTTCCTTTCATTTGTTTTCTCCTTTCGAAATACTCTGGGTGGTCCTGGGGAGTTTCCTCGGCGGATTGTCTTGCTTGAGTATCAGGAATTGCGATGTGAACTTCTGATCGTAGCTTTCCGGGAGGATGGATTCCAGGGGTAGTTAACTCATAAGGGGATGAAACTCCCAAACCGATGGGAAGCGAAAGCCCTATCTTGTTGGCTTCGCTGATTAGGTTTACCAACGCAGCTTGGAAGTGCTGCAGAATCCCAGGGTCGGCGGCCCTAGTCCCTGGTGTTGCCGCCGATTATTCCCCGATCGTTACTGCCCTATCTCCTGTCGGCGCAGCTGGTTCAATAACCTGATCTCCGCTGGAGTTAACGTCTCTGTCACTGTCGTTGCTCATGTTCATGTTCTTTAATTCGCAAGGGTTCCTCGAAGTTTTTTTTTTTGTAAAGCACCCCTCCTTCTAGCGCCAATTGTTGACGGTGATTTTTGGATTGCCACGCACTCAATAATTATATCAATTTAATATAAAACAAGAAAATTAAGAACGCATGCAAAAGACAGATTTTACGTGGAAAACCCTTGAACGGGAAAAAACCACGGCGCCCCTGAGGGCAGAAAAATAATACTAGGTTTTCGTTGCCTTATTACACGCTTAGATCTCTCTTACAGTTGCTCTCTTTTCTCTCTCTTTTCTCTCTCTTTTTTTGAACCCCCTTCCCGAGGGATAGGTGGTTCTATTTATACATGATATTTAGGGTTTTTCCCTTGATTTTAGTCCTACTCGTAGTAGGATCTCCTTTCAGATTCGTACTGGGAATCCCACGTTGTTATGGATACAGATAGGTCTTCACCTTTTCCTCCCTTGATTCCTTGTTGTTTATGGGTTTCCTAAAGTGTAGGGTTTATTTCCGTGTTTCTGCCGAGTCGGTTTAGGCCCAGTGTGCTGGTACAGCGAGTACATTTATTTATGGGTTTCGTTTCTTCGGCGACCATATATCTAGATTTGGCGAGTACATATCCAGTTTCGGCGAGCGTGTTTCTGACTTCTTTGGTTTCGAGGTACTTTGACATTGACTTGTCACATTTCCTTTATTGACCCGGTCAGTGAGTGACGTGGCAATCTTTATTGACTCTTTTTGATGACGTGTCGGGTTGGCGAATTTATGCATACAACACCCGTCATGTGCCTAGAGCACCCACTATCCAAGTACCAAAAATTAGAAGAATTTGCCTTCAAGGCTATTTGTGCAACATGGCAAACATTTTCATTCTTTCTAATCCACTTAGCAACAATTTTAGCTTTCCTAGTGGTCTTTGGTACATGTGCTCTACTATTTCTAGGATCATGCAAATCAATATTTTCATTCCTAGAAACATGCATCTTGGCTCTATTTTTTCTCTTTTCAATCATGCTTTGTTTTCTACACATTTTAATATATTGAAAGCAATTTGGTCTAATATGACCATCACAATCACAAAAGTGACAAATAGGGATGAAATAAGGAATCATACCTTGCCTTTGTGCACGTATGGGAGCTTGTCCATGTCTTTGTGGATAAGTGGGTTCAATCCATCTTCGTTGTTGAACCGGTCTAGGTTGCTTCCAAGCTTGAGGTTGCATGATTGGTCTCTTTCCTTTGTGAGCCAATTTTGGAGGAGTGTTGGCTTGAGGGACCCTAGGGGGTTGAGCTTGAGATTTCCTTCTTGGCCCCATTTTCACTTGAGCATTAGAACATTGTCCTACTTCTAACTTCTTCCTAGGAGGTTGCACAAATGAAGTTTCTTCGTTCTTCAAGCTCTTGACAAACACGGTCTTGTTAGAGGTTGAGATTTTCTTGCCATCATCATACCCAAGACCTCTCTTGTCACTTGGACTCTTTCCAACACCAAGTAAATGATCAAGCTTCTTGGTGCTAGAATCTATCCTAGCCAAGGACCCTTTAACTTCTACAAGTTCCCTCTTCAAGCCTTCTTCACTTCTCTTGGATAAGTCTAACTCCTCAATTAACTTATCCTCTCTCCTCTTCAATCTTTCCACTTGTTCACTTAAGTGGTCATTGTGAGCCAAAAGTTCAAGGTTTTCTTCTCTCAACCTCTCAATCTTTCTTGTGCTTTTAAGTGCTAAATCATTGAACTCGGCATGGTATTTAGCAAGCACCTTTTGCTCCACAAATTTCTTTTTGGAACTAGAAGAGGAGTCACTTTCTACTTCACTTGAGTCATTTTCCTCTTGACTCATTTCCTCTTTCTCACTACCACTTTTGCTCTTATGTGAGGAAGCAAAAGCTAGGAGGTTAGCCATGAGCTCTTCTTCACTTGAAGACTCATCTTCCTCATTGGAGTCATCACTACTCCCACTCCAAGTGGCGGCCATCACTTTGCTCTTCTTCTTTTCATTGTGATTAGCACATTCGGGGGCAAAGTGACCAATCCCACCACATTCAAAGCATCGGACCCCTTTCCTTTCGGTCCTCTCTTGTCTAGGCTCAAACTTCTTGAAGGAACTCTTTTTCTTCAAATCTTGTCCTCTTGACCCAAATCCCTTCTTCTTCTTGAACCCCATAACCTTGTTGAACCTTTTCACAAATAAGGCAAGGTCTTCATCCGATTCATGCTTTGCCTCCTTTGCATCCTTAGATGCTTTCAAAGCTATTCCTTTAGACTTCTTAGGAGGAGTAGTGGTACTAGGAGCCTTCCTAGACTCATATGCAAGGAGACGCCCAATCACCTCACTTGGCTTCATATCCATGTAGCCACTATTTTCTTCTATGGCCGTCACCTTGGATTCAAACCTATCGAGGAGAGATCTCATAATTTTTTACTTGACTCTCCTATCCGAATACGGGTCTCCGAGTTGATGGCTTTGATTTACAATGTCCATCAATTTGATTTCGAAGTCATTGAAGCATTCATCCTCTCCCATCCTAAATAGCTCAAACTGAGTTTGGAGGACTTGAAGCTTGGACTCCTTCACCACCTCGGTTCCCTCATGTGCAACTTGAAGGATGTCCCATGCCACTTTGGCAATCTGAGTATTCTGAATAAGCTTGTACTGATTCTCATCCATAGCACACATAATGGCATGCATAGCCTTCCTATTCCACTTAGAAGCCTCAAACTCTTGCGCGTTCCATTGCGCCTTAGGCTTCAAAACATCTTGTCCTCCACCCGCGGGAGTCATCATAGGGAGATCATATCCGTCTTCCACCGCCATCCATGCACGGTCATGAATTTGGCATATGTAGGATTCCATCTTCCCTTTCCATTGGGAATAGTTCAATCCGGTAAGAAGTGGAAGTCTTGTGCTAGAAGCTCCTTCGTGGCCACCACCATTTCCACCGTTTCCACTCATAGTGTTTATGAATGAATGAAATGAATGCAAATGTATGAATGATCAAAAATCACACAAAATGCAAAACACACCAAAATAAGCAAGGATCACCTATGTATGTCTAGGAACCCGCTCTGATACCAATTGAAACTTATTATAGCACGGTGTGTATAAAGCTATCTAGAGGGGGGTGAATAGATTTTACGCTTTTTACCCAATTTTTCGCGTTAGTCAAAATTACGAAAATGCCATCAAGATAATATAAACAAGCAAGTGTAATATGGTGCGGAAATTAAAACAACACTTGGTTTTTACATGGAAACCCTCACGGGAAAAACCACGGGCTATGTAAGTAAGCCACACTCGAACCTCGAATCCACTAAATATGCAAACGATTACAACCTAATCCCGGAAGTAATCACACACCTACCTAATCCCGGTATGAGTGAACCTAGTCCTATTTGCTTGCGATCTAAGCAACCTAATCCCGGTTGCTACACACAAGACTTACTTTCTCTAGAAGAGAATACAACCCTAAGTGAATATATGTGAATATCCAAAATGCAATATAGAGCAAGGGAAACCCTATATGCTTATCTAAGATGATTAATATGCAATTAAGAACAATCCTAGATATCAAAACTAAATGACATGTCAATTAGTTTAGCTAATCAATATTAAGCACAAAACCTAATATGCTAGCACAATACAACTTCTCAAACATACATCATACTCATCTCAATATTGTATCCAAAGCATACAAAATAACAAACAAGTAATTAATTGAGATTGCTAGATAAGAGAAACACAAAACATGTAAGATATTAGTGAAAAGCTTACCAAGCAAAGTATGATGAAGATTCCATGCAAGATGACATCTATATGATCTAAGATGATGCTAGATGATGATTGATGATCATGAAAAAGTGTTTGAGTGATTAAAAATGAGTTCTTTGTGTATTTTTCTTCTCTTGAAAAATATCCTAAGTATGAAGCATGAATAAGAACTCTTGTTGATGACCTAAAATCAAGTTAGCATATATATAGAGGCCATAAGTGAAGTGAGGTCGTTTTGAAAACTTGCCAGAAAATTGCTCTGTGCGCTGGTGGACCTGCGCTGGACGACAGGCGCATGACCAGCGCACACGCACATTTTTGCTATGGCGCTGGACGACATGCGCTCACACAGGCGCCAGACCAGCGGAGCCATACTGGGCGATCAGCGCTGGTGGCCTTGCGCTGGTGTAGACCAGCGCACGACCGGCGACAGAGAACTGGACGATCTGCGCTGGTGGACTGCGCTGGTGTGGACCAGCGCACGACCAGCGGCACGCCACTGGGCGTTTTGCGCCGGTGAGCAGCGCTGGACGACAGGCGCAGGTGGACCAGCGCACAGCCCACAACTTTGAACCCCACAAGCAATCATGCAAGGGGAACAAAGGTAAACTAAGATGCATCCTAAAAGCCTAAATGCTATGATGTTATAAACACAAGATGCAATCATAATAACAAGCAAGAAGAGATGTAAATAGGCATTGATGCACAACAAAAAGAAACACAACATACAAAGATTAAACATATGCATGAGTTGTGAGTGTGTGCAACTATCTCTTCAAGACAAGTAAGCACTTAGAGTATTACCTTTGGTGCTTGTCAATAATGAGGTCTTCAAAGGGCCTAAGCAATAACAACAACATCTAAACTACCCTTACAAAGAATCCCCACATATGGTTTGATCACGAAATAAGCCAATTAAAAACAACGGGAATCCTTACAAAAGGATCCAGGCAGAAAATTAACTTGAGCAAGTTAAAGATCACTTTTAGTCCCAAGGTGCTTCCTTCGGTTAAATATGATATTATGGACATCCTTGAAATTAAGGCCAGCAATTCCCATGATTGCTACCTTGGTCTTCCTTCGGTTGTGGGGAGGAATAAAAGGGTTCTGTTTAATGATGTGAAAGAAAAAGTTTGGAGGAAGTTGAGGAGTTGGAACGGCAACCTTTTCTCTTTAGGTGGCAAAGAGGTTTTGATCAAGGCAGTGGCTCAAGCCGTTCCAACTTATTATATGAGTATGTTTAAGCTTCTGATGGGGTTGTGTAATGATCTCAATGCTATGTCTTCCAAGTTTTGGTGGGGATCGAAGGATGGGAAGAGGAAAGTAAGTTGGATCAGCTGGAAGAATTTATGTATCCCAAAGAGCCGAGGTGGTTTGGCCTTCAAAGATATTTCCTTGTTCAACCAAGCTCTTCTTACAAAACAAGCTTAGTGCATCATTTCATCCTCGGACTCGCTGGCTTCACAGGTTCTCAAGGCCAAATACTTTTCTTCTAAGGATTTCCTTTCTTCGGAAGTAAAGGTGGGTTGCTCTCATGTTTGGAGAAGTCTGCTCTGGGGAAGGGAGCTTCTGTTGAAGGGCATGCGCTGGTCCGTGGGGGATGGCTGCAGCCTTAGGGTGTTTCATGACAAATGGATCCCTCGTCCGAGTTCTTTCAAGCCGATCACTTTCGACCCTGGAATCAATATTTCTGTCTCGGAATTGATGGATAGGCCTCGGTTAGGTTGGGATGTGGCAAAAATAGATCAATTCCTGCTACCTGTAGAAAAAGATGCTATCCTTTCCATTCCAGTTGGCTATAGGGGGTGGGGGTAAAGACTCTTGGTGTTGGCATTTTGAGAAAAAGGGCGAGTATACGGTTAAAAGTGGTTACCAGATGGCTCTTCAAGACAGGATTTTAGATTCGTGCTCCAATTCTTCCGATAATAGTTCTTGGTGGAACTCTATCTGGAATTTAAATATTCCACCAAAGGTTAGAATCCTTATTTGGCGCCTTTGTATGAACGCTCTGCCCTGCCTTGATAATCTGTGGAAGCGGAAAATAGTGCCCTCTCCTGCTTGCAACATGTGTGCTTATGGTATTGAAACAACTGGCCATACTCTTTTTGGTTGTAAGGCTGTTAAAAAGACCTGGTTCTGTACAAGGTTTAGGTCTTTTCTGGTTGGGTTGAAACATCTCTCGGTCCAGGACATTCTTCAAAAGCTGTCTAACCAGGCTTCAATGGATGAGTTTGAGTTGGTGTGTATGGTCGCTTGGGCTATCTGGGATAATCGTAATGTGCTGAATAACTGTGGTAAGGAAATAGAGCCGATGTTGGTGGTGGCAAGGGCGTCGGATCTATTGGCTGAATATAAGAGTACAAAAGTTGCAACTTCTCCTTCTCCTATTATCTCCCCTGTAATGCCTCCCTCTGCCTGGTTGCCCCCTCCTCCGGGCCATCTGAAGCTCAATGTTGACGTGGTCATGCACCAGAGCTCCAGGATGTGTGGAATTGGTGTGGCTGTCAGGGATTTTAAAGGGAAGGTTTTGTTAGCCCGTTCAAGCCAGATGCAAGGTTCTTTTGCTTCATAGTTGGGTCACCTCTTGGCCATCCATGAGGGCCTCTTGATTGCTAAATCCTATGGCCTCCCTATCTCGCAGGTGGAATCACCTTCCTTTTCGGCTATTTCTCTGTTAAGTTATAAGTCCCCCTATGTTGGGGATTCTAAATTTATTGTCAATGACATTTTGGCTTTGTTGTTAGAAGCGGGAATTTGTAAGTGCCAAGCCACCCCTCCTTTAGGGAATTCCTTAGCACATAACCTCGCTTCGTTAGCCTTCTCCTCTGTTCATGAGTGTCTATGGCTGGATTCCAGTCATGTTTTCCCTTCGTTTGTGTAATGTTCTGTTTTAGTTTCAAAAAAAAAAAAAAAAAAAAACACACATTATAGCTACTTCCACAATTAACCTTGTATGATTATTCTATTACCAAAAATAACCTTAACAAAAAAAATCCTTAATTTCCTAAACAACTCTAACCATAACCCTAACACTAACATAACCCTAAATTGACCTAGAAGGAGGCGGCATTGCCTCCCTGGGATTTGACCGGATGAGGCCGGTCGGCCTTCTCTTTGATTCCGACGGGCCACATCAATCTTGTACACACAACACACCACAATCCATCCATCGACACCGGAGACGCGGAGAGATATGATAAGCCATATCTTAGTACAATCAAAGTCTAGATTGTCGACAAGTTGGTGGATCCGGCCACCATGCTACTAGCAAAATGCTATTGGATGAGATCACTTCCGCGGTGATGGTGCTTCGTACATCTGTCGTCAAAGAATCTTGCCTTAAGAATGGCCTGTCCAATCAGCCGGCCTCCGTCGCCACCCTTAAAGGAGGCCTTCTCTTGATACAACAACGAGGAAGGAGGCAATCCCTCCTTTCCTTGACATTTTTTTAAAAAAATTTATTTATTTTAAATAATATATTTAAATTAATATATAATTATAAATGAAAGTAAAGAAAAAAGTAAATATATGTTGAAAAATAAAAGAGGGTGAACAACCGAATATATTAACAGTTAAATTATTCCTTTAGATGGAGGTAGAATAGTAAAATCAAAATCATTTAATATTTAAGTTATATAGTCTCAAATAAAAAAACAAACAAACGTGCATGTCTTGATAAAACAAACAAACGTTGATGTCTTAATATTTAAGTGATATTGAGTGACTTAAATAAAATAAGGTCTTTTAATACTTAAGACAAAAACAAAAAAAACAAAACAAAACAAAACAAAAAAAACAAAAAAACAAAAAAAAATTCAAATGGGAACTTAGTTTTGTGATTGTATTTTAAATGTATTTACGTCAAATTTATGTTTTAAGTGCTATTGAAACTTAAATTATTAAGTTAGTGCT
Organism: Acer yangbiense; assembly: GCA_008009225.1. Lineage (NCBI taxonomy): Eukaryota > Viridiplantae > Streptophyta > Magnoliopsida > Sapindales > Sapindaceae > Acer > Acer yangbiense. The sequence goes on along the minus strand of CM017772.1, from coordinate 23,413,480 downwards.
AGTCTTAAAAATATGAGTAAAGAGTGTTAGAAAAATTTTGAACCCTATATATCAAAGGATATTACAACCCAATAGACTAATCTTTTGGGTTGTAAAACTATAATATACAATTTCTCACCGACACAAAAAAAATACACAAAAGTATGGAAATTTAACATGGGAGAGAATGTGATCCATTAGACACCGGCAAGTTGCTTAACCGATCCATCTCTATTTAATTAACGATTTAGCTATTTACTTATTTCTAGCATATAGCTGAACATCCATCTTCTAATATACATATAATAAAATAACATTTCATAAGCTAAATATATACTTCTGTCAAACACCAAGGGTCCTCTGCCTTGGTAGTCGGAGATGGCAGTTGGAGACTTCAAAATAAACCAACTCCGATACAAAATTCTTGACTTGTTTCCACAAAAGTTTAGCTGCAACTTCATGAGTACGGGTTTCAGATCTCTTCCAATATAGTGGCCAAACCAACCAACTGTTCTTCTCCGGTCTCCTATAAATGTCACAACACAATAATACCAAATCAGAAAACAATATTTTAAAATCAAGAAAAATTATTAGTATCCTGTCAACTTCATGAAAATCAACAGCAACCTTTCTAGAAAGTTACAAGGTCATAACCTATAGATCCTTTTACATTACAAGAAACAAAAATTTAAGAATCAGAAAGGATGCCTGTCAAAAAAATAAAAGAATCAGAAAGGATGTTTGTCTATGCACACAGTGAGGATTAAAATGAAACCAAGTAAGATCCAGCATTACAAAGAAATGATAAGAGAGTCAGCAATATTTCATCAATTCACCATATAAATAATTGAATTTGTCACCTTCTAGAACCATTTGATTTCTTCGTTTAGTAGAACAAAAGCATCAACACAAATTTATAGCTGCCTAAGTGTTAAAATTATTACAAGAAAGTAAAACATCAATCCTGCCAGTAAGAAGACTCTCGGCTATTTTATTAGTGTTCGAAAAAACACGCCTAGGCGCTAGGCGGCCTCCGGCCTTCCCGATTAGGACAAAATTGACCGTATTAGGTGGTGGGTAAAAAAAACGGGTGATTTGGCCAATTTATCGATCAATTTTGCCGATAAATTGGTTTAGACGGAATCAAAGTCGTTTTTATATCCTAATTACACTCTTTAAAATTTGAATATTGAATTTTTTTGAAGACATCGAATATTGGTTTTCTATGTAGGAAAAATAATTAAAATAAATAAATAAATTCCCGACCGTCTAGGTACCACCTAGGCGCTAGGCGCCGGTCTACCGCCCGACTAGCGCCTAGCGTTTACTAGAACATTGAATTTTTATATCCAATGCAGGGGATCCAAACGTGAATTTTAACCCATAACCACTCTATAAAAGCAAAGGTTTTTTTCCCATTCAAGTCGGTAGATTCATAACACTACTACACTAGATATTTAGTAAAGAAACATTACTATCATTAAAATTGATATGGTTTCCATAACATACCTCGTTCACCACTGCAATTTTAGTTTCTTCATTGTTACGACATAAAATGAATTTCTCCTGAGAAAGTTATAATCAAACAATAAGATAAACTTTTATTCTACATCCCTTACGTAGAAGCTGAAATAAAGCTACGCGGTTTAGAAAATTTTCTACATGGCAGTCATATTACACTTCAAAAAGCTAAAAGATACATGCAACTCTTATATAATATTCAAATCAACCACTTACCTTAGTAAAGTTCAGTGAAATTCTAAGTGATTTCACATGGAAGAGTCCTTCAATCATACGGAATATATCCAAAACGAACGTAAGTTTTTGACAACAGTCACAAAACGGTTGAGACAATTGAATATCCACCTTTTCGAGGGTTGGACAATCATCCATACTCAGCACTAAGAGATCCACCTCTTTCAAGTTAAAGAATTTAAGTCTAGGTGTAGCTATCACAACCTCTGCCTCATTAGGTTCAGTACTCCCAATCTTCCCATTCTTATTCCTTTGCGAAGATGTGAGATTTGAAATTACCAATTTAACCAACCGTGGAGCAGATATTTTTAATGTAGTAAAAATGTCACAGTCAATTATGGAAAGGTTCTCCAAAACCAAACAACTTGAGAAGAAATCATCCTCAGGTAACCGAACATCAGTGAGTTCCAAAGTCGTCAACAATGTCAAGCTAGATAAGTCAGGTAAATCACCTGAGTAAGGACCCAGTTTGAGAGTCCCTAGAGTTTGACACTCGTATAAGCTTTTAGGAAAAGTGGTGACATTAGTATCAAGCTCTTCAAGACTCTTTGATAAGACATAGCTGGAAATTTTTTCCACAAGAGGCTGGCTTTTTCCACCTTTTAAATGAAACCTCAGTCTATTCAGATCAAGAGGCTTGCGATTATTCAAGACATGAAGAACAAATTTTTTGAAATTAGCAATTTTGTTGCTTCTCCACTCGAGATTGAGATTATGGATATGAGTCCAATGATACCTCCATTTCTTGGACAAGACACATGTCTGAACAGCATATTTGGTCTCCAGAAAGGAGAGAATATTATAGATTATACGGTCCGGCAAGCTGCTGAGTCGATCAATCTCCATTTGATTACTGATATGTGCTTCCTTTTCTCCAAACAGTTCTTCTAATATCGTGGCAAACTGATTGAAGTCAATGCCATTAACCATAGGATAAACAAACAGTACCCTTTCCTCCCCAGTTTCCTAAAAGATGGCACAACACAAGGTTACGACAAATGGTATTAGAAGAAAACTTATCCTTGAAATTATAGGAAATCTTCAAGGAAATCAATCAAAATGAAGGGAAAAAAGATAAAAGTCCAAATTTTCAAGAGTTTTGAGAAGATTCAACAATAATTAAATAAACGTGTATCACCATCCAAGATTATTATTTTAGAATTTGGATCAATCAATTTATAAAATAGTGTATCACCATCCAACCAATTTGATCTCTCCATTCAGTAGAGTAAAAGCATCAAAGTTAATTTATATCAGCACAAATATTATATTAATCATAGAGAAATATAACAAACAATTATGAATTATCAACATGAGGATTTTTTTTAATTTTAGGATAATCTTTGAAGTCTTAATCTCTATTTCTCAGCTTTTTATAGGATCTTGAAAGTGTTAATAGATTTTTAACTGCAAAAATAGGAAGTAGTATTATATACAGTTATTTAGATCATCTGTACACATGCATTACTATCAATAAAATGATATAGATCTTGCAATACCTTCTTCAACTCCATTACTTTAGTTTCACCATCAGCATATCTATAACTCAGTATGAATGTCCCCTGACAAATTATAAAAAAGAAACAAAATTAAGATTCGATCATTATGCATGGGGTTGTCATTAAATTACATGAAGAAGGTCGCTTGTATTTCAGATAAATGAAATACATCAACAGCTACCACAATTTAATTTGCAAATTTTCCTTATTGAAAATGAAACTACATACTACCTTAGAAATATTCAAAAACACTGTAATAGAATTTGCATCGCGGCACCCTTCAACCATGTCCCTCATTGCAGTGAACCATTTCTTTGTTGGACAGTCAGCTGGTGGAGACATGTGAATATTCACCTCGTCAGGGGAAAATTCATCAAAACTCAACAAGCAAGGAGACTCCCCCTTCCAGTTAAAGATTCTAAGTGAAGGCGCTGTTATCTCAATCTTTTCACAAAATCTGAAATTTGAAAATGTCAAATTATCCGGACTTGCAGCATCTAAGAATAATGAAAAGATTTTCCCAGAAGACAGATAACAATTTGTGAAGAGTAAATTCTCCAATAACCTGCCCTCGTTAAACAAATAAGGATAAAAATGCTCAGGTAACGAGGCTGATATTCGTAGAGTTGTCAAACTTTCACATCCCAAGAACCTTTCTAAGCTGTGATATACTGTTAGAGTCTTCAAAGTGTCACATCCATAGAGGCCTTCTGTACATCCCGCAAGGCTTTGAGGAAAGTCACCAATGGCATCTGTCTCAACTTCTTCAAGTTCATGTGGTCTCGCTTTCGCATAACCAAAAACATTCATCACAAATTTCGTGCTGTCAGTACGTCCACAAATAAGCTTGAGTTTTTGAAGATTTAAGGATTTGCGACACCAACGCCGAAAGATACTAAGGACAAATTCTTTGAAACCAACCCATGTACTAAAGCTTGAGTGATCAAAATTGAGACTGTGGACATTAGTCCAATGATTCCTCCATTTTTTGGACAAAACACTTGTCTGAACGGCATACTTTGTGTCCGTAAGAGAGAGAATGTGATAGATTAAACGTTTGGGCAAGCTACTAAGCCGATCAACTACCTTTTGATCACTGATTTGGACTTTCTTTCTAATGTCAAGCTCTTCAAATCTACATGACAAAACATACTGATAAAACATTTTCACAAGAGAGGACATTGTTATGCCACTAACATGAAACCTGGGTCTACTTAGATTGAAGGACTGACGATTATTCAAGACATTAGCAACAAAATCCTGGAATTCAAAATCACTTGAGCTGGTTGAGCGGTCGAAAGTGTAACAGGGGACATGAGCCCAATGAAACTTCCATTTCTTAGATAAAATGCAGGTCTGAACCGCATATTTAGCGTCCATGAGTGAGAGAATGTTTTGGATTATAGAGTCTGGCAAGTTGCTTATCCTATCACTATTGATTTTCACCTTCTTTCTGCTATGTCTCTGACCCTCCATACTATGTAGCACGTACGATGAATAACAACGATACTCTTTCGAAGTGATTTCAATGGCAACATCCTAATATAATTCCAGACCAAAAAACAAAACTTGCAATCAGGCATATGTAAACATCTTTACTTATATAGTTGTATGTATCAACACAAGTTTCCATCAACAGGTTCACTTGAGTTCCTTTTCTTCTTTAAAATTATAAAATTGATTTGTTTTGCATTTTGATTATGTAATTATTAATAATCTGTTAATCTGTTTAGTATTCCAGTGAATTTTATTGGAGTTGAAATTAATTAATAAAAATATTGAGGGATGGTTGAACCTGGAATGGAAAAGAAAGAAGCAACTGCAACATAAATTAAAAAAAATTTAAAAAAAATGAAGAAAAGAAGAACCTGGTTATTGTTTTGGGGGATTTGGCATCTCCTTTGATCGATTTTCATCTTAATCTGACTTTCTCTTCCAACTCTCTATCTCTTACTCTGCTAGTTCCTACCATAACAGAGGAGGGAGATCGCTTTTGGGAATATGGAGTAGAGCGGGAAAATCATCATTTTTGGCGCCAAAGATAGGCCAAGTAGTCGGTAGTTTATTTATTTATTTATTTTTCTCTTTCTTTCTTCTTTCTTCTTTCTTTTATATATATATATATATATATATATTCTATTATCAGTTCATCCTGACAATAAATATATCAGGTCCTGATAATAAAATATATCAGGATGAAGAATGTGAACAACTAAATTTATATACTTTGACTCAAAGTATGCACAGTCAAAACTTCTTTATAATCTGTAGTTCATATTCTTCATCTTGATATATTTATTGTTAGGACGAATTGACAATAGAAAGACTGATATATAGGGTTTGGTTAAGTTACTGTTAACAGTAAAGTTACCGGATCAATTTCAGTCTTTAAATTTCAATCAAAGGGTGTATAAAATTAAGGATTTAAAAATTAAAAAAAATTAAAAATAAAACAAAAGGTAATCATCTCTCATATAACTACCTAGTAATCTTACTGTTAACAGTAATGTAGCAAAACCATATATATAAACTCATTTCACCACCAAGAAAAATCGAGATGTTTTAGACTTTTAGTTATAGTTGATAGGGCATTTTGGTTAGAAAATGAACCTCTTTTCAAGAGTGACAATAATGCTACTTTGCTGATGATGGATGAACTGATGAACCGATGAACCAGTTTTAATTATTTTTCTACCATTTAATTATTATTATTATTATTATTATTATTATTATTATTGGAAAGTGATGATGATGATGATAATAATAATAATAATAATAATAATAATTAAATTTCTAAATTTTATTTTAAAAATTTGGTCAGAGGGATATTTATATCATATTATTATATTGTTTCTGGTTTGATGCAATTATCTATATAATCAGGGGAACTTATTGCAATTTGCCATGACAGAAAAATGGATGGCGTTAGGGTTTGGGCAATTTCATATAGTTCAGGGGGTTTACTGACCATTTTAAGAATTCAGGGGGCAAATGAGCAACACGAATGTAGTTTAAGGGGTATCCATACCATTAAGGCCCTGTTTGATTTTTCCACTTAGCACTAAATGGTACTTGATGTGTATCATTAAGTTATTTTGTTTTATTTTTTAAGTGTTAAAATCACTTAATGAACCCTTAAAACCACTTGTTTTAAAAAGTGAAAAATTTTCACTTTTCACTTAACACAAATCCATTAGAATTTAATGCAAAGTTTAACTTCCAAAACTATCCTCACTAATTTAATCTATTTCCAAAACTAACCACTTGTTCTATAATGTGTTTTTTTTACATGAAATCTATAAATTATATAATTATCCAAGTTTATTCCAAATCAATTAAAGAATAAATTATGGGCCTTTGCCCCCACTTTAACCAAAAGAAATTAAAGAATAAATTATACACATGAAGTAGATTGCTAATAAGAACATATTGATGAACTTCATTTTGTCCGTAATATACACATGAAGCAGCTCATTAGTTTTATAATGTCATAGCTAAGAGTTTTGTAATTATTAGATTATATACAATAATATAAATTTGAAATATTATTAATAACTAAATAAATTTATTTTAGAATTAATTTATATGGTAGAGTTGTCTTTAATATATTAAAATGTAAATATATAATAAATAATAGTTAGAAGGGCATAGATGTAAAAATATTTATTTTCAGATATTTATAACTTAAAAAAACAAACAACTTATTACTTATATTCAGTTTTCAGTGGAAAAAAACAAACATGTTTTTCAGTTTTTAGTTTTCAGTCTTTAGTAACATTCAGCATAGTTCTGTCTTCAGACAAAAAATCAAACGGGACCTAAGTCTTTTTTTTTTAAAAAAAAATTCTATCTCTTTGAATTTTTTTTTTTTTAAATTTTTGGTATAACAAGGGTATTTCCAAATTTTACCATACTTTGATAGGGCTTGTTGGAATGAAAATCTTTTTTTTTTTTTCCTTTTTAAAGTGATAATAATTTATAAATGATTCAATGACAGTGGAAGTGATTTTGTTGTTGGAAATTGGCTTGTATTTTCACGCGATCCAAACGGAATTCAACATAACGGAAGTGGTCAACACGAAATCCGATTGGTATGGGTGAGATGTAAGTATGTGACGGACATATTAAGGACGCGTGAAGCTTTTGAAAGGTGCATGGGAGCATGTGTGCCTTGGTTTTCTTGCTGGAAAAGTCTTGGAATTACTTTGGCTCCAAGTAAAAGACTTTGGCTCTAAGAATGTAGTTTTGACTTCAAGTAATTGCAATCTATAAAGAGGAGCACCTGAGAACATTAGAGGGTGGGTGAATCCAAAGAGTGAGACTCGATGGGGGACTCAAGGGATATCTGGTGACAGGAGACCTAGGGGACATTCAAAGGTGCACTCCCGGAGAGAGAGCTGTAAGCTTAGGGCTAGGATGTGAGCTTGAGCTGGGTAAGGCTCAGTTGCAATTAGGGTTAGAGAAAAGTGCGTAGTTGTAACAACCGTGGTTTTTCTGTATTCTGGGTTTCCACGTAAAAGCTTGTGTTATGTGATTGAATTTTCTTCATCTTATTTTTCTAGGTTTAGACATTATTTGTTTGTGGTGTATATTAAGCATATGCTTGCGTATCAACCTTTTCCAACATTTGCAATATTAACAATATTAAAAGATGGACATGTTTCTCGATCTAGTAATATTTCAAGTACAAATCATCGCACTGCATTTTCAAAGCTAACATATAATCCCCATTGAATTCAAAGAATTCAAGTTTTGGTGCAAATATCACAAGCTTGAAACAATCCATTTTAAAACCAGAATATCGCAAATCTGATATGATGAAATTTGAGTTTTACTAGGGAACGTACCACAAATTCTTTGAAACCAACCCATTCATAAATTCAAACCACGTCGAAAAAAAAAAAAAAAAAGCAAGAGAATGGTATATATAAAGTGGAAATATGCCTAAATAGCACTAAATCCATAGTGATTTCTTGGAATAGCACTAGATTAACATTTTGAATTTAAAGGCATCAATGAACAAAAATACCATCACCTTTTTATTTTATTACTTCTCTACCATTCGGTTTAATTTTTTTTTCTTTCAAAAACCACAATTAACGGAGGACCAATGGAGGTGGAACAAACCTTCATTGGAGGTGTGTTTATGAAGGTTTGTTCCACCTCCAATGGAGGTTTGTTCGACCTCTATTGGAGCTCGATGAAGAAGATGATGAAAAAAAAAATTGGAAAATGTTTTATTTTGCACAATAAGTCTCGGAATTTGCAAAAACACTAAATAAATCTCAGAAATTACAAAATAAGTCTCGAAAATACACAATAAGTCTTGGAAATACCCAAATAAGTCTTGGAAACACAAAAATAAGTTTCAGGAAAAAAAAATGTGAGACTTAGGGGTTGTTTGTTTTTTTCAATAAAAATCTTATTAGCTCTTATAACTTAAATTAAGATAAATATGTTTGTTTATTTTTTCAATTTATATCTTATTTTTAGATATATATGTCTTATAGAAAGAGTAAAAAAAATTTTGCCCTTTCACTTATATAATAAGCCAACAGGGGCGTAGCTCAGCTGGTAGATGGACGGGCTTAGGGATTAGACAAATGACTCCCAGGTCAGCGGCTCAAATCCTACCAATGACGAAAGCTTTTAAAAAAATACTTGATTCCGGATTAATAGATATTGTCAAAAAAAAAAAAGTCATAATTAACACATTAGTAAGGTCAAATGGCGGTGAAACTCGACATGAGTAAGGCTTATGATCGGGTGGAATGGCGTTTTCTTGCCACGGTTATGAAGAAGATGCAGTTTCCGGATAATTGGATCAATCTTGTCCTAGATTGCATTTCGACAACCTCTCTCTCCCTCATGCTTAATGGGAAGGCAGTGTGCTATGTTTCTCCTTCGCGGGGTCTTAGGTAGGGGTGTCCTCTTTCGCCCTATCTGTTTCTCTTTTGTGCGGAGGCTTTTTCGGGTTTAATTTCAGCTTCAGAGAGGGATGGCCGGGTCTTGGGCACCAGATGTAGTATGGGCAACCCTCTAACCAGTCATCTTTTCTTTACGGACGACAGCATTCTTTTTTGTAAAGCCTCTAGAGAGAGTAGTCTCCAAATTCGGGAAATCTCGGACATCTACGAGAAAGAATCCAGGCAGAAAATTAACTTGAGCAAGTCAAAGATCACTTTTAGTCCCAAGGTGTTTCCTTCGGTTAAATATGATATTATGGACATCCTTGAAATTAAGGCCAGCAATTCCCATGATTGCTACCTTGGTCTTCCTTCGGTTGTAGGGAGGAATAAAAGGGTTCTGTTTAATGATGTGAAAGAAAGAGTTTGGAAGAGGTTGAGGAGTTGAGGAGTTGGAACGACAACCTTTTCTCTTTAGGTGGCAAAGAGGTTTTGATCAAGGCAGTGGCTCAAGCCGTTCCAACTTATTATATGAGTATGTTTAAGCTTCCGATGGGGTTGTGTAATGATCTCAATGTCATGTCTTCCAAGTTTTGGTGGGGATCGAAGGATGGGAAGAGGAAAGTAAGTTGGATCAGCTGGAAGAATTTATATATCCCAAAGAGCCGAGGTGGTTTGGGCTTCAAAGATATTTCCTTGTTCAACCAAGCTCTTCTTACAAAACAAGCTTAGCGCATCATTTCGTCCCCGGACTCGCTGGCTTCACAAGTTCTCAAGGCCAAATACTTTTCTTCTAAGGATTTCCTTTCTTTGAAAGTAAAGGTGAGTTGCTCTCATGTTTGGAGAAGTCTGCTCTAGGGAAGGGAGCTTCTGTTGAAGGGCCTGCACTGGTCCATGGGGGATGGCTGCAGCCTTAGGGTGTTTCATGACAAGTGGATCCCTCGTCCGAGTTCTTTCAAGCCGATCACCTTCGACCCTGGAATCAATATTTCTGTCTCGAAATTGATGGATAGGCCTCGGTTAGGTTGGGATGTGTCAAAAATATATCAATTCCTGCTGCTTGTAGACAAATATGCTATCCTTTCCATTCCAGTTAGATATAGGGGGGGTTAAAGACTCTTGGTGTTGGCATTTTGAGAAAAATGGCGAGTATACGGTTAAAAGCGGTTACTAGATGGCTCTTCAAGACAGGATTTTAGATTCGTGCTCCAATTCTTTCGATAATAGTTCTTGGTGGAACTCTATCTGGAATTTAAATATTCCACCAAAGGTTAGAATCCTTATTTGGCGCCTTTGTATGAACGCTCTACCCTGCCTTGATAATCTGTGGAAGCGGAAAATAGTGCCCTCTCCTGCTTGCAACATGTGTGCTTATGGTATTGAAACAACTGGCCATACTCTTTTTCTTTTTGGTTGTAAGGCTGTTAAAAAGACCTGGTTCTGTACAAGGTTTAGGTCTCTTCTAGTTGGGTTGAAACATCTCTCGGTCCAGGACATTCTTCAAAAGCTGTCTAACCAAGCTTCAATGGATGAGTTTAAGTTGGTGTGTATGGTCGCTTGGGCTATCTGGGATAATCGTAATGTGCTGAATAACTGTGGTAAGGAAAGAGAGCCGATGTTGGTGGTGGTAAGGGCGTCGGATCTATTGGCTGAATATAAGAGTACAAAAGTTGCAACTTCTCCTTCTCCTGTTATCTCCCCTGTAATGCCTCCATCTGCCTGGTTGCCCCCTCCTCTGGGCCATCTGAAGCTCAATGTTGACGTGGCCATGCACCAGAGCTCCAGGATGTGTGGAATTGGTGTGGCTGTCAGGGATTTTAAAGGGAAGGTTTTGTTAGCCCGTTCAAGCCAGATGCAAGGTTCTTTTGCTTCAGAGTTGGGTCACCTCTTGGCCATCCATGAGGGCCTCTTGATTGCTAAATCCTATGGCCTCCCTATCTCGCAGGTGGAATCACCTTCCTTTTCGGCTATTTCTCTGTTAAGTTGTAAGTCCCCCTCTGTTGGGGATTCTAAATTTATTGTCAATGACATTTTGGCTTTGTTGTTAGAAGCAGGAATTTGTAAGTGCCAAGCCACCCCTCCTTCGGGGAATTCCTTGGTACATAACCTCGCTTTGTTAGCTTTCTCCTATGTTCAAGAGCGTCTATGGCTGGATTCCAATCCTGTTTTCCCTTCGTTTGTGTAATGTTCTGTTTTAGTTTCAAAAAAAAAAAAAAAAAAAAAAAAAACACATTATAGCTACTTCCACAATTAACCTTGTATGATTAATCTATTACCAAAAATAACCTTAACAAAAAAAATCCTCAATTTCCTAAACAACTCTAACCATAACACTAACACTAACATAACCCTAAATTGACCTAGGAGGAGGCGGCGTTGCCTCCCTGTGATTTGACCGGATGAGGCCGGTCGGCCTTCTCTTTGATTCCGACGGGCCATATCAATCTTGTACGCACAACACACGACAATCCCTCCATCGAAACCGGAGACGCGGAGAGATATGATAAGCCATATCTTAGTACAATCAAAGTCTAGATTGTCGACAAGTTGGTGGATCCGACCACCATGCTACTAGCAAAATGCTATTGGATGAGATCACTTCCGCGGTGATGGTGCTCCGTACATCTGTCGTCGAAGAATCTTGCCTTAAGAATGGCCTGTCCAATCAGCCAGCCTCCGTTGCCACCCTTAAAAGAGGCCTCCTCTTGATACAACAACGAGGAAGGAGGCGATCCCTCCTTTCCTTGACATTTTTAAAATTTTTTTATGTATTTTAAATAAAATATTTAAATTAATATATATTTATAAATGAAAGTAAAGAAAAAGTAAATATATGTTGAAAAATAAAAGAGGGTGAACAACCGAATATATTAACAGTTAAATTATTCCTTTAGATGGAGGTAGAATAGTAAAATCAAAATCACTTAATATTTAAGTTATATAGTCTCAAATAAAAAAACAAACAAACGTGCATGTCTTGATAAAACAAACAAACGTTGATGTCTTAATATTTAAGTGATATTGAGTGACTTAAATAAAATAAGGTATTTTACTACTTAAGACAAAAAAAAAACAAAACAAAACAAAACAAAACAAAAAAAACAAAAAAAGAAAAAAAAATTCAAATGGGAACTTAGTTTTGTGATTGTATTTTAAATGTATTTACGTCAAATTTACGTTTTAAGTGCTATTGAAACTTAAATTATTAAGTTAGTGCTAGTCTTAAAAATATGAGTAAAGGGTGCTAGAAAAATTTTGAACCCTATATATCAATTGATATTACAACCCAATAGACTAATCTTTTGGGTTGTAAAACTATAATATACAATTTCTCACCGACACAAAAAAAAAAAAACACAAAGTATGGAAATTTAACATGGGAGAGAATGTGATCTATTAGACATCGGCAAGTTGCTTAACCGATCCATCTCTATTTAATTAAGGGTTAATTGCAATAACTTACCCTGAGTTTTTCCAAAAATGCTTAATATTCAACTAATTACTTAAATTGCTGCAGACCACCTTGCCATTAGTCAACATCCGTTAGAGATAATGGTTGAATTAATTTCTAGGGGTAAAATTGTCATTTATAGCATCAATTTTTTTTGGTAGAAATACATTAATAAACTACTTATTCTCCGGATCTCATCTCTTCATAGAGAAGATCTGGTCCAAATCTCCATTTTTATCTATTTTGGAGGAGAACTGGACAATCTCCAGCGACCTCCATTAATGGATTTTCGGAGATCTGGTTCTCCCTCAAAAATGGAGAATAAGATCTCCTCCAAAAATGCAAATCGAAGTTCCATGAACGACTTCAAAGCCCAAAAAATAAGATTGCCATGGAGTTGAAAGGTTTGGTTCATGAATTTGTGTTCAGGTCTGGTTTTAATGATGTAAGAGAGTTCTGATTATTTTTTTTTAAAAATTTTTTATGGGTTACAAAGAGAGATTTTAGTTCTGTTGGGATAAGATTAGGGCCTATGACATTCTCTTGATTGCATCTACTTCATTGTTTTGTTGATTCTATTGAAGCCAATTTTTTTTTTTTTTTTTTTGGTGGACAACTATTGATGGGTTTGAAGAAATTCCATATCTTCAACTCTGTAACTTATTTTGGATCATTGAGGAATACCCTCTTGATCTCAAAGCCTTGCTTTTCTTTTGAAGAAAGGAAAAACATGAGGAGAAGAAGATTCATATATTTCTATGTAGGGAGTTTCTTATGATTTCAAATTATTGAATTACTGGAAACGAAAAAACAATGGAGGAAGAGGCTAAAAGGAGAACTTTTCTCACATAATTCGTGATTGGATTCATCAAAGAATGACCTTTATTTGATCGACCTTTCCAAGGAGAAATTCTGGAAATCAAAAGTAACCAAATCTTATTTTATTTTATTTGTTTTCTACTTATTAAAAAAAATTCTGGGAATCGTCTTTGTTTCATTTTTTAAAGATTTTTTTTTTAAAAATCTTTTTTTAAAGGTTTTTTATCTCTTCAATCTCTAATACATTTTTTAAAAGATTTTATTATAAGTTTATTTTTTTTTTAATAGTTTAAAATTGATTATTTTAAATGTAAAGCACAATTAAGACTTTCCAAAATAAAATGTAGGGGCATTTTTGACTTTTTCTATCTAATCCACAGTCAACCGTTAAATTGGATGGGAGTCAACTGTTGACAAGGGGGTGTGCTGAAATTAAGACAATTAGTTGAACATTAAGCCTTTTTGAAAAAGCTCAGGGTAAGTTATTGCATTTAACCCATTTAATTAACGATTTAGCTATTTACTTATTTCTAGCATATAGCTGAACATCCATCTTCTAATATACATATAATAAAATAACATTTCATAAGCTAAATATATACTTCTGTCAAACACCAAGGGTCCTCTGCCTTGGTAGTCGGAGATGGCAGTTGGAGACTTCAAAATAAACCAACTCCGATACAAAATTCTTGACTTGTTTCCACAAAAGTTTAGCTGCAACTTCATGAGTACGGGTTTCAGATTTCTTCCAATATAGTGGCCAAACCAACCAACTGTTCTTCTCCAGTCTCCTATAAATGTCACAACACAATAATACCAAATCAGAAAACAATATTTTAAAATCAAGAAAAATTATTAGTATCCTGTCAACTTCATGAAAATCAACAGCAACCTTTCTAGAAAGTTACAAGGTCATAACCTATAGATCCTTTTACATTACAAGAAACAAAAATTTAAGAATCAGAAAGGATGCCTGTCAAAAAAATAAAAGAATCAAAAAGGATGTTTGTCTATGCACACAGTGAGGATTAAAATGAAACCAAGTAAGATCCAGCATTACAAAGAAGTGATAAGAGAGTCAGCAATATTTCATCAATTCACCATATAAATAATTGAATTTGTCTCCTTCTAGAACCATTTGATTTCTTCGTTTAGTGAAATTATTAAGTGTTAAATTTATACCTGCCTAATTGTTAAAATTATTACAAGAAAGTAAAACATCAATCATGCTAGTAAGAACACTCTCGGCTATTTTATATCCGATGCAGGGGATCCAAACATGAATTTTAACCCATAACCACTCTATAAAAGTAAAGGTTTTTTTCCCATTCAAGTCCTGTAGACTCATAACACTAGATATTTAGTAAAGAAACATTACTATCATTAAAATTGATAAGGTTTCCATAACATACCTTGTTCAGCACCACAATTTTAGTTTCTTCATTGTTACGACACAAAATGAATTTCTCCTGAGAAAGTTATAATCAAACAAAAAGATAAACTTTTATTCCACATCCCTAACATAGAAACTGAAATAAAGCTACAAAGTTTAGAAAACTAAGCCAAAAGATACATGCAACTCTTATATAATATTCAACTGAACCACTTACCTTAGATACTAAGGTCAGTGAAATTCTAAGTGATTTCACATGGAAAAGTCCTTCGATCATATGGAAAACATCCAAAATGAACGTTTGCTTCTTATCACCAAGTTTTTGCCAAAACGGTTGGGATATATGAATATCCACCTTTTCGAGGGCTGGACAACCATCCATACTCAACACTAAAGGATCCACCTCTTTCAAGTTAAAGAATTTAAGTCTAGGTGCAGTTATCACAATCTTCCCATCATTAGGTGCTGTTCTCACAATCTTCCCATTCCTATTCTTTTTCAAAGATCTGTAATTTGAAATAACCAATTTAACCAACTGTGGAGCAGATATGTTTACGGTAGAAAAAACCTGACATTCAATTATGGATAGGTTCTCCAAAACCAAACATTTTGAGAAGAAATCACAATCAGGTAACCAAACATCAGTGAGTTCCAAAGTTGTCAACAATGTCAAACTAGATAAGTCAGGTAAATCACATGAGCAAGGACCTAGTTTGAGAGCCCTTAGAGTTTGACACTGGTATAAGCTTTGAGGAAAAGTGGTGCCATTAGTATCAAGCTCTTCAAGACTCTTTGATAAGGCGTAGCTGGAAATTTTTTCCACAAGAGGCTGGCTTTTTCCACCTTTTAAATGAAACCTCAGTCTTTTGAGATTAAGAGGCTTGCGATGATGCAAGACATGAAGAACAAATTTTTTGAAATTAGCAATTTTGTTGCTTCTCCACTCGAGATTGAGATTATGGATATGAGTCCAATGATACCTCCATTTCTTGGACAAGACACATGTCTGAATAGCATATTTGGTCTCTAGAAAGGAGAGAATATGATAGATTATATGGTCTGGCAAGTTGCTGAGTCGATCAATATCCATTTGATTACTGATATGTGCTTCCTTTTCTGCAAACAGTTCTTCTAATATCGTGGCAAACTGATTGAGGTCAAGGCCATTAACCATAGGATAAGTAAACAGTACCCTTTCCTCCCCAGTTTCCTTGAAATTACAAGAAATGGTATTAGAAGAAAACATATCCATGAAATTATGGGAAATCTTCAAGGAAATCATTCAAAATGAAGGGAAAAGAGATAAAAGTCCAACTTTTCAAGAGTTTTGTGAAGATTCAATGATAATTCAACAAACATATGAACTATCACTACGGTCCAATGTCTTCGGTTTTTAAATTATAAATAGAAGAAATAAAAATGAGAAATACTTGTTCTTTAATCACTGATCCCTTTCACCAAAGCACTTATTCAAAACAAAGTTGTAAAATTTATTCATCTAAAGAATTACAAGACAACAGATAAACATCCAAATAATGAAATTAGTATATTGAATATTTCGTTATTAATGAAATTAACCAAATAAAAATAACAATAGAGGAGTTTTAAAAACAGCCTAATGGATATAATCATGTCTATAATATATTAGCAAATCAAGTTTAACTCTAAACTAGAATATCAATTACATGTGAACCTCGGAAAATCTTGAAGTTTTAACCCTTTTGCCCTACCATTTTTAACTTCAAAAAAAGAAGTAATATTATATACAGTTGTTTAGATCATCTGTAAGCATGAATTACTATCAATAAAATGGTATAGATCTTGTAATACCTTCTTCAACTCTATTGCTTTAGTTTCAGCATCAGCATAGCTATAACGCCTATAATACAATATGAATGTCCCCTGACAAATTATAATAATGAAACAAAAATTAAGATAATTAAACGGTTACCATAATGTAATTTGCAAATTTTTCCTATTGAAATTGAAACTACATACTACCTTAGAAATATTCAATAACACTGTAATTGAATTTGTTTTGCAGCACCCTTCAACCATGTCTCTCATTGCAGTGAACCATTTCTCCATTGGACGACCAGCTGGTGGAGACATGTGAATATTCACCTTGTAAGGGCTAAATTTATCAAAACTCAACAAGCAAGGAGACTTCCCCTTCCAGTTAAAGATTCGTGTATATGCATATATCTCAATCTTTTCACAAAATCTGAAATTTGAAAATGTCAAATTATGCAGACTTGCAGCATCAAAGAATAACGTAAAGGTTTTCCCAGAAGACAGATCACAATTTACAAAGAGTAAATTCTCCAATAACCTGCCCTCGTTAAACAAATAAGGATCAATACTCTCAGGTAAAGAGGCTGAGATTCGTAGAGTTGTCAAACTTTCACATCCCAAGAACCTTTCTAAGCTGTGATATACTGTTAGAGTCTTCAAAGTGTCACATCCATAAAGGCCTTCTGTACATTCCGCAAGGCTTTGAGGAAAATCACCAATGGCATCTGTCTCAACTTCTTCAAGTTCATGTGGTTTTGCTCTCGCATAATCAAAAACATTCATCACAAATTTCGTGCTGTCAGTACGTCCACAAATAAGCTTGAGTTTTCGAAGATTTAAGGATTTGCGACACCAACGCCAAAAGATACTAAGAACAAATTCTTTGAAACCAACCCATGTACTAAAGCTTGAGTGATCAAAATTGAGACTGTGGACATTAGTCCAATGATTCCTCCATTTTTTAGACAAAACACTTGTCTGAACCGCATACTTTGTGTCCGTAAGAGAGAGAATGTGATAGATTAAACGTTCGGGCAAGCTACTAAGCCGATCAACTACCTTTTGATCACTGATTTGGACTTTCTTTCTAATGTCAAGCTCTTCAAATCTACATGACAAAACATACTGATAAAACATTTTCACAAGAGACGACATTGTTATGCCACTAACACGAAACCTGGGTCTACTTAGATTGAAGGACTGACGATTATTCAAGACATTAGCAACAAAATCCTGGAATTCAACATCACTTGAGCTGGTTGAGCGGTCAAAAGTGTAACAGGGGACATGAGCCCAATGAAACTTCCATTTCTTAGACAAAATGCAGGTCTGAACCGCATATTTAGCGTCCATGAGTGAAAGAATGTGATGGATTATAGAGTCTGGCAAGTTGCTTATCCTATCACTATTGATTTTCACTTTCTTTCTGCTATGTCTCTGACCCTCCATACTATGTAGCACGTACGATGAATAACAACGATACTCTTTCGAAGTGATTTCAATGGCAACGTCCTAATATAATTCCAGGAAAAAAAAAAAAAAAAAAAAAACTTGCAATCAGGCATATGTAAACATCTTTACATGTATGTATCAACTATCAACACAAGTTTCCATCAACAGGTTCACTTGAGTTCCTTTTCTTCTTTAAAATTATAAAATTGATTTGTTTTGCATTTTGATTATGTAATTATTAATAATCTGTTAATCTGTTTAGTATTCCGGTGAATTTTATTGGAGTTGAAATTAAATAATAAAAATATTGAAGAATGGTTCAACATGGATTGGAAAAGAAAGAAGATAATATCAAACAACTGCAACATAAATTTTTTTTTAAAAAAAATGAAGAAAAGAATAACCTGGTTATTGTTTTGGGGGATTTGGCATCTCCTTTGATCGATTTTCATCTTAATCTGACTTTCTCTTCCAACTCTCTATCTCTTACTCTGCTAGTTCCTACCATAACAGAGGAGGGAGATCGCTTTTGGGAATATGGAGTAGAGCGGGAAAATCATCATTTTTGGCGCCAAAGATAGGCCAAGTAGGGTTTTAGTCGGTAGTTTATTATTATTATTATTTTTACCAGACAAATTGAGACGTTTTAGTTCTAGTTATTGCTGGAGCATTCTTTGATAGGGCATTTTGGTAATAAAATGAACCTCTTTTTAAGAGTGACAACAATTTATAAACAATAATGCTACTTTATTTAAGTTTGGCATCCAAATCTGATATAACATCTGTATAATAATTCGGGTTTTAGGAGTGGAGTAGAGTCGAAAGACTCGAACTCACAACCCCTCAAACTCATAACCTAACAGTATGAGTGTGAGAAACTTAACTACCGAAATAACCTCATCTTGTCTTATGATTAAAGACTTGATAGCTAGAATATTGTTGAACATGTGTTACTACTTTACTAAGATATTTTAGAATTTTACCCATACTTTTAACTTTTCAGTGATATATTATTTAGAGGAAATAGGGGTATATAGTACTTTTTAAATTTTGAATTGTACAACTATCAAACTTTAATAACTCTTGTTTTAATAGCACTAAAAATGGAATTTGGACAAAAATACCCCCCAGCTTCTTTTCTTTTCTCTTGTGTGTCCTTCACCTTCTTCTTCCTTTTTCTAAAACCTCCATTGATGGAGCTTCAATGGAGGTGCCACCGCCAACCGGAGAGTTGATCGGCAAAACCACCGGGAAAATGTTCGTCGAGTGCCAATAATTGTAACCGAAGTGTTCGTTTTCATTTTCAAGTTGTGTAGAGAGAGAAACGAAGCAAAACCCAAACCGTCGCAAATCTTCATCGTTCGATCTATGACGATCTGTTGCGAATCTGACGAAACCGATGGCGCCAACGAACTCAGCATCGTTCAATCTTCCAGATCCAACTATTTCCAGAGTTAACCGGCGCCGTCGTCGAATCATCACTGTCACCATTGATGGAGGTCGAACAGAATAAGTCCTGAAAAAACTTGAATTAAGTCTCGAAAACGCATGAATAAGTCTCGAAAACGCATGAATAAGTCTCGAAAACGCAAATAAGTCTCGAATTTTTGAGAAAAATAAAAATAAAAAGGAAAAGAGTAAGTGGGGGTATTTTGGTCTCATCACCTATTTTTGTGCTATTAAAACAACACTTATTAAAATAGTGCTATTTGTACAAGCCCTCCCCCAAAAAGTGCTATTTAATTTTTGAACCCATAATATTTATTTATTTATTATTTTGTAAGCAATTATAAACAATTTTAAAGTTAAATTATTATAAACAACATTGACAATATAAATTGTTTAATACTTTTGGTCATATTTCGTTCGATGAAAATATTTAATATTTTGTTTTATATTTAATAAAAATATCATTTTAATATATATATAAAATGAATTTGAATAAAAAGCTTATTTTAAATTTATATCTCGAGACTCTAAAATGTCAGGACCGTCACTGTGCCAATGTGCCTACATGTTATGGCAACAGTGTTAGCTGTAACAATCTCAATAAAAACAAATTTCACACCGACTCGTATATTACATACACTTCCATACTCATTGATTAAAGTTTTGTTTTTATTATTTCAAAAAGAAAAAAAAAATAGTTTTGATTTTATTAAGATTGTTAACTTTAATAGTTGTGCGAAAAGTAATAAAAAATATATATATATATATATATATTAATACAAGAATCATAATTTAAGCATAATATTTTTCATTGTTGGAAAAACTTGCATATAACCCGTGATAAATAGTACGAATCTACGACCCACGAAATCTGACCCTTCATTATCATAATCTTAAAATCCAACAAAACGACAATCGACATTATCAAAATACAGAAAAACCCGTGACGAACCCAAAAAAAAAAAAAAAAAAAAAACACTACAAAATCATTTTAATTTGTTTGTTTTCTATTTTATTTTCCCAGGAAACAAACTACTTCTTTTTTTGTTTTTGGTTTTTCAGGTGCAAAGTTCACGTGCAACGCCAAGCCTGGAGTTGGGGACGTCGTAGAGAAGTCTGTGGTTCTGCTGCTGCATGTTGGCGATGACGTTAAGGACGGAGTTTACGTTGTCCGGCGCGGCGGCCATGGCTAAGCAGGTGGTGCTGCCGGCGGTGCTGTGGATGAGCAAGTTGTCCTGCGGCAGCGTCACGTTCATGCCGGAGAACATGAACGTTAACGTCGGCGTCACGATCGGGACTGTGTAGCATGTGTCGAACCCTCCCAGTGATGTCACGGTCAGGTTCCGGCCGGCGTTCCGGGCCACACGGCTGCGGAACTCGTCCCTCACCGCCGTGTACGCTGGTGTCACTAGCCGTGTGAAAACAGTACCTGATCACAGATAATAAAATAAAGGATAATTACTAAATAATCCCTGAAAATTTTAAAATTACAATAAATTTGCTACATTTACAACAATGACGAAATTAGTCCAAAACATTTTCACAAATACCTTGTGAAGAGTTTATTTAATTACAAAATTATGTTTCAATGTTATTAATTAATATTCATAACAACATTATGGGTTCTGCTACTATACTTTATTTGTATAGTTGCTATGTTAGTTTCTAATCATTGAATTTCAATCCAAGAGTCTACAAAAAGCAAACATCACCTACCTAGCAACTATACGATTCCTCTGTAGAAAATTTTATTAAAAAAAAAAAAAAAAAAAAATTGAATTGAAAATTGAAGGAAACATTACCAGAATCAAAGATGGTTCCAGCACCAGTGGTTGGATTGAAAGCAAGAGCAGTAGATGGAATATCCACAATTTTTCTACCAACTCTAATTGCAAACAAATTCACATAATAAAGTGATGATCTCCGGGGGTTCTTTAGCAATGGGGTGTACTTAATCCTCTTGGGCTGGCCCACCGGCCCAAGCTTCAACGACCCAGAAAAGTTCAACGACTTGAAGCTGGGCAAACAGTACGAGAACGTGGATGAGTACAGGTTCTGGGTTTGGGCCAGAAGAGATAATGGGCCTCGGCCCAGGCCCAATAACCCCTGCGGCGGGAGGGAGCTACCCGTCGCTGCCTTTATACAACCGAAGGTGTAGGCAGGGACAGCATCTGTGGCCAGTGTGACGACATCTTGAGAGAGGTTGGCGGCGATAGTGGAGCCGCCATAGGTCAAGTTGAATGCGCACGCGCCGTCGCCGCAAGTGGGGTTGGGTACCTGAGAAATGTCACGTTCATTAGTGTCATTGTATCCTGTTTTTTTCTTTTGCCCTTTAAGGGAAAGTAACTTTTGAAAACTGTTTTTTTTGTTCCGTGAACTTTTTTTGGTCTCTGTCACAGACTCACAGTGTGAGGAGTGAGGACAACATAATAATTAAGTGATAAATAAATAATTAAAATTAGAGGATCTTATGAAAAAAATAATAAAAGAAAGATAATATATATATAAAGCTGACATCGAGACTTGGTGGGTCATGCGAACACAGTTCAGAATGCAGCTTTCGCTAAAGAAGATCGCATGACAATTAACGTTTTAATGGGCAAATGTAGTAATATATTTACGATATGAGGATTTGAACCTTGTGGTAGAGCTTCATTTTGAAGACTCAAACCCCAATTGGACTTTCAAAACCATGATTTAATGATGAGGCAAGATCTTGATTGGATTTATTTTTGTGGAATGTTTAGCAATCCGGGACCTCTCAGGAGGCGCGTGAGAGCGCGTGTGAGAATTAAAAGAGACAAACTTCTAGGACATGTATAATGAAATTCAACACATTACCTGTTTGCATTGAGCAGCTTGACAGCCAAGAGTTTTAAAAGTGGTGGACTTAACAGGGGCAAAAACAGAGGAGGAGCAACCAACACAACCAGTACAAGGGATCCAAGCAGCATCATTGCTAGTGTCCATGGCCATGAGCATGGTCTGAGGGGGTGTACCAATCTTGGCCCTAACAATGTAAGTAGGGCTCTGTATGATCTGCCTGCCTGAGGCTATAGGCACCACAGACTTCCTTGCTACAAGGCTTGACAGGAACTGAAGCCTGGCCTGGTCTTTTGCCTGCATTTGGAGGATACTCTCGTCCCATGAGAGTGGCTTGGATGGCCTGAAGGGAGAGCATGGGCTGAACACATGGAACACTTGGAGGTTTGAGCCCTGGTCTTGGCTTGAGCATTTTGGGCTCACACCTTGGGCATGTACTAGGGAGAGTACAACTGAGAAGAAGCAAAGGGTTACAAGAATATTGTGGTGGGTTTTCATGTTTGTGTGTTGAGAGAGAGAGAGAGAGAGAGAGAAATGTTTTGGGGGTGGTTTGGGGAGAGAGTGAGATTATGTGTGTGGCAATGTGGGTTCTCTCTCTCTATATATATTTATAAAAGTGGAAGAGCTAGCAGGTAGAGAGATTGTGTATGTGTATAGTTTGTTTGATAATTAATTAACAGTCTGTATTCCACTTTCTTCTGAGGTTGGGCGTCTCATATGATATGCTGGTGGTGGTGGTCTTTATACTATTTTACCTAGATATGGTATCTTTTAAATTAGGATATTATTAACTACACTCTGCTCCTCTAGTTTGCACTTTTAGCCAATTGTTTTGAAGAAATAAATAAAGGGTTAAGCTAAACTAATTAAAAAAAGAAGAAAAAAAAAATGTATCTTCATGGGATCCATCTCCATGGATGTCACCATCTGCCACCGCCCCGGACCTGGCACAGTTCCGGTTCGGTTCCGGTTCCGAACTGGTGGTTCCTGTTCCACCGGTTCCGGTTCCATGGTTTGGTGGAACCGGAACCGCTATATGCCGGTTCCGGTTCCATAGGAACCGGCGGTTAATTTGAACCTTTTTTTTTTTTTTTTAATTAAACAAACAAAAAATAGACTTCTAAGTTCTAACTTGATTGTAACTTATAAGTTGTAGATTGTAATTGAATAAAATAAAATATATAAATGACAAATTACAAAATTAAATTAAATTCATTGGGTTATTATTTGAATAAAATAAATAAATGACAAATTACAAAATTAAATTAAAATAAAACTAAACAAAATGACAAATTACAATTTACATTTCATTGGGTATTTGGAAATTGAGTCACCCAAATTTTAAAAATAACATAAAATAAATAAATGACAAATTACAAAATTAAATTAAAAAAAAAAACAAAAAAAAAATAATATGTAAACTTATTACTCTTGGGGGGGTTTAGAGGAATCAAAGACCACGTAGTTCTCTTACCTTTTATTCTTTTATTACAGGTTTGGTGATGACGTGGAGTCGTGGACTAATTCTCCACTGCTCCAGAGCCTTTAGGTTCGTCATCCTTAAAGAAATCGTATGTTGGCTCCTGATCGATTTCTTGTTGTCTATTTTCAGCTTTTGTCCAATCATCAACACAAACCTGTATCTGAAGTGCTTTCGGTGTCAAGTACGAACGTCTTTCATCTAAGATATTTCCCCCGGCGCTGAACTCTTGTTCCACCGCCACAGTAGAAACTGGTGTTGAAAAAATATTTTTGGCTATCATAGACATGATTGGATAGTACTCTGTAGCTTCATTCCAATATTTTAAAATATCAAATGCTTCTGTAAACTCACAAGAAGAAGCTAGATAAGATTCAAGCTCGGTATACGAACCGGAGCTTGATGAAGAACATCTTGGTTTTTTGGTTTTTTTTAATAACATACTATACCCTTAATTCAAAAATCCAGAGGAGGATGATGGAGGCTGAGATGCAGTTTGTGTTCGTGTAACATCTATGTTCGGTGAGGATCCATACAATGTAACATATTCATCATATAAACTATAAAATAATTTCTTAACTCTACCACAACACGCTTCAACATCATATTGCATATTTAAACCTTTTTTGCCATAATAACCATCTAGATAATAAGACAAAGATTGTAATTTACAACGTGGATCAAAAACCATAGCAATCAAATAAATACTTGGAAACTCCTCATAATAATTTAACCATTTTGCCTTCATAGCACTAATGGCTTCCGCTATTGCTCGATCAGATTCACAATAAAAAAATGCACCAGCAATATTAATACTCTCAATAATAAATAAATGTATTGTAGGAAAATAAATACTAGATAAATTATTTGTAGCATTATGAAATTTTTTTAACAAATTGAAAACATTGTAACAAGCATCCCAATGAGTTTCAAAAAGTTCAATGGTAGGAACATGAAATTGAATAAAAGAAACTAATAAATCCCTATACTTATAACTTTGAGCAAGCATTTTATAAGTAGAATTACAACGTGTTGGAACATCACGAGCAAATTTAACGACACGTCTACCATTTTGTTTACAATATCTTGCCCATGCTTTCATTGTAGAAGGCTGTCTCCATCTTTTTTAATAGGTACAATAAATTCTCCAAGAGTTTCTAATCCTTTTTGAACACATATATTTAAAACATGGCATGCACACCTTTGATGAAAAAATGTACCACCAAGAAAGGGTTTGCATAAATCAATTAAAGATGGAATAGTAGCGGTATTGGCAGAAGCATTATCAAAACCAATTGCAAAAATTTTGTTTTCAATATTATACTCTGAAAAAATAATTTTAAGCTGTCTATAAATATTTTGAGTAGTGTGTGCATCATCAAAAACTCTAAATGCAAGAATTCTTTTTTGGATAGTCCATGCATTATCCATATAATGGCAAGTGACACCCAAGTATGAATGCGATTGCCAATGGTCACTCCATATGTCGGCACATACGCTAACACGACCATTATATTTTTCTAAATATTTTTCTAACTTTCTTTTCTCTCTCGAATAAATCTTTTCAAGTGTTTGTGTGAGCGTGGCTCTAGGGACACGGCATGCAGCAGGGTTTAATGCTCGTCGACAATAGTTAACAAAACCAACCCTTTCACCAAAACTGAATGATAAGTGTTCTATTGCTACCATCCTAGCTAATTCTTCTCTATTTTGTTCATCAGTATAACGAAATAATTGTTGGTTAGGAGTAGCGTACCTGGGAATTTGTGATTGTGACCTCGTTCTGGTCATTGCGTCTGGATGTTTGGTTTCAATATGCTTCCAATAAGTGCCATATCCTCTGGATTTGCTCCACTTATATGTTTTGGTGCAGTAATTGCAAGCCGCTACATAGTCTCCATCTTCTTTCCTAACTTTCTTCATATGTTTGGCGAAGAGATCAGATTTGTTCCGCTTCTGTATCAGATCTTCCTCCTCTTGTAGTTCCATTTCCGGTGGATCATAACCAAAATCTGGAGGTGTATCAATATCAGGCATATTTTCTGACTGACTTGTCAAATTGGGGGTGGCGTCATTAGGATCGGATTCAGAAATTATTAGAGGGGGAGTAGGATAGTTTAGGCTTAGGTCTTCAGCATAGGCCCGGCATTGCAGATAATCGTGATGGTGGAGTCGTTATGACCGAGATTATCGATTATAGGACCCTTACCTTTCATCGAAATCGAACGCCTAGGACCGTCACGGCCATGACCCCTTCCACTTCCACCACTTCCACTTGCCATTTAAAAATAAATTTAGAAGAATAATGGAATTACTGTATTAGACTATTAGTAGAAATGTAGAATAGTAAGTACTAATGTACTATGTAAGTATGTAGTAAAGTACAAAAGTAGTAAACTAGTAATTGCAAATAAATGAAAATGAAATTGGAAAATTAGTAATTGACTAATTGGAAATTAAATAAATTGAAAATAAGATTAATTGCAAATAAAATAAATTGGAAATAAAATTAATTGAAAAAAATATATATTGGAAATAAAATAAATTGCAAATAAAATAAATTGAAAATAAAATATATTGGAAATAAAATAAATTGCAAATAAAATAAATTCGAAATAAAATAAATTGCAAATTGCAAATAAAATTAATTTCAAATAAAACAATTACAAAATGAAATAAATATTAAAAACCTTGGAAACTTGGAGAGTTGGAGACTTGGAGATTGAGAGACTTGAGAGTGTTGGAGACTTGGGGAGAATAGAGAGAATAGCCGTTGGGCCTCCAACGGTAACCCACCAAAAAAAAAAAAAAAAAAAAAAAAAAGGGTAAGAACCGGCGGTTCGAACCGGAACCGCCGGTTCCAATCCGGTTCGAACCGCCCGGTTCCTCAAATCTTAGAACCGGAACCGGAACCGGCCTCCTCCGGTTCAAGTTCCGGTTCCGGTTCGGTTCCCCGGTTCGAACCGGAACCGGAACCGTGTCAGGTCTACCGGGGCGCCCCCAAGACACTATGGCCTCCTGAATCTTCTTCCAAAACTAAACACCCGCCGGAGAGGTACAGTATTTTATAAATTTGGAAATAACAGTACCATAATCATCTAATATAAGATAATTTTATTTATTTATTATTATTATTTAAGAAAAATGTAAAGAAGGGTCTTAATGAATTATATATTTATATGGAATATTTTCAAATAATTTTTAAGAAATCAAGGCAGATTTGTCGATAAAATTAAAAAAACACGGTATAGTTTTCGGTATCAATAATTTCTTCAAAACACAAGGGATATCAAAGATGTTAGCCCTTTAATTTTGCAATATCTTATGTCACATGGGAGGCTGATAAAAGAGAGATTTAGAAATGATGATCAAGGACTAGGTTTATTAAATTATCAATCGAATAAACATGATGAGAGAATATAGCTTCCTAGGTGGGTGTATGTGTCTCAACTCTCAATGTATACATAAAAAAAGGCCCTCTTTTTAATACATGTCGTATTATGTACCGTTACAAAAGTTATATGTAATTGTATGTGATTATATCAAAACAAGACATTAGTAAATGGTACATGAATATATATACCGGTACACTATAGTGTAGACATTACAAAAGTTATATGTGATCGATTCAATTGATTATGAATTTTTTTTTCTATATAGTTTGATGATATGTGACAATATGACATTTATGATATATCATTTTTATTCTAAATTATCTCTTAATTTTGGATTGTCCATTCTCTTTAGAGAGAGAGAGAGAGAGAGATATGGATTACTATTATGAGTCTAATTGAATCTTAAAGTATGAAATTAGTTGACTAGTTGTGCTAGATCTCACTTAACCCCTGTCCTATCATAAATAATTTGTGTTGTATCAAATAAAAGAACTTGTCTCTTTGAACTTATCTCATGGAGCAGAAAAATTTAGATGAGACGGTCTCCTCATAAGCCACAAGACCTTATTCAGAAAAAGACATATGAATGTTTTGGTATTCAACTAATTACATATTATTTTTCGGTTTGTTTTATTATTTCTTGAGTGGGTTTTTCATGGTGCGATTGCCCCACCCAAATTTGATATATATGTATGTCAAGGAGACATGGTGAGATTTTTAACAAATGTTCTCATAAAGCACTTCCCACCTGAGTCCATAGTCCATACCACATCATGATGGTGAACATTGTGGAAGGACTTTTCTGAATTAATCCTCATTAACATGTGCTTTGGGTCCATTCACAACACAAAATGCCATTTTAGTACTGAAAATGACTTTGGAAATATTTGTATATAATGTTTGTACAATCATTTTTTCTTATACAATTATTTTAATTAGTCGTTTGCCATGTAAATATCTACAAAGTTGTTTTTTTTTTTTTTTTTTTTTTTTAAGAATTTAAAATATTTTTTATTTATTTAAATAATGTTCTTAGCAACCTATGTATTTGATAAGAGTGAAATTTGATCATAAAATCTCTTGTATAATTGTAAGAGAGTTTACCAATTTATTCAATTAATGTCCACTGTTTCTAGTTATTTCTATTAATTAACTTTAAAATGAATTTAAGAACTATGTTTTTTATTTTTAAATACAAATTTAGGATTTGGAGGAGCGGATATGACAATATGTGGGTGTGAGGTTCGTCACCAATAAATCACCTCAATTTTTTAACTTAAGAAATATGTTTCTTATTATAAAAAATATTGTAAATATTGTCACATATACCCTTACTATACAATAATGCCTAGACCTATAATTACTCAAATGTACCCCCTCGAAAGGGGTGAGCTGTGAGCATTACCCCCTTCCCATATATTGATACGTGTCTATTTGTTAATCATTAATTTACATGTTTACCGTTGTCATAGTTAATTTTATCAACTCTTAATTAATAAATGGACACATGTCAACATGTGGGGAGGGAATAACTCGTTATTCAAAAGTAGTATTTGATTAAAATCCAAATCTAGATTCGGTTTCAAAAAGTAAAACCCACTTTATTTCATCAATTATAAAATTATAATAGTGAAGGATATGACAGTCCAATGTCCATGGTGTAGAAACTAGAAATAATCAAATTCACCTTATTTCCTTTCTCTCAAAATAGGAATTTCAAATAATAATAATAATAATAATAATACTAAAGGGTACAATGATGGGCAATTTTAGTGTCAATTGGCTTATGTTTGCTATTAAGTAATGATTATATTTAAAATTAAAGTGAGGTCTTGATCTCATAATCATTCTAATTTTTATTTTATTAAAAGAAAAAAGTGAATCTGATCCATGTTGTGGCTTGTGGGTGTGTTTGGAAAGTGGGGGTTTTGTTTGTTTCTTCTTCCCATTCACATTAAAATTATTGAAATTGATAGTGACATCAATAAATAAATAAATAAAGTTAGAAAGGCCTAATGCAGTCAAGCTCAGCTCTGTTAAGTCAAAACACTAGCTGGGTTTTGGGTTTGGATGGAATTGCATGTGGTTCATCATTTTGTTTTGTTTTGTTTTGTTTTTTTTGTTTTTTTTAAATGGAAATTCATAAACACCACAACTAAGGAAGAGAGTCTTCCAGTAAAACAGCACTAATGCAGGGAGGGAAGTCATCCTCCCAAGTAAAGCTTCTAACAGCTAACAAGGCAAGCTTAGCCAGATTATGGGCAGCCTTGTTAGCCTTCCTAGAAACGAAAGAAACAAAGATATCAAACTTTGTCATAATCTCAACAATGTCCCTAAAAATAATACCAATGTCAGCACAAGAAGGACTACTATCGTTGATTGCATCCACCACCCATTTCGCATCACTTTCCAGCATAGCCGGACGAAGGCCCCGTATCCACTGCCGCCCGCAAACCTCTCAAAATGGCAGAAGCTTTAGCAGCTTGGGGAGAAAGACACGCCGAAATGCCCTGCATCGAGGAGATCAACACCTGCGAACAGGAGTTTCTGATAAGCAAACCCAAACCAATTCTTTGCATTGACTCATTTACCGCTGCATCCGTATTAATCTTAAAAACCCCAATTTCTGGCCTACACCATTTAATTACAGCAGTAACATTGCTATGAGGAGAAGAGGGCTTCTTGACTTGAAAATCCTCCAAGAAGCTCCTAGACCAAGGAATAACATTCTCATCGGTCAAGCTATTAGGGGAATGCACAGCCTGGTTTCTCCAAAACCATACATGCCAAAACACAATACAAATGAGTTCCAATTCATCAGTTTTTAGGGACTGAAAGAGAAACAGCATAAGGTCAAGAAAATGAGTATTATTGCCAAAACTAGGACACATGAACAAAGACCTAATAGCATGCACACTTTTACAGCCCCATAAAGCATAAGTGGTAGACTCAGGGCACCTAAAGCAAATGGGGCAGAAAAAATCACCTGGAACACCTCTTGTTGCTAGATTAAGCCTCGTAGGGATCCAATGGAAACAACACTTCCAAATGAAGATTCTAATCTTTGGGGGAATCCCTAGCTTCCATAAAGCCTTCCACCACAAACCATTATGCTCAGCCACTGAAGCAACATCCCTACCAAGAAGAGACCTACCCAATTTCCATCATTTTGTTTTTGTTGGTGAAAGGTAACTCATTTTTATATTGTCAAGTTCAATTCCTTCTTACATTTGGTAGAATCTCAAATAATAATAATAATAATAACATGATTTTTATCCATTTCAACATATTTATTGATAAAATAAAAAAAAGAAGATGGAATTTGATGGTCAAAGACTCAAAGTGTCTTGAACCTCTTTTTAGGAGGGTGTATTCAATTAGGATTCTTGATGATATTTAAAGATATTTTTTAAGTGACGGATTTTCATAGATTTTTACAGGTTTTTATAAAGGGTACGGATATTGACACCAATAAATATGATAAGCACACCCATATATATAAGTACACCAATGTCTAAAATTTAAAATTAAAATATTAGAGTAATGCTAGATATCACAACTAAAATCACAGCTATTCCAACACAACACATGTGACACATGATGTGTCAATTGGTTAGTGGATGCACATTAATAATAATTTATCTCACCTATTTATGTATCAACTCACCAATTGACACCTCATGTGCCACATGTGTTGTGTTAGAATATTTGTGATTTTAGTTGTGATAGAATAGTTGTGATTTTAGTTGTGATATCTAGTATTACTCTTACTATAAACACTCATCTTAATGCCAATAGTAACTTTATTTAAATGAATGTTTTCATTTTAATACAATTTATTTATAAACTCTCTTAAATTATTAACACACCCAATTTCACAAATGATAATTCTTAAGTTCTCTAGGCTCAAAAACACAATCCGGAGAATTCTTAAATTCTTAAATTTCGATATCTGTCAAGTTAAAACAGAGAGAACTCAACGCTGCCAAGTTATTGATATTTATTACAACATATTTCACATCCTCATACCACCGTTGATCTCTTAGATACACAACGATACTTAAAGTTTATGATGTGTGCAACCTTGATTAAATCCCACTTGAAATCACTATCTTCATTCCCTTCTTCCAAAGACATCTTTCCACTGTCTTCATTCCCTCCTTCCATTGATTAAATCCCACTTGAAATCATTGTCTTCATTCCCTCCTTCCAAAGATAGCTTTTCACTGTCTTCATTCCCTCCTTCCATTGATTAAATCCCACTTGAAATCACTATCTTCATTCCCTCCTTCCAAAGATAGCTTTCCACTGTCTTCATTCCCTTCTTCCATTGATTAAATCCCACTTGAATCATTGTCTTCATTCCCTCCTTCTAAGGACATCTTTCCACTGTCTTCATTCCCTCCTTCCACAGACATCTTTTTAATTCACTTCTCTTTATCATGATGATGATTGGCACAGATCTATCGAACAAAGTCCTTGAGAGAGTCTTGAGCATTTTTTACTAGTTGGTTTCTTTTTCAAACCTAAGAAACCTGGAAAGAACATCTTGATCAAGAAAATTTCATTATCCATCGAAATCCCACCTGACTCCTTCATTTTCTTTTGTTTCTTCATTTGATCTTCTATTTCGAAACCGAAGATTTTGATAATGGGAGATTTTGATACTTGAAATAGAATTAGGGTTTAATTAGAGTTTAGTTTTTTATTTTTATTTTTATTTTAATGATATAGTTGAAGATATGAGTGTAATTAATGGGTATACATAGTATTTGATTTTTTTTTAATTAAACTAATTTGTCCTTATTGGTAAATTCCTATTGAGATATTTTTGTAATTAAATTTTTTATTAAAATATGGGTGTACTTATCATATTTATGGGTGTCAATATCGACACCCATTTATAAATCTACATAGACTTTCATTGATTTGTTTATAAATTTATCTCAGACTTTTATGGATTTGTTTAAACATCTATCTTGAACTTTCATGGATTTGTTTTTTGAGAAGAATCTGTGTTGAAATTAAACTTACTAGTAATTGAGTATGTATTTTAAATTTTTATTGCTATCTTTGCAAGTGATGCTGCCTGCTTGTGGTAGTTACTCCTTCGAGGCAGCAGAAGCATCATTTTTCTTTTTCATTTTATGAAGTATATGATTGATTATTTATCTGTTTTTTGTTGTACAACTAGAACTTATGTTGCATGGCTTGGATGATTTTTGTTGTGTGTTTTTTATGCAACTGGAGTTGTTTACTTGAAGTGTGTTTCTTTGATGATATATTTACAGTTTTTTTTAGAAATCTCCTATGCTTCATGGTCATGAGCGTTGGACGCTAGGTGATAGCACCGATTAGTGTATAGTCACAATTTTATAAATTAGTATCTGCCAATTTTCCAATAATTTTTGTGTCAACGTTTGTGTTTTGTACTTCTATGAGTTAATAAGCCTTCTTGTTGATTGTTTATTGTTTTCATGAATCATTCTCATTGCTATATATATAGTTTTGTGAAGTTGTGTACTTGTTATAAAAATTGATTAGTTTACATCAACTGATGATGGTCTATCATCTTTCTATTATTGAAATCCCTATCATGTTACTCGGTGTTGGGTTGGAGATTGAAGAAGACAATAACGTTGTCGGTTTTTTTGTTGTTTTTAATTTGAGCTGAGAAGAAGTAACACGTTTCTGTTTTGAAGAAGTGAGAAGAAGCAACACGTTTCTGTTTTGAGAGAGAGAGAGAGAGAGAGCAAAGTCCATCAAAATCTTTGGAGAGAAGGCTGGACATGTTATGGTGTAAGGATTCCCATTATTGATTGGCTTATTTCGTGGTCAAACCACATGTTGGGGTTTGGTTGTAAGGGTAGTCTAGGTGTTTGTTGAAGATCAAGACCCTTTCCAAGACCTCAAGAGGACAAGCACCAAAGGTATATATCTAGTGCTTACATTGGCTTGAAGAGATATAGTTGCACACACACACACAACATGCATAACTCTTATTCTTGTATGGTGTGTTTATATTTTGTGTGCATTGTGCTTTATTGATTTTTTCAATATCTCTTCTTGCATGTTGAATTGATTGCATCTTGTTATATGATAATGCCATGACATGTTAGGCATTAGGATGCATTCAATACCCACACTTGCACTTCATGTATGTTAGCTTTTAGTGTGGAGTAATTCATTTCCCTAAGGATGTTCGGAAACGTCCGCGCGTGCACGGTAATGTGCTTTGATTTGCGCGATGATCGCCGGTGGAGATGCCTTTGGCTTCTCCTTGGTTTCACCATTTTTGGTGAATCGGCGGTTACGTTCGGCGGCCTTGCCGCCGTTCGAAACCGCCGAATGAGACCTGATTGAAATATATCTCTCGGGTCCAAAACGGCGGTTGGGATCGGCGGTTTCCAAACCGCCGAATGAAGTCGCCGAAGTTCCCCTGTTCCACACGGGAGCCATTCGGCGGTTCATTTCGGCGGCCTGGCCGCCGAATGAAACCGCCGATCGGTGCGTTTCAAGGGCAAAATTGTATTTTCACCTGCCCTGTTTTTGGTCTCTATAAATACATCCTTATCTCTGGTTCAGAACACAGGTCTTTGATTATAAGAACCCTAGAGAGATATTTAGAGAGACTTGAGAGAGAAAGCTTAAAGATCATATCTTTATCTCTCTAAACCCATTCCCACATGCATAAATCTTCATCTAAGCATCATCTAGGATCATCTAGCATATGCTAATGCATGGGACTTCTTCAACACACATGGTATGATTTGTTGAACACTTTTATCTTACATAATTAGTGTTTCTACTTATCAATTTTATCTCATATTTTACTTATATGTGTTTAGATTAATTTCTACATATAAGATTGAGATTATGTGTTGATTGGGTTTTTATTTGTTAGCTAGGCTTTAATGTTCATATGCCATCTAGCTAATTGATCTCATTTATTGATTGAGATTATTTTTCATAGCTTATTTGATTAGGTCATTATTGCCTAAAAGCTATGCCATGAACATTCTTGTGTGATGTATTGATAACTAGGTTGATAGATTGTTTTTTAATCAACTAGTTAATCCTTTGAATGTTTGTGGGTTTTATATGATAGCTTTGTATCTAGGATTGGTGATCCTTTACTTAGCTAAAGTTATATGCCATGTCATATAGCTATATGTGATATCTAGGATTGATTATATTGTCATCTTATAATCCTAGGTAAGCATTTAGAGTACCCTAGCTCTTATTGCATTAATTGAATATTCATACATATTCACATAGGGTTGTTTCTCTTCATAGAGAAGTAAGTCTTGGGGCTAAGTGTGCTTAGGCCTCAAGCAAATTGGACTAGAGCCGCTATAAAAGGCCCGCGTGGTAGATTAGAGGGTGCTCACGCCAAGAGTAGTGTATCAGGGGATATCACTAGGGATTGAACCAAGAGTGGCGATTGGTAGTGTCCATAGCCTGAGGTTATCTAGGGTGAGGGTCCGAGAATCACTTGAGGGTGTAACCGTCTTTTCATATAGTGGATTTCGAGGTCCGAGTGTGGCGCACTTAACAGCCCGTGGTTTTTCCCAGTGGTTGGGTTTTCCACGTATACATCAAGTGTCTTTTACTATTTCCGCATCTTATTACACTTGTATGTTTTGTTGACTTGCTAGGGGTATTTTCGTAAAATTGACATGCATGCGAAAATTGGGTAATAATTAGATAAAATATATTCACCCCCCCTCTAGCTTTATATTGATGAACACACCTCGAGTATTTTTTTAAGAACTTTCATATGGCATTTGATATTTATATCTCTCACCATGACCTAAAAAAATCCTTTAAAATCTAGTCCCAATTGAATACATCTCGATTTTTATAAACATTTTTAAAGTCCCAGTTCAATACACCTGAATTTGGAAGGACTCTTTAAAAGTCCATAGAAATCTGAATTGAATACCACTGGATTAATATAGACTTTTTAAAAAATTTTAAATATTCGAATTGAATACATCATGATTTATAAAGTCTTTAAATGTCCTTCAGAATCCTAATTCAATACAGGCCCCCTTAGTCTTAAAGATCAAAAGAGAAGTTAACAAAGCACTGGTCCATACCTGAACCCGAACCCGAACCCGAACCCGTGACGGGTACAATTTTCAAACCTAAGCCCGTCCATGGATACACTTATCCCAACCCAAACCCTCTTTAAGTGGGTTGTATTCGGACGGATCCCACGGGTTCGTGTTTAATTGCCATCCCTAGATATGACAGTCCAATGTCCATAGTGAAGACACTAGAAATTATCAAATTCACCTTTTTTCCTTTCTCGCGAACTAGCAATTTAAAATAATAATAATAATACTAAAGGGTACAATGTATAAAGATTTAATATATTTCTATATGTTGATTGAAAACAGCGAAGCTGATTATATATACAAGGAGAGACTTAAAGAAGTCTTGAGTAACTAAACTATATAAAATCCTAAGCTAACTAGAATACGGTATCTGCAATATACAAGGAAATATAAACGTAGGATAATTACAAGAAGACCAAGTATAACTAAACTACAACATCCTTTACACACCCCCGCAAGACAGTGGGCATTTCAGAGACACTGATCTTGGACCGTAAGAGACAAAACCTTGTCCTGGAGAGCGGCTTAGTGAGAGAATCTGCCAACTGATCAGCAGAGGACACATGTGATATGCGAAGTTGATTGCTTTGGACCTTTTCTCGGACAAAATGAAAATCAATGGCAATGTGTTTCATTCTTGAGTGAAAAACGGGATTAGAGCAAAGGTACGTTGCACCAATGTTATCACAGTAGATGGTAGGAGGACCGGCCATAGGGATCATCAATTCCTGCAGAAGAGAGGTGAGCCAAATAACCTCAGAGGCAGTGGTGGCAACCGCCCGGTACTCGGCCTCTGTTGAGGACCTAGCAATTGAACGTTGTTTGCGAGAGCACCATGAGATGGCATTTGACCCAAGAAAGACAACATAGGCACTAGTTGAGGATCGGTCATCTTGATTGCCTGCCCAGTCCGCGTCTGAAAACGCATGCAACATTAACGGTGAGTCACGGCGCACCACTAAGCCATGACCAATTGTACCATGTAAATAGCGCAGTAGGCGTTTAGCAAGAGCCCAATGACCAGTTGTTGGACGATGCATGAACTGAGCGAGCTTATTCACAGCAAAGGCAATGTCAGGGCGAGTAAAAGATAGATACTGTAGAGCACCAATTACCTGACGAAATTCAATGACATCCGTGAGGGAGGTGCCATCAAGAAGCTTGAGTTCATGATCAGTTGGAAGAGGAGTGGTGACCGGTTTGGAGTCAAGCATCTTGGTGCGAGTCAAGAGTTCGGTCATATATTTTTTTTGAGAAAGAAACAATCCAGACGGACACGGTAGGACTTCGACTCCAAGGAAGTAAGATAGGGCTCCAAGATCTTTAATTGAAAAACGTCGAGCAAGTGACGTAACAAACTTGTCAACCAGGTTTCCATCACTACCAGTGACAATGATGTCATCAACGTACACTAGCAGAAATATCACACTCCCATTAGCATTGAAAATAAATAGAGAAGTGTCAGAGCGAGAATTAACAAACCCATTCTGAAGAAGAAATTGCCGAAGTTCATTGTACCACGCCCGAGGAGCTTGTTTGAGACCATAGATGGCACGCTGAAGGCGACAGACATGGGAAGGAAAGGCTGGATCTACAAACCCAGGTGGCTGCGCCATGAATACGTCCTCAGTTAGATGTCCCTGAAGAAAAGCATTGTTGACGTCCAATTGACGCAAAGGCCACCCTCTTGTGACTGCCACAGATAGTAACACACGGATGGTTGTCGTTTTCACTACGGGGCTGAATGTGTCTGTGTAATCAAGACCTGGTCGCTGGTGAAATCCCTTTGCAACTAAGCGAGCTTTGTAGCGAGAGATGGACCCATCTGGGGACCGCTTAATTCGAAACACCCACTTGCAGCCAACAATATTCTGTGACGAAATTGGAGGAACCAAAACCCAGGTGCCATTGTGAATGAGAGCATTAAATTCTTCGGACATTGCTTGTCTCCACTCAGGAATTTTTAGCGCCTGAGACGCGCATGTGGGCTCGGATTGAGCAGTAGACAGGACACTGGTTAGGGACAGTTTGGTGAGAGGCTTGTGTATATGGTTCTTGGATCGGGTGATCATTGGGTGGTCGTTTGTTTGGTTAGGTATGGGTGGTGGACTGTCATGAGCTGAAACCGGTGTAGAGGTGATGTGGGGCTGCTCGGGTATGGTTAGAGGCAACTCGGTTGCGGGTTGAACAGGTGTGGGGTGGGGCGACTCAGCTGTGACGTTGTGTGGGTCGGTCGGTGCAGGTGAGGAGCTGAGTGGAATGGTAGGCGAGTGGGGTAGTATGGGTGCGACAACGCACAAGTCAGGTGGGATGGGAATTGGAGCCAGATTTTGTGGTGGGGACAGTGGGTGCGCAGCACTTGCTCGAGATGTAGAGAATGGAGGCCGACGGTGTGTCTCATGCGAAGCCAAACTGGATGAGGTGTGAGAGTGTGTGATCGGAACGGAGATGCTCGAAGTGTCATGGGACAGCCATTGTGAGTAGGTGTTGGCGTCAGACTTAGGGAGACTTGTGTGGAGTGTTTTGTAAGGAAAAACTGACTCAACAAAATTTACATGCCTGGAAACAAATACACGATCCGTTTCCGTATCCAGGCAAAGATAGGCACTTTGTGACAGGGAGTACCCTATAAAGATGCAGGCTCTAGACCTAGACTCAAGTTTGTGATTGTTGTATGGCTTGACCCAGGGATAGCAAAGACATCCGAATACACGGAGCTTGGAATATGAGGGACATGTATTGAAGATTTTCTCAAAGGGAGACACCATGTTTAACAGCGGCGTGGGCATTCTATTAATTAGATACACAGCCGTTGTGAACGCATGAGACCAAAAAGTGAGGGGTAGAGAGGCGTGAGTGAGAAGGGATAGACCCGTCTCAACAATGTGCCTATGACGACGCTCAGAGACACCATTGTGCTCTGGAGTGTGAGGTGGTGTGGTGAAGTGGGATATTCCATAAGTAGCAAGTGTTTGCCTTAAAGCTATGTATTCACCACCATTGTCACTGTAAAGTGAAACAATAGTGTGTTTAAAGAAATTTTCAACCAAGGTTTTGAAGCGAATAAACACTGCATGGACCTCAGATTTTTGTTTTAAAGGATACATCCACATATATTTTGTAAAGTGGTCAACAAACAACACATAATATTTGAAACCATCTTTAGATAAAATAGGAGAACTCCAGACATCAGAGTAAATAATTTCAAGGGGTTTAGAGCTGACAACAGTGGAGACAGAAAAAGGCAATTTATGCGTTTTATTTCTTAAACAAGCACTACATGGATTGCTAGAACTACCAGATGAGGTAACAGACAATACTTGGGACCCTACTAAATTTGAAATTATTTTTGACGACGGATGACCTAGACGATGGTGCCAGTCAGGGAGTGTGGCTTTAACACTGGAAAAGGCTATGACCGGAGATGTGGCAGGCTTAGCATGAGACGGCCACTCATAGACACCATTCTTAGTCCGTCCTTGCATGAGCTGCGCCCCCGTATGGAGATCCTTCACAAGAAAAGAAAAGGGTGAAAATTCAACGGCAACTTGGTTAGATAAACAAAATTTAGAGACTGAAATCAGATTTTGTTTCATATTAGGCACACATAAAACATCAGATAATAAAAATGATGAAGATTTAGTAGGGAGATGTAGGGAACCAGAATGTGTTATGGGTAAACCTGAACCATCACCAATCATTATATCATCTGAGCCATTGTAAGGAGAGTGCAAGGATAGGTTGTTCAGATCTGAGGTGACATGATGTGAGGCACCAGAGTCAAGTAGCCAATCCGGTGTAGTAGAGTTTGGTGCCGCATAATGTGCTCGAGGTTGCCATTGTGGTCTTGGTTGGGTCGGCTGAGGTTGAGCAATGGCTGGAGAGATGCTGAATGTGGGACACCTTTTAGCAGTATGGCCTTGTTCACTGCAAAGCTGGCAAAATCCACGGTATGGCCTTGAGCCTGACCTGTGCACTGGATTTGGCGGATTTTGTGGAGTTTGGGATCGGAAATTCTGACCTGTAGCCGTGAGACCTGACCTGGCCGTGTGTTGAGTATAATTCCGGCTGTTGTTCCGGTTTTGATTGGGCTGGTGCGGTTTGGCAGCAAAATTTGCAGTGATGGGGAGTTGGTGGATCCTTGAGGATTCTTGTTTCAGGAGAGCCTCAGAGTTGATGAGCTTCTCGTGCAATTCTTCAAAGGAAATAGCAGAGTCACGAGCACGAACGGCCGATGATATATCTTTAAATTCGTCACCCAAACCATTTAGAATTTTTACTGTTAAGTCTTCAGAATTTTCCGGAGCATCAAGCATTGCTAGTTCATCAGCGATACTTTTCGCGTGTTGCATATACTCTGTCATAGATTGAGTTCCTTTAGAGATGGTGGTGAGCACTCCTTTTAGGTGCATGATATGGCCTCTGGAGGGTTTTGCATATGTGTTAGCAAGGGCTGTCCAAGCATCTTGTGCGGTTTTGGCGGAAGCAATGAATGGGATGATGGACGGCGAGATGGAGCCAATAATGGCGTTGAGAAGAAGCTGATCTTGTCGGGACCAGATGTGGTAAGCCGGATTTGGGACAGAGGTATCATCTACTGTTATGGTCGCTGGAGGACATGGATTATGACCGTCAACGAAGCCCATTAGGTCGAATCCGACTAGGAGTGTGTGAAACTGGAGTTTCCATGATCTGTAGTTGGTGGCTGTCAGTTTTAGAGGGGCTTGGGCTGTCACATTAATGGAAATAATTGTCTTTGCAGAGGAGTTGATTTCATGTGATGAGGAGGATGAAGAAACCACAGTTACAGATTGGGGGGAAGAAGAAGAAGTGACGTTGGCAGCAGTACCTGTAGTCATGATGGATCGAGGAACTCGTTTGAGTTTATAGATGCTCTGATACCATATAAAGATTTAATATATTTCTATATGTTGATTGAAAACAGCGAAGCTAATTATATATACAAGGAGAGACTTAAAGAAGTCTTGAGTAACTAAACTATATAAAATCCTAAGCTAACTAGAATACGGTAGCTGCAATATACAAGGAAATATAAAATCCTAAGCTAACTAGAATACGGTAGCTGCAATATACAAGGAAATATAAACGTAGGATAATTACAAGAAGACCAAGTATAACTAAACTACAACATCCTTTACACAATGAAGGGCAATTTTACTGTCAATTTGGCTTATGTTTGCTATTAAGTAACGATTATTTTAAAATTAAAGTGAGATCTTGATCTCATAATCATTCTAATTTTTTACTTTTTAAAAAAAGGATACGGGTTTTGTTTGTTTCTTCTTCGGTTCTTCCCATTCACATTAAAATTATTGAAATTGATAGTGACATCAATAAATAAATAAATAAATAAATAAAGTTAGAAAAGCCTAATGCAGTCAAGCTCAGCTCTGTTAAGTCAAAACACTAGCTGGGTTTTGGGTTTGGATGGAATTGCATGTGGTCCATCCTTTTGTTTTTGTGGGTGAAAGGTAACTCATTTTTATATTGTCAAGTTCAGTTTCTTCTACATTTGGTAGAATCTCAAATAATAATAATAATAAAAACATGATTTTTATCCATTTCAACATATTTACTGATAAAAAAAAAAAGAAAGATGGAATTTGATGGTCAAAGTGTCTTGAACCTCTTTTTAGTCTCAAAGATCAAAAGGGAAGTTAACAAAGCACTGGTATGTATATTTGGCATAGCTTTTAAGGCCAATTATTGGATTTTTAGACTCAAAAAGTGACTTTAAAGAAGGTGTTTGGTTGCTTTAATCTTGAAAAGAATTTTTAGTATTTGGAACAAGAAAATAAGGTTTGTTAGTATTTCACTTTTGATAAATAAGGTTTATTTTTATTTTTTATAAGAAAGCCATGAAAAGACATCAATGTAAATTATTAAAAAAAAATTGATTTAGAAATATTAGAATATATATATGACAAAATGAGGTTGGTCCAATAGTAAAACCCCTCACACTTATACTATGAGGTTGCGTGTTCGAATCCTTTCCTTCCCTAAAAAACCCTGAATTTATTTAATTGTATAATACTTTAAAAAATATATATTAGAATATATATATATTCTTATATTTTTTATTTAATAAAAATTAACTAATTACATTAATTTAACTGCACATAATATTATTTTACTCTTGTTGTATGCATAAATTCGCCAACCCGACACGTCATAAAAAAGAGTCAATAAAGATTGCCACGTCACTCATTGACCGGGTCAATAAAGGAAATGTGACAAGTCAATGTCAAAATACCTCGAAACCAAAAAAGTCAGAAACACGCTCGCCGAAACTGGATATGTACTCGCCAAATCTAGATATATGGTCGCCGAAGAAACGAAACCCAGAAATAAAATGTACTCGCTGCACCAGCATATTGGGCCTAAACCGACTCAGCAGAAACACGGAAATAAACCCATAAACAACAAGGAATCAAGGGAGGAAAAGGTGAAGACCTATCTGTATCCGTAACAACGTGGGATTCCCAGTACGAATCTGAAAGGAGATCCTACTACGAGTAGGACTAAAATCAAGGGAAAAACCCTAAAATATCATGTATAAATAGAACCACCTATCCCTCGAGAAGGGGGGCAGAAAAGAGAGAAAAAAGAAAGCAATTGTAAGAGAGATCTAAGCGTGTAATAAGGCAACGAAAACCTAGTATTATTTTTCTGCCCTCAGGGGCGCCGTGGTTTTTTCCCGTTCAAGGGTTTCCACGTAAAATCTGTCTTTTGCATGCGTTCTTAATTTTCTTGTTTTATATTAAATTGATATAATTGTTGAGTGCATGGCAATCCAAAAATCACCGTCAACAACTCTTATCATATGTTAAAAAATTATTTTCAAAACAATTACACAAAGTGGCATTTGGCCACTTGCCAATGTGGTGTAGCTCTCCAAATGGAGACCTCTCCACCAAGGTTCAAGTGGCCATGCATGCATAGATATATGCCAATTTTCCCACCATGTGTGTGGGTGTTGTCCTACTTGTATGTGGGTGGCCTCTCCCCGTCTGTGGGAGCTGCTCGTCCAGGCTGCGCTAGTAGAGCTCCATCTCGCCGATCCCGACAGTTGTTGTACATTCAAAAAATAAAAAAAATAAAAAAACAATTACACAAAGTGCATATATTATAACATTATTGAACTTTTACTAAAAATAAATAAATTAATATGTATGAGTGGTTATATGATTGAGTTATTTTGTATTTGTATTTTTTATTTTTTTTAAATACAATTGCTGCCGGGACTTGGTAAGATTAATTAGACTTTACAAATATGGTTCGGAATACTACACACCCACCATCGGGGAGAGGTTACATATGGACTACAACTCTCACAAACAGAGAGCGGGTTGCTCCCACAAACCGAGAGAAAAATTCCCCACATATGTTTGTAAAATGCGTATGGTGAGACTGAAACCTCTGACCACTAGGTGTGGAAGGGAGGTGCACAACCATCTCTACTAAGAGGTGGAAAATTGAAAAATTATATTAGTTTTCTTGTAAACAACAAATCACTCATTAGAATTATATTACAATTTACATCTACGGTAGTGTTTTTTTTTTTTTTTTTTTTTTTTTTTTTGACGATATCAAAACGGGATAATTTATATCTACAGTTAGTTCTTAGACATCACATCATTAACATGAAGAGGCTCTATTAAAAAGAGAACACTTTTGCTCACCCTCTTCAAGGGAGGTAACCATTATCCCCTTTCTAAATAGATGATATGTGTCTATGGAGGGGGTAAATTTATCCAATCACGGTTATCTTTTAGACAAATTTATCCCTCCCTAGACACATATCATCTTTTTAGAAGGATGGTAATGCTTACCCCCCTTGTAGAGTTGTAGGGGGTGAGCAAAAATGGACTATATTAAAAGAAGCTAGTAGATGAATTACTAGATGATGACTTGATGAGTACATATGCTGTCAGGCTTTTGAATTGCATTTAAGTCCTTCAAATGATTATAATTAGTTATGGAGTGGTAATTAATAGATTTTGGGTGTATACATCCCAACAAATTCAATCATTAAATTTGATGAGACATGAAAGATGAAATGGCTCCTTCACTCCCCCTTATCTTAAAAAGTTAAAACTAGTACACATACATGTGAATTGAAGTTTCATCATCCATTTTGATTCTCGTGACTCTCGTATAGTCTCTCTCTCCAAGGGAATCGTTGTAAAAAAAAATGTCATCCATGTCTCTTCTATATTTTGATATATCAAACCAATTGTTAACATTGTCGGTCTCAATAAAGAGCATCATTTACTACCAAATATATAAATAAGGTCAGGTTGGTCAAGACACGGCTCGACCCATCATAATTCAATACAAGTAAATCACGATACGATTAGAGCATCTCTAATGTAAGAGTGGTTTGTAAAAAAAAAAGATATACCACGTAAGATAAATAAACAGTTTATTAAAAAATGTATCTTCAATGCAGTTATACATAAATTCAATCTCATGCTGATGTGGTAAAAAATATATTAGATATTGTCAATATGACTGTCTATTTTCAGACCACCTGTTGTACAACTATTTTTTCGGTTGACTCAACAATTATTTAAAATTGATATTAATTTTTCATCTATTTTTAATAAGAAAAAAAAAAAAG
The DNA here is from genome assembly GCA_008009225.1 of Acer yangbiense. Classification (NCBI taxonomy): domain Eukaryota; kingdom Viridiplantae; phylum Streptophyta; class Magnoliopsida; order Sapindales; family Sapindaceae; genus Acer; species Acer yangbiense. The sequence continues at coordinate 23,369,518 of CM017772.1, read as the reverse complement.
GAAAAAAAAAAAGGACATATCATTAAAAAAAAGTTTAAAAAGTTTAAAAAATAGTAAACATACATATGAATTGAAGCTTCACCATCCATTTTGAATCTCGTGACTCTCGAATAGTCTCTCACCAAGAGAATCTCGGAAGAAATATGTCATCCATGTCTCAAGCCATATTTTGATTAATAGGACAAATTATCAATGGTACAAATTTGTCAAAATCCGATGTCTAAATCTGGTGCTCAAATGATGTGGAATCACTATAGTCCATTCATTTAAATTGTATTAGATTTGCATGATTTAAATGATTGGATTATAGTGATTCCATATTATTTGGGCACCAGATTTGGACATTAAATTTGGACAAAATAACATTACTCTATTTTGATATGTCTAACTAATTTGAATTTGAAACATTGTTGGTCTTAATAAAGATTATCATTTACTATCAAATCACATTAGACCGTCTTGAAACCGTCAATATAAGTATATAAATTGGGTCGGGTCGGGTCGGTCTAAACATGGCTCGACAAAACACAATTCCGTACAAGCAAAACACGGCACGATTATGTCAGCAAGTGGTAAACTTTCCATGGAATTAGGGGGATGAAGGAGTAAAAAGAATCAGCAATAAATAACTGACACATAAAAAGGTAAAAAATTGAAGGTAGGTAAGTAACTAGAAACTAGAAAGAGTGAATTGAGGTGACCGACAGAGAATAATGTTAAAAAGGCAGCATTTTCTGTGGTTTGAAAAAATTGTGTCTGTTTTTAACTTTTGATAATCGAGATCACGTGAACTCGATTGGCATCTCTCTCTCTCTCTCATTTTGGCCGACACTCCTCCATCTCCTTATCTGATATCTCTCGCATGCAAAACCTGCAGACATGTACTGAGTGAGTGAGTGAGTGTTATCCAACAAAATTCTGTGGTGTACACTCACTCTACAATCTACAATCCTGTTACATGTAAATAAATAATCACTACTATACAACTACATTACCTGTATTCAATAAAATCTCATCTTCATGTTTTCATGTTCTATCAACATCATGCATCATGAATAGAAAGTACTATATATCACGAGTCACGACAAAAGTGATCACTTGAAGGGTAATATGATTTAATATATAGTATAGTAGTAACATAGTATTAGATTTAATAATTTTTTAAAAAAAAACAAAGATTTAGATTCAAGTTAATTTACATACAGGTTATATTCATCAATCATGCTTGATGGAAATAGATAAATTCATTTGCACTGCCCACTGCGCACTAACAAAAAAGTCTTGCCTCTGGTTCAGTGTACAGCTAATTTAGTGGGCCGCTCTGGTCAGATAATGGGCTTTTTCATTGTCCACTCAAGTGCTGCTGGGCCCATCAGGAATGGCTCATCTCCATCACATATGCACGCTCATCTATATCACATGCACGTTCCTTTTAAAGTAGTGGTTATCGGATACGAGATCCCGCGCCTTTTATTTATTTTTATTGTTTTTATTTTTATTTTTTTATTATTATTTTTATTTTTATTTTTTACGGGATCTTAAATTTATTGGATTTGTTTTGATTACACTTATAAACCAGGATCATGCACGAAAAAATATACGGAATCTCACACCATATAAGATGTACTTCCCTTTTAATAATTAGATTTTTCATGTCGTCATTGCAAAACTAAACAACGATAATTTTTTTTTTTTTTTGAAGTATTACACTGTTACATAATTTTGGGGTTTTTTTGGGAAAGTGGGGATGACTCAAACCCACAACCTCGTGATACATGTGTGAAGGGTTTACCACCGGACCAACCTTATCTTGTCAACAATGATAGTAATTTTAATGTTAATAGTAACTATGGCAATGATAATACTAGAGTCATGAAAAAGGATCTATGACAAGTTGGAGAATCCTTCTAGAGAAAATCTTCGGTACACCAGCTGAGAATTATCAGAAAATCTTATAATTCTGATGAAGCTTGACATAATAAGATAAACAAACGGTGACCTCAGATGTGCCATCTTAGATGTTGACATAACTGCAAACTGATGCTCCTATATATCAAAATGTCACAAAAACTAAAAAGTTCCAAGTAACTTTATCTTAAGCATGGAAGAGCTGATGGTCCAGATGGGTTCATTCAACCCACAGAGCCATGGTGGGACCAAGTGCCACCGGCCTGTGAGTGGGAGGTAGTCGCCGCTCTTTGAAGCAAGCCTCACGCTCTGCCCTCCTCTCTACGGACCATGCATGTGGACATGGTCCAACCTTTGCATGTACTTGGAACCAACTAAGAACTCACCATTCTACTGTGTCATAGGAACACATGATCTCTGCAAAGAGGCGTCAAAGTCATCACAATCGCCATCAATGAATTCGAATTTACATTCAACATCAAAATCAAACAACTAGATGGAGGCTTAATCAATATCAAGAATCACATCCCTGTAATATATACAAGTGATTGATTCTTACATCACATTGTCATCAAAGATACAACGAAAGAGTATAATATATCACAAAAACCAATTTCGTCAGAGTTTGATGAATAATGAACTAACTATGAATCGCGAATGTCCCTGCTGCAGCTGGATTCAGACACAAAATTTTCTACAAGAGAAAAGAAAACAACACAACAAATCAAAATTTACAATTCTCAAGCATAAAAACCACAACTTAAAACAACTAAAATATCATCTAAAACGAAATCTAAACTTGCAGAAAGAAGATCTAATCCATCTTCTTCAAGACCAGTGACCTTAACTGCTAGCAACCAATCAATATCTTTAAGCATACCCTGCATACAGAAAAGGAAATATGACGATGCAAGATATCTTATTAAGTCTTTAATGATAGGATTGATCTCGAAACTTTCATTACCCAAAAACAAGTATCAACAGGTGATAATGTCAGCCTTGGCCAGTTATCTTCATTCGACCCCCCAAATGAACTTCAAATTGCGAAACCAGAAACACAATTAGACATTAAATCAAAATGCATGCAATCTAACATCAACAAAAGTAGAATAAGAGTGTGTAAGCTTTATTATGTAGCACCGGAAAATATCGATCACCACATCAATTTCTCCGGAGAATAGAGGCTTCTTCAACACCATCTCAGCAAAAATACAACCCACCGACCACATGTCGACTGCATTAGAGTAGTTCTTTAACTGTAAGATCAATTCAGGGGCTGAGTACTTCGTATATATAAACTGCAAAAAAGAAACTGAAGATGTCAAAATATGTGATTGTTTGTTGCCAATCAAAATAGAAAAGCATATACGAACACAAATTATACGTAGAACAATGCACTATCTTTTAAGTTAATTGCGAGATTCACATACGTAAATGAGAAAATACACCATCAATTACCTTATCAAAGTTATCACAGGCAGAAACATCATATTTCTTGACCAACACCAAATTAGCTATCTTTACAATTTGTCTCATGGAATTTATCAGCAAATAAGCAGGCTGCAAATCTTGAAGAATAATTCCGAGAGAATGAAGGTAGGAGAGGCCATGGAGAATCTGATACAAATGCTTCTGCAAAAAAGATGATATCAATACATTTTAGTATTGTTAAAGTTGAATCCAGACATAATAATCACATGTTGACGACAAGATAATACAATAAAAAATCATTTTCTTGATTCAGATGGCAGCTGCACTGTTCGAGTCAAGTGATTGTTCACATAATTTCCAGACAATCAAGAAAAGGTACTAGGAAAAAAAAAATATAAAAGTGTCATAAGAATACAACCCAGATTTCATGAAGCAAATAAACTGTTCTCGGACGAATGATAAACAAATTAAGGAAACAATGATCGAAAACCTTGACCGTGAAAATCAAAACGGCAATTGATCTAGCTCACTCACTTTCATCAAAACTTACTTCAATGTATGCCTCTGGAGGACATCAGACAGTGGTGGTGTCCACATTATCAAAGATCATCGTATAAGTTGTCAAATTAAATTCCACATCCTTTACAACATCCAGCAATCTATTATCCAGAAAAGCAAAATATAAATAAATGTACTCACCCAGTTAATTTATACAGCTCAACAGAAAATTGGTTTCGAATCACCTGACAACGTTTTCATGATCTAACTTCTGTAAGATAGAGATTTTTCTATCTATCGCATCTGTGTTAAAAACATTAACTGTCTTAATTAGTACAAAATTGTTGTTGAAAGTGTCCAAACACTTGTACAGTTCCAAAGGTCCTTCAATACGAATCGATCTCCAATACTGCGAATATACACAAGCAGAAGATAGAAATGTCAAACAATATTAGACCAAATTTTATAAATAAAACGCCCAGAAATTCTGTCAACATAAATCCCAATTCAACATAAATCACAATCACAATAATAATAATAATAATAATAACGAAAACCATCCAATTTACTCGAAAGGGTACGTAAGTCGTTGGAGGTTTAATCAAAATCGAGAAACACTACCTTATATCTATAACAAGTGATTCTAACCACATCACATTGTCATGAAATTACAAAAACACGAACCTTGGGGAGGCAGATGGCTTAGCTTCGTTCATCTTCCCTGTATGAGGAGTCGATACGAGAGCTTATTAGGCACTCTTTCTGGTTGGTTACTGCTACTGGAAATAACAATTCTGCCCAATGTTAAAAGGACATTTAAAGTGTCAGTGGTAACATCTGCCTTAAAGCGCAAGTTAACTGTAATTTCTTGTGTAGAAAATTCAAATGAAATTATTATACCTAAAAAGGAAAAAAAAAAAATTGAATTCTCTACACAGGTCGCACGTTAAGATAATCCATCATTAATTCAATTTTCCCAGCAGAGAATTTGATGTTAATTACACCCTAATATCATTATTAGAACTAAATTATGCAAATACATCCCTGGATATTGAAAACTGAAAATAAGAAATTAAAAAATTCATGTAGAACGTATAAAGAAATAGAAAATCAGAAAACAGAAAATTTACAGAATCAACAAAATGCTCATTATCAAATATAACTATATGAAAAAGATCGGGCATGATACCTTAAGGTTGCAGAGAGATCATTTTGTTTTTTCTTCTTCTTCTTTTTAAAGAGGGAAAGAAAATAAACTGTAAATATCTAGATTTCTAGGAAAGCAAATAGAGCGAATGAAAGGAAATAATGGAAACTTTGAAGTCAAAGAAGTTATTGGCTTTTAAATTTGTGACAATGGTCAAAAATTGACATTCCAATTATGTAAAATTTGTTTTTAACGACGTTTGAAAGTTTAATTACCATCTTTCAATAATTTCTTTCACTGAAATTATCAAAATACCCTCAATAACTTATGTTTATTATTATTATTATTATTATTATTATTAAATTTTCTTTCCTTCTTCTTCTCTCTTATCGACAATTTTCTTTCTTTTTTCTTTTTAACTTCATCATAGATTGAAGGGAGAAAATCAAAATTATCCATCAAAAATGTTAGGGATTTGTTTTTAACAATGTTTGAAAATCTAGCTGTTTAATACCCAATACTCTTGGTTTAGCCGGAATTCTAAAAATGGACATGAAATACACTTGGATGCTAGACAGAACAGACTTTATGAGCACTAGGCGGCCACCTTTATTTTTATGTTCATTCAAATACTAAAAATCCATCTCAAATGACCTTTTTTTCCCAATTATATTCTTGACTGCATACAAAATTAAGGCCATGTTTGGTAGCTGGGATAGGATGGGATTGAGATTATTTTTAGTCTCTTTCCCATGTTTGCTTGGTGATGGGATAGGATAAAATAATCCCATCAATTTTGTTTTTATCACATTTCAACAGGATAAAACAATCCCAACCAAATGGATGGGATTCAAATTAATCTCATCTTCTTTCTTCTTCATCTCTCCAAAGATGGTTCGCGATTCTAGCTTTTGTTAGTTTGAACCGTACGTAACAATAACTTGCATGTCTCGTTAATTGATCACTTTATCATGCCATATATATATATATATATATATATATATATATATATATATATATATATATATATATATATATATATATATATATATATATTTAAATGATCAAGTATTTGGATTTCAAGTCAAAGACCGTTAGACCGAATCAAATTGAATCGAAGAAATATAATTTGATCTTGTCTAATCTGAAAAAAAGAATGGTCCAAACTAGTTATATTTTTCAAAAGACTAAAATTTTTGGTTTGGTCCGGTTCTAGTCGAAACCGGACCAAACCGGACCGTGCTTAGCCCTAGATTTAACAACATCATTTGAAAATAAAGTAATACCCTTTTTATAGTTTGACACACCGTCACACCGACAAATCAAGATTAGAGCTTTGTTGTGTGAACTTTATAGATTATCGAAGTTTACAAATGAAAGCAAAAGAATACTTCTTGGTAAAAAATCTCACCGGTAATTCTAACTATTTATACCGTACAATAGTTAGAAAATGAATTTTATTTTATTTATGAAGTCAAGCAACAAATGCTTGGTTAATTGTATTTTTTAAACTATTGTATAGCTCAAAAGTGCATACTATGTTTGATAATTTTATTGCAAAAGTGTTGAAATCAGTTACAATGACTAAAATATACATGATTTTAGAACCCTACTTCGTTTTTTTTTTTTTTTTTCATTAATTATATATATTAAATCAATATTTAAGTAGAATATTTAAATTAGAAAAAAAATTCCATAAGAACAATAAAAAAAAAATTAATTTTTTTTATATAAATCAAATCAATATTTAAGTAGAATATTTAATTTTGAGATAAAATAAGATATATAAATGACTTTAACTTCATTTCATAAGGATGATAATGATATTTTAAAAGATTTATTAAATGCTAAAATAGATTATTCCATAATCACTTTTGAAAAGTAACTCCTCTAAAATCATTGTCAAAACTCGTTAAATTATCAATATATCACTTTTGGAAGTTTTATGTCAAAATTATAAAATGAGCTGGTTTTAACTTTTAAAATAAACCATAAGCTATAAGCTATTTACTTATGTTTTTTCTATTGGTAATTTTGTTTATGTATATTTTTATGACGTAAAATTTTAATAAAAAGTGTGTGGTTCATCAATTTTTGGGTGTGTGTGGCAATAATGGTATACAGTATACTTTAATTAGAATTAATAAAAACTCCATAGATATGAGTATATGACAAGTGACTTTAAAACATCTTATCTACAATAACATTTATCTAATCATCTTTTAATCTACCTACATAAGACTGGCTTTAAATACAAAAAAACAAAGAACTCGTGATTTTAAATACCAATATGACTCTCTTTCACAAAAGGATATTTATTGAAAAGAAACAACAGGAATAGAGGCGCCAGCTGAAACCCAATGAGTACCAAACAAAATTTAGGGATAAACATTTGGGGAATGGGAATGGGGATGGATATAGGTCCCCCCATCCCCATCCCCATCCCCATCCCCATTTTCAAAACCCTCCCCAATCCCCACCCCCCACACCCCAACCAAAAAAAGAAAAAAAAGAAAAAAAGAAAAAAAGAAAATGGGGATGGGGGAGTTTTAGGGGGAGGTCTCCCCATCACCATCCCTATTTTTCCATTTTTTTCCGTTTTTTCCCATTTCACCATCTTCCCCATTTCCCTTGTTTAACTAAAAATTACATACTCGAAAAACACAAAATCCATCATAAATTCAAATACAAAATAATATATATATATTATATATAATGTTTGGAGGAATTGAGGAAATGGAGATGGGGCCACCTCCCCCCATCCCCATCCCCATCCCTATTTTAATTTGGGGATAAAAATCATCCCCTCCTCAACATTTCCACAATTCTCCCCAAAAATTCTCGATAAAAATCATCCCTCCCCCCCCATTTCCCCAATTCTCCCCAAAAATTCTCGATAAAAATCATCCCTTCCCCCCATTTCTCCAATTCTCCCCAAAAATTCTTCCCCAAATGAGGATAGAGATGTGGGGATTTGGGTCCCCAAAATATGTGGTGATGGTGCTCTCAAACCCAATGAGTTACTTTCACAGTTTATTATACGAGGAGGAGATAAGTCACTCATGGGAACGAGTGCGTGAATATCAGGTGCGTCACAAACATCACCGTGGTGTTGGAATATATTAGAACCTGCAGGAAATTCCTCGAAGTTTTCCAACTCTGATTCATAAACCATACGAATCCCATATCTTTTTGCTGGCAATATTATTGGACTTCTATTGTCTGCAACACTGTTCAGAGGGTCATGGTCCGGATAGTACCTAAACAATAGTACTCGAACGTGAATGCATCTCAAATCATTTGGATCTGAATATTGTATTGCTATCATCTCCTGAATTGACAAATACCCCAGCCAAAGGTGATCAGAGTGGACATGACTAGGAATGGTGATATGATAGGTCATCTGTATTGATCCTATTTCCATAATACAAGAAATACGACATTTACATAATCCATATAATTCGCTGCTGACCTCTGGAACTACGGCACACAGAGCAATTCCCATGAATTCGTCAGTATACCAATTGGGAGATAGTCCAAATTTTATTTCTGACCCTTCAGTACTCCAATGCTTAAACGCCGCTGGAATTTCACTTCCGGGAAGAAAAATATGAAATCCAACAGATTTGAAGGAGAGTTCCTGTAATGTAATAGGATCAGGTATAACTAATATTTAATTTTATCAGCATATAAAAAATTGAAAATAAATTATCTTCTGTAAATACTAAATTGAAAGAAACAAGATCCAAATGGTATTCATATCATAAGACTACAAAAACTATATCTATATAGTTTTTTATTTTCATGATGTGGCAGCTTAATGACCATAATTCTTAAAATTTGAAAATTTTCCTATAAGACCAAAAGCCTCCATCGCTTACAAAATTATATTAATTAATCCTTTGCCACTATTTTTTTTTTCCTGCAATTAATTACTTTTATTGACTTTTTAGTCATAAAATAGTAGTTGCAATTACTAATCATAAAAAAATTGGGAAAAAAAGAGATACATACCTGAAGGTGGAGTTTCAGCAACATTACAGCCAAGCTATTTTCCCTGTCCTGATTCTCTACCAGTTTGAAGCAATTGAAAAGGTGCAGCAGTACAATGTTTCTTGAAGTGCATAGTTTCTTTAGTGTACTCCATGATATGACTTCTAAAGAAGAACAATGTTCTGTCCCTACAAAATATATTGCCACTGGAAGCTCCGGTAATGACTGAAGTCTCTTGCATTCCCGTAAGCAAAGAATTTCAAGTTTAGGTAGCCGACTGATGCTTTCTGGTAGGTTAACAAAATTGTTTCTGCTTAAATCTAATTGTTCTAACGAGGCTAAAGAGTCAAGATCATTGGGAAGTGTTCCTTCCGATAAATTGCAGCCACTAAGAACCAAACTTTTCAGAGAGTGAAGACCTGCGAGAGAAGGCAACCGTAAACACATGGAAATTCATTTCTTGATTGAGGGAACATATATGACCAGAGAAAAGACATCAAGGTTTGGGATGGTTGATCTCTACAGTCACGGAAAGACAATTTTTGAAGGTTGGTCAACTTTACAATGGAGGATGGTACTTGTCTTATTAAAGTCCCACTGGCATTTAGCTCCTCCAAACACTCAAGTACCTCCAAGTTTTGAGGAAGTCTGTCTAGTTTTGAACAGTCTTCTAGATTCAGAGTCCTCAAACAATATTTCAAACCCCCAATGTTGCTCGGAAAACTCTCAAGATTCTTGCAGCCTTTTAAATTCAACATAAAAAGCCGCTGTAGAAATCCAACTGACTTGTGCAACTCACGCAATCTTGAACAACCTTCAAGATTCAACTTCTCAAGGTTTGGAACACTTGTAAAGTCTGGGGTTTCAATAAGGTTGTGTGAGTAACTGAGCTTAATGTTTTTCAACTTCTCAAAAGCCTGTTAGGAAAAAAGTTAATTAGATTAATTATTAAAAATTGCTTCAATTCCATGAACTTTGCAATGTACCCAATGAAATTAAGATATAATAATACCTTCATGCCCTTCCAAAGGTATTTTATCTTGCTATGACAGAGGTTGAGTTCAAAAAGTTTCTGCGCCTGGAACGTTGACGGCAATGAATTTGAAGGGTATCCATCCCATTCGAGAAATCGCAAATCATTTGAGAGATATATCAGATCTTCTGAATGGTCAACATTACTGATTTTGAGCAGCCTTAGTTTGCTCATGCTTGAAAAGGATTTGCCATCCAAGTGAGGAATTTGCTGTTTAGACTTGTTAAGCATTATACCTTCCACTTCATGTGTACCCTAATAAATAAGAAACGAGAATGTGATATGTGAATGTGATATATAGAACAGTTAATAAAAACCGTAAAAGTTTTTCATTTAATTGAAATTATATATATATCTTGAAACAATATATTACCTTATTGTATGTCAACACGTGGTAAACATCCTCAAACTGCCATAATCTACTCCATTTGCCACAATTGTTAGGATGTTGTTCCCGAACAATTTCCCAACCCATTTCTTGTAGCAAATCATGCATGTCAAGTATATTATCATATAAAATTGTTATAAGGGATCTATCAATGAGCACCCTTATTCCGAAAGTTGAATGAAAATCACAACTATCTAGTATTTCCATAACCCGATATTTATTATTCCATTTGAAGAAACACGCAATATCTAAGAATATTTTTTTCTCAATTTCCTCAAGTCCATCATAACTTATTCGGAGCTGTTTCAAAATATTTTCATCGGGAACTTGTCTTAGTCTATTCAATGCACTTTTCCATTCTTCGACACTTCTACCACACAAAGAGGATCCTATAAGTACAAGAGCTAATGGAAGCCCTTTTACATATTGTACAATGTTCTCTGACAGCTCAATATGATCATCTGTGGGTGGCTCGTGTTTGAATGCTTTCATATGAAAGAGCTGAAGAGCATCATCATGTTTCAATCCTTGAAGCTCATATATACTACTAATTCCATGGCTAATAAGCACATGTTTATCTCTAGCTGTTACAATAATTCTACTCCCAGAGCCAAACCAATAATGCTTTCCAGCCAATTTTTCTAATTGTTCTAATTGATTGACATCATCAAGAACAACAAGGACCCTTTTATGACATAACCACCTTCTAATGTAATTGATTCCTTCATAAGGATCACATATTTTTAAATTTGATTCGTTTGACACCTTGGAAAAAAGCATTTCTTGTATATGGGTAATACCGCATTGTTTAGAGATTTCTCTAACATTGGCAAGAAAGCACATACCGTCATATTTATAGTTATGTGAAAGAGTGTCAAATACAACTCTAGCCAGTGTAGTTTTACCTACACCTCCCATTCCCCAAATCCCAATGAAACGAGTATCATTGGACCTAGGTTCTAAAAGCTCATAAATTTTCTCCACAGAAGTATCTATTCCAACAAAGTCCTCTGCAACATTTGAGTTTATATTCAAGCTCTTCCAAATTTTGCCAACGATAGATGTAATGAATGCCGCTTCAGACCTAAGAAGTACGTACAAGAACCATAATTATGTAAAACCAAACAAGAAATATTTTATTAATTTCTTAATTATGTTTTAGAGGTGTTTAGAATTGTTGATATCAACACTATTTCTTTTCAGTTTAATCATTTACTGATGATTATAATTATAGAAGATATACGAATTCAAAGTTAAGAAAAGCAATCAGAAGAAGGAGAATTGATGGTACCTGCCGTCCTTTAAGTGCCATCCAGAGAGATTGCCAACTTGCTTGAGAGCTGATCGCCACCTTTGAACCTTCTCCAGATTATCCTTGAAATCTTTTTCATGTTTATCAAAGGCTGTCTTGAAATCTCCTCTCTGATCCCGTATATCTGACAGATCTACCTTGTAAAAAACCGGAAAAACATTTGGAACCTTCAAATCCTTGCACTCGACAATTTTTGCAAGTTCCTCCAAACACCATTTAGAAGAAGCATAGTTTTTCGATAAAATAATGATCGAAAACCTCGAACTCTCAATGGATTCCAGGAGTTCTGATGAAATCTCCTTCCCACTCTCAAGTCTTTCATCATCTCTAAATGTGATTATTCCTTTATGCTTCAAAGCAGTATAGAGATGATCTGTGAAGTTGTCACGAGTATCTTCACCTCTAAAACTCAAGAACACATCGTATTTCCATTGAATATTGCTAGACAAAGAGGATTTCTGTCTCTTGGAAGACGATGATGGAAAATCAAGAGCTCGTTTGTTCCCAAACATAATGACGCCCTCGCAAGAAAAGCAAAATTTCAAGAATCGATAAAACAGCGCAAAATATTGATCGGAAGCCTTACATTAGCAAAGATTTCCTGTGTACCGTGTGTGGAAAAAAAGACCCAATCAATAAATGGCGTTTATTGATTACAAGTGAAAATGCAGGACAGATGGTGATGGACCACTTCAAGTCTTCAACTATATACTAAAGCAGACTAGTCAGAAAATGGTGACTCTCTCTCTCTCTCACAAGAATTACATGACTCTCTCTCTCTCAATAATTACATGACTTAGTAGATCTGTAGATGGATACTTTTTTTTTTGTTTCCATTTCTGGTTGATTCCTCTTTTTTCGTCTCAGTATTCCCGCGTTTGAAATCACTTTAATCACTTACACAAACACAAAATCACTTAACATTTTTCTTGAGAGAATCTTTGTTTTACTTGAGAGATTGAGAAGGAAAGAAGCAAAGTGAAGTTAATGACCGTTTTTATCGGTTACTACTTTAATGCAATTAAAACACTAGTTATAAATCTAGGCTAACCCTACAATTTAACATTTAATTTGTCCGAAGTAGTCGAGCAAATTAATTGGGGTTTTGTCAAGACAGATCCTTTCGATAATTCCCAATATTTCGTGAGGTGGAAGAAAAATTGCAAGAAAAGAACAGGTGAGTAGATTGGTAGTAGAGGTGTAATAGTAGTTTCAGTCAACATGTTTAATTTGGTATGCAAATCATCATCATCATTTGTCCGCCATTGGAGGAGACAGAGCACTATCACTCTGAGAGCTTATGAATTTGAACAACAATGTGTTTCATTGTCAACAACCAGTAGTACAAAGCAACAATCTTTAACAGTGCCATATCTCATAAACATGTGGGTTATTGTTTCCAACAAGTTCCATCTTAAATCCCCAGATAAAGCAGATGCAATGATTACTTTATTCAAGAGCCATGGTTTCTCTGACACCCAAATCTCTAAGAGCATCTCCCACCCACCCACCCTTTAAAATTATGTGTCCAAGAAAATTTAGAGGATGTGTTACTCTCACCCACATTTTAAAATGTTATCTCCAAGAAAATTTTTAGAGTTCCTCCTCTTCATTCTCTAAATTTAGATAACCATTTCTCATCCTCTAAAACCACTTTTCAACATTTTTTATTCCATTTATATCCTTTTACCTTTTTTATTAAATTCAATTAATATATAATAGATTTTAATTTATAAATTTTATTAACATAAAAATTATACCATTATAAATGTCTCATCTAGATCTTTAAAATGAGTCCAATATTGAATATTAATTAATAATTTTTTATTTACCATACTTTATCATTTGTTCTTCATTTTATTATTTTGTTATAATTTTCTCTAAAAAAATTATTTTATGTTATAAAAAAAATCTATTATTACATATTGATAATTATAAGTTAGTAATAACATAAAAACCGAAATATAGTATTAAAATAATAAATATTAATATTAAAAATTACAATAACATAAAAATATTAAAATAAGGATAGAAAAAAAATAAAAAAATAAATAATAACAACATAACATATGATAATGTCCAGATACATTAATATTTTGGAAAGCCATCCAAATGACTTTCATATCAACCCGAAAATAATCCACCTTGTATTTGGGAATTGTGAGTGTTTTTTTCTAAAATTTCCATCTTTTTCCTTCAAAAAAATTCACATTCGTTGGGATTTTTAATGGAATCCAAATATATCCTTATAATTTTATTTGATAAATTAGTTAATAAATGTTAGAAAAGAAATAAGTAGGTTGAGAAAATTAGTTGAAAAATGTTTTAGAATCTAAAAATTAGTTATTATAAATTCATGCACTAATAAAACATTATATTTTAAAAAAATAAAAATAATAATACTAATGTTATTATAAATAATATTTGTTAAAATTTAGTTGAACAATAATTTATTAAAGAAACTAAAAAAATAATAATGAAAATATAAGTTATTTGAAGATATAAATAAAAATAGGGATATAGATAGAGATAAGGATACATAGTGTGGTGGGAGTGAAAAATATTAGATGAAATCTGGGAGGAATATTCCCTTTTGGAACTCTATTTTAGAAATAGAGATAGAGTATGGGTGAGAGATGCTCTAAGGCCATCTCCAATTTTTTCTCCATTTTGGAGACTGAAAATGGAATATTTCAATAATATTCTATCTTCATAAATTTACTACTCCAACAATTATCCATTTTACAATATCCAAATAATAAAATAGTAGGGTGCACTGTAAGAGTTTTCATTTGCCGTTTTTCGGAAAGAAAAATAAAAATGAAAATAATGTTTTTGGTTTCAATTTCAAAATCCGAAAACACGTCTGGTAGCATATGCTAGAAGTTGTATTCTGAAAATAAAAAAACGTCATGTAGGTTAACCGAAAAATATCAAAATTTGACAATAATTCATCCCAAATAATTATCAACCAAGTCAAAATTTTTTATTAAATAAAAATTAAATTCAAATAAAGAATTTAAAAGCAAGAAAATCAAGAGCATTAATACTATGTATTTCAGGAATATGAGATCAAAAAGATTGATGTCATGATAATCCGACAACATATATATAACTAGAGAATTGATGAGACAGTGGCAAGTATTAAACATTAATTTTTTAAAATATAAATTAAATGAAGAATAATTAAAATCCTACAAAAAGAAAAAAGAAAAAAAATTCAAAAGATCTGCTCTTGGAGGAGCATATCGGCGGCTCCAACGCCGGAGGAGGTGAGATCCTTCTATGGCGATGCCTATCTGGTCAGACCCGAAGTAATAATTATTTAGAGTTTACAATTTAGGAAATTTAGGGTTTCATTTTTTTTTTTTTTTTTTTTGAAAGGAAAGATTCATTCAACACCAAAAAGAAAGGATTACAACTGAGACAGGATATCACCCGCTACCATAGAGGCCACACAAAGTGGAAATTCCTCTAGCCAAAAACAGTTAGAGGCAACACCTAAACCAAATTTAGCAAGAGAATGGGCAGCCTGATTACCATTCCTAGGAACAAAAGCAAAAGAGGACTTAGGGGAGGACTCTACTAACAAGAAAATGTCTTACAGAATCAAACCAATGTCGGAACATGGGACATGTCTGTCAATAATATGATTAACCACCACCTGAGCATCCTATTTGAAAACACAGGGCCAGATACCGGACTCACTAGCAAACTGAATACCACGCAATATCGCCAAAGCTTCAGCAATAGGGGGTGAATATCCGACAGAGATTTTTTGGGCACTAGAAGCGATAACTTGACCAAGAGAGTTCTTGATAATAATTCCAATCCCCACAGAATCCCCAACCTGATCTACGGCAGCATCCGTATTCACCTTGTAGTAACCATCCGTCTGGGGACACCATTTAGAATTCACCCCAAGGCCTTTAACAGCACAACCCCCCAGCCTAGCATTAGCTCGATGGAAATCTTCAGCAAAGGAGATCGCCCAAGACACCAGATCCTTATCATGCAGACTCAAAGAATTAAAAACCAAACTATTGCATCGCAGCCAAATTCGCCAAAGAACAAGACACAAAAGTTCCAAATCCGAGCGTTGCAGCTTACCCCAACAAAAAAGAAAAAAGTCCATAAATTGTGTACCACCATCAGCCTTAAGATTCTCCAATATTCTCTAAATATTAGGGTTTCTTTTGGTGGAAGCAGTAGAGGGATCCATCGTGATCTTTTTTTCACTCAACCGGAGTGTAGTTGGTTTACGCAGGGTTAGGTTCTGTTCCAATGAATGCTGACGAAGTAGCTTCTCTGTGTGAAGCTCTTTCACTCCAGGAGAAGGAAGGGCCGGTGATGTCTCTGCGGCCAAACTTGAAGAATGATGGTGTAAAACGTATGGCGTTGCGGTTGGTGGGTAAGGTGTTGTCGAATAAACTTGTGAACCATGAGGCTTTCATCACTTTGCTACCAAAAATATGGCGCATTAAGGATGGGGTGGAGATAGAGGCTTTCATCACTTTGCTTAAGATCCAATGTCCTCATTGGTCAACATATCGACATTGACCTGTCACCCGACTATCAGTATTCGATGAGATAATATTATGGCCATACATAATACTAACACATCCTAATCTAGCCTATAAATTGCCAACCGAATTCATTGCTCCAAACAGCTACATCAGCTCTGATACCTAATGTTACCCAAATGTCTGTGACGAAAAGTTATAAAAATAGAAAGAAGAACTGTAAAAGTAAATAGGTTAATTTAAGGAAACCTTAAACCTTTGAAATATTGGTGTTTCAGGGAACCAACAACCTCCCAAATACAACCCAAAAGTTGCAGACTTCTTCAAATGTCTATAACGAAAAGTTATAAAAAATAGAAAGAAGAATTGAGAAAGTAAATAAGTTAATTCTAGGAAACCTTAAACCTCCCAAATACAACCCAAATGTTGCAGACTTCTTCAAATGTCTATAACGAAAAGTTATAAAAAATAGAAAGAAGAATTGAGAAAGTAAATAAGTTAATTCGAGGAAACCTTAAACCTCCCAAATATTGGTGTTACAAGGAACCAACAACCTCCCAAATACAACCCAAAAATTGCAGACAATTATTCTTCAGTGCTTTTCATTAGTGAAATATATATATATATATATACACACAATATATATATGTGCTCAACTATCTCCTAAAATTAAGAAACTAACTCACCCACAACCCCTAAATAATTGAACCAGTAAACCCACTACCAGTCCACTGTGGATGGTCGAACGATTTGGTACATCAAATGGGTCGGGTTGTATCAGGCCCAAAGCAACTAGGCTGGAAGTTGATTAGTCGACGTCGACTGTCTTTGTATAGAGTCGTCAAAACTTCGATGTACCTGCAAAAGAACTTTAAACAGGAATATAAAGTAGAAAAAAGAGGAAGGTGATGGTTGGATTATAGCCTTATGTGCGTTTGGGCTGAGCGGTGTATCGTGGCGGTGGCGGTGGCGGTGGCGGTGGCGGTGGTTGATTTCCGGTGGCCGAAATGCTTTTAGAAGCAGAGTTTCAGTACGCTTACTATAGGCTTTAGTTGAGAGAGAAATTGAGACCTTTCCAGTGAGTGAGCTTTCCTATTTATAATAGAAGGAATAGCTCCCACGTTCAGTGATCTTTTGTGATTGTGGGCGAGATTGTTGGAGGATTAGGTGTGATATGGAGAGATTCTCTCTTCCACCCATTTCCACTGATGCTTGGACTTGGTCATTTAAAGACCAAGTCGTGCCACTATTGACACACGGGCTGGGTCAACCCAACATACCGAATTTGGCAGCATTTCGGGTTGCGAAGTTTGGGCTTTCAACATATTGGGCCAATGGGCCATTTTTGGCTACCACATCCACTACAAACTAAATATTATTTACTAATTCAAAATAACAAAATAAAACAACAAAATAAATTATACACATAAAAATAAAATAAATAAACTAAATATCAGAATAAAATTTGTAGGATCATATCACAAGGTTGTGGGCATTCCACTCCCATTTGAAAGGATTGTGGTCAACTGTGATCTTTATGGTTCTAAGAAACCATGGGAGATATGGGATGAGTACACCGACAAATGGCTCAATTGTGATCAAGATCTTTACGTGTTTATCAAGACGAAGAAAATAAATCCTAACGGTTCAAGGATTTTAAGGAAGGTTTTTGAGTTGAAAGACAAATGCGAAGGAGAAACTAAGCCGAAGGAAGTTCGTGGCAAGTTGATTGGAGTCGTCAAGAAATTCCGGTACAAGGAGAAACATGTATCCAACAAACATGATGCACATTGGCTCATGCACGAGTATAGCCTCGATTCATCATTGTTGCCACATGAGAAATATGCAATTAGGGTGATTTGTCGAATTCGTGCCATATCATGCAGTGTTGTGTCCAAATTTAATTTTTTTTAAACATACTAATAAAAGTCAAATCATTTCGTGCAGTGTTGTGAATTTTTTTTTTTTTTTTGTGCATTGTAAAATCTAAAGCTAAGAAAATAATAAACACAAAGTGTTTGATAAAAGATCTGAGAGAAAAAGATGTTTGGAGGCTAAGAAAGTTTTCATTGAGAGAGAAAACTTTTCTCACAATTTTCTATTATTGATCGTATTAGAAACATACAACATACATCAATATATATATACAAGGATTTTCACTCACACACACTTTCTACATGTTTCCTGAAAATCCGGAAAGGCTAACCAATAGAAAACCATTATGAATCCACATCAGCTCAGGTTGTTACTAGTTGACAAATAACAGAGCTCTAACGGTCAACTACCTTTTGCTAACCAGATAGCAATAATCCTAACGTCTCCATCTGGTGCCGTTAGTTTCAAGGCCAACATTGCTTGTTAAGCTTGCTCTGTTTTTGTCAACAAGCTGAGCTTGCTTTTTGATGCTGATGCCATGGTCTTCATGGTCATCCTTCACATCCCCTCACAAACCAAACTAGGGAGAGCTCACCAGATTGAGTTTGGAACAAAGAAATCAAAATCATTCTTTTGTGAATCCCTTTGTGAAGATGTCAGCAATCTGCTGATCAGTGGGCACATACCTTGTGTCAATTTCCCCAGAAATCACATTCTCACGAATAAAGTGCGTATCAATGTCTATGTGCTTTGTTCGTTGGTGAAATACAGGATTTTGAGAGAAGGAGTTAGCGCCAATGTTGTCACACCAAACAACAGAACAAGGGTCGACTGAGAGACGCAGCTCCTTTAGTAAAGAGTGAAGCCAAAGAACATCTGTTGTTACCTGAGCTATAGACCTGTATTCGGCTTCCGTGCTCCAACGTGCAACCACACGCTGTTTTCTGGAGCACCACGAAATGAGATTACCACCCAAGAGGACACAGTTACCGCTAGTAGACCTCCTGTCATCGACGCAGCTCGCCCAGTCAGCTTCCGCGAAAGCTTCAACAGAGAAAGTTTTAGCTGGCTGGAAGTGAAGACCAATGGAAGAGGAACCTTTGTGATACCTAAGCACTCTCTTACATGCCTGCCAGTGAACCAAGGTAGGATAAACCAAGAACTGACTCAGTTTATTGACAATAAACGAGATGTCAGGACGCGTGTTGGTGAGGTACTGAAGAGCACCAATGGTGCTTCTGTAGAGAGTGGGATCAGAGAAAGGAACACCATCAGTCAAAGAGAGCTTAGAGCCTGTAGCAACCGGAGTATTAATAGGTTTAGCATCTAACATATTGGTTTTGACCAACAAGTCAGAAATATATTTGGCCTGAGTGAGATAGAGACCTGAACTATCCCTAAATGCCTCAAATCCAAGGAAATAACTAACAGGTCCAAGAGTTTTTAAGGCAAAACCGCTGTGAAGAATTGTAATTAGCTCCTTAACAAGATTGTGATTGCTGCCAGTGATGAGTATATCATCCACATAAACTAGCAAGTATAAGGAATCATTGCCAGAAAATTTTGTAAATAGAGAAGTATCCGAAATAGAGTTGGAGAAACCCTAAGATATCAAGGCTGTCTTGAGCTTATGAAACCAGCTCCGTGGAGCTTGTTTTAAGCCATAAAGTTACTTATGGAGCTGACAAACATGGGTAAGGCGTGCAGAATCAACAAACCCCTCTAGCTGTGACATGTACACCAGCTCTGAAAGATCACCATTTAAGAATGCGTTGTTAATGTCGACTTGCTCGATTTGCCAACCAAAAGTGACAGCCATTGTGAATATAACTCTGATGGTTGAGGCTTTAACAACAGGACTAAAGGTGTCAATGAAGTCAAACCCCGGTGTTTGGTGGAAACCCTTAGCAACCAACCTTGCTTTATGCTTTAGGAGAGTTCCATCTTGCTTGAACTTGGTTCGAAAGACTCACTTGCAACCAACAACATTCATATCAGGAGAGAAAGAAACTAAAGACTAGGTTTTGTTCGAATGTAATGCACCAAATTCTTCTTGCATTGCTTGAAGCCACTTAGGATCTTTAATGGCTTGTTTAGCTGTTGTAGGATCAGTTTCAGCCATGTAACTCCTTGGAATTGGCGTGAGAGAATGCATAGAAGAAAAGACCTTTGGCTTGAATATGCCACTCTTGGACCTGGTGGTCATTGGATGAATGGGAGGGACTGGACGAAAAATAACTGGAACCTCTGAGATAGGAGAAACAACTGGTGGTGTAGAAGCTGATGTAGAGGACACATGGTCTACTATAGCTACATCAATAGGCTCTGCTGCATGCAGACCAGCAGATGATGGAGAGAAGCATTGAAAAGTCTGGACTGGACCAGGTATTGAGGAGCATGTCCCACTTGTGGAAGGTATACAAGGCACATGGGAAAGAACCTTTTTAAAAGCAGAGAAAGGCATACTCAAAGGAGTAGCTTCAACATGTGCCGTGTGACACTACAAAAAAAAATGGTCTTTTCCGACGGCTAAATGCCATCGGAAAAGATCATTTCCTGTCAGAAATACGCTTTGCCAACGGGAAAAGGCCGTCGGAGGCTGTCACAAATACGCTTGTCGGAAAAAACCATTTACCGACGAGCCATCACAAATACTACCATTTCCGACGGCTATGGCCGTTGAAAAAGATAAAAATGCCGTCGGTAATAGTAATTAAGGGTGGTCAAAATTACTTGCATTTTCCGACGGCTTTACCACTATTTCTGACGGCTTATTGCCGTCGGAAATAGTCGAATTATGAAAAAAAAAAAAATAGTGCGACTCTACTTGATAGGCGCCACCTCACCCGACACGCGCCACATCACCCAGCAACGTTAAATCCATGAAACTCATGGGGTTTGAACCCTTGACTTGAATGACAATAAAGATTACCCTTACCATTTTGCTATAACTTTGTATTTGATACGTTTTGCATACTATTTATATATAAGCTATTGATATTTTGGTATAATATCTAATTAAATATATATTTTTTATACTATTTAAATATAACTATTGAGATATTGTTTTTAAAAATAATATTTTATTGAAATTATTAGAGTTTGTTTTAAAAAATCTGATATAGTGTCACTAAACATAACTAAAAATAACTAAATGTTCTTGTGATTACTAATAATTTTACTATATTTTATATTTAGTTAATTTAGTAAGATGTTTCCATAAAGTAATTCGAATTAAATTTTAGCATTTCCGATGATACTTTTTATGTTGTTAGAAAAGTAAGTAATATTGACGGCTTATTTGACTATTTTTTAAGGCCCAAAAGTATTCGGAAATGCAGTACTGTTATTTATTTATTTTTTATTTCCGACGGCACAAAAAGTCCCACAAGTCATCGGCATAACTCGACAACTTGACACAACCCAAATCAATCTTGTAGATGTCATGTACGAGGGCGACGTAATGTTCCTTGACATCCCTACGTGATTTTTTAGATAGTTGACTGTTGATATTTTGCCATCGGGCAATTTTTCAAGATAAAATTGCTTATAATAAGAGGGAGTTCCTAAAGAATGATGTCAATATCTCACAAATCCCTGCATCATAACCCTGACAAATGTTTTGTGTATTTCTGTTGCATCAAAGTGTTCACTCTTGATTTTTGCACATATATGTCATTGTCCAGATAGCAATTTAAGGAAAATCAGGTGTATTAAATGCTTACTACGAAATAGAGTTTATATAATTATTTTATCTAACTTTTTATTTTTCAAGAAAAAATAAATCATGAATTTTTTTTTATTTATACAAATTATTTGAAGAAACTTTATATAAAAATATGTTTTTGACACTTAAAAAAAAATTTAATCTTTTCCAAAAAATAAAATAAAAAAATAAATCTTTTCCGACGGCTAAATGCCGTCGGAAACGACCATTTACCGTCGGAAATGTAACTATTTCCGACAGCAATTAGGCCGTCGGAAATGTTGGATTACGTTTTCCTCATTTCCAACGGAACAAGACTATTTCTGACGGCACAAAGACTATTTCCGACGGTCATTTGGCCGTCGGAAATGTCGTATCAGATTTTTACTCATTTCCGACGGCACTGATATGGCCGTTGGAAAAGGTACTATTACCGACGACAATTAGCACCGTCGGAAATAGTTCGTCACTGATAGGGCTTTTTTTTTTGTAGTTTGAGTTGGAAAAAGAGCCTTAAAGGGAAACTCCAATTCATTAAATTCAACATGTCTAGACAAGTAAACTCTTCCAGATGGGTGAAGACATTTGTACCCTCTGTGTAGTTGGCTATACCCAATGAACAAACACTTAGTGATATGAAAATTGAACTTAGTCTTACAATAGTCTCTTAGGTATGGAAAACAACTACACCCAAAGGTTTTGAAGAAGCTGTAGTTAGGCTTTCTCTGATATAGCTTTTCAAAAGGAGAAATAAAATGGAAAGTGGCTATTGGCATGTTATTAATTAGAGAGACAGCAGTACTAAAAGCTTCATACCAGTATTTGAGAGGCATATTAGCATGAGCCAATAGTGTTAGGCCTGTCTCTACCACATGTCTATGCTTCCTCTCAGCCACTCCATTTTGTTGGTGTGAGTGAGGACATGACATTCTCACTTGAATTCCTTGTTGAGCAAGATAGGGGGTAAAGGCAATGTACTCACCACCCATATCGGTATGCAAGCTTTTAATTCTCTTATCAAACTGTAATTCCACATTCTTTTGAAATCTTTTAAAAACCTCAAGTGCCTCAGATTTAAGTCTCAAAGGAAACAACCACGAAAATCTGGTATGGGCATCAATGAAGGATATGTAGTATCGGTAACCCTCTGTAGATAACATTGGGGCCGGTCCCCATATATCAGAATAAACAAGTTCAAGATGAGAGCTAGCTGAAATATCTAATCTTGAAAATGGTAGCCTATGTAGTTTACCAAGCTTACAAGAGTCACAAAAGTGAGGTACATTGAATTTATTTGAAAAAGACAACTTGTTTAGCATTTTTTGCAAAATCAATGGAGCCGGATGCCCCAATTTGGCATGCCAAACATTGGCATTCACAACAGCCAAAAGAGCTTATTGTGACTTGGATTCAAACATGTGTCTAAGGCTCTTATTTGTAGATGAAAACAGGTGGAATTTCCAGGTTGAGGAGCTGCGGTTCTTGCAAGCTTGTGGTTCAAAGGCAGCTGAACATCTACACTAACAAGCTTCAAGCAATATAGACCATCTCTAAGTGCCCCTTGTAGCAAAACCCTATTTGCTTTGCGATCCTAAATCACACATAGATCATCATAAAACTCAGCAACAACATTGTTATCATGCGTAAATTTGGAAATATTGAGCAAATTCTTAGTAATTTGTGGAACATGCAATATGTTGTTGAGATATAGATGTTGAACCGGCTGTGTGTGAGTTTTAACTACTGTGTTGCCTATATGTGATATTTTAAGCTGATCTCCATTGCCAACAATGAGTGAATCATTACCTCTGTAGCTTGATTTCAAAGAGAGATTGCCGAGTTCAGAGGTGATGTGATTTGTAGCTCCTGAATCAATGTACCAGGCTGGGTCATTGACAGATTCAGGGGTGGCCATGTATGCTGAGCTTTGAAGATAATTCGCCTGTGGCTCAACCATACCTGAACTTGTGTTTGCTTGATAGAAAGCTCCACCATAACCCTGACCATTGAAGCCTTATTAATGAAGGTAGGCTCGGTTCTGCTGCTGTTGACCTTGAGCCTGACCATTGAAACCTTGTTGGTGAAAGTAGGCTTGGTTCTACTGGTGTTGAGAAGGAGGAGCTTGAAAGCCTTGATCAAATCTATGAAAACACTTAAGAGCTCCATGTCCAGGTTTGTTACAAACTTGGCAATGAATCCTGCCTCTTCCACCAAACCTTCCATTTCCACCTCTTCCACGTTGACCTCTTCTATTGTTGTTGTAGGAACCGCCATCTCTATGACCTCTCTTATCTTGATTATTGTTGATTGCATAGTTGGCAGATACCTGACCTATTTCAAGCTGAGTTGATGAGTCAAGATGTTGGAGCCTCTGTTCGTGTGTGAGTAGCAGGAAATGAGCATCTTCAAAGGTAATGAACCTCTGCTGAGCCGTTATAACTGAGACAATTGAGTCAAAATCGTGTCCAAGTGTCCAACTCCATACATCAAGCACATGACTAAGTCTCTGTCTCTTACATCTTCACCAGCAGCAAGTAAGGCATCACCAACATTCTTTATTTTGAGAACAAAATCACTCACCGAATCAGCACCTTTCTTCATTGTTTGAAGTTGATTTCTGAGCTGAAGTGTTTTGGCCATTGATTGTTGAGAATAGATTCTTTCCAGTCTGCTCCAAACTTCACAGGATGTTTGACAACCAACAACCTGTCCAATGACACTTTCACTCACAGTTAAGTAGATCCAGGCCATCAGGATTTTATCGATCCTTTTCCAGTTCGAGTACGCTTTGCTTGTTCATTTCTCAACATACTTTTCACCAGATTCATCAGTTATTTCTACATTCACGAAACTGTTGGAAGGTTGATTGATTCCGAGGAGATAATCTTCAAGATCAAGACCTTGTATCACATGAAGAACTTGTGTTTTCCAGTAGATATAGTTTGATCTTGTAAGTTTGATATGCAGGTTGAAGTTTAAGCTCTTTGAAATAGAAGAAAACTCTATCGCTGATGCAGTCAGTGATTGAGAACTTTGATTCTGATCGGTTTCTTGAGAAGATGAAGCCTCACGAGGTTGTTGATTTTGATAAGGAGTTGGAGATTTGTTTTGATTAGCCATGACGTTAGTCATCAGCTCGGATACCATGTAAAATCTGAAGCTAAGAAAATAATAAACACAAAGTGTTTGATAAAAGATCTGAGAGAAAAAGATGTTTGGAGGCTGAGAAAGTTTTCATTGAGAGAGAAAACTTTTCTCACAATTTTCTATTATTGATCGTATCAGAAACATACAACATACATCAATATATATATACAAGGATTTTCACTCACACACACTTTCTACATGTTTCCTGAAAATCCGGAAAAACTAACCAATAGAAAACCATTATGAATCCACATCAGCTCAGGTTGTTACTAGTTGACAAATAATAGAGCTCTAATGGTCAACTACCTTTTGCTAACCAGATAGCAATAATCCTAACGTCTCCATCTGGTGCCGTTAGTTTCAAGGACAACATTGCTTGTTAAGCTTGCTCTGTTTTTGTCAACAAGCTGAGCTTGCTTTTTGATGCTGATGCCATGGTCTTCATGGTCATCCTTCACATGCATGAATCGTCAAGAAAGTGTGATCATAGTCGTCAAGAAATGTTTATACGAGGAGAAGCTGAATCCAATAAACATGATGCACATTGGCTCATGCACGAGTACAACATCGATTCTTCATTGATGCCGCATGAGAAATGTCCAAGTAGGGTGATTTGTTAAATTCACTGAAAGAAGCTTCCCGCAATAAAGAGAAAATTATCATCTGTTAATAACAATGTGGGATACGATCAAGTCTTGTATCTACCAACAATCCTCTATTGTCCTAAACATGGAATTTGTAACCTCCATCCTTGCAACCCTTCTCAGCTTTCTTCTCTTTGTCTTCACGGTGCTGAAAATCGGTCGGAAGAGTTCCGGATGCAATGCGAAAACCTTGAATCTTCCTCCGGGGCCCCTGAAATTACCCCTCATTGGAAATTTACACCAGCTTTCCGGCGATCTACCCTTCCGTAGATTGAAAGAGTTGGCCAAGACATATGGACCCTTCATGCACCTACAACTCGGACATACTACTGCGTTCGCAGTCTTTTCAACGGAATACGCTGAACAAGTGTTCAAAACACATGGTGCTAACTTTGTAGAAAGGCTTTACACTCTAGCATCCCACGTCTTATCTTACAATAGTAGTGGTGTAGCCTCTACTTGTTATGGTGCTTACTGGAGAGAAGTACGTAAAGTAAACATGTTGGGGTTTTTGACTATGAAGAAAGTTCAATCTTTTCAATCGGTGAGAGAAGAAGAGATGCTTAATCTCATTAATTGGATAGCTTTGAGAGCAGGAACTCCGATTAACTTTCCCGGTAAAATTTACTCGATCACATATGATTTCACTTCAAGAGTTGCATTTGGAAAGATAATCAAATCCCAAAAAAAAATTCATTTAGGTTGCCAAGGAAATGGTGAAGTTTGTGGAGGGTTTTCATTTTGCAGACCTGTTTCCTTCCATTAGTATACTTCATTGGCTTACTGGATTCAGATTTAGACTAGAGAATCTGAAAAGACATAGTGACGAGATACTTGAAACCCTCATCAATGAACATAAGAAGGACAAGAAGGCAACATTAGAGATTGGTAAGAGCTGTGAGGAAAATCTTGATCTTGAAGATGTAGTTGATGTCCTTCTGAAAGCTTAAGAGGAAAGCTTGGAAAGTCATGTTAAATTGACAACTGACAACCTCAAAGCTGTGGTCTTGGATATATTTACTGGTGGTGGTGAGACAAGTGCTACAACTGTGGATTGTGCAATGGTTGAGTTGATGAGAAACCCTAGAGTGATGAAAAAGGCACAAGCTGAGGTAAGGGAAGTCTTTGGCAGCAAAGGCAAGGTGGATGAAATTGGATTAATTGAACTCAAATTCCTAAAATTGGTCATAAAAGAGGCAGTGAGATTACATCTTCCATTTCCTTTAATTCCAAGAGGTAATAGAGAGAGCTGTGTGATCAATGGGTTCGACATACCTGCCAATTCGACTGTGTTTATTACTGTATGGCAGGTTAACAGAGATCCGAAATGTTGGATTGATCTTGAGAGTTTTATTCCGGAAAGGTTCCTCGATAGTGATGTAGACTTTAATGTTGAAATGTGAACTTGCCTCTAGTCAGCCAGCCTTCAGCAACCTTTGTAGCTTCCCACCGAAATTCTAGAAGCCACCATTGTTGACTCCTTGCTGCCACCGATTTCTTCTGTCATCTCCCAACTGCCATCTCCCAACTGCGAACTGAAGTTTGATTTTGTTGTGTTTTGCATTAATTGTAGCTCATCTTATTTCCCTATATAAAGGGACTCAGTTTGTGTTGTAAGTAAGTGGAGTGGTGTAAGAAATCTAGAGTGAAATAAAATTTTAGAAAGCTTCTCCTTCGTTTGAGTGCTCGAATTTCTTACAGAGGTGCACCACAAGTGACCTCAACAATTTCCATTCCACCAACAGTGGTATCAGAGCCCAGGAGAGCCAGAAATTCGAAGAACAGAGGGCAAAACCAAATTTGCCCAGAAATCAAAGTGCTCAAAATAGAATTGTGAGTATACCAGTGTGTTTTACTCGTCGCAAGGAGTGCACCGGTGAAAATTTCACCCAAATCGGAGCAACAGAAAGGCCGCACGCGCCGCATATATTGGAGAGTTACGTCACGCACCGCCCACGCGCAGCCATCCCTCCGGCGCGTCACCTCCACGCGCCAGTCATCTTCCTCGCCCGATTTGCAGGGTCCGACCCGAAGATCCGACCCGTTACCCTGTTAAAGATCCGACCCGGATCCGATCCTCCAACCCGTTCCGTCAGCCTGACGTCACTAACGCCGTTATAACGGCTGGAATATTCCGTCAGAAAAAGGTATATTCCGTTATCTTAGTTGACTTTTGCCAAGAAGTTTGACCGCAAGTTTCGGACGCTTCCGAACTCGGTTTTCGACAAACTCAGATTGGTTTCCAAGGTTTTGGACCATTCCAGACGCAACCGTCCACTCCGTATTTGCAAATTCAGACTCCAGATCAGTGTTCTAAGCACTTCAAGTCTCGATGGCCAACGGAAATACGCAAGTTATCATCCCGAAGCTCACCAAAGACAACTACGACAATTGGTGCATACAAATGAGAGCTCTACTAGGCTCTCAAGATGTGATGGACATTGTGGAAGATGGATACACAGAACCCGCATCCAAAGAAGCTGAAGGAACCTTGACAGAAGCTCAGACAACAACTCTCAAAGCAGATCGAAAGAGGGATTGTAAAGCAAAGTCCATAATCTATCAAGGACTAGAAGAAGCCACGTTCGAGATCATAGCATCGTCTAAGTCATCGAAAGAAGTCTGGGACACCCTTCAGAAGACCTACAAAGGTGCTGACAAAGTAAAAAGAATCCGTCTTCAAACTCTACGAGGTGAGTTCGAATCTCTACGAATGAAATCTAATGAATCCATTGCTGAATTCTATACACGAGTTATGATTGTTGCGAATCAGCTAAGAAGAAATGGAGAAACTCTCGTAGACATGAGAATTTCAGAGAAAATTTTACGATCATTAGATCCAAAATTTGACTTCATAGTTGTGGCACTGGAAGAAACAAAAGATCTGGAAATGATGTCAGTTGAAGAACTAGTGGGTTCATTGCAAGCCCATGAGCAGAAAGTCAATAGAAGAAGTGATGACAGAGTGTTAGAGCAAGCTCTTCAGTCAAAGCTCTCCCTCAATGAAAAAAAGATACGAGCAAGGGGGGACCTCACAACAAGGAAGAGAACGAGGTAGGGGATCCCGTGGAAGAGGTTCTGGAAATGCAGAAACCAGAGGTAGAGGTAAAGGTAGAGGCAGAGGAGGAAGAGACGTAAATAGAGGAGGACGTGGACAACAGAACTATGTCTCACAAGGAAGAGGACAAGGAAGAAGAGGCGGGTACAACAGTCGTCCGAACATTGACAAGAGAAATGTTCAATGCTATAACTGCCACAAATATGGCCACTATAGCAACGAGTGCAGAGGTAAGCCAAATGAAGTAAATGAAAATTCTAACTTTGCAGAGAAAGAGCAAGTTGAAGGAGAATCGTTGATGTTGATGGCACACAACTCAACCCATCAAAATCAAGATGTTTGGTTTCTTGATTCTGGAGCTAGCAATCATATGACCGGCAGGAAAGACTTGTTCACTGAACTTGATGAGAAAGTTCAAGGAGAAATTTCATTTGGAGACCTCTCTAAAATCTCTGTCCAAGGAAGAGGAGATGTCATGATCAAGCAGAAGAATGGAGATCATGCTTTTATCTCCAATGTTTATTATGTTCCAGATATGAAGACAAACATCCTAAGTCTTGGGCAACTCCTGGAGAAAGGCTATCAAATTAGCCTTCAAAACATGCAACTGACCATTACAGATGCACGAGGAAAGCTGATTACTCGAGTCCAGATGACGAAGAACAGGATGTTTCCTCTCGCAATCCATCATGATACGCCAAGGTGTTTGACAGCCATCATCAATGACAAAGACTGGTTGTGGCATCTTAGGTATGGGCATCTCAATTTTGAAAGTTTAAAGCAACTGGGAAGTAAGAAGATGGTGAGAGGATTGCCAAACATCCATCACCCAAATGAGATGTGTGAAAGCTGTGTTCTCAGTAAACAACACAGAAATAGCTTCGGAAAGGAGGCAAATTGGAAAGCAACCATGCCACTTGAGCTCGTTCACACAGATGTGTGTGGTCCATTGACGCCAGTATCAAATGGACAGAATCAATACTTCCTTACTTTCATTGATGACTACAGCAGGAAGACTTGGGTCTATTTCCTCAAAAGGAAGTCTGAAGTATTTGGTTACTTCAAAGAGTTTAAAACGCTTGTGGAGAAGCAAAGTGGCTACTACATCAAAACATTGAGATCAGATCAAGGTGGAGAATACACTGCAGGTGCTTTCCAGGAATTCCTTAAGCAACAAGGAATCAGACATCAGTTTACACCAGCTTATACTCCTCAGTTAAACGGTGTAGCTGAAAGGAAGAATCGGACAATCCTTAACATGGTCAGAAGCATGTTAAAGGATAAAAACATGCCTAAGAGTTTTTGGGCTGAAGCAGTCTTGTGTGCGGTATATCTACTAAACAGATGTCCAACGAAGAGTCTTGATACAAAGACACCGCAAGAAGCATGGAGCAGTCACAAACCAAGTGTGAGCCACCTTAGAGTTTTTGGCTCCATTGCCTACATCAAGGTCCCAGAAGCGAGAAGAACTAAGCTTGAAGATAAAGGAGAGAAGTGTATCCTGGTTGGATACGGTGACAGAACTATGGGTTATCGGCTATACAACCCCGTCACCAAGAAAGTGATTTTTAGCAGAGATGTCATTTTTGAAGAAAATGAATCCTGGAATTGGGATCAGACTAAAGCTTCCAGAAGTGCAGAGTTGATGCCTGAAGAAGAGACAAGAGAAATGGCTACAGAGCCACAAATACCCAGAGATCAGCAGACTCCTCAACGTGGTTCCTCTTCACCACAAAGGTATGATGCTCCATTACCAATTGAACGTGATTTCTCAGATATGATGCCTAGAGGAACACGTAGCTTAGAAGATCTGTATGAAAATACAGAACAGGTGGAAGAAGATGTTACTCTGTATTGTCTGTTGATGACAAGTGATCCAGTTAGCTTTGAAGAGGCTAACCAAGAAGAAAAATGGAGAAGCGCAATGGATGAAGAGATTCGATCCATTGAAAAGAACAAGACATGGGAGTTGACTAATCTCCCAAAAGGCCGAAAAGCTATCGGAGTGAAATGGGTCTACAAGACCAAGAGAAATGCGAAAGGAGAAGTCCAGAGATACAAGGCAAGACTTGTAGCAAAAGGCTATAAACAGAAGGAAGGAGTTGATTATGGAGAAGTCTTTGCCCCGGTTGCCAGACTAGAGACCATCAGATTGCTAATATCATTAGCAGCCCAGAAAAGTTGGAAAATTTACCAACTTGATGTAAAGTCAGTATTCCTAAATGGCTTTCTTGAAGAAGAAATCTATGTGGAACAGCCACCTGGATATGTGAAGAAAGGCAGAGAAGATAAAGTATGCAGACTGAAGAAAGCCTTATATGGTTTGAAGCAAGCACCTCGTGCATGGAACATGAGGATTGATGATTACTTCCAAGAGAACGGATTTGAGAAATGTCCGTATGAGCATGCACTGTATATGAAGAAGGAGACTGATGGAAGCCTGTTATATGCATGCCTGTATGTTGATGACTTGATCTTCACTGGCAACAATCCAGCCATGTTTGAAGATTTCAAGAGGAGAATGGTGAAAGAATTTGAGATGACTGACATTGGTCTGATGGCTCATTTTTCTCGGTATTGAAGTTGTGCAAAGCGAAAAAGGTATTTTCATCTCTCAGAGTATCTATGCAAAAGAAATTCTGAAAAGATTTGGTATGGAAAAATGCAATCCTGTCACAACTCCAGTGGAAACAGGATTAGAGTTAAGAAAGAATGAAATGGGAGATGTTGATCCAACCTATTTCAAGAGCTTGGTTGGAAGCCTGAGATACTTGACGTGTACCAGGCCAGATATACTCTACGGAGTTGGACTAGTCAGTAGATACATGGAGACTCCTGACCAATCTCATCTGAATGCAGCAAAGAGGATACTCCGTTACATAAAAGGTACTATTAATGATGGTATTTTATATGCCAAATGTGAAGATTGCAGGTTGATTGGCTATTCAGATAGTGATTGGGGAAGAGATCTGGATGAACGTAAGAGCACAACAGGTTTTACGTTTTTTATGGGAGATACAGCATTCACATGGTCATCCAAGAAGCAAGCCATTGTGACACTGTCATCATGTGAAGCTGAGTACGTTGCTGCCTGCTCAGCTGTTTGTCATGGTATCTGGATCAGGAATGTGTTGCAGTACTTGGGATTTCCACAAGTTAATCCCACAGAGGTTTACATCGACAATCGGTCAGCGATTGCACTAGCAAAGAATCCAGTATTCCATGAAAGGAGCAAACATATTGATACGCGGTATCATTTCATCAGAGAACATGTGAAGAATAAAGAGGTGGAACTAGTCTCTTGCAGGACATATGATCAAGCTGCTGATATTTTCACCAAGTCGCTCAAACATGACGTGTTTTCAAGACTAAAGACAATGCTTGGTATGACAAAACACGGAGAGTCAAGTTTAAGGGGGGATGTTGAAATGTGAACTTGCCTCTAGTCAGCCAGCCTTCAGCAACCTTTGTAGCTTCCCACCGAAATTCTAGAAGCCACCATTGTTGACTCCTTGCTGCCACCGATTTCTTCTGTCATCTCCCAACTGCCATCTCCCAACTGCGAACTGAAGTTTGATTTTGTTGTGTTTTGCATTAATTGTAGCTCATCTTATTTCCCTATATAAAGGGACTCAGTTTGTGTTGTAAGTAAGTGGAGTGGTGTAAGAAATCTAGAGTGAAATAAAATTTTAGAAAGCTTCTCCTTCGTTTGAGTGCTCGAATTTCTTACAGAGGTGCACCACAAGTGACCTCAACAATTTCCATTCCACCAACATTTAAGGGGACTGATTTTGAGTTCGTTACATTTGGAGCTGGAAGTATCTGCCCAGGATTGGTGTTTGGGTTGGCCACTGTTGAGATTGCACTTGCGATGTTGCTGTACCATTTTGACTAGAAATTCCCCAATGGAATGACAACTGAAGATTCGGAGATGACCGAGGCTGTTGGTATCATGGGACAAAGAAAAGATGATCTATATTTGGTTCCCATTCCTTATAAGAATGTTTGAATTTGAATTTGATTCGGTGGACTATGTGAATTGTGATCTCAATGGCTGTTAAGAGATGTGTTTATCACTAGGCTATGCCTGCAAACACATGAGAGAATAACGATTTCAGCTGCTTAATAAAGTGCAGCAGTTTTTAATTTTAACTCAAAAAATAAATAAATAAACAATGTGGGATACGATGTTTATATTCCTGATTTGGACGATTATATGGAATTCAATATTTTTGATGTAGATTTGATAAATTCTTTTATAATTTTTGTCAAGAATTTTTGATTGGGACAAGTTCATCGGCTTTGGATGTGGATGATTTTGATCATTAGTGGTTTAATAAGTAGTTTTAAGTGTAATTGTAGTTGGATTAATTAGGATTTGTAATCGTCAATAATTCTTTAAATGAGATTATTTACGAAAAGAGAGTTCACAATATAACCGTCAATAATTCTTCAAATGTGAAGGTATTAAAGCATGAAAATCTTGGTAGGTTGGAGTAGAAAAGATGCGAAGATATTATGAGGTTGCTTGATCTTTACTATGTGGCAGGACTGTAGTGGGATATGCATATGGAGTATTACGTTGCACCTAATATTTATCCTATTGTTGAGTAGGAGTAAATGTTAAATACTTTGTAGAAATTATATAATTTTAATAAAAATATTTTTTTTTCTCATGTAAATTTAAACTATACTTTAAAAATATTAATAAAAAATTGTAACCGTGTACTGTGCCTATCGTGCCCAACACCTTGACCTAATCGAACCCATATATGGTGTTGACATTGAATTTAATGTCATTTTAGTAAATTTAAGAATTGTTTGATAATTTGATTTAACTGAATGAATCTAACATAAAATGGTAGGAGCTAGAATGATTCAATTTCATGACAAATTAATTACAATTGTTTTTTATTTTTATTATTTTTTTTAAATGGGTTCTATGCTCAATTTTGGGATCGATAATTGACTTTCTTTAAACCATAGTGGGTTGTATTTTTAGAATCATTCAAGTTGTCCCGCTTCTTTCGGAACTTTATATTGAGCGTGTCTTCCCGTTAAAAGATTTGAAGGTTACACCGAACTTCTCTAACTGTACAACATTGGCAAAGTGTACAATTCTTCTTACCTGATCACTTGTGGGATGATTTTTTAGCAATGCACATCTTATCAAGTCTATAAACTACGTACTTACCTTTGACCTTACTTGGTTATTCAAGATGCAATTATGAAAGAACTTTTTAAAAAGGGCCAAAAAAGGGAGGATATGATTATTTTGCCCCATCCACTTTACTTGGTTATTCGGCATGCAATTATGAAAGAACATGCAACAAAGAGCCACAAATGGTGGATATGGTTGTTTTGCACCATCCACAAGTGATGTCAATGTGTATAACTCCTCGAGAAGAAAATACGGAAGTTGATTTTTAAAAATCAACAAGTTTCTAATGATACTTGTATTTTGATTTTTTTGATTGTTCAACAAATTAGATTTGTCATAATTGGAAATTTATGCCGAAGACAAGCATCCAACGAAACCATCTCTCTCTTAGTATAGACAATTGGAAATTTTGGATTCCTTTTGACAAAACTTTCTAATCCTTTCCTTGTTGGCTTCTATGAACTTCTTCATTTTTTTTTCCGGTTGACTGAATTGATTCGAAGAAGATATACGGAGAAATGTGTTGACTTCTCCTTTTACATTTTGGCCAATTTTAAATTTTCTTGGTGCAATGATTCAATTGAGACCAAATTTTAGAGTGTACGAATCTTCGTTTTTTTTTTTTTTGTCCAAAATTTTCTTCAACCGTACATATCTAATATTGCTTATAAATACTGATGTGAATTTCTTCTTTTGGATGCTCATCTTAACTACTACTACTTACCATCCGGTTAATTTTTCCTAGTACCACAAAATAAACATGAAAAATGAGGCAAATCAACACTAAAAAAAAAAAAGAACAAAGAAAACACGAAAAATGTGCATGCACGATAATGCACACCTTACCATTGCATGATAAGCACGATAATGCACATGCATCGTGATGCATTCTAAACTTTTTAGTAATCTTTATTGTATTTTATTTTATTATATTTATAACTATTACAATATTTTGGGATTAGAGGAATGAGACATAATTGAAACCATCATGAATGTATGTGTGAAACTTACCGCCGAGTCTACTTATATTTTGTCTAGTAATCCTCTTTCAATAAGGTGAATATGAAACTAATCTTATAACTCAAGTTTAAAATAATCTTCTTTTAATATGGTGAATATCAAAAGAATTTTATAACAAGATAATCCTTTTTCAAGACGGTGAATATATATAAAACAAATCTGATAAGAGAGAATTTGGGAAAAGAGGAAAATAATTAGAGAAGAAGAGCAGGAGGAGATAATTAGTTTAACTTCTGATAATCTTTATTTAATCAGTTCACACCCATAAATAGGCTTGTGAACAATACAATTGCAATTACATAACTAAGACTCCTAACTAAGATAAGCATCAGTTGCATAACAACTTGATCCAATGTATTCATAACTAAGACTCCTAACTCATTTATTCCTCTCTAACTAATTCAAATTCAAATTGAAGACCAATGGATCAAGTCCCCAACCGACCTTAGACTAAACCCTTCTTTCATGGCTTACATGCACATGCCTGTGTACCCTCCTAAATAGGCACATACCATTCCCTCCCACTCAAATTATCCTTGTCCGCAAGGATGAAATTTGGATACGTCCTGGAGAAACGTCACCCAAATTGCAACCTCACACTCCTACTTCTTCAATTGATCCATTTCCTCCTGGATCGAACACCGGCAATGGAACCAAGACGCGCCTTCCATTTCGGGTCATTTTCAGAGCATGACTGGCAACTGGTGAGTCTAAAAACGGTCTCTCCGATTTTGTTCGAAGTCGATCTCCGTCTGGCAACAACATGGTGGCAATTGTAACGGTTGTCGAGGAGATGCAGTGGACGGTGTGGTGGAGCTTGAAGGCGGCGGACGCGGCGGCGCGTGTGGGAGTGATATGGTTGGTGGTCGAAAATTGGGTTGGTGGAGGAATGGGGTGGAACTGGGCTCTTTTTGGTGGTTCGTCAAATATCGGTGGTTTATCAAAATCGATTAAAACCTCCGTCGATACATATGTATCATCGAAAAACACCGGAAGATAAGTGTCTAATTGTGTTTGAGAAAACAATAGAGATTGGAGTTCATTCCTAATGGTTTGGAGGGTAGAATATATTTGGTCGAAACGGGACTCATGATAAGCCAGAATTGCGTAAACTCCGTTACGGAACTTGGCATCCATGAACCAAACAGCTCTGATACCACTGATAAGAATTAATTTGGGAAAAGAGCAAGTGGAGGAGAAAAGAAGAACAGGAGGAGATAAATTGGTTTTAACATTTGATAATCTTTATTTAATCGGTTCACACCCATAAATAGGCTTGTGAACAATACAATTGCAATTACATAACTAAGACTCCTAACTAAGATAAGCATCAGTTGCATAACAACCTGATCCAATGTATTCCTAACTAAGACTCCTAACTCATTTATTCCTCTCTAACTAATTCAAATTCAAATTGAAGACCAATGGATCAAGTCCCCAACCGACCTTAGACTAAACCCTTCTTGCATGGCTTACATGCACATGCCTGTGTACCCTCCTAAATAGGCACATACCAAAATCTTATTATATTAAATTTAAGATAATAATGGTGTCATTGTCATAACATTAATTTTTTTTTTTTTTTTTTTATAAGAATGACGTTATTGTCGCCGATTAATATGATTTATATGTCTAAATTCTAATAAAATTTTAAATAACAAAAATGTCCATAAACAAAATTATAAAACAAGACATGCAAATTAATTTAATTAACTTAAAATATTTCTTACCCACAAAACATAAACCTTACCATACACTAAACCCTAATTTTGCTTTCAAAATCAAATTTAACGTCCAAAAATTTATTATTATTTGATTTGTTATTATTTATGGTTTTCTTGTTATAGTATCAAATCTGTGGTTAAATTAAAAATATATTATTATTTCATTTGTTATTATTTATGGTTTTCTTGTTATTGTATCAAATATGTGGTTACATTAAAATTGAAATACATAAGCTAAAATATTTGATTTGATCCCTTCTACACTTAATTTATGTGAGATGAATCGAAGGAAATTGAATATTTTGATTTGATTTGTTCATAATTATACAGTATTGAAATATTTATTTGTTTGGGCATAATCATTGGACAATGAATGACCTATGTGAATTATTTTGGTCAAGTCATTGGTCTATAGATGGAACTATTAATCATTTGGGCAGATTACCATCGAAATGGTGACACTATTTTGATTTGGGGTGGCGATATTTGCTCCCCTCAATTCCTGTACATACACCCCTTTAATTGTGTTACCCCATCAAAAGCTTTTAAAAAGTTTTAGATTGTTTATACACCCCACTTATTATCCAAAATATCCTTTTAATTTTAGAATTATACCAAGAAATCAATATTTGATAAAATAATCAAAACATAAAATAGAGAAAAAAAAAAAAAAAAAAAGCACGTCTCCTCCTTCCATTGACAAGAAGATGCCTCATACTCAGAATATAAACACAGTTCTTCTCCATCTGCACTTTCATCTCCGGTGACATCATAACATAACTCAATAAAATCATAAATCAACACAAAAGATACCAACGTACATAAAAATAATAATAATAAGAAATACAAAATGCACAAACTACTTCAATTCCCAGAAAAACTGATACTCTCCTCCTTTTATCAAGTTTTTTTTTTTTTTTTTTTTCTAATCCTTTTATCAAATTCCGAAACTTGAAATTTTGTATTAAAAACAATCAACAAATTGTAGGTGGAGTTTCAAGAACCATACAATAATTGGAGCGTCATGATTGTGCCTCCATTGCTTTTTGTTTTAATTTTTATGAAAATTTTAATACATAATTATATTAATTAGTTTAAAGTTAATTTTTTTTATAAATTTAATCCTTTAGCTAAGGATTAATTTTTTTAATAAAATGTTGGGATGAGGTAGATGATGAGAGTGCTAAGGAGGTGCCCACTTAGATGTGATGTCCCGGTGTACCTACTGATTCCAATCTCCAACAATCTTAAGAAAAAAAAAATACAAATTTGGGGTCATCATACAATTTTTATGGGGTGCAAATATAGTCACTCTTTGATTTGTTTTGGTCAAATCTCCAAGTTGCAGGGGACACTATGCAATGATATAACGATTTAATAAACCATAAATTTAAATCGTTTAATGTATCCTTAAAAAAAAAAAAAAATGTTTAATGTACATATTTTTTGAGAAATAAATTTGTACCTACTGATTCCAATCTCCAATAACCTTAAGAAAAATATATATATATTATGATGAAAAATATTATAAATTCTCTTCTCATTTTGGATTTTGGTGTATGCATAATCGTCCATTTTCATCACTAGCAAATACCATTCTTAGTTTCCATATACAAATAACATATTTATACTATCGCTTCCTTTCTCTTTGTACCACAAATACAAAACACAGAACTCTCCCTCTTCTTCTTCTACAACCAAAGACCTCTCTTTTTTCACAGGTAATTCTAGATTTGACGAGAGAATTATTATATATAAATTTTGAATGTTGATTTTATTTTTATTGTTGATGACGGTCGTCTGTTTTCCGCAAGAGTAACAACTTGGAGATGGCAGAATTGCACGAGGATTGTTGCATTTACAAGGGACCATTTTATGTTATCAAGGAAAATGAAACTTTCTACGTTCCTAAACAGATTTCGATAGGGCCTTTTCACCACGGCAAATGAAAGTTAGAATATATGGAAGCTTATAAAATAAGATATCACGCAGAATTTAGTCGCCGGACCTCTACAGAGAAATTGAAGGAATTCATGATTTTTATCAAGAGTCACGAACAAGATATCTGTAAATCGTAATTGTTATTCATAGAATTTAAACTTTTGAGTAATAAGTTTATAACTATAATTCTATATGAAGCTATCTTCATCGTCGAACTATTCTTAAAGTTCTATGAAAATAAAATTGATGAACTACTAAAGCTAAGAACATGATTGAAGTTTAAAGCTGTAGAATAAATTTGAATATAAAACAATCATTTGTTATACTATTTGAGATCAAATTTGAATAAATTTTCAGTTTTAACTTTGAATTTCTTATGTTAACATCTTCCGGCATTTAGAACAATAGACTCTCTCTCTCTCTCTCTCTCTCTCTCTCTCTCTCTATATATATATATATATATATATATATATATATATATATATATGCAGTACAATCATGTCCTTTATTGATAATCTTCTTTTCAAATTCCTGACCTTTAGTTGAGCTTGAATTTCAAATATCAAACATATATAATTACATGTCTAATTGGGATAATATGATAGTTTTGGATGATGGTATATAATTACATGGTCCCAAGGCCTATTCATATTTATTAAAAACATGGTTTTGCATGGTTTCAAGATGGTTTGGTATGATATAAATTGTTTATAAGTATATCTTATGTTTTTATTTTTTCAATTTTTTTTATAGCAAAATTGAATTGTATTGTATCTTATGTAGTGATTTTACTTGATAAATAAAATAAAATAAAAAATAAAAAAACCAAATGAGTAAGAAGCGGAAGCTTACGATGTTGTGGGTTTGAGTATCTATCCCTCTGTAAAAACCCTAAATTATTGTAATATTTTTTTTTATTAAAAAAAAAAAAAAAAACGAAAGCTTGGGTTTTATTTTGAGGGTCTTTATCAAACCTAGGAAACTATCGTAGATTGGATTTTTCTGATTTGGGCCCCAAAACACATTTGTGGTTGCGGGTTTACTTAGTAAAAAACCCAACCACTTTCGTTGGGCTCGTTTAGCATCCACAATTTCAGCCATGTCAGCACGAATGTTGACAAAACAGGCCATGTCTAGGCACGTCATCACATTTGGATGACATGTAATGACACGTCAGTGGAACGTCAACATGCATAGCTGATAAGATAGGATATTCTTGGGCATGTCAGCAGAATCCCGTTACTGAAATCAAACGGTGTTACAAAAAATGGTAAAAAAAAAGAAGAAGTATTTAATTTAAAAATATATTTAATTTTTTAGTTTAAATAAAAGTAATTAATTTTGTTCCTAATTTTTAAAATTTACATTAATGTTAAGATAAGATTTTAGATAATATAACATATGAGGTTAAATTTGTTAAAAACAAAAATACAGATAATTTACATTTAATAATAGAGTTGTTTAGGATCAATTTCTAGTCTGCTGATATTCTGTCTGAGTATATGGTTGTCGTCGTGGGCGATGGGCGGCGTGCGAATTTCTGGAGGGACATAACGGTGGAGGGCAACTCTTTATCAGCAGTCTTCCTTAGGATTTATGCACTGGCTGTTAATAAAACTGGTGTGATTGAGGAGTTTGGCAAGTGGTGTGGTAATGTTTGGAAGTGGCAGATTGATACCAGAAGACCAGTGCTAGGATGGGAGGAAGATGTGTGGAATATCTGTCATAATGAGCTTGGTAAGGTCAAGATGAGGAAGGCCTGGCCTGACACTATCATTTGGTCACTTACTCCTTCGGGTCAGTTTTTAGTGTGCTCTTTCAGAAGGGAGCTGGAAAGCCGATTGCTTAATGTGGTTTTTGTGAAAGTTAATCCTTTGGTGTGGTGTGGGGTTGTGCCTCTTAAGGTGGATCTATTCATGTGGATGCTTGCTAAAAGAAGATTGTTGGTTGGTGAGTTGATGCCTAAATTTACTGGGGGGTTGATTGGTAGTCAGCTGTGTCCTTTTTGTAGGAATGTTGAAGAATCCATCGATCATCTTTTCATTAGGTGTGATTGGTCGTGGGTGTTATGGTCCAATTGTCTCTTCTAGTGGGATATTTTGGCTTGTTTGCCTGAGAAGATGCAATCGTGGATGGATGGTTGGTCTCATTTGTGTCTGGCTAGGAGCAGTGGGAATGTGTGGAAAGTTGTCTTTCACGCTATTTGTTGGACGATTTGGGAAACAAGAAATGATGTGGTTTTCAACAAGGGTGATTCCGGGTCTGATAAAGCGATGGAAACAGTGAAATGGAGGACTGCGTGGTGGTTCAAGAACTGTGGCACAAGGTCTTCTTTATCTCCTTCGATTATGATGTTAAATTTAAAGCTGGGGTGTGTTGATGTTGATAAAAAAAAAAAAGGAAACATGGGTCTAGATGGAAGCCTCCTATTGATAATTCGCTTGTTTTTAATGTCGATGGGGCCTCTAATGGCAACCCAGGCTCGGCCGGTATTAGGGGCATCCTTCGCAACAAAGAAGGGACCACTCTTTGCATTTTCTCTTCGTCCATTGGGCAGGTTACCTCGGCTGATGCAGAAGTAGCTGCGATCCTCCAAGCTTGTCAGCTGTGTGGTGAGGAGAATTGCCTAGATAATTGCCCTATTATCATTGAAAGTGACTCCTTGCAGGCTGTGACGTGAGTGAATGGCATTAGTGGAGTAGGCAATATCAAGCTCCTGGATTCTATTATGGAGATTAGGGAGATTCTGTCTAGGCTTAGACAGAAGGTTACTGTTCGTTTTGTGCCTAGAAGTGGCAATGTTGCTGCAGATTTTCTTGCTAAACAAGGTGCAACAAATGGACTAGTTCAGGTTGCTTGGGCTGGTTGATTTTGGTTTCCTTTGAGGTTGTCCCGGGTTGTTTTTGTTGCCTTTGCTGGCTTCTTTGGTTGGCTTTGCCTGTGGGTTTGGTTCTTGTCTGTTTTGTTCTGCTTTGTTTTGGCAGCCTTGTGCTCATTTTCTTGTTTGGGCGTCCTCTGCCCTTGTGGTGGCTGTTGCTAGTGTTTTTTGGTTTCTTTGCTTTCAATAAAGCTTGCCTTTTCAAAAAAAAAAAAAAAAAATTCCTACTCCCCGTTTCTAAAATGAGGTAGGGTAGGGATTTGTTGTCCCCGCCCGAACCTACTTAATATTTATTTATTAATAATATTAATATTTAATTAAAAAATTTGAGATGTATTATTTTAATTAGTAATATTAAGACATAAAAAAATTATTATGAATTTTGTTATCTAATTTAAACCTGTTTTTATTTAAGTTAAAACCAAAAAAAAAAAAAAAACCTAGTTATTATACAAACTTGGGGAGGGGAGGGGCGGGTTTGGGGCCACCTCCCCCGCCCCGGAAATTCCCCAGCCTCGACCCTGGTCTTATATAGTGGGTTTGGGGATAAATAATTTTGTTTGGGTCGGGGTTTGGATTTGTTTTCCTTGCCCCGAACCTGCCCCATTGACATCCCAATTTCACAGGTAACTATTTTTACATGTAATTATTTTGATATAATTTTTTAACATTTATATTTTTTATCTAACTTTTAAGTTTCATTGTTATTTTTATTGGTTTTATTTTAATTTTCAATGTATTTTTTTGTTGTCGTTATTTTTCCGTTTTAACATTTTAATTTGAAGATGTTAATGTTATTATTTTGTTTTACTAAATTATTAAGA
The DNA here is from genome assembly GCA_008009225.1 of Acer yangbiense. Taxonomy (NCBI): domain Eukaryota; kingdom Viridiplantae; phylum Streptophyta; class Magnoliopsida; order Sapindales; family Sapindaceae; genus Acer; species Acer yangbiense. The sequence goes on along the minus strand of CM017772.1, from coordinate 23,327,307 downwards.
GTACTTGTCATCATTTGCTAGTTCAAGACGGTCGGTGTCATTATTAGAGTTGTCGTCTATACATTCCTCTTCGGAGTATAGTAGACGTACTCCTCATTTTTTCAACTTGCAATCTAGGTCCTCATTTAGAAGAGAGAATTCAGATGAAGCCTTATGGCAGGATTGGTACGTACTGAACCTATGGTCTCCATCATCTCCATCGTCTCCTTGAATTACCATAGCACACATACGATGATTGTATAATACGAACAAATGATCTAAGCAAAGAGACTTGGGCTTGTATTCAGAGTCTAAGCCATACAAGGACACATCAAACTCATTGCAGTCACCATCAACGGTTTCAAATTTGCATTTGCATTCTAAATCAAACCTTATGTAATCATAATAGTCATTGAATGCAACAACAATGCCAAAACCGAAACCCAAAAACTTACTACACCAATTTGGAGGCAGCTCCATTGTTACTATGGATCCCTCATTTTGATCATTGAACCACTTTGGAATTTCACTTCCTGACAACCAAATGTTAACTGAAGCTCCTATCCCATCCCACTGTAACATGAAAAAAAAAATCATTAAAATTTAAAATCACTGTTCTTGTCATTGGAGAAAGAGAGAAGATTCCTCAAAATATTCTTCCATTGAGGAAGTCCCCTGTGCATTAGTTGTTATAACTTGAATTCTTAGTTGTGCATTTGCAATGATGTTTACACGCGCAACCTCATCCAATTTCCAACAATTAGAATACGCGAAACTCTGTGTGGTACTCCATTCTACTTCGACGACTACATTTTCTAAAGTTGGTAATCTTACCAGAGATATGCACTCGTGTGCTTGTAAATTTGTTAAATACAATGGCGATGGAAACTCCAGGAGAGACTCGAGTCTCTTACAATAGCTTATGTCAAGGCTTTTAAGACAAGGAAATGGTTTGAGGCTTCAGCTTTCAAAATTGTTTCGAGCTAAATCTAAGTGCTCTAAGGAGGATAAGCAGTAGAGAGCACTAAGCAATTCTAATAGGTTACAATCACTTAGATCTAGTTGTGTTAAAGAGCATAAGCCTGACATTAAAGATTTTGGCAAATTGTCAAACAATTCATTAATCCCTAACAAACCAGAAAGAACAAGAGCTGAAAGAGATGTCAAACTAAAGAAGCTATGTGGAAGACTTGCAATGGCCTCGCAGTTCCCCAAATGCAAAAGCGAAAGCTGAGTCAGACGATCAATCGAAGAAGGCAACTCTTTTATGGATGTTCCCTTTAAATCAAGTGTCTCCAAATTTTCCATAGTTTCCAAGATTTCTGGTAAACTATCCAGTTCGGAGCAGCCAGAAAGATAAAGTGTTTTAAGAGATTTCAACTTGCAAATTTTGCTTGAAACACTTTTTAACAGTCAAAAGATTCAATGTATTCAGTTTGGTGAGAGACTCAAATATACAACAAAATTCAAGTAAAATGCGAAAATTAAAGAACACTTGATTTTTACGTGGAAACCTTCAACAAGGAAAAATCACGAGACTAGCCATGCTAGCCACTTAAGCCACAACAATCCAGTATATGAATAGGAAATTACACCCTCAAGCGATACACGGACTTTCACTCTTGATAGTCTCTTATGGACACTGCCACTCACCACTCTTGGTTCAATCCCTAGTGATATCCCTCGATCCACTACTCTTGGTGTGAGCACCTCCTAATCTACCCCGTGTGCCTTTATAGCAGTACTTGGCAAATGCTTACCAACCAACCCTTATGTAAGATCCTTGATTTTTGTTGGCTTGATTCCATTACAAAACTCTCTTTATTTGTAATGGTTAGTTGCTTAGGTGGTTCTTGGTGAAAAGAAGCTTCAAAGGAGAAAAGAAACTTCTCATGCAAATATCGTCTTCAAAAGGAAAAGCATTTACTTGGATGCTAAGGTATCAAGATACTTCTTCCTCTTGTAAGGTGTAAGCGCACACACACACAATTCATACATGTGTGCCCCTACATCGTTATGCTATATTTGGTATAACACATTCACACACTTGTTGAAGTATGCACATGCATTAGTCTCATATTGACAAACATTGTAGAATTGCATGTTCTAGGGCTATCTTTAGGAAATGGCATACTTGTGTGACTTTGTGTTTATTTGTTTTTGTTTTATTATTTTTGGACTTGAACATGATTTCATATAATTCCTTACTGACTCCCGGTCATTTCGGTTACTTATTCATTAGGTTTCGAGTCCAAAATAGGAAGCTACGTTACTTTACGTTCTCATACATTGTGTTGTCTTCGTCATCGTATATCGAGTCGAATTATCAACCTTTTATCAAAGTTTTGTAGTCATCCTTGTGCGTGAGGGAGTCACGGTTTGTAATCTAAAGATGGATTCAAATTCAGAGTTCGGATGCTTGAATACGGCTGAAGAACGCGAGAGGAGCGCAAGAGAAACTTGAAATGGCCAAAGGCCATTTTGTGGGGGAGCCCGTGAGGGGCGAGTGAGGCTCACAGGCTCCCAAGCCCGTGAGGGGCGTGTGAGGCTCAGAGGCGCTTAGATATTTAGGTAGATAACAACCTAATCATGCAAGCTATCACAAAATTCCTACATGCCCATACATGTGGATTCAATTAGTTGTGTAGAGATTTTCCAACAACCTAATTGATAACAAATAACTATGAATGCTCAAGAGAGCTTAACAAGCTTGACAAATATAAATCTATCAACCTAGTTATCAAATAATCTCACAAGAATATTAAAAGCTTAGCTATTTAGGTAAACACAAACATAATCGATTAAGCTATCACAAAACAAACCCAATCATCTCATCATTCAACGAATAAATGCATTCAATGAAAGATTTTTATGAATCATATGCAACAAAAACAAACTCTTGGACTTTAAGAACAATAAACAAAGATGAAAATTTTGTTCTTACTTATCAAGTCAAGAATTATGGAGACCCATGAATGATGGATGCATGGGTTTTGGGTTTGATGAGTCAAATAAGCTTTAATGAAGCTTTCTCTCTCAAGAATGACTTTCTCTCACTAGGATATGTATTTTTTTAGCTCTTACACAAAATGAGGAAGATAAGGACGCATGGTTATATAGAAGCCCTAAGTGAAACGGCATCGTTTTGGAAAAGTTGACAAAAAAATTGCCTTGGCCACTGTAAACCCTCTGTACGTAGGGTGGCTATACAACGGGTCACCTAGAAATTTCTAGAAAATGGCTGTATGAAAGGTGAATCAAAAGTGACTTACCAGCGGAGACATACTAAACCAAAACCTCTATCCACCTACTATACGTAGGGCGAGTGTACATCAGTTTGGACTGGAATGGCATGTGACAGCACATCAGCTCTAGTTCTGAGTGCCTCAAAACATGACCAAACGATATCAAAAAATATCGTATAATATACCGTTGAAAAGGTATCGATGTTTAACATCTATTTCTTTTTACAAAATAAGGTTTTGATATCTGTAGAAAGAGTTATGGTCATTTGAGTGACCAAAGGTCAAAAACGGACAACAACAGAGTTGCCCAATTTTAATGGTCACTTTGGAGATTTCAAAACCAATCCAAACGGTCATGAAATATTATGAATAATATACAGTTGGAAAGGTATGGGTGTCTAGTTTGTATAAAAAATTTCAAAACTCATTTTAAAGCTTTATATAAAATGTTATGGTTATAAGACCATACAAAGGTCAGTTTTGAAAAACATTTAAATCATTGAAATCCAATATTTTGAAACTAGACACTTTACTCCAAACAATCAAACCAAATCTAACACTTATCTAAGAGAAGAATAAGACCTTCTCAAATGGTCAACCATTGCGCTAAGACATGCACACTATCGTGCAAGCACGGATATTTCCTATCACATAAACGGAAACGAATTACACCACACAAAACCACACATAGAACTAATAACAAAATGCATGTGTGAGATGAGACTTAAATGCACACAATCATGGAAACACAAACGCAAATAATATGGGAATGCAGTAAGTGTGTGTGTGTGTACATAATCCTTTCAAGAATCAAGTCAAGTGATATACCTTTCGCTCTCTCTTTTGCTCTTGAAATCACGGAGATGCTTGTAAGCTTGCCATTGAACACCTAAGTTACCCATTACAAAATTATCCCAAAATGTGGTTTATTATGAAATAAACCAATCATAAAATAGAGGTCCTTAAAAAAATTATGAAAGACGATGGAAGCTTTGTAGCGGTTTGCAATTACTGCCATAAACAAATTAAGTGGAGTAAATCTGAAGGATATGACACGTTTCAAAAGCATATAACGTCCCAACATGTAGTCGAGTAGGCTATATCGAGTTTACAAGCCCAAATTTCCAGGTAGGGATGGCCATTTTCCCCTAGGGCCCCAAAACCCCGCTCCTCCATCCCTATTTGGGGTAAATTTTTTGGGGGAAAATGGGGTAATGGGGGGGAGATGGGGGGACCCTACCCCATCCCCATTTCCCCATTTCCTCATTTCCCCCACAAAATTCTAGAAATGGGGATGGGGTTGGGGGTAGGTGCCCCCATCCCCATTTCCCCATTTCCCAAAAATATTATAATATATATATATATATATATATATATATATATATATATATATATATATATATATATTTTACTAACTATAAATACATATTTATAACTTAAAACCTAACCCTAAATCATATTCCTTATTTCCTTCCCTAAAACGTTTCTCACTTTCTCTGCTGCTCTGCACCGCACGGCCACACCACCACTTCACCGGTCACCTACTCACTTTCTCCTGCCGCCGTTTCTCCTGTTGACTGGTATGTCTTTGATTTGGTATATCTTTTGAGATTGGTTGTTTGAATGTTTGATTTGTTTATGTAATTATGTTTATATACATTTCGTTTCTTCTGATTCGTTTTAGATTGGTTGTCTCTGATTTGTTTCTCCTGCCGCCGTTTCTCCTCTGCTTTATATATTTATTTGATGTCTCTGATTTATGTTTTCTTGTTATAATATGTTTATGTATAGATTTATGTTTGTGAATATTTTTTTTTGGTCGATTGGATGTTTGGTACAGATTATTGTTTTCTTATTTTTGGTATAGATTTATGTTTTCTTGTTATTGAATATTGGTACAGATTTTTGTTTTCTTGCTAATTTTTATGTATTGGGCATTTTTTTGTGTGTATGCAGTTTGGAGTTTGGACTTGGGGCCTCGTTAGGAGCTTTTAATTTGAAAGGAAACTGCTTTAAGGAGCCTTCTTGAGGTAAAATGTCTTCTCAACTAGAAACTCAACTAGAAGTTAACTCTAATAATGTTGTTAATATTGAAGAAAGTAGTACTCAGCCCCATTCTGAAGACCAAGCAGCACAACGAAAACAAAAATTTAGGTCTCAGGTTTGAGAACATTATTAAGTTGTTAGTGCAAATGGTGTTGAAAAAAGCTATTTGCAATTATTGTAAACATTCTTATGCCACTGGGTCGAGTACAAAGGGTTTAATTGATCATCAAAAAATATGTAAGATGAGGTTTAGGCAAAGAAGAATAGATCTATATCATAGTCATTTGTCGGGAAAAAGGGCAAAAAGGGATAATGGGAGTTCTTGTCTAACCCTAGCAACCCAACACTTTGATAGTAATGTATCTAGGATTGAACTTTCTAGGATGATTGTATTGCATGACTATCCTCTTAGTATGGTTGATCATGTGGGGTTTAGAGATTTTACTAGATCACTCCAATCATTATTTAAGCCCATAAGTAGACAAACTATTAGAAGGGATATTATGAGTATGTATGACGAAGAAAAGGCAAGGTCATTGAGTATTTTTGGGAAATTCCAGGTAGGATTGCTATTACTTCAGATTTGTGGACCGCAAGTAATCAAAAGAGAGGTTATATGACTGTCACATCACACTTCATTGATAAATCATGGCAATTACAAAGTCGACTTTTGAGGTAACAAACTTGAATTTTATTTTATATTTTGTACAATTTGTTTTATGTCTTTATTTATTAGTTTTTAATTTATTTAAAATATAATTTGTTAGGTTTATGTATGTGCCATGCCCTCACAATGCTGAAAACCTTTCAGATGCATTAATGGAGTGTTTGTTGGATTGGAATATTGATAGGAAGTTAAGCACATTGACTCTTGATAATTGTTCTACGAATAATTGCATGATTGATTTGTTGTTGGCTAGACTGTCTCCAAAGTGGGGGGTCATGAAGTATATATTGTTGCAAATTGTGCTGTTCTGGTGAAGGGCTGAGTGTAGATGCTCAGCCTTGGTTAATCTTTTTGGCTGTGCTGCTGGCATTATTTTAAGGATTGTCTTGTTCTTGTGATTTGCAGAGGACTTTTGGTGGAGTATGATGATAACCCCACCTCGTTCCAGTTAACATTGTCTGGGAGTATGTGTGTATTTCAAATTATGGCTGGGGCATGGTGTTGTTTTCCTCTAACTTTTTCGGCTCCTGCGAACACTGGGGGCCTGGGGCGCCCCCGTGGGGGGACTGGGGGCATGGTGTTAGTCCGGGGGAAAAGGGAACCAAAAATGGGACCACCTGGGGGGAAACGTCGGGGCCGTGCGAAATGGGGGCCCCGGGGGCTCCGGTAACGGGGCAAACACGGGGGGGAGGGGGAAAAAAATGGGGAAATGGGCGGAAGAGGATGGGGGGCGGGGACCCCTAAACGCACCCCATCCCCTTTCCCCACATGGGGAAATGCGGGGGTGGGGGGGGGGGGGGGGGGGGGGGGGGGGGCGGTGGTTTGGCCATGGGGGGGGGGCGTGGGGTGGGGGCCCTGTCCCGCCTCTCCCCTTTATTAAAGGCCCTGGAGTTGAAAATTACCCAAGCTTGGTCCAAGAAGCAGAGATTGGGGCGAATATCAAACACAAGTTGGACATGGTTGAGCTATCAAAACCATCCCCATTAATCCAAGAAGCAACTTTCTTCGAATCAGTAATAAAGGTAATGTCTTTATTGCCAACACCCGGATTCGAGACACAAAGTTCTATAGCCTTAGCAATTGCCAAGACTTCTGCTGTAACAGCATCTTAGGCACCCATATTGGCAGAGAAAAGACAAAGAATTCTATTATCATGGTCTCTGAGGACTCCTCCAATACCCGCCTAGCCATTAGACCCCCTCGACGACCCATCCACATTGAAGAAAAGTGAACCTAGATGCGGAGGATTCCAGCCATAAGAGAGCGGGGCCTTGGATCCTCTAGCCTCAACACAACTAACTTTTATGTTCCAAATCATATCAAAAACGGAATCCGCATAACCTCTTCCATAGTTTTTGAACCACCAAGCCACTTTAAACTTCACCGTATCCACTGCCCGACTTAAGCTAGCCTCACCACTGTTGAAAATCTTGTGATTCCTAGTCTCCCATGTCATCCAAACTACCGTAAAAAATAGAGAACACCAAGCCCTTTCAATTTTTTTCTTGGGATAGAGCCCTCTCCACCCCTTCCACCACTCGAGAATTGCAGCTGAGGGACAACAACTCACCTCCCACCAAGACATACCGTTGATCCAAAGCTTCCATGACCATTTACACCTAAGAAATAAATGGTCACTGGTCTCCACCTCTTAAAGACAAAGAGGGCAATCAAGAGTAGTAGATACCCCAAAATTATTGAGCACATTTCTGACCAACACCCTCCCTTGAATCAGCTACCACATGAAAATTTTGATTTTTGGAGGACAAAAACCATGCCAGATTTCCTTGAAATCCTTGGATTCGTCCACTTGATTTGCTTCCAACCGTTGCTAGAAAGATTTAATAGTGAAGAGGCCTGAGGAGTGAAAATTCTAACCAAAAATGTCCTGCACACAAGACCTGATATGAAAGTTGTTCAAGTAGCCCTGAAAGCTGTCCCATAGCTGAATTTTCCAGTTGAACACATGCCTCCTAAGCTTCACATACCATTCCCAAAAAGTGTCCAGCCATTTCCCAAAGTTACTCACAACACCCAACTTATCTCTTGCTAAAGCGAAAATTCTAGGAAAACTCTCTTTGAGGGAACGACCTCCCATTTTGAGGTCAGTCCAAAGCCTAACTCTGTCTCCTTTACCCACATTCACCACAAAGCCCTCCTCTATTAGATCACCATGCGTCATGCAAAGGTGAACCAGACCGGCAATAGTTTTGATGAAAACTGAACCTTTGGAACCACTACACCAATCCCATTTAATGATATTAGGCGGTATCCCATACTTGGCACAAACAATCCTTTTCTATATGGAATCTTCCTCCACGCCAAACCACCACACCCACTTAGCCAAGAGACCTTTATTCTTATTTAACAAGGTTCCAATGCCTAAATGATATAGTAAAAATTACTTTCAATTTAATTTAAGTTCGTTCACTGGGATCGGTGATTCAATAGGTTGAAAACTAATTAGTTTAGGAAAATCTACTCTAAGTGCGTGGGAATTAAATTGCATAATGCTTTGGGTTTGGAAAATAGTTTGGTATCTTGAAAATGCTTAAAAATGCAAACTTGTAAGCTAAAAATGTAAACTTAAAACTAAAGATGCAAGCTTAAGAAATAAAAATGCAAACTTGTGAATTAAAACTAAACTAACACAACAATGAACACACAAGAAGTGAATGTATGGGAGAAAGCACTAGGGAATCGATGCAACCTTCTTAGACCACTCAATGTTCTCACTTAGTCTCATTAAGCACTTCAATCCAATTTTAGGGCTTGTTTTAAGATAAATCCATTAAGTTCTAGGTCTTTCCCATTACCCACACATGGTCATGTAGCAAGCAATGGTCAATCCCCCTATTTAACATAAAACTCTAAGCCAAGTTGGTCTAGCATGGCCATGCATAAACCAACCTTCCCAATTACTAAGCTTGTGAGAGAATTAGATGGGATGGCCACCCAAACCTAAACTCAACACCTTAAATAAACCAACTCTCAAACCCATGTCCCTTGTGGTCACAATAAAACATGAGTAGAGAAATTAGAGCAATTAAAGCAATAATTGAGACTAAAATCGAATTGAATTAGAGAATAGACTAATTAATTACATAGAGTAGTCCAATATGGTTACATCAATCCCTTAGCTAGAATTAGTTACACATTAATGAAAAATAAACAAAGAAGGGAAAAGTGTAGAGAAAACCCAAAAAATCCATGTGAGCTTCTTCTTGCATGCTAGACTTGAATCCTCATTCTCCTTCCTTGTATTTTCCAAAAATGGATGGATGAGAGTGTGTAAAAGGAAATATGTGAAAGGAATGATGGGAAAATGTAAAAAGGTTGGAACTTGGGTGATGTATGTTGTGTACAGAAAATGATGAAGGAATGTGAAAAGTTTTGGATATGGGGAGGTGATTCTTAGATCTAGGGTTTAGGAATGTGATAGGTGTGGGTGTTTGGGTGTGGAAAAGGTTGTGTGGTGTGTAAAGTGTGTGTTTTAGACAAAGAAAATAGGATATATATAGTGGGTGCCAAAAATTGGATCTGAAACCCGTCACTTATGCTGAGCTGGAATGGGAGGTCGCTCCCAAGTTGGCTATGGTGGGGGCGACCTAGCATGGGAGCCAACTTCACTGATCTTGGAGTACAAAAAGGTGGTTGTCACATTGGCCGTGGTAGGAGCGAGCAGCATGGGAGCCAACTTCATTGATCTTGGAGTACAAAAAGGTGGCTGTCACATTGGCCGTGGTAGGAGCGAACTTCACGGCCACCACCACTTGAAGAATTACAATTAGTACCCCTCAACTCTTCTCTAATCACAGGATCTTCAATATATTCTCCATATCTTCACTTTGACCCTTGAATCTCCAAAATTATGCCAATGCCCCTAAACTTCAAAAATACTTGAAACACTTATTTTATTATATTAAATATCCGGTTTCACCCGAGGAACAAGCACAACAAGTAGGAATTGGGGATCTAAAAATAGGAACAAAAATAGTACAATCACTAAACCACCTTTTTCTTTACTTTTACACATATCTTCCCACTTGACAGCATGGATTTTTTTCTTCCCAATGCTATCCCCCCAAAAGAAATTCCTTTGAAGCCTTTCTAACTTGTTCGCCACCCACACAGGCACTTTGAAAACCGACATGAAATAGGTAGGGATGCTAGACATCACAGCCTTAATGAGGACAAATCTACCGCCTTTGTTGAGAAACTTCTTTTTCCAGGGAGCGAGACGACACTCAATACGTTGAATAAGCTCTGCCCAAAAACTTTTTAATCTCGGACGCCCTCCTAAAGGCAAGCCTAAGTATACCACGGGCAATGAGGCATTCGGACATCTGAAAATCTCCCACCAATTCGTCGTCTCCTCCCTAACTTTACCAAACTTAACCACACAGCTTTTCAGAAAATTAATCTTCAATCCTGATGCCAATTCAAAATATCTGAGGATACGTCTTGCATTTCTAAGATACGACACCTTAGGCTGCAAGAAAAGGATAGTGTCGTCTGTGAATTGAAGGGTGGAAACATGGACATCTTTAGAACCGAAAACCGCCCCCTTCACTAAGTCCATATCCACCGCTCTTCTAAAAAGTGCACTTAGCCCTTCCATAGCCATGTTAAAAAGGAAAAGAGATAGAGGATCCCCTTATCTTAGCTCCCTCTCCAAGCTAAACTCCAAAACAAAGATGTTTGGGGACGAAATGCAATACCTTACCCATTGCCTCCATCTCCTCCCAAAGCCCATATCTCACATCATATCGTCCAAGAAGCTATGATTGAGGCTGTCATATGCCTTTTCAAAATCAAGTTTGATCATCAGAGCCCCCTTTCCAGTGATGGATGATCTCTTTGGCTATAACAAAACAGTCTAAGATCTGTCTATTGCATACAAAGGCCATTTGTGCCTCCCCAATCACAGAACCAATCACCATTTTCAGACGGTTTGCCAAAATCTTAGCCAACACTTTGTACAAAGAACCGACTAAATTAATAAGTCTGTAATCTGACATAGACACTGGATTGGCACACTTAGGAATTAGGACTATAAAGGTCTTATTTAACTCCTTCACACTCTCGCCATCATGATGAAAATCTTCCAAAAAGCTCATAAAATCCTCTTGAATAACATCCCAATTATCCTTAATAAATTTCAAATTGAAACCATTTGGACATGGCGCCTTATTACCATTGCAGTTTGCCAACGCCATTCGGACCTCTTCAATGGAAAATTTCTCTTCCAATGATGCACTGTCAGAATCCGATAGTCACCTAATAGGCAAGTTTCCAATTTTAGGACATCGCCACCTTACTTCCTTATACGAATTTTCAAAGAAATCAGCCACCCCTTCCTTAACCTCATCCGGTTTGGTCCTGACTATACCATTGAAAGACATAGCTTCAATAAAATTAGTTCTCTGTCTTCCATTCACCACACAATGGAAAAACCTCGTGTTCCTATCGTCTTCAAGAAGCCACTTCACTCTCGATTTTTGTCGCCAAGCATGTTCCTCGTGCCTAATAATTTTCCAAAATTCAGAAGTAAGATTCATTCTTTCCTGTCTTGACCCCTCAAAACAGCTGTTAACCGCTACCTTCCTATCCATTTCAGCCAGCCTCTCCTCAATGATTTTGGTGGAGTTGGAGACCTTGCCTATCTGATTAGCCCATCTCTTAATCTTTACTTTAGCTATCTTAAGTTTACACTACAGCCCAAAACTCTTTGTCCCTGAAAATTTTGTTCCAACCCATGTAATTATAACATCGTCCATCAGCTCCTTTGACTCCAACCAGTTGTTGAAGAAACATAAAGGTCTCGGACCCCAATAAACCGACCTAACTCCTATCGTAACCGCACTGTGACCAGAAATGGTTCTAGCTATAACAATCTGAACCAGATTTGGAAACCACAAAAGAATAATTGGGGACACTAAGAACCTATCAAGCCTCGCCCAACAGCCATTTTCCCTGTTATTAGACTATGTAAATTGAACTCCACACATGGGAATATCCACCACTTGAGATTGAAGAATAAAATTGTTAAAACATCTAGCCGAATTCCTATCAAAGACCCCACCCTTTCTTTCCTCAGCATTAAGCACTGTATTGAAGTCACCTCCTATACACCAAGGCGCTAGGAAACACTGCTGTTTGTTGCAAATGAAACCCCACATCTCTCTCCTCTCTCTTTCCTCGTTAGGGGCATAAACATTGTAGAAAACCACTTCCTTGTTAAACTTGTTAAGAACCCCCAAAAGGATAATGCACCATTTGTTGGATATACACCCTGTGATAGTAATCACCTCCTCATTCCATAGAGTGAACACACCTTCCGCAGAACCTATAACTTTAACACCAACTGTAAGGTCCAGTTCCAGAAATTTTCCCAAGCCTGGAATCTAAGCCCAAAACTTAAATCAGTAAGATTCAATAGGTGAGATTGTAATTTCCTATGCATGTAATGAGTTGATAAGGAATAAGAATATTATAAGGGTTGTAAATGTAATTTCTAATTAAGTGGGAAGTGAGGTGTCAAGTGTTTGTGGTTGATTATTATTATATAAATAAAAATATGTGGATGAGAAGAGAAGGGGGAGGCTGTGAAGAAGAAATAAAGAAGAGAAATCGAGAGAGAGGGCAGTCAACAAGAAAAGAAGAGAATAAGATAGAAGAAAAGAAACAGAGAAGAGAAAATGGAAGAAAAGAAAGGAGGAGCTGCTGCTCGTGAGAGAAGGAAAAGAAGAAAGAAAGAAAAGAAAAAAGAAAGAAAAGAAAAAGGAAATCAGAAGAGAAGAGAGAACTGGTGGGTGTGCGTGAAAGAGAAGAAAATCAGAAAAGAAGAAAGGAGCTGCTGATGTGTGCGTGAGAAGGAAGAAGAGGGTTGATCGGTGCATGAGATTGATGAAGAGAGCTGGCAATATATATGAAGAGATATCTGAGTGGGAGATTAGAGAGAAATATGGTGAAGGTCAGAGAGATAGGAAATAGAAAAAATGAAATAGAAGAGAAAGAAGAGTTCGGCGTGTAAGAGAAGAAAGAAATAGAGAGAAATAGAGAAAGAAATATTGTGCAGTTGGAGATATGTTCAGGATGGATCTAGAAAGTGACGAATCCAGGAGGAAATCCAGTACCAGAAGCAGATTTGAACACAGGATTCTGTGAGTTTATAGTATTATTTATTTATGATTAAGTTAATCATTTTAGATTTATATGTTAGCTATAGTTATTCAGAGAACTATTAGAAATAAATGATTTATTCATTTATTTAGAAAAACAGACTTTCAGACAGATTTCCAGATACTCAGATTCAAGTATTTTATGAGAATTTTGAAGAAAGAAAAGAAAAGAAGATTGATTTACATTTTCAGAAAAGTATTTAGAAAGAATTATATATATATATATATATATATATATATATATATATATATATATATATATATGTATTTTCGGATTGTATTTTGTTGACAAGTATGAAGTTAAATGAACTACGAGGGCTTTGATCTTTATTGAATATAGGATACGTAGGTGTTTGGGGCGTAAATCCCAAACTCAAGCCCACTAGCGAAAGAAAAAGATAAAAATTTCACAGGATTCCCTCATACTCAAGATAGGAGTCGGGGCGGGTCCTGTCACCAACACCTTTGGTGAGAAGGGAACCATTGTTGGGAGGAGGGTTCTGCAAGGGTTTTGAAATCAATTTACGGGCCCAACTACTCTTGCCTTTGTCTAGAACAAACCTTTTCCCACCTACATTCTCAGTTCTGATTTCTAACTTGCCCAAATGATGAGTGATAGTCCCTTTTTCCCTATCCCGCTGAGACGATCTTGTTTCTGACATAGCCTTAGTAGGCTCCTTTTTGTCCCAAAAATCCCTTTTCCGCCTTAAGATGTCAAAATCATCCTATCACCTAGCCGCTCTAGTCTTGTCAGGCCTATCACCTGCTAAGTTTGAATTTTTGGCATCAGATTTCAAACCCAGATGTTTGGCAATCCAAGCGATGGAAATCGGCTCTGGGGATTCCAATAATCTGACCTGAAAAATCTTGTTGCCCACTCTCACATTCACCACACTAACTGCCTGAGATTCAAGGGGAACCAGAACTAGAATACGCCCTAAATCTAGTCTAACTCTTTACACGGTGTCATAGTTCACCCATAAAGTTTCCCCCACTTTATCCCCAACTTGGTAAAGAAAGCTTTGCTCCAGCAATTTAAAAGGACACCAACCACCTCTAGCCACTTTAATTTGTTAGTACTTGGGTGTCACTTGCCATTATATGGATAATGTATGGAAAATTCAAAAAAGAATTCTTGAATTTAGAGTTTCTGTTGATGCACATATTGTTGATAATATTTATAGAAAGATTAAAATTATTTTTGAAGAGTATAAAATTGAAAGCAAAATTTTTGCAACTGGTTTTGATAATGCTTTCAACAATACTGTGGTTATTCTTTCTTTAATTGATTTATGCAAACCTTATTTTGGTGGTAAATTTTTTCATCAAAGATGTGCTTGCCATGTTTTAAATTTATGTGTTTAAAGTGGATTACAAATTCTTCAAAGTTTTATTAAATCTATTAGAGATGCCCTCCATTATTTTTGAAAACATTCTTCTACAATGAAAGCATGAGCAAGATTTTGTAAACGAAATAATAGGCGGACCATTAGATTTTCTCGTCCAATCAGTTGGAATTCTACTTATAAATTTCTTACTGAAAGTTATAATTATAAGGATTTATTAGTTACTTTTATGCAATATAATATTAGTTACATTAATCTTTATGCACACCATTGGGATGTTTGTACAAAAAATTGTAATTAGTTAAAAGTCTTTAATAATACTACTAACAATTTATTTGGTATTTATTATCCTATTACTCATTACTTTATTATTGAGAATGTTAATATTGTTGGTGCGTTTTCTTAGTGTGCATTCGATGTACAATTAAAGGACTGCATTGATGCTATGAAAAAAATGGTTAGACTATTATAAGGAGTTTCCAACTATTTATTTGCTTGCATTGTGTTTTGATCCATGTTGTAAATTAGAAAATTTGTTTGAATATTTAACTCTTTATTATCAATGTTTATAAATAGAAGTTGATATTAATAGTTATTGTTCTAAAATTAAGACATTATTTTATGAGTTATATGGTGAATTCTTAGAGTTTATGGTCCATCACTGAATATTGATGTTCCACAAACTCAAACTATATCACATACTCACTTCTCCGGATTAATGGGTAGGGTATCAACTGTTATCCCAAAAAATCCAAAAATTACGAGGTTTTTCTTCATTAAGCTCGACCTCGCATCCCGAGGTTGAAACTTATCTAAAAACTTCTTTTGAGTTTGTGGGAGACGGTGATTTTAATAAATTTGATATCCTACATTGGTAGATGGAGCATGAAAAATACTTTCCAATCTTGGCTATTATAGCTAAACAAATTCTTGCAACACCAGTTTCTACTGTGAAAGTATACAAACGTAGTTAAATTGCTTAAGGCATACCTAGAGAGGGGGGGGGGGGGTGAATAGGTTTTTACACCTTTTTTCAATCCTTTGAACAAACTTTCGTTTGTCCCTCAAGGTAGCCTTACACACAACAAAATAAACCAAGAAAGACATACATAGACAATATAAGAATATAATCATGTGAACAAGGTCTATGTATATCACCTAGTTGTGTGAGGTATAAGAACAAATAAACACAACAACAAATAATACTTGTATTTCAATAGATGTTCAATGAGTTACAAGAGTGATCAAATATCACTATACAAAAATTACAATATACAAAAGAATCATATATACAAAAAATGATCAAAAGAATGAATCCACAAATCACACTTTACAAATACTTGCTTCACTATACATCACAAGTGAATAATATGAAACAAGATAATAACATACACAAATAAAATATAAAAGATAGAGATAGGAAGAATTAACACAATAGATTTTTTAACGTGGTAAAACCTCTAAGGAGGAAACATCCACGGGTTGAACTACAACCATTGGGTACTATATATATTGGATGATAAACATAGAGAATCCATAAAGTGACAAATCTTTAGCTCACCTAACCCAGTGGAGTCTAAGTCTACCCAACCCTATTGGAAAGTATGAAATCCCTCAATGATGTGGAACCACCATATATTGGACAACACACAAAACTAACATCGATGGAAGATTAGAAATTCCTCAAGAGTGCATACATCTCCTGTGTACCCCGCTATTTTGGAGTCTATGTCTAACCATACGCCTAGGCCTACCAATATAATAGCCAACTCCTTATCTGAGGCACTTATGCCTCTAGGGAGCCTCCCATGCATGACTAACCGAGTCCTCCCGACTCTAGCCATGACTTCTTGCTTGTCTATCAGAGTCCTCCCGACTCTAGACAAGACTTCTTGCTTACCTATCTGAGTCATCCCGACTCTAACCAAGACTTCATGCCTTTTACAAGGACTTCCTAGTGTGATCATGTGAATGCAAATGATGCAAACAATCAATTCAACATGGAACATGTGATCAATACATTCTATGGAACAAATGGACCTAAACATGTGATATCACAAGTAATAAAAGTCTAGATGCAAAATACAAGAATAAAAACTAAAGCATGTGTAAACATCAAACACATAAGCTCAAAGTCTCATTCACACATACAACACTTGAACAAAATATATTCATGAAGAACAAGTTCAAGATGCTATCAACATACAATAAAATGCTAGATATATGAGATTTAATCAATCAATATTCTAGCCAAAAATATAGAGCAAGGATTTAAGATGTAAATCAATTAAACCCTAGATTGCTCTAAAACACATACAAATACAATAATCCTAGATTTCATCAATCAAAGGATCAAATCAAATCTTAAGGTCATTTATCACAAAATTGATTCAATCAAGTCACAAACAACCTAAGATGTCATTCTAATCACAATACAACTCACAAACATGTGACAAACCTAGAATCATAGAAACTAGTCCACATTTGTCTCTAAATAGACTTTTGATTAGAATGATTATGAAGCTATCTTTCTCAATAGCATTCACCAAACATAAACATACATATAGAAGAAGAAACCCCAAGCAAATTGAAGGTTAAAAAGAAAGAAACCCCAAAGATAAGACCAATACCTTGGATTCACGAGCTGGTTCGGATTTCTATGTGGAACCACCATAAAACTCAATCAAACAGCTACCAAACCACTTGGAAAATGTAAAGGACTCGATTACAAACGTTCTCCAACTTGAATCACTCAATTCAAACTTCGTATGAAGAAGTTAT
Organism: Acer yangbiense; assembly: GCA_008009225.1. Lineage (NCBI taxonomy): Eukaryota > Viridiplantae > Streptophyta > Magnoliopsida > Sapindales > Sapindaceae > Acer > Acer yangbiense. Next base: position 23,310,059 of record CM017772.1, on the reverse strand, counting down.
GGTGTTTGGAAGGTGAGACAATTTGGGAGAAAAAATCTGACGGGAATTCTAATTTTTCTTCTTGAAATGAAATGGAGGGAATGGAGGGAAATCAAAAGGAGGAAAGAGAAGGCAATTTTTGGCCAATCACAAGGGGCCACGTCAGCCCAGCCCCATGGGGGGCGCGTGGGCCACACGGGGGCAGAGAACCCCTCTGGTCGTGGGGCCCACGGCTCACCCACGGCTTGGGCCACACGTGGCCTCTTGGCCACTTTTGCCCTCGTGCGCTTCCTCACGTTCTTCAGCCGTATCTTGGGCATCTGAACTCCGATTTTGAATCCGTTTTCGGATTACAAACCATGACTCCCTCACTCACGACGACGAATATACAACTTTGAAAAATGGTTGAGAAATCATCTCGGAAAACGACGATGAAGTCAACTCAACGAATGAGAACGAAAAGTAGCGTAGTTACATCGTTTGGACTCGAAATAAAATGAATGAGTAGCCGAAACGACCGGAACTCAATAAGAAATCATAATAGAGCATATTCAAGTCCAAATACAAAAATACGGAAACATACAAACACAAAGACACACACATATGCTATTTCCTAGACATAGTCCTAGAACATGCAATAAGCAAAGTTTGTCAAGATAGTATAAATGCATGAGCATATATTATCAAGTATGTGAATGTGTTATATCAATGATGTTTAACCATGAAGGAACACACAAGGATGCCATGTGTGTGTAAGAGATATGAGGTCTTATGTTACCTTTGATGATCAATGATGCACATATCTCTTTAATGCCGGCTTTTTGCATGAATCGTGGTCGAGACATTCTTCGTCTTCTTAAATCTTCAATATATGAACCACTAAACATTACAAGAGAAACACGATTTGATATGGAATTTATGCCAACACAAACTATAACCTAACATACTGTGGCTGTGGATCAAGAGTTTAGTGCCAGTGGAAATATTCTGGACGAAAGACATTCACTTTTGAGTCCGGAATCAATTCAAGTCCAAGTTTGTGTTGATGATTGGACCAATGCGCAAAACATACAACAAGGAATTGATCAAAAAGCACTCTACGATTTCTTCAACGATGACTATACCACTAGAATGGATGTCAGCGATTAGTTACGGTCTCAACTCACATCACCAAACTGGCAATAAAAGGTAAAAGAACTACGTAGCCTTTGATTCCTCTAAACCACAAGAGGATACATAGGTAACTTAATTGTGGTAAAAATTAAGAGCAAGGCCAATTTAAATTTTTTAGTTTTATTTCAATTTGCTTTATTTAGATTTTCATATATTTATTTTATTTTAATTTCGGGTTACCTAATAAACTGCATTTACATGTCTAATAATTTTTTTTGTTAGTGTATAAATTATAATATATAAAAAAAAAAGAACCGAACTGCCAGAATTGGGTGAATCGAAACCGAACCGCGATCATGACTAGTTACTTCTATCAAATTGAGTATTCGTGATTCCTAGGAGTTTTTAAAATTAATTGAAATTATATTAAAAAAAAAAATACCCCTTGGAGTGGAGTGATGCCAATACAAGTCTGCCAACGACTTGTATACATGCAATGATGCAAGTCTTCCATGGACAAAGACTAATCAGCCAACGATTTTTCCAAGTGATCTTTCATGCTCCATTTCTCATGAAACATTTGTTAACATAAAATAATCTCTCATTGGAAGAATTCCATGTTTAAACCAACAGCTTCTTCTCTCTACTTGTCTTTCTTTTCAATCCTCTCTCACTAAATCAATGGACAAAATTCACCACAAATATCTTCTTTACAATTATATACCAACCATACTTTTTGTAAGGTTCCTATTTGTTGATTAGCTCATTTCGTGGACAAACCACATGTTGGGGTTCTTTGTAAGGGTAGCTTAAGTGTTGGTGTTATTGCTCAAAGCCCTTTGAAGACCTCGTCTTGATAAACACCGAAGGTAAATTTCTATGTGCTTACTTGTCTTGAAGAGATAGTTGCACACACTTACAACTCATGCATATGTTTTAATCCTTGTATGTTGTGTGTCTTATTTTTGTACATTAATGTCCATTAACATCTCTTCTTGCATGTTATTTTGATTGCATCTTGCATATCCAATTGCCTTGTCATGCTTAGACTTAGGAGTGCATTTTTGCAATGGGCGCTCTCAAAAGCGCCGACCGTACGAACAGCGCCCATAGAGCGCTGTTCAGACCTGATCGATTTAATTCGGTCGTTGTTGGGTCGCTGTACAGGCGCTGTACACACAGCTCCTGTACGTACAGCGCCACTCTGTTTTCCTGAGAGAACAGAGTTGGGGCGCTGTACAGGCGCTGTACAGAAGCGCTCTACATACAGCGCCCAAGGCAAAATAGTGGTGTCACTTATCAAAACGACCACACTTCATCTTGACACCCTATGTATATGCCACTTTGACTTTAGGTCAACGAAGAGAGAGTTCATATTCAGATTTCATACTTAGGATATTTTTCAAAGAGAAGAAAAATTCTAAGAACTCATTTTTAATTACTCAAACACCTTTTCATAATCATCAATCATCATCTAGTATCATCTTTGATCATCTAGATGTCTTTTTGCATGGATTCTTCATCACGCTTTGCTTGGTAAGCTTTTCACTAATATCTTACATATTTTGTGTTTTTCTTAACAAGCAATCTCAATTTATTACTTGTATGATCTTTATATATATTTTGGATACAAGATTGAGATTAGTGTGTTGTATGTTTGAGAAGTTGTATTGTGATAGCTAATTAGGTTTTGTGCTTAATCTTGATTAGCTAAACTATTTGACATGTCATTTAGTTTTAATATCTAGGATTGTTCTAATTGCATATTCATCATCTTAGATAAGCATATAGGGTTTCCCTTGCTCTATGTCGCATTTGGATATTCATATATTCACTTAGGGTGTTATTCTCTTCATTGAGAAAGTAAGTCTTGTGTGTAGCTTCCGGGATTAGGTTGCTTAGATCGCAAGCAAATTGGACTAGGTTCACTTATACCGGGATTAGGTAGGTGTGTGATTACTTCTGGGATTAGGTTGTAATCGTTTTACACATTTAGTGGATTCAAGGTTCGAGTGTGGCTTACTTACTAGCCCGTGGTTTTTCCCGTGAGGGTTTCCACGTAAAAATCAAGTGTTATTTAATTTCCGCATTTTATACTTGATTTATTGTTTTATCTAGTTAGGGATAATTTCGTAATATTGACTTCACACGAAAAATTGGGTAATAAGTTTAAAATCTATTCACCCCCCCTCTAGATAGTTATATACACACCGTGCTATTATTTATTTCAATTGGTATCAGAGCAGGTTCCTAGATATACATAGGTGATCCTTGCTTATTTTGGTGTGTTTTGCATTTTGTGTGATTTTTAATCATTCATACATTTCCATTTATTTCATTCATTCATAAACACTATGAGTGGAAACGGTGGAAATAGTGGTGGCAACGAGGGTGCTTCTAGCACAAGGCCTCCACTTCTTACCAGGTTGAACTATTCCTAATGGAAAGGGAAGATGGAATCCTACATATGTCAAATTCACAACCGTGCATGGATGGCGGTGGAAGATGGATATGATCTACCCAAGATGACTCCCGATGGTGGAGGAGAAGAAGTATTGAAGCCTAAGGCGCAATGGAGTCCGCAAGAGTTTGAGGCTTCAAAGTGGAATAGGAAGGCGATGCACGCCATCCTTTGTGCAATGGATGAAAATCAGTATAAGCTAATTCAGAACACTCAAATCGCGAAAGTGGCTTGGGATGTTGATGCAGCGGAATATTCAACGCAAAACAACAATAGATAAAAGATAGGATAAACGATTCGGAACCGTTGATTCACACACGAATACCGGAAACGAACCCTACTATTAAGCTGTTGATCCACGCACGGATACCAGGATAACAGGCTACTGATAACATTCAACTTCGCGCACGAAGGATTGTTAACAGGCTTCAAATACTTCAATCTTCGCAAAGAATGTTGTACATGGATAGTTGAGAAACAATTCTCTATATTTTTTTATTCATCAAAAACTAAAAAATAAATAACTGGTTGCAATGAATTTAAATAGGAAAATAAACTAAACCTAAAAGATCCAAAACCTTGAATCCTAAACGGATTCAGACTCCTCAAATAACATAAATATAAAAAGGACTCCAAGACTCAATCCTAAACTAAAAAGGAAACTAACAATGAAACTAACAAGGACTCAAAAACATCCAGCTCGTCCAGCTCAAGTCTTTGCGCAACAAGATAGATGGCTAAATTTGGGCCTTTTGTGATCTATTACGGAGGACGGAGTCTGCATAACATCTGTAGGGCTCGTCTTGGGCTTTCCGGAAACATATTATAATAGACGATCTGACCACATATGCCCTCTGTAGAGGTCCACGAAGTTCAGCCCGGCAGCTCTCGTCCATCTCACGGCGTCCAGCTCTCGTCCAGCTCAAGTATTCGCGCAACAAGATAGATGGCCGAATTTGGGCCTGTTGTGATCTGTTACGGAGGACGGAGTCTTCATAACATCTGTAGGGCTCGTCTTGGGCTTTCCGGAAACATATTATAATAGATGATCCGACCCCATATCCCCTCTGTAGAGGTCCACGAAGTTCAGCCCGGATTTGGTTGGTCCACGCAACACAAATACGAATTTGCCACCCACTCCATGTATTCCATTGCCTTAGTTGCTGCTGCATCAGATGTCTTGCAAGTTGCACATGAAGCAACTGAGGTGGTGAAGGAATCCAAGCTTCAAGTCCTCCAAACTCAATTCGAGTTACTTAGGATGGGAGAGGATGAATGCTTCAATGATTTCGAAATCAAATTGATGGATATCGTTAATCAAAGTCACCAACTCGGAGACCCGTATTCGGATAGGAGAGTCAAGCAGAAAATCATGAGATCTCTCCCCGATAGGTTCGAATCAAAGGTGACGGCTTTAGAAGAAAATAGTGGATATAAGGATATGAAGCCGAGTGAGGTGATTGGGAGACTTCTAGCTTGTGAGTCTAGGAAATGTCCTATCTCCACACCCACTAAAAAGAAAAAAGGAATTGTTTTAAAAGCCTCCAAGGATGAAAAGGAGGCAAAGAAGATTGACTCGGATGAAGACCTTGCCTTGTTTGTAAAAAGGTTCAACAAGGTTATGAAGTTTAGGAGAAAGGGCTTTGGATCAAAAGGTCAAGATTTGAAGAAAAATGGTCATTTCAAGAAGTTTGAACCTAGGCAAGAAAGGACCGAAAGGAAAGGGGTCCGATGCTTTGAGTGTGGTGGCATAGGTCATTTTGCCCCCGAATGTGCAAATCACAATGAGAAGAAAAAGGGAAAAGTGATGGCCGCCACTTAGAGTGGAAGTAGTGATGACTCCATTGAGGGAGATGAGTCTTTGGATGATGAAGAGCTCATGGCTAATCTCCTAGCTTTTGCCTCCTCCCATAAAAGCAAAAGTGCTAATGAAAGAGAGGAAATGAGTTAAGAGGAAAATGACTCAAGTGGAGAAGAAAGTGATTCCTTTTCTAACTCCATAAATGGATTTATGGAGAAAAAGGTGCTTACTAAATACCATGCCAAGTTTTAATGATTTAGCAATCAAGAGCACAAGAAAGATCAAGATGTTGAGAGAAGAAAATCTTGAGCTTTCATCTCATAATGACCACTTAAGTGAACAAGTGGAAAAATTCAAGAAGATGGAAGATAAGCTAAGAGAGGAGTTAGTCTTATCTAAGAGGAATGAAGAAGATTTGAAGAGGGAGCTTGATGAAGCTTTAGAATCTTTAGCTAGGATGGATTCTAGCACCAAGAAACTTGATCATATACTTGGTGTTGGAAAGAGTCCGTATGACAAGAGGGGTCTTGGGTATGAAGATGGCAAGAAGATCTCAACCTCAAACAAGACCGTGTTTGTCAAGAGTTTGAGGAACAAAGAAACTTCATTTGTACAAATTCCTAGGAAGAAGTTAGAACTAGGAAAATGTTCAAATGCTCAAGTGAAGATGGTGCTAAGAAGGCAACCTCAAGCTCAACCCTCTAGGGTCCCTCAAGCCAATATTCCTTCACAATTGGCTCACAAAGGAAAGAGACCAATCATGCAACCTCAAGCTAGGAAGCAAGCTAGACCGGTTCAACAACGAAGATGGATTGAACCCACTCAACCACAAAGGCATGGACAAGCTCACATTCATGCTCAAGGACAAGGTATGATCCCTTATTTTATTCCTACATGTCATTTTTGTGGATTTGATGGTCATATTAGACCAAATTGCTTTCGATATATTAAAATGTGTAAAACACGAAGCATGATTGAAAAGAGAAAGAATAGAGCCAAGATGCATGCTCCTAGGAATTATAATATTGATGTGCATAATCCTAGGACATCTAGAACCCATGTACCAAAGACCACTAAGAAAGCTAAGATTGTTTCTAGGTGGATTAGAAAGAATGAAAATGTTTGCCATGTTGCTCAAATAGCCTTGAAGACAAATTCTTCTAATTTTTGGTACTTAGATAGTGGGTACTCTAGGCACATGACGGGAAACAAGAGTTTCTTCGAGACTCTTGTTATGGAGGAAGGAGGATATGTCACTTTTGGTGATAGATCCAAAAAGAAAGTTGTAGGGAAAGGAACCATTTCCGTTTCCGGATTACCCTCCTTATCCAATGCTTTATTTGTTGATGGCTTGAAAGCCAATTTAATAAGCATTTCACATCTAAGTGATGAAGGAAATTCCGTCTTGTTTAGTAAAAGTGATTGCTCGATCCTAAAGCCCGATGGACAAACCTTGTTGAAAGGTATGAGATCTAGTGACAATTGTTATTGTCTTGAAGCTAGAATTGTCTCAAACATTGTGTCCATGGATGAGCAAATAGAGTTGTGGCATGAAAGACTTAGCCACATGAACTTTAGGGATTTAAGAACCCTTGGAAAGTTCAATTGTGTACGTGGCCTCCCTAAGCTTGGGAAGAAAGCCAATGGAATTTATGGACCTTGCCAATAAGGAAAACAAACCAAGAGCATGCACAAAAAGGGCAAGTATCTCTCCATCAAGGAGCCTTTAGAACTTCTCCACATGGATCTCATGAGTCATATGCAAACCGAGAGTTTAGGTGGAAAGAGATACATTTTTGTTTGTGTTGATGATTTCTCTAGATTTACATGGATATATTTTCTTAGAGAAAAATCCAAAACTTTTGATAAGTTTAAAATGCTTTGTATTAAAATATAAAATGAAATGAATTCTAACATTAAAAGCATTAAACGGATTAGAAGTGACCATGGGAGGGAATTTGAGAATGCCTCTTTTGAAAGCTATTGCAATAGCTTAGGCATCTCCCATGAGTTCTCGGCTCCTAGGACACCTCAACAAAATAGAGTTGTTGAGAGGAAGAATATGGTCCTTCAAGAGATGGCCTGAGTGATGTTGCTTAGCAACAATGTCCCTAGGAACCTATGGGCCGAAACCGTTAATACGGCTTGCTATATAGGGAATCGTGTTTTCCTAAGACCCGGATCTAGAAACACCTCCTATGAGTTATGGAAGGGTAGGAAGCCAAATGTTAGCTACTTCCACACATTTGGAAGCAAATGCTACATTTTAAATGACCGTGATCAACTTGGCAAATTTAATGCTAAGAGTGATGAGGGTATCTTTATTGGCTGTGCCTTAAATAGTAGAGCTTATAGAGTTTTCAACTTGAAGACTCGAATCGTCATGGAATCATCCAATGTTGTTATTGATGATACTAGGCTCAAGTCAAATGACCATGAGGAGGAGGATGTTTTAGATGATGACTTTCCTTTGGAGAAGGTTGTGGTGACTCCCAATGTTGGGACGTCCAATGACAATAATGAGGTCACACAACCTTTTACTAGAGTCTCTCTCTTGGACTCTAATGAACCCGCTCCATGGGTTAGAAGACTCCATAACAAAGAGGATGTTATTGGAGATGTGAATGAGGGTGTTAGAACTAGGCGTCAAATAGCTAATCTCATTAGCTTTACATGCTACACCTCTCAAATTGAACCCAAAAAGGTTGATGAAGCCTTGAATGATGAATTTTGGGTTCTTGCCATGCAAGAAGAGCTAAACCAATTCGAAAGGAATGAGGTTTGGACTCTAGTTCCTAGGCCTAAAAGCTCACATGTGATAGGCATTAAGTGGATTTATAGGAACAAATCCGATGAAAATGGCAACATAGTGCAGAACAAGGCTAGGCTTGTAGCACAAGGGTACTCTCAAATTGAGGGTATCGACTTTGAGGAGACTTTTGCTCTTGTTGCACGTTTAGAGTCCATTAGGCTTCTCTTGTCCATCTCTTGTGTGCACAAGTTCAAATTGCACCAAATGGACGTTAAGAGTGCCTTCCTTAATGGCTTCTTGCAAGAGGAAGTGTTTGTTGAACAACCCAAGGGATTTGTGGATGCATACCACCCCAACCATGTCTATCGCCTCAAGAAGGCTCTATATAGGTTGAAACAAGCACCGAGGGCTTGGTATGAGCGCCTCACTCAATTTCTTGTTGACAATAACTACACAAGGGGTAATGTTGACAAGACTCTATTCATTAAGAAGGACAAGGATGAGCTTTTTATAGCTCAAATCTATGTTGATGATATAGTGTTTGGCTCCACCAACAACACCAAGGTCCAACAATTTGTTGATGTTATGTCTCATGAATTTGAGATGAGTCTTGTTGGTGAGCTAAGTTACTTCCTAGGTTTGCAAATTAGGCAATTAGATGATGGGATCTTCATTACCCAAGCCAAATATGCCAAAAACCTAGTGAAGAAGTTTGGTCTAGAAAATGTCAAACATTGTGATACACTAATGAGTACCACTTTGAAGCTAAGTAAGGATGCTAGTGGTAAAAGTGTGGAACAAACTCTATATCGGGGCATGATAGGTAGTTTGCTTTATTTGACTGCAAGTAGGCCCGATATATCTTTTAGTGTGGGTGTGTGTGCTAGGTACCAAGCGGATCCTAAGGAGTCCCATCTCTCTTCCATAAAGAGAATCATTCGCTATGTGAATGGGACATCCAACTATGGGATTTGGTACTCTTTTGACGCTAATGCTAGTCTTGTAGGCTTTAGTGATGCGGATTGGGCAGGAAATTACGATGATAGGAAGAGCACAGCGGGCGGTTGCTTCTTTCTAGGCAACAACTTGGTGTCTTGGTTTTGCAAGAAGCAAAACTTGATTTCCTTGTCCACGGCCAAAGCCGAGTACATAGCCGCGGGGAGTGGATGCACACAACTCCTATGGATGAAGCAAATGCTAGTAGACTACAGATTCAACCAAGGTACACTCACTCTCTTTTGTGATAACATGAGTGCCATTAATATTTCCAAGAATCCGGTACAACATTCTAGAACTAAGCATATTGACATCCGCCATCATTTCATTAGAGAGCTTGTTGAAAATAAATGCATAGTACTTGAACATGTAGGTACTAATGATCAACTTGCGAACCTATTTACTAAACCCTTAGATGCTACTCGATTTAAAACACTAAGTAGATCTATTGGGATATGTCTTGTGGAGTGATGAGTTTTGTGATTGACCCCATATGGGGAACTCAAGCAAAGAGAGCTATTTTGCATTCTTGTAACTTGCAAAAAATTCGAAATAACTTATGCCTATTCTTTTAATTGCTTGAGTAAGCTTGGTTGCACATATGTATATATGTTTTCAATTCAATAAGTGTGAACCTTGCTTGTTTACAATCCATGTCATATTTATGTTCAAACATGTATTTTTGGACTAGGAGATGTACATAAGAAGTATGATTTGAATGACCTATAGTTATCTCCATGACATGATGATTCTTTTATAACATGCTAATGTCAAATGAAAAAGCATGAAATTCATATAACATGCTCACATGAAAAGCATGAATTGATGATTGCATATTCTTAAAATGCAAAAATTGTGTGAAAGCTTATGAGACTCAAAATGAATAAAGGATCTTGTATCCGTTCAAAGGAATTTATATTCCAAATGTCTCTCTTTCTTTATTGGTTGAACATGGCTACTATCATAAGGATATCTTATCCGGAAAAATCAAATAGGGTGCAAAGTCGCTCATGCCATGTTTCGCTTATAAAGTTGGATATAGTTGCTCATATTAAAATCAATGAAAACTCTATATCCTTGCTTTTCTCATGACAATGGTAAAATTGATTTGAATTCTTATTAGAAACCTTTGTCATTTGCTTTGCCAAATACCATTGTATTTTGGACTTGAATGCTACATGTCTTGTATGCAAAGCATGTTTGATTCACACATTTTCTCAAATAAATCTCCTTGTTTCTCTCCATTTAATTGAGATGCATAAAGTGACTTATATTGATTATGCAAATATCTTGCATGCTACTATCTCTCGTTGCTATGAGTGACCCGGTTGGGGACTATTCCTTTGCCTATATCATGACAAAAAGGGGTAGTAGAATATGGTAAGGGGAGTTGCAAATTGTAGTAGCAATTGTGCTTGTTGGGGAGAATATACATTGAGGGGGAGTAACCCGTTGAGGGGGAGCATTGCATACACATACATTGCATAATGTTGTGCCTAATCTTTTAATATGCAAATGCTTGTTTTTTGTTCTCACTTGATTAATCTCACTCTTACTTGTTTTAGAAAGTTTAGAAACTTTATTTTCAGGGATTGATTATTCTACAAGAGATTGAAGACTTGAAGTTTTATTTTCTTATCTCTTTATAACGTAGATAATCATTGTAGTCCCGTAGTTTCTATTTTTTTGTGAGGAATCAATGTGAGTGGTGATTTTGTCACGAAATAGCCAAAGAGGGATATTGTAAGGTTCCCATTTGTTGATTGGCTCATTTCGTGGACAAACCACATGTTGGGGTTCTTTGTAAGGGTAGCTTAAGTGTTGGTGTTATTGCTCAAAGCCCTTTGAAGACCTCGTCTTGATAAGCACCGAAGGTAAATTTCTATGTGCTTACTTGTCTTGAAGAGATAGTTGCACACACTCACAACTCATGCATATGTTTAATCCTTGTATGTTGTGTGTCATATTTTTGTGCATTAATGTTCAGTAACATCTCTTCTTGCATGTTATTTTGATTGCATCTTGCATATCCAATTGCCTTGTCATGCTTAGACTTAGGAGTGCATTTTTGCAATGGGCGCTCTCAAAAGCGCTGTACGAACAGCGCCCATAGAGCGCTGTTCAGACCTGATCGATTTAATTCGGTCGCTGTTGGGTCGTTGTACATGCGCTGTACAAAGCGCTGTACGTACATCGCCACTCTGTTTTCCCGAGAGAACAGAGTTGGGGCGCTGTACAGAAGCGCTCTATGTACAGCGCCCAAGGCAAAATAGTGGTGTCACTTATCAAAACGACCACACTTCATCTTAACACCCTATATATATGCCACTTTGACTTTAGGTCAACGAAGAGAGAGTTCATATTCAGATTTCATACTTAGGATATTTTTCAAAGAGAAGAAAAATTCCAAGAACTCATTTTTAATTACTCAAACACCTTTTCATGATCATCAATCATCATCTAGCATCATCTTTGATCATTTAGATGTCTTTTTGCATGGATTCTTCATCACACTTTGCTTGGTAAGCTTTTCACTAATATCTTACATATTTTGTGTTTTTCTTAACAAGCAATCTCAATTTATTACTTGTATGATCTTTATATATATTTTGGATACAAGATTGAGATTAGTGTGTTGTATGTTTGAGAAGTTGTATTGTGATAGCTAATTAGGTTTTGTGCTTAATCTTAATTAGCTAAACTATTTGACATGTCATTTAGTTTTAATATCTAGAATTGTTCTAATTGCATATTCATCATCTTAGATAAGCATATAGGGTTTCCCTTGCTCTATGTTGCATTTGGATATTCATATATTCACTTAGGGTGTTATTCTCTTCATTGAGAAAGTAAGTCTTATGTGTAGCTTCCGGGATTAGGTTGCTTAGATCGCAAGCAAATTGGACTAGGTTCACTTATACCGGGATTAGGTAGGTGTGTGATTACTTCCGGGATTATGTTGTAATCGTTTTACACATTTAGTGGATTCGAGGTTCGAGGTTCGAGTGTGGCTTACTTACTAGCCCGTGGTTTTTCCCGTGAGGGTTTCCACGTAAAAATCAAGTGTTATTTAATTTCCGCATTTTATACTTGATTTATTGCTTTATCTAGTTATGGATAATTTCGTAATATTGACTTCACACGAAAAATTGGGTAATAAGTTTAAAATCTATTCACCCCCAATGTTATTTAATTTCCGCATTTTATACTTGATATATTGCTTTATCTAGTTAGGGATAATTGGGTAATAAGTTTAAAATCTATTCACCCCCAGATAGTTATATACACACTGTGCTATTATTTGTTTCACTTTTCACTTCAATTTACATAATCATCTTCTTCCAGCACCTCTCCGTCCCCGTCGCCAGTGACTCCCCTCACATTTACAATCCAAAAGAAACCATACTTCTCTGCTGCGGCTTCTCCGACAATATCACTTCCCAGGATGGCCCGCGAACCTGGATTGGAGATATCAAGTCCGAACATTTCTCTTTACACCAATCACAAAACAATGCATCAACAACTGCCGCACTCAGCAAACAACCCCGCGACGCCATCGAGAATATCCCGTACATGACGACTCGTCTCTCTCGTTCCCAGTTCAGCTACACATTCAACCTCACCCCGAGCCTAAAATTCATCTGATTGTATTTCTATGAGACGTCGTATCAAAACTTGGATAGATCTAAGGCTTTCTTCTCTATCAAAGCTGGTTCTTTTACTCTTCTCAGCAACTTCAGTACTTCACTCGCTGCTAACTTTTCTGGCCAGGATACCATATTAAAAGAATTCTGTGTCAACGTCCTAGAAAATCAAAATTTGAACATTACATTCACTCAGAGTCAAGATTACAAGGATTCATATGCTTTTATCAATGTAATTGAAATAGTATCCATGCCTCCTGATCTTTATTACACTACCGTAACCGGTGAAACAACGGAGCTTCCTTTTGTCGGACAGGCGCCTGGAGCTCAGTTTAGTTTGTCAAACAGTAACGCTCTTGAGATGGTATACCGAGCAAATGTTGGTGGGAAATCTATCTCGGCTGGAAATGACATCGGCTTGTATCGAGCCTGGTCAGGCAACGAAGACTGGTTTCAAAAGGATTATCCTAGCACTCTTCCTGTTAACCTTAGTCTTCAACCCAGTTTCAGCTTGATACATAATTACTCTGCTCCAGTTTCAGTCTATCAAACCGCCAAGTCAATGAGTACGGACAACCAAACGAACCAAAAGTATCGTCTCACTTGGGTGTTTCCTGTGGATTCCATGTTTACTTATCTTGTTAGGCTTCACTTTTGCGAGTTTGAACTAGAGATAACAGTTTATGGAAACAGAGTGTTTGAGATACACATAGCTGATCAGATTGCCGAGAAAAAAACGGACGTGATTGGTTGGAGTGGTGGAAATGGTGTTCCAGTTTACAAAGACTATGATGTGATGATTGGATCAAAAGCAAAACAAAACAAGCAGAATCTCTCCATTGCTTTGTATCCTTCTCTGGCGTATATGACTAACTACATTAACGCCATCTTGAACGGCGTTGAAATCTTTAAAGTCGATAGTTCCAGAAGTCCTGCCTGACCTAATCCTGATTCTTAGACGACCCAAACAAGGGTTGCATTGCCCACTTCAGGTAATAATCGCAGCAGTAGTCGTAAAATTATAATCGCAGTCGTCATTGGTGTTGTGTCCAGCTTTGTCGCCGTCTCTGTTGTTTTATTGTTCATTCGCCGGCGAAGAATTAGTAAAGTGAATGAGCACTCTACAGTGCTCATTCTGAGAGCATGGAAAAGTCTTGGTGGGGCCCTTTTTCATCTTTTACGACTACGACCAAGTCAACCAAGTCCAATGGCTCATCTCTACCGTCCGATCATTGCAGCCACTTTTCACTGTCGGAGATGAAAGCGGCTACAAACAACTTTGATAAGGTGTTCATAATCGGAGAGGGAGGGTTTGGCAAAGTGTACAAATGAGTCATCAACGGTGGGAGTGGGAGTGGGACCGCCCAAGTCGCCATCAAACGGTTAAATCCAGGGTCACAACAGGGTGCTGTCGAGTTCAGGACCGAGATCGAGATGCTATCTCAGCTTCGTACCTTCATTTGGTTTCTCTGATTGGTTACTGCAACGATGCTGGTGAGATGGTCCTCGTTTACGATTACATGGCTCGTGGGACCCTCCGTGATCATCTCTATGGCTCCGATAATCCTCCTCTCTCGTGGAATCAATGGCTACAGATATGCATAGGTGCCGGCCGTGGACTAAATTATCTTCACACGGGGGCCAAGCACATTATCATCCACCGTGACGTGAAGACGACAAATATCTTGTTGGATGAAAAAAGGGTGGCCAAAGTGTCCGATTTTGGATTGTCCAAAGTTGGACCCACATCAAAGTCCAAAGCTCACGTGAGCACCGCTGTCAAGGGTAGTTTCGGGTATTTGCATCCGAAGTATTTTCGGCTTCAGCGACTAACGGAGAAATCCAACGTCTACTCGTTTGGAGTGGCGTTGTGTGAAGTATTGTGTGCGAGGGCGCCTTTAATTCGTACGGAGGACAAGAAGCAACGGTACTTGGCTGGGTGGGCCCGGCAATGCTATGATCAGAACGGAACACTTGATCAAATCGTTGAACCGATTTTGAAGGGTAAGATAGCGCCACAATGCTTGAAGAAATTTTGTGAGGTGGCGATGAGCTAATCAAACGGCCGTCGATGAGTGATGTGGTGTGGGGCCTTGAGTTTGCACTCCAGCTACAACAAGAGTATGATAAGCTTGGTGGTGGGGCCGGGAATGGAATTTGTGTGCCCCATCTTGATGATGATGATGATGATCAAACCTTGATCAACAACTACTATACGCATCGGATTATGATAGTGGGGCTATGTTTAGTAGGATTGGTGGACACGTGTTGGAATCAATAACTATGAGTACGATGACCATATCATCCAGTGATGATTATGGATTTTCTAGCAAAGATTCTGATAGCAAACCCATGCTCGTCTAGTCTACTGTTTGCTATATATGATAGGTTAGCTGTGATCTTTTATAAACAAAGAGAGAAGAATTTTCAATCAGTAAAGATAAGAAAAATCGATATACAAGTGCTTCATCGTTCGTCAAAATTTCTTCTGTTGTGATATTTTTGTCCTTCTACTAGACTTTTATTGATATGCTTGTTGGGCGCCTATAGTGTGTAATCGACTCATTTGGTTATGAGATATATACGTTATATATATATATAATTCGGCTGAAAGACATGATTGAATAACTTAGGGGCTGTTTTTATTTTTATTTTTAATTTTTTTTAATTTTTAATTTTATCTAAAGTCTTATTAGACCTTAATTTGTAAATATATAGACAAGTCTTACAAATTAAGATACTATAATATGTTTATTTTTTTCATTTTGGATGACTTATTACAAATGTAAATTTTTTAATTTTTTCCATTTATAACCTTTCAATATCCTTTGATATTTGTAACAAAATAATTTTTATTTTTTAAATTGTTAATAAAAAATAAAAAAAATAAAAAAATGAATGGAAGGATGGTGGTCGGCCTCCTCCGGTCCAAAGAGGCGGCGCCGCCGTCGCCCCTTTGAATTGGTTAGGTTGTGTTAGGGTTTCTTTAAAATTGGGAATTTTTGGAAAATTGATTTTTAGGGTTTTACTATGTATGGATAAAATTATAAATGTATGAATTGTTATAAGACATTTGTGGAAATTTACTAAAAAAAATCCTACTATAACACTTTTTTAATAAGATAAAAGTTAAAAATTTTTACTTTTTCTAAAAGACATATATATCTTAAAAAAAGATATAGATTAAAAAAACAAACAAACTGATTTATCTTCATTTAAGATATAAAAGGCAATAAGTTTTATAGTGAAAAAAACAAACGGCTTTAGTTATGTGAAATCGTATATTTTAATTATTAAAAATTGTGAAATAAACAGTCAAATTTTTGGCACTGTTGTATGGAAGAAAAGAATATTTTGTTATGAAAGGTTTGGACTTTTTAGCTAATTAGAGCATCTCTAATGGTAATGTTGCTTGCATTTGAAAAAATGGTGATATCTCAACATTGTTAAGCCAATTGCTTCATATGTTGTATATAACTAAACTTGATAGACATCCAAATGAAAAAGTTGTTTCCAATGTTTCACTTGTAAAATATATGTTTTTAGTGACATGTCAATTTATTATTGGTCTCTTTAAATATATATATTATAGAATTGTTGAATAAAATAAAGTAGAAGACAATGGTGGTTACTGACTGGGTCAACAAGATGGTTGTCTAACAGACCCTTTGAAATCAGAGAGTCATGTTGACAGTCTCTAAAAAAAAAGTTACCACCTCAGCTTGAAGTTGTACTAGAGAGATTGCATTGGAGATGAATTTTTTTAACAAAGTGGATGTTTATCCTACATGACATCTAATTTTTTCACAATTTACATTACCATTGGAGATGCTCTTAGTGGGCCTAATTGAGAACATTTTTGCTCACCTCCCCTTCAAGGGAGGTAACCATTACCCCCCTCTCAAATGAATGATATATGTCCAGGGAGGTAATTATGTTTGGACAAATTTACCCCTTCATGAACACATGTCATCCATTTGGGAGGGGGGTAATGCTTACCCCATTGTAGGGGGTGAGCAAAAATTGACTCGGCCTAATTTGACAAGTCTAAAATGTGGTTTACGGGTGTCATCCACTCCTCTTTATAAATAAAGTTGATGTTCACATGTTTTTGGATTATTATGCAACTTGCCGGTTGCCATCATACACCTACTGGCTACCGCATAACATTTCAAATTATTAGTACTATGAATGGATAAATAAGAGTAAAAACAAGAATGAATGAATGACAATAAAAGCAAGTGTGAAATCGGTGAGAAGCACACTAAAATGACATTAAAAACACAAACAAATGAATTGTGTGTGCATTTAATCTCTTCAAGAGTACAAGTCAAATGATATATCTTAGAAGCTTTTGTTTCTAAAGCTTTGAGATGTCGGAAAAACTGCCGATCACGATAACACTGCTGAACACATGATGATCCTACTATATCCATTACAAAAACATCACAATGTATTTGTCACAGAAATAAGCCAATCACAAAATAGAAAACTTTACAAATCTATCCTAAACAATAATAATAATGTATATACAAAATCAAAAATAGTATTGCATCACTAGAATGTAGATCGTATTTTATATTATATATATGAAACAAGGGACTTTTTTTTTTATTATTTTTTTATTTTTTTATTTTTTAAATAAAAACACCGGAGACTTTCTCTATTATACTACAAAATGAAACTTTTCATCCAAAATTTTATGACAAGTCCTATTTAGTTATTAATTCATTTCATGGTCTTATTGAACAAAACAAATTGTATACACTATGGCTTTGTCTCCATACTCCATAGTTAAAAGGAAATATAATTACACATAAGCAATAAACTAATAAAAGAACAAAAAATTGATTTGATGAATTCTAAATAAATATAAATATGTTTATTTCAATTTTTATTATTGTTTTTTATTGAAAGAAAAATTCATTTTCTAAAAGAAAAACAATTTGTTTTTGTTTGTTTCGTTATAGAACCACAAGCCAAATAACATAGCCATACCGTAAAATTATAAAGGATTTTGATTCGTTAAGGCTCTAAAATGGTTGCAATGAGAAAAATGGAATAATGGATGTAATGAGAAAAAAAAAATGTTTAAATTTACTGAAAGTGCTTAAAGGATATGTTTAGTATTTTGAAGGGTGTAGTAAGTAAAACCAACAATTTTCATATTTTAATGTAGGTGTAGGAAGAAAAATGGGTGTAGCAAGATATTTTATGGGTAGCAATAGATCCACCCATTTTAATTTTGTAAATAGAATTAATCAATATAAAATTTTAAAAATTCTGGCAAAAATTTAGAAAACAAAAAACATTTTTTTAATTTTTTTCAATTTTTATCTGTAATAGTTCATCGATGGTTGGAGATTAAACATTTTTTTTTTTTTAAAATTTTTATATCCGACAGTTGAAAGATCGGACGACGCTGGCACGACATATGTGTTTGATTCTTTCTGCAATTCCCTAATGTAATTAATTAACATATTGCTGTATTCTGCTTAATTATATCTCTATATTAATAGTATCAGTACGTTTGTATTATATATATATATATATATTTGTGTTGCTAATTGCCATGTTACTTTTCCTTATAATTAAATTTTACATTCCTCATCAATTAATTACAAATATCTTGAGCTGCATTAAATATAATTAGGCCAATTAATATTTTATATTTATTCATCGCCTTTACTAATATTTCAGCATCTTCCAGACGACTTGACAAGAGGCTAGCTCCAAATTTATACGAAACGTTAATTAACCTGAGCCCAGCCTGCCTTACCGACCACCTCATGCTTAGACTAACAGGATTTGGAACTTTATAAATAATTTAAATAAAAGTTAAATGATTTAAATTATAGAGGTTATTAAATATCCCTAAATATCACTTGTTCATTTAAAGGTTTTAATAATATCAAAAACAAAAATTAAAAAATTAGATAATAATAATAATAATAAATAAATAATAAAATAATAATAATGATAATAATAAGGGTTATTAGCACCGGTCCCAAATCTTTTTATTTATTTATTTATTTAACGGTTAGTATAAAGAACCATATATGGTTGGATAGGATAGAAAAGACATATATCATATATATATATAGTACGTCCCTTTCTCTTCAATGCGCAATGATATAAAATACATCGGTGCATTGCATCTTGGTCATATATTATGGATAAGTACCGACAAATGCATGCAGACCAAGTAAAAGCATGTGAATCTAATGGTCCACATGTTCACATGCAAGGCAGTGATATATATTCCTCAGTGTGCAGGAGATCAGTTTTGTATATGCGGTGGTTCTCTAATCAGGACGTCTTGACTATTTTAGGACGTCTAACCATAACCACACATTCACATTGGGCTCAAAGCCACACATTAACAAATTTTCACACCCAATGTGAATGTGTGGCTGTAGGTGATTGTCTTGACTTTAAAATTTTATGACGTCCTTACTAGAGAACCACCATATATATATATATATATATATATACCGAGGTAATCTATTTAAACAAGTATACTATATATACAGGGATCCCCTTCAGTGCACCGCTGCACTCACTGTAATGAAGACTTTTTTTTGGGAATCACATCAATTCACATGTGATTATTTATTACTCACATACAATTACATTAAAATTTAATTTTGTTTTGGCACGATCATATGTAACTCATGCAACAGTATAGCGTTCTACCGGCAAACCGTTGCACATTAGAATATTTTTTATATATAAACAAATTTTGAAATTTTTTCAAGAACTACAACTATTTTTTTTTTTTCATTTTTCCCATTTTTCGCTTCATTTTCTGATGCTCATATTCAACAGAATTGAGAAAACTTTTATAGCTAGGGGCAGAAATAAAACTTTGATACAAGAAAAACAAATATCTGCCTAATGCTTGAAAGATGAAATAGCAAAGAATAACCAAATGAGCTACAAGCACCATGTTGTTTGGTTTGAAGACTTCAAAATTTTATTTTTATATTAAAAGTTAATGTTTGAACAGTGTGGGATTGGCTATTGTACAAACCACTAAATAACACAATTGTGAAATAATTTTTTGATAATTTTATTCATTGTGTTTCTACAATATATAGAATACATACAAGGACCATTTACAAGGAAAGAATCAAGCTACAATCAAGGAAATCAATCTATAATCAACTACACAATCTCTATCATAATTGAGAATATCCTATAATTAAGAGGAGAATAAAGGCAATTATTGACTTAATTGCCTAAGAATATTGCTCAATTTAATCCCATAATTCTTGCCTAATTCAATTCCATAATTCTAGCACTCCCCCTCAAGTTGGAGCATGGATATCGCACATGCCTAACTTGTCTAAAAAGTCATCAAAAGCATTGCTGCCTATAGCTTTGGTAAGAATATAAGCTAATTGATCTTAGGACTTTACAAAAGGAAACATAATAATCCCGGCTTCAAGTTTTTCCTTAATGAAGTGTCTATCAATTTCAACATGTTTTGTCTGATCGTGTTAAATTGGATTGTGAGCAATCTTTATAGCTGAAGTGTTATCACAATACAACTTCATTGCTTCTTGAGAATCATCACCCAATTCCAAAAGCAAGTTTCTCAACCATAGTAACTCACATACTCCAAAAGCCATGCCCTTGTACTCAGCTTCTGCACTAGACCTTGCTACCGTTGGTTGCTTTTTACTCCTCCAAGTCACAAGATTTCCACCTACAAAAGTGAAGTATCTTGAAGTAGATCTTCTTTATCAATTGAACCTGCCCAATCTGCATCAGTGTAACCTTCTACTTTTAGGAGATTATGTTTAGTGAAGAGTAATCCTTTATCCGGAGCGGTTTTCAAATACCTCAATATATGTTCCACGACATCCATGTAGGGTTTATGAGGATCATGTATAAACTGACTCACTACACACATTGCATAGGCAATATCTGGTCTAGTATGGGACAAATAGATCAATTTTCCCATAAGGCTCTGGTACCTTGCCTTATCAGTAGAAGTTGCATTCAAACACAGAAACAATTTATGATTTTGTTCCATAGGAGTCTTAGTAGGTTTACATCCAAGCATACCTATTTCAGTTAACAAATCAAGAATATATTTCCGTTGAGATAAGAAAATACCATTCTTTGATCGTGCTACCTTGATCCCAAGAAAGTACTTCAAGTTATCAAGCTACTTCATTTCACCGAGGCCAAGTGTCGCTGCAAACTCTCAATTTCATCTTGATCATCACCTGTCACCACCATATCATTAACATAGATAATCAAAGCAGTAATTTTACCCTTTGGTGTTTCAAAAACTATGTGTGATCTGAGTTGCTTTATTTATAGCCGAAGTTCTTCAAAGACTTGGTGAATCTACCGAACTAAGCCCTTGGAGATTGCTTTAACCCATACAATGTCTTCTTGAGTTTGCACACCATTGTAGTATTTAAGTACTTCTCTATATCCGGAGGAGGGTCCTTATACAGTTCTTCTTCTAAATCACCATGCAAGGAAGCATTCTTTACATCAAACTGGAGAAGTGGCCAATCCCAATTGGCCGTCAAAGACAAGAGCACTCTAACCGTATTAAGCTTGGCAACTGGTGCAAAAGTATCTTAATAGTCAATCCCATAAGATTGTGTATACCCTTTTGCAACCAACCGAGCTTTATACCTTTCAATGGTCATATCCGCCTTATGCTTAACCACAAACACCCATCTACATCCCATTGTCTTCTTTCCCTTAGGTAGTGGCACAAGTTCCCATGTAGCATTCTTCTCAAGTGCTGCCATTTCTTTTACCATAGCTTGGGTCCATTTAGCATCTGCTAAAGCTTCCTGCATTTTACTAGGAATAGAGACAGATGATAACTGTAGCACATAAGAAGCATATGACTTGGATAATTTTTGGGAAGATACATGGTCACTAATATGATATCTAGCTTTTGATTTAAGGTCAGGTTCATATTTAAGGGGTAGAATGCCACGGTTAGAATGAGGTGGAAGACGATATTGAGACAATTGAGATTCAAAATTAACATCATCAACAATTGTAGAATTAGGATTAGTGGGTACCTCTAAAGGAGTCTCAAGAGAAGATTGGCCCAATGGTTGTGTCGGATTGTTAGGAGTTATTGTACTATTATGGAGAGAATCATCATCAGCATTTGGAATCGTTAATTCATCAATCGGGAGTCTTTCTCAATCGTTCGGTTGATCGGTGTATCATTTCCGATTGTTCGGTTGTCTTCATCTGGTCGACTGGTAGTGTCACTTCTGGTCCCCCAGATACTGGAGAAGTCCGAATCTCTTGAAAAAAACACCTGTAATTCTTAAAGATTAATCACTTTTTCTTGATTCTCCCCCTAAAGTGATAAATCAGTAGGTGGCCGATAGAAGAGCTCTTTCTCATGACGACATCCATGGAAACATAAAATCTCTTAGAAGACGGATCATAACACTTATAACTTTTTTGATTGATTCCATGTCCCACAAACACATATTTCAAAGCACGATAATCAAGCTTAGTACATTGATGTGGATGTAAGTGAACATAGACAACACACCCAAAAATTCGGGGAGCTAGAAGTACCATCGGTGGAAGAGTGCAATGATCGAAAAGTGCATCCAATGGTCTTATAAAATTAAGGAGACTAGAAGGTGTACGGTTGATCAAGTAGACCGCCAAACTCAAAGCTTCACCCTATAAGTGAGAAGGAACATGTCCACAAATCAAGAGAGACCGAGTAACTTCCAATAACTGTCTATTTTTTCTCTTTGTGACACCATTTTGTTGAGGGGAATAAGGACAAGTTGTTTGGTGAATAACACCCACAGAACGCATGAAGTTTGTCAATTCTTGCTTGAATTATTCACCTCCATTATCGGAACAAAGAACTTTTATCTGAAAGCCAAACTGTGTAGCCACCATGATGAAACAAGTAAAAAACTGTGTAAACATCACTCTTGTGCTTCAATTGATAAACCTAAGTCATTCTATTACAGTCATCCACTAAAGTAACAAACCACTTCATCCTATTATGAGTAGAGATTGGCGCCGGTGCCTAAACATCCGAATGAACTAATGAAAAAGGAAGATCTGTTTTATTATCACTTAAATGGAAAAAAGTACGGTGGCTCTTTGCCATCACACAAGTTTCACAAATAAAATCCAAAAAATTACAACCACTATGAAACAAATTATAGCACGGTATGTATAAAGCTATCTAGAGGGGGGGTGAATAGATTTTACGCTTTTTACCCAATTTTTCGTGTTAGTCAAAATTACGAAAATGCCCTCAAGATAATATAACCAAGCAATTGTAATATGGTGCGGAAATTAAAACAACACTTGGTTTTTACGTGGAAACCCTCACGGGAAAAACCACGGGCTATGTAAGTAAGCCACACTCGAACCTCGAATCCACTAAATGTGCAAACGATTACAACCTAATCCCCGGAAGTAATCACACACCTACCTAATCCCGGTATGAGTGAACCTAGTCCAATTTGCTTGCGTTCTAAGCAACCTAATCCCGGATGCTACACACAAGACTTACTTTCTCTATGAAGAGAATACAACCCTAAGTGAATATATGTAAATATCGAAAATGCAACATAGAGCAAGGGAAACCCTATATGCTTATCTAAGATGATTAATATGCAATTAAGAACAATCCTAGATATCAAAACTAAATGACATGTCAATTAGTTTAGCTAATCAATATTAAGCACAAAACCTAATATGCTAGCACAATACAACTTCTCAAACATACATCATACTCATCTCAATATTGTATCCAAAGCATACAAAATAATCAACAAGTAATTAATTGAGATTGCTAGATAAGAGAAACACAAAACATGTAAGATATTAGTGAAAAACTTACCAAGCAAAGTATGATGAAGATTCCATGCAAGATGACATCTAGATGATCCAAGATGATGCTAGATGATGATTGATGATCATGAAAAAGTGTTTGAGTGATTAAAATTGAGTTCTTTGTGTATTTTTCTTCTCTTGAAAAATATCCTAAGTATAGAATATGAATATGAACTCTCTTCGCTGACCTAAAGTCAAAGTGTTATATATATAGGGGCCATAAGTGAAGTGTGGTCGTTTTGAAAAACGCACCAAAAATTGCTCTGTGCGCTGGTGGCCTTGCGCTGGACGACAGGCGCAAGACCAGCGCACACGCACATTTTTGCATTGGCGCTGGACGACATGCGCTCACACAGGCGCCAGACCAGCGGAGCCACACTGGGCGATCAGCGCTGGTGACCTTGCGCTGGTGTAGACCAGCGCACGACCGGCGACAGAGAACTGGACGATCTGCGCTGGTGGGTTGCGCTGGTGTATACCAGCGCACGACCAGCGGCACGCCACTGGGCGTTTTGCGCCGGTGAGCGGCGCTGGACGTCAGGCGCAGGTGGACCAGCGCACAGCCCACAACTTTGAACCCCACAAGCAATCATGCAAGGGGAACAAAGGTAAACTAAGATGCATCCTAAAAGCCTAAATGCTATGATGTTATAAACACAAGATGCAATCATTATACCAAGCAAGAAGAGATGTAAATAGGCATTGATGCACAACAAAAAGAAACACAACATACAAAGATTAAACATATGCATGAGTTGTGAGTGTGTGCAACTATCTCTTCAAGACAAGTAAGCACTTAGAGTATTACCTTTGGTGCTTGTCAATTATGAGGTCTTCAAAGGGCCTAAGCAATAATAACAACATCTAAACTACCCTTACAAAGAATCCCCACATATGGTTTGATCACGAAATAAGCCAATTAAAAACAACGGGAATCCTTACAATCTCCCCCTTTGGCTATTTCGTGACAAAACCATCACTCACATTGATTCCTCACAAAAAA
The DNA here is from genome assembly GCA_008009225.1 of Acer yangbiense. Taxonomy (NCBI): domain Eukaryota; kingdom Viridiplantae; phylum Streptophyta; class Magnoliopsida; order Sapindales; family Sapindaceae; genus Acer; species Acer yangbiense. The sequence continues at coordinate 23,285,441 of CM017772.1, read as the reverse complement.
ATAGAAACTACGGGACTACAATGATATTCTACATTACAAAGAGATAAGAGAATGCAACTTGAAGTCTTCAATCCTCTTGTAGAATAATCAATCCCTGAAAAGAGTTTCTAACATTTCTAATACAAGAAAAGTGTGAGATTAATCATGTGAGAACAATACCAAGCATTTGCATTTTTAGAATTTAGGCACAACATTACCAAATGTATGCAATGTATGATAAATGCAATGCTCCCCCTCAACGGGTTACTCCCCCTCAATGTATGTTCTCCCCAAAGTGTACAATAGCTTCTATATTTTGCACCTCCCCTTACCATATCCTACTCCCCCTTTTTGTCATGATATAGGCAAAGGAGTAGTCCCCAACCGGGTCACTCATAGCAACGAGAGATAGAAGCATGCAAGATTTGCATATACATATAAGTCACTTTATGCACTTCAATCAATTTGAGAGAAACAAGGAGATTTAATTTTAGAAAATGTGTGAATCCAACATGCTTTGCATACAAGACATATAGCATTCAAGTCCAAAATACAATGGTATTTGGCAAAGCAAATGACAAAGGTTTCTAATAAGAATTCAAACCAATTTCACCAATGTCATGGGAAAAGCAAGGATATAGAGATTATTGATTTCAATTTAAGAGCAACTATATCCAACTTTATAAGCGAAACATGGCATGAGCGACTTTGCACCCTATTTGATTTTTCCGGATAAAATTATCCGTATGATAGTAACCATGTTCAACTAATAAAGAAAGAGAGACATTTGGAATGTAAATTCCTTTGAATGGATACAAGATCCTTTATTCATTTTGAGTCTCATAAGTTTTCACACAAGTTTTGCATTTTTAAGAATATGCAATCATCAATTCATGCTATTCATGTGAGCATGTTTTATGAATTTCATGCTTTTTCATTTGTCATTAGCATGTTATTAAAGAATCATCATGTCATGGAGATAATCATAGGTCATTCAAATCATACTTCCTATATACATCTCCTAGTCCAAAAATGCATGTTTGAACATAAATATGACATGGATTGTAGACAAGCAAGGTTCACACTTATAGAATCTGAAAACATATATACATATGTACAACCAAGCTTACTCAAGCAATCAAAAGAAGAGGCATAAGATATTTCAAATTTTTTGCAAGATACAAGAATGCAAAATAGCTCTCTTTGCTTGAGTTCCCCATATGGGGTCAATCATAGAACATCACTCCACAAGACATACCCCAATAGATCTACTAAGAGTTTTAAATCGAGTAGCATCTAAGGGTTTAGTAAATAGGTCCGCAAGTTGATCATTAGTACCTACATGTTCAAGTACTATGCATTTATTTTCAACAAGCTCTCTAATGAAGTGATGGCGGATGTCAATATGCTTAGTTCTAGAATGTTGCACCGGATTCTTGGAAATATTAATGGCACTCATGTTATCACAAAAGAGAGTGAGAGTACCTTGGTTGAATCCGTAATCCACTAGCATTTGCTTCATCCACATAAGTTGAGTGCATCCACTCCCCGCGGCTATGTACTCGGCTTCCGCCGTGGACAAGGAAATCGAGTTTTGCTTCTTGCAAAACCAAGACACCAAGTTGTTGCCTAGAAAGAAGCAACCGCCCGATGTGCTCTTCCTATCATCACAATTTCCTGCCCAATCCGCATCACTATATCCTACAAGACTAGGATTAGTGTCAAATGAGTACCAAATCCCATAGTTGGAAGTCCCATTCACAAAGCGAATGACTCTCTTAACCGAAGAGAGATGGGACTCCTTGGGATCGGATTGGTACCTAGCACAAACTCCTACACTAAATGATATATCGGGCCTACTTGCGGTCAAATAGAGCAAGCTCCCTATCATGCCACGATATAAGGTTTGGTCCACACTTTTACCGCTAGCATCCTTGCTTAGCTTCAAAGTGGTGCTCATAGGAGTGTCACAATGTTTGGCTTTTTCAAGACCAAACTTCTTCACAAGGTTTTTGGCATATTTGGCTTGGGTTATGAAGATCCCATTATCAAGTTGCCTAATTTGCAAACCTAGGAAGTAATTAAGCTCACCAACAAGACTCATCTCAAATTCATGAGACATAACATCAATAAATTGTTGGACCTTGGTGTTGTTGGTGGAGCCAAACACTATGTCATCGACATATATTTGAGCTATGAAAAGCTCATCATTGTCTCTCTTGATGAATAGTGTCTTGTCAACACTACCTCTTGTGTAGTCATTGTCAACAAGAAATTGAGTGAGGCGCTCATACCAAGCCCTCGGTGCTTGTTTCAACCCATATAGTGCCTTCTTGAGGCGATAGACATGGTTAGGGTGGTGTGCATCTACAAACCCCTTGGGTTGTTCAACAAACACTTCCTCTTGCAAGAAGCCATTGAGGAAGGCACTCTTGACATCCATTTGGTGCAATTTGAACTTGTGCACACAAGAAATGGACAAGAGAAGCCTAATAGACTCTAGACGGGCAACGGGAGCAAATGTCTCCTCAAAGTCGATACCCTCAATTTGAGAGTACACTTGTGCTACAAGTCTAGCCTTGTTCCGCACTATGTTGCCATCCTCATCGGATTTGTTCCTAAATATCCATTTAGTGCCTATGAGATTAGTGGTCTTAGGCCTAGGAACTAGAGTCCAAACCTCATTCCTTTCGAATTGGTTTAGCTCTTCTTGCATGGCAAGAACCCAAAATTCATCATGTAAGGCTTCTTCAACCTTTTTGGGTTCAATTTGAGAGGTGTAGCAAGTATAGCTAATAAGATTAGCAAGTTGACGTCTAGTCCTAACACCCTCATTTACCTCTCCAATGATATCTTCTTTATCATGGAGTTTCCTAACCCATGGAGCGGGTTCTTTAGAGTCCAAGAGAGGAACTCTAGTAATGGGTTGTGTGACTTCATTAGATGTCCCAACATTGGGAGTCACCACAACCCTCTCCAAAGGAGAGTCATCCTCTAGAACATCCTCCTCCTTATGGTTATTAGACTTGAGCCTAGTATCATCAATGACCACATTTGATGATTCCATGACGGTTCGAGTCTTCAAGTTGAAAACTCTATAGGCTTTACTATTCAAGGCGTAGCCAATAAAGATACCCTCATCACTCTTAGCATCAAACTTGCCAAGTTGATCACGGTCATTTAAAATGTAGCATTTGCTTCCAAATGTGTGGAAGTAGCTAACATTTGGCTTCCTACCCTTCCATAGCTCATAGGAGGTGTTTTTAGAACCGGGCCTTAGGAACACACGATTTCCTATATAGCAAGCCGTATTGATGGCTTCGGCCCATAGGTTCCTAGGGACATTGTTGCTAAGCAACATCACTCGGGCCATCTCTTGGAGGACCCTATTCTTCCTCTCAACAACTCCATTTTGTTGAGGTGTCCTAGGAGCCGAAAACTCATGGGAGATGCCTAAGCTATCACAAAAGCTTTCAAAAGAGGCATTCTCAAACTCTCTCACATGGTCACTTCTAATCCGTTTAATGCTTCTAATGTTAGATTTCATTTCATTTTGTAATTTAGTACAAAGCATTTTAAACTTATCAAAAGTTTCGGATTTTTCTCTAAGAAAGTATGTCCATGTAAATCTAGAGAAATCATCAACACATACAAAAATGTATCTCTTTCCACCCAAACTTTCGGTTTGCATGGGACCCATGAGGTCCATGTGGAGAAGCTCAAGTGGCTCCTTGGTGGTGAGATACTTACCCTTTTTGTGCATGCTCTTAGTTTGCTTTCCTTGTTGGCAAGGTCCACAAACACCATTGGCTTTCTTCCCAAGCTTAGGGAGGCCACGCACACACTCGAACTTTCCAAGGGTCCGTAGATCCCTAAAGTTCATGTGGCCAAGTCTTTCATGCCACAACTCAATTTGCTCATCCATGGACACATTGTTTGAGACTATTCTAGCTTCAAGACAATAGCAATTGTCGCTAGATCTCATACCTTTCAGTAAGGTTTGTCCATCAGGCTTTAGGATCGAGCAATCATCTTTACAAAACAATACGGAATATCCTTCATCACTTAGATGTGAAATGCTTATTAAATTGGCTTTCAAGCCATCAACAAATAAAGCATCGGATAAGGAGGGTAATCCGGGAACGGAAATGGTTCCTTTCCCTACAACTTTCTTTTTGGATCCATCACCAAAAGTGACATATCCACCTTCCTCCATAACAAGAGTCTCGAAGAAACTCTTGTTTCCCGTCATGTGCCTAGAGCACCCACTATCTAGATACCAAAAATTAGAAGAATTTGCCTTCAAGGCTATTTGAGCAACATGGCAAACAATATCATTCTTTCTAATCCACCTAGAAACAATCTTAGCTTTCTTAGTGGTCTTTGGTATATGGGCTCTAGATGTCCTAGGATCATGCATAATAATATTATCATTCCTAGGAGCATGCATCAAGGCTCTTTTCTTTTTCTTCTCTATCATGCTTCTAGTTTTGCACATTTTTATATATCGAAAGCAATGTGGTCTAATATGACCATTAAATCCACAAAAATGACATATAGGAGTGAAATAAGGAATCATACCTTGTCCTTGTCTTTGTGGATGAAAGGGTTCAATCCTTCTTCGTTGTTGAACCGGTCTTGGTTGCTTCCTAGCTTGAGGTTGCATGATAGGTCTCTTTCCTTTGTGAGCCATTTGAGGAGGAATGTTGGCTTGAGAGACCCTAGGGGGTTGAGCTTGAGGTTTCCTTCTTGGCCCCATCTTCACTTGTGCATTAGAGCATTGTCCTACTTCTAATTTCTTTCTAAGAGCTTGCACAAATGAAGTTTCTTCTTTCTTCAAGCTCTTGACAAACACGGTCTTGTTAGAGGTAGAGATCTTCTTGTCATCTTCATACCCAAGACCCCTCTTGTCACATGGACTCTTTCCAACACCAAGCATATGGTCAAGCTTCTTGGTGCTAGAATCCATCCTAGTCATAGAATTTCTAACTTCTTCAAGCTCACTCTTTAGACTTTCTTCATTCCTCCTAGATAAAGCTAACTCCTCTCTTAGCTTATCTTCTATCTTCTTGAATTTTTCCACCTGTTCACCTAAGTGGTCATTATGAGATGCAAGCTCAAGATTTTCTTCTCTCAACATCTTGATCTTTCTTGTGCTCTTGATTGCTAAATCATTAAACTCGGCATGGCATTTAGCAAGCACCTTTTTCTCCACAAAACTACTTATGGAGTTAGATGAGGAATCACTTTCTTCTTCACTTGAGTCATTTTCCTCTTGACTCATTTCCTCTTTCTCACTAGCACTTTTGCTTTTATGGGAGGAGGCAAAAGCTAGGAGATTAGCCATGAGCTCTTCTTCACTTGAAGACTCATCTTCCTCATTGGAGTCATCACTACTCCCACTCCAAGTGGCGGCCATCACTTTGCTCTTCTTCTTTTCATTGTGATTAGCACATTCGGGGGCAAAGTGACCAATCCCACCACATTCAAAGCATCGGACCCCTTTCCTTTCGGTCCTCTCTTGTCTAGGCTCAAACTTCTTGAAGGAACTCTTTTTCTTCAAATCTTGTCCTCTTGACCCAAATCCCTTCTTCTTCTTGAACCCCATAACCTTGTTGAACCTTTTCACAAATAAGGCAAGGTCTTCATCCGATTCATGCTTTGCCTCCTTTGCATCCTTAGATGCTTTCAAAGCTATTCCTTTAGACTTCTTAGGAGGAGTAGTGGTGCTAGGAGCCTTCCTAGACTCATATGCAAGGAGACGCCCAATCACCTCACTTGGCTTCATATCCATATAGCCACTATTTTCTTCTATGGCCGTCACCTTGGATTCAAACCTATCGGGGAGAGATCTCATAATTTTTTGCTTGACTCTCCTATCCGAATACGGGTCTCCGAGTTGATGGCTTTGATTTACAATGTCCATCAATTTGATTTCGAAGTCATTGAAGCATTCATCCTCTCCCATCCTTAGAAGCTCAAACTGAGTTTGGAGGACTTGAAGCTTGGACTCCTTCACCACCTCGGTTCCCTCATGTGCAACTAGAAGGATGTCCCATGCCACTTTGGCAATCTGAGTATTCTGAATAAGCTTGTACTGATTCTCATCCATAGCACACATAATGGCATGCATAGCCTTCCTATTCCACTTAGAAGCCTCAAACTCTTGCGCGTTCCATTGCGCCTTAGGCTTCAAAACATCTTGTCCTCCACCATCGGGAGTCATCATAGGGAGATCATATCCGTCTTCCACCGCCATCCATGCACGGTCATGAATTTGGCATATGTAGGATTCCATCTTCCCTTTCCATTGGGAATAGTTCAATCCGGTAAGAAGTGGAGGCCTTGTGCTAGAAGCTCCTTCGTGGCCACCACCATTTCCACCGTTTCCACTCATAGTGTTTATGAATGAATGAAATGAATGCAAATGTATGAATGATCAAAAATCACACAAAATGCAAAACACACCAAAAAGCAAGGATCACCTATATATGTCTAGGAACCCGCTCTGATACCAATTGAAACAAATTATAGCACGGTGTGTATAAAGCTATCTAGAGGGGGGGTGAATAGATTTTACGCTTTTTACCCAATTTTTCGTGTTAGTCAAAATTACGAAAATGCCCTCAAGATAATATAACCAAGCAATTGTAATATGGTGCGGAAATTAAAACAACACTTGGTTTTTACGTGGAAACCCTCACGGGAAAAACCACGGGCTATGTAAGTAAGCCACACTCGAACCTCGAATCCACTAAATGTGCAAACGATTACAACCTAATCCCGGAAGTAATCACACACCTACCTAATCCCGGTATGAGTGAACCTAGTCCAATTTGCTTGCGTTCTAAGCAACCTAATCCCGGATGCTACACACAAGACTTACTTTCTCTATGAAGAGAATACAACCCTAAGTGAATATATGTAAATATCCAAAATGCAACATAGAGCAAGGGAAACCCTATATGCTTATCTAAGATGATTAATATGCAATTAAGAACAATCCTAGATATCAAAACTAAATGACATGTCAATTAGTTTAGCTAATCAATATTAAGCACAAAACCTAATATGCTAGCACAATACAACTTCTCAAACATACATCATACTCATCTCAATATTGTATCCAAAGCATACAAAATAATCAACAAGTAATTAATTGAGATTGCTAGATAAGAGAAACACAAAACATGTAAAATATTAGTGAAAAACTTACCAAGCAAAGTATGATGAAGATTCCATGCAAGATGACATCTAGATGATCCAAGATGATGCTAGATGATGATTGATGATCATGAAAAAGTGTTTGAGTGATTAAAATTGAGTTCTTTGTGTATTTTTCTTCTCTTGAAAAATATCCTAAGTATAGAATATGAATATGAACTCTCTTCGCTGACCTAAAGTCAAAGTGTTATATATATAGGGGCCATAAGTGAAGTGTGGTCGTTTTGAAAAACGCACCAAAAATTGCTCTGTGCGCTGGTGGCCTTGCGCTGGACGACAGGCGCAAGACCAGCGCACACGCACATTTTTACATTGGCGCTGGACGACATGCGCTCACACAGGCGCCAGACCAGCGGAGCCACACTGGGCGATCAGCGCTGGTGACCTTGCGCTGGTGTAGACCAGCGCACGACCAGCGGCACGCCACTGGGCGTTTTGCGCCGGTGAGCGGCGCTGGACGTCAGGCGCAGGTGGACCAGCGCACAGCCCACAACTTTGAACCCCACAAGCAATCATGCAAGGGGAACAAAGGTAAACTAAGATGCATCCTAAAAGCCTAAATGCTATGATGTTATAAACACAAGATGCAATCATTATACCAAGCAAGAAGAGATGTAAATAGGCATTGATGCACAACAAAAAGAAACACAACATACAAAGATTAAACATATGCATGAGTTGTGAGTGTGTGCAACTATCTCTTCAAGACAAGTAAGCACTTAGAGTATTACCTTTGGTGCTTGTCAATTATGAGGTCTTCAAAGGGCCTAAGCAATAATAACAACATCTAAACTACCCTTACAAAGAATCCCCACATATGGTTTGATCACGAAATAAGCCAATTAAAAACAACGGGAATCCTTACACACTAAATAAAGATGGAAACAATTGATGACACGTAATTGCAGTGTCATCAAAAGATGAACAATTAAGTTCGACCTCGCTAGTGCGCGAGTCACAGAGACTAGCACAGCGGTAAGTGAGGGTATCGTTCCACAGGGAGGTGGAACCCGCCAACCGTTACCAGTTCTAGCTATTATTACAACACGCCGAGAGAACTCTTGTGTTGTGTGTGCAAATAATGTAAATAATACTATAACTAAATAAATTATAAACAATAATATATACATGGATAGAATGGAATGGAGAGATATGGCATGAAATGTGATTATACTAAGGAAATGACTCAACCGTAACAATCCTTCTAATTACATACTAAACTCACTTAGTCCCTCAATGTGCAAGTATATAATAGACTTGTGTCCCCTTAATTGATCTCTAATCTCTCTCTCGTCTTAGAAATCACATCCACACATTGTATGGATTCATTAAGTACTTTGGGACACATACACAAGCCCTGTACGCCAGCCTTGTGTATCTCTACCTTACTGTTCAAGTACAGTGGTTATTTCATTGGACATGTAATGCGCAACTGCGTGGGCCATACTATAGCCAATATTTCATCCACGAGGCTAAGTAAATATGAGATGGCAACCAAGTGAAAGCATTAAGAATACGAGATACCCATATAACATGTATGTTATATGCTCATGTCCCCTTACTTAATCTCTAATCTCTCTCGATGTCTTAAAGATTACATCCATGCATAAATGCTTGGATTCATTAAGGACCATGGGACACACAAACGAGATCTATGACACACCTAAACCGGTTCTACAAAGATTACTAATGCCTATGCTATTCTACCTCTGTTATACTAAAGGGACACGCGAGTGTTTCACCCTTCGCAAGTGCACGAGTCGTTCAACTCGTATAGGGTGCACGAGCAAGGGTTATCATTCCCACGAGAACTAGGATGATTAGGAAATTAGAAAGCTAGTTAATTGATTACAAGGCTAGTCTAATGCAATACTAAAATGAGATAAAGAATAAAGATTAATGAGAGAGAGATGCTAGGGGAAATATGAAGTTAACAATGCTACACCACCAAGTAACCACTCTTATAAGTTTTAGACCAAAATCACCAAGGCTAGTTCCATATATGAATTAAAAGCATACTCAACAACTCACTCAAGGTATCCTCTATAGTCCTAGAGTAACATCAAGTGAGTGCTTGATTGTAGAACTGAATTCAAGAGTGTGATTCACAAGTTTTTACATTTAATCAACACACTCTACTTAATGAGTTATTGGATGACCATAATCAATTCAAAAGTTATGAAATAAGCATGTCATCAACCCTTAACACAAGTACCAATACATGTTATTCAAAAGTCTATGAGAAACATGCAATGATTTAGTCATTTTAAGAACATTAACAAGCACAAGGTGATTATTCATAAAAGAGAGTGATATACAAGGAGGGTTACATCATTATTATCATATATCCCCCAACAAAAGTGGTTTAGTTACACATGATATCTAAAAAGAGCATAAGTAAGAAGGAAGGGAAGAAATACACCCCTTGAAGTCTTGCCGATTTCCAAGGAAGAACAACCCTTCTCCACAACAAATACAACTTAAAGATTATCACAAGTAGTTTTTTTAGAACTAATCTAACTAATTACTTTAACTAAGATCAGTTTCTTTAAGCTAAAGTAATTGTAAAATGATCACAACCTTCTTCAAACTATTCTAAGCTAAAAGGGAGAGTCTAAACTATCATTATTGAAACAAATTACGGTGTGTTCAATATTAATCCGGGGGGGGGGGGGGGGGGGGGGGGGGGGGGGGGGGGGGAGTGAATAGATTTTAAACAATTTTACCCAATTTTCTTGTAAGGTCAAGATTACGAAAATGGCCCTAACTAGTCAATTTATATAGCAAGTGTAATATGTGCAGAATTTAAATAACACTTGATATTTACATGGAAACCCTCATGGGAAAAACCACGGGCTAGTAAGTGTGCCACACTCGAACCTCGAATCCACTAAATGTGTTAAAGATTACAACCTAATCCCGGTAGATAATCACACACCTACCTAATCCTGGTATAAGTGAACCTAGTCCAATTGCTTACGATTTAAGCAACCCAATCCCGGTCACAACACAAGACTCAGTTCTCTAAGAAGAGATAATACAACCTATATGAATATATATGAATATCCAAAATGCAAAGTAGAGCTAAGGAACCCTATATGCTTATTTAGGATAATAATATGTCAATAAAAATAATCCTAGATATCAAAAGCTAAATGACATGTCCTAAAGCTTAGCTAAACATAGATTAAATAAACCTAGATAGCTATCACAATACAACACTCAATCATGTCAACACAACAATCTTTATTTTGAATATTAGATGTTAATCTAAGAACATGCAAATAATAAAATAGATGCCTTGATTAATAAAACACTAATTATAAATGATAATAGTGAAGAACATACCAAGGGAAGTGTGTTGACCAAGACCCATGCTAGTAAGCATCCTAACTATGCTAGAAAATGCTTAGATGATATTTTGATACATATGAAAATGGGTTTTGAGAATTAAAGAAAAGTTCTTGGGAGTTTCTCTCTTGAAAAATGTTTTTGCTGTTAAAAGTGTATAATATTTTTTGCTCTCAATGTTGAAAGTGACGAGAAGATAATATACATATATATTAGGTCACCAAAAATAAACTGCACCGTTTTAACATATATATATATAACGGTACATTTATTCATATATATATATATTAACACACAAAACGCACAGCTTTTGGACTATTGAGAGGAGGAATCAAAATCAAATTAATCCTGTAAGGTGAGCTCACGTGAGAGAAAATCAAGTGGTCCAATTATTTATCAAGTCAAATCCACTAATGCAATAAGCAAGCACAACACACACGAGCTCACATGAACTTATAACACTAGATAAAATAATCTTGACAAAACAAAACTAAATGAAATAAGGTGTGTGGCGTGAGGCAGGTTTTTCCCGTGGGCTGCACGCCCTTCACACGCCACCTCTCTCTTGGTGTGGCTTTCATGCCACACCAAACCGACTTCCGGGCGATCTTCAGTCCAGTTTTAACTTCGAAACTCGGAATTCAATTCCGTCTTTGGAATATAGACCCGGACTCAATCATAAGTGTGGAAAATTATATAACTTTCCACTCTAAGCTCGAAATTGAATTTCGATTTTCGATAAAAACACGGAATGTCCCAAATGTCTCGAAAATCATCTGAAACATATAGACAATTCTCCAAATCGCTCGGAACTCATCTATGGAAAAATCCACACATAAAAATATAACAAAGAAGTGCAAGTGTGAAATGTGACATGTGACATGTGAAGAGTATGCACACAAATGCAAGTATGCTAAGTGAGTGCGTGCAATCTAAATCTCTTCAAAGAAAACTAAGCATTAGAGATATACCTTTGGAGTGCTTGTCCCTTGAGGTCTTGAAAGGGCCTTTGAGCTAGATCTTTAATTACCTAACTACCCTTACAAAATAAACCCCAACATGTGGTTTGTCCACAAAATAAGCCAATCAATAAACGTGAATCCTTACAATTACTATCTCTCACTTGTGTCTACTACATCAGAAAAGTGACTATTTATGTCTTTGAATTGAAATTGGGCAAAGAAATGCCGTAAATACCCCTGAAAGCGTCGTCTGCGGCTTCCTCCTGCAGTCATAACTCGCGGGATTTTCTTCCACGACCTTCGCGGCTTTGATTGCTCTACTCTGCGGCTTCTTTCTCGCTGGATCGAACCCGTGAGCTTCAACAGCATTCCTCGGTGGGCTTGCCTCCTTCCGGCTGGAGGCTTTTTGCCCGTGGCCTGAACCTGCGAGATAATTCCTCGCGAGTTCCCTCCTTTCTGGCTGGCGACTTTTTTCACTTTGACCTCTTCCGCGGCTTGGCACCGCGGGTTCTAACCCGCGAGGTTCTTCTTATGCACTTCAGCTCCTACTTTGACCTCTTTTCTCCAACTTCGTGCGATCACTTCCCTAAATGAGTATTTTACCTGTACTTAACCAAAACGCACATTATATACACAAAAATGCTCGGAAACGAATACAAAAGATAGGAAAAGGGAGTGCTAAATGTGAACATTTAGGGCGTGATCACTCTACACGCCAGCCTAGTTATCTCTCATCTTTCTGGTCAAATGTAGAGGATATCACGCTGAGCATGTTAATGCGAACCACGAGATATATAACACACAACCTAAATATCATTCACAATATAGCTAACCAAGTGAAAGCATTAAGCAATGAAATACCTCTATAATTACACGAGCACAAGAGGAATTCATTGGTCTTTACTCTAGATAAGGATTCGGTTTTATCAATCTCCCTAGGATGGCTAAACATGGGAAACAAGTTCACCTAACACTAATGTGCAAATAAGTTGATTGTTTTACATTAAGGATATTCAATTTAGGTTAGGGGTTTGTTCTCTTGATTTGAGAATTTTCCCTAAATCAATTTATTACCCAATCCGGCCAAGGATGGGCAATTGTGTCTTAAAAAGACCCATTAAACACAAGAATTGGAACCCAGACCAATTTAGCAACTAAATGCCTGAACTAAGCCTTTCCCACTCATTGGAGCTAAAATCTCTAACACTCAAATTACTCTAAACATGGTATTTTGGTCTTCCACCAACATACAAACAATTATGAGATGCTAATTACACTACTCCTAATTTAATTTACTCTACTCCTAATCCCATTCAAGCATACATGTCAATTTTGGCCCTCAACACACATAGATATCACAATAAGAGATTAAATCATGGAATTAACAAAGAGCAAAACAAAACCCAAATGAATTTAAACTCAAACATACATATATTACACATGTGAAGGTTTACAATATTCCCCAAATCGGGGTTGCACATCAAAGGCATAAGAAATACAAAGAAATGAGTAGAAATGAGACAACCTTTGAAGACAAACCCTCCAAAAAAGCTCCTAGCTCTCCTAGCTCGAATTTGGCTTATATTTCCTTGCAATCTAGTCTAAAATGGATGGAGGAAGTGAAAAGAGGATTGTGGAGATGTATGGTGGGCTCCCATGGAGGTTCTTCCTCCATGGGAGCTTGGGTCTATCTTTATTTGGTGGAGAATATGGAGAAAATGGAAGAAATGGTGTGTGGTTTTGGTTTTGGGGTGTGGGAGATGTCTTAAGAGAGGTGAGAGAATGGGATATTTATTGTAGGGGGAGTTAGGGTACAAAAATAGGGGTGAAAAGACATGAATACCCTTCAACATTTAGCTGAAAATCGTAATTCTGGGCAATTTCACCGTTGGTTTCATGGTACGCTTCGACAGACGTACTGCGGAGCACTTTTTGGTTGTTTCTGGTCTTTTTTGCGGTACGGTCGCGGTATGCAATTTGTTCTTCCGTAGTACGCATTGACGGACGTCTGATAGCTTTGCACACTGTTACGGAAATGACCATAACTTTCTCCAAAATTATTGGACTCACATTCTGTGAAAACCGTTGGAAAGAACACATCTGGGGCTTTCCAACAATAGGTAGCATGAAACTTAATTCAATATGAGGAGAGAGATATGGCCCCAAAAAGTTGGGTGTTCTGCATAAGCCATTACAAAATCTTCCCTTTAACCTCCAAAACTCTTCACTTAAGCTCAAAACCTTATTTTTGGGGATATAATCTACACAATGCTCACAAAACATATATATACGCAAAAATGCTTGAAAACGAAAACAAACACTAGGAAATAGGGACCTCAAAAGGTGTATAAATCGTTCAAATCAACAATCTTCTAAGATAACTAAATGAGGGATGCCCTAGTCATTTGTGCCCTAACCAAATCTCTTCTTTCTTCTTGTTCACCAAATTTTCATTCAGCAAGTGAGTTTGCCCTTTTCTATTGGATCATTGGAAACCATCCTCTAGATAGTACAATCCTCCACTTTGTTTACCACTACCAATCTTCTCCTTGGTATGGATATTCTGGAAAATACAGTTAGTAGGAAAAAATAGAGCAACACAATTATGAGACTTGGCTATTTGATTAACATAGAGAAGATTGCAATTTATTGATGGAACAAACAAGACATCTTTAATAGTTAATGTAAGAGATAAAGGGGTTGTACCAATTCCAATAACTGGAGATGATACACCATTGACATTGGTAATGGTAATTTTGGAACTTTTAGAAGATAAATGACTAAACTTATAACGATCACAAGTCATATGATCTGTTGCACCAGAGTCAATTATTCAATCACTATTTCCAGTATTATATGAAAGTTTAATAACAGAGTTAGACATACCTGACTCAGTAGCAAGTCCAAATGGAGTAGTAGATTCATTCTTTTTTGTTAGAGAATCTTCACCACTATTCTTTGAATCAGTCATAGTGATAAAGAAACTAAAAAAAAACTTCACAGCAGAATAATAAGAGCAGAAATAACAATTGTGAACGCATGACCAAACTTCAATTCCTAGGTAAAGAATAGGAGATTGAAGGTGGCTCTGATACCATATCAAAATAACACAATTGTGAAATAATTTTCTGATAATTTTATTTATTGTGTTTCTACAATTTATATAATACATACAAGGACCATTTACAAGGAAATAATCAAGCTACAATCAAGCAAATCAATCTATAGTCAATTACACAATCTCTATCATAATTAAGAATATCCTATAATTAAGAGTAGAATAAAGGCAATCATTGATTAAGAATATTGCTCAATTTAATCCCATAATTCTTGCCCAATTCAATTCCATAATTCTAGCAGTTTGTATCATACAAACCAACAAAAAGCAATAAAACAAATAATAAAAGAGTAGTGCTATTGGCACCCCCATTACTGAACTATTTAAGCTCCACTTTTTAAAATTTTGATTTAATTATATAAAATTAAATGGTTTTATTAATTTTTATTTATTTATTTCTAGGATTACCCTTTTACATATTTTTCAAACTTAATACACCCCATATCTTTTTCAAAAAAATAAAAATAAAAATACACTTCATCTCTAATCTTTATATATAGTTTTCTCACATCCATTCGCAGGACTTGTTTTTTCTTCTTATTTCATGGTGAAACCATCCTTAATAGATCCGATTTTTTTTTTCTATAGTCGATTGGATTGTTGGTGGTAGATTATGAGTGTGATATTGATTATCTCATGATTTTTTTTGAGGAATTGAGTTAGGGTTTTGGTGTGGTTTTGTTTCGTTAGAGATTAGGATTTCTTGGTTGCAATTCTTTGTGCGATATCGGTTTTTTTTTAGAAGTTCTGGAATAAAATCTACAAAAGAATTGATACAAATCATAGAATGCATAGAAGATTTGAAAGAAAATAAACCAAGAGAAAAAAAAAATAGCAAACATGGATCTGGAATTTGAAAAGAAAAACAAAACAAACATTTGAAAAATTAAATTTAAAAAATACTAAATATGGGAAATATGAGATCGAGATTTGAAAGAAAATATAAACAAAAATAGTAAACATCAATGATTTGAAATAATCTATGTCGTTAGGGTTTTGAAATAAGGAAAGTGGGGGTTTTATTAGTTTTATTTTGTACATAATTTTTTAAATAAAAATTGTATGTCTTTTTTAAGTAATTTGATAAATTTTTTTTTATATATAAATAATTTAGAAAGTTGGATATAAATAGTTTAGCGATGGGTGTGCCAATAGCACCACTCATAATATAAAAAAAAAAAAAATGAAGTTGTTCAACAGCTATTAAAAGCAACCGGTTGCTGCAATATATATATATATATATATATATATATATATATATATATATATATATATATATATAATATAATATAATTTTATTAAGATCATAATTTTTTTAAAATAATAGCTAATGATGATGAGAGAGAATGGTAGTGAGAGAAGCTTTAGGGATTTTAGGTCTACCTTGGTGTCCATCTTTGTGGACAACTTGAACCCCATTGTTGACCTTGAGTGCTTGTGGGGGATTTTCTGGCCACATAGCAAGGTGAGAGATATATCCCTTCATAGGGGGAGGAGGGAGAGAAAAAATGCCTTTGCGTTCTTAAGGTTTGCTACCAAGGAAGAGGCTTTGTCGGTGGTACAAAGGACTAATGGCATGCATGTCTACAGTTGGCCAATAGTTTGCAAGATGGCAGAAGTAAGATGGCGGGAGAGAAAGGTTGGTGGACCCTCGAGTTATCAGTATAGGATGGAACCGTCAGAGAACACAAATTTGAAATTTCAAGCTAGGAGTGGGGTTAGGGTGAACAAGTCTTATGGAAGTGGGAAAGGGCCAAAAATGTTCACAGATGTGGTAGCTGATAGGGGGCACAAACGCCAGAGTAAGATAAGGAGCACTTCATGGCATGCCGAAAACGAAGACCACAGTTGGGCTAAGTTTAGTGCAGTTGGTGTTCTCTAGGGCCTTAAGTCCATTATGATTGTGTGCACTAGATTAAAGAATAGAGCTGTCTCAGTCGAAGTCAATTACTTGGGTGGATTGAGGTTGTTATGGTTGTTCACATCGGAGCTAGACAGAAATGACTTTATAGCCAATAGGTTTCTGTGGGATGATGTCTTGGATTACTGTGAGATTGACGATAACATTAAGGCATTAGCATTCACAGCAAAATGGTTTAGGTTGTCAGGTTTTCCGATCAAGATGTGGTGTCCTTCTTTTCTCAAGTCGGTGAGGAATTCCTTTGGGGATATTATCCATGTGGAAGATAGGGCCTCTCTGAAAGGAAGGTTGGAGTACTGTTGCATTTTGGTAGCAACTTCTAAGGTGTTAGAGCAATCGTTATCGGTGGTGGTTAAGGTTTTTAACGAATCATTTACGGTCATCGTTTAAGAAGATCGGTTGGTAGACTCGAGTGATGACATCTGGGATGAACTGGCCTTATCCTTGAATCAAAATGTTATTAATGACCTATCACCGCCTGAGGTGTTTTCCTCTCCAGTGGGTAATTCAGATAGATGGTTGATAATGACGCATGATAAGGATGTCAATGGTAGGGGGAGGTTGGTCAAAGATCCTACATCTAAGATAGGGTTTTGAAGTTTGTCATGCTTCATGGAAAGGATGTGGTGGGTAATGAAAAAAATATATAAACGTGTCCTAATATAATCTAGAGGGGGGGGGGGGGGGGGGGGGGGGGGGGGTCATAATATATAAACGTGTCCTAATATAATCTAGAGGGGGGGGGGGGGGGGTGGGGGGGTGAATAGATTTTAATCCCTTTTTACCATTTTTCGAGATTAGTCAATTTTCAATAACACCCCAACTAATCAATAACTAAAAACAAGTGTGAAAATACGGAAAGTAAATGACACTTGAATTTTTACGTGGAAACCCTTACGGGAAAAACCACGGGCTGTTAAGTGTGCCACACCCGAACCTCAATCCACTAATTGTAATAGCAATTACAACCTAGGTTGACCACGTCAAACCTCACACAGTTACTAATCTACCACTACTACCCGTAGGCCTTCAAAAGTGAATCTAGTCCATGCTTGCAAAACTATCACAATAGTAACTACAAGACTTGACTCTAAAAGAAGAGATAAAACAACCTAATGTGAATATATGAAATACTCAAGATGCTAAAAATGCAAGGTTAGACATTTAAGCTTATCTAGGCATGGATGAACATGTTAGACATTCCTAGATATCATTTTGCTAGATGACATGCATATAACATAGCTGAATAGGCAACCAAAGTCCTATATGCAATATCTACCACAAACAACTCACAAAACACAATAAAGAAATTATCTTGAACCTATTCAAGTCATAAAGATGCAATCTTGAATCATGTCAAGTGATAAAAAAGCTATATTGTATAACAAGAACATATAGATATGAGAATGATGTTCTAGATACAAGTCATGTGAGCAATAATAAAAACCCAAAATGAAATCAACCTAGAATCATGCTAGATGATGTATGAAAGATGCAAGATGAAGGGTGTTTGTGATTTGGAAGCTTAAAAGATGAAGTCTTAATACCTTTGCTTTGAAGAAAACTTTTTGCTCACTAAAGATATGATTTTTTGGTCTAAAAAACGTCCAAAGGTTATCAAGACACATATATATGAGATCCAATTAAAGTGGTGTCGTTTTGAACAAAAAACGCTTCAGCTTCTCGCTGACGGACTGCCGCGGTCCGGATTGCCGTGGTTGTTCAACCGTGGCACTATAACCGCAGCACAACAAAATTATTGCTGTCGCTCGACTGACGCAGTTGGTCCGACCGCGACAGAGACATTAGGTCTCTGTCGCTTGACTGCCGCGGTTATCCAACCGCGACAGGTACCGCGGCAGAGATAACACATCTCTGTCGTTTGAGTGCCGCGGTATGCCAGTGACGGCGGCAACCGCGGCAGAGAATGGCTAGGCCTTCTCAGCAGCTTCTCACATAGAAAAAAAACATGCATGCAATTGTGCAGTTGTGTGAGTGAAGATCATATACCCAAAAAGCAATAATCACATATGCAAGCTAGAGTTGTGTGTGTGTGCAAGCTAAATCTCTTCAAATTAGAGTTAAGTCAAGAATCTACCTTCCTTGAAGCTCTTGATTCCACAATGAGGTCCTTTGGCACTTGATGAGGATTTCTTCAATCCTAAGCTACCCTTACAAATTGAACCCCATTGTGATTTTGTCAACGAAATACGCCAATCAAAAGTGAGGCACTTATAGGTAAGAGTGGTAAGAAAGGTTGCCAGAAGAATTTCCTTTTGGTTATGGATGGTAGAAATCATGTGAGGTCTCAAAGGTTGGCAGGCGAAGTCGATTTGGACAGAGGGGAGTCAACCTTTGTAAGGGCTAGAAAATCTATTCTCTTGCCTAAAGGTGTGCCTCATGCCAGTCTGGTTATTGGTCATAAGAACATTAGGTATATGCCTTCATCATCATCTAGTGATGACAGTGAGTCAGTTGGAGCTGATGATGGGTTTGTCCTTAATAATTCTAGGCAAAGCCGGCTGGGTGAAGGCCCAGGTGAGCCATCAAAGCTAATGGGCCTCGATACCATAGGGAAGTTGGTCGATGAAAAGAGGAACATGCTTAATGGGTTATGTAGGCAAATGGGTCAGGACAGAGATTATGAGATGGATGTGGGTCAATTGGATCATATCTGTGAATGGTACTTCTGGTATATTATCCATGGTGTTAGGTTTATAGTTTATGTTGGCATGTATTCCATATCAAAACGTGTTTCTTTTGTAATGTTTAGTGGTCCATATGTTGAAGATTTAAGAAGACGAAGAAAGTCTTGGCCACAATTCATGCAAGATGCCGGCTTCAAAGAGATATGTGCTTCATTGATCATCGAAGGTAATATAAGACCTCATATCTCTTACAAGGCTAGGCACACACACACACATGGCATCCTTGTGTGTTCCTTCATGGTTAAACATCATTTATATATCACTTTCACACACTTGTTATAATATATGCTCATGCATTTATACTATCTTGACAAACTTTGCTTATTGCATGTTCTAGGACTATGTCTAGGAAATAGCATATGTGTGTGTCTTTGTGTTTGTATGTTTTCGTATTTTTGTATTTGGGCTTGAATATGCTCTATTATGATTCCTTATTGAGTTCCGGTGGTTTCGGTTACTCATTCACTTAATTTCAAGTCCAAACGATGTAGCTACGCTACTTTTCGTTCTCATTCGTTGAGTTGACTTCATTGTCGTTTTTTGAGATGATTTCTCAACCATTTTTCAAAGTTGTGTAGTTGTTGTCGTGCATGAGGGAGTCAAGGTTCGTAATCCAAAAACAGATTCAAAAGATACGGCTGAAGAACGTGAAGGAGCACGTGAGAGGAGAGCTTGGCCAAAGGCCACATTGCCCAAGCCGTGTGGGAGCCGTGGGACCCACGGCCAGAGGACCTCTCTGGTCCCGTGTGGCCCACGCGCCCCCCACAGGCATGGGTGACGTGGCACCTCTGATTGGCCCAAAAAATCTCTCTCTCTCCTCCTTTTAAATTCCCTCCATTCCTTCCAATTGATTTTCAAGAAGAAAAATTGCAAATCCCGTCAGAATTTTTCTCTCCAATTTTCTCACCTTCCAAACACCATAACTTCTTCATACGAAGTCGGAATTGAGTGATTCAAGTTGGAGATCGTTCGTAATCGAGTCCTCTACCTTTTCCAAGTGGTTTGGCAGCTGTATGATCGATGTTTCTGGTGGTTCTACACAGAAAACCGAACCAGCTGGTGAATCCAAGGTATTGGTCTTATCTTTGGGATTTCTTCTTTTATAACCTTCAATTTGCTTGGGGTTTCTTCTAGGGGTGTGCGGCGGATCGGATCCAATGGATTTGCCATGATCCAAGATCCGATCCGATCCAATTGGATCGAAGAAATTGCAATCCGATCCGATCCGATCCAATTTTATAGTGGGATCCGATCCGATCCGATCCGATCCAATTACTATTTGATCCGATCCGATCCGGTCCATTTATAAAATACTTCAATCCGATCCGATCCGATCCGATATGATCCGATGGATCGAATTAATATAAAGTCATTCATAATATATAAAAGTTATAATCTGAAATAAATAAAATCAAATAAATTATTCAAACATTACTAATTAATTCAAATAAAATTAATATTTAAAAAAATACATGAAATAACTTGAAAACTTTATATAATTCAAAAAGTTTATAAACATTATACATTAGCTCCAAATGTAAACTTAATAAGCCGTGATGTGGATGAAGAATAATAGAATAAAAGAAGATGGTGGATTGTTGGCTGTAGAGAAATTGAGAAAGAAAACCTAAAATAGTAACATTAGAAATTGTATTTTGGTTGGGTCTTTACATTAGAAAGTAGTGGATAAAATAAATTGCTCAATATAAAAATAAGACCTAATATTTTAGGCGGATTGGCGGATTTGGCGGATTTCCAAATGAAAATCTAAGATCCGATCCGATCCAATGGATTTTATAATTTGGGATCCAATTCGATCCAATCACCTCTCTGGATCCGATCCAATCCAATGGATCGTATTGGATTGGATTGGATCCTGCACACCCCTAGTTTCTTCTTCTATATATACTTGTATGTTTGGTGAATGCTATTGAGAAAGATAGTTTCACAATCAATCCTAATCAAAAGTCTATTTAGAGACAAATGTGAACTAGTTTTCTTGATTCTAGGTTTTTCACATGTTTGTGTGTTGTATTGTGATTAGGATGATATCTTAGGTTGTATGTGACTTGATTGAATCAATTTTGTGATAAATGACCTTGAGATTTGATTTGATCATTTGATTGATGAAATGTAGGATTATTGTATTTGTATGTGTTTTAGAGCTATCTAGGATTTAATTGATTTACATCTTAAATCCTTGCTCTATATTTTTGGCTAGAATATTGATTGATTTGATCTCATGTCTCTAGCATTTTATTGTATGTTTATAGCATCTTGAACTTGTACTTCATGAATATATTTTGTTCAAGTGTTGTATGTGTGAATGAGACTTTGAGCTTATGTGTTTGGTGTTTACACATGCTTTAGGTTTTATTCTTGTATTTTGCATCTAGACTTTTATTACTTGTGATATCACATGTTTAGGTCTATTTGTACCATGGAATGTATTGATCACGTGTTTTATGTTGAATTGGTTGTTTGTATCATTTGCATTCACATGATCACACTAGGAAGTCCTTGTAAAAGGCATGAAGTCTTGGTTAGAGTCGGGATGACTCGGATAGCCAACCAAGAAGACTTGTCTAGAGTCAGGATGACTCGAATAGGCAAGCAAGAAGTCATGGCTAGAGTCGGGAAGACTCGGATAGTCATGTATGGGAGGCTCCCTAGAGGCATGAGTGCCTTGGATAGGGAGTTGGCTATTATATTGGTAGGCCTAGGCGTATGGTTAGACATAGACTCCAAAAGAGCGGGGTACATGGGAGGTGTATGCACTCTTGAGGAATTTCTAATCTTCCATCGATGTTGGTTTTGTGTGTTGTCCAATATATGGTGGTTCCGCATCATTGAGGGATTTCATACTTTCCAATAGGGTTGGGTAGACTTAGACTCCACTAGGTTGGGTGAGCTAAAGATTGGCCACTTTGTGGATTTTCTATTTTTATCATCCAATATATATAGTACCCAATGGTTGTAGTTCAACCCGTGGATGTTTCCTCCTTAGAGGTTTTACCACGTTAAAAAATCTCTTGTGTTAATTCTTTCTATCTCTATCTTTTATATTTTATTTGTGTATGTTATTATCTTGTTTCATATTATTCACTTGTGATGTATAGTGAAGCAAGTATTTGTAAAGTGTGATTTGTGGATTCATTCTTTTGATCATTTTTGTATATATGATTATTTTGTATATTGTAATTTTTGTATAGTGATATTTGATCACTCTTGTAACTCATTGAACATCTATTGAAATACAAGTATTCTTTGTTGTTGTGTTTATTTGTTCTTATACCTCATACAACTAGGTGATAGACATAGACCTTGTTCACATGATTACATTCTCATATTGTCTATGTATGTCTTTCTTGGTTTATTTTGTTGTGTGTAAGGCTACCTTGAGGGACAAACGAAAGTTTGTTCAAGGGATTGAAAAAAGGTGTAAATACCTATTCACCCCCCCTCTAGGTATACCTTAAGCAATTTAACTACGTTTGTATACTTTCTTATGGGCCAAGGCTTTGCTTTACAGGATGTTATGTTTGTAAAGTCTGGACTAGGCCCAAATACATCTCAACCATGTCATAGGAAGGACTATGAAGCCGTTCAAGTTGGAGAGGAGAGGTATGCCTTAACTATGAGGAGCCCTAGTGGTCGGGGAAGAGGAGGAGGAAGATGTAAGCTGGGTCCTCCGAGTAACGGTATGCATACTAGGAGTGCTCCCTAACCAAGCTCTCTCGTGGATGTTCCGGTAAGGGTAGAATCTGACGGGTCGGAGTGGGAGCTGGGTGTTGAATTGGCCAAGGTTATTGAGGAGAGTGTTACAAGAGGTGTTAATCTTTGAGAGGCCAATCCTAATTATGTTGAAGATGGAGGATGGTATGTGGAAGAAGAGGTGGTCAAAGTGTTAGAAATTGGGGCTATGCTAGGCTTGCAATTCAACAGGAACAGTAAGGCATTACGCAATGAAATCATTAATAGGGATGGGGAAGATATACAAAGATTTAGTAACCTTTAAGTGTGCGTTTGTAGGTGGCTGGAGTCAGTTAGGGTGTTTATATTTGTTTATGGATTACATTTCTTGGAATGTTCGAGGTCTTAGTCGTGTAGAAAAATGGAGGGCTGTGTTAAAGACGGTAATGAAATATAAGCCTGCCTTTTTGTTTCTTCAAGAGTCAAAGGTTCGATTGATGGATTATCGCATGGTGAATGCGCTTGGTGGAAAGGTTCTCACCAAAGGTATGATAGTAGACTCGGTCAGTTCGACGGGTGGTTTAATATCGCTCTGGAATGAAGACTTCTTTGTGGCTAAAGCTTGTGTGAACAATGATAGATGTATCATGATTTTGGGTGAACTGAAGGCAGTTAAGAAGGACATTGTCATTTGTAATGTTTATGCACCGAACTCGGATGATGAGAAAGTGGCTTTATGGGAGTTCATTACGGTTTCTCAAAGTAAATTCACAGCTCCATGGATTGTAAGTGGAGATTTCAACATTGTGTTGGATGCAGCGGAGAAACTTGGAGGTCCTTCAATTCCCTCTCACATGCGTCATTTCAGACAGTTTATAGCCAGGGCAAAGCTCATTAATCTACCAATGGTAGGCTTTCCCTTCACTCGGTCAAATGCTAAAAGGTTGATGACTTGGGTAAGGCTTGATTGTTTCTTGGTTTCTTCAGAAATTCTTCTCTGATACCTGGATCTTCTATAGAAAAATCTCCCTAAATCGCTTTCGGATCATATGGTGGTGAGGTTAGGTAGCCTGAAGGAAGGATAGAGACCTTACCCCTTTCGTTATTTTAACTCGTGGGCTGACAACAAAAAAATGATGGACTCGGCTATGGTTGAATGGAGGAAAAAGAAGGTAAATGGACATGCTGGAATTGGGTTGTCCATGAAATTGAAAGCGATGAAGAATGTCCTTAAGAAATGGCAATCAAAGGTGAAAATGGAGGACCAGGAGGTGGACTTACTGGAATTTAAATTGGACACCATTGAGGCTAGTGCGAAAAGAAGTGGGTGGAGTGCACATCTTAGAGCTAAAAAAGGCAAGGTGTTAGCGGAATTGTGGTCTCAACTGCTGAAGGAGGAGAGTAATTGGAGACAAAAATCTAGGGTGAAGTGGATCCTTGAGGGGGATAGGAATTCTAAATTTTTTCATCTTATTTGTAATACTAGAAGGCGGAGGAATTACTAGGTTAAAATTTCGATCAACAGTTTTATGTGTGTTGGTCCTTCTCAGGTGAGAGAAGGCGTTTGTAGCTTCTTTAATAATCATTTCTCTTCAAAGTGTGTTGATAGACCGAGGCTGGAGGGGATTCAGTTCACTCAAATCTCTTCAACTAGTAGGGTGGGTTTAAAGGAGATGTTTTATGTGGAGGGGGTGGTTGAAGCCTTGAAAGGTTGTGACGGCAATAAGGCGCTAGGGCCAAATAGGTTCAATGTTAGTTTTCTAAAGGAAAGGTAGGGAGATATTGAGAGGGACTTCATGAAATTTTTGGAGGAGTTTTACTCAAATGGAACTAAGGTGGAAAGTTTAAATCATAGTTTCATCACGTTCATTCCTAAGGTGGAGAACCCAGTTTCACTAAGCGTTTACAAACATATTAGCCTTGTCAACTCTCTTTATAAAGTTCTCGCCAAAGTCCTCTCTAACCGGTTGAGAAAGGTGATGAATGACATGATTGTGGAATCCCAGGATGGCCTTTGTTGAGAACCGTCAAATTATAGATAGCTTTTGTAAGTTTTTCAAAGTTTGATTGGTTTATTTTGGTGACAAACCATAATTGGGGTTTGAATTGTAGGGGTAGCTTAGGTGATTGATGATCAAGCTCAAGGCCCTCTCAAGACCTCAAGGTGATAAGCACTCAAAAAGTATATCTTTAGTGCTTAGTTTTTCTTTGAAAAGATTTAGTTGCACACACTCACTTACCATGATTGTATACATGTTCATTGCTTTTGTGCATTCTCTTCACTTCCACACTTGCACTTCTTTGTTATATTTTGTGTGTGTGGTTGTTTGTTTAAATCCTCCATGCTCGTCCTTATTGAGCTTATTTTGGAAGTTGTCTTCCAAGAGGATTCGACGCCCTAGTTATACGGACAAGGATCGTCGATTAGGGCCGTATTTTTGTGACCAAAATAACTGGTCAAAAATGCGCCCTTGTTCTGTGGCCATGGGTTGCCGAACAAAGCCGTAAAATCTGGACCACTAGACTTGGTCGATTTTACGCCCTTGGGTCCTACGATTAGGGACCGCAGAATAAAGGTGCAGAATTGGGACCAGAACGTCAAGTCCAATTCGGCGCCTACAAATCTACTGCCCCTGGCTGCATATTTAGCCCTCAAAAGTTGGGGCAATTTTGTCATTTCACCCAAACTTTCTTACTCTCTATAAATATGCCACTATCTCTTGTTGTTTAATTGAGCTCTTTAACATCAGGAATCCTAAAGAGATATTGAGAGAGACTTGAGAGAAAAATCATAAAGATTCCATCTTTAATTCTCTAAACATATGTCCACATGCATAAATCATCATCTAAGCATCATCTAGGATCATCTAGTATGTGCTAGAGCATGGGTCTTCTTCAACACACATATTATGGTAAGTTGTTCACTATTATCTTACATAATTAGTGTTCTTACTTAGCAATTTTATTTCTTTTATTATTTGTATGTTTTTAGAGTACTTTCTACATACAAAATTGAGATTATGTGTTGAATGTTTGAGTGTTGTATTTTGATAGCTATACCTAGGATTGACATATCTCACATAGCTATGCTTTATGCCATGTCATATAGTAATTAATATCTAGGATTGATTTAATTGATAATTTATAATCCTAGATAAGCATTTAGTGTAACCTAGCATTAATTGCACATTCATATATCTTTGCATATTCACTTAGGTTGTTTAATCTCTTCATTGAGAATTAAGTCTTGTGGCTAAGGTTGCTTAGGCCACAAGCAATTGGACTAGGTACACTTTTTAAGGTCTGTGGGTAGTGGTAGTGGTAGTGGGTTATTGACCGTTAAAGGTTGAGGTCAACCAAGGTTGTAAATGTTATTACAATTAGTGGATTCGAGGTTCGTGTGTGACACACATAACAACCTGTGGTTTTTCCTTGTTGAAAGTTTCCACCTAAAAATCAACTGTCATTTATAATTTCGCACTTATTACACTTAATTTATTGCTTTGACTAGTTTGGGGTATTTTCGTAATATTGACTAACTGCGAAAATTGGTAATAGTAGTTTAAAATATATTCACCCCCCTCTAGATAGTTTTATACATACCGTGAATTATTAGTTTTAGATTTGTGATAGCAAATGAGGTTTTGAGCAGCTGAAGAAGGGAGAAAGAGGGGGGGATTGTTCTTAAGCTAGATTTCGAAAAGGCTTATGACAGTGTTGATCATAAGTTCTTGGACTTGTGCTTGGAAGGAATGGGGTTTGGTGAAAGGTGAAAAAGTTGGATTCGTAGCTGTATCTCGACCCCCATGGTGTTAGTGCTTGTCAATGGTTGCCTTACCAAAGAATTTGGCATCGGGAGAGGCCTTTGTCAAGGTGACCCACTGTCCCCCTTTTTGTTCAATATAGTAGTGGAAGCTTTGAATAGAATGCTCCTAAAAGGGCAGGACCTTAATATGTTTAAGGCAAAGGTTCTCAATAGGAATGGGACTCATCTGACTCATCTTCAGTTTGTTGACGACACAATCTTGTTTATTGAAGCCAAAAAGGACCTGGTGATTAATGTTAGAAAGATCTTGAGATGCTTTAAAATAGGGTCGGGTCTCAAGATTAACTTCCATAAATCCAATCTAGTAAAAGTTGGTAAGGTTAGCACCTCATTGGACAGATGGGCTACCTTGTTTAAGTGTAAAAAGACGTCCTTACTTATGAGCTACTTGGGTCTTCCACTATGGGGAAATCTGAATTCTATTCGTTTTTGAGATCCAATGCTTTAGAGAATAAGATTGAGACTCGCCCCTTGGAAAATGAGATTCCTTTCTAAAGTCGAGAGGCTGGTTCTAATTAAAGTTGTATTATCTAGTATCACTATGTACTTCCTATCGGTGTTCAAAATTCCGGTAACGGTGGCTTTGTCCATTGAAAAACTGCAGAGGGATTTTTTTTCTAGGGAGATAAAGATGATAAAATGAGCATTCATATAGTGGATTGGCCTTCGCTGTGTAAGAGTAAATGTAATGGTGGACTAGGCATTGGTAGAATTCAAGGCAAAGGAGATGCTATGCTTTCCAAGTGGGTTTGGAGGTTTGGTGCAGAGGAAAATGCGCTATGGAGGAAAGTTGTGTGCGATAAATATAGGGTTGGTTTATGTTCACTGATGTGGGATTGGAATGGTGGGGTGACTGCTTCTTAGTTCATTAAGTCAGTGGGGAGCCTACTGAAGTCGAATTTTGTCTCGTTTGAGATTGTTTCAGCTCATATGAAAGTGGTGCTAGGTAATAGGCGGAGAGCCAACTTCTTAAATGATTTGAAGACTGTCGGTGTTAACCTGAATGTGGCTTTTCCTAGGATTCACGCTTTGGCTAAGAATAAAAATGGGGTTGTTGGAGAGTATGGCTGGTGAAACGGATTTACTTGGCAATGGAATGTTATCACAAGAAGACCTGTCATTGGTTAGGAGGAGGCTGTTTGGACCAGCTTTACCAAGGAATTACTGAAGTTCAAGTTGACAAAAGGTTGTCCAGATATGTTTATTTGGACCCTTGTCCCCTTTGGGAAATATTCAGTTCATTCTTTTCGTAGAGAACTAGAAGCCTGAGGTGCTAGGGCTCCCTTGATGAAACCTGGTAATATGGTGTGGAGTGGGGTGGTGCCTCCTAAGGTGGATCTCTTTATATGGTTGGTGGCCGAAGGAAGGGTTCTTGTTGGTGAATCATTACCTAATTTCACTAGTGGAAGGCTAGGTAGCCAGCGTTGCCCTATTTGTAAGGATATGGAAGAAACGATTGACCATCTGTTTGTGAGCTGCGGCTAGTCTTCCAAGATGTGGTCGTTATGTCTTAATTGGTGGGACATATCAGCGTGTCTCCCCATAAGTTTTCCTGAATGGTTGGAGGAGTGGATGCATTTGTGTCCTGAGACTAGAAGTCTAAAAGCTTGGAAAATTGCCTTCTGCGCCATCTGCTGGTCTATCTGGGAGGTTAGAAATGATATTGTATTCAATCAGAGGCAGCTGATACAGACAAGGCTGTAGAGACAGTTAGATGGAGAATTGCTTGGTGGTTGAAGCATTGGGGGCTTATATCTTCGCTGTCTTCGTCTATTTTGATGTTGAACTTGAAGGTTAGGTGTGTCGACCCTAGTAAACAGAAACGAAAGATCAATTCTAGATGGTGTCCTTCGATTGAAGGGTGCTTGAAATTTAACGTTGATGGTTCGTCTAGGGGTAATCCTGGACCTGCTGGTATTGGCGGAATACTTCGCAATAATTTAGAAGAGACGATTTGTATGTTTTCGTCCGCTGTAGGTGTCCACGATTCCTCCTCGGCAGAAATTTCAGCAATTTTAAAAGCTTGTCCGCTTTGTGAGGCAGCATAATGTCTAACTTGTGATCTTATTACGATTGAAAGTGACTCCAAATATACAGTGTCGTGGGTAAATAATACAGTTGGGGTAGGGAATGTCAAGAACTTAGACATTATCCATGAGATTAGGGAGATCATCAAGAGGGGTTTAAAGGTGTCGGTTTAGTTTGTCCCAAGATATGGCAATGTTGCAGCTGATTTACTTGCAAAGTTATGCTCGTTGAGCGGTTTGACTCAGGTTGTTTGGGCTGGGTGAACATCGTTTTTTTTTTTTTTTTTTTTTTTTTTTTGTGGTCGTTTGGCCTGTTTTGGGTTTGGGGTGGGTGGTTGGCTTGGTTGTTTCTTTGCTTTGTGCTCGCTTTGGTGGCTTGTTGTCTTTTGCCTTATGGACTTATATTGTTGTTTCCCTTGTTTTCTGTGTTTCAATAAAGTACCTTTTCAATATATATATATATATATAATTATATTATATTACATATTAATTAATAAAAAATATTTCTTAGAAAAAAAATTAATGAAAAAATTCATTTAAAATACCTGTAAATTATAAATTTTATTATATAAAATAAAATAATTTTTTTGAAAATTTGAATTTCAAGAACGAGTTCAAGGTTAAACTGAATGTTCATTTGAATGTTAAACTCGTTCAGTGAACAAGTCAATGTAAATCTTCATGAACAAGTTCAACGTAGGTTGAACGAGTTTAACGTTCATCTGAATGTTAAACTTGTTCAGTGAATAAGTCAACGTAAATCTTCATAAACAAGTTCAATATAGGTTGAACGAGTTTAACGTTCATCTAATAATGTTAAACTTGTTCATTGAACAAGTTAACGTAAACCTTCATGAACAAGTTCAACGTAGGTTGAACGAGTTTAACGTTCATCTCAACGTTAAACTTATTCAGTGAACAAGTTAACGTAAACCTTCATGAACACGTTTAACGTAGGTGGAATGAGTTTAATATTCATCTCAATGTTAAACTTGTTCAGTGAACAAATTAAAGTAAATCTTCATGAACAAGTTCAACGTAGGTTGAAACAAGTTTAACGTAACGTTCATCTCAACGTTAAACTTGTTTAGTGAACAAGTTAAAGTAAACCTTCATGAACAAGTTCAACGTAAGTTGAACGAGTTTAACGTTCTTCTCAGCGTTAAACTTGTTCAGTGAACAAGTTAACGTAAACTTTTGTGAACAAGTTCAATGTAGGTTGAACGAGTTTAATGTTTATCTGAATGTTAAATTTGTTTAGTGAACAAGTCAACGTAAATATTCATGAACAAGTTTAATGTAGGCTGAACAAGTTTAACGTTCATCTGATAATGTTAAATTTGTTCATTGAACAAGTTAACGTAAACCTTCATGATCAAGTTCAACGTAGGTTGAATGAGTTTAATGTTCATCTCAACGTTAAACTTGTTTAGTGAATAAGTTAACGTAAACCTTCATAAACAAGTTTAACGTAAACCCTTCATGAATAAGTTCAATGTAGGTTGAACGAGTTTAATGGTCATGTCAACATTAAATTTGTTTAGTGAAACAAATTAACGTAAATTTTCATGAACAAGTTTAATGTTCATCTCAATGTTAAACTTGTTCGGTGAACAAGTTCAACGTAGGTTGAATAGGTTTAACATTAATATCAACGTTAAACTTGTTCGGTGAACAAGTCAATGTAAATCTTCATGAACAAGTTCAACGTTAGTTGAATGAGTTTAACGTTCATCTTAACGTTAATCATGTTCAGTGAACAAGTTAACGTAAACCTTCATGAATAAGTTCAACGTAGGTTGAACCAGTTTAACTTTCATATTAACGTTAAACCTATTCGGTGAACAAGTCAACGTAAATCTTCATAAACAAGTTTAACGTAGTTTGATCGAGTTTAACGTTCATCTCAATGTTAAACTTGTTCAATGAACAAATTAACGTAAATTGTCATGAACAAGTTCAACGTAGGTTGAACGAGTTTAACGTTCCTCTCAACGTTAAACTTGTTCGATGTACAAGTCAACGTAAACCTTCATGAACAAATTCAATGTAGGTTGAATGAGTTTAACGTTCATTTCAACGTTAAACTCGTTCGGTGAACAAGTTACTATAAACCTTCATGAACAAGTTCAACGTAGGTTAAACGAGTTTAACATTCATATCAACGTTAAACTTGTTCGGTGAACAAGTCAACATATACCTTCATGAACAAGTTCAACGTATGTTAAACTTGTTTAGTGAACTAGTAAATGTATAGCATCATGAACAACTTTAATTTTCCTCACAACAACCTATTCCTCATTTCTATAATTGTTTGCATAAATTATTAAATCAAAATATCATCATTAATTTATTTTGTTCTAAACTAATTTTTTTAATAATATTATTCCAAGCATGATTTATTTTATATTATTTGCTTTTGAACTACTAAAATATTCCGGGATTGTGAAACAAGGATATGACTTCACAATATAAGTTTAATGTTTCTTTCATTGTTAAGCTTGTTCAGTAAACAAATCAGCATAAATCTTTATGAACTAGTTCTTATTGTAAATTAATTTACTAGAGAAGATCTTTGGTGTATCTGATGCATGATGCATCCCTAGTGTGATCATTCTATAATTATATTATAATATAAAATTTATATTTTCAAGTAATGAAATTATTATCATTCAACAAACATTTTAAATCAAAATCAAAATTATTTATAGACATCTATAATTAGAATTCATATTATCCACTAAATTATTTATGAGTAATGATACTCCACCCAAAATTCCAACCCAAATTCCAACCCAAATGTGAGGTGTTATCACCACACAAAATCTTAGAAATCATGACGTGAGCCCATGTTGTGTGTGGTGATGACACCTCATATTTGGGTTGGAATTTGGGTTGAAATTTTGGGTGGAGTAGCCTTACTCATTATTTATAGAATTCATATAATTTACTAAATTTTTTGCCACTTATACAATTGTTAGCATTAGTTAGTTTTATTTTTTATTTTTTTTTACGATGACACCATTATGGATCACACCAAGCACAATCTAGAATGCAACTACCCTTCCACTCTAGGAGATGTATCTCCCTGCAAATTTAATGAATTATATTTGTGAACCACTAAGGTAAGACAATGGACCCTTGATAACATAAATCAGTTTTAGAATATCATTATTCATTTATCTCAATTTAAAATAAATTTACTAATAACAATATTACAATGCAAATATTACGTGAAACACAAGGCGAATGTTATATATAAAATTCAATTCTCTTGATAGAAAACTATAACAGAAACCAAATGTGACCTAAAACTAATTTTGTTTTCTTTCAATTTTTGATATGATTCACCTATTTTTTTAATGCTTCATAATAAAATATTAATAATAAAAACTAGTTCTAATATTTTTAATTTTTTTATATGTTTCACCTTTTTCTTTAATGCTTGGTAATAAATTAATTAGAAAGATATTATGTGTTGTAGTAATTTGTAATGCTTTGTAATCAGGGGTGGACCCACGCTTAGCTCAGATGTGGCTTGTGCCCTACCAGGATTTAAAAAAAGAAAAAGAAAAAGAAAAAGAAAAAGAAAAAAAAAGTTAGTAATAAAACTTATAAAAGAGGAAAGTGATGTGATGTACTAGTGGGCCATGTGTTGTCTCCAGCTGTCCTTATATCAGTTATATGTGCTCAAGGAAAGTGACGAAAGTGAAGATCTGTCTTCTCTTTTCGTTTTATTACCATTATTTTTTATTACAATTACAGTTTTACCCTCACTGTATAATAAGTATGAGAATAAATTCTTTCCAATTTAGTATTGCTCACCTTTTTTTTTTATATTATATCCTTCCTCTATTTTGGATTTCCTATTTCATTAAAATATTCTCTCCTTCTCTAATTCTAAATTCCTTAGATTTTTTTTTTCATAAATTACTATAAATACTTCAAATTTTTGTTTTCTTCTATGGTAAAACAATTCATTCTCTCTTTTCATAATCATTGTTAACATCTCATCTACACTCAATTTCTGGTAAGTTAATTCAATTTTTATTTTATATTAAATTATTTATTATTCTTTTAAGTTTTTCTTATTTTAAATAGTTTTAGTTTAGTATACATCCCATATTCTCATCAATAAACCCTAAAACCTCAAATTTTAATTTAATGTATTATAATTGTTCATTTAATATCATGATTCAATTATTTTTGATCCCTAGTATTTTTCTTTATTTAATAATCTTAATTTTTTATTATAAATTACATTGTGATTATGTTCTATGTATAAATATTATTTTTTGTTTTATTTAGATTTATATATTTTTTTCTATTGGTATTGATGATTATTTTGAAAAAAAAATATGGAACAGTTATGGAGAAGTATTTGAAAAGACCATCGACACTTGAGATGGGATCATTTTCAAAAAAACGTTGTGTTGAAATCAATTTGGCCGATCATCTTGCTAATCCAGGGCTTCGAACTAGAATATAGGATTATCATCCTAATGTTCGTGAGCAAGTTCATAGAGAATATGCATTAAAGGGTCCTTGTCAACCTCGAGAACATAATTTTCGTTTATTACCTTGTGGAGACAAGCCAAGGCGATTCAATCATGCTTGGTTCGATAGATATTCTACTTGGTTGGAGTATAGTATAACAAAGGAAGCAGTATATTGTCTATGTTGTTATCTTTTTAAACCAGAAAATGGGAAACAAGGAGGCGATGACTCTTTTGTTGGAGAAGGGTTTTCAAATTGGAAGAACCAAGCTTCGTTATTAGAAAAACATGATAAGTCTATAGCTCATCAGTATGCATCAAGAAAATGTCTAGATCTAATGAATCAGAATCAACATATTGAGACAACTATCAACAAACAAACAGATCAAGCTCGAATTGAATATCGAACTCATTTAGGTGCTTCAATTTATTGTAGTTGGTTTCTTTTATGACAAGGGCTTCCATTTCGAGGACATGACGAATCAGAAAATCTAGTAACAAAGACAATTTTCTTGAGCTTTTACCATGGCTACGTGGTCATAATGAAACGTAAAAGCTGTGACAAACAAAAGCGCTTCTGAAAATTTGAAAATGATAGCACCCAAAATTCAGAGAGATATAGTAAGTGCTATTTAGAGGTGGCCATGGTTACGGTTAAATCGTCAATTTCATCCGCGGTTTAACCAAAACCATGACCAAAACCGGCAGTTAGAAAACTGATTGGGAATCGGTTTCCCACGGTTCGGTTACAGTATGGAGTACAAAAAAACAGCCTAAAACCGGCGGTTAAAAAAAAAAAAAAAAACTCTGGACGAATCATAAGCTACCACATGGTAGACAATATGAAAAAAATAAATAAATGGCCGTTTGGCAGATGACTGTTGAACGGTCATCTGCTGCTCAATGGCCGGCAACTGTCACTTTTTTCCGCCCTTAATTTTTCCTAATTGCAAAGCTGGCCCTCTCCACTACAATCCTATAAATAACCACTCTCATTCTCTCAACTTCTTTCAATCTCAAATTCTCAATTCTCTCTACATTCTACAATTTTCTTTAATTCTCATTTCACATATAAATTAATAAATATTTATTTCTTCTATCTTTTACTATCATAAAAAAAATTTCACCACTATTATTTCGACAAATTTTTTTTCAATCATCTTTTTTTTTTTAAGTGTTACCAACTTACCACTATTATTCCAACAATTTTTTTTCTTTTCAAGCATCTATTTATTTATTTATTTATTTATTTATTTTACCTTGTTACCACTTTTATTCCAACAATATTTTCTTTACATATATCTATATTTGTTTTATTATTAATTTTTCAATAGCAAGTGAGGGAGACGGTTCAAGAAATTTGGACAAAGGAAATGGTCCAATGCAAAATTTGTTGGAACACGTTGGTGATGATGTCACTTACGACGACCGAGCTTACCATGAGTTCCTTCAAGTTGGATTTGGATCCAATCCCCTTTCTAGTTCTAATCCCCCTCTAATCATTCCCGAGTTTGACGGACTCGACCCCAATCCCAATACCCCCAATACTAATGAAAATCTATCTGACCCCCCACCCCCTTCAGATGAATTTTTTACAGGTGAAGGTGAAGAAGAAAAGCCGATGAAGTCTAAACTCTTCAAAGTGCATATGAAGAGAACTAAGTTAGATGATGGATTTATCAAAATCCAGTGTAATTACTGCCTTAACTCATACAAGATTGCAAAATCCTTCGGATATGGCATGTACTGGACCCATATCAAAAAAGGTCACACGTCCGAATACGCGAAGGCTAGTAACCAAGCCCAAATCTCCAGGTACGGAACCCCTTCTAATCAATTATTTCATTATACGTCTGAGAAAAATAAGGAAGAATTAGCATTAAGGGTTGCAGTTAAACACTTACCTTTTGGTTTGGTGAGAAAGTATGTTTTGTTAATTATTGTTAAAATGCATCCAATCCTGCAATGCAACATGTTCCTACATCCACTCTCACACATACACTAAATACATTTACAAAAGAGAAAAAAACAAATTGAAAACAATTTTTTTTTTTTTTTATCAATTTCAAGGTCGCGTTTCCGTATGTACCGACATATGGAGCGACAATTTTGGTAGTCATTCATATATGGGTGTCACATGTCATTATATGGATAATGACTTGGGACATGCAAAAAAAGAATTCTTGCATTTCGTGTTTTCGATTACTCACATTCAGCTCAAAAGATTTTTCAACTCCTTAAAATAATTTTTTAAGAGTATTATATCAAAAACAAAATTTTTGCTATTGGTTTTGATAATGCTGCAAGCAATACTGCATCTATTCCTATATTATAGGATTTGTGCAATCCCTATTTTAGGGGTAAATTATTTCATCAAAGATGTGCATGCCATGTTTTAAATTTGTGTGTTCAAACTGGATTAACAATTCTTTATACTTATATTAGACCAATTAGAGATAGTATTAACTATATCTGGAGGCATAACAAAACCCAGAAACAATGGTTAAAATATTGCTCTCAAAATAATATGCGTCCTATTAAATTTTCTCGAGATATTACCACTTGTTGGGATTCTACTTATAAGTTGCTTAGTGGAAGTGTTGAATATAAGGAATTGTTAGTTTCTTTTATACTTATAACGTTCCTCCAATTTCTCTTCAATTGAACCATTGGGATGCATGAATAAAAATTCTTGAATTGTTACATGTTTTTAATGATGCTATCAATGCTTTATCTGGTGTTTACTATCCCACTACTCATTTATTTCTTATTCAAAGTGTTAATATTGTTGGTGCATTTAGTGATTGTCTGCCATGAAAACAAAATGGGTACAGTATTATGGGGAGATTCCAAATATTTACTTGCTTGCATCGTGTTTTGATCCATGCTTTAAATTAAAATGTTTGCAGGATTATTTAACTCATTATTACCAAAGTTTAGGATTAGAAGTTGATGTTCTTAGTTATTGTAATTCCGTTAAGACTTTGCTTTATGAATTATATGATGAATATCTTAGAATGTATGGTCCGTCTTTGAACATGCCAGTTTCACAACCCCAACCCACATCTAGTGGTACTGCTACTTCCACAAAATTTAAATTAAAGGGTTTTTAGGGAATAGATTGTTTTCCCAAAGAGCCAAAAAATTACAAACATCTTCTTCATCCTCATCTAACTATGATCTTGACCAATATTTAGAAGCCACTCATGAATTTTTAGAAGATAAATTTAGTATCCAGGTTTGGTGGAAGAGTCATGAACATGATTATCTAATTTTGGCTATTATTGCCAAACAAATTCTTGGAACGCTGGTTTCTACCGTTGCTGTGGAATAAGAATTTAGTGCAGGTGGAAATATTTTGGAATCAAGACGGTTGGTTATGTGTCCACAATCACTTGAAATGCAGGCATGTGTTGACGATTGGACAAAGGCAAAATACAGACAACAAGAACTCCAGCCGGAGAGAGTGAACAACTTCTTCGAAGATGACCAAACCACGGGAACGGAAGGTAGCGAATAGATTTCGTTCCAACTTCCAACCTCCAACCTCCAACCTCCAACCTCCAACACCGAGCAACTAATTAAAGGTAAAAGAACTACGTGGCATTTGATTCCTCTACATTGGTGGATGATATGTATGCAACTTAATTGTGGTAAAAATTAAGTGCAAGACCAAACTTTTTTATTTTATTTTAAATTTTTAACTTTATTACATTGTAGTATTGTATATTTGAATTCAAGCCTTCAAGGCCAACTTCTAATTTTTTTTAAAAAAAATTTGTGCAATTGTAAAGTTGTATTTATTAATAAATGTCAATATCTTTTCTTTTAAACATTATTAAATACTTCAATGAAAATGTTTTTAATTGTTTTTTTTTTAATTTTAAACTTTGTTCGATTGTAATTATTATTAGGCAAGAATTTATATTTATTTTTTCTTCAAACAATATTTATCTCACTTGTAAAAAAAAATTAAAAAAAAGGTCAAAAACCGAAACCGAAACCGCCCAAAACCGAAACCGTAACCGTAACCGTAACCGCCTATCCGGTGGTTACAAACTGTGCACCAAATTGGTTTTCCAGTTACGGTTTCAGTTTTGATGGCCACGGAACTGAAACCAAAACTGAACCGTAACTGTAGCCACCTCTAGTGCTATTTCAATTGAAATTATTAATACAATTATAAGAGATATTGGTGATTCATTATTTTCAATTCTTGTTGATGAATCTTGTGACATATCTTCA
The DNA here is from genome assembly GCA_008009225.1 of Acer yangbiense. NCBI lineage: Eukaryota > Viridiplantae > Streptophyta > Magnoliopsida > Sapindales > Sapindaceae > Acer > Acer yangbiense. Next base: position 23,247,891 of record CM017772.1, on the reverse strand, counting down.
AAAGATTAAATGGCTATTGTATTGCAATATGTGGATAAAAATGGCAGTGTAATTGTGCGTTTTGTAGGCATTGAACATGTTACTGATACTTCTGCTCTCTCACTAAAAGCGGTTATTAATGGTTTTTTTTTTTTTTTCCTAGACATGGATTGAGTATTTCTAAATTGTGAGGATAAGGCTACGATGGAGCAAGTAATATGAGAGGTGAGTTCAATGGTCTTAAGGTACTTATTTTAAAAGAGAATGAGAGTGTTTTTTTATGTACATTGTTTTGCTCATCAACTGAAATTAGCTCTTGTAGCTGTGGCAAAAAATCATACAGGTATTACTGGTATTTTTTTATTGGATTACTTATGTGGTAAATGTTATAGGATCATCTGCTAAACGCCATGATATTCTACGAGAAAAACAAGCAGCTAAAGGTTTTGAAGCATTAGAAAATAATGAACTTTCAAGCGGTTAGGGTTTAAATCAAGAAACTAGTCTTCAAAGAGCAAGTGATACACGTTGGGGTTCACATTACAATACTATAATCCGAATTATTTCCATGTTCTCATCTATTGTGGAAGTACTTAAGATTTTAATAGAGAATGAGTCGAATCAAGAGCAAAAATAGGAAGCAAAGATTTTATTGAATTCGATAGAAACATTTGATTTTATTTTTGGTCTGTATTTGATGAAAACAATATTGGGAGTCACAAATGAGTTGTCACAAATATTACAGAAGAAAGATCAAGATATTGTGAATGCCATGAACTTGGTACAAACAAGGAACAACTTCAAACAATGAGAGATGATGGGTGGGATTCTTGTCTAAGTTAGGTTTCTTCCTTTTGTGTAAAGCATAGAATCAGAGTTGTTAACATGGATGATATGTTTATACCTCAAGGTAGATCAAGGCGTAAAACTCAAGAGATCAAAAATATGCATCATTATCGAGTTGACTTATTTTGTGTTGTGATAGATATGCAACTTCAAGAGTTAAATATTCGTTTTCCAGAGATGAATACTAAGTTACTTCTTTGTGTTGCATATCTTAGTCCAAGAGATCAATTTAATGCATTCAACAATTATAAATTGATTCAGCTTGCTCAATTTTATTCGAGTGACTATTTTCCTATTAAGCTCTTGGCACTTGAAGATCAACTTGATAATTATATTGCATACATGCCCTCTAGTATTGAATTTTCAGAATTAAATGGCCTTACTGAATTAGCACGAAAAATGGTTGAGAAAATTTTCCATTAGTTTACTTGCTCTTGACATTGGCATTACCACCACCTGTTGCAACTGCTACAATAGAAAGACTGTGTTCTACTATGAATATTATGAAGACGGACCTACATAATTGAAATATACAAACGTAGTTAAATTGCCTTAAGCATACCTAGGGGTGAATAGGTTTTTACACCTTTTTCAATCCCTTGAAACAAACACATGTTTGTTCCTCAAGATAGTTTACATTACAACACATAAACCATACATACAAGTATAGACAAGATAAGCATGTGATCATTAAAGCATTGTCTATACATCAACAAGAAGCAAAAGGAAGAATAACATTAAAACTCAACAAAAAGAAAACTTGTATTTCCGATAGTGTCCAATATGTTACAAGTATCAATCAAAGAATAACTATACACAAAAATATCAATGTACTAAAGAATTACATATACAACTATGATCAAAATGATTTGCTTACATATCACACTTAATAAAATCTTGTTTCAAAATATATCACAAGTGAATATTGTGCAACAAGATTAAAACATACACATATACAAATATGAAAGAGAAAGATAGAAAGAAATTTTTTTTTTTTTTTTTTTTTTGAAAAGCAACTATATTGAAAAGGCAAAAAGCCAAGCAAAACAGAGGAACAAAAAAAAAAAAACAAAGAACAGCCAAAGAGAGCAACATCAAAGAGCTGCGACAAGGCTAATCAGCCCACAAAACTATGTCGCTGCACTTTGAACGCAGCAACACAACAACACAAGAAAGAAGACGCAAAAAACACAAGCCAAAACCCAACACACCCACATCCAAACAGGCCAAAACAAAAGAAAAAAAACCCCAATAACACGCCTCCGTAGAACGCAACACAGGAACCGCAAGCAACAAGCACGAAGGGACACCCAACATCAAGGGATGCTCCAGGTCACCGAATCCACCCCTCCACTAGAACTATTCTTAGCTAGAACATCTGCCATCGAATTGGAGGCCCTGTGAATGAAAGAGATGCGAGTTTGGCCCATTTTAATGAGATTGTACCTAATGATAGACACCATATGCATAAGATCGGCCCTGACAAGACTGCTACCATTAATCCAACACACGGCCTCTCTCGAGTTGCTACAGACAGTTATATCTCTGTTGGAAACCACCGAATTCGAAACACATAAATCAATAGCTTTAGCTATAGCTAGAATTTCCGTCGAAATAGCATCTTAGACACCCACATTTGTAGAAAAAAGACAAAGGATTATGCCTGAATGATCCTTTAGGATTCCGCCAATACCTGCCTGTCCAGAGGAGCCTCTCGAAGACCTGTACACGTTGAACAAAAGAGAACCACTGGTTGAAGGTCTCCGAGCTTGAAAGGACTGAAACTTACTTCTACTGGCCTCAACACAACAATCTCTAATGTTCAGCATCATGTGAGAAATAGAATCTGCTGAACCACCACCATAGTACTTGAACCACCAAGCTACTTTAAACTTCACCATGTCCGTAGCCTGACTCAAGCAAGCCACGCCATTGTTGAAGACCTTGCTATTCCTATATTCCTATATTGTCCAAACTACCACAAAGAACAAAGACCGCCATGCTCTCTCATACTTTTTCGAAGGACACAACCTACACCAACCTTCCCACCAGTCAAGGATCGAAGAGGATGGGCAACAACTCACTTCCCACCAAGACATACATCTAATCCACAGACACCAGGACCATTTACACTTAAGAAACAAATGGTTAATCGACTCCACTTCCTCGAGACATAAGGGACAGTCAAGGTTTGAATCAGCTGCAGCCCTAAAATTACTAATAACATTTCTAACCAGGACCCTCCCATGGAGTAATTGCCAAACAAAGATTTCAATTTTTGGTGGACACAAACCTTGCCAAATCTCTTTGAATCCTCTGTTAACAACCAATTGGTTCTTATCTAAATGCTGCCAAAATGACTTGACAGTGAAGGATCCAGACGAATCAAAAATCCAACCAATAGAATCATGAGCCTCATTTTGAACTCTGATGTTGTTTAGATAAAGAAGAAATTCATCACATTGCTGCACCTCCCAGTTAAAAATAGGCTTCCTTAGCTTCACGTCCCACTCACAAACATCTTCCACCCATCTCCCGAAATTCCTCACACAACCCATTTTATCAAAGGCTAAAGAAAAGATCCTAGGGAAAGCTTCCATAAGGGTTCAGCCTTTCTTTTTTAAGTCAGACCAAAGCTTAACTCTTTCCCCTCTCCCTACATGAATCACCAGGCCTTCCTGAAGAAGATCTCCACACTATGTGTTCTATTGAAAAAGCCCTGCAATGGTCTTAACAAATGAAGAGGTTTTGGGACTGCAACTCCAATCCCATCGGAGAAGCCTAGGCGAGACTTCGTATTTGGCACAAACAATCCTTTTCCATAAAGAATCTTCCTCCAACCCGAACCTCCACACCCATTTATTCAAAAGACCTTTATTCTTGTTTAAAATAGATCCAATGCCTAAGCCTTCTTTTTCTTTACTCTTGCACAACTTATCCCATTTAACGGCATGTATTTTCTTCTTATCCAATCTATTGCCCCAAAAAAATTCCGTTAGTGCCTTTCCAACTTATTAGCCACCCAAATAGGCATCTTGAAAATTGACATAAAGTAAGTTAAGATGCTTGCCAAAACCGCTTTAATAAGGACAAGCCTACCCCTTTTATTGAGGAACTTTTTCTTCCAAGGGGCGAGCTTATTCTCATTACGTTGAATCAAATCCATCCAAAAAGATTTTAAACTCGGTCGTCCTCCCAACGGAAGGCCTAAATACTCCATGGGTAAGGAAGCATTCGGGCATCTGAATAGAGCACCCCAATTTAACACCTTCCCCCTCGTCTTACCCACTTTCGCCACACTACTCTTATTGAAATTAATCCTCAACCCTAACGCTAATTCAAAACATCTGAGAATACGCCTGGCATTTTGAATGTAGTCCACTCTAGGTTGGAAAAAGAAGATAGTATCATCAGCAAATTAAAGGTTAGAGACATGGATACCTTCCGAACCAAAGACCACACCTTTTATGAACTCCAAATCAGTTGCTTTCCTGAAAAGCGCACTCAATCCCTCTACAGCCACATTGAAAAGGAATGGGGAGAGGGGATCTCCTTGTCTTAACCCCCTCTCCATGCCGAACTCCGGGGTCGGACTGCCATTAACCAATACTGAGATTCTCGGAGACGAAATACAACTCGACACCCATTGTCTCCATTTTCTCCCAAAACCCATTTCTCTCATCATATCATCTAGAAAACTATGACTTAGACAATCATAGGCCTTTTCAAAATCAATTTTGACCAAAAGACCTCCATTTGAACCACTCTTCCAGTGATGTATTATCTCTTTAGTAATAACAAAACTGTCAAGAATCTGTCTCCGACTCACAAACGTCATTTGAGTCTTCCCGATCACATAATTGATCCCTCTCTTCATACGATTGGCCAAGACTTTAGCTAGGACTTTGTACAAAGAACTGACTAGATTAATAGGTTTGAAGTCCGACAAGGAAGTCAATTTGACTTTCTTTGGAATTAGGGCAATAAATGTTTTGTTTAACTCCTTTATAATAGAACCATCCCGGTAAAATTCCTCCAAAAAACTCATAAAGTCCCCCTGAATAACATTCAAGTTGTCTTTAATAAACTTCAGATTGAATCCATCCGGACTTGGAGCCTTATTACCATCACAACTGTCTAACGCCAAACGAACTTCATCTACGGAAAACACCTCTTCTAACGAAGCTCTTTCAGGAACCGTCAATCTCTTGAGAGGCAATCCATCAATTTTCGGACGAGACCACCCCACTTCCTTATAAATATTCTTAAAGAAATCTGTCACCCCTTCCTTAATATCTTCCGGTTTAACTTTGACAACACCATTAATGGAAATTTCTTCTATAGAGTTATTATGATGCCTACCATTAGCAACGCAGTGGAAAAACCTCGTGTTCCTGTCACCTTCAAGAAGCCATTTAACTCTTGACTTTTGCCTCTGAGCTTGTTCCTCATGTCTTATGATCTTCCATAATTCAGAAACAAGGTTCATCCTTTCCTTTCTAGCCGATTCAGACCATCCAGATACTACTGCCGTCTTATCCAAGACAGCCAGTTTCTCCTCTACCATCTTGGAGGCATTTGAATCCTTGCTATTCATACATGCCTATCTCTTAATTTTCACCTTAGCCATTTTTAGTTTTGCCCTCAAACCAAAACTCTTCGAACCTGACAATTTGGTACCAGCCCAAGTACTTTTTACATCCTCCATCAACTCCTTAGATTTCAACCAATTGTTGAAGAACCTAAAAGGTCTAGGGCCCCAAAAAACCGAACCAGTGCCTAAAGAGATAGCACTATGATCAGGAATGGAACGCGAAAGGCCGGATTGAGCCAAATTAGGAAACCAAGTTAAAATAATTGGAGAAACTAGGAACATATCAAGTCTTACCCATCAGTCATTTTCCCTATTGTCAGACCAAGTAAATTGAATTCCCCATAACGGAATATCCACAACATGCACTTGAAGCATAAAATTATTGATGACATCTCGTTGAATTTATGTTAAACACCCCTCCCATTCATTCCTCAGCCCTTAGCACCGTGTTGAAGTCACCCCTAATGCACTAAGGAGCCTGAAAACATTGCTGCTTACTACATATAAAATTCCAGAACTTACTTCTATTTTTTTCCCCATTCGGAGCATACACATTGAAAAACACAACTTCCTTGTTTAACTTATTAAGAACCCCCAAAAGGATAATGCAACTCTTATTCAAAATACAATCGGTGACAGTAATCTCTCCCTCATTCCATAAAGTTAGCAACCCTCCGGCTAATCCCGTCGAATCCACTCCAACACCTTTAGAGAGCAAGGAGCCTCCAATGCTAGATAAAATACCACTATCATACCCATTCAATTTAGTTTTCTGAATGAAAAAGATACCAGGTTTGTGATAAAGCACTATTTTACAAACCTTCCTTCTCTTCTCCAGCTTACCAAGACCTTTAACATTCCAAGACAAACTTAACATCTACACAAAAGAGACCCAAACCGACCAAAAAACAAACAGGCTTTATGATGCTTTTCTAACCATATCCTTCTATTCCAACTCAGACAATCTCACAATTATCTCCTACTCAATTCCATTGAAGTTGAATCCCAGAGCCATACCTGTCTCCAAAATCTTAGATACTTTGTCCCCCAAATCCCAACCCTTGGCAGAACCCTTCGCTGCACCACTATTGTCACTAATAACCTGATTGTCAGATTGAAAACAACCATTATGTTGACTAATTTTTGTGAGTATTCCATAAGCTACACCTTTCTCAATCACCCTAGCTAGTTCAACTTCCAAATTCCAAACCATTCTCTTTTTAGATTCTCGAGAGGAACATTACCACAATCATTGGTCGGAGGCCTTGACCTTCTAGTTGTCATAGGATGAGTTTTGATAGACTGTACAATGCCTTTTCTTTTTTGCTTTCCTTGTGGTTGTTAAATGAGAATCTGTGACAAGTTGTGCTTCCAATGTTGCTCTGTTAGTTTTGATGCCGTGTATCACATTCATTGCTTCATCTCTGTCTAACTCGCCACTTTCTTGTATCAAAATTACTTTATCTAAATTATTGGGAACCTCTCTCCGAGCCCAAAGATCCACACACAAGTTAAGACCTGGCTTCCCTATTGATAACTCATTTGTTTTCTCTAAATCCACACCTTTGGAGTCCTCTTCTGATTGAGAAGCTTTTAAATCACTGAACTCATTGCCAGGACACTTACTACTTTTTGTTAGGTTGACATGGGTAACTTCTACTGAGTCCGACCCATCTGTCCACTAGGCTCTCAACACTCCTACCTCCTTAGCAGATTGATCTGTAGTAGCTTGAGTGTCTATATAATTGGTGGGATTTAACTGATATAGGCCCATCTCAGACTGTCCATGTATCGAACTTACAGGCCCAACCCCATCCTGATTAGAAAATTGTTTCTTGATAGAGCACTCACCTCTTACTAGGTAGAAATTTGGGAGGCCTCCCCTGTCAGACTCAGTGTCTGATGTACTAGAGTTACTGCTCAAAGACTGATGCGTAGGTCTAAACTTCCCAATTTTCGTTCCTACATTAGTGGTGGATTCCACCTAGATTTTGATTTCGATTTCGAAGCCTAACAACTCTTGCCTTTGTCCAAATCAAACCTTTTCCCACTGACTTTCTCTTCCCTTGTGACCAACTTTCCAGAATAGTGGGTAGATGACCCCTTAGCTTTCCCCCTCTAATGTGGTCTACTATCTGACAACTTCATCCTAGGCTTCTCTTTGCCCATCTGAAATGTCCTGCCTCTTTGACAAAACTTGTCACTGTCATTCAGGTCCCTATTTTCGCTGAGCGTTGTAGACCTATCACCATCTTGGTTTGAATTTAGATTTGAAATGATCTTCGATTTCAAACCTAGGTGCTAAACTATCCATTGAATAGAAACCGGCTCCGGCGATTCCACTAATCTAATCGAAAAACATTTGTCACCTACCCTGACCTTCATCGCTCTTGCTGCTTGAGACTCATGTGGACCAAGAACCAGAATTCGACCCATATCCATTCTTCCTCTATTCATAGTATCTTCATCGACCCAGATAGTTTCCCCCATGTGATCTCTTACCATAGAGAAGAAAGCTTTGAACTAGCAATGTAAAGGAACCCCAAACACTTCTATCCACCTTAATCTTTTTGTTGGGATTGGTAGGTCTCTCCACTTGGACATTGATGAAAAGTTATCCTTAAAAAAAAAACTATTACGAATAAATCCATCTCTCTCTACTTCTGATTCAAAGGACCAAGCTATCCTTTTGCCCTCTAAGAAAGTAGAGGAGAACACAAATCCTCTATCTCTCAACTTGGAATTAGTGGAATGAAAATTAGAGAAGTCTTTCATCACTCATATCGCACTTCTTGCCAACCACTCATTTTCTCCTTGCTGAACTTTCCAGAACATATCAAACTTCTTAAGATGAGAGCTGACCTTAACCTTATTGCTATCTTCTTTAACCATTTCCATAAAGGATTGAGCCCCTCTGAAGTTATTGATCTTTCCTTTAACATTTCCTTCATCCCCTTCTTCATACCTTTGTCTGACATAATAATTGCTGTTCCATCTTGTTGAGATAGAAAGAATTGACACAAGAGATTTTTTAACGTGGTAAAACCTCCAAGGAGGAAACATCCACAGGTTGAACTACAACCATTGTGTACTATATATATTGGATGATAGATTAGAAATTCCTCAAAAGTGACCAACCTATGATCTACTCTCTATTGGAGTCTATGTCTACCCAATCCCTATTAGCAGATTAGAAATTCCTCAAAAGTGTAGAACCACAATATATTGGAGTTTATGTTTACACAACATAGTTGGAAGATTAGAAATTCCTCAATAGTGCATACACATCCTATGTACCACCCTCTATTGGAGTCTATGTCTATCCAAATGCCCGAGCCTACCAATATTGTAGCCAACTCCCTATCCAATGCACTCATGCCTCTAGAGAGCCTCCCATGCATAGCTATCCGGACCTTCCCAATCCTATCCATGACTTCTTACTTGGTTATCCGGACCTCTTGTCCTAACCAAGACTTCCTTGTTTGACTATCCAGACCTCTTGTCCTAGTCAAGACTTTTTGCATGGTTATCCGGACCACATGTTCTAACCAAGACTTGATGCATTTTACAAGGACTTCCTAGTGTGATCAATGAATGCAAATGATGCAAACAAGCAATTCAACATAGAACATGTGATCAATACATTCCATGTAAACTAGACTTAATCATGTGAGAACACAAGTCAAAATAGTCTAGATACAAAACTTGAATTAAAACTTAGAGCATGTGAAAACACCTAACACATATGGCTCTTAGTTTCATTCACAAATCTAACACTTGAATAAATCATATACATGAAGCACATATTCAAGATATTAGAAACATACACTAAAAATACTAGAATCACAAAATATGTTCAATGAATATTCTAGCCAACATTTAGAGCAAGGATATAATGAATAATCAATTAAATCCTAATAGGCTCTAAATACAAAATAAAATATGCTAATTCTAGATTTATTCAATTAAAGGATCCAAGCACATGCCAAGGTTATTGATCATAAAATGAATCAATCAAATCACAAATAACCATAGATATCAAACTAATCACAATACAACTCTCAAACATGTGAAAACTAGAATCCTAGAAAACTAGTTCACATTTGTCTCTAATTAGACTTGATTAGGTTTGATTATGAAGCTATCTTTCTCAACAGCATTCATCATACATACACATACATATAGAAGAAGAAAACCCAAGGTAATTGAAGGTTTAAAAAGAAGAAAACATAAAGATTAGTCAAATACCTATGATTCACGAGCTGGTTCGGTTTTGAAGGTAGAACCACCACAAAACTTGATCAAACAGCTGCAAACTCACTTGAAAAAGGTAGAGGACTTGATTATGAAGATTCTCCAACTTGAATCACTAAATTCGGAGTCCGAATAAGAAAGTTATGGTGTTTGGAAGGTTAGAAAGTTTGGAGAGAAAATTATGCACATAATGTTTTCAATTTTTCTTCTTCCAATGAAAATGGGAGGGAAATGAGAACTTAAAAGAGATGAAAGAGAGGGAAGTAAGTGACCAATGGAGGGTGGCCACATCACCTGCCCATGAGAGGCATGTGAGCCTCACGGGGCAGAGGGGTTGCTGGCCTGTGAGCCTCACGTGCTCCTTATGGCCACACCCCAAAATGGCCTTTGGCCATTTCATGCCTCCATTGCGCTCCTCTCGTGTTCTTCAGCCGTATTCGGGTATCCGAACTCCGAATTCGAACATGTTCAAGTCCAAAAAAAAAAAAAAAAACACAAAGTCACACAAATATGCCATTTCCTAGAGATAGTCATAGAATATGCAATTTCACAATGTTTGGTAAATTAAATCTAATGCATATGCATACTTCAACAAGTGTGTGAATGTATTATACCAATGGTGTACAACTATGAAGGGACACATATGAATGCCATGTGTGTGTGTGCCTATGCCTTACAAGAGGAATTTGGTCTAATATACCTTTAATGAACAATGTAGCTTATTCTTCTTTGAAGACACCATCTTGCATGAAAAGTTGCCAAGTCTTCCTTGAAGCTTGAATCATCATCAATCTAAGACAACTAAACAATACAAGAGAAACAACGTTTTGATATGGAATTCATGCCAACACAAACCAAAATCCTAACAGTAATCGAATGGGAGATGAGTGGTTCAATGATAGCTTGTTTGTGTATGTAAAGAAAGATATTTTTGACACAATTGATAGGGAGACTATTATGCAACGATTTCGAAATATGAAGCCCCGTCGAGAAAAATTGTAACTTTGCATAGATTGTTTTTTTTTTTTTTTTTTATGTTTTTTTTTTTAATGTTGCTTTTCTTGTTTTCATTTTTTTTTAGTGTAAGACTATTCATCTTGATTAGATATTCTATTTGTTTTATATTAGCTAAATTTTATTATATAATCATTAAATTTTTTTTTTTTTTTTTTTTTTTTGTGAAATCAGCTCTTTGTGTTATTCATTCTGTGGCTAGGGCGGAGGGTGAGAGGTTGGCGAGCCTTATAGGGGTTAAGTGGGTGAAATGCCATGAGAATTACCTTGGTTTGCCTAGCTTCGCAAGTAGGGACAAAAAGCAGCTGTTCGCAGGGATTAAGGAGTGGGTTTGGATAAAGTTAAAGGGTGGAGAGATAAACTGTTGTCTATTGGGGGAAAAGAGATTCTTATGAAAGCGGTCATCCAAGCTATCATAATGTATACGATGGGTTTGTTTCAGCTTCCTAAGGGGATCATTTATGACATTCATAAAATGTGTGCTTGCTTTTGGTCGGGTAGCTCGGCTGTTAAGAGGAAAATCCACTAGGGATCTTAGGGAAAGCTGTGTGTGAGTAAAGACGAGGTTGGATTGGGTTTCCGTGACCTTGGGATCTTTAATAGAGCCCTCTTGGCTAAACAGGGTTGGCATTTGATTGTCAAACCTCAGTCCTTGGTTGCAAGAATTCTCAAAAGTTGTTACTTCTAGATTCTTCTTTTCTAGAGGCTGAAGATTGTGGTTCTAGCTCATTGATCTGGAAAAGTATTTTATGGGGCCGTGATATCCTCTCGGCAGGGACACGTTGGCGTATTGGGAATGGAAAGTCTGTTACCATTTATGAGGACCGCTGGCTCCCAAAACCCTCAACTTTCAAGGTGGTCACCCCTCTGGTTTTTGGTGATCATGTTTGTTAGCAATTCCAGACCATAAACATCCATAAAACATCAACCCATAATCAAAAGAGAAAACATAGAAGTTCTTAGATGTGTGTGAGCTGAAACATACGCAGCACACAATTAACTTTCATTAAAATATTATACATAAATACATGAGTGAAAACAACTAAGCATAGGGCTGTCAAAAACAGAAAACCTCACCTAACACCACAAACATTGGTAATTGAAACAAGTTAGCTAAAACTAATACAACTTAAATCATTGGAAGCTAACTAAATACATTGCAAACTAACTAAACAAAAGCCATAACATAACTAATAAACTATAAACCGAAAATTAACAATACAGCAAGCATCAGTGCAGCAGCTTGCACCATAAGAAGACAACATCTAATGAACACAATTAGTCCCAGAAAACAGCAACAGATTTGGAGTCTCTTAGAAAACTTTTAATCTTCAACACTCCTCCTTAAAAATTTTCTTGGAGACTCCAAGCTTTGCCCTTAAGACATTAAATTGACCATAGCCAAGTGCTTTAGTGAGTATATCAGCCACTTGTTCCTCAGTTTTGCAATGAACCAATTTCACTTCTCCATCTCTTTCAGCCTCTCGTACGGCATAGAACTTCACATTGACATGCTTGGTTCTTCCATGTTGAACAGGATTTTTTGCCATCGAAATAGCTGAAATATTATCACACCATAATACAGTAGGCTTAGCTTGAATAAAGTTTAAATCAGCAAGGACCTTTCGGATCCAAATTGCTTGGTTAGTTGCTGCTGCTGCAGCTACATATTCTGCCTCTGCTGTTGACTGTGCCACAACTTCTTGCTTCTTGGAATTCCAGGAGAATGCTCCACTTCCAAGAGAAAAAATGTACCCAGTCGTGCTTTTAGAATCATCAAGAGACCCTGCCCAGTCACTGTCCACATATCCAATCAATTCTCCATCAGATTTTTCATACCAAATGCCTAAGTCTAAAGTCCCTTTCAAGTATCTCAAGATCCTCGTCCCAACTCCAAAGTGAGTAAGGCTGGGAGAGTGCATAAATCTTGAAAGAAGACCAGAAGGATACATCAAGTCAGGTCTAGTTGCTGTCAAATACAATAGACTGCTAACTAGACTTCTGTAATTTGATTCATCAGCCTTTGCATCACCATCTGACTTGGTGAGTTTTTCATTGATTGCAAGAGGTGTTGAAACAGGCTTGCAGCTTTCCATCTTGAACTTCCTCAATACATCCATAGCATACTTCCTTTGTGACAGAAAAATGCCATCATTGAGTTGATGCACTTCCATTCCAAGGAAGTAATTCATCACACCTAAATCTGTCATCTCAAATTCCTTGAGCATACTTTCTTTAAACTTGATAATACCATCATCATTATTACCAGTAACCAGTAAGTCATCAACATACAAGGAGACAATGATCTTGCTGCCATTTCCATCAGTTTTAACATACAAGGTAGCTTCATTTTGACTCCTTTTGAAACCATTTTGCAGAAAATAAGTATCAACTCTGCTATACCAGGCCCTTGGGGCCTGCTTCAAACCATATAAGGCTTTGTGAAGCCTATAAACATCACTTTCATGCCTAGAAATAACATACCCTGGTGGCTGCTCCACATAAATTTTTTCTTGTAGATTTCCATTGAGGAATGCTGACTTGACATCAAAATGATACAATCTCCATTCATGTTGAGCAGACAAGGCAGCAAGCAACCTGATTGTTTCATGTCTTGCCACAGGAGCAAAAGTGTCTCCAAAATCAACTCCTGCAACTTGTGAATACCTTTTTACCACTAGCCTAGCTTTGTACTTGTTTATAGAACCATTTGGATTCAATTTGGTTCTATAAACCCATTTAACACCAATAATCTTTATGTTACTTGGTCTAGGAACCAGCTGCCATGTTTCATTTTTTGCAATCATTTTCAACTCCTCCTGCATTGCAATCCTCCATTTATCCATCTTTGAAGCTTCCTCATAGCTGGAAGGTTCATTCACCATAACATTACATCTCTCATAAATCACTGCTAAGGATTTTGTCTTCAAAACAGGAGAATCAAACTCAGCTATCAAATCATCATCATGTGAATTCTGGTCATTTTGTTCAGCTTGTATAGGCTTCATCTCAAGCTGAATCTCTTTGCTATCTCTCTGCACTTGCTTGTTTTCCCAATTCCAGTGAGCTCATTCATCAAACTACACATCTCTACTTACCAAAATGTTCTTGGTTTGAACATTATACACCCTATAACCTTTTGAACTCACTGCATAACCAATGAAAATTCCCAATTAAGCATTTTCATCAAGTTTTGTTCTCTTCACATCAGCTACATGAGTGTAGCAAATTGAACCAAAAACCTTGATATGCTTCATTGAGGGTTTTAGACCAGTCCAAGCCTCCAATGGTGTCATGCCTTGAACAGCTTTGGTGGCAAGCCTATTCAAGATATATACTGATGTATGGACAGCTTCTACCCAGAAGGACTTGGGCAATTTCTTCTCTGCAATCAAGCTTCTAGCCATCTCCATTACTGTTCTATTCTTTCTCTCTAAGACTCCATTTTGCTGTGGAGTATAAGGAACAGTGAGTTGATGCTTGATTCCCATGTCTTCACAAAAGGCATTAAATCTGTTGGAGGTATACTCCCTGCCATTGTCTGATCTGAGCACTTTAAGCTTGCATCCACTTTCCATTTCAACCATACTTTTGAACTTCTTAAATACATCAAAAGTCTGAGCTTTGTTGGCCAAGAAATACACCCACATCATCCTTGTAAAGTCATCAATAAACAATAAAAAATACAGACTTTGATTCAAGGAGGGTATGCTCATTGGACCACATAAATCAGTGTGGACCAATTCTAGTTTATTTTTAGCTCTTGTTACATTTGTTGCTGGAAATGGCCTTCTATGCATTTTTCCATACTGACATGCATCACAAACATCTTCAATTCTACTAATTTCAGGTAAGCCTTCCACCATGTTATGTGTTTGTACATAAACCAGTGCATTTACATTGAAGTGGCCTAACCTTTTATGCCATATAATTGAATTATCATGCTTAGATAATAAGGCAGCATGCTTGACTTGTCTAAAATTGACTGGGAAGCTATTACCTAGCATTTTAATCCTAGCCACTTCTACATCATGACAATCAACAATAACACAACAATCATCTTTGAATGACAATGAGTATCCTCTCTTCAATAACTGAGCCACACTTAATAAGTTTTGATCTAAATCAGGTATGAGTAGCACATCATGAATAACTTTAGTACCTGAATTTGTGTAAATCAGAACATTTCCTCTTCCTGCAGCCTGTACCACATTACCATTGCCTAGCTTGACTCTTGTTCTATCAGTTCTGTCAAGAGAGGAAAATAAGCTTTCATCCTTGGCCATATGACTTGTACACCCACTGTCTACATACCACACTTCATTTGAGGCAACATTGCAAACCTGAGTCACCATGAACAGATGATCATCTGGGGTCTGTTCATCAGTGAAATTTGCTTGTTGTGCAAGCTGTTTTGTTTGCTGATTTGGCTTGGCTCTGCAATAGTTCTCTTTGTGTCCCCATTTCTTACAATAATTGCACTGAATTTGTGGCTTCCCTTTGTACCAACAATCTTTTGCAAGATGATTGGTTCTTTTACATGTAAAACAAGATGGAAACTTGTTCCTTGCACCAGCTTCTGCAGAGCTACTGTCAAGCTTTGCTTTTCTTTTTTTATCACCATTTCTAGGACCAGAACCTTGTTTTTTTTGGTCTTTTTTGAATGGTTGATTCCCTTTGTGTCTGGCTTAGAAAGCACCCTCCATTTCATCACTATTTTTTATAGCAAGCTTCTGCTCTTGGGCTTGCAGTTTGCTAACAATCTCAGAAACTGTCAAAGCCTTGAGATCACAAGACTCTTCGATAGCAGATACTTTTGCTTCAAATTTATCTGGTAAACTCACCAGCATCTTTTCCACAACTTTGTGGTCTTCAATAGTGTCACCATAGAGCCTCATTTGATTCACCAACTCTGACAGCTTTGATGAATAATCCTTGACAGTTTCTCCTTCTTTCATTCTTAACATTTCAAACTCTCTTTTGAGAGTCAGTAGCTTGACTGATCTCACCCTTTCATTGCCTTCGAACCTCTCTTTTAACTCATCCCATATCAACTTTGCAGTGTCAAGATGCATAATGCTTGTGAAGACTGAATCTGACAAGGCTGAATACAGACATGTAACAGCCTTGTCCCTCTTCATCTTTTCTTTTTCATGTTGTTTCATTTGAGCTATTGTTGGGTTAGCTCTTAGAGGAGGAACTTGCTTGTCTTCATTAGCATAATCCCATAAACCAAATGCTTTCATATATGACTTCATTTTGACAGTCCATATTTGATAATTTTCCCCAGAAAACTGAGGCACATGAAGGGTAGCATTGCTTGATGCAGCCATGCTTTCACTCATATGTGTTTGTCTCTCACTCTCAAGTGTTTAGACCTCACTAAACTCTCAAAGGAATAGAAAACAAACCTCACAGACCCTTAAAGAAGAAAGCTCTGATACCACTGTTAGCAATTCGAGACCATAAACATCCATAAAACATCAACCCATAATCAAAAGAGAAAACATAGAAGTTCTTAGATGTGTGTGAGCTGAAACATACGCAGCACACAATTAACTTTCATTAAAATATTATATATAAATACATGAGTGAAAACAGCTAAGCATGGCTGTCAAAAACAGAAAACCTCACCTAACACCACAAACATTGGTAATTGAAACAAGTTAGCTAAAACTAATACAACTTAAATCATTGGAAGCTAACTAAATACATTGCAAACTAACTAAACAAAAGCCATAACATAACTAATAAACTATAAACCGAAAATTAACAATACAGCAAGCATCAGTGCAGCAGCTTGTACCACAAGAAGACAACATCCAATGAACACAATTAGTCCCAGAAAACAGCAACAGATTTGGAGTCTCTTATAAAACTTTTAATCTTCAACAATGTTACTGTTAGCAGACTAATTGGGCCTTCGGGGGGTTGGAATGTCCCATTGGTCCGTTCTTCTTTCCTGGATGAGGATGCGGCTGCCATCTTGAGTCTTCCCACTGGTTCCCACCTGTCAGCGGATTCAATTATTTGGCACTTTGAGAAATCTGGGACTTACTCTGTTCGGAGTGGGTATAGAGTTGGTAGGAGCATGTCTGCTCAGGCTAGTTATGCTGATTCAAGTGGTTTAGAGGCGTGGTGGAAATTACTGTGGAGGCTCAAGGTGCCTATAAAGGTCCGTATTTTTATCTGGAAAGCCTGTCATCACTGGCTGCCTTCTATGGTTAATTTGGCAAAGAGGAAAGTGCCTATCGAGGTTTGGTGCCCAGTCTGCTCAAGGAAGCCGGAATCTATTGTCCATGCTCTTTGGGGTTGTTCTAAGCTGAAAAACACTTGGTCTAATTGCTATTTCTTGCAAAATCTGAAGTGGGAGGATCAGGTCCACTTTCAAGATCTTATCCTCTTTTGATCTCGTATCCTGGTGCAAGAAGAATTGGAGCTACTTTGTATTATTTTCTGGCGTATTTGGTGGCGTAGGAATCAATTAGTTCATCATTCTAAGCTGTGCTGTGATGAGAATATTTTTGAGTGGGCCTCTACTTACCTGGAAGATTTTCGGTCTGCAAACTGTCCAGGTATTATTGTCCCTCCTGTTAAGAATAATTCCCCTGTTGTGTGGTGCTGTCCGCCTCGGGGATTCTTTAAGATCAATACTGATGCAGCTGTGTGTAAAAATCGTGGTAGAATTGGCTTTGGTATTATCATCAGGAACGATGAGGGGGCTGTTATGGGTTCTTCGATGCAGTGGATTTCTGGCTGTGTCTCCCCCCTTATTGCGGAAGCCATGGCTTTGATTAGAGGTATCCAGTTCGCTGTTAATTCTGGTTGTGTGCCTGCGGTGGTTGAGTCTGACGCCAAAGCTGTTGCCGATCTTGTTAATCAGGGGTGTGCCACTCTTGCTGATGTTGGTGTCTTGGTTGATGACATTTTATCTTTTGTTAGGAGTTTTCCTTTATCTATTTCCTTTGTTCCTAGGAAGGCCAATGTGGTGGCCCATAATCTGGCTAAGATGGCTTTGTCCTCTGGTGAGGATTGTGTCTTTCTTTCAAATTGTCCTCCCTCTGTGGAGCATTTTGTCCTTGCTGATTGCCCAGGCTTGTTTGTTCATTTTTGATTTATGAATTTTCTCTTTAAAAAAAAATCATTAATTTTTTTTTTTATATATTAATACTCATTTTATTTTGGTCTTAATTTTTCAATATTTTTATTACTTTGTTCAAGTGCCCTATCTGAATAAAATTCCTGGGTTCACCACTGTTTGTAATAAATACATTTTGGACACAAATTAGGTTGTTTGTAATGTGTGAAATCTACCGGTGGTACGAATGTAATTTCTATATTTGCTTTCATGACCATTTTATTTGCTTAAGTGAATGCACAATTCACAAAAGACGAAAAAAAAATGATCGAATTATATTAATTTACAAGGAAATTAAATCCAACCTACAATGGGTGTTTTTTCTACTGTATTGGACTTTGGTAACTAATATGGATCAAGATGAATACCACAGTGAAGATGGGTGATGGAATATGTTTAGATCGAGATGACATGGTAAAGGTACGTAGTGACGTAGTGTGAAGGTAAAATCATGTGAAAATAACAACAACAAAAATGTTTTGTAGAACTATGTTCATGAATTTGATACAAATTTACTGAGTGTTAGGAAATATTTATTGGAAGGATTTTCTATTGTTTTTTGAAAATTTGGCATGTTTTGTATACCAGAAGGATTTATTGATAAAATTCATATGGCCAAAAATAAATGTATACCATGATAAGCCTGAACATCCCTTTTTACAACGAAGATGGAAGACATATTGAGAATTATCTTATCACATTATTTCCACCATGTCCACTCACATTTTCAAATCAAATATATGTTTTTTCTTTCATCAAAATTCCTCTACTTCTATTACTGTGTTAAGGTTGGAAATTGGAATGAATCGAAATGGTGTATTGGACTAAATTTAATCCATATTATATTATGTCTACAATAATTTATCAAAACTTATAAGATTTGGTGTTTTAACATTTTTCTTTATTAGTTATTTTGCTCGAGTTATCAGTTACGAGTAGTGTTTCATTATTACTTGTAAAATACACTTGACTGCACTAAAAAACCACATATACCATAACCATAGTTTGATCTCTTATGTATCTTGTCTGCTGAGAATTCTTTCTGTCAAACAAAAAAAAAATCATATCTTCAATAGAAGGCATTAATTTCTGATTAAAAGGAAAAAAATAAATAAAAGAGAAATCAATTGTGTTTTATACGGCCATTGGAAATCTATAAGCCTCACTATTCAGTATTCACCACAATGAAATTGGGTTGTAGGGACGAAATTTTCAGAGACTAATAAAATTTGTTCCAATAGGATGGTCTATTGGAACGCAATAAATATTCATCCCTAAAGACCGTAAACATGAGAGTATGAGAGACTTTTAGAGATGAAAAAAATTCATCATTAAAGAGTGTACACTTGACGAGACTTTTAGGGATGAAATTTTTTTGTCCCGATAAAATATTTATTGGAACGAAATAAATTATTCGACCCTAAAAAGTGCAAACAAGACAAGACTTTTAGGGACGAAAAAAATTTGTCCCAATAGGATGTCTATTGGGATGAAATAAATTATTCGTCCCAAAAATGTGTAAACCTGACGAGACTTTTAGAGATGAATAATTTATTTTGTCGTCTCAATAGAAATGTCTATTGGGACGACGAAATAAATTATTCATCCCAAAAGAGTGTAAACCTCACGAGACTTTTAGGGACGAATAATTTATTTCGTTGTCCTGAAAGAGGGCAAACATGACGAGACTTTTTGGGACGAAAAAAATCTGTTCCAATAAATTATTCTTGCGTGGAATAAAATCTACTTCTCAAGGGTTTTGGTCTACCCTAATGCTCTGATATATTATTCTCCCCTGTTATTGGATGACCTAGAGAGGTGTAGAAAATAGCGAGAGATCTTCTTCTTCTTATTGCTTTCACAGATAGTGGAATTGGTGAGAAATGTCACATTTTTAAACTGATTTGGTGACAATGTCACTGCTTTAATAAGTTAAGTTTAAAAGACACCTATTATGGTGAACAGACAAAAATACCCTTACTTTACACATTCTTTTCTTACTTTGAAGTTTTCTGAGATTTAAAACAGACCTCCAATGGATAATTAGTTTTGTGGCTCTACACAAACGCATTCGGGGCTCGAACACTTAATGAAAAGGCACGATTACTATACCATCGTGCCTTTTCATACACCAATCGTGCCTTTTCATGTATAAAAAGGCACGATTACTGTACAAAAAGGCTGGAAACTTTGTTCAAAAAGGCTCGAAATATTTTTTAATTTTTTAATCGAGCCTTTTGGAAAAGTTATCGAGCCTTTTGGAAAGGTTATCGAGCCTTTTGGAAAGGTTATCGAGCCTTTTAGAAAGGTTATCGAGCCTTTTCCAAAAAGGCTCGATAACCTTTCTAAAAGGCTCGATAACTTTTCCAAAAGGCTCGATAACCTTTCTAAAAGGCTCGAAATGATTTCGTGCCTTTTTGAAATATTTTCGTGCCTTTTTACACTGTCATCGTGCCTTTTGAAGTTGTTATCGAGCCTTTTGGAAAAGTTATCGAGCCTTTTAGAAAGGTTATCGAGCCTTTTCCAAAAAGGCTCGATAACTTTTCCAAAAGGCTCGATAACCTTTCTAAAAGGCTCGAAATGATTTCGTGCCTTTTTGAAATATTTTCGTGCCTTTTTACACTGTCATCGTGCCTTTTGAAGTTGTTATCGAGCCTTTTGGAAAAGTTATCGAGCCTTTTAGAAAGGTTATCGAGCCTTTTCCAAAAAGGCTCGATAACTTTTCCAAAAGGCTCGATAACCTTTCTAAAAGGCTCGAAATGATTTCGTGCCTTTTTGAAATATTTTCGTGCCTTTTTACACTGTCATCGTGCCTTTTGAAGTTGTTATCGAGCCTTTTGGAAAAGTTATCGAGCCTTTTAGAAAGGTTATCGAGCCTTTTCCAAAAAGGCTCGATAACCTTTCTAAAAGGCTCGATAACTTTTCCAAAAGGCTCGATAACCTTTCTAAAAGGCTCGAAATGATTTCGTGCCTTTTTAAAATATTTTCGTGCCTTTTTACACTGTCATCGTGCCTTTTGAAGTTGTTATCGAGCCTTTTGGAAAAGTTATCGAGCCTTTTGGAAAAGTTATCGAGACTTTTCCAAAAAGGCTCGATAACCTTTCTAAAAGGCTCGATAACTTTTCCAAAAGGCTCGATAACAACTTCAAAAGGCACGATGACAGTGTAAAAACGCACGAAAATATTTCAAAAAGGCACGAAATCATTTCGAGCCTTTTCCGAACTTTTTTCGAACCTTTTTCGAGCCTTTTGGTGAAGAAGGTTACTGTGGGGGGCAATTTTGTCCGTTCACCATAAATGGTGCCTTTTAAACTTAAGTTAGTAAGTTGGTGCCTGTTCCCAAAAAAAAGCCTCAAATAGTGCTATTTAATTTTTTAACCCTTCACAGATATACCCTTGCCAAACTTCGTCCGTAATTTGAAGTTTGATTGTAACGAGGTGATGACCTACCCTTGCTTTTCCCTCTTTACTTTATAAAGATCTAGAAAGTTTACATTTTGGTCAAGAGTGGTTTCCCCAGATCCCATTTAGGACATGGGCAAAATCAATCAATTGATTGAGATATATATATATATATATCACAATTTATGCTAAGTTTATTCTTCAGTCAACAATCAATGAACAGAGGAAACCAAAATTAAAATGAAACCAGTGTCATCAATGAATATTTAACAAAACATTTCAAGGCTGTGTCCATTAGCAATAACAAAAAATTCTACTTATAAAAGTTTAACACAATACACACACCAAAAGAAAAAACAAAACAAGTCCAACCAATATAAACAACATTAGTTTCACTCTGCCTTTAACCAACCAGTTGGGTTCAACGTCTTTCAATATATAAGATTCAATGTATTCAGTTTGGTAAGAGACTCAACTGAAGATGGTATTTCTTCTATTGCCGTCTCATTTAAATATAAGTACTTTAGTTCCCCGGAAATCTCTGGCAACTTGGTGATATTTGAACAACCCCAGAGAAGAAGTTCCGTAAGAGATGTTAAATTTCGAATGCTGCTTGGAAGATTCTTAAGCTTAGTGCAGTTTACCAGTTTTAGTACAACAAGTTTATTGAGACACCCGATTGCTGGGGGAATTTCTTCTATCGCTGTCTCACCTAAATGCAACTCTTTTATATTCCATGAAAGCTTGGGAAACTTAGTAAGGCTGCTGCAGCCATCAAGAACCATTATCTCTAGATTTGGAGCTGATGACAAATCCGGGGTTTCATTTAGATATCGGGAATGTCTGAGGTCAACTCGTCTTAAGTTCACATGATGCTGTAATGTTACAGAGAGAAAAGGCTTGAAAGAATAATCTTCTATAAACTTAATTTCAAATTTATTGAAAATAAGAAACATATATTAATGTTAAATGTACCTGAATTCCCTCCCAAAGATGTTCCATATTAAAGGCCTTGACAAGGTTCTCTGAATTAAATTTGGATGGCAGAGATCTCAGAGGGTATCTATGCCAAGAAATATATCTCAACTCATCAGAAAGAAATTCAAGGCCTTGACAAAGCTGCACTTTATCATCTTCTATGTAGCCTTTACAGTAATAGGAGCTATAGATTCTTAGAAGTCTAAGCTTATGCATTCTCTCGAAGGCATTGGAACTCAAATGCAGCCCTCTTATTTTTGACAAATCAAGGGATATGCTTTCAACTGCTTCAGTCCCCTAACAACAAAAGAGAGCGTAAGTCACATAAAAGCTGATGCAAATGACGAAGAACTTTGGTGCATTTGGAACCTACCATATTTTTCTTGAATAGGTTATAGATATCATGAGGCTCCCACAACCTGCTGCATTTGCCAGGCTCTTTGATGGACTCTTGACGAACAATACCCCAACCCATTTCTTGTATAAGATCATGCATAAGTAACCTATTTTCTATGATGACTACAAGGCACCTATCAATAAGAACACTTATTCCAATTTCTGTGGAAAGATCACATCCATCAAGTATAGTTGTTACACGAGCTCTATCCTCTCCTTTGAAGAAACATTCAATATCAAGAAATATTTCCTTCTCTTCGTCATCCAAACCATCATAGCTTATTCTCAACATATTCTGAATATCTATGTTCGGAATCTTTTCAAGCTTATTTAATGCACTTCTCCATTCTCCTTTACTCCTGCTATATAGAAAGCAACCCAAGACTTTAAGTGCTAATGGAATACCTTTAGCATAATATACCACTCGGTTTGACAGCTCCATATAATCATCCGGCGGATGGTTTTGTTTAAAAGCATTTAAACTAAAGAGTTGAAAAGTTTCATGGTAATTTAATTCCTCAAGGTCATATAATGCATCAACACAGGTCTTCAGAACTTGTTTATCTCTAGATGTTACAATAATTCTACTTCCAGGACCAAACCAACCACGATCTCCAGCTAAAAATTTTAATTGTTATGAGTTGTCTACATCATCAAGAACAAGGAGGACCTTTTTACAGCGAAGCCTGTTCTTTGTAAAAAGTGAGTCCTAATCTAGGAGTCCCTACATTAAGATTTCGATCCTCTAAATACATTCCAAACTAGATCCTCTTGTAAATGATTTAACCCAAATTTAGCCGAGTCTTCCCTAACATCTGCTACAAAGCAAGAACCCTCAAATTGATTGGAAATTTGGGCAAATATAGCTCTTGCAATGGTTGTTTTACCTATCCTACCCATGCCCCAAATTCCAATAATACGAACATCCACTGATCCAAGGCATAACAATGATTGAACTCTTTCTATGCGTGATTCTATTCCAATCAATCCATCCAAATCACTAGAGGATACATTATTTAATTTCTTGAGAACATCTTCAGCAATTTTCTCAACAAGTATAGACTCTGGACTGCAAACAATGCGAATAATAGCATGGAATGAGTCATGAAGAGATATATAGTTCAATTAGTTGACAGAATAAATGAAAAATGGATTCATGACATGTCTACTAATCATGAATGAAATGAAAGATAATCAAGTTCCATGGGAAAACAATAATTATGATTCCTTATCAATAAACGCGCTATCGGTATAAATACAGAGAAGAAGATCAGATCAAGTTAGAGTTAGTTACCCATTATGTTGGTCAAAATGCTACCCAGATAGATTGGCAACTTGGGTCAAAGCAGCCTTCCATCTTGAAATTTTGTCTTTTGTGATCTTGTTGAATCTTTTTTCATGTTTAGCAAAGGTTTCTCCATAACTCCCAATTTGTTTCCTCACATCAGATGGAATTACATGGAAGAAGTCCTGACCACGGTTCCGGTTCGGAACCGGCGGTCGGACCGGTTCGGTTCCTAATTTTTTTTTTTTAAATTAAAATAATTATTAGAAAAATTAAAAAACATATTAAATTAGTTTATTGGGCAACTAGAAATTAATAATAATAATAAATATGTGTGATAAACTAAAGTAAAAATTGAAATAAAACTAAAAAATTAAAAATTGGCTAGCATTGCACTTAATTTTTATCACAATTAAGTTATATACGTATGCTCGGTTTAGAGAAATCAAAGGCCACGTAGTTCTATACCTTTTATTCAAGGTTTGCTGTTGGAAGTTGGGACCCGGAAATGTAACTAATCGTTGCCAATGCCTTCCGTTCATGTGGTTTGGTCATTGCCGAAGAAATTTTATTCAAGGTTTGGTGTTGGAAGTTGGAACCCGGAAATGTAACTAATCGTTGCCAGTGCCTTCCGTTCCTATGGTTTAATCATTATCGGAGAAATCGTAAACTAATTTTTGATCGATTTCTTGTTGTTTGTATTGCGCCTTAGTCCAATCATCACAAACTTGGACTTGAATTGATTCTGGACTCATAACCGAACGTCTTTCGTCCAAAATATTCCCATAATGTCAAGTATGTAATCGTTTCGGGCGATTGAATTGCTATAATCGGTTCAATCAGAATTATCAAGAACAACAGTTTCAAGGCCAAAATCAGGGTCCAAACAATGGTCATTTGACAGCAATGGTAGCTTCACCTGATGTACTTACAGATGCTTCTCGGTATGTTGACTCAGGTGTGACTAATCATTGCACATCATCTACTAGTAATATGCAATCGAAGACCGATTATACATGGGTGGTGGCACAGGATTGAACATCTCCTGTGTTGGCAAATCTCAATTTTCCTCAAATCTTCCTACATTTTATCTTAAAGATATTTTGCACATACCAAATATTACCAAAATCTATTGAGTGTGTCCAAATTTGCTA
Source organism: Acer yangbiense (assembly GCA_008009225.1). Lineage (NCBI taxonomy): Eukaryota > Viridiplantae > Streptophyta > Magnoliopsida > Sapindales > Sapindaceae > Acer > Acer yangbiense. The sequence continues at coordinate 23,222,851 of CM017772.1, read as the reverse complement.
AAGATAATAATTGCTTCTTTGAGCTTCCTGTTTTGTGATGGATCGAGTATCCAAGCGAACTCTTCTCCAAGGTTCTAAGCAAGGTCTTTATATCTTTGATCTTCCTCTTCAAATCACAACTGTCTTTTTTCAGCTATGTCATTGTCTTCATGTAATTCTGAATAAAGACTCCATACTTGATGTTTGGCATAAGAGATTGGGACATCCTTCTCTTGACATTATCAAACAAGTATTGAATAAATGTAATGAGCACTCGTTTTGCAATGCTTGTCATTTAGGCAAATGTCATAGTTTGCCATTTCCTTCTTCTACAACAATGCATTCCAAGCCATTAGAATTGATTACTTCTGATGTTTGGGGACCTTCTCCTCAATTATCTTCAGCTGACTACAGATATTATGTCACTTTTGTGGATCATTACAGTAGATTTACTTGGTTGTACTTACTCAAATCCAAAGTTTATGTTGCTACAGTGTCCAGACTTTTCAAAGCTCAAGTTGAGCTTCACTTAAACCACAAAATCAAAACTCTTGAAACAGATTGTGGAAAAGAGTTTGTTGTTCTTAGTTCATTTCTTGAGTCTTGTGGCTTGTCCTTATATTCACCAACAAAATGGGTTGGTAGAACTAAAACACTGACAATTGATACCACTTTATCCTTTCTAGCACAAGCATCTTTTCCATTACATTTCTGGGATGAGGCTGTTATGGCAGCATGCTACCTCATCAATAGACTTCCAACTTCCATTCTTGGGTCATAAATCACCACATGAAGTCCTTTTTCAGACATTACCAGATTATACCAAACTCAAAGTCTTGGGTTGTTGTTGTTTTCCACACCTTAGACCTTACAACAAACAAAAATTTTCTTTTAGATCAAGTCCCTGCACCTTTATGGGTTATAGCAGCAAGCATAAAGGATACAACTCCTTCAGGAAAAATTATAATTTCTCGCAATGTCATTTTTAATGAAACCTTGTTTCGTTATAAGTCTCATTCTCCATCAACAAAGTCATCTTCGGTTTCTGATTTTTGTTCTATTCCTTCAAATCCTACTGTCAACTCTTATTCTCAAAATGTTACTCCTGCTGTATCAGTTTCTTCCTCATCTATTATACATGATATTGCTACACCTATAGTAAATAATCCTTTGCAAGATGATTCATTGCCAAAACATTTTCAACGAGATACCAATATTCATCCCATGGTCAGTAGAGTCAAGTCTGGTGTGTTTAAACCAAAAGCTTGGCTAGCTGAAAATTTAGTTGCTGAACCCAAAACTGTCAGGGATGCCTTACAATCTTCTTGTGTATGGTGGTGAAACACTTCTGCTCCTTGTGTATGTTGATGATATTATCATCACAGGTTCAAAGTCTAGTGATGTTGAATTGTTGATCTCTCGGCTTCAGTCCAGTTTTGCTTTGAAAGATTTAGGTGTTTTGCATTACTTCCTTGGTATTGAGGTTCTACAAACACCTAGTGGACTTCACTTGTCTCAAAGGAAATACATAACTGATTTGCTTGCCAAGTCTTATATGGAGAATGCTAGATCAATTTCAACTCCAATGGTCACTTCTCCTATATTGTCTGCTACTAATGGTTCTCCTATGTCCAATCCACAGTTGTATCGAAGTGTTGTGGGAGCTTTACAATATGCAACAATTACCAGACCAGATCCTGCATATTCTGTCAACGAAGTGTGTCAATTTATGCAAAATCCTTTGGACACACATTGGAAAGCTGTTAAGCGAATTATGAGGTATGGATCGGAATTCAGATTACAAAGTCCTCTCTCCTCTGTCCTTAGTAGCATACAGTGATGCTGATTGGGCTTCTTGTCCTGATGATCGTAAGTCCACTACAGGGTTCTGTATCTATTTGGGTTCTAATTTGGTATCTTGGTCTGCTAAGAAGCAACCTACGGTTTGAGATCTTCAACTGAAGCAGAATACAGAAGTGTTGCTAGTTGTGATAACTTGAGCACCGTTGCTTTATCCTCTAATCCTATTTTACATGCTAGAACTAAACATTTTGTACGTGATAAGGTATTGCAAGGTTCACTAAGCTACTTGTTCAACATGTTCCCTCGTTGCTCACAAAACCTATTTCTGCAGCTGGATTTGAGCAGTTACGTTCCAAGCTTACAGTTAATGTTTCCTCTGTGTAATCTTGAGGGGGAGTGTTACTGTATTTATTGTTTTTTAAACTCTTTAAGCTGCTGGATTCAGTTCTTTGTAGAACCACTCAAGCTGCTGATATCAAATCTTTTTTTTTTTTTTTTTTCATTCAATTCTTACATTTAAAATGTAACAAACCCAGTGTAAGAAAATCTTCCTTAGTGAGTTTGAGGGGGAGTGTTAACAATCAAAGCTGGTTGATGTTAGATGATGGAGTGTAATGGTGCTGATGTGGCATAACAGAATTAGTAGCATAAAATAGAATCAGTTGTAGTTAATTCTGTTTTCATCAAGAATGTAATACAAGTATAAAAGTGAATGGTTGGTTGTACTATTCATCATGGAATAAAAAAATAGATCTTGAGTTTCTAGAATTTTCTTCTTTTCTCTGGAAGTTTTCTTTTCTTTTTTCCGTCACTTTCCCTAGAAAATCAAACTCAACAGATAAGTTTCAACCTCAGGATACGAGCCTGACCCTGATGAAGAATCAGTTCTTAAATTTTTTGTTCTTTGGGACAAGAGTCTAGACCCAAACCCCTTTAATGTAGAGGATGGAGGAGCACGAGATGTAGTTGGAAAATCGGTTTGTAGAACATTAATGTTCAGTGATGGACAGTAAATTCTAAGATATTCGTCATATAATTCACAAAATAGTAACTTAATTTTAGTACAATAACTATCAACATCAACTTCATCTTGTAATCCTAAACATTCATAATAGCATTTTAAATTCTCATTCAAACTATCTACTTTACAACGTGGATCAAAACACAATACAAGCAAATAAATAGATAGAAAGTACCTATAATAGTCTAACCATTTTAATTTCATAACATCAATGCAATGACGTAATTGTTCATCGGTTGCACACTTTTTGCACCAACAATATTAATACTTTCAATAATATATAAATAAGTAGTGGAATAATAAATACCAAATAAATTGTTAGTAGTCTCATTAAAGACTTCTAACAATTGACAAATTTTTGTATAAATATCTCGATGTTGTGCATGAAGAATAAAGTTAGAAACATGATATTCTATAAAGAAACTAATAATTCGCTATATTCATAACTTTCAGCAAGCAATTTATAAGTAGAATTCCAAAGAGTTGGAACATCACGAGAAAATCTAATGGGATGTCTACAATTTGATTTACAGAATTTTGACCATGTTTTCATTACAGAAGCATGTTTCCACAAATAATGAAGAGCGTCTCTAATAGGTTTAATAAAATTTTGAAGAACTTTAATCCACTTTGAACAAATAAATTTAAAACATGGCAAACACATCTTTGATGAAAAAATCTACCAACAAAATAAGGATTGCATAACTCACGTAACAAAGGAATAGCTGCGGTATTGTTGGAAGCATTATTAAAACCAATTGCAAAAATTTTGTTTATAATTTTAAACTCTTCAAAAATAATTTTAAGCATTATATATATATATATATATATTATCAGTAGTATGTGAATCATCAAAAACTTAAATGCAAAAATTCTTTTTTGCATTGTCCATGCATTATCCATATATGCATTATCCATATAATGGCAAGTGAAATCCAAATATGAATGCACCTACCATTGATCACTCCATATGTTGGCATATATGGATACACGACCTTTATAATTATAAAAAAAATCTATGCAATTTCTTTTTTTCTTTTTTATAAATATCATAAAGTGTACGTGTGAGAGTGGTTCTAGGAACATGACATGCAATGAGATTTAATGTTTGTTGACAATAATTAATAAAACCAACTTATTCACAAAAACCAAATGGTAAGTGTTGTACATAAACAATTATAGCTAAATGTTCTCTATTATTTACATCACTATATTTAAATAATTGATGGTTATGGGAAGTGTACCTGGTAATTTGGCTCTGTGAATGGCCAATGGCCTCTTTGTTTGGATGCTTGGACGATATATTCTTCCTATATGTGTTATATCCTCCAGATTTAGACCACTTAAATTCTTTGGGGCAGTAATTCACTACAAGAAAATAGGGGGCTTGTTGATAGTTAAAAACTGTCAACAAAGCCCTTGTCAAGAATAGTAATGATAGTTTTTTATTATTATATTTTTTTTCTTGACAGTTTTTAACTGTCAAGATATATTTTTTTAATTTTCATTATTTAATTATAATAACATTTTTTATTTTTATACACCACCACCCCGCTGCCGGAAACTACCATCGATGGCAAGTCGCCGGTAGCAGCCGCCACACCTGCCACCGTCGCTACCAAACCACCGCCGCAGCCGCACCCGCCGCCGACGCTACCAGACCACTTTTGCTGGACCACCAACTCCGATTGCCGTCGGACAACTACCACCTCTGCCGGCCGCCACTGGACGCCTACTTCGTCGGACCGCCACCGCCGCCGCACCAGCCGTACCACCTGCCACCGCCGGATGCCTCCGCCTTAGGACCACTTAACGCCGCTGGACCACCACCGCTGTTGCACCTGCCGCTTACCATCGCTAGACCACCACCTCAGTCTGACCACCACCGCTGCCAGACCAGCCGGACCACCTTCCACCAAGGATGCCTCCGCCGTCGAACCACCACCGGCTGTCTAACCACCTGTGATAATAATAACAATTAAATGTTAGTAGTGGGAGTTGGGTCTCAAGTTCAAGTCTTTACCACTTGACTTAAACCCTTATGTGTTTACAATTGAACAATATATATATATAAACTATATGAGTTGTTAGAAATTAAAAAAAAACCTTGTTAGATAAATTTAAATTTATTCAACCAAGCAAAATTCTAATTTCCACGACAGACATATATTTAAAAATATTTATTAAAACTTTTAATAAAATTATATTTTTGAAAACATATATAGTCGAGTTATTGGTCAATACTTTATGGTCACGTTTGGTTATATGGTGGAATGGTAATAGGAATGAGAATGAGAATGCAAAGGAAAGGAAAATTAAGTTTTTTGTTTGGTTGGAACTTTAGAATTAGTCTCTGAATCAGTATTATTTTGTTTTGTTAACAATAGAATGGAATGGAGTTAACTGTATTTTGACCAAAATACCCCTGAGTATGAATGTATAATAGCATGATATATTATGGATAATAATAATAAAATATAAAAGTATATTATATATATAATATATAATACATATATATTATATATAATACATATAATAATAATATATTTATATAATATAAATATATAATATATATTTAGCACAAGAGGCAGGGAGCCTTAAACCATCTCCTATACAATAGTAATGGCATAAGAGGCAGGGAGCCTTAAACCATCTCTTATACAATAGTAATGTTTTCCCCAAAAGCGGCCTTAACCCAACGGCCTAAACATGGTACTTACAAACAACATGTTAGAGATGGATAAAGACCTTAAGCCAACAATATCCTATTTCTGATGTGCAGGATCCTCAACTAAAGGCAAGCACAGAGTATACTTAGAATATTACAGTATGTTAATCATCTTGTAGAGAAATATTGAAGAAGAATGAGAGATATTTAGAAGGCCATGAGAGTTTCACAACACAAGCTAGTTTTTTTATTGATATCCTTCTTATGTTACAACGAAAGAACTCCTCTGATTTATAGAGGAAGGGAGGAGATACGTCCAAGCTATGTTACAATAACATGTCACACAGGTGGCAGACAAGATAGAGACAATGATTACAAAGATAAGGTTTAGCCTAACAGATGGCCAACAAGCAGAACAATAATTATAGTAGACTTATTAAAGCACACAGTAGATAGATAAGGATAAGATCAAGGGCTGTTCAAGTTGCAAGAGGTGTGATCTTCGTCATCTGAATCGAGGACTCCACATATAAAGCAAGGCCAAGTGTCAAGAGCCATAAGGTCTTGTGAATCAAGCGGGACCGAATCTTGAAAAGGATGCCAGCTTTGAGAAGAATCTCTGGGTATCTCTGGCAGGATAAAATGTTCGCTGGTAGAGACTCTACTGACGTTGCACAGGAAGTTGAGGAGTGATATCTGGAGGTTATGTGGATAAGATTTCTGATAATCATAAGTAGTGTGCCATTCATAACTGATGTTCGAAGTCCACAAAAGTCTTTTGTGGGGGTTATAACGGTAAGGTCTGTGAAGTTTCCAAATGCATGATACGGAAGAGGCCGATTCACAGTCAAGTTTCCACAAATTATATTAGCCCATGAGCTTGGTGAGCTCATTTTTCCAGTTTGTCAAGGAGTCAAACCACTGTAGAAAAGTCCACAGAAGATAGTTCTGTTGAGAAGGGTCATGGAGATGAACGTATAGGGCCTGAAGAGGAAAAACGATGGCATGATGGTGCATAACGGATAAACACCACATAAACCATAGAACTTGAGGTGAGAAATAATAAAATGGTGGCATTAGGAAAGGATCAAGAAAAGGTCTAATAAGATTGATGAGAACATGTCGTCATCCTTGACCTTGGATTTGTGACAGGTAGACCATGAGATGAGACTTGGCAAAGCCTTGTATTTGAGCAAGAGAAGGTTGTTGATCTAGGCGGAGTGTTTCAAGAAATTCTAGAGGATAGGTCCTTTCAGTAAGGGCTGTGAGATTTAGTGAGGACGAGGAGGATGAGGCAGCTGAGGTTGCCATGAAAATGAGAGGGACTCGATCGGAGGGTGTGATGAGGTGAATTGGTGTCGGTCTTAAGAGCATATCTGCAATTATATTGTGCTGGCCCTTCACGTGCTTAATAGTGAAGTCATATCTGGAAAACCAATCTTTTAATCTCAACAGTTGAGGATTAGGAGGAATCTTATTGCGAAACTCGAGGATTTTTGGGAAGGATGAGTTGTCCATTTCAACAATAAAGTTTTTTGTTCTGAGGTGGAAATCGAACTTTTGAATTCCATATTTGACTGCAAGAATCTCCTTGTAGATAGTGTGATAGTGCTATTGGGCATCTTTAAATTGTCCACTTGCGTGACCACAATATCTTTTTTCGTTTTCTTTTTCTTCAATGAGGATGGCCCCCCAAAAGGTGTCACTAGCATCAGTCTAAAGAATGAGTTGGTCGGTGGATGGAATAGTGAGGGCCGGCGAAGATTGTGCTATTTCATTAAGTTTAATCACCGCATGTGTGTGACCCGGGCTCCATTGTGGAGGATTTTTTTTTAAAAGAGCAGAGAGGACTGAAGTATAATGACTCACCTGAGGGATAAAATCCCTGATGAAATTGACTATTCCAAGGAATTGCTTAATTTGTTTCTGAGTCAAATGTGAATCAGGAAAATTTAGTAGTTGTCGGGCTAGGTGAGGACCAGGACGGTATTGTCCATTGGAAATATTCATACCAAGGAATTCTATTTCAAGACGACCTATTATAATTTTCTTTTCAGAAAGTATGATACCGTATTTATCAATCAATCCATGGAATTGTTGGAGGAGTTTGTTGTGAGAATCTTCATCTGAAGAGAACAGCAAGATATCATCAATGTAGAGTAAGGCCAAATGTAGGATAGGTTGAAAAATTCTGGTGATAGCCTTTTGGAATAATAAAGGAACAGTTTTTAAACCAAACGGTAGGACTGTCCATTGATATTGGGCATTTAGAAGACAGAATGCTGTCTTGTTTCTTTCATCAAGATGAATACCTATTTGCCAGAATGCTCCTTTGAGATCAAACTTTGAAAAGATGGAGGCTCCAGGGAGTTGTGAAAACAGTGTGTTGGTTCTAAGAACCGGAAACTTGTCATCTCGGAGAAAGTGGTTGAGAGGCTTATAGTCAATGACTAGTCTCTTTTTTCCCCTGATCTGTTCTGAGCATTTTTCAACATAAAAGGCTTGACATGCCCATGGTGAGGAAGTTGGTTCTAGTAAACCTTGCTGAAGAAGTTCGTCACATTCTTCATTGGCCATTTTAAGATCTGAGGGTGTCATTCCCGAGTGAGAGGCTTTTGTAGGATTGATATCTTCATTAAGTTTGAAAGGCAGCCTGATAAAGAAATCTGGATTTTTCCACAAGGGTGACGGATGCTTGAAATCAGCATGACTGTTGACGTGAAATTGTAGCAATTTTCGTTGCACGTGTTGGAATGATGGTTGTATTTCAGACAGTGGAAAGATTTTGGGAATGTTGGAAAATGGCTTAAAATCTCTTTTATATCTGATTCCATTGGGGAGGATCCGGAGAGATTTACACTGACAGTAGACATCCCAACCAATTAGGATATCTTTGTCTGGTAACGGTGTTCCGATGACACGAACCCAAAAGGTGTAAGATGGGAAAATCTTGATACCAATCTTATCTTTCGAAATCAGATTAGTAACAAATATTTGACCATCGACAGCTTTGAAATAACGGACATGGGATGTCTAGGCGTTGAGAGGAAGGATTTTGGGGTTCATCATGGTGTTGTGTGAGCCAGTGTCAAAATAGGCAATGGCTTCAATTGGTTTGGAGTATTTCTCAATTAGGATTTGGATTGAGACTTGAGGACCTGTATGAGAGTCAATCTCTGCTGCCTGATAAGAGTCCTGAATTGTATCAGATTCTGAGGAATCAAAATAATCGGAGCTTGAAACAGAATCTGAGTCTTGAAGCACAAAGGTAGTATTCTTATCAACACCTTCTTGTTCTGAGAAGATGGATTCAATATCTGCGTCAGATGGGACTTCATCCGTAATTTGCTCCAGTTGGTGGATCGGTTTGGCCGACTTTGCTTTCTTGTTAGGACATTTTTTGGCATAATGCCCCTTTTTACCCACAGGCGAAACATTTCTAGGATTTATTCCACGCCCGTTTAGCTTTCTTTCGGTAATATTTAAATCTTTTGTTTTTCTTCCTGTAGAAAGAGTGAAAGTGATGTGTCTTTTTAGGCTTGCAGGTACATATTTCTGCAGACTTGCATTTGATCTGATACGAAGGTTGTCTGCATTGCACTTCATACCTTTTTCCCTCTTTTAGCATTTTGGAAAAGACTTGTTGTGTGGCACAAAGTTTTTCTAGGGCACTTAAGGTAAATGATCGCACTATTTTATACCTATTTGAGGTCCCCCATTTCCGATCGTTTGTCTCGTTTTCGAGCATATTTTTGTATATGATGTTTTGTTTGAGCCTTGTGTAGGTACATATTCCTTATAATAAGGTTTTGAGCTTAAAGATTAGTTTGGGAGGCAAAATGGAGCAAAACGAGCTGAAATTGTATATACGCGTGCAAAATGTACAACTTGCGGAGATCATATCTTCCTTCTTAGATCGAACCACATGGATATCTTTATATATTCGGAAAGCCCCGGAAGTCTAGTTTCCAAAACATTTAACGGATTATGATTCCGAGCTTTCTACAGGAAGTTATGCCCATTTCCGTAACGGTGCGCGATGCTGAAAACGCTGAAAGGCTGTCAGGTCTAAACGGCTACTTCAAACGGCAGCCAGGCTGCCGAATCACTCCGGAAAGTCATTTTTTGGGTGAATTTCAGGGACAGTTTCATCCTTTCATCCCCAATTCGTGCCCTAACCTCCCAACACTATATAAACACCTTATTCTCTTCTCAACCATCAAAACACACTCCCCACAAACTTCCTCCTCTTCTTCTTCTTCTTCTTCTTCATTTTCTTCACCAAATAAGAGAGAGAGAAGCTTCCAAGAGCATCCATGGAGGTTTTTCCTCCATGGATGCTCCCCATCTCACCTTCTACACATCTTCCACCACATTTAGGAGTAGATTACATAGAGATAGGAATGGGCTTTGGTCAATTTCGAGCTAGCAAAGGAAGGAGCTCTTGGAAGAGGTTTTCTTCAAGGGTTGTATCTATTTCTCACTCTCTATGTATTTCTTTTTTTCTTGAATGTGTAATCCCCACTTGGGAATATTTGTAAACCTATTTTGTGCTCAATATATATATGGTTGATTTTATATCCAATTTGTGTTTTGATTCATTCTTGATTGTTATTGAATATATCTCTTATCTTGAAATGCATGTTTATGGATGATTGGAAATTGATATGTATTCATGGATGAGATTAGGAGTAGATTAACTTAATTGTAGGAGTAGTTGTAATCAAATATCCCATTTGTGTATGTATGTCTTTGGAAGGTCAAAATTGCATGTCATGAATGAGTTTGAGTGACTTAGAGTTAGGATTGTGCCTTTTGGAGGGGCTCTCCGAGCATAGTTTTGGCTAATTAGCTAGGAAGAGTGGGTAAACCTATAAATTGCCATATTAGAAGGGTTTGGTTCAATGTTCTTGTTAACAATTGGACTTTAGTTATTTCTCACTCTAGAGGCTCTAGGTGAGTCATGGTTAGAGTTACAATTATTGGTCTTTGGCTATTTCTCACGCTAGGGGCTCTAGGTGAGTTATGGTCGGAGATACAATCACTCTTTCCACATTTATTAGACTTTAACGTTGCCATTTTACATTACGAATCTATTATTGGGGCTCAATGTAGTTTTGTTTGTAGAATCGGTTCACATATGTTGGTTGCGGTTTCGTGTTTGAGAGGTTCTCGGCACACTCTTCAACCGTTAGCTCTATGAATGGGTATAAATTGGATTGAGGCAAGAACGAACCCTTAACTAAAATTGGATGCACTTAATGTCTAACAACCAACTGTTTGTGCACTTATGTATGGTGAACTTGTTGAACCTTGTGTGACCATTTTCTTGCATCTCTCTTATCCACCATTTTATTTATCGCTTTAAACACCATTCTCACCCTTCCATATTCTCTTTGTTTTTATTTATTTTTATTTTTATTCTCTACACACACACACACACACGGCATTGTACATACATTTCACACACATCATTCTTACCTTTCCGCATTCTATTTACATACTTACAATAAACTCTAGAACTTGATATGGTTGACGAATCACACCTCTCTGCGGAACGATACCCTCGCTTGCCGCTTTACTAGTCTTTTGCTAGTTTAGAGCACATTGCGTAGGAAACCCCATTTTTAAATGAAATAATCTTTTGATCCTTACAATTTCTTAACGACGAAAAAAGTGAGTATCAGTAAACATGTGGATTTCTCCCAAGGTTGTATCATGGAAAGCTCTTCTCGATGTGTCTATTTTTCTCTAAAGCTCATCTTGCAGGAAGAGAATTCAGGTAAACATGTTTAAGGTTGTGATCATTGATACCACCAAGAATGTGATATCGACCCGACATTCGTTTGTAGTGGAACTCAGTATCCTTTTTGCGGAGTGAGCATCAACGCATCTAAAAAAATTCCTGTCTGGCATGTTTGTAAAATTGGTCGGGGTCTCCAAGAAATTCCCTGAAGATGATACCTATAGCTTGTGAGGTAGAGGGTGCTCTGACAAATTGTAATTGTCTATATTCTCCAAGGGCTTGGTACCAATATCTGAGGGATCCCGTGAATCTGGAAACAAATTCTCTCAAGATTGTCTCTAGATTCTGTTCATATTTTGCCATTTGTAGATCAAGCCATGCACTCATCTCAGAAATTTTCTTTCTCCAGAAGGCTAGGGATGAATCATCTAGGTTAAACCAAGGACCGTTGGTTGGCCTAGTGTGCTGACCTCGGCCAGGAATATTATCTTCTTGAGGTTCTTCAACAAAAGGTGTTGGGCCAGTTGACGCTTCATCAGGAGAGTCATAAGTTTGAGTGGACGGTTGAGGATCTGTCCGAGAAGCCATAAAGACTTGTGTTAAGTCGGCAACCGTATATGAGACTGATTGATGTGAAGGAGTGACAGGAGTAGAATCCCAGGAGGAATGGGAAGAGTCACTGGAAACTGATTTTGATTCAGTTTCTGAGGGAGAAGGAGTGTGCCGAGAAGTGTATAACATTGGTTTATAATGGTCTGGCATGGATTGTTTGTTTTTGTGTGAGGCTGAGGATTTTTTGTTTGGTTTCTTGGACGGAAAGGATAAAAGAGGATATTTCTGGAAAAGTTCTCCAGTTGATTTGAAATAGTGGGAAGAATCAGGAGGTCTGGTGGAAGGCGAATAGGGAGGGGATGTAGGAAAGATCAGGGACTGAGTATAGGGGTATGGTTTTGGCACATACAATGGTGGTGCATCGGTTAAATGATCTTTGTTCATCTGTTCTAGTTGTTCCTTGAGTCGCCTAATTAATTTTTCTTTTTTGTCAAACTCTGGACCGAAATATCCATGATTGATATATCGATGAAGATCAGCATCTAATTTGGCGATCCTAGATTGGAAGTCAGTAAACATGTCTCTGAAAACTGCATCCAAATTTTGAAGACGATGATCATGTTGGGAGACATGATGTGCAACTCGGTCAATCTTCTGATCAATAGAGTTTAGAACTCTATTTTGTATCATGGCGTTATGAGATTGCCAGTTGAGTACCTGTTTAGCCTGTGAAGGGTGTTTTAAAGATCCATCAAGTAGAACCTCAGTAGTTTGTACAAAAGGTCTGGAAAACCAATTCTTTTCTAGGTTTGCTGAGGGTTCTAATGGGGGAAGTCTTGGTCATAATTGAAGGCCATGTAACATGGTATTGGTGGAGGTAAAGATGGTACAGGTAGAACGGGTATTTCTGGTTCTGGGTCCGTGGACAAGAGTCCTTCGAATCTCAAGATTTGTAAAGCCTGGTCATAAATGGGTAGTGGTTTGTTTTTTTATAGGACATAGACCTATCCAAGGGCTATTTGGGTCATCAGGTCTGCTTGATCTGTGTAAAGGTTGACAAGGGGTTTGGTAGTTTTTCAGAGAGTCTCTGCATTTGCAGTCTGCATCGCACATGTTAGGATCAACATCCCAAATGAAGTGGCCATTAATTTTATCAGTGTACACGGCGGATCCATCAGCTTCAAAACTGTGGATTGGAATGTTGTTTTCTTTGGTAACTGGTCTGATCATAAATGCTTGAAATATTGGAGGAGTACTAGAGGAGGCTTCTGAGTCTAAGATAGGCTGATAAACTGTTTTTATGGAACCATATATTTCTTTGATATACTTTGTGTCAGAAGCAATTACTGGAGTAGTATTCTGGAAGGCTTTTTCATAGTTGGTTATCCATTCAAGTGGCATAATTTCTTTGAGTTTTTCTCTGGGCAGTTGTTTGGGGATTTGAATGATAGTGGGAACTTCATCTTCCCTTTCTGCCTTGATGAAAATCGTGTCTCCAGTGTGTCCGGGGATTGGTAGATCAAAAGCATGATCTTGGAGTCGATAAGCGATCTGATGGTGGAGGGTAGTCATATAAGAGTTCGGTAACATAGGTGCTCCCAAGATTTGAAGTTGTATCTTGAGACAGTCGTGGAGGTTGGAATCTCTTAACGGGATATTATATATGTTTATATATCGTTATATATATTATAATAATATAATATATAATAATAATATATTATTTTTGAAAAGGAGCTGAGGGTATTTTTGTAATAGAGTTGGGGCATATGAGGATATTAATGGAATATAAATTTTAGTTTGGAATGGAATGGCTTTCCATTGGTTTTTAGATGGAATCACCATTCCACTGCATTTTAACAAACCAAACGAATGGAATGACTTTCTTTCCATTCCATTCAACCAGACATGGCCTATAGGAGACTCATGACATCAGTTGTAATAAACATAATTCAGAATACAACTCTCACTACATGGGAGATATTTCTCAACATGCATCTTGCAATTTGATGAACAAATGTAAGACTTAGATTACTAATTTATATGGGTAATTGGATTATTAATGTGTCTTTTAGTATGAAATAAAAGGGTGCAAAATAAATAAACAATTTTTTTTAAAATTATTTTATTTTATTTTCTAAATAATAAATGATTTAAAAGTAAATTTATTAAATTTAAAATTTTACTCCAATATCGGTTTTCCCAAAAACCGATATCTTACTGTAAAATAAATCCATATCGGGATTTTGTTTGGTGTTAAAAATAGGAAGTAAAAGTTTAAAATAATTATTAAAGATAATGAAAAAATTATATATTATGAATGTTTTATAATATATATATATATATATATATATATATATATATATATATATATATTTATAGCAAATCACATCTAATAATATATATTTATAATATATTATATAATATATATAAATATTATATATTATTATATTAAATAATATTATATATATTATATATATTATATTATAAAACATTCATAATATATAATTTTTTTTATCTTTAATATATTTTTTAAAATTTTTACTTTCTATTTTCAACACCAAACAAAATCCCGATATGGATTTATTTTACAGTAAGATATTGGTTTTTGGTCAAACCGATATTGGATAAATAAAATTTTAAATTTAATAAATTTACTTTTAAATCATTTACTTTCAAAAAATTCAAAAAAATAATTTTAAAAAAATTGTTTATTTATTTTGCACTCTCTTGTTTCATACTAAGAGACACGTTAATAATGCAATTACCCATATAAATTAGTAATTTGAATCTTATATTTTTTCATTAAATTGCAAAATGCATGTTGAGAAATATCTCCCCTGTAATGAGAGTTGTATTCCAAATCATGCTTATTACAATTGATGTCACAAGTCTCCTATAGCTCATGTTTGGTTGGATGAAATGGAATGGAAAGAAAGCAATTCCATTCGTTTGGTTTGATAAAATGCAACGGAATAGTGATTCCATTGGAATAAGGATTCGACTATTTTGGTTGAATGGGCATTCCATCCAAAAACCAATGGAATGCCATTCCATTACAAACTATTTTTATTCCATAAATACCTTCATATGCCCCAACTCCATTCCAAAAATACCCTTCTTTCCAAAAATAATAAATTATTATTATATATTATATTAATGATATATAAATATATATTACACATATTATATTATTTTAAATAATATATATATTATATATATTATAATACTATTATATATATATATTATATATTATTACATATATATTATATAATATATATATATATTATATAATATATATATATATATATATATATATATATATATATATATATATATATATATTATATTATATGTATGTGGAAATTGCTAAAAATAACCACTCTAAACATGGGAAATTCGTTTTTAACCACATACAAAACTTTAATTGTTAATAACCATGTTTTGAAAAAAAATTCAATGATTGTCCATAAATTACTAAGATTCCCCCAAATTAATATTTCTATATTTGTTGTAGTGTCTTCTTCTTGCTTCTCTGTTCTTCATCATTGTATTTGTTCTTCATCACCTTCCTGCAAATCGAACACCAATTGCCGCACCATTGTTGAAGATTTCGTTCTTCTCTGTTTTTCTCTGTTCTTCATCATCGTTCTTCTCTGTTCTTCATAATCTTGTTGTAGATTTCACGAAGTGAATGAGAAAAACTTTTCCGATTTGCTCTAAATTGATAAATATCATTCATTTGTTCATTAATTGAGTTGCAAATAGTTACTTTAACTTGGTTTTAGCTTTAATGCATCAATTATGTGTGTTTATGTGAATAATCATTTTCAAAAAAGTTTACAGATTTTTCCAGAAGATTTCAAATTTCACGGGTTCGAAAACTTGAAATCTTCTATTAAAACATGTTGACAAAACTTGAAATCTTCTATAAAAACTTAAAATGTTGACAAAAAACTTGAAATGTTGAAACTCTCATGGTTCGTGATCGACATTTCAAGTTTTTCGTCAAGATTTCAAGTTTTTATAGAAGATTTCAAATTTTGTCAACCGGTTTTAACAGAAGATTTCAAGTTTTCAAATCCATGAAACTTGAAATCTTCTGGAAAAATCTACAAACTTTTTTGAAATTGATTCTTTACAAAAACACACAAAAGTGATCCAATAATGCTAAAACCATGATAAAGTAACTGTTTGTAACTCAATTAATGAACAAATGAATGATATTTACACAACTTAAACCGATTTAGAGCAAATCGGAACAACAATTAGAATTCGATCATGAAGAACGAACAGTGAAGTAAGAGGAAGAACGAACATAGAAGCAAGAAGAACCATCGGAATTTCGATCATTGGTGTTTGATTTGCAGGAACAATGATTGGAATTCGATAATGAACCAGGTGAAGATTTTGACGAGATAGAAAGGAGAAGAGAGAGAGAGAGGAGAAGGGAGAGAGAGAAAGAGGGAGAGAGAGTGTGTGTTTGGTGATGGTTTTTATATGAGGACATTTAAGTCATTTTTCAAAAATGTGGTTATTAACAATTAAAATTTCATATGTGATTAGAAACGAAATTCTAATATTTTGGATGGTTAATTTTGGTTTTCTCTCTCTCTCTCTCTCTCTCTCTCTCTCTCTCTCTCTCTCTCTCTCTCTCTCTCTCTCTCTCTCTCTCTCTCTCTCTATATATATATATATATATATTATATTATTATATAGGGTTAACAGCACCAGTGCCCCCTGAACTATTAGCGAATTTGTAAGTTGCCCCCTCATCTTTTTTTCTGGACAATTTACCCCCTAAAATCTCTTCATTTGGCATTATAGTTATGTCAATTGCCCCCTGAACGCATGTTTGAGGGGGCATCGATAGTCATGGAATGCTAAATGAAGAGAGTTCAGGGGGTAAATTGTCCAGAAAAAAAAGATGAGGGGGCAACTTATAAATTCGCTAATAGTTCAGGGGGCACTGGTGCTGTTAACCCTATTATATATATTATATATTAATAATATATATAAAAAAAATGTTTGTTATTTGTTGGCAGTTTTTAACTGTCAACAAAGTTAATATATATTATATATATTATATTATATATATAATATTAATATATTAGTATATATGTATTATATTATATTAATATATATATTATATATATTATATTTTTATATATATTATATATTTAATATATATAATATATATTATATATTTATATTATATAAAATGTTTGTTATTTATTGACAGTTTTTAACTGTCAAGAAAGTTAATATATAATATATATATATTATACTATTATAATATTATATTATATAATATATATTATATATTATTTAATATATTAATAATATATATATATAATGTTTGTTATTTGTTGACAGTTTTTAACTGTCAACAATCTTTGATAGTTAAAAACTGTCAAGAAAGTCAATAACTGTCAAGGATTGTTGACAGTTAAAAACTGTCAACAAAACCCTATTTTCTTGTAGTGATTGCAAGCCACCACAACACTTCCATTCTATTTAGTAATTTTCTTCTTAAAAATTATGAAGAGATCGGATTTGCACTGCTTGTCTTCAATTCATTCGGTGCTTCTAAAGTTGGAGGGAGATCGGGCATATTTGATTGGTTTTCGTAATAAGGGGTGGAATTGGGTTCAGAAATTGTTAGAGGGTAATGTAGTGAAAGCATCTACAAGAAAAACCTGCAAGAAACAATTAGAAAACAACCTCCCAATACTCTGCTGATCCGCGCACGGATGCTAGAATATCAGGCTTCAAATATGACAATCGACTTCGCGCACAAAGGATGATGTAATTGGATAGTTGAGAAACATTCTCTAAATTTTATTCATCAAAAGCTAAGAAACAAACAACTAATTGCAATGAATTTAAATAGGAAAACAAACTAAACCTAAAAGCTCAAAACCTTGAATCCTAAACAGATTCAGACTCTTCAAAACTAATCCTAAAAGCTTAAAACCTTGAATCCTAACGGATTCAAACTTCTTGTGGAAGCGTCTACGAGAAAAACTACAAGAAACAATTAGAAAACAACCTATCGATACTATTCGCGCACGGATGCCAGAATATCAAGCTTCAAATACGACAATCAACTTCGCGCATGAAGGATGATGTAATTGGATAGTTGAGAAACATTCTCTAAATTTTATTCATCAAAAGCTAAGAAACAAACAACTGATTGCAATGAATTTAAATAGGAAAACAAACTAAACCTAAAAACTCAAAACCTTGAATCCTAAACGGATTAAGACTCTTCAAAACTAATTATAAAAGCTTAAAACCTTGAATCCTAACGGATACAAACTTCTCAAATAACATAATTCTAAAAAGACTCCAAGACTCAATCCTAAAATAAAAAGGAAACTAACAAGGACTCAACAACGTCCAGCTCTCGTCCAGCTCAAGTCTTTGCGCAACAAGATAGATGGCCAAATTTGGGCCTGTTGTGATCTGATACGGAGGACAAAGTCTTCATAACATCTGTAGGGCTCTCTTGGGCTTTCCGGTAACATATTATAATAGATGATCCGATCCCATATACCCTTTGTAGAGGTCCATGAATTTCAGCCGGAACGTCCAGCTAAAGTCTTCACGCAACAAGATAGATGACCGAATTTGGGCCTGTTGTGATCTGTTATGGAGGACGAAGTCTTCATAACATCTGTAGGGCTCGTCTTGAGCTTTCCAGAAACATATTACAATAGACGATCCGACCCCATATGCCCTCTGTAGAGGTCCACGAATTTCAGCCTGGATTTGGTTGGTCCACGCGACCCAAATATGAATTCGCCACCCACTCCATGTATTCCATTGCCTTAGCTACTGCTGCATCAGAGAGGGTGATTAGAAGGGTTTAGGGATTTAAGATAGGCTTGATATTGTAGAAACTCATGATAAGTGATATCAGCATAACCGATATCGTTTTGCATAGGACTCTTACCTTTACTGGAGGGCATTGAACCTTCTCCACCTGCCATTGAAAATATTGAATTGAAAAAATTGATTATAATATGAAGCATATGTTAAGAGGGAGTTTAGTTTATTTAACTTCGTTTTCTATACGACTTATTAATTAGCTTAGCTTAGCTTATTTTTGTCACTGTTGTACGGAAGAAAAGTTTATTTTGCTATGAAAGCTTTGGACTTTGTAGCTGATTAGTTGGCCTGATTTGACAAGTCTAAAATATGGTTCACGGGTACCATCCACTCCTCCTTTATAAATAAAGTTGATGTTCACATGTTCATAGATTATTATGCAACTTGCCAGTTGCCATCATACACATACACTGATACACCTACTGGCTACTGCATAACATTTCAATTATCAGTACTATGAATGGATAAATAAGAGTAAAAACAATAATGAATGAATGATAATGCAAGTGTGAAATTGGTGAGATGTAAACTAAAAAGACAATAAAAATATAAATAAATGAATTACGTGTACACCTAATCTCTTCAAGAGTACAAGTCAAATGATATACTTTAGAAGCTTTTGTTCCTAAAGCTTTAAGATGTCGAAAAAACTACCGATCACGATAACACAGTTGAGCACATGACAATCCTACTATAGCCATTACAAAAACATCACAATGTGTTTATCATATAAATAAGCCAATCATAAAATAGAAAGCTTTACAAATCTATCCTAAACCATAATAATAATGTATATACAAAATCAAAAATAGTATCGCATCATTTGAATGTAGTTCGATCATTCAAAAATAAAACAGTACATTTATATTTTATATATATATGAAACAAGAGATTTTTTTTTTTATAAATAAAAACACCGGAGACTTTCTCTACATGTACTACAAAATGAAACTTTTCATCCAAAATTTTATGAGAAGTCCTGCTTAGTTATTAGTTATTAATTCATTTCATGGTCTTATTGAACAAAACAAATTGTATATAATATGGCTTTGTCTCCGTAGTTAAAAGGAAATATAATTACACATAAGCAATAAACTAATAAACGAACAAAAAATTGATTTGATGAATTCTGAATAAATATAAATATGTTTATTTCAATTTTTATTATTGTTTTTTATTGAAAAAAAAATCACTTTCTAAAAGAAAAACAATTAGTTGTTGTTTGTTTCGTTATAGAACCACAAGCCAAACAACATAGCCATACCATAAAATTACAAAGAATTTTGATTCGTTATAGCTCTAAAATGGTTGCAATGAGAAAAATGGAATAATGGATGTAATGAGAAAAAAATATATGCAAATTTACTAAAAGTACTTAAAGGATATGTTTAGTATTTTGAAGGGTGTAATAAGTAAAACTAACAATTTTAATATTTAATATAAATGTAGGAAGGAAAATGAGTATAGCAAGATATTTTATGGGTGGCAATAGATCCACCCATTTTAATTTTGTAAATAGAATTAATCAATATAAAATTTAAAAAAAAAATCTGGCAAAAATTTAGAAAACAAAAAACAATTTTTTTTTTTTTTCAATTTTTATCTCTAATAGTTCATCGACGGTTGGAGATTAAACATTTATTTAAAAAATAATAATTAAAAAAACAAAATTTTATATCCGACAGTTGAAATATCGGACGACGCTGGCACGACATATGTGTTTGATTCTTTCTACAATTCCCTAATGTAATTTTTATTTTGTTTATTGATTTTTAGCTTTAATTTTATGTGAGAAATTATGAAACAAATCTCAAAAAAAAAAAAAAAAAACCCTGTAGGTTGGGGATTTAATTAGAATTCAGTTGTAAAATAATCGTAGATAAGGAATCACAATTATTCTGTTAGTTAATTTTATTTGAAGATTATATTAATAATAATAAAAAAATGAGGTCGAAGTGAACATTGAAACCTTTAGCAGTGAAATTGGGGCAAGGATTGTAAGGGGCATGGACATGTGAAGATTATAAAGTTGGGAGTTGGGACCGTCTTTTCTGATGAGATTATGAGAAGTTGTAAAAAAAAAATCAAAGTAAAACCGATCCAGGTCTTACACGTTACTTGGTCTATATATAGTTGGATAATTATTTGTATATTTTATCCCACTCCCACGATCGAGATGAGAGGTTTCCATTTAGCATTCCTAGTCCTGCTAGTTGTGATAATCAGCTCCTCCGGCTCCACAACCACCAATATTAGCAGCTGCGTTGGCGACGTCGATGACGTATATTGTTCCGAGTGGTTGATAGAGTCACAACTCAGGTACAATATTAACATCAAACAAGCAACTAGTAATGCAGGTCAACCAGCAGTCAATTGTGGAAGAGGACAAGGTGCAAGTTATAAATCCTGCTTGGGAGTATCACAAGGTAGAAAAATTGGTGAAAATTGTGTCGGCTTGTATACCCGCAATAAAAACTGCTAGCTGATGACAAACTTTTGGGGTGCATTAATTAATTAATTAATATTATTGCTGTATTCTGTTTAATTATATCTCTGTATTAATAGTATCAGTACGTTTGTATTTTATATATATATATACATAGTCTTTCTATTGTTAGTTTGTCCTGACAAAAAATATATCAATGTAGACCATAGATTATAGAGAAATTTTGATAAGTGCATACATTTTGAGTCAAAATATGTAAATCTAGTTGTTCATATTCTTTGTCCTGATATATTTATTGTCAAGACGAATTGATAATAGAAAAAATATATATATATTTATTTTGCCAATTACCATGTTTACTTTTCCTTATAATTAAATTTTACATTCCTCATTAATTAATTATAAATCACTTGAGGTCTTGAGCTGCATTAAATATAATTAGGCCAATTAATATTTTATATTTATTCATCGCCTTTACTAATATTTCAGCATCTTCCAGACGACTTGACAAGAGTCTCCAAATTTATATGAAACGTTAATTAACCTGAGCCCTGCCTGCCTTACCGACCCCCTCATGCTTAGACTAACATGATTTGGAACTTTATAAATAATTTAAATAAAAGTTAAATTATTTAAATAATAGAGATTATTTAAATATCCCTAAACATTACTTGTTCATTTACAATAATAAGGGTATTAATAATACCAAAAACAAAAATTAAAAAACTAGATAATAATAATAATAAAATAATAAAATAATAATAATTATAATAATAAGGGTTATTAGCATAGGTCCCATATCTGTTTTTTTTTTTATTTTTATTTTTTATATATATATAATAAAATAATAACCTTTTCTTTTTTTAAGGGTCAGTAGAAAGAACCATATATGGTTGGACAGGATATAAAAGACATATGTCATATATCATATATCATATATATATATATATATGGGTGAAATTCATTTAAGTCCCTCTAGTTTGACCTATTAGCCTAAATGGTCCCCGGGTTTTTAGTATTATCCCGTTAAGTCCTTCTGTCAAATATTCCGTTAAAAAAGTGCTTTCTGACAAGTCAGAGGGTTAAATTACCCTGCTGCCCCTGATTTTTGTTTTAAACATGAGAGATAAATTTCATCTTTATTTTTTTAATTAAACCCAACTATCATCAACATCAACCCAGAATTACATCAACCCAGAATTATTTCTTTCATGCGCTATCATCAACATCAACCCAAAATTACCATCAACACAATCATCTCATCTTCAATTCTGTCAGACGCAAACCCCCATCGATCGATGGTGAGAAGAAGACGAACCAGACTTTGTAATCTCGGCTCCCCAAATCAATAATCTTACACCTCTCACCACAAAATCAAACCCAGCTGCCCAACCCCACCACCCAAATCCAATCTCCACCAGCAAAAACCCAGAAAACCTTTCAAACCACCACCACCACCACTGTAACCAATCCCACCAAACCCTCCACCTCCCAACTGCCACCACCGACCACCAAAGAAAACCATCAACCAAAGATTAAAACACTAAAAGAAGAAAACTCACCACCAATGGAACACCCACCACCACTTAAACCCGAAATCTCTCTCTCTCTTTCTCTCTCTCTCTCTCTTACGAATCCAGATCTCTCTCGATCTCATCTCCTTCTCGAATCTCTTTGTGAACCGAATCGCACAGGATCTAGGTGTTTGTGAACCGAATCGCACCATATCTAGGTGTTTGTGAATCGAATCGAATCGAATCTCCTTCATTGAAGACCCACAATTTGGTGCAGATCAACCGATTTGGGTGCAGATAGATCGGTTTGGATGCAAATCGATCAGTTTGGGTTGGTTTATTCTGCCGCCGATGGTGGTTTGAGTCGATTGGCGTTTGGTGTTGGTTTGAGTGGCGGATTAGAGTGGTGGCATTTTGGGTGGCAGTGGGTTTGAGTGGCTAGGGTTTGGTAATGTTGTTGATGTGGGAGGTGAATAGATGATGTTTGTGGCAGTGGGTTTTGATGGCTAGGGTATGGTGTTTGATGTGGAAGACGATGAATAAATGTTGTTGATGATGATGAGATGAATTGATGTGGAAGATGATGAAGACGGTGATAGTTTGGTGTGTATTTCGGTGGTTTGGGAAGAAGATAGGGAGAGAGATAAATGTGATAGGGTTTGAATAATTTTAATGATTTATTTTCATTTTTATTTTCATTTTTAATGTTTATTATTTAATAAATTAATTAATAATTACTTTTTAATTACATTTTTATATTTGTTACATAAGTTACTATTTTACCCTTCAGACATGGACGGAATCTTTGCAAACCTTAACGGATTTGAACGGCAGGGACAGAAAAACACATTTTTGGAAACTACAGGGACCTGTCAACATAATTCTCAAAACTGGGGGACCACTTAGGCTAATAGGTCAAACTAGAGGGACTAAAATGAATTTCACCATATATATATAGTGAAAATTGCCAAAACTGACCACTATAATTATGGGAATTTCTTTTTTAACCACATGGATTGTTTATAACCATGTTTTTGAGAAATTACTGAAAAGCCCTCATATAAAAACCCCTAAATCATCTCTCTCTCTTTCTCTCTTCTCTACTCTCTCTCTCTCTCCCCCGATCCTCTCTCTCTTTTCTTCCTCCATGCCGCCAATCATCGCCGGAGCTAGGCAAGCATCGCCGGACGACGTCGACTAGGCGTTAATCATCGCCGGACGTCGTCGGCGAGCTGCTTGGGCTCCGCGCGAACCAGCAGCGACTCGCCACTGGTTCGCGCAGAGCCCAAGCAGCTCGCCGACGACGTCCGACGATGATTGACGCCCAGTCGACATCGTCCAGCGATGCTTACCCAGCTCCGGCGATGATTGGCCCTCACCTTGACGACGCCGGCGATGATTGGGGATTTGGGGAAGAAGACTCGCCACTGGTTCGCGCAGAGCCCAAGCAGCTCGCCGATGACGTCCGACGATGATTGACGCCCAGTCGACATCGTCCAGCGATGCTTACCCAGCTCCGGCGATGATTGGCCCTCACCTTGACGACTCCGGCGATGATTGGGGATTTGGGGAAGAAGTTGAGGAAGAGGAAGAAGAAGAAGAAGCAGAAGAAGAATTGGGGAAAAAAAAAACCTAAGCCTAATTTCAATTTAGTCCACATTTCAAGTTTCAACATTTTCAAATTAGGCATGATTTCAAGTTTTAACATTTTCAATTTAGTCATGATTTCAAGTTTAAAGGTTTTATAAAAAGAAAACTAATTTCAGGGGTATACTTGTAATTTACGGACATACACTGAAAGTTTTTTAAAAAAAGTGGTTATTAACAATTATAATTTCAAAAGTGGTTAAAAACAAAAGTATGATAATTTGGATGGCTATTTTCGGTGTTCTCTCATATTTATATGTATATATAATCCTTTTTTCTTCAATGTGCAATGATATAAAATACATCGGTGCATTGCATTTGGGTTATATATTATAGATAAGTACTGACTAATGCATGCAGACCAAGTAAAGCATGTGAATCTAATGGTCCACATGTTCACATGTAAGACAGTGATATATATTCCTCAGTGTATAGGAGATCAGTTCTGTATATGCGGTGGTTCTCTAGTCAGGACCTCTTGACTATTTAAGGACGTTTAACCACAATCCACAACCACACATTCACACATTCACATTGGGCTCAAAGTCACACATTAACAAATACTCACACCCAATGTGAATGTTTGGTTTTGGGTGATTGTCTTGACTTTATAATTTTATGACATTCTTACTAGAGAACCACCATATATATATATATATATATATATATATATATATATATATATATATATATATATATATGCCAAGGTGATCTATTTAAACAAATATACTATATATACCGGGATCCCCTTCAGTGCACCACTGCACTCATTGTAATGAAGACTTTTTTTCGGAATCACATCAATTCACATGTGATTATTTATAACTCACATATGATTACATTAAAATTTAATTTTGTTTTGGCACGATCATATGTAACTCATGCAACTGTATATCGTCCTACTGGTAAACCGTTGCACATTAGAATATTTCATATATATAAACAAAATTTGAAATTTTTCAAGAACTACAACTATATATATATATATATATATATTCATTTTTCCCATTTTTCGCTTCATTTTCTGATGCTCATATTCAACAGAATCTAGAAAACTTTTATATAGCTGGGGTAGAAATAAAACTTTGATACAAGAAAAACAAATATCTGCCTAATGCTTGAAATATGAAATAGCAAAGAATATCCAAATGAGCTACAAGCATCCTACAAATTGTATTTTAATTTTTTAAATTAAAAGTTAATGTTTGAACAGTGTGGGATTGGCTATTGTACAAACCACATAAGTGGTTTGTATCAAAATAACACAATTGTGAAATAATTTTCTGATAATTTTATTCATTGTGTTTCTACAATACATAGAATACATACAAGGACAATTTACAAGGAAAGAATCAAGCTACAATCAAGCAAATCAATCTATAGTCAACTACACGAATTAAGCAAATCAATATATAGTCAATTACACAATCTATATCATAATTGAGAATATCCTATAATTAAGAGGAAAATAAAGGCAATCATTGACTAAGAATATTGCTCAATTTAATCCCATAATTCTTGCCCAATTCAATTCCATAATTCTAGCACTCCCCCTCAAGTTGGAGCATGGATATCGCCAGTGTTTGAAAACGCGGCCGCCTAGGCCGATTAGTCGGAGCAATACAGCTAGGCGACCGGAAAACTCCTTGAAAAATGAAAATCGGACCAGTTAGGCGGCCGCCGTGTAATCGGGCACGTGGCCAAGTAATCGAGCTAGGCGCCATTCTTTTGCACCGGAAATCAGCTGGAATAAGGCTCGGGATCGCTGTTTCCTTCTGGTAGGCGACAAACATTTCACTAATGATACCCCTCTGCGATTCCACGGTAGCCAATGCTCCTCGGAGCTTCTCTTCCACCTTATCTTTCTCCCTTTGCATTCTCTCATACCTCCCCTTCGCATCTCCATACCTCTTCTCCATATGAAGAAGGTTACCAATTGCCTAAGAACCGATAACAAGAGTTACCATCCGAAACATTCTACTTGAAAATATAATAATAATGCATATGCAAAGCATCGGTGAAATATAACCACCGTGAGTGTATTACCTACAGCATGTTTGCCTGCCCATGCCGGATCCTATCAACATTGGACATCTTCCCATAGCCCAACATTTCCCCGCTTCTCAGCAGATCCTTCCCGTGAACACACAGGTACTCCACGCCAGTTTCGGGATTGATGGGTTTTATGCTAAAGCTAGAACCTAGTACCGGGGGATACCTAAAATAGTTTGGGGAAAATTCTGAATCCCGAATGTTGGTGACCCGGGGGGTCCCTTTAAGTACCTCCTTCTCGGAATCCTAAACCTCCACATTAGTATGTTGAGCCCCGGGATCTTCTGTTACCGGTTTCAGGGGAATGGCTTGCGGGATTTGTGAAGCCCCCCACGCCAGCAATTGATACAGAGGATCTACCAACTCGCTTAGTCCTCAGAGGAGAAACGTGCTCGGAGGCTTCATCCTTGTCTAGTAGACTGGGTCCCTTCGGAATCACTCTCCTCTTCTTCCTATCCTCATTCTTCTTATCAGCATCACCCTTTCTCATTGGCCGTTTCGGTGAGTTTCCCTATTCTCATAAGAAGAACGATCCAACGTTAAACAAGGTCTATGGATGGAACTCTGAAAATATACCGATAAAATAACAACCGAAAGAACCCTTACTCTTCTTCAACAAAGTTTTCTCAACCTTACGCCTTCTGGCCTCTATAAGATTAATGATAAAGCCAAGTTCATATAGCCTCAAGTCGTCTAACAGGTAGTCAACGTGCCTTCTTTCTGGAGATACTAGCCAAGCATCCGACACGTGCTTTCGTTCCGCCTTAGACAGATCCTCGAACGTGACGCGTTCCCACTCAGCTACCGAAAAAGCACACTTATAATAAACACGACAAACAAATCAAAACATGCAATAATAACACCGAAAATAAACCTAAGGAGGCCCTAAACACCTGGGATATTGAACACTAAGCGAACCCTCAGCAGACGACCACCGAGTTGCAAATCTTTGCCCCAGTCGCCTTGAGCGATGAACCAAGTCTTCTTCCACTCCTTGTTTGAAGACGGAAGCCCGGTGATCAGAGGTTCGCCGTCTTGCTTATCGCGACAAGCAAGAGCCCACCAGCCATTACCCCCTTGATTTATGGGAGTAGAGGCTGTAGCAGTGTCCAATCTCCGTAAACGTTGGGGCTGAATTCTTCATACTTCGCCACAGGGAATACATCCCGATCACTATTCTCCAAGCATTCAGATTTAACTGGGCCGGAGCAATCCCAATCTCCCTCAGTACCCTCTGAATATAGGGTTGTAGCGGTAACCTAGCCCCGATTTCCAAAAAAGCAGGATGAAAAGCCACCGAATTCCTCTTAGGGTTACTTGCTATTTCCCCTTCTCTAGGAACTCTCATACCCACCGATCTAGGAATCGAAAACTCTGTCACAATCCGATTAAGCTTCACCTCATCCACCTTATTTTCCCCCACCAGGTTTATCGCAAACCTCATATGGTCTATTTTGTCCCGAACAAAATGTTCGGAATTGTAGCCCCTCCTAACATTCATCGGGACTAGGCCCTACCGTAGACCCCCGAGTACTTTCCTGCACTTGTTGGACCTCTAGACTTCCGGTATCTGACATATCTATATCCCCGAAAGCGCTCCTAGTACTATTTCCTATAGAGAGCCTACCCGACGTGGACTCTGAGGACCTAGATTTCGAACTCGATAAGACTACAGGACTCGACACCCCGGCCTTTTGAACCATCGGAGGAAGACAATGGAGATACGGATCAAATACACAGAAAGAAGATTAAATTCGGAGACTAACCTGTATTTTCTCTTTTACTTCCACCTTAGACACTGAAGATGCTCTAATCAACTGAAAAAACGCAAATAGGGAGCTAGATGACCCTATAACACTATTTATAAAGGCCATCCACACAGAATTCGAAGTGACGCAGATCACAGTCCCCTCGACGCGGCACCTGTCCGTCACCCCGTCTGCATAGCCACGTGTCACCTGCTCACTGACCATGATATGGGCCAATCCAAGCCCGAACGGGCCCAAACAACCGCAACCGACACCAACATCAAGAACTCATCTTTCGAGGTCGCAACCGATCATCTTTAACACACCCCCGAGTTACGCACTCGAGGGGGAATTGTTGGACTTATTTGTGAGTCACGTGGAACTCCGAGACATCACCCCCGCTCTCCAATGTATAACTCCGACATACAACTTGGTGTCCATAACCAAACAGTTTGCTCCCATCCGGACCTGTTTTCCACCGACAATAGGATACCCGAGGACCTTTCGGATGATAACATTTCAGGCCCGACAGCACCTGACCATGCAGAGATAACTGTCGGGTCCAGCCTCTGGGCTCATGACACGTGTCCCGAGACGTCAGAAACAGGGCTATATAAAGCCCCATTTCCACCATGATGGGCAACTTTTTACCATACTTGAAAAATTACTACATTTGTAACCCGTTGGAAGTGGGAATTTACTTCCACCATATTCAATACAAAAGTATAACATTGTCTTGTACTCGATCTTGCGTATTTTAATCCAGTAAGAATCATACCTCGAAGGCTCATTTTTAACCACATGCATTTTTAACCCTAACATGTGGATAAAATTATAAATGTAAGAATTGTTATAGACAGTTGTGGAAATTTACTAAAAAAAATCCTACTTAGCACTTTTTTAATATCATAAAAGTCAAAAAATTTGACTTTTTCTAAAAGACATATATATCTTTAAAAAAAAAAAATAGATTAAAAAAAACAAACAAACTGATTTATCTTAATTTAAAATATAAAAGACAATAAGAGATCATTTGTTTTTTTTCACTTAAAACTTAATGGGTCTGAATCATAATTATTAAGTTGTTTTGTTTGTTTTTTTTAAGTGGTCAAACAACTTAAAATAAAAAGTAAAAAATCATGACTTTTCAATTAATTACAAATCACTGAATTGCATTAAATGCAATCCAAAATCTTTTCTTCTGATACTATCCTCCATATATAACATATTTCCAATTTTATCATAATTATATATAGTATAGAAATCTTTTTAATATATACCGTATTTTAAATAGCTTTAAAAATAAAAAAGAACCCTAATCACTCCTCATATTGATGTTTAATATCAATATTTTATTATGATATTAGGTGATGTATTTATATATATATATATATATATATATATATATATATAGTGTTTTGTGTGAGTTTTCTTGCTGTCTCTTTTATTTTTTGAAAGAAAAAAAAAAAAAACCTTTTCTTTTCTTAGTAAAAATGAAGTTTATTTGTAATGGAAAAGAGAAAGATCATGATCATATTTGTTTATATATAATTATTATATTTGGATTGTTTTTATGGGTATAAATATAAAATTACTTATTTTCAGACAATTTTACTTTTAAAAAATAAACGTGTTGACAATACATTCAAATGTGAGGAAAAAAAAAAAACATGTCATTCAAGTTCAGATTTCAGTCCCTATTCAGTTTTTAGAAAAATTCAGGACTATTCAGTCTTCAGATAAAAAAAAAAACAAATGACCCCTAAGTTTTATAGTGAAAAAAACAAATAGCTTTAGTGATATGAAATCGTATATTTTAATTATTAAAAATTGTGAAATCTTTTCAAAAAAAAAAAAACAATTGTGAAATAAGCAGTCAAAATTTTGGCACTGTTGTATGGAAGAAAAGAATATTTTGCTCTGAAAGGTATGGACTTTTTAGCTAATTAGAGCATCTCCAATGGTAATGCGGCTTGTATTTGAAAAAACGGTGATATGTCAACATTGTCAAACCAATTGCTTCATATGTTGCATGTAACTAAAATTGATAGACATCCAAATGAAAAAGTTGTTTCCAATGCTTTACTTGTAAAATATATGTTTTTAATGACATGTCAATTTATTATTGGTCTCTTTAAATATATTATAGATTGTTGAGTTAAATAAAATAGAAGACAAAAGTGGTTATTGACTGGGTCAACAAGATGGTTGTCCAACAGACCCTTTGAAATCAGAGAGTCATGTTGACAACCTCTACAAAAAAGTTACCACCTCAACTTGAAGTTGTACTAAAGAGGTTACATTGTAGGTGAATCTTTTAACAAAGTAGATGTTCATCCTAGGGCACATGGTATCTAATTTTTTCACAACCTAAATTATCATTGGAGATACTCTTAGGGGGCCTAATTTGACAAGTCTAAAATGTGGTTTACGGGTGTCATCCACTCCTCTTTATAAATAAAGTTGATGTTGACATGTTCTTGGATTATTATGCAACTTGCCGGTTGCCATCATACACCTACTGGCTACTGCATAACATTTCAATTATTAGTACTATGAATGGATAAATAAGAGTAAAAACAAGAATGAATGAAAGACAATAAAAGCAAGTGTGAAATCGGTGAGAAGCACACTAAAATGACATTAAAAACACAAATAAATGAATTGTGTGTGCATTTAATATCTTCAAGAGTACAAGTCAAATGATATACCTTAGAAGTTTTTGTTTCTAAAGCTTTGAGATGTCGAAAAAACTGCCGATCACGACAACACTGTTGAGCACATGATGATCCTACTACACCCATTACAATTACATCACAATGTGTTTATTATAGAAGTAAGCTAATCACAAAATAGAAGATTTTACAAATCTATCCTAAACCATAAAATACTGTGCATACAAAATAAAAAATAGTATAGAAATTGGAAAAGCATGCTTATTTGTATATGTATATATATAAACTTTAGAGGCTATAATTGTAATTTTACTATCAAACAAAAAAATAGATGCTATAATCTAAACATGCTTATCTTAAATCTGTACATATATAAACTTTAGAGGTTATAATTATAATTTTATTGTTAAACAAAAAATTGGATTCTATAACCCACCGACACTTTTTATAAAGTTAGGATGTCGTACGTTTTGTGTTATTATAAAGTTGGGACCTCTTTTCTGATGAGGCTATGAGAGGTTGTAATTGTATGGCATTAAAAAAAAATCAAAGAGGTGTTGGTTCAGGAGAGTTTCTTTAGTTTTTTTGTGGTTTTGTTTGCTTTGTTTCTTTTCTCCTCTTTGTTTCCAGCTGCGTCTGGTTTTGCCTCTTGTGGCCTCCCCTTTTGGGGTTCTCTTCAAAAAAAAAAAAAAAAAAAATCTAAGCAAACCAATCCAGGTCTTACACGTTACTTGGTCTATATATAGTTGGATAATTATTTGCATGTTTATCCTACGATCGAGATGAGAGGTTTCCATTTAGCATTCCTAGTCCTGCTAGTTGTGATGGTCAGCTCCAGCTCCTCCGGCTCCTCCGGCTCCGCGACGACCAATATTAGCAGCTGCGTTGGCGACGTCGATGACGCATATTGTTCCGGGTGGTTTATAGAGTCACAACTCAACTCTATTAACATCAAACAAGCAACTGGTGTTCAAAATAAACCAGCAGTCGATTGTGGAAGAGGACACGGTGCAAATTATAGACCCTGCTTAGGATCATCACAAGGTACAAAAATTGGTGAAAATTGTTTCGACAAAAATAACCCCTTGTATATCAATCCCAATAAAAACTGCTAGAGTGCTAGCTGATGACATACTTTTGGGGTGCATTAATTAATTAATATATTGCGCTTTGTATTCTGCTTATTTATATTTCTGTATTAATAGTATCAGTACGTTTAATTGTATTATATATATATTTATGTTGCCAATTGCCATGTTTACTTTTCCTTATAATTAAATTTTACATTCCTCATTAATTAATTACAAATCACTTGAGCTGCATTAAATATAGGGATACTATCATTTGAATCCCTATGCTTTTTATGAATTACCTATTTTGTAGTCACTTATTCACTTTTCACCGGATTGGACCCTATGTTTTTTAAAATCACTCAATTTCGTCCTTCCGTGAGTCAACCGTTAGTCAAATTAAACGGTTTTAAGGGTATTTTTGTCTTTACATACTGATATGCCACGTGTTAACAAAAAAATAGGAATATATATATAATAAAAATTAAATAAATATATCAATATAAATTAAAAATGTATAAACAAAAAAAAAATAAAAAAAATACCAGATTCATTATCTCTCTTCTCTTTCTCAATCTCTCTCTAAATCAAAAATCCATCTCTCTCTTTCTCGATCTATCTCTCACTACCCACCTCTCTCTCTTCTTTCTCGATATCTCTCCTTTCTCGGTCTCTCTCTGACCTCCATGACTCGAATCCATCTCCCGCCGGCCGTCGCAAACGAACCAAGAACTGGTTCATCAAAAGGAACCTAGATTTGGTTCGAACTACAACTAGGTTCTTACCGAAACGAGCTGATTTTGGGAACAGTGGGTGTTGTGTTTGGGTTTGGGCTTTGTTTGGCCGCCGGCGGTGGTTGGATTTAGGAATGGCGGTGGTAATGGTGGCAGTGGCGCCTGGTAGGTGGGTTTTGCTTGATGGGTTTTGGGGTTGTGTTGGGTTTTCTGGGTTTAGATTTCCAACAACATTTACTTGCATATTGTTTGCTGTGAAAACATGTTCAGATTTTTAATTTTACTTTGGCTATGTTAAATCTGGTAGTGATATTGGAAGGTTATGTATTTGGTCATATTATTCATATTGTTACAGATTTTGGTTCAAGTAAGAGAGCAACACAAGGTCAAAGAAGAACATAATTTGCCTGAAGTCTACTCGATCTGAGAAATTTTCACCTGGCTTGCTTGCTGGCATTGCTGGATTTTTCTAGTTATTTTTCGTTTTTTCTCGGTTGCCGACTGTGGTAAAATTGGATTTTTGTAAATATGTTTAGCTTTTTTTCACTTCAGGTTGTTGTGTCATGTATGGTGGTGGCTATGGTTGTGATTGATTTTGAATTTTTAGGTTTGGGTTTGGTATGGTTGGTTGATTTTGAGTATGGGTTTGGTGGCTGGATTCGAATTTAAGATGGTCTCTGGGTTTGAGTATAGGTTTGGTGTGGTGGTTGGTTTCGAATTTGGCTGGTGGTTGGGTTCGAATTTAGGTATGGGTTTGAATATAAGAAAATAATTTTTATATTTCTTTTCCTTTAAAAAAAAATTAATAAGCTTAAAGAAATCATGCCATTTGAATGGATAACCAACTATGAAAAAACTTTTCAGAATACTACTCCGGTGATCGCTTCTGACTCAAAATATGTCAAAAACCTAGATGGCTCCATAAAGACAATTTATGAACCAATCTCAGGCTCATAAACCCTCCCAGTACTCCTCCAATATTCCAGGCGCTCATGATCAGACCAGTCACCACAGAAGATAAAATCCCAATCCATAGCTTTGAAGCTGATGGATCTGCAGTATATAAATGGCCACTTCATTTGGGATGTTGATCCCAACATGTGTGATGCAGACTGCGAATGCAGAAATTGTTTGAAGGGTTACCAATCCCTTTGTAAACCCTTACGCAAACCTCGCAGGCCTAATGACCCAAATAGCCCTTGGATAGGTTTGCGACCTATCAAAAATAAACCACTGCCGATTTATGATAGGACTTTACAAATCTTGAGATCCGACGGACTCTTACCCGCGGAACCAGAAAAACCCGTTCCATCTTTACCTCCACCAATACCGTGTTACATGGCCTCCAATTATGACCAAGATTTCCCTCCATTAGAACCCTCTTCCAACCCAGAAAAAAATCGTTCTTCCAGACCTTTTGTCCAAACTACTGAAGTTCTCCCTGATGGATCTTTAAAGCATCCTTCACAGGCTGAACATGTACTCAACTGGCAATCCCGTAACGCCATGATACAGAATAGAGTTTTAAACTCTATTGATCAGAAGATTGATCTAGTTACTCACCATGTCTCCCAACATGATCATTGTCTCCAAAGCTTAGATGCAGTTTTCAGAGACCTGTTTATTGACCTCCAATCCAGAATCTCTAAATTAGATGCTGATCTTCACCGATATATCAATCACGAATATTTCGGTCCAGAATTTGACAGAAAGGAAAGAGAAATCAGACAACTCAGGGAACAATTAGAACAAATGAACAAAGATCATCTCAACACCGCACCACCTCCATATGTGCCAAAACCATACCCTTACACACAATCCCTTATCTTTCCTACTTCCCCTCCATACCCGCCTTCGGCTAGACCACCTGACACTTCCCAATATTTCAAGTCAACCGGAGAACTTTTTCGGAAATATCCTCATTTATCTTCTCCACCTAAGAAACCAACCAAAAGGTCCCCTACCTCACACAAAAACAAATAACCCATGCCAGACCAATACAAACCGGCGTTGTATACCTCTCTACAACCTTCTTCGTCCTCGGAATCTGAAACAAAATCAATTTCCAGTGAATCTTCCCGATCCTCCTAGGATTCCCTTCCTGATACTACCTCACACTAACCGGTCTCAGATACAGTTGCCGACTTGATGCAAGTCTTTATGGCATCCCGGACAAATCCACAACCATCCACTCAAACTTATGACTCCCCTGATGAGGCGTCAACTGGACCGGCACCATTTGTTGAAGAACCTCAAGAGACTTCTGGCTAAACTCATAGTTCCAGGCCAACTAACGGTCCCTAGTTTAACCTAGACGATTCATCTCCAAGCTCCTAGAGAAAGAAAATTTCTGAGATGAGTGCATGGCTTGATCGACAAATGGTGAAATCTGAACAGAACCTTGAAACGATCTTGAGAGAATTTATTTCCAGGTTCACGGGATCTCTTAGAGATTGGTACCAAGCCCTTGGAGAATACAGACAATTACAATTTGTCAGAGCTCCCTCAACTTCACAGGCTATGGGTATCATCTTTAGAGAATTTCTCGGTGACCCAGACCAATTCTATAAACATGTGAGGCAAGAATTTTTTGAGATGTGTTGTTGCTCACTCCGAAAAAAAGATATTGAGTTCCACTACAAACGAATATCTGGCCGATATCACATTCTTGGTGGAATCAATGATCAAAGCCTCAAACATGTTTACATGAACTCCCTTCCTGCTGAACTCCAAGATGAGCTACAAAGAAAAATTGACTCTTCAGGATGAGCCCTCCATGATACAACCTTAGGAGAGATCCACATGTTCACATTAAGTGCCCTAGAAAAACTTTGTGCAACACAAAAAGTCTTCTCCAAAATGTTGAAGGAAGGAAAAAGGTATGAAACTCAGTGCAGACAACCCTCACAATAGATCAAATGCAAGTCTACATAAATGTGCACCTGCAAACCCAAAAAGAAACGTCACTTTCACTCCTTCAAAAACAAGAAACACAAAAAGTTCAAATACTATCGAAATAAAACCAAAAGGATGTGGAACAAATCCCAGAGGTGCTTCATCTGTGGAAAAAAAGGACATTATGCCAAGAAATGTCCCAACAAGAAGACTAAGTCAGCCAAACTGGTCAACCAGCTTAAGCAAATTGCAGATGAAGTTCCGTCTGACGCAGACATTGAATCCATCTTCTCATAACAAGAAGGCATTGATAGAAATACAACCTTCGTGCTTCAAGACTCAGATTCTGTATCCAGCTCAGAGTATTCTGATTCTTCAGAATTTGATAGATTTCGGGACTCTTACTAGGCGACAAAAGTTGATTCTCAATCAGGACCTCAAGTTTCAATCCAAATCCTGCTTGAAAAATATTCCAAACCAATTGATGCTATTGCCTACTTTGACACTGGCTCACACAACACCATGATGAACCCCAAAATTCTTCCTCCCAACGCTTGGAAATCCTATGTTCGATATTTCAAAGCAGCCGATGGTCAAATATTTGCTACTAATCTGATTTCAAAAAACAAGATTGACATCAAGATTTTTCCATCCTACACCCTTTGGGTTTGTGTCATAGGAACACCATTACCGGACAAAGATATCCTCATTGGTTGGGATGTCTATTGCCAGTGCAAATCTCTCAAAATCCTTCCAAATGGAATCAGATATAAGAGAGATTTCAAACCCTTCTCCAACATTTCCAAAATCTTCCTACTATCTGAAATTCAACCCTCATTCCAGCATGTGCATCAAAAGTTGCTGCAATTTTACGCTAATAGTCATGCTGATTTCACACATCCCTCACCCTTGTGGAAAAATTCGGATTTCTTTATTAAGCTACCTTTTAAGCTTAACGAAGATGTTAATCCCACAAAAGCTACCCATACAGGAATGTCCCATTCAGACCTCAAAATGGCCAATGTAGAATGTGATGAATTGCTTCACCAAGGCTTACTTGAGCCTACCTCCTCACCATGGGCATGCTAAGCCTTTTATGTTGAAAAGCACTCCAAACAAGTCAGAGGAAAGAAGAGATTAGTCGTTGACTACAAACCTCTCAATCTTTTCCTCCGAGACAAAAAGTTTTTGGTTCCCACAACCGATACACTGTTTTCACAGCTTCCTGGAGCCTCCATATTTTTGAAGTTTGATCTGAAATGAGCATTTTGGCAAATAGGTATCCACCCTGGTGAAAGATACAGGACGGTGTTCTGTCTCCCAAACGCTCAATATCAATGGACAGTCCTACCATTTGGTTTGAAGACTGCTCCTTCATTATTTCAAATGGCCATCACCAGAATCTTTTATCCTATCCTACATTCAGCTTTGCTCTACATTGATGATATCCTGCTATTCTCTCCTGACAAAGATTCTCACAACAAGCTCCTCCAACAATTCCATGGACTGATTGACAAATATGGCATCATGCTTTCTGAAAAGAAAAGTATGATTGGTCGTACATAAATAAAATTCCTCGGGATGCATGTTTCAGATGGTCAATACCATCCGTGTCCTCACCTAGCTGAACAAATGTTAAATTTTCCTGACTGAAACTTGACTAAAAACAAATCCAACAATTCCTTGGAATAGTCAATTTTATCAGGGATTTTATCCCTTAGGTGAGCCACTACACTTCGGTCATCTCTGCTCTCTTGAAAAAGAATTCTCCACCATGGAACCCAGGTCACACTGATGCAATAATCAAGCTGAAACAAGTAGCATAATCTCCGCCAGCCCTTACCATCCCGTCCATCGGCCAGCTCATTCTCCAGACTGACGCTAGTGACACCTTTTGGGGGGCCATCCTGATTGAAGAAAAGGAGGGACAAAGGAGATATTGTTGCCACGTAAGTGGACAATTCAAAGATACGCAACAGCATTACCACACTATCTACAAGGAGATCCTTGCAGTCAAATATGGAATTCAAAAGTTTGACTTCCACCTCAGGATAAAAAACTTTATTGTGGAAATGGACAACTCATCTTTCCCAAAAATCCTCGAATTCCGTAATAAGATTCCTCATAATCCCCAACTGTTGAGATTGAAATATTGGTTTTCCAGATATGACTTCACTGTTAAGCACGTGAAGGGACACCATAATATAATCATAGATATGCTCTCTAGACCACCACCGGTTCACCTCATAACACCTTCCAGTCGAGACCCTCTCATTTTCATGGCAGCCTCAGCATGCTCATCCTCTTCATCATCCTCACCAACTCTCACAGCTCTCACTAAAAAGACTTACCCTCTAGAGCTACTTAAAGCACTCCCTCCAAATCACCAACCTTCTCTTGCCAAACTACAGAACTTCGCCAAGTCCCATCTCACGATTTACCTGTCACAAATCCAAGCTCAAAGATGTCGACATGACCTCATCAATCCTACTAGACCCTTTCTTGATCCTTTCCTTATGCCACTATTTTATTACTTCTCACCTCAAGTCCTATGGTTCCTATGGTGTTTATCAGTTATTTACCACCATGCCATTCTTTTTCCTCTTCAAGCCCTGTACGTCCACCTCCATGACCTTTCTCAACAGAACTCTCTTTTATGGACCTTCTTACAATGGTTTAACTCCTTAACAAACTGGAAAAATGAGCTTACCAAACTCATGGGCCAATATAATTTATGGAAACTTGACTATGAATCGGCCTCTTCGGTATCATGTATTTGGATACTTCACAGACCCTACCGTTATAACCCCCACAAAAGGCTTCTATGGACTCCGAACATCAGCTACGAATGGCACACCATTTATGACTATGAAAAATCCTATCCAAATAACCTCCAGATATCTCTCCTCAACTTCCTGTGTGACGTCAATGGTGTCTATACTGATGAGCATTTCATCTTGCCAGAGATACCCAAGGACTCTTCTCAAAGCTGGCATCCTTTCCAAGATTCCGTCCCACTTGACTCACAGGACCCTATGACTCTTAACACCTGGCCTTGCTTTATATGTGGAGCCCTCGACTCAGATAATGAAGATCACGCCTGCTGCAACTTGGGCAACCCTTGATCTCCTCCTTATCTATTTATTGTGTACTTTAATAATTATGCTGTAATTATTGTACTAGTTGTCGGCCACCTGCTAGGCCAGATCTTATCTTTGTAATCATGATCTTTATCCTGTCTACCATCTATCCTTGTAAGATAGCTTGTGTGCGTCCCCATTCTTTCTCTATATAAGAGGAGTTCTCCCGTTGTAAGAAAAGGCAGAATTATCAATAAAAACTAGCTTGTGTTCAATATCTCACATGGCTTTCTAAGTTCTCTCTTTTTCTTCTTCAATATTTCTCTACGAGAGGATTAACAATCTGTAATAATCTAAGTATGCTTTGTGCTTGAATCTAGTTGAGGATCCTGCACATCAGAAATAAAGATGTTGATTCTTTGGCTCAAGGTCCTTGTCTGTTTCTAAGAGGTTGTTCTGAAAGTACCCTGTTTAGGCCGTTGGGTTTAGGCCGCCCTTTTAGGGAAACCATTACAACTAAGAGACAGTTCAAGGCTCCCTGCCACCCCACTAAGGCTTACTTGAGCCTACCTCCTCACCATGGGCATGCCAAGCCTTTTATGTTGAAAAGCGCTCCGAACAAGTCAGAGGAAAGAAGAGATTAGTCGTTGACTATAAACCTCTCAATCTTTTCCTCCGAGACGATAAGTTTTTGGTTCCCAGAACTGATACACTGTTTTCACAGCTTCCTGGAGCCTCCATCGTTTCGAAGTTTGATCTGAAGGGAGCATTTTGGCAAATAGGTATCCACCCTGGTGAAAGATACAAGACGGCGTTCTATCTCCCAAATGCTCAATATCAATAGACAGTCCTACCGTTTGGTTTGAAGACTGCTCATTCATTATTTCAAAAGGCCATCACCAGAATCTTTCATCCTATATACATTCAGCTTTGCTCTACATTGATAATTCTGCCTTTTCTTACAAGGGGAGAACTTCTCTTATATAGAGGA
Source organism: Acer yangbiense (assembly GCA_008009225.1). Taxonomy (NCBI): domain Eukaryota; kingdom Viridiplantae; phylum Streptophyta; class Magnoliopsida; order Sapindales; family Sapindaceae; genus Acer; species Acer yangbiense. The sequence continues at coordinate 23,183,339 of CM017772.1, read as the reverse complement.
ATAAGGGGGACGCACACAAGCTATCTTACAAGGATAGATGGTAGACAGGATAAAGATCATGATTACAAAGATAAGATCTGGCCTAGCAGGTGGCCGACAACTAGTATAATAATTACAGCATAATTATTAAAGTACACAGTAAATAGATAAAGAGGAGATCAAGGGTTGTCCAAGTTGCAACATGTGTTATCTTCATTATCTAAGTCGAGGGCTCCACATATAAAGCAAGACCAGGTGTCAAGAACCATAGAGTCTTTTGAGTCAAGTGGGACGGAATCTTGGAAAGGATGCCAGCTTTGAGAAGAGTCCCTGGGTATCTCTAGCAAGGAGAAATGCTTATCAGTAGAGACACCATTAACGTCACACAGAAAGTTGAGGAGAGATATATGGAGGTTATTTGGATAGGATTTTTGATAGTCATAGGTGGTGTGCCATTCATAGCTGATATTCGGAGTCCACAGAAGCCTTTTGTGAGGGTTATAATGGTAGGGTCTGTGAAGTATCCAGATACATGATACCGAAGAGGCCGATTCATAGTCAAGTTTCAACAAATTATATTGGCCCATGAGTTTGGTGAGCTCATTTTTCCAGTTTGTTAAGGAGTCAAACCACTGTAAGAAGGTCCACAAAAGAGGGTTCTGTTGAGAAGGGTCATGGAGGTGGACGTACAGGGCTTGAAGAGGAAAAAGAATGGCATGGTGGTGAATAACTGATAAACACCATAGGAACCATAGGACTTAAGGTGAGAAGTAATAAAATGGTGGCATAAGGAAAGGATCAAGAAAGGGTCTAGTAGGATTGATGAGGTCATGTCGACATCCTTGAGCTTGGATTTGTGACAGGTAAATCGTGAGATGGGACTTGGCGAAGTTCTGTAGTTGAGCAAGAGAAGGTTGGTGATTTAGAGGGAGTGTTTTAAGAAGCTCTAGAGGGTAGGTCTTTTCAGTGAGAGCTGTGAGAGTTGGTGAGGATGATGAAGAGGAGGAGGATGCTGAGGCTGCCATGAAAATGAGAGGGACTTGACCGAAAGGTGTGATGAGGTGAACCGGTGGTGGTCTAGAGAGCATATATGTGATTATATTATGGTGTCCTTTCACATGCTTAACAATGAAGTCATATTTGGAAAACCAATCTTTTAATCTCAACAGTTAGGGATTATGAGGAATCTTATTACGGAATTGTCCATTTCCATAATAAAGTTTTTTGTCCTAAGGTGGAAGTCAAACTTTTGAATTCCATATTTGACTGCAAGGATCTAATTGTAGATAGTGTGGTAGTGCTGTTGCGTATCTTTGAATTGTCCACTTGCATGGCCACAATATCTCCTTTGTCCCTCATTTTCTTCAATCAGGATGGCCCCCCAGAAGGTGTCACTAGCGTTAGTTTGGAGAATGAGCTGGCCGGTGGATGGGATAGGATGGGATGGTGAGGGCTGGCGGAGATTGTGCTACTTGTTTCAGCTTGATTATTGCATCGGTGTGACCTAAGTTCCATGGTGGAGAATTCTTTTTCAAGAGAGCAGAGAGGACCGAAATGTAGTGGCTCACCTGAGAGATAAAATCCCTGATAAAATTAACTATTCCAAGGAATTGCTGGATTTGTTTTTGAGTCAAGTTTCAGTCAGGAAAATTTAACAGTTGTTCAGCTAGGTGAGGACCCGGATGGTATTGACCATCTGAAGCATGCATCCTGAGGAATTCTATTTTTGTCTGACCAATCATACTTTTCTTTTCAGAAAGCATGATGCCATATTTGTCAATCAGTCCACGGAATTGTTGGAGGAGCTTGTTGTGAGAATCTTTATCTAGAGAGAATAGCAGGATATCATCAATGTAGAGCAAAGCTGAATGTAGGATATGATAAAAGATTCTGGTAATGGCCTTTTGAAATAATAAAGGAGCAGTCTTCAAACCAAATGGTAGGATTGTCCATTTATATTGAACGTTTGGGAGACAGAACACCGTCTTATATCTTTCACCAGGGTGGATACCTATTTGCCAAAATGCTTCCTTTAGATCAAACTTCGAAAAGATGGAGGCTTTAGGAAGCTGTGAAAACAGTGTATCGGTTTTGGGAACCGAAAACTTATCGTCTTAGAGGAAAAGATTGAGAGGTTTGTAGTCAATGACTAATTTCTTCTTTCCTCTGATTTGTTCGGAGCGCTTTTCAACATAAAAGGCTTGGCATGCCCATGGTGAGGAGGTAGGCTCAAGTTAGCCTTGGCGAAGTAATTCATCACATTCTGCATTAGCCATTTTAAGGTCTGAAGGGGACATTTTTGTATGGGTAGCTTTTGTGGGATTAACATCTTCGTTAAGCTTAAAAGGTAGCTTAATAAAGAAATCCGAATTTTTCCACAAGGGTGAGGGATGTGTGAAATCAGCATGACTATTAGCGCAAAATTGCAGCAACTTTTGATGCACATGCTGGAATGAGGGTTGAATTTCAGATAGTAGGAAGATTTTGGGAATGTTGGAGAAGGGTTTGAAATCTCTCTTATATCCGATTCCATTTGGAAGGATTCTGAGAGATTTGCACTAGCAATAGACATCCCAATCAATGAGGATATCTTTGTCCGGTAATGGTGTTCCTATGACACGAACCCAAAGGGTGTAGGATGGAAAAATCTTGATGCCAATCTTGTTTTTTGAAATCAGATTAGTAGCAAATATTTGACCATCGGCTGCTTTGAAATATTGAACATAGGATTTCCAGGCATTGGGAGGAAGAATTTTGGGGGAGCAAGTGTCAAAGTAGGCAATAGCATCAATTGGTTTGGAATATTTCTCCGGTAGGATTTGGATTGAAACTTGAGGTCCTTATTGAGAATCAACTTTTGCCGCCTGGTAAGAGTTCTGAAATCTATCAGATTCTGAAGAATCAGAATACTCTGAGCTGGATACAGAATCTGAGTCTTGAAGCATGAATGTTGTATTTCTATGAACGCCTTCTTGTTTTGAGAAGATGGATTCAATGTCTGCGTCAGACGGAACTTCATCTACAATTTGCTTAAGCTTTAAAAAAAATTAAGAAAATAAAAAGTTTTATTTTTAATTTTAAAGTCAAGGGTAAAAGTGTCATTTAACATTTTCTATGACGATTGACTGTCAAAATTCTGGTCAGAGAGATCAAATTTAGTTGTTTTTGAAAACATAGGGACTAATTTAGTGAAAATGAAAAAGTTACTGCAAAATAGATAATTAAAAAAAAACATAGGGACTGAAATGATAATATCCCTTAAATATAATTAGGCTAATTAATATTTTATATTTATTAATGGCCGTTACTAATATTTCAGCATCTTCCAGACGACTTGACAAGAGGCTCCAAATTTATATGAAACGTTAATTAACCTGAGCCCTACCTGCCTTACCGACCACCTCATGCTTAGACTAACAGGATTTGGAACTTTATAAATAATTTAAATAAAAGTTAAATTATTTAAATAGTAGAGGTTATTTAAATAATAGAGATTATTTAAATATCCTTAAATATCACTTGTTCATTTACAATAACAAGGGTATTAATAATATCAAAAACAAAAATTAAAAAATTAGATAATAATAATAATAATAATAAAATAATAAAATAACAATAATGATAATAATAAGGGTTATTAGCGCCGGTCCCAAATCTTTTTTTTTTTTTTTTTTTTGATAATATAATAAGAGGTTTTTACAATTTGGTCCTAATCTAATTGGGAAACATCACTTTTTTACTCATTAATTGATATTTCATCAATTTGGTCCTTATATAATTGAAAATAACTCAAATTAGTTCTACTGTTAGTCAAAATGATGGTCAACCGTCACAGAATCAAGTAAAAGTCTTTTTTTACCCTTGTGATATGGTGGACAATTGGAAAGACGTATTTACCCTCTAATTAAATAGTTTTTTTTAAATATTTTTTTAATAGTTTTTCAAGGGTTTGAAAATCTCAAAATACCCTGTAAATAACTTAACATTTTAATGACCCACATGCCCTGAATTAGTGGTTCGATTTTACAAATTTACCCTTATCATTTATAAATTAAAAAATCATAAAACATTTCCATTATAGCTGTTGTACAACAATACCAAAAACTGCCTATAAAAACAATTTAATTTGTTCTTTCGTTGCACTTCAAACCATCAATTGTCTTATACTTTTCTTCATCTTTTACCATTACTTCATTTTTTTTTTCTTATAATCAATATTCTTATATTGTTCTTCATCTCCTACTAGCATTGCACTTTTTTTTTTTTTTTTGGGTGAAGAAATTATGGTTTCATTGTAAACTTTCAGAATGTCAAAGGAACAATAAGTTGGCTTAAACTAATACTTATAAGTCGTTATAATCGTATGTTAAAAGTTAAAACAATCATTAACTCCTCGTCTGTTAAAATCGTATGTTGCACACCATTCCAAAAAAATATGATCGAAAGCTCCCACTTCTCCTTTGGTGTAACTGATGCTCCAAGTAACTCCTTCTTAGCATCATTTATGATACTTATCACATTACAATCCCTAGGTTCAATCATTTCTAGGTCTACCACAACATCAACTTTCCTCACAAACATTTCCAGGTTTACCTATCAACTTTCCTCACAAACACTTGAATTGGTAGCATTTTCTGGACAAAAAATAACATAACAAAATTAAAATCACAGTGACTTCAACAAAACATAAGTATCATAAAACATTAAATATTACCGAAACAACTAAAACAACAACTAACACAAACGTTTTTTTTTTCACCAAAATTGTCTTGTCTTTTTTTTTTTTTTGAACAAATCTAAAATCATGAACTTTACCAATAAAAATGAAAAAAAAAATACTAAAATTGGTTAACACCAAACAAAATATCACTCCCATATATCAAACGTTTTTCACATAAATAGTAACCTTTTTTTATTAACAAACCATGAACTTTGCTAGTAAAAATGAAAAATACTGGAATTTCAAAACCATGACAAACTCGAACAATTAAAAAAAAAACATGACAAACTTGGATGAAGAAAAAAATCGATTTTTGAAAACCCCAATCACTCAAACTACATGTTTGTTTTGAATAAACTTACCAGTTATCAAACAGCCGTTGTTCGTTGTTCACTAGGATGTATCCGCTTTGTCGTTGATGGATTACGCAGTCTTAAATGGTAGGGTCTACAAGTAGGTGAGTTTTACTGAAGTGAAGTGGTGGGGTCTGGAAAGGTGGGGTTTTAGGGTTCATGTGGTCAACTGGAAAAGGAAAGATATAATGAAACCGATCCCAATTCCTTTGTAGTAGATAAAAAAACAATTTTTTATTTTCTTCTTTTATTTTAATTAGTCACGCGTCATCAGAAATTGTTATTTACGATGTAATTACATTTTTACCCTTTACATGTTAGTTTTAGTAACGTTTGACTAACGGTAGGACTAATTTGAGTTATTTTCAATTATATAAGGACCAAATTGATGAAATATTAATTAACAAGTAAAAAAGTGATGTTTCCTAATTAGATTGGGACCAAATAGTAAAAACCCAACTTTTTTTTTTTTAGCAATTAGTAGAAAGAACCATATATGGTTGGACATGATAGAAAAGACACACACACACACACACACACACACACACACACACACACACACACACACACACACACACACATATATATATATATATATATATATATATATATATATATATACAGTCTTTCTATTATCAGTTCGAACTGACAATAAATATATCAGGACGAAGAATGTGGACCACAGATTATGGAGAAGTTTTGACAAGTGCATACACTTTGAGTCAAAGTATGTAAATCTAGTGGTCCACATTCTTCGTCCTGATATATTTATTGTCAGTTCGAACTGATAATAGAATTTCTGTATATATATATATATATATATGTATATATATAGTCCCTTGCTCTTCAGTGCACATTGATATAAAATACATCGGTGCATTGCATCTGGGTCATATATTATAGATAAGCACTAAACAAATGCATACAGACCAAGTCAAAGCATGTGAATCTAATGATCCACATGTTCACATGCAAGGCATTGATATATACTCCTCAATGTGCACTGAGGAGATCAGTTCTGTATATGTGGTGGTTCTCTAGTCAGGACATCCAGACCAATTCAGGACGTCTAACCACAACCACACATTCACATTGGGCTCAAAGCCACACATTAACAAATACTCACACCCAATATGAATGTGTGACTGTGGGTGATTGTCTTGACTTTATGATTTCATAACGTCCTTACTAGAGAACCACCATATATATATATATATATATATATATATATATATATATACCAGGGTAATCAATTTAAACAAGTATACTATATATACCGGGGTCCCCTTCAGTGCACCGCTGCACAAATTGTAATGAAGTCTTTTTTGGGGAATCACACCAATTCACATGTGTAAAATTTAATTTTGTTTTGGCACAATCATATGTAACTCATGCAACATTATATCGTTATACCGGTAAACTGTTGCACATTAGAATATTTCATATATATAAACAAAATTTGAAATTTTTTCATGAACTACATTTTTTTTTCATTTTTCCCATTTTTCGCTTCATTTTCTAATGCTCATATTCAACATAATCGAGAAAACGTTTATAGCTGGGGGCATAAATAAAACCTTGATACAAGAAAAATAAATATATGCCTAATGCTTGAAAGATGAAATAACAAAGAATAACCAAATGAGCTACAAGCACCGTGTTGTTTGGTTTGAAGACTTCAAATTTTATTTTAATTTTTTAAATTAAAAGTTAATGTTTGAACAGTGTGGGATGGTTTGTATCAAAATAACACAATTGTGAAATAATTTTCTGATAATTTTATACATTGTGTTTCTACAATATATTGAATACAAACAAGGACAATTTACAAGGAAAGAATCAAGCTACAATCAAGCAAATCAATCTAGCTATAGTCAACTACACAATCTATATCATAATTGAGAATATCCTATTATTAAGAGGAGAATAAAGGCAATCTTTGACTAAGAATATTGCTCAATTTAATCCCATAATTCTTGCCCAAATTCAATTCCATAATTCTAGCACTCCCCCTCAAGTTGGAGCATGGATATCACACATGCCTAACTTGTCTAAAGAGTTATCAAAAGCATTGCTGGCTATAGCTTTGGTAAGAACATCGGTTAACTGATCTTCAGACTTCACAAAAGGAAACATAATAATCCTGGCTTCAAGTTTTTCCTTAATGAAGTGTCTATCAATTTCAACATGTTTTGTCTGGTCATGTTGAACTGGATTGTGAGCAATCTCTATAGCTGAAGTGTTATCACAATACAACTTCATTGCTTCTTGAGAATCATCACCCAATTCCAAAAGCAAGTTTCTCAACCGTAGCAACTCACATACTCCAAAAGTCATGCCCATGTACTCAGCTTCTACACTAGACCTTGCTACCACTGGTTGCTTTTTACTCCTCCAAGTCACAAGATTTCCACTTACAAAAGTGAAGTATCCTGAAATAGATATTTTGTTATCAGTTGAACCTGCCCAATCTGCATCAGTGTAACCTTCTACTTTTAGGTAATTATGTTTAGTGAAGAGTAATCTTTTACCCGGAGCGGTCTTCAAATACCTTAATATACATTCCACGTCATTCATGTGAGGTTTACGAGGATCGTGCATAAACTGACACACTACATACACTGCATAGGCAATATCCGGTATAGTATGGGACAAATAGATCAATTTTCCCACAAGGCTCTAGTACCTTGCCTTATCAGTAGAAGTTGCATTCAAACACAGAAACAACTTATGATTTTGTTCCATAGGAGTCTTAGTAGGTTTACATCCAAACATACCTGTTTCAGTTAACAAATCAAGAATGTATTTCTGTTGAGATAAGAAAATATCATTCTTTGATTGTGCTACCTCGATCCTAAGAAAGTACTTCAAGTCACCAAGCTGTTTTATTTCAAACTCCGAGGCAAAGTGTTGCGACAAACTCTCAACTTTATCTTGATCATCACCTGTCACTACCATATCATCAACATAGATAATCAAAGCAGTAATTTTACCCTTTTGGTGTTTCAAAAACAATGTGTGATCTGAGTTGTTTTGTTTATAGCTGAAGTTCTTCATAGACTTGGTGAATCTACCGAACCAAGCCCTTGGAGATTGCTTTAACCCATACAATGCCTTCTTGAGTTTGCACAACATTGTAGTATTTTAGTGCTTCTCTATATTTGGAGAAGGGTCCATATACACTTCTTCTTCTACTAAATCTCCATGCAAGAAAGCATTCTTTACATCAAACTGGAGAAGTGGCCAATCTCGATTGCCCGCCAAAGACAAGAGCACTGTAACCGTATTAAGCTTGGCAACTGGTGCAAAAGTGTCTTGATAGTCAATCCAATAAGATTTTACAACCAACTGAGCTTTATACCTTTCAATGGTCTCATCCGCCTTATGCTTGACCGTAAACACCCATCTACATCATAATGTCTTCTTTCCCTTAGGTAGAGGCACAAGTTCCCAAGTAGCATTCTTCTCAAGTGCTGCTATTTCTTCTGCCATAGCTTGGGTTCATCTAGCATTTGCTAAAGCTTCCTGCATTTTACTAGGAATAGATACAGATGATAACTGTAACACATAAGAAGCATATGACTTGGATAATTTTTGGGAAGATACATGGTCACTAATAGGATATCTAGCTTTTGATTTAAGGTCAGGTTCATATTTAATGGGTTGAATGCCACGGTTAGAATGAGATGGAAGACGATATTGAGACAATTGAGATTCAAAATTAACATCATCAACAATTTTAGAATTAGGATTAGTGGGTACCTCTAAAGGAGTCTTAGGAGAAGATTGGCCCAATGGTTGTGTCAGATTATTAGAAGAGATTGTACTATCATGGAGAGAATCATCCTTAGCATTTGGAGTCATTAATTCATCAATTGAGTCTTTCTCGATCGTTCGATTTATCGATGGTATCATTTTTTATTGTTCGGTTGCCTTTGTCCGATTGGCTGGTAGTGTCACTTCTGGTCCCCCGGATACTGGAGAAGTCTGAATCTCTTGAAAAAAAAAAATAGCTGTAATTTTTCAAGATTAATCACTTTTTCTTGATTCTCCCCCTGAAGTGATAAACCAGTAGGTGGCCGATAGAAGAGCTCTTTCTCATGAAAAACGACATCCATGGAAACATAAAACCTCTTAGAAGATGGATCATAACACATTTAGCCTTTTTGATTGATTCAATATCCCACAAACACACATTTCAAAGCACGAGAATCAAGCTTAGTACATTGATGTGGATGTAAGTGAACATAGACGACACACCCAAAAATTCCGGGGAGCTAGAAGTACCACCGGTAGAAGAGTGCAATGATCGGAAAGTGCATCCAATGGTCTTCTAAAATTGAGGAACTAGAAGGTGTACGGTTGATCAAGTAGACCACCGAACTCAAAGCTTCACCCCATAAGTGACAAGGAACATGTCCTCCAATTAAGAGAGACAAGGTAACTTCCAATAACTGTCTATTTTTCCTCTTTGCGATACCATTTTGTTGAGGGGAATAAGGACAAGTTGTTTGGTGAATAACACCCACCGAACGCATGAAGTCCATCAATTCTTGCTTGAAGTATTCACCTCCATTATTGGAACAAAGGACTTTTATCTGAATGCCAAACTGTGTAGCCACCATATGATGAAACAGGCGAAAAATTGTGCAAACATCACTCTTGTGCTTCAATTGATAAACCCAAGTCATTCTAGTACAGTCATCCACAAAAGTAACAAACCACTTCATCCCATTATGAGTAGAGATTGGCGTCGATCCCCAAACATCCGAATGAACTAATGAAAAAGGAAGATCTATTTTATTATCAATCAAATGGAAAAAGGTACAGTGGCTCTTTGCCATCACACAAGTTTCGCAAATAAAATCTGAAAAATTACAACCACTTAATAAAGATGGAAACAATCTGCTAAGATAACTAAATGAGGTATGTCCTAGTCGTCTGTGCCATAACCAAATCTATTCTTTCTTCTTGTTCACCAAATTTTTATTCACCAAGTGAGCTTGCCCTTCTCTGTTGGATTGTTGGAACCATCCTCCAGATAGTATAATCCTCCACTTTGTTTACCACTACCAATCTTCTCCTTGGTATAGATATTCTGAAAAATACAGTGAGTAGAAAAAAATAGAGCAACATAAATTATGAGACTTGGCTATTTGATTAACAGAGAGACGATTGCAATTTAGTGATAGAACAAACAAGAAATCTTTAATAGTTAATGTAGGAGATAAATGGATAGTACCAATTCCAATAATCGGAGATGATACACCATTGGCATTGGTAATGATAATTTTGGAACTTTTAGAAGATAAATGACTAAACCTATAACGATCACAAGTCATATGTTCCGTTGCACCAGAGTCAATTATCCAATCACTATTTCCAGTAAAATATAAAAGTTTAATTGTAGAGTTAGACATACCTAACTTAGTAAAAAGTCCAGATAGAGTAGTAGATTCATTTTTCTTTGTTAGAGAATCTTCAACACTATTCTTTGAATCAGTCATAGAGATAAAGAAACTAAAAAAGAACTTCACAGCGGAATAATAAGAGCAGAAATAATAATTGTGAACGTAGGACCAAACTTCAATTCCTAGGGTAAATAAGAGGAGATTGAAGGTGGCTCTAATACCGTATCAAAATAACACAAGTGTGAAATAATTTTCTGATAACTTTATTCATTGTGTTTCTACAATATATAGAATACATACAAGGAAAGAATCATGCTACAATCAAGCAAATCAATCTATAGTCAACTACACAATCTCTATCATAATTGAGAATATCCTATAATTAAGAGGAGAATAAAGGCAATCATTGACTAAGAATATTGCTCAATTTAATCCCATAATTCTTGCCCAATTTAATTCCATAATTCTAGCAGCTAGCATAATACAAACCAACAAAAAGTAGTAAAACAAATAATAAAAGAGTATTGCTATTGACACCCTTACTACTGAACTATTTAAGCCACAGTTTTTAAAATTTTGATTTAATTATATAAAATTAAATGGTTTTATTAATTTTTTTGATTTATTTCCTAGATTACCCTTTTACATATTTTTTAAACTTAATACACCCCATATCTTTTTCAAAAAAATAAAAATAAAAATAAAAATACACTTCATCTCTAATCTTTATATATAGTTTTCTCACATCCATTCGCAAGACTTGTTTTTTCTTCTTATTTCATGGTGAAACCATCCTTATTAAATGCGATTTTTTTTCTATAGTCGATTGGATTGTTGGTGGTAGATTATGAGTGTGATATTGATCATCTCATGATTTGTTTTGAGCGATTGAGTTAGGGTTTTGGTGTGATTTTGTTTTGTCAGAGATTAGGTTTTCTTGGTTGTGATTCTTACTACGATTTTTTATTTTATTTTTTTTTAATTGTAAATAACAATAAACTAACATTGGAAGTTCCAGAATAAAATCTACAAAAGAATTGATACAAGTCATAGAATGCATAGAAGATCTGAAAGAAAATAAACTGAGAGAAAAAAAATAACAAACATGGATCTGAAATTTGAAAAGAAAAACAAAACAAACATGAGAAACAATAAAATCAAAAAATATTAAATATGGGAAACATAAGATCAAGATCTGAAAGAAAATATAAAAAAAATAGTAAACATCAATGATTTGAAATATTCTATATTGTTAGGGTTTTGAAATAAGGAAAGTGGGGGTTTTGTCAGTTTTATTTTTGTATAGTATTTTTTAAACAAAAATTGTATGTCTTTTAAGTAATTTGATAAAGGAAAAAAAAAGAATATTAAATAATTTAAAAAGTTGGGTATAAATAGTTCAACAGTGAGTGTACCAATAACACCATTCATAATATAAAAAAAATGTTGTTTAACAGACATTAAAAGCAACCAGTTGCTGCAAAATATATATATATATATATATATATTACATATTAATTAATAAAAAATATTTTTTAGAAAAGAAATTAATGAAAAAATTCATTTCAAATACATGAAAATTATAAATTTTATTATATAAAATAAATAAAATAAAATAAAATTTTTGAAAATTTGAATTTCAAGAACGAGTTCAAGGTAGGTTGAACGAGTTTAATATTCATCTGAATGTTAAACTCGTTCAATGAATAAGTCAACATAAATCTTCATGAACAAGTGCAATGTAGGTTGAATGAGTTTAACGCTCATCTGAATGTTAAACTTGTTCAGTGAACAAGTCAACGTAAATCTTTATGAACAAGTTCAATATAGGTTGAATGAATTTAACATTCATCTGATTATGTTAAACTTGTTTAGTGAATAAGTTAACGTAAACCTTCATAAACAAGTTCAACGTAAGTTGAACGAGTTTAACGTTCATCTCAATGTTAAACTTGAGATGAACGTTAAACTCGTTCAGTGAAAAAGTTAACGTAAACCTTCATCATGAACAAGTTTAATGTAGGTGGAACGAGTTTAATGTTAATCTCGACGTTAAACTTGTTCAGTGAACAAGTTAAAGTAAACCTTCATGAACAAGTTCAACATAGGTTGAACGAGTTTAACGTTCATCTCAACGTTAAACTTGTTCAGTGTATAAGATAACGTAAACCTTCATGAACAAGTTTAACGTAGGTGAAACAAGTTTAACGTTCATCTGAATGTTAAACTTGTTCAGTGAACAAGTCAATGTAAATCTTTATGAACAAGTTCAATGTAGGTGGAACGAGTTTAACATTCATCTGATAATGTTAAACTTGTTCGGTGAACAAGTTAACGTAAACCTTCATGAACAAGTTCAACATAGGTTGAACGAGTTTAATGTTCATCTCAACGTTAAACTTGAGATGAATGTTAAACTTGTTCAGTGTACAAGTTAACATAAACCTTCATGAACAAGTTTAACGTAGGTGAAACGAGTTTAACATTCATCTCAACGTTAAACTTGTTCAGTGAACAAGTTAAAGTAAACCTTCATGAACAAGTTCAACATAGGTTGAACAAGTTTAACATTCATCTCAACGTTAAACTTGTACAATGTACAAGTTAACGTAAACCTTCATGAACAAGTTTAACGTAGGTGGAAAGAGTTTAACGTTCATCTCAACGTTAAACTTGTTCAGTGAACAAGTTAAAGTAAGCCTTCATGAAGAAGTTAAACGTAGGTTGAACAAGTTTAACGTTCATCTCAAAGTTAAACTTGTACAGTGTACAAGTTAACGTAAACCTTCATGAACAAGTTTAAGGTAGATGGAACGAGTTTAACGTTCATCTCAACGTGAAACCTGTTCAGTGAACAAGTTGAAGTAAACATTCATGAACAAATTCAACGTAGGTTGAACGACTTTAACATTCATCTCAACATTAAACTTGTTTAGTGAACAAGTTAACATAAACCTTTATGAACAAGTTTAACGTAGGTGGAACGAGTTTAACATTCATCTCAACGTTAAACTTGTTCAGTGAACAAGTTAAAGTAAACTTTCATGAACAAGTTCAATGCAGGTTGAATGATTTTAACGTTCATCTCAATGTTAAACTTGTTCAGTGAACAAGTTAACATAAACCTTCATGAACAAGTTCAATGTAGGTTGAACGAGTTTAATGTTCACCTAAATGTTAAACTTGTTCAGTGAACAAGTTAACGTAAATCTGTAGGAATAAATTTAATGTAGGTTGAACAAGTTTAACGTTTATCTAATAATGTTAAACTTGTTCATTGAACAAGTTAATGTAAACTTTCATGATCAAGTTCAACATAGGTTGAACGAGTTTAACGTTCATCTCAATGTTAAACTTGTTCAGTGAATGATAATGCCTATTTCTACACTTGATGTAGCCCCGTTTTACCTATCATTTGCCTTCGTTTTCCGGGTAAAACCGGTATCGTTAATGTTTAAATGAGCTTGTGCAGGCCTCTTCAGCAATCAAGGGGAAACTGAGCTAAATTGGGCAGCATTGGAGCAAAAGAGAGCAGTTGAAGAGCTGAAGAAGGAACCAGCGCCTGACGACCAGCGCTTCCACCAGCGCTTCACCAGCGCATCTTGGGCAGAAACGTGCCCCTGGTTGTGCGCTGGACCGGCGCCCCTCGGTTTTGAGCTAGACGACCAGCGCCACACCAGCGCAACAGTGGTCCAGCTCAGCTTTCTCTAGGTTTTCGTGCCCTAATTTCACCCACTGTAAATACCTCCCTTCAGCTTCTTTTGCCAGACCTCTTGCACGACCATTGAGCTCCAAAACACCTCCACTTCACTCCCAAACACCCAAGAACACTTCTTTCACCAAAATCCTTCACCAAATCACCCACATCCTTCATCAAATCACCATCTAAACTCATTTCTCACCTTACCACCTCATTTCCTCACCAAAACCCACCATAAAAACCTCATCTTGGAGCAAGAGAAGTCAAGGAGAGAAGAAGTCAAGCACATCCAAGCAAGAGAGGAGGAGTTCTTCACATTAGTTTACTCTAAACCTTTCTCTCTTTACATTTATTCATCTTTGATTATGACTTGTACTTATTACTCATATTTTGTAGTCATTTATTGTACTATGAACTAAACTTCCTTGGCTAAGGCCAAGATGAAGCCTTTTCCATGAATTATTAATCAAGGCCATCACTTTATCATCATTGCTTGTGTTGTGTATGCTTATTTCATGTTCTTAATCATTATTGAATGTTTAGCTAGCATTTAGTAATTGTTTGGTTGTTATGTGAAGCACCGAGAGGAGAAGCACACAACGTGCTCGATGAAATGAGTGATAGAGGTTGGTAAGATAGAGATATGCGATGCTAGCCTCTAGGATTCAATTTATGTGCCATGAAACCTAATGAATTTATATGTAGTTCGGATAATCATTGAGAAATAGGTTGTTGGTGCATATAAATATTATCTTTATCACTTGAGAGAGGTTAGAGACTAATTGAGGGTATCACGAATCTACACACACACACTTGCATACTTTACTTCAAATGATGTGCCTAAAATTGATGAGAATTGGATAGGTGGATTCAAGGTCTTAGCCTAAATTCCCATACGAGATACAATCACTTGCTTGTGTTTGCCTTTATTCAAGTTTGTTTACTTGTTTATTTTCAATTATTGCATTAGTGTAGTTTAAATTATAATTGAGTAGTATAATCCATCATTGATTATTGCTTGTTTGAATAGCTTTGGAACTAATCAATTTCGGTAATCGGTCACTCAATCCTTGTGGGAACGAACTTTTATTTTTCATTGTGCTACTATTCGACCTCGTACTATTGCGAGAGTCCAAAAGAGGCTAGTCAAATTTTTGGCGTCGCTGCCAGGGATTGAGCGGATGATTGATATCGATACTAGTTAGTTTATTGCTAATTTGAACCTTTTAATTTAGTTTGTGTGTTTCTATTGATAGGTACCATTGCTCTTGCATGCACCAAAGTACAAGGAGCAAAAATCTTCAATTCTTGAATTTTGATCCGGAGATTGAGAAGATAGCTCGAAGAAATAGACGTGAGGCAAGGTTGAGAAGAGCAGAAATGGGTGACCATAATGCACAGTTAGGGCACATGGGAGTGCCAAATGTGGCAAATCAAAATCAAGAGGAATTGCCTCCTCAAGCCAATCCAATGCAAGAAGGGTTGCCTCATGTTGGAGATGAGCGTACTCTACGGGATTATACAATGCCTAGAGTTGAGATGAACCAGTCGTCCATTCGCCGACCAACAATTGCGGCAAATTCCTTTGAGATCAAACCGTCGATTATTCAGATGATTGGCACTACTTGCATATTCAATGGCTTGGTGAATGATGATCCGAACCTACACCTTCAGAAATTCAACGAGATTTGTGACACCTTCAAGTACAATGGGATTCCCGATGATTTTATTAAGTTGAAGTTGTTCCCGTTCTCTTTGGGAAATGATGTAAGGATATGGTTGAACTCCCAACAACCAAACTCGATCATCACCTTTGATCAGTTGGCCCAAGCCTTTTTGAATAGATATTTTCCACCAGGGAAGGCCGCTCGTCTTAGGAATGAAATTCTTTCTTTCCAACAATATGAGAATGAGAGTCTCTACGAAGCTTGGGAGAGGTTTAAGGAACTTCAAAGGAGATGTCCTCACAATGGTCTTGCAAAGTGGCAGACTTTGCAAGCTTTTTACCAAGGAATTACGGTGTCAACAAGGAACTTAGTGGATGCGGCTGCTGGAGGTTCGTTGATGAGCAAATCAATGGATGCGGCCAATGAACTCTTAGAGGAGATGGCACTCAACAATAGCCAATGGGGAAACCAAAGGCAAGTACCGAAGAAGATTCCGGGCAAGTTAGAAGTTGATGAGTTGACAAGTGTGAAGGCTCAACTAGCGGCACTTCAAAATCAAATGAGCAAGATGAGTGCGGGGCCTAGTAATGTGCAAGTAGCTCAATGTGAATGGTGTTTGGGGCCACACTCTAGCGTGGATTGTCAAGTTGGAAGCCCGTTTGCTTCAAGCTCATCAGTGAACTACAACCGGAACTTTCAAAATCCACCCCAACAACACCATGCCACCCAAAATCCCCAAAACAATTCCTACCAAAACACATATAACCCGCCATGGAGAAACAACCAAAACTTGTCATGGAAGGACAATCAACCCCAACATCAACAAAACCTCAACCAAAGACAACCTCCCGGATTCCAACAACCTCACCAACAAAATTTCCCTAACCAAGCCCCGAATAACCAAGTGGAGAGAAAGTCTAACCTAGAGGAAATGTTCTCTAGATACATGGGAAAGTTAGACACTAGGATGGAAACCCAAGACTTAGCCTTAAGGAAGCTTGATACGAAGATTGACCAACTTGCTCAACACTCACAAGCCTCGATCCAAAACCTAGAAATGCAAGTCGGTCAACTAGCTAGGGGACAACAAGGGTCTTTACCAAGCGACACGGTGCTTAATCCTAAGGAACAATGCAAGGCCATTGCTTTGAGAAGTGGTAGAGAGGTTGAATTGCTGGAGGACTTTGGGAAGGGAAAGGAAATTTTTGTTGAAAAGGAGAGCATTTGTGAAGAAGAGGTTGAAGTAGAAAAGAAAAGTTCTAGTGATGATGAAGTGCCTACCACATCAAATGATCCTCCTCCACAACCCCAAGTCAAAGCCTATGTTCCCCCCATCCCATATCCGCAAAGATTGAGGAAGCACAAGGATGCCCACCAATTTGCAAAGTTCTTGGAGGTGTTCAAGAAGCTTCACATTAATATCCCATTCGCCGAAGCCCTAGCTCAAATGCCCACTTATGTCAAGTTTTTGAAGGACCTACTCTCCAACAAAAGGAAGCTTGAAGAGTTTGAAACGGTGGCACTAACGGAGGAATGTAGTGCTATATTGCAAAACAAGCTCCCTCCTAAGTTGAAGGATCCGGGCAAGTTCACAATACCATGCACCATCGGAACCTTGGAATTTAGCAAGGCATTAATCGATTCGGGGGCAAGCATAAACTTGATGCCCTACTCAGTGTTCAAAAAGCTAAATGTTGGAGAAGTGAAGCCTACCCATATCACTCTCCAATTGGCGGACCGGTCAATCAAACATCCTAGAGGTGTGATGGAAGATGTCCTAGTGAAGGTGGATAGCCTATACTTTCCGGTGGATTTCGTCATTTTAGAAATGGAGGAAGATGTAGAGATACCTCTTCTCTTGGGAAGGCCGTTTTTGAAGACGGCGGGTGCTTTAATTGATGTAAGAGACGAGAAGATGACTTTGAGAGTGGGTGATGAGTAAGTGGTATTCGATATGTCTAAGGCAACCAAAAGGCCATTGGACATGGGTGATTGTTATAGGATGGAAGTGGTTAAGCCCATGGTACAAGAGTACTTGAGAAAGGAGAACCCTAAAGAGCCACTTGAAGCTTGTATAGTGCATGGAGTGATGGAGGAAGATGAGAATTTGGAGATTGAGGAATGTGCACAACAACTCAACTCCCTACCCTTGAGGACACTTAGGGGAAGATGGCACTTTGAAGAACTTGGTATGGGAAAGCCAAAACTCCCACCATCTATTGAGAAGCCTCCTACTCTAGAGCTCAAGCAATTACCATCTCACTTGCGGTATGCTTTCTTGGGAGATTCATCAACACTACCGGTAATAATCTCGGCGAGTTTGTCCAAAATTGAAGAAAAGAAGCTATTAAGGGTGTTGAGAGAGTACAAAAGAGCAATTGGTTGGTCAATATCGGACATCAAGGGAATAAGCCCATCCTTTTGCATGCACAAGATCTTGATGGAAGACAATTCCAAGCCTTCGGTGGAGCACCAAAGAAGACTTAATCCCAACATGAAAGAGGTTATGAAAGCGGAGGTGTTAAAGCTTTTGGATGCGGGAATCATTTATCCAATATCGGATAGCCCTTGGATTAGTCCGGTTCAAGTGGTGCCCAAGAAAGGGGGGATGACGGTGGTACCGAATGAGAAGAATGAATTGATCCCCATGAGGACCGTCACCGGATGGAGAGTGTGCATCGACTATAGGAAGTTAAACAATGCCACCCAGAAGGACCACTTCCCACTTCCTTTCATAGATCAAATGTTGGAGAGGTTGGCCGGCCATGACTACTATTGTTTCCTAGACGGTTTTTCCGGTTACAACCAAATTCATATTGATCCCGAAGACCAAGAAAAGACCACCTTCACTTGTCCCTATGGCACATTTGCATATACGAGAATGCCATTCGGGTTGTACAACGCACCGGCCACATTTCAACGGTGCATGACGGTAATATTTTCGGACATGGTGGAGAAATTTATTGAAGTTTTCATGGATGACTTCTCGGTTTTTGGAGCATCATATGATGATTGTTTGAAGAATTTGGGGTTAGTCTTGCAAAGATGTGAAGAAACTAACTTGGTACTAAATTGGGAGAAGTGTCACTTCATGGTGAAGGAAGGCATTGTTCTAGGCCATCGGATTTCATCCAATGGAATTGAAGTGGATTGGGCCAAGGTAGAAGTCATAGAGAAGCTACCACCTCCTACCTCGATCAAGGGTATTAGAAGTTTCCTTGGACATGCCGGTTTCTATAGACGCTTCATCAAGGATTTCTCCAAAATCACAAAGCCTCTTTGCCATTTGCTAGGGAAAGATGTTCCTTTCAACTTTGATGAAGAGTGCCTCCTTGCTTTTGAGACATTGAAGAAGGAGCTTACCTCCGCTCCTATCATGTCGGCACCGGATTGGGAACTCCCCTTTGAACTAATGTGTGATGCAAGTGATTATGCGGTGGGAGCCATTTTGGGGCAAAGAAGAGAGAAGAGGCTCCATGTAATCTACTATGCAAGCCAAACCCTAAATGATGCTCAAGTGAATTATGCCACCACGGAAAAGGAACTCCTAGCCATTGTCTTTGCCTTTGACAAATTCCGATCTTACCTAGTGGGTTCGAAGGTGATTGTGTACACCGACCATGCGGCAATCAAGTACTTGATGGCAAAGAAAGATTCCAAGCCACGATTACTAAGGTGGATTCTCCTCCTACAAGAGTTCAATTTGGAGATTAAGGACAAGAAAGGGTCCGAAAACCTTGTGGCGGATCACCTTTCAAGGCTAGAGAGGGATGAGAAGGATGAAGAGCAAATAGCCATCAATGAAGCATTCCCCGATGAGCAACTTTTAGTGGTACAAGACTTGATCAATCCTTGGTTTGCCGACATTGTGAATTTTCTAGCAAGGGAAGTCATGCTGGTGGAGATGAATTTCCACCAAAAGAAGAAATTCCTTTGGGATGTAAAGTCATACTTGTGGGATGAGCCGCTCCTATTCCGAATTTGTGGTGATGGTCTCATTAGAAGATGTGTACCCGATGAGGAGATGAGGGACATCCTCATGCATTGCCATTCCAAAGAGTGTGGAGGACACTTTGGAGCAATTAGAACCTCAAAGAAAGTACTCCAATCGGGATTCTATTGGCCTACACTTTTTCGAGATGCAAGATGCTTTGTGGAAGCATGTGACCGGTGCCAAAGGACCGGTAATATTAGCAAGAGGGATGAGATGCCACTCAATGTGATGCTTGAAGTGGAATTATTTGATGTGTGGGGTATTGACTTCATGGGACCATTCCCAAACTCTTATGGAAACCAATATATCTTGGTGGCGGTGGATTATGTATCCAAGTGGGTGGAAGCTATAGCCACACCAAAGAGTGATTCCAATGTGGTCACAAAATTCCTAAAGAAGAACATCTTCACAAGATTTGGCACTCCAAGAGCAATTATTAGTGATGGAGGCTCTCACTTTTGCAACAAGTTGTTTGAAGCTCTATTGAAGAAGTATGGTGTGAAGCACCGCATCACTACCCCTTACCACCCTCAAGCAAATGGCCAAGCGGAGGTATCAAATCGGGAGATCAAGAGCATCCTAGAAAAAACGGTGGGAAGCCGGAGAAAGGATTGGGCTAAGAAGCTTGATGATGCCTTATGGGCTTATAGGACGGCCTTTAAAACCCCTTTGGGCATGTCTCCTTATAGACTTGTCTATGGAAAGGCGTGCCATCTTCCGGTGGAGCTTGAGCACAAGGCATATTGGGCTATCAAAAAGTTGAACTTTGACATGCAAGCGGTGGGAGAGAAGAGGTTGCTTCAACTTAATGAGCTTGATGAAATCCGCCTTGAAGCCTATGAGAATGCCCGCATTTACAAGGAGAAGACAAAAAAGTGGCATGATAGAAGAATTGTGAAGAAAGACATTCAAGTGGGGTACCAAGTTCTCCTTTTCAACTCAAGACTCCGTTTATTTCCCCTGGAAACTCAAGAGCCGGTGGACGGGCCCATTTACCGTCACCCAAGTATTCCCTTACGGAAGTGTGGAAATTGAAAATGGAGCAAAGGAGAGGTTCAAGGTTAACGGGCAAAGACTCAAGCTCTATTGGGAGAATGCGTTGGAAGAGCCAAAGGAGAAGGTTCTCCTCAAAGAACCAACTTGACTCATTCATCCAAGGGAGGTACTTTTTGTAAATAGTAGGTAGATTTAATTGCTTTCTTGAATTCTAGTTTATTTTGGGATTGAATTCTCCCTCTCCGAACTTGAGTTGTGCTTTGTGTTTTCTTTTGATAAGTGTGTGCACAACGTGGACATTGCGCAATTTAGGTTTGGGGGTGTGAGAAACTCAAGTTTAGTTTAGTTTAATTTAATTGAACCCATGCATGTAACCCTCTTTGTGAGTTTATGAGTGTGCAGCACTCAAAATTGTGTTTGGGAGACTTTGTATGCAAAATAGGTGCAAAAGGGGGTCAAATGCAGCAAAATCCAGGTCGTGCGCTAGACAACCAGCGCCACGACCAGCGCTGGACCAGCGGCAACTCACTGTCCTAGTTGCGCTGGTGTAGTGCGCTGGTCTTGCGCCTGACGACCAGCGCCCAAGGCAAAAAGGAGGAGTCCCCATCACTTATTCAAACGCGGTCGTTTTGGGCGACGAAGGCATGTGCGCTGGACGACAAGCGCCGGTCATGCGCTGGACAAACAGCGCACATAGGAAATTCTGGACAATAAATTCCCTCGTCAGCTGCAGTTGCTGCACACATTCAAACTCAATCCAAACTTTCTCTCAAGCACTCTCAAGGCTCTCAAGCACGAAAATTGGACGAATGATCCTGCTGGGGGTAAAGCTAAGATGCCTGTTGAAGGAACATCTCAGAGCAGAAAAAAGAAAGCTCCAGAACCACTTGTTGTGAATAGAGAATACACTCGGAGGCTTCAAAAGCTTCAAACCCATGCCATTATCTATGAGAGAGGAATCCACCTAGCCGAACTCAAGGACACTTCCTTGCCCAAAATAGTTGAAGATAGGGTTTGGGAGAAATTCGTACAGCATCCGGTTGTGGCTAATGTCACTTTGGTTAGAGATTTCTACGCAAGCATGGTCCCGAAGACATTCATTGCAGGAGGTTCAGTTCTAGTATGAGGAATTGAGGTGCAGGCCACTGAGGACATCATCAACAACTACTTTGGCACAACCCCGATCCCCCAAGATGTACTACCCCTTGGATACAAGACTTTTGACGGGTCAAATGGGCAGCTAGCTAAACTTCTGAGGGGAAATGAAGATGACAGGTGGAATAGGAAACATCTATTGAAGCAATCTTAGTTACCAAAGGACTTAGCTATCTTGAGCCTTTTCATCTCGGCATCCCTAAAGCCCGGAACCCATGTAAGCTCAATAGCAGTGAAGAAGGCCGAATTGTTAGCATCCTTCATCTCCAGGGCCCCAATGGATATTGGGAGGATTATTAAGGCCGAAATCAACGACGCAGGGGATATTGACCTCAAGGAAAAGAAGAAGCAAGCCAA
The DNA here is from genome assembly GCA_008009225.1 of Acer yangbiense. Taxonomy (NCBI): domain Eukaryota; kingdom Viridiplantae; phylum Streptophyta; class Magnoliopsida; order Sapindales; family Sapindaceae; genus Acer; species Acer yangbiense. The sequence goes on along the minus strand of CM017772.1, from coordinate 23,161,007 downwards.
GAAACCCATTCCTTTTCCGTGTTTGATCACTCAACTGTGCAAGGATGCAGGGGTCCCAGATTATGACAATGATAACATTCAGATCGGTGGTTGGGCGGTCGTAAGTCTCCGTTCATGGACGGATTCCTTGAGCAAGGGTAAGGGGGCAAAGAGACAAAGGACAACGGCACCTGTTCCTTCAGAAGGAGACTCCGGTCCTGAGGAGTTTGATGAGGATGACCATGATTTTGAGGCTCCAGGTGATGACTTGCATGAAGAAAGCCCTGAGGAGAGCGGCTCGATCATGAAAAAATTGGATTGGTTAGTGGGGGCATTTAAAACTAGTCAGACCAACCAAATTCGTATGAAAAGAAAGATGGATACCCTCGTTCAGAATTGGGGTGATTACTTGCATGAGCAGCGGGAGCAGGATGCCGAAATTGAGGATCTTAGGGTTGACGTGGCTGCTTTGAGAACCCAACTTGATGTTCAGACTTATCAGAGGAGAGAGCGCCGCAGGAGGCCACCACCACCACCATCTGGCAGTACCCCGGGTTTCTCAGCTGCTGATTATGTGCCTGACGATATGACGCCTGCAGACATTGAGAGGATAAGGAGAGGCCAAGGTTCAAGGGAGCAGGATTGACCGAGCTAACCATTTCATGCCACCTTTTGCTCCATTTTTATCCTATTTCATTAGCTTTTTATTTTCATGGTTGAATGCTTAACTGGATAGTTGTTTTTTTTTTGTTTTTTCACTCATCTTTTGGTTTTGGAACTTGTAGTTACCTTTTGCATGCTTTTATCTCGGATTTTCTAGTTTCCAGTTTTAGACTCTTATCTTTTTGCTTTTATTGCCTTTCTACTTTCTCATTAGTTACTTTATTTATCTTTGCTTTTGTTTACTTTTAATTGCGGAGTTGTATTGTGCATAGTCTTTAGGTTTTGTTTGTGTTAGGGTTGTTCATTTTGGCTTCTCTCCCGCTTCTAAGCTTACATTGTCCAATCCTTTCTATGTGCAAACATTGGGGACAATGTTTCGTTTAGGTTTGGGGGTGCGGCCATCTAGTGACCCTCTCGCATCTTTCATTTTTGTTTTATTTTATTTTTTTTCTTGCATGAGTGTCTTGTATGCTATTATATTTATATTTATATCAAAATAATAATAATAATAATAATAATAAATAAATAAATAAATAAAAGTTGCATGATTGTGTGGGCTTAGAGCCAAATTTTGTCAATTTTCTACCATTTCGAGTCAAAATCTAGAGCAGTAAGGGCTGCTTGTTGAGATGCCTTTGGGTTGAGCCGTTGTAGGCACTTTTTGCATGCCATGCGTTATTAAGGGAGGCCGTGTTGGTCAAAGTTGCACCACATTGCTTGCACGCATCCTACCGGACTCATTTTGTGTTTTAGTGAATGAGGTAGCGCGCTTGAGATGTCTAGATCATTAGTGGAGACTACCCATGTGAGCTTCATAGCCCAAATATTGCGTCCACAAGAGTGAATTTTATTTCTATTCTCTAAACACTCATCATGTAGATATTAGGCATAATAAAAAGAACCTCTTTTCATTGCATTGAGCATTAAAGAACAAATCTTTAGTATTTTTACCTCATGTGTTTCCCTTGTTGGCTTGCTAGACTCGTACCTTTAGAGATGACGTAGGCAATGTGTGTTAGTAACTCAAAATGGCCCAAACACATCCTTAAGCCTTGTGTGTGTGCTTTAATTTCCAAAGAATGTAGGCCTTCACACTAAACTCAATCACCATATCCACCCACCTTACATTTACACCACATCAAACTCAAACACCAGACCATCCCATACATTGATCATGGCTAGAAGGTACTAAGAGAGAAATTGAAGCTCAAAAAGAAATGTACCATCCAAGTAGCGTGTACTTAGGTATTTTTGTAAATTTATTTTATCAACAAAAAAAAAAAAAAAAAAAAAAAAAAAAAAGAGAAAAAGTTGCTCAAATACTAAGCAACCACAATTGTACAAAGTTCTTAAAGTCAATAAAATGCCTAGACGCTAAGAAGGGATTACAAAGTGTGCTAAGTAGAAAACTCTAGCATGATCATTGGTTCACCAATAACTCCATATCCTCCCAACTTCTCCATCGCCATCAAACTCGCGTGCACTTAAAAGAAGTCCTAATTGATCTTTAGGAAGAGTCTAGCTTGAAAACAAGGGTGTTCTTAATGCTTGATTCCATTCTTGAGGTTTATTTGCATGAAAGTATGAGCGTTCTTAAAAACTTATCATATGCGTTTTAATTTTGAAAATTTCTTTATGCATAAACTCCAACTCGCATATGTTTGATGAGTAAGCCTAGGTTCGGTGTGATAAAATAATGAGAGAACCCAAGAGAGGCTTAGAGTCAAAGCGAAATGTTATCAATGACTCTTGTGTTCGATGCTTTTGATACTAAATTCACTAAGAAGTCCAGAATTGCAATCATTAGTGTTGTAGCACCTTGGCTATCACACCTCTAGATTGCACTCAATGATCTTGGCATGCTTGTGTCTACTTTACGGTTCATCCAATGTCGCATCTCATCTTTCGTTGACTCGGTAGAAAACACGTTTGTGGGTACCGTTCTGTAGGCCCTCACGAGACTTCACTCGTCCACTAGGGATCGCCTAGGGGTTTAAAAGGCTTATGGCACATGCCAAGTGCCATCGTGTCATCCACGAAAGTGGTGTTTTCTTTTCTTTAGTTTCTAGTAGGATTACCTTAATTGTGTTTGCTTTGGTTTTGCTCGGGGACGAGCAAAAGATAGGTTTGAGGGTATTTGATAATGCCTATTTCTACACTTGATGTAGCCCCGTTTTACCTATCATTTGCCTTCGTTTTCCGGGTAAAACCGGTATCGTTAATGTTTAAATGAGCTTGTGCAAGCCTCTTCAGCAATCAAGGGGAAACTGAGCTAAATTGGGCAGCATTGGAGCAAAAGAGAGCAGTTGAAGAGCTGAAGAAGGAACCAGCGCCTGACGACCAGCGCTTCACCAGCGCATCTTGGGCAGAAACGTGCCGCTGGTTGTGCGCTGGACCGGCGCCCCTCGGTTTTACGCTGGACGACCAGCGCCACACCAGCGCAACAGTGGTCCAGCTCAGCTTTCTCTAGGTTTTCGTGCCCTAATTTCACCCACTATAAATACCTCCCTTCAGCTTCTTTTGCCAGACCTCTTGCACGACCATTGAGCTCCAAAACACCTCCACTTCACTCCCAAACACCCAAGAACACTTCTTTCACCAAAATCCTTCACCAAATCACCCACATCCTTCATCAAATCACCATCTAAACTCATTTCTCACCTCACCACCTCATTTCCTCACCAAAACCCACCATAAAAACCTCATCTTGGAGCAAGAGAAGTCAAGGAGAGAAGAAGTCAAGCACATCCAAGCAAGAGAGGGGGAGTTCTTCACATTAGTTTACTCTAAACCTTTCTCTCTTTACATTTATTCATCTTTGATTATGACTTGTACTTATTACTCAAATTTTGTAGTCATTTATTGTACTATGAACTAAACTTCCTTGGCTAAGGCCAAGATGAAGCCTTTTCCATGAATTATTAATCAAGGCCATCACTTTATCATCATTGCTTGTGTTGTGTATGCTTATTTCATGTTCTTAATCATTATTGAATGTTTAGCTAGCATTTAGTAATTGTTTGGTTGTTGTGTGAAGCATCGAGAGGAGAAGCACACAACGTGCTCGATGAAATGAGTGATAGAGGTTGGTAAGATAGAGATATGCGATGCTAGCCTCTAGGATTCAATTTGTGTGCCATGAAACCTAATGAATTTATATGTAGTTCGGATAATCATTGAGAAATAGGTTGTTGGTGCATATAAATATTGTCTTTATCACTTGAGAGAGGTTAGAGACTAATTGAGGGTATCACGAATCTACACACAGACTTGCATACTTTACTTCAAATGATGTGCCTAAAATTGATGAGAATTGGATAGGTGGATTCAATGTCTTAGCCTAAATTCCCATACGAGATACAATCACTTGCTTGTGTTTGCCTTTATTCAAGTTTGTTTACTTGTTTATTTTCAATTATTGCATTAGTGTAGTTTAAATTATAATTGAGTAGTATAATCCATCATTGATTATTGCTTGTTTGAATAGCTTTGGAACTAATCAATTTCGGTAATCGGTCACTCAATCCTTGTGGGAACGAACTTTTATTTTTCATTGTGCTACTCTTCGACCTCGTACTATTGCGAGAGTCCAAAAGAGGCTAGTCAGTGAACAAGTTAACTTAAACCTTCATGAACAAGTTTAACGTAGGTTGAATAAGTTTAACGTTCATCTCAATGTTAAACTTGTTTAGTGAACAAGTTAAAATAAACCTTCATGAACAAGTTTAATATAGGTTGAACAAGTTTAACGTTCATCTCAACGTTAAACTTGTTCAATGAACAAGTTAACGTAAATCTTCATGAACAAGTTAACGTAAATCTTCATGAACAAGTTCAATGTAGGTTGAACTAGTTTAATGTTTATCTGAATGTTAAACTTGTTCAGTGAACAAGTTAACGTAAATCTTCAGGAGCAAGTTTAATGTAGTTTGAATAGGGATGGGCGTTTCCCCATGAGGTTTTAGGGCAAAATTTGCCCCTAAATGGATTTTGGGGGTGAGGGTGGGGGCCAACTTTGCCCCCAAATAGATTTTGGGGGAGGTGGTGGGGGTACCCACCCCCAAACCCAAAACCCCATTTCCCCCAAAATAATATATATATACATATATATTTATATATTATTTTATTTTTATTTATATAAAATATATATATATTATATTGTATTTTGGATTTTGTATTATATATTTATTACTTTTTGGATTGAATATTTTAATAGTATCAAATTAAAGATTGGAATGTTTGGATTCCAAATTTCGAATTCTAATTTTTGAATTGAAAATTGAAAATTGAAATTGAAAAGAAACGGGGGAAATGGGTTTTAGGTGTGGGGGAGGGGGGACTTGCCCCCAAAACGCCCCCACCCCAAGTCCCCCCAAATGGGTTTTGGGGGAGGTGGTGGGGGGAGGTTTGAGGAATGGGGGTGGGGGTGGTGGTACTCTCCCCCGCCCCATTAGGCCCCCACACCCATCCCTAAGGTTGAATGAGTTTAACGTTTATCTGATAATGTTAAACTTGTTCATTGAACAAGTTAACATAAACTTTCATGATTAAGTTCAACATAGGTTGAACGAGTTTAACGTTCATCTCAACGTTGAACTTGTTCAGTGAACAAGTTAACGTAAACCTTCATGAACAAGTTAACGTAAACCTTCATGAACAAGTTTAATGTAAACCCTTCATGAACAAGTTCAATGTAAGTTGAACGAGTTTAATGGTCCTTTCAATGTTAAACTTGTTCGATGCACAAGTCAATGTAAACCTCCATGAACGAGTTTAACGTTCATCTCAACGTTAAACTTGTTCGGTGAACAAGTTAACGTAAACCTTTATGAACAAGTTCAACGTAGGTTGAACGAGTTTAACGTTCATTTCAACATTAAATTTGTTCAGTGAACTAGTTAACGTATCATGAACAAGTTTAATGTTCATCTCAACGTTAACGTTAAACTTGTTCGATGAACAAGTTCAACGTAGGTTGAATGGGTTTAACATTAATATCAACGTTAAACTTGTTCGGTGAATAAGTCAATGTAAATCTTCATGAACAAGTTCAACGTTGGTTGAACGAGTTTAACATTCATCTCAATGTTAATCCTGTTCGGTGAACAAGTTAACGTAAACCTTCACGAACAAGTTCAATGTAGGTCGAACGAGTTTAATGTTCATATTAACGTTAAACATGTTCGGTGAACAAGTCAATGTAAATTTTCATGAACAAGTTTAATGTAGTTTGATCGAGTTTAATGTTCATCTCAACGTTAAACATGTTCAATGAACAAATTAACGTAGACTGTCATGAACAAGTTCAACGTAGGTTAAACGAGTTTAACGTTCCTCTCAACATTAAACTTGTTCGATATACAAGTCAACGTAAACCTTTATGAACAAGTTCAACATAGGTTGAACGAGTTTAACATTCATCTCGACGTTAAACTTGTTCGGTGAACAAGTTACTGTAAAGTTTCATGAACAAGTTCAATGTAGGTTAAAAGAGTTTAACATTCATATCAACGTTAAACTTGTTCGGTGAACAAGTCAACGTAAATCTTCATGAACAAGTTCAATATAGGTTGAACAAGTTTAACATTCCTCTTAACGTTGAGTGAACAAGTCAACATATACCTTCATAAACAAGTTTAACGTATGTTAAACTTGTTTAGTGAATTGTAAATGTATAGCATCATGAACAACTTTAATGTTCCTGACAACAACCTATTCCTCATTTCTATAATTGTTTGCATAAATTATTAAATCAAAATATCATCATTCATTTATTTTGTTCTAAACTATTTTTTTTAATAATATTATTCCGAGCATGATTTATTTTCTATTATTTGCTTTTTAGCTATTAAAATATTCCGAGATTGTGAAACAAGGACATGACTTCATGATATAAGTTTAACGTTTCTTTCATTGTTAAGCTTGTTCAATAAACAAATCTGCATAAATCTTTATGAACTGGCTCTTATTGTAGATTAATTTACTAGAAAAGATCTTTGGTGTATCTGATGCATGATGCATCCCTAGTGTGATCATTGTATAATTATATTATAATATAAAATTTATATTTTCAAATAATGAAATTATTATCATTCAACCAAACATTTGAAATCAAAATCAAAATTATTTATAGACATCTATAATTAGAATTCATATTATCCACTAAATTATTTATTGTATTCATATAATTTACTAATTGTTTTTAGCACTTATACAATTGTTAGCATCTTTTTTTTTAATTTTTTAATTTTTTAATTTTTTTTTTTTTTTTACGATAACATCATTATGGGTCACACCAAGCACAATCCAGAATGCAGCTACCCTCCCACTCTAGGAGATGTATCTCCCTGCAAATTTAATGAATTATATTTATGAAGTCTTCAACCACTAAGTTAAGACAATGAACCCTTGATAACATAATTAAATCAGTTTTAGAATACCGTTATTCATTTATTTCGATTTAAAATAAATTTACTAATAATAATATTACAATGCAAATATTATGTGAAACACAAGGCTTATGTTATATATAAAATTCAATTATCTTGATAGAAAACTATAATAGAAACCAAATGTGACCTAAAACTAATTTTGTTTTCTTTCAATTTTTGATACGATTCACCTATTTTTTTAATGCTTCATAATAAAATATTAATAATAAAAACTAGTTCTAATATAATTATTATTTTTATATGTTTCACCTTTTTCTTTAATGCTTGGTAATAAATTAATTAGAGAGAAATTATGTGGTGTAGTAATTTGTAATGTTTTGTAATAAATACATTTGGACACAAATTAGGTTGTTTGTAATGTGTGAAATCTACCCGTGTTGCGAATGTAATTTCTATATTTGCTTGCATGACCATTTTATTTGCTTAAGTGAATGCACAATTCACAAAAGAAGAAAAAAAATGATCGAATTATATTAATTTACGAGGAAATTAAATCTACAATTGGTGTTTTTTCTACTGTATTGGACTTTGGTAACTAATATGGATCAAGATGAATACCACAGTGAAGATGGGTGATGGAATATGTTTAGATCGAGATGATATGGTAAAGGTAGTGTGAAGGTAAAATCATGTGAAAATAACAACAGAAAAAATATTCTGTAGAACTATGTTCATGAATTTGGTACAAATTTACTGAGTGATAGGAAATATTTATTGGAAGGATTTTCTGTTGTTTTTGAAAATTTGGCATGTTTTGTATACCAGAAGGATTTATTGATAAAATTCATATGGCCAAAAATAAATGTATACCATGATAAGCCTGAACATCCCTTTTTACAACGAAGTTGGAAGACATATTGAGAATTATCTTATCACATTATTTCCACCATGTCCACTCACATTTTCAAATCAAATATATGTTTTTCTATCGCGAGTACGATTAATGGTAGACCATTTGATCCGATAATATATGATTTTTTACCATTTGATCCGACAATATATGATTCTAAAAAAAATAGTTTAATAAAATGCTACGATAAACATTTTTTTAATATCGATTTGTTTATCGTATAAAATGAAACTAATATACAAACAGTGGAGATGAGGTGTGCTAAGTGGCTAGATGGGGGCTGTATAGTGGAGAGATTGATTGCTTTTTTATTTTTTTTATGTGCGCGTGACAGAGATTCTTGCGTGGAATGAAATCCACTCCTCAAGAGGTGTAGAAAATAGCAAGAGCTCTTCTTCTTTTTCTTATTGCTTTAACAGATATACCCTTGCTTTTCCCTCTTTACTTTATAAAGATCTAGAAAGTCAACATTTTGGTCAAGAGTGGTTTCCCCAGATCCCATTTAGGACATGGGGGAAATCAAAATCAATCAACTGATTGAGATATATATATATATATATATCACAATTTATGCTAAGTTTATTCTTCAGTCAACAATCAATGATCAGAGGAAACCAAAATTAAAATGAAACCAGTGTCATCAATGAATATTTAACAAAACATTTCAAGGATGTGTCCATTAGCAATAACAAAAAATTCTACTTATAAAAGTTTAACACAATACACACACCAAAAGAAAAAACAAAACAAGTCCAACCAATATAAACAACATTAGTTTCACTCTGCCTTGAACCAACCAGTTGGGATCAACGTCTTTCAATCTTTTCAAGTTTGGATCCTCTTCCTCCTCCTCCTCTTCTTCTAGTTCTTCATTAGAGTACTTGCCGTCATTTGCTAGTTCTAGACGGTCGGTGTCATTATTAGAGTTGTCATCTGTACATTCCTCTTCGGAGTATAGTAGACGTACTCCACATTTTTTCAACTTGCAATCTAGGTCCTCATTTAGAAGAGAGAATTCAAATGAAGCCTTATGGCAGGATTGGTACGTACTGAACCTATGGTCTCCATCGTCTCCTTGAACTACCATAGCACACATACAATGATTGTAAAATACAAACAAATGATCTGAGCAAATAGACTTGGGCTTGTATTCAGAGTCTAAGCCATACAAGGACACATCAAACTCATTGCAGTCACCGTCAACGGTTTCAAATTTGCATTTGCATTCTAAATCAAACATTCTGTAATCATAATAGTCATTGAATGCAACAACAATGCCAAAACCGAAACCCAAAAACTTACTACACCAATTCGGAGGCAGCTCCATCGTTACTATGGATCCCTCATTTTGATCACTGAACCACTCTGGAATTTCACTTCCCGACAAGCAAATGCTAACCGAAGCTCCTATACCATCCCACTATAACATGAAAAAAAAAAAATCATTAAAATTTAAAATCATTGTTCTTGTCATTGGAGAAAGAGAGAAAGAGAGAAAGAGAGAAGATACCTCCAAATAATCTTCCATTGAAGCAGTCCCTTGTGCTTTAGTTGCTATAACTTGAATTCTTAGTTGTGCATCTGCAATGATGTTTGTGCGCGCAACCTCATCCAATTTCCAGCAATTAGAATACACAAAACTCTGCGTGGTACTCCATTCTACTTCGAAGACTACATTTTCTAAAGTTGGTAATCTTACAAGAGATATGCACTCTGTGTGCTTGTAAATTCGTTAAATACAATGGCAATGGAAACTCCAGGAGAGACTCGAGTCTCTTGCAATAGCTTATGTCAAGGCTTTTAAGACAAGGAAATGGTTTGAGGCTTAAGCTTTCAAAATTGTTTCTAGCTAAATCTAAGTGCTCTAAGGAGGGTAAGCAGTAGAGAGCACTAGGCAATTCTAATAGGTTACAATCACTTAGATCTAGTTGTGTTAAAGAGCACAAGCCTGACATTAAAGATTTTGGCAAATTCTCAAAGAATTCATCAATCCCTGACAAACCAGAAAGAACAAGAGCTGAAAGAGATGTCAAACTAAAGAAGCTATGTGGAAGACTTGCAATGGCCTCGCAGTTCCCCAAATGCAAAAGCGAAAGCTGAGTCAGACGATCAATCGAAGAAGGCAACTCTTTTATGGATGTTCCCTTTAAATCAAGTGTCTCCAAATTTTCCATAGTTTCCAAGATTTCTGGTAAACTATACAGTTCGGAGCAGCCAGAAAGATAAAGTGTTTCAAGAGATTTCAACTTGCAAATTTTGCTTGAAACACTTTTTAACCTTTTGCAGTCTATAAGATTCAATGTATTCAGTTTGGTGAGAGACTCAACTGAAGATGGTATTTCTTCTATTGCAGTCTCATTTAAATATAAGTACTTTAGTTCCCCGGAAATCTCTGGGAACTTGGTGATATTTGAACAACCCCAGAGAAGAAGTTCCGTAAGAGATGTTAAATTTCGAATGCTGCTTGGAAGATTCTTAAGCTTAGTGCAGTTTACCAGTTTTAGTACAACAAGATTATTGAGAGACCCGATTGCTGGGGGAATTTCTTCTATCGCGGTCTCACCTAAATGCAACTCTTTTATATTCCATGAAAGCATGGGAAACTTAGTGAGGCTGCTGCAGCCATCAAGAACCATTATCTCAAGATTTGGAGCTGATGACAGGTCTGGGGTTTCATTTAGATATCGGGAATGTCTGAGGTCAACTCGTCTTAAGTTCACAGGATGCTGTAATGTTACAGAGAAAAGGCTTGAAAGAATAATCTTCTATAAACTTAATTTCAAATTTATTGAAAATAAGAAACAAATATTAATGTTAAATGTACCTGAATTTCCTCCCAAAGATGTTCCATATTGCTATGATGCATGTCAAGTTCAACAAGGTTCTCTGAATTAAATTTGGATGGCAGAGATCTCAGAGGGTATCTATGCCAAGAAATATATCTCAACTCATCAGAAAGAAATTCAAGGCCTTGACAAAGCTGCACTTTATCATCTTCTATGTAGCCTTTACAGTAATAGGAGCTATAGATTCTGAGAAGTCTAAGCTTATGCATTCTCTCGAAGGCATTGGAACTCAAATGCAGCCCTCTTATTTTTGACAAATCAAGGGATATGCTTTCAACTGCTTCAGTCCCCTAACAACAAAAGAGAGCATAAGTCACATAAAAGCTGATGCAAATGACGAAGAACTTTGGTGCATTTGGAACCTACCGTATTTTTCTTGAATAGGTTATAGATATCATGAGGCTCCCACAACCTGCTGCGTTTGCCCGGCTCTTTGATGGACTCTTGATGAACAATACCCCAACCCATTTCTTGTATAAGATCATGCATAAGTAACCTATTTTCTATAATGACTACAAGGCACCTATCAATAAGAACACTTATTCCAATTTCTGTGGAAAGATCACATCCATCAAGTACAGTTGTTACACGATCTCTATCCTCTCCTTTGAAGAAACATGCAATATCAAGAAATATTTCCTTCTCTTCGTCATCCAAACCATCATAGCTTATTCTCAACACATTCTGAATATCCATGTTCGGAATCTTTTCAAGCTTATTTAATGCACTTCTCCATTCTCCCTTACTCCTGCTATATAGAAAGCAACCCAAGACTTTAAGCGCTAGTGGAATACCTTTAGCATAATATACCACTCGGTTTGACAGCTCCATATAATCATCCGGTGGATGGTTTTGTTTAAAAGCATTTAAACTAAAGAGTTGAAAAGCTTCATGGTAATTTAATTCCTAAAGGTCATATAATGCATCAACACCGGTCTTCAAAACTTGTTTATCTCTAGATGTTACAATAATTCTACTTCCAGGACCAAACCAACCATGGTCTCCAGCTAAAATTTTTAATTGCTGTGAGTTGTCTACATCATCAAGAACAAGGAGGACCTTTTTACGGCGAAGCCTGTTCTTTGTAAAAGTGAGTCCTAATCTAGGAGTCCCTACATTAAGATTTCGATCCTCTAATACATTCCAAACTAGATCCTCTTGTAAACGATTTAACCCAAATTTAGCTGAGTCTTCCCTAACATCTGCTACAAAGCAAGAACCCTCAAATTGATTGGAAATTTGGGCAAATATAGCTCTTGCAATGGTTGTTTTACCTATCCCACCCATGCCCCAAATTCCAATAATACGAACATCTACTGATCCAAGGCATAACAATGATTGAACTCTTTCTATGCGTGATTCTATTCCAACCAATCCATCCAAATCACTAGAGGATACATTATTCAGTTTCTTGAGAACATCTTCAGCAATTTTCTCAACAAGTACAGACTCTGGACTGCCAACAATGTGAATAATATAGCATGGAATGAGTAATGAAGAGGGGAGATATGTAGTTCAATTATTTGACAGAATAAATGAACAATGGATTCAGAAAGCGTTTACTAATCATGAATGAAATGAAAGATAATGGCAAAACAATTTCCTTTCTAGCATGAACTTAATTCCTGATTTACCCACATAATCTGATTCCTAACTAATTTTAGTAAACACAGTAATTACAAATCATTATGATTCATGATCAATAAACGCGCCATCAGTATAAATACAGAGAAGAAGATCAGATCAAGTTAGAGTAGTTACCCATCATGTTGGTCAAAATGCCACCCAGATAGATTGGCCACTTGGGTCAAAGCTGCCCTCCATCTTGAAACCTTATCTTTCGTGATCTTGTTGAATCTTTTTTCATGTTTAGCAAACGCTTCTCCATAACTCCCAGTTTTTTTCCTCACATCAGATAGAATTACATGGTAGAATACTGGTATTACAATCTGCCCTTTAGTGGTGTTGCATTCAACTATCTTCAAAAGCTCATCCAAGCACCATGATGAAGAAGCATAGTTTTTGGAGAAAATGATGATGGAGAGACTAGAATCTTCAATTGCTTTGAAGAGTGATGGGGAAATTTCATCACCCCTATTCAGATCAAAATCAATGAAAGTTTCGATCTTTCTTCTACACAAAGCAGCATAGAGATAAGTTGTGAAATTATTGCGAGTGTCTTCGCCTCTGAAACTGAGGAACACATCATGCTTCCATTCACTGCTACTTTTGGATGAAGAGGAAGAAGAAGAAGCCATGAAAGTTTGGACACAATTTTTCTTCAGAGTTCATAGAATAGTGTTATGGGGTTTGTCAACTAAAATAATTTAGAAAGAATTAGCCCCCGTCCTGCAGGCTGTTTTCAGCCTGTTTTTGTTATTGTTTTTGTTTTCCAAAAATGATTTCGAATTCTCGTCCTGTAACCGTTTTTCATTTTATTTTCAGAAATCAAAATAAAAAACAAAAACAAAAACAAAAACAAAAACAAAACCAAGTGTTAAAAGTGGAAATTTTGAAATACAAAAAAAAACTGTTTTTCATGAATTTGGTTTTGTTTTTCATTTGAAGTGGGTCCCATATCATTAATATATTTTTTATTTTAATAAAACTTTTTTTTTCTTCATAGAATTCTTCTTCCTTCTTCTTCCTTCCTCCAATCAGATTCTTCTTCTTCTCCTCCGATCAACCTCTTCTTCCTTCCTCCTCCGATCGTCTTCTTCCTTCCTCCTCCGATCGACTTCTTCTTCTCCTCCTCCGATCGACTTCTTCTTCTCCTCCGATCACCTTCTTCTCCGCCGATCTGCTCTATCTTCTCCACCTATCTACGACGTCTTTTCCGCCGTTCTCCGATCGACTTCTTCTCCGTCGATCTGCAACGTCTTCTCCGTCGATCTATGATCGACTTCCTCTTCCTCTTCCTCTTCCTCTTCCTCTTCTTCTTCTTCTTCTTCTTCTTCTTCTTCTTCCTCCTGCCGCCGATCGGCAGCGCCCCGCCGCCGATCTGGTCTTCTTCTTCCTCTTCCTCTTCAATTCTTAAATTTGTTAAACCCTAAAATTAAATTATAAAATGTTTTTTTTATTAATTATTTAATCATTTATTTATAATTGTTATAATATTAAACAAAAATTAAAAATTGATATTTCAGTTTTTGAAAGTTTTCGATTTTCCTACCAAACGCGTTTTTTCCGTTTTTATTTTTAAAATACGGATTCCAGTAAATGCTACCAGACGCGTATTCGGAATTCAAAAATGAAACCAAAAACACTGTTTTCATTTTCATTTTTCTTTTCGAAAAACAAAAACAAAAACAAAAAACGGCTTGCAGGACGGGCCCTAAAAATGGCCGACCGAATAATTTATTTGGTCCCATCCCACCACATTACAAGAATTGTTCTTGTCCAAATCTTAGTTTGGCATGTACAGACAAATTATTTGACAAAGAAAGGAGTAACAAATTATTAATTTATCTTTTTTTCACTGCAAGAGCTCTAACCAACTGGATTAATATCCCCTTAGGCACAGATGATACATTGAATTACACAAATATACACATAAAATCAAGTCAATTACTTAACTTGTTTATTATTTAGGTTGTGCTAATGAATATCAGCCTTAAAAGGCCTTAAGACCTTTTGTGACAAATTTTGATTGTATCACTGTTGGCATTTTTTTGTGGCAAATTTTACTATTTATCATTATGTTTTGTTCAATTGAAACTTTTTATAAATAATTGTCACAATTAGTTACAAAACTTGATAATTTATGACAAATAATATAATTAGTCACAAAATTACCTTTTTAAAAGGAAAGATTTTATTTTATAAATAATTAGGTTTTTAAAAGGCATCAAAATCGATTAATATTTACATTTAAAAAAATCAATTAATATTTCCTTTTTTTAAAACAAAAAGCTACAAAAAAATAAAAATAAAAATGTCACAATCATAATGTGTTTTTTTTCCCTTCTTTTTTTTCTTCTTAATCTTAAAAACACATTTTATGTTTGAAATAGTGTTTCATTAGAAGAAGTACCGAGATTATAGAGAAATTTTTGCCCGGATAAACAGTGTTTGTTTTCTTATACTTGTTTTTTAGGGTTGGAATCTTAAATTCGAGTTTCATATATTGAAAGTGTCTTTGAATAAGGTATGATTTTTTTTTTTTTTTTTTTTTTTTTTTAAATGTAGAATTGTATATAGCTAATTAAAGATGTTTTTTTTAACTTTAATTTGGTTTCAATTTTTTTAAGGAACCCATTATTATTATTTCATGATTTATAGTTGTTTATTCTTAGATTTCCAAATTACATGTCAATATTAGTTTATGTGCTTACTAACTGTTTGATAAAATGATTCTTATGGAATAATCAATTGTTTAATGCAGCATTGAAAGAAAACTCTTAACCTCCTCTTTTTCTTGATTTCCTTTTTTTAGGGTTTGATTTTTGGTACTTGTTTTTTCAAGGTTAGAATCTCAAATTTGAGTTTCATATATTGAAAGTGTCTTCGAATAAGGTATGATTTTTTATTTTTTATTTATTTATTTATTTATTTATTATTTATTTAATTTTTTTGTATATAGGATTATATATATGTTTAGGGATATATATATATTTTTTTTAACTTTAATTTGTTTCCAAATTCTTTAAGGAATCATTATTATTATTTTATGACTTATAGTTTTCTGTTCTAAAATTTTCACAGTATATGTCAATTTAGTTTATATGCATACTAACTGTTTGATAAAATGATTATAAAACAACCAATTTTTATATGCATACCAATTGTTTGATAAAAGAGTTCAAATACTCAATAAGATATTTGATATAGCTGGATGAATATATTGACATTATGGAGGACTTTATATGAAGATGAATAGCATAACAGTTCCAATAAGTTTTATACTTGGATATCAAACTTATATAATTTATTTTATACTTGCACTAAGTTTTGTCAATATTGTTGCATTTTTCATCAGTTTTATTTTGGTGACTTTAATTTGTTCTCACTATTTTTTTTCTTCATATCTTCATGTATATAGGTTTCTCTTGCAAAACCTAAAGATTCTTTAGCTACCTGACAACTGACAGTAGATCATTGGCTTATAGTATTTCACAATCAAAACCTCAGAAGTTTCAAGTTTTTGGTTATACAGTTGGAAGTTATTGTGTGTGACCTAACACTTATGTTAACTTAGACTAGCCGGCTTACATGTGTTATTTAGTAGTAGACTTTGAAAGATGTTGGATTACTTTTGTATGAATTCGATATTATGTTAATTTTTGGATATTTTTTAATGGAATGATTATTTATGGAACTCAATGTCATTCAATGAGTGAAATGTTTTATTTGGTTATATTTTTATATTTTTTATTTTTTTATACAATTTAAATTTATATTAAATTTTGACAATTGATTAAATTGTTACTAAGTATCTATACAGTGACTTAATATTCATATTGTTAATTGTCACTAAGGGGTCGTTTGTTTTTTCCACTTAAGATTTAATGGGTCTGAATTGAACTCATTAAGTTGTTTTGTTTGTTTTTTTAAGTGGTCAAACAACTTAAAAATAAGAAAAAACAACTTTTAAAAAAAAAGTAAGAAATCCTGACTTTTAACTTAATTCCAAATCACTGAATTATAATTAAAATATTTTCTTCCAAGTCTATCCTCCAAAAAAATATATATTTCTAAATTTATCATAATTTGATACGGTGTAGAATTCTTTCTTTTAACGTATTTCTTATTTTAAAAGGCTTTTAGACAGAAAGAAAAAAAAAAACTCTAATCACTTCTCATATTGAGATCTTTATGGGATTAAACAATTGAATTTCTTTTCTACCAAATCCGGGTAAGAACTCTTTAATTTTTTTAATTTTTTTTTATCTACGTGTAGTGGCAATTATAGAACCCTTTAAACATAATCTAGAATGATAATTTGTTATGATTGTCATAATTGCAGTTATATAATTTATCAAATATTCTTTGTGTGGTTGCATTTGATATTGAGTAGATTTCGTGGCTTGAAGAAGTTATAGAATAATTGTTTATATATATATATATATATATATATATATATATATATATACAGTCTTTCTATTATCAGTTCGAACTGACAAAAATTATATCAGTTCCTTGTATGTGGGCCACTGGATTTAAATACTTTGACTGACAAGTGCATACAATCAAGTCAAAGTATTTAAATCCAGTGGCCCACATGCAAGGAACTGATATAACTTTTGTCAGTTCGAACTGATAATAGAATTTCTGTATATATATATATATATATATATATATATATATATATATATATATATATATATATATATATATATGTACCGGTGTATATAATTTAGGGACCTATTTATTTTATTTTATTTTATTTAAAAGGTATCTAGGAACCTAAAAAAAAAAAAAAAAAAAAAAAAATTGGTTTCTGGTTGCATATGATCTAGGAAAAAATAAATGGTTTCTAGAATTATATACCGGATATTTGGACAATATGTAAAATTGAATTTGATTTTTTTTTTTTACAATAAATTGAGCTTGAACTTTGTTTGCAGAATAACATGCGAAATTATATTCCTGAATGAATTTTTTGTTTTGTTAAATTAAACTTTGTTTGTGGAAGAACATGCAAAATCTTATAGAGAGTGTTGCATGTTAAATTAATTCTTTTAATTAGTATGGGTATAGATGTAAAATTACTTATTTTCAGACAATTTTTTTTTAAAAAAACAAATATGTTGACTGTACATTCAGACATGAGAAAAGAAAAAACAAACATGTCATTCAGATTCAGGTTTCAGTCACTATTCAGTCTTCAGTAAAATTCAGGACTATTCAGTCTTCAGACAAAAAAACAAACGACCCCTAAGTCTGCATTGTAGTGACAATTATTATATGGTTAACTTAATTGTCACTAAATTTGTCTGTAGTGACATAATTTTAAGATGATTATTTGTCATTATATTTGTGAATAGTGACACTTTTTAAACAATAAATTGTCACTAAGAATATGTACAGTGACAAAATCTTCAAACAGTTAATTGTCACTAAATACTAATATAGTGACACAGTTTTTATTTTGTCACTAATTAAGGTCAAGTGATAATATGTAACTAATTGTTATGATTTGTGACTAGTACCAAAAAACTGTCACAAATACTTTTAGTGACAGGGGCAAAAGTGACGAATTGTTAGTGACACTTTTTTTGTCACAATATTGAATTTGTGACAATTTCTTCACTTATAGTGACAAATATTTTTTGTCACTGTAGGTCAATTTTCTTGTAGTGAGGCCAGCCTAGAAAAGACTTAAATAGACAAAAATGACATGTCTCGAAAATTAGGCTCACAATTCCATAGTTCAAAAGATATATTTGGAGAACCCATGAATTTCATGGGGATACATGCCTTTCCAAGCAAAAAATTTTATGGGTTGCTACTGGAATGGCTTCTGAAGTTCAGGAGAGTAATTTAAACAGAATATAAATCAGTTATTTTTATGAACCCTACAATTTAGTGCTCCTTTGAAGTTTTGGAGAGTTATTTAATTGCTAGAGGTTTTTTATTTATTATGTTTTTTTGCAGTTAGTAGAAAGAACCATATATGGTCGGACAGGATATAGAAATGTTGATGAGAGTGGATGAATAAGTAGAATGCCTTGATTTAATATGATTTGCTGATGGAATTTTGTGATTTTATGCAGCAAAAACAGGTTAACTTTATCCAAGTTGGTAGTTGACAATCGATTTGAGTGCGGGTGCGCTCCGTGGACTAGGGGTGGAGGCATATAGAAACTAACCTGGGCTTCGGCTAGCTTTTTCTAAAAAGAATTTGGAAATCTTTTTTTTTTAAGAATTTGGATCCACTGCTAATCTGATCTTTTTTCTGACCTCACATAATCTCATGACGTATAAACATTACAATGAATGTGTGGTTAAGATGTGATTTGTTTCTACAACCACTTTATCAACAACCAATCACATACTTTAAAAAGATCAGAAAAAATATCAAATCAATAGAGAATCTAAATCATTTTTAAGTGTTTATTAAAAAAAAAGAGTAAAAATACAAATGAAAGAAAATTATAATTGCTTGATAATTTACAAAAACAGTCTAGTTTTAATTTAATTGAGATAATCTCAATAAATAATTGCTTGATAATTTACAAAAATAGTCTAGTTTTAATTTAATTGAGATAATCACAATAAATTCATTAGACTGATATACTCAATATTGTGCTGACACTCAAACATTAAAATTTATTTCGCTTGCTATTTTTTTTTTTTTTATGTATTTCCTAGTTTAATCATTTTAAATGTTTTTAGGGGCAAAAATCATTATATTGTTATTTTCTAGGTTCATACTTTTTAATTAGAAAATTTTTATTGTCAGGTTTGTTAAAAAAAGAAAAAAAAAATTATACTACCCCTCAGTGTGGTTTGGATAGGAAATTACATTAATTCAACATAATAATGTCTAATGTACGGGACGCCGCATAGACTACATGTGTATACCCAAAAAAAATTATACTTAGCCCACTCGGACAATAAGTCTTGACTTCGCCCCTGCTGTGGACGTAGCTTTATGCTGAACCATGTAAAATCTCTTATGTTCTTCTTCTTCTTCTTCTTCTTCTTCTTATTACTTTCATAATATCTGTGTGCAATTTAGATTTGCGAGTGTTTGTGATTGCGGATTTTCTACAACAATGTTCACAAAATCTTGTGTTGAAGTTTTCAAAACTTTACGTTTGGTCCAAAAGGTGTACGCTAAATCAATGAATTACCAACACAAGTTTTGTAAAGTTAAACGGTAAATTTGCATTAGAAACACTAGAACTAGATAATGATCGATAACAAAACACAAATATTATAAATGACTGCAATCTTGATTGAAACCAGTCCAAATTAATGCTGTCAATTTGGGTCTGGCCTGGCATGCTTGGCCCGTTAAGGCCCGCTACCATGCCAGGCACGATAAGCCAGTGGGCCATGCCTGGACTAGCATGACACGAGGGCCTATACCGTGCGGGGCCGAGGTAGCCGGCCTGCCGTGTCAGCACGTTGGACCCCCATGCCAGGCCCAACGGTGGGCCGGCAAGCCATGTCGATCGTTGGCCCGCCAATTTTTTTTTTTTTTAATTCAATTCCAACCTTTGGTTGGAAAGATTATTTTAATATTTTTTTTAAAAAAAATTGACCGTCCGGATCATCTCGATCCTAGCCAAGACTTCTTACTTAACTATCTGAATCCTCTTGATTTCTAGTCAAGACTTTCTCGTTTAACTATCTGGATCGTCCCGATCCTAGTTAAAACTTCATGTCTTTTACAAGGACTTCCTAGTTATGATCAATGAATGCAAAACGCAAACAAGCACTCAACATAGAACATGAGATCAACACATCCAATGGGAACTGGACATAGTCATGAAAGTTCACACATCAAAGTTGTCTAGTTACTATACATGAACAAAAACCTAAACACACTTAACTCCTAGATTTATTCATGCAATCTAAAGCTTGAAACAAAGCATATACATCAAGCACATATTCAAGACTTTAGTATCCAAACAAAAATGCTAGATTCACAAGATTTGATTAATCAAAATTCTAGCAATTATTTAGAGCACATATTCACAAAATAATTAATTAAATCCTAATAGGCTATAAATATCAAATCAAATGTGATAATCCTTGATATATTCAATTAAAGAGTTCTAGCACATGAAGAGGCTATCAATCATCAAAATAAGATCAATCAAAGCACAAATAGCCCTAGGTTATAAGCTAGTCACAATACAACACACAAACATGTGAAATCATAGATTTGAGAAAACCTAGACCACATTCAAGTCTCTAATTAGATAAATCTAGCTAATAATTGAAGTTCTATCTCTTAACAACATTTGTTCAGGTAACATACACTAAAATAGGAAGAAGACCCAAGGTAATTGAACATTTGAAAGTGAAAAACACAAAGGATAATCAAATACCTTGTTAACTTGAGTGCAGTCACGAAATTGGTGTAGAACCACCAGAAAACTTGAACAAAAGAATACAAGGTTGCTTGGAGATGATAGAGGACTTCAAGACAAAACTTCTCCAACTTGAATCACTCAATTTTGAGTTGAAATGAGTGAGATATGGTGATTTGAAGTTGGGAAAAAAAATTGGAATCTTCTGCACAAAGTCTTCTTATTTTGAAAAATGAGAGGGAAAGAGTATTTAAAAGAGATTGGGAGAGAGATGATGTGGAGAGGAGTGGAGCCATGGGCAGCCATGTATGGCACGCCACATGGGCACCTCGTGGAGAAGTGTGGTCACCACGAGGGCAAAGGGGAACTCTTCCCGTGGTGCCCACGGGAAAGAGCCCTTGTGGCCCCTTTGCCACTCCTCTCTTCCCTTCGCACACTACTCGCGTTTTTTGACCATTCTTGGGCCTTCAAACTCTGAATTTGAATCCTTTTTCGGAATACGAACCGTAACTCTCTCATGCACATGGACTACTATGAAACTTTGACCAAAAACTTAGAATTCGACTCGATACACAAAGACGAAAACCATGCACGTTAAACACACGGAAAGTCTTGTAACTTCCAACTCAGAACTCGAAAACTTATGAATGAGTAACCGAAACATTCGGGACTCAACGATGAATAATATGAGAATATATTCAAGTCTGATAACAATAAAACACAAACAAATAAACACAAGAACACACAAGTATGTCATTTCCTAGAGATAGTCCTAGAACATACATTTTTACAATGTTTGTCAATTTAAATCTAATGCATGTGCATACAATATCATGTGTGTGAATGTGTTATACCAATTGAGCACAACGATGCAAGGACACATATGGATGCAATGTGTGTATGTGCCTAAATGCCTTTGCAAGAGGATTGAGGTCTAAATATACATTTGATATGCAATAAAGCTTACTCCTCTTGAAGGCTTCACTTGACTTGATGAGTTGCCAAAACTTCCTTAAAGCTTGATAAACCATGAACCTAGACAACTAATCAATATAAAGGAAATGTTGTTTTGATATAGAATTATGCCAACATGACTCAAAATCTTAACAAATACCCCACCCATTCCAATTTCCAAACACTTGACACTTTCTCTCTATTACTCTCTCTCTCTCTCATCTCTACACTATTTCTCTCTCTCTCTCTCTCTCTCTCTCTCTCTCTCTCTCTCTCTTCTCCACACTACTATCACACATTCACACTCTCTATTTCTCTAATCTCTAATCTCTAAAACTTTAACTATTATTCTTTAATCTCTCCACCAAGGCACCGAGGCACCAAAGTATAAAGGTCTTCTTTTTTTTTAATTTTATTATTTAATTTATGCTTAGTTTTTAAATATTTATATTTATACTTAGTATATTTATGCTTAGTTTATAATTATAATATTTATCCATAGGTTTTATTTTTATATTTTATATTTGTGCTTAGTTTTTAATTTAAATTTTAATGCTCAATTGATACATTTAAATCTTTATGCTCACTTTTTAAATTTATATTTTTATGCGTCATAAATCATAAAATTATGTATTTTATTTTATTTTATATATTTATGTTCAAAATTCAAAATTCAAAATTCAAAATGGTGAATTTTTATATTTATAGTTAATTTCAATTACACTATTATTTTTTAATATTTATGCTTAGTTATTAATTTTTATATTTATTCTTAGGTTTTATTTTTATATTTAATATTTTTGCTTAGTATATTTATGATTTTATGCTTAGTTTTTAATGTTAATATTTATTCTTAGGTTTTACTTTATAATTAATTTTTAATGTTTAGCATATTTATGACTTTATACGTAGTTATTAATTTTAATATTTATTCTTAGAATTGTAAGTTTTAGTGTTTTACTTTATATTTAATATTTTTGCTTAATATATTTTTACTTAGTTGTTAATTTTAATATTTTTGTTTAGTATATTTAAGATTTTATGCTTAGTTATTAATTTTAATATTTATTCTTAAAATCTTAGGTTTTAGTGTTTTACTTTATATTTAATATTTTTACTTAGTATATTTATGCTTAGTTATTAATTTTAATTTTTAATGCTTAGTGTATTTGTGATTTTATGCTTAGTTATTTATTTTAAGGGATAATTACCCCGGTGGCCATCGAATTGATGACACACTATCAAAATGGCCACTGGATTGGAAAGTTGTTCCAAAATGGCCATTATTGGCAAACTTTGTGACACTAATGGTCATTCTATCCAACTCCATCTAATTCCATCCAATGAGTGGCATTTTGGTAAATAAATGGATGCCATTAATTTATTTTAGATGTTTTTTGGAAATCATTTTTTTCAATTAGTGACATTTTGGTAAATAAGTGGATGACATTAATTTATTTTAGATTTTTTTGGGAAATCATTTCTTTTATTTTTTGAAAAGAATAATTATATTTAGTATGTAAATATATATATTGCTACATATTAAAAATAATTATAATATATATATATATATATATATATATATATATATATATTGCTACATATTAAAAATAATTATAATTGCTGCAACAAAAAAAAAAAAAAAAAAACACGTAAATCATCTCAATAATAATAGTTTGGCCTCCGTCTCTTAAACAAACTTGCTTTCTCGAACCTCGCAATATCTCTTTATATTTGGTGTGTATATATATATATTTCTTTTTTAAGAAGATTAAGGTTATAAAATATAAAAAATTTTAAAAAGAAAGAAGAGACACGTATATTGATCTAAACCATTTCTTTTATTTTTTGAAAATAATAATATATTTAGTGTGTGTAAATATATAAATATATATAATTATACACACTAAATATAATTATTCTTTTCAAAAAAAGAAAAAATTAATTTCCCAAAAACATCTAAAATAAATTAATGTCATCCACTTTTTTACCAAAATATCACTCATTGTAAAAATTAATTTCCAAAAAACATCTAAAATAAATTAATGGCATCCCTTTATTTACCAAAATACCACTCATTGGATGGAATTAGATGGAATGGCCATTAGTGTCACAAAGTTTGCCAATAATGGCCATTTTGGAACAACTTTCCAATTCAGTGGCCATTTTGATAGTATGTCATCAATTCGATGGCCACCGGGGTAATTATCCCTTATTTTAATTTTGAATGCTTATTATATTTATGATTTTATGTTTAGTTATTAATTTTAATATTTATTCTTAGAATCTTAGGTTTTAGTGTTTTACTTTATAGTTAATATTTTTATTTAGTATATTAATGCTTAGTTATTACTTTTAATTTTTAATGCTTAGTATATGTATAATTTTATGCTTAGTTATTAATTTTAATAATTATTCTTAGAATCTTAGGTTTTAGTGTTTTACTTTATATTTAATATTTTTGCTTAGTATATTAATGCTTAGTTATTAATTTTAATTTTTATTGTTTAGTATATTTATGATTTTATGCTTAGTTATTAATTTTAATATTTATTCTTAGAATCTTAGGTTATAGTGTTTTGCTTTATATTTAATATTTTTGCTTAGTATATTTATGCTTAGTTATTAATCTTAATATTTTTGCTTCGTATATTTATGATTTTATGCTTATTTTTTAGTTTAATATTTATGCTTATTATGTATTTTATTTTATTTTATATATGTATGCTTAATTAATGAATAATGACTAATGTGTTAATATTTATATTGTAGGAAATGGATCCTAATCATCCTTTTTTTTTCCGAACGGTCTTAACATGGACAATGATGATTTTGACCTTTCCGAACCGGCCCAAGCAACAGCGAGACCTTCCGCCTCCACACCGACATCACGTCCCAAAACTAGAAAGACGACATTTGTTGTATGACAGTGTTTTGATAGAGAAGACATACAAAACCCAGACGGTACGGATACAACAAGGGCTCGCTGTAAGTTTTGTAAAGCTTTATATAGCAGTTCTAGGTCGGGAACCGGTTACTTGAAAAGACATATGGACAAATGCATGCCTCAACACGGACATGTAGATACTACAACCCAAACACAACTACAATGGAACCCAGATGGGTCCATTATGACGTGGAGTTACGACTCCACATATGCTAGAGATTGCATGACACGTTACATTGCACAAACTGATCAATCGATTAATTTTGGTAACAATGTTTTTTATGAATAATTTATCCAAAAAGCCTGCAACCCCTAATTTAAAGCTGTTTCTAGAAACACCACTACGAGCGATTTGAAAAAATGCTTTTACACAGAACGAGAAAACTTGATCTTTGAATTACAACATCTAAGTGTTTCTATTGCACTAACTTCCGATATTTGGAATGCACGTTCCAAACAGAACTATTTATGTGTCACGGGACACTATTTATACTCTAATTGGAATATACAAAAAAGAATTCTTGGTTTTCGTCTTATGTATTTTCAACATACCGCAGAAAATATTTATCATGTCATTATTTTTGTTTTACAAGATTATGAAATAATTCACCACATCCTTTCTATTACATTAGATAATGCATCAGCAAATACTAGCTATATTGCCTTATTTTTTAACAATAACATCCTGCGAGATGGGACTTTTTTCTTCCACCAACGGTGTGCATGTCATATCATTAATTTAGTTGTAAAGTTAGGCTTGAAGGTTATAGGTGATCGTATAGATCACATCAGAGATGCCCTTACTTGGATCAGCAGCTCTAATCCAAGATTGACAGAATTTGGCAAATAATGTCAAGCTAACTCTCTACGACCCCGACGATTCCAAACAGATATGTTGGTAAGATGGAACTCTACTTAATGCTGTAAAAATTTTTGGATTATTCTAACACTATTTCAGGTTTTTATAACATGACAATGACCGAACTTGGTTGTCTAGTACTAATTTCAGACGATTGGTATGTGGCAAAGATTTTTGTTCATTTTTGAAAGGTTTTTTACAATTCAACTGTAATTATTTATGGGGTCTATTACCCCACATCTTCTCAAGCAATCCATCAGATTGTGGAAATGTCTGAAATGTTAAACTTCTATAGAGAAGATGATATCTTAGGCATTGCAGCTGCTGTCATGGAAAATAAGTTTAAAAAATACTGGTCTAAAATTCCTTTCCTCTATGCCTTAGGTGTTATATTAGATCCTAAGGTTAAATTATCTAGTTTTAAAACCTTTCTTTATTATATTGGATCTAACTTGAACATAGATTTTACTGAACATTATACTGACCTGCGAACCAATTTGTTAGAAGTTTTTAGTATTTATGAGCGTAGGTTTGGCGGCATTAACACACAACCATCGGAAGAACGAGACACACTCCTGTTGAAGAGAAGTTAGGACATTCTTCGAAGGTGGACTTCCACTAGGAGCTCATCAAGTTCTTCATCCCAACCTACATTTGCAAGAGCTACACAAACTCAAGGTGCTGAACTCAACAAGCTCCTTGAAACTCAGTTCGATTCAGCCGGAAGCACGGAGGAATTTGATCTATTGTTATAGTGGAAGAACTATAGCAATAGATATCTAATACTGTCACAACTAACACGTAACGTACTCGTTATCCTCGTGTCCACTGTTTCTTCAGAACAGACATTCATCATGAGTTAACATATAATTGAACCAAGAAGAACTTCTTTATCTCCTGAGATGGTGGAGGTATTAACATGCTTTCTGGATTGGGAGCATGCTCGAATGAGGATGCAACATCAAATGGAAGACCAAGAAGTTATTCAAAATTTTGCCAATTTATACGTCATTGAGGGTTCTAGCAGTAACCATGTCCAGGAGTGAAGACTGAAGAGTTATTGATTGCACTCTTTTTTAATTTTAAAATTTTAATTATACTTGTACATGTACTTGACTACTTGTAATTCGATTACACTCTTTTTCCCTTACCAAGTTTTTATCCCATTGGGTTTTTCTTGGTAAAGTTTTTAACGAGGCAATCATGCAATACTGAAATCTACATAAGTAAATAAAATTCATTTCTTTACCTATATTTTTTTTTATCTGACTTAGGCTATGTTTGGGATTGCTTTGCTTAAAAAGTAATTTGTTTATAGTTTAATTTAAGAAATAATTTGCTTAGCAAAAAAGTTAACTGGTGTTTGGCAAATTAATTTTTAAAATTGTTCTGCTTTTGAATGGGTGGTAAATATATTTGGTAAAATGACAAAAATAGACACTTGCTTAGGCCAGGCCAACTCGGTCAACTTAAACAAAATGACAAAACGAGTTGGACCGAGTCAACTCTGTCTCTTTGGTGGACTGACTGAGTCAACTTGCTTAAACTTCAAAACTCAGCATCTGGAACTGTTGCTCCAACGTCGAGTCGTCTCCCGCTCCGCCAAGTATTCCATCGAGAGTGTCGCCGGTCTCCTTCACGTCGCCGCATACCGTTCTCTCACCGCCGCAAAAGGCTTGTGTTTTAAATCGCGATTTCGCTGTTTATTTCGTCGCTTGAATCTAAACCCGACCCGACTTCAAACGGGCCGTCGACGTAGGCGACTTTGAAGCCGTCAGATCAGTCCTTGGTCCGTCGCCTGATCTCCTCTGAACTCAAACTCCGGTGGTGGTCACCACCACTGTAACACTGTTCGAATTTTTTTTTATCTTCTGTTTTTTTTAATTAATCTTTTGTTTTTAAAAATCATTAATAAATGGAAGGGTATTATTGTCATTCTTTTAAAATAGTATGGGTATTATAGACAATTTAAAGGTAAAGGCTAGCTTCTGCTTCCAAAAGCATCCCCCAACCAATTTCTCAAAAGTTGATTATTTGAGGAACAAATTGTAAAATAAGTTGCTTTTGGGAAGTTTACCAAGCACTTATTTGTTCAAAACTTGAGAAATAATTACTTATTTCACAAGCAAAAGCAATCCCAAACATAACCTTAGAGTCTTAGACTTACACACTTTTTATTAAATAATTCATCACTTTATATTTTCATCTATTTTTTATTTTCTTACATCTTACATCTTTAACTTTATCTATTCTTTGAAGTATTTTATTTAATAAATTTATCAATTTTTTACATTTTATTTTATTAGACTAAAATAATAAATAAGATAATCAAATTATAAATATATAAGTTAAATCGTTAAAATAATTATAAGAAATAAATGTAATACTTAAATATTAAAATCTAATTTTTTTTTTTTTTTATAAAAAAAAAAAAAACACTTTAAAAAATAAATTTGAATTGACAGGCCGGTACGTGGGAAGGCACGGCACAGCCCGTTTAGCCGGCCAGACCTTAACTGGCCGTGCCTTATTAGGCCAGGCCGGCACGAAATTACAACATTAGTCCAAATAAAAAACACATATTCAATGCTGTTTAACATCAACTATTGATCAACAATCTCTCTTATCTTTTCAATTGTACATACCTTCCTCTTCCTTGAATTGGCCTTCTTCAGGTGACTGCTGCCTGTGGGAAGGGATAACTTGCGACGCTATTGGTTACGTTACTCGTCTATGGCTACCGTCCAAAGGCCTTAGTGGCACCATTTCTCCATCTATTGGGAACCTCACACATCTCTCTCACCTCAACCTTTCCCACAATCGCCTTTTCGGTCCTCTCCCTATAACTTCATTTTCATCTTTAATTCAACTTCAAATTCTTGATTTGAGTTACAACGGTCTTATCGGTGAATTTCCATCAACTTTATTATCCAATCACATTGAAATGGTAAATTTATCCAGCAATCGCCTCCACTGGTTGATCCCCTCATCCTACTTTCAGCAAGCTGGAAATTTGATGAGTTTTAATGTCAACAACAACGCTTTCACAGGCCCCATCCCTTCCTCAGTCTGGATTGATTCTTCTTGCTCTGTTAGGCTCCTGGACTTGTCTTACAATGATTTTAGTGGCCAGGTTCCTCATGGACTTGGAAATTGCTCCAAATTGACGACTTTTCGTGCAGGTTTCAATAACCTCTCAGGGCCACTCCCTGATGACATTTACACTGCTACATCACTTGAAGAGATCTCCTTACCTGTTAATTCTCTCTCTGGAACCATTGGCAATGGCATCGTCCACCTCGAAAACCTCACTGTCCTTGAGCTCTACTCTAACAACTTCACTGGCATGATCCCCGTAGATATTGGGAGGCTCACCAAGTTGAAACATTTGCTACTTCACATCAACAACCTATCTGGCTCTTTGCCCCCATCAATGAAGAATTGCACAAACCTCACCACGTTGAATTTACGGGTCAACTTTTTTGAAGGACATCTTTCAGCATTTAATTTCTCGACGCGTAGCAAGCTTAAAACGCTTGATCTGGGTAACAATAACTTTACAGGCATCTTGTCAGCAAGTCTTTATTCATGCAAGTCGCTGACTGCAGTTAGGCTTACTGGTAACGGTCTAGAGGGACAAATTTTACCTGACATAGCTGCACTTGGATCTCTATCATTCCTCTCACTTTCTAGTAATAATTTTACGAATTTGACTGGTGCAATTAGGAGTTTGATGGGTTTGAAGAACCTCAGTACTCTTATCCTCACTAGCAATTTCAAGAATGAGGAAACGACTGATGATGAGCACATAACATTCTCATCAGATGGATTTCAAAACCTCCAAGTTCTGGGTTTAGGTGATTGTCAGCTCTATGGTCAACTCCCAGCCTGGTTAGGTAATCTCAGGAAGCTACCTGTGTTGGACTTATCGTTAAACCAAATAAGTGGTTCCATTCCAGGTTGGCTATTGAATTTTCCTAGCCTATTCTACTTGGACTTGTCTTCTAACTTAATTTCAGGAGAAGTTCTTAAAGAACTCAGTGGATTGCAAGCGTTGGTGTCGGCAGAGATCTTTGATGAAGTGGATAGGAGCTATCTAGAATTACCTCTCTTTGATTCTATTACTAATCAACTCTCAAATCTACCACCAGCAATAAACCTGGGAAATAACAGACTTGGTGGTAGTATCCCTGCTGAGATTGGTAATTTAAAGTTTCTTCACGTGCTTAATCTCAGCCGGAACAACCTTTCTGGTAACATTCCAGATGAAATGTCTCATCTCGCCAACTTGGAGATGCTGGACCTATCTGGGAACCATCTATCTGGTGAAATCCCTGCGTCACTCAAGGGTCTCCATTTCTTGTCCTCGTTCTCCATTGCAGACAACAATCTTCAAGGACCAATACCTTCAGGAGGTCAGTTTGATACTTTTCCCCCCTCTAGCTTTGAAGGAAATCCAGGTTTGTGCGGAGCTATTTTACTAAAACTCTCATGTCTCAATCACCCACCGACAACTACTGGTCTTGTGCCTATGCCAATTAGCGAATCCTCAAACGAGGAGCTTGGTTATGGGCTCATTGCCGGAGCTGTTTTTGGACTCATTATTGGAATCACAGGTGGTGCACTTTACCCCCTTCCCAAGTTAAAGTTTATGCAGCATTCAAGGTACAACAGACGCCGCTGCCGCTGAGTGGGAATTTATCGATCTGCATTGAATTAACAACCTCAAAATAGAGTTGGGGAAGGCTTGAGTATGTAAAGAAAAGAATAAAGATTTCAATCCAAAGCTCTTTTATAAATTTCAGTGAAAGAAATATTACAAGATCCACAATCTGAAATACAATGATTTCTTTATTTACACTACCTACAAATCAATTACGTTTGGTTCTGAAGGTGTATATTGTTTATTAATCATATAGTTGAACGCTAAATTATTGCAAGTTTTGTGAAGTTGAACATTAAATTTATAATATTTATTTAAAGATATATTAAATAAATATAAAATTTTATAATTAAATAAAAAAAAATTAGAAGAATTGTTTTAAAAAATATGGGACTAAATAACCCCACATCATCAAGATAAAATGGTTGTATAAAATTGGACCGGTTAAAATAATTATTTAAAAAAAAATTAAAATTTTTTTTAATTATTTTTAACCAATTTTAAACAAAATAATATTTATTTTTTATTTGTTAAAAAAAATTGAAAATTATTATTTTTAAAATGTTTAAAATAAAATATTTTGTTAATTATTATTTTTATATTTTAATAAAAAAATTGAAAAGAGAAAAAAAAAAAAAAAAAAAAAAACAAGTATAAAGCGGCGGTGGTGGGACTAATATTAGTCCCATATTGGTGGGATAAGTTGCTTGCATGGAATTAAGGGTGAGTTTGGTACACAGGACATGACGGGATAAGACGAGACAATTTCCTCTTGTCCCATGTTTGGTGCGTTTTAAACATGGGACAAGACAGAATTGAAT
The DNA here is from genome assembly GCA_008009225.1 of Acer yangbiense. NCBI lineage: Eukaryota > Viridiplantae > Streptophyta > Magnoliopsida > Sapindales > Sapindaceae > Acer > Acer yangbiense. Next base: position 23,129,987 of record CM017772.1, on the reverse strand, counting down.
GGGACAAAAAACACCAAAATTGTCCCACCAAAAACCCTAGACCAAGTTGTCCCATGCATGTGACAAATCTAAAAAAGACGTTTTTACCCTTTAAAATTTTAAAAAATTACAAACATGTCCAATATATTATATATATTATAATAATATATATAAATAATATATATTATTATAATATTAATATATGTAAATTATATATAATAATATATATATATATATATATATATAATAAGAGGGACACTCTAGTTATTTGAATCTCTTGTCCCGTTATGTCCCAGCCATACCAAACATATAACAGTACAACAGTTTTGTCTAATACATACCAAATATAATACAGAACAACTGTCATGTCATGTTTTGTCCCGTCCCATTCGCATATCAAATGCACCCTAAATAATCTCATCCCATACAAGCAACGAACATGAGAAATGAAACTAAAATTAATCATATCCCATCCCATCTCATGCACCAAACATGCCCTAAATGTTAAATATGATGTTAAGTTCTATTTTAGAAGCAACCCTATTAATAGATACTGTCAAAAAAAAAAATTAAAAAAAATAATAATAATAATAAATAGAAGCAACATTATTATTATTATTATTATTATTATATATCAATTATTGTGGGCTTATGGCTGCCACTCAAACCTAGAAGGCTAGAAAGCCACATTGGGTGGTGGTGCAAGTGCAAGTGTGCAACCCTAGTTATTATTATTATTATTTTTTTTCTGAACTATTACAATAATTTGAAATTGGAGAAGAGATATGACTCAAACTCACAACCTATTAAATATATGTGTGTATGGCTTATCATTGAACCAACCTCATCTTGTCGGTATATCCTAGTTTTATTTATTTATTTATTTAATTATTTATTATTATTATTTTTTTTTTTTTTTTAAAGTTTTACATTAATTCGAGGTTTTTTTTTTAGAAGAAAAGACTTGAACCCACAACCTTGTGATGCAAGTGTGAAGGGTTTATCACCAGACTAACCTCATCTCGTCCGGTATACCCTAGTTGGAAACCAAATTTTAAATGATATCTTTACCGAAGTTGTACTCGGTTTTCATAAACCGGGTATCACCCGGATAATACCTGGTTGGGTATCCGGTTTTCTTAAGATGACCATATATATATTTTTTTGGGTAATTAGCACATATAACCCCTGAACTCTACGTTCGTTGCTATTTCCCCCCTATACTTTTTTTTTAGGCAGTAAACCCCCTAAACTATCATAAATTGGCAATGGCTGACGGAACCCTAATTCTGTCTAGAGAAAATTACACTAAGTCCCCCTGATTATTTATATAATTGCATTAAACAGGAAAAATATAATAATATGATACAAATACCTCTCTGACCAATTTTTTTTTTTTAAATTAAATTTAAAATTGAAATAATAGTTAAATAATAATTAAATTCTGAATTTTATTATAAAGACAATTAAATAAATAGAGAAATGAAAAAAGTAAATTGATATAACAATTATTTAAATTATCTTTTTATTTAAATATCCCTAAATATAAAACCAAGATAAATATTTAAATTATTTAAGAAAAATAAAAATAATGGTTAAATAATAATACAATTCCCTTTCAAAAAAAGTTATTGTTGATCTCAATTACCCAAAAAATAAAGTAATAAGTTTCTTCATTAATGAAGATCCATCAATGTTCTTTTATTATTATTATTTTGTTTTTTAAAATTTTTTTAATTGGATTTCATTTATTGATTTGTGAATTGTGTTTTTTAAATTAATTTTTTTTAACTTAATGAACATAGAGAAGAGAAATCATTAAAATAAAAAATTTCAAATAAATATTTTTAAATGAACATCAATCCATCTAATTAAATGAACATCTGTTTCTCCATCCAATCCTTAAAAAATTCCCTTCTCTAAATAAATAAAAATATTTAAATTTGCAACACCCAGAAACCAAAAATTAAAAAATTTAATTTTTAATTCTTCTATGTGTGTTTTTAATTGGAGCGATATTCAATTTTTTAAAATTTGTACTTGTATTATTATTATTATTATTTTGTAATTGAGATAAATCAATCTATTTCAAAAAACAAATTGAGATAAATCAATCAATTTTTTTAAAAAAATACTTTTTTTATTTGAATTTATTTTAATAAATATTTCTCCACCGTCCATCTTTGAGATGGATGGTAGAGATTTTAAAGATGTTTTAATTTTTTAAAGATTTTATTTTCTTTATAAAAAAAATAGAATTGTATTATTTTTTTTTTGAAAGGGAATTGTATTATTATTTAACCATTATTTTTATTTTTCTTAAATAATTTAAATATTTATCTTGGTTTTATATTTAGGGATATTTAAATAAAAAGATAATTTAAATAATTGTTATATCAATTTACTTTTTTCATTTCTCTATATATTTAATTGTCTTTATAATAAAATTCATAATTTAATTATTATTTAACTATTATTTTAATTTTAAATTTAATTTTTTTTAAAAAAAAATTGGTCAGAGGGGTATTTGTGTCATATTATTATATTTTTCCTGTTTAATGCAATTATATAAATAATCAGGGGGACTTAGTGTAATATTCCCTAGACAGAATTAGGGTTCCGTCAACTATTGCCAATTTATGATAGTTCAAGGGGTTTACTGTCTAAAAAAAAGTATAGGGGTGGAAATAGCAACGAACGTAGAGTTCAGGGGTTATTTGTGCTAATTACCCTATATTTTTTTATACCGCATGGCGCACCTTCTGACCTTCTTAATTCTTTTGGTCGGTGCCAAAAATACTAGGCTTTTAATCCATATTTAATGCATTCATTTCACTATAATTTTTTCCAAAACAAATGAATTTCACTTTATTTATTCTTATAAATGGTAATAAATTACTTTTTTTCAAAACATTTTTTTTTTTATATATATATTGTCTATCCATTTATCTAGACTATATATTTTTTTGAAACTTTTTGTCATTGGTAGAATAAGCCGCTGACTTAAGAATCATTTGTACAAACCACAAGCTTGTCTATTTACTAACTGAGCTACACCCCTAGGGGCTTTTCCAAAACAAATTAAAAATCTCAATTGTAACATCAATTAATGGTAAAATTTCAAAATCATATTAATTTTAATAAATCAAAATACATATTAATGGTAATATATATATATATATTACGTATTATAGTATTACATAAATTCGGATTTTTTTTTTAGGGAATGACTCGAACCCGCAACCTCATTGTATAAGAGTGAATGGTTTACCACCAGAACAACCTTATCTCATAATATATTATTAATGATAACAAATGAAAAATACATATTAATGAATTTTTTTATTATTACAATTAATTTAAGACTTGGAGAGGAACACACCCAAACCCACAACTTCAATGGTATAGATATACGGGGCCAAACATGTTCCATACATAAATTAATATACTAACATAGAAAATAAATAACATTTTAGACTGTCAACTACCAAAAACCACCAAAGAAAAATGATGTACATTGTACAAGCCTTATTTAAAACATAATAAAAATTTCTTGCTTTCTATTAATATCATTGGTTGTTAAATTTCTTAATTTGAAATAATTACCTGAGGTTTGTGTACAACAATCTTTCTTGAGACTCAGAGGCTACACTAAGATCAAAAATTTCCTCTTGTACTCAAAGTTGCATGAGCTTTTATCCCACCTTGAATGCAAGCAATGTCTATTCAGTTTCCCAGTTCGGTATGTTAGCCGTAGCTTCATTCACCATTTTTACAAGGGTGACCTGAAAAACATGAAACCCACGGAGCACATTAAATCACACAAAAACAAATAAACATAGAGAGAGAGAGAGAGACTTGACTTGACTTGACTTATGCATACACCAAAACATATTTGAAGTCAGATTATACTGTAAGAGAAAAACAGAAAGATGAACCGCGCAACTATTACCAGTCAAGCTTCAAACGGAAAACCACAATTGCTAAAAACTATGCCCTTTAGCTGACTAATTAATCTATAATGGATTCGGGGTAGGACTTTCCTACTTAATCTCCCTTGATGATTTGCAAGCTCATCTCCTTTATTATGACATTCTTTTGTGGAAAATAGACTTTAAGGTTTGCTCTTACGATCGTACAGCTGCCGAAGTAATTCCAGCTTTAAAGTATCACAAACAAAATCTAAGCTGTTACTCGAAATTCAATTACTTGGGACTAAATAGAGATCAAAATCTTAAGAAACCTTACAAGCTGAAAGTGGCTAAATGCAACAATGACCAGAAAAAGAACCAAGGAAAAGAAAAAATATGAAAAGAGAATTGATTACTTATACTAGGAATTCAATGAGCATTTAAAGAGTTGATAATTTTTTAAACTCGGAATAATAGAGAGCATTAAAAACAAAATGCAATTTTCAAATTTTGCATTACTTCAGCCAAGAAAGGAATGTCAAGACAGCAGCATTACTTCGGCCAAGAAGAAAGAAGTGCCAATAGCAGCTTCCCAATCAGTAACCCTACGGATCTTACTCAAAGATGGGAACAAAACATTATTTTTCTAGTTTATTAGCTATTTTCTTAGTTGGACTATTTCGTCCAACTATAAACTCATAGAAGACCGTACGTACTTCTCAACTCTATTCAAGTGACTCATCAAATCATACAGAAACTCACACTTCTAAGTCTTAACGTGACGAGAGTACCACATTATTGCCTTACCCATCAAATATAATGCTACCAGTTCTAGTGTTAACACTCATTTGTGAATTGTGATCCTCCAAGTTCCAAGATTGGTAAGACACCAAGAAGAATGTATGACTAAGAATACTACCATTTTCCCTGTCAAAAATCATACTCTTCACTCATATAAATCTATTCTATGGTGTAGACAAGTATAGCATGAATAATAAAATGCTGAAAGAACCAGAATCGTACATTGCAGCTTAATAGTATAATAATGATAATATTTTATATAGACATACCACACTTTCAGGGACCCCGGGAGGGGGCATAGGGAGATTTTTAGGTGGAGGTCCACGCAAAAATGATCTCTTGTCAAATCTCCACTCTCCAATTTTACCATATGTTAGCTCACCCTGAACATCAAGCAACCTCCAATAAATAAAGATATAACCAAAACAGGTTGACAATAATATGTATGTGACAAAACGGTGACAATGAAACCTATGCTCCAAAGCATGATGGATGAAAAGCGAGTTTGTAATATTTAATAAATGAGGTCAAAGGAAAGCATATCTCTTCTAAAGCAAACTTTATATACTACAATAAAATGGGAAAAATATTGTCCAATAAAATAGAAAGATTTCACGAGCACAAAGCTATAGGTGGAAAACGAATTTTAATTGTCAAAAATGAGGCAAAAATACACTTTACCTTCATGTTATAATCACATCCATATGTGTAATGAATGATGAATTTTTTCCCAATGTCCAAATCCCATGGGGGCTGCAAAGTTAAAAATAACAATTCTTAGAAACCCAAATCCAACAAAAACTTGAATATTATGAGATTCACAGATTTAGTGACAAACCTGCAGCATAAAGTCCTTCCGAAGAATATGTTGCACACCATGCAAAGCCGAAGCTACAGCATACGCATACCTAAGTACAAGCAGGGAAATAGGAGTGTCAAGAACACCTAAAATTAATAAATGTTAACTAATGGTGTAGACTAAAACAAAAAATAAAATTCACTTATTTCCCGTGCTTACATTTCTAGCACCCATCCAAATGCTTTATCAGTCTCTGGGTCATCTTTCATTTTCATAGAAACATTCATCCATGTAGGAGCAATCTTTTCCAACAAATCCTGAAACAGAAAATCTATTTAATTCAACATGATTCATCTTTGACCCTATTGAAACTACATCCCCTTAGAAGAGAATAGAAGATGAGCAATACAAACAATGACAATGACTAAAATAAAGGTGGTAGCATAGAAAACCAGGATATCATGTTACTATGAAAGTATTCACTAGTTATGAAAAAATGCACCTTTTTGATAATCACAGGAGAATTGCCAATTGGATCAACATTCTTCACAGGACCAAACTCCTCTGGGTAAAACTTACGTATTATTTTTTCATTCTGTTCAGGCTTGATGTAGAAAAATGGAAAGGCAGCTGGGAGTCCTCCATGTGCCAAATTAGAGATGGGATTTACAAATATGTGATCAGGCTCCGCCATCAATATGTATCTGCATCAATAGCAGAAAACACAGGCTTTACTAAGTAGTTTAAATATGATGAACTGACATGAAATCATCAGATGTGCAAAAACTCACTCTTCTTCAATTGTAGCTTTTTCCAGCCATTGAACAAAGGCCCATGGTCTATTTAAGACAATGTATCCCTGAGTACAGCATTGAAAAGCAAGTCAAAGCCAGTAATATGCCTCTTTACAGAGATGTAAAAGTAAATAAAACCTCATGTAAGAGATGCGAAGTTAAAAGGTTAAATGTGTATCAATGATCATTGATTCAATGTAAGAATAAGAATAAAATAGACATCAACCCAAAAATCGTAGAAAATACCCTCATAATAAGAAAACGGAAAAATATTTCATATAAAAATAACAAGAAAAAGAAACTTGATAAATGGTAAGAGATTAAAGCTACTGCAACTTTCCTCTGATATCAAAAGAATCCTAATTAAAAGCAAATTCATCTTAAGCAAGCAAGAAATAGCTAGCAAAAGCATTAGTCTGAGTACTTAGTTTCACACTGTCTTTCGAACAATTAGTGATCATTAAATAATACCACTATTCCAACATGACAATATTTGTTACTTTTCCTTTCTTCAAAATTATTCTCCTCCTTTATTTCTTTATTCTCTTTTTTTTTTTTTCCCTGGAAATTTACTCAAGTACTTGTAGTTCTATACTTTGCAAACATATCATGCAATTGAATAGTGTAAAAATTCCACATCCAAGTGAAAATGCAACCACAACTAACTAATAACTAAAATAGAACAGTTAAAGAAAAACTCACCCGATCAAGACCTGCTGGAAGAGGATCGACCACAATGGTAGGAATCTCATCCATCAGGTTGTCGGGATTACCAGAGTGCAAGATCCGTGTGAATCCTCCCATCTCTGACCCGGGCTGTTCCTTCTGCTTCTTATACCAGTAGTACATGATGCGACACTGCCATTTGCTATAGGGTGCATCAGTGGCCGTTAAGGCAACATGGAAAGGTAATTTTCCAGTCTTCTGTATCCTTACATTCTCCGGCATCTCAATAACAGGATCAAAAAATATCCTGCCATTTGAATCCTCAGTCATCCAATTTCTAACAGATCTATTGTGCACTATCACCGTTATCAAATTGTATGTCGCAAAGGCAAACCCAAGAGCAACCAGAACCAGAAGTATCGGTGAAGCTCGTCCCATCTTTCTAACAATCATAGCATATTATAGTAATCCAAGATCTCTGATTCTCCTAAATCTTAACAAACTATATCTCCTATTCCAAATTAACATCCATGAATCTTATAAAATTATCCCAATTCACCAGTTCACAAACTCAGCGTAGAAGCTCTCCGATACAACGTCCAATTAACACTATTTAAAAGATATCTGGACAAATCAGGCAACCTGCATAAGAATAACTAACACTAAACTCAACTTGATGCAGATTGATCAAAGCTATATATAAACTAACACTAAAATTTAGCAATAACTGTAGAGAGCTTATATAATCCAACTTCAAAACAGTATTTTGGAAAAATCCCCGTATGAAAAAGATATTGCAGCCGATAATTTAAAACAGATGCCAAAAGGGTTCAAACTAGATCAAAATGAAGAGGTAAAAAGACAAAGACAGTAGAACTATAATCAAATTACCATAATCACGACAAAAAGTATTCATATGAAACTAAAAACCCTAATTTACCAACGCAAGACACAATGTCAACAATGTATAAACAAAAGTTAAGACACCATTTGTGCAAATCACTACCTGCAATTAAGTAATCAAGAGATACCCACAAAATCTGAAGTACTCAAAGCAATATTGAGTCAACAAAAGGACTAAAATATCAATGTGATTTACAGTTGACCAGTGAGAGACCAGAACAAACAAAACTTGAGTTGATTCAGATCAAATGAATGGAAGAAGCTGGTAATTGTTAAAAAAAATTAAAAACAAGTGATAGAACAATTAAAAACACTAATCAAAAGGTCAGTCCAAGAAATAAATCATTTATTCAAAAAAAAAAAAAAACTAACAAACAAATGGGTACCCAGAAGAAATGAGAAATACAACATTGAATCAAAAACCCAGAATAGAAAAAATATATATATATATATACGAATGAGTGCACTAGTGGTGTCACTGAACGAATTATAGAATTCAAAGACAAATTTCATTCTATAACATGAAAAAAAAAATAAGAAGAAGAGGAGAATAACAAGTATGATCACGTTGAGCAAAAAATTACCTGAAGGAGGAGACAAACGTGCAACAGTGATGTGAAGAGAAGAAAATTTGAGAGAGGAATCAATGAAATGAATCAAATGATGGGTTTTTTTTTTTTTTTTTAATTTTTATATTTTGTCTGGATCGGGAAGACTAGCATGAACTCAATTATATATTTGCTTCAAGTCTTGTCTTTTGTCTCTTTCGTGCAACTATGATCTATTAATTATTTATTATTGATTTTTTTTTTTTTTTTTTTTTTTTTTTTTTGAGTAAATGGTACCGTTGGCCCTGAATTGTTCATAGATTGCTAATGTGTCCCTGAATTCTTAAAATGTTCACTAAACCCCCTAAACTCTCTGAAATTAACAGCAGTGACGGAAGGGAGACGCATATCTTGGGCAAATTGCACTTACATACCCTAATTATATACATAATATTATTAAAACTGGAAAAATATAATAATAACACCACACATCCTTTGATCAACAGACTAATGTCTAAAAATAAATAAATAAATAATAATAATAATAATAATAATAATAAAATGATTTTTATTTTTTTAATGTGTTGTTTAACAAAAATCAAATATGATTATTTTTATAACTTTGAATTTAAGAATGAGAGAGTGGATTTTGGGTTATTTTTGTCGTGGTCGTCGTTGTATTTGTTGCTTTGCTGATACTATCATCTCCTTAATTTTAATTTTGTTGATACAGTGATGAAGAGAGAGAGAGAGAGAGAGATTGGGACATTTGTGTAGGGCTGGGCAAAAAGCCCATAAACCGCGAATCGAACCAAATCATACCAAACCGTTTGGTTTGGTTTGGTGTTTTACTTTTAAAAAAACCATATGGTTTTATTATAACAAAACTGTCCGGTCTGGTCTATGGTCCAAGCTTATCAAACCCGGACCGGACCGTAAACTGAATATTTTTAACACACACTTTTATTCCAGTATAGGTCACACCCAAAACTCATCAAGAAAACTTAAAATAATAATAATAATAAAGTCAAAAACCATGATTTATTATTTCATATGTTTTATTAACGCAGCGTGAAACAATGAAGGAATAAGACCAACGTCTATACTCCAAGATAAATTGGAATCCACTAGAAAAGAGAAAAACTCTAAGAAAAAATATGAATTCTATTAGATAAAAGTTGATTTGCCTTTTAGCTTTCAAGCCTATTTAAAATAAACGAAACCCTAATCCTTGTTGAGAAAGGAAACAAACCAAATTTAGGGAAATTACCAAAAATAGCAAAATTGAAATAATAGATGAAACAAATAATACTAAAGTCCTAAATCAAGCCAGAATTGACGGTAGACGATTCTGACTTTTAAAACTCGAATTATTACCAAAACAAAAGTTTCATAAAATAGTAAAAATGACAATTATGAGGCTTAAACGATGGAATTTGACCGAAAAAGGTTGTGCCTCACTGCCAGAGGCAGTAACTTAATAACTAATCGTCGTTTCGCGCCATTTCGACTCCATCGCCAGAAATCACTTATGCTTGAATTTCTGTCGGTCCATCAAAGCCATGAAGGACTCCGCCACCTATTCTACATCATTTATTAACCTCCCAACTTTAGTGCAAGGTCGAAAGAACTCTATGATGAAATTGAAATTTTTTTCCATTTGCTTTACGAAGTTATCATTTGTTTTGTTATGAATAATGGTAAAATATATATATATATATAAACTAAGGCAACGCCACAAATACAAAACAAGTGATTTGATATAATTCTTATTTTTGTTTCTACTTTTTAATCATCAGGTATAAAACAACTGATTTTCAACATAAATGTGTTTACTAGCTGTTTTATTTTATTTTGATTTTTCTTGCTATTTTAATTTGAAATGTATTTGTCTAAAAAAAATTGAAATGTATTTTTTTTTTTTTTTTTGTGATAAGTCAAAACCACTAGACCAAACTAGACCAAACCGAACCGATACAATTTGGTTTGGTATGGTCTGAAAAAGTGATTGGTCTAAACTGGTCCAGTTTTTCAAAAGACCAAAATTTTGGTTTGGTCCGGTTCTAATTGAAACTGGACCATGCCTAGTCCTACATTTGCGCTTGATATTGGGCCCTCTTTTTCGGATTAGTGTTTGATTTTGGACACTAATCACCGTCTTTTTTATTTTTTTTGTAAGAGTAATGCTACTTTGGTGTCCAAATGATGTGACATTACTCTGATCCATTCATTAAGATTGTATTAGATTTACTCTATTTAAATGAATGAATAAGAGTGATACCCCATCATTTGGACACCAGATTTAGACAAAGTAATATTACGCTTTTTTTTTTAATCACCGTAAAGTAAATTTGTACCGTATATTTATACGAATTACTGTATCATAGTCAACGTACTATGAGTACAATGACCAATAACGACAAAAGTTATTTAGAAAACTACAAAAAGTTCGAAATATTACTTTGTCCAAATCTGGTGTCCAAATGATGGGGTATCACTCTGATTCATTCATTTAAATATAGTAAATCTAATACAATCTTAATGAATGGATCAGAGTGATGTCATATTATTTGGACACCAAAGTAGCATTACTTTTACAAAAAGTTTTTTTTTTTTTTTTTTACATTTCATTTAATTTTGGATCCTTTTAAGTAGTATGTGTTCAAAACTTATTACAAATTGGTATTTATTGTTTCTATATACATTAAATGTTTTATCTTGACAATTTAATTATGAGTTTAAATTCACTTTTTACCTTATAAAAACACAAATTAACTCAATTATTTTAACAAAAATATCCAAATATACAAGGAAAAAAAATACTAGATACAACAATTAAAAACTTGGGGCATGACATAAATTTGGGTTTAATTACTCTTTTAATATAATCAAATCATGTCACGTGACATAAATAACTAATCATATGAAATATGCATATCATATTGTATATAATATGGGTGGATCGGACGTATTGAAGTTTTTCTCAATATAAGAACATGATTGAAAATCGCTTAGACAAATAGACTATCATAAGCATTTCTTTGTATATGAATTTACAAATAGTATAAAGATAACATAACAACTCAAAAAAAAAAAAAACCGATAAATTTGTATTATTATTATTTATTTAATCTTTATTTATTCTTTGAATTATTTTATTAAATAAATCTATCTATTTTTTACATTTTATTTTATTAGACTAAAATAATGAATAAGATAAATAAATTACAATTAAAAATACATAAGTTAAATTGTTAAAATAATAGGGTTAATTGCACTAACATACCTTGACTTTATCGAATCTGGCAAAATTTCAAACAAATGCATGAAACTAACACAAACACCCCTTGTCAATAGTCAACACCATTAAAGTTAACCACTGACTTTCAAAAGGACAAAATTGACCTTACTATTGAGAAGTCAAAATTACAACTGCCCAATAAACTTTGAAAAATTAATAAAAAAAATATTGCCACGTAAGCTGTAATTTTTTTTTTATCAATTTAAATAAAAAACAAAACAATTTGGTTTCTAAAAAAACATATCAATTTAAAAAATATATATATATATATATATTTGAGAGCTTTTTATTTGAGAGTTTTTTTTTTTTTTTTTAATTGATATGTTTTTTTAGAAACCAAATTGTTTTGTTTTTTTTATTTAAATTGATAAAAAAAAAAATAGAGCTTACGTGGCAATATATTTTTATTAATTTTTCAAAGTTTGCTGGGCAATTGTAATTTCGACTTCTCAATAGTAAGGTCAATTTTGTCTTTTTGAAAGTCAATGGTTAACTCTAACGGTGTTGACTAACGGCAAGGGGTGTTTGTGTTAGTTTCATGCATTTGTTTGAAATTTTGCTAGATTCGATAAAGTCAAGGTATGTTAGTGCAATTTACCCAAAATAATATTATAACAACTAAATTTAGTACTTAAAAATTTAAATCTTAAATTTAAAAAATAAAAAGTAAAACTTAAAAAAAAAAAAAAAAATTTGAATTGGGGCCTAGGGGGCGGCCTGTTAAGACCCGCTAGGACGGCACAGCATGGCCCCAATCGTGCCCCTATTTTCCTTAACATGTTGTGCCCGGCACGGCAAGACAACTTAACGTGCTAGCATGACACGGCCCGTTTAGGCGGCCAGGCCTTAAATGGCTTGTGCCTTATGGGGCCGTGCCAACACGTTTTGACAGCTTTAACCAAATTTGATGTCCAAATCTGGTGCGCAAATGATGTGACATCACTCTAATGTCAAGGATAATTCAGTTTAGTTATATTGGTATTTTTGTATTATCTTAATTATCTTATTATCACAAAATATCTTCCAGTAGTTAGAGATATTACTGTTGATCTCTTAGTTTAAATCTCCTTATCTGTAAGATACAGAATTTCACTTGTACAAGACTTCTATAACTCATCTCCTGTATATATTCCTCAACATAAACGGATCAAGACATTAGAAAATATTCATCTTCTATATGGTATCAGAGCCACCATAACTCAAAAGAGTCCACGATCCAACAGTGGTTAACACCACTTCTTCTTCCTCAAATTCGGTGACTGTTATCTCTTCTTCCTCCTTTTCTCATGACGTCACTTCCTCCTCAAACACTATCATCTCCATCAATACTGCTGCTCAAGCACTCTTGAAACTTACGGCAACAAACTACCATTCCTGGAAACTTCAATTTCATACCCTTCTTGTTGAGTTTGATCTTATGGGATTTATGGATGGTCGACACCCATGTCCATCGGCCACTATCACGACAGATAATGCTACCACACAAAATCCAGCCTACTATATATGGATCAGGCAAGATCAGTTGCTTATGAATGCAATCCTTGTCTCCATATCTCCGTCCATCATTTCGTTTATCGCTTCCGCTAGAACTGCTCATGATGCATGGACTGCACTTGCCAACACATATGCAAAGCCTTTCAGAGGACATATCTTGCATCTCAAGGGCGTGCTCACCAATGTCATGAAAGGTACTTAATCTATTACCGAATATATGCAACATGCAAAGAGTGTCGCTAATGAATTGACCATGCTTGATGCTCTGGAAAATCCTGAAGATCTGACTGTAAAAGTCCTAAATGGTTTAGGTGATAAGTTCAAAGACATATCATCTGCTGTCCGTGCTCGTGACTCTGCAATTTCATTTAAGGAACTGCATGAGAAGCTTCTCAATTTTGAGGCTACCCTGAAACAAGAAACCAAGAAAAACAACAAACTTCTCATCGCTGCCAACTATGTTGCTAAACCATTCTTTGGTGGCCACCAACCTAACCACCACTGAACCTACAACAACAACCAAACCTTTAAGCAAAATTTTCCCAACAACAAACAGGTTGAGTCTCCTCCTCAAATCAAAACCCTAGAAACCCGACCTCTCATAATCAATCAAACAGGCCCAAACCCTATCGTGGGTTCCATCAATTATGTAGTGAGCAAGGTCACACAGCCAAACGCTACTCCACGTTTACCTTCACACATGTCAACTCTCAATCTCAAATGGCAGCTGTGTGCAAATTACGCTGCTCCGAATTCCATTATGCCTTAATGGCTTCTTGACTTTGGTGCTTCACATCATGTCACGACTGATTTATAAAATTTGTCTTTGCACTCTCCGTATGATAGCTCTGATGATATTATGATTGGTGACAGCTCAGGTTTAAATATTACACACACTGGTTCTCTCCGCTTGCCTTCTAAATCTTCATCTTCATCTTTTTTATTATCTGACGTTTTATGTGTGCCAAATATGAAACAAAATCTTATCTATGCCTCAAAGTTTTGTATATCTAATCAAGTTGATATTGAGTTTTCACCCTTTTCTTTTGTTGTGAAGGACTTTCGTACAAGGGCGCGGCTCATGCAAGGACGGACTAGGAATGAAGTCTACGAGTGACCGTCTCATGCTCAGCCTGAAATATCTCTTATCATCACCTTCTCTAGTGTCAAAGCCTCACTCATTGACGGGCATCACCGTTTAGGTCACCCGTCGTAAAAAATAATTTCTAAATTAGTGTCCTCTCATGCATTGTCTGTTACTTCGTCTAATAATTCTAGCAATCCATGTAGTGTGTGCCAATGTAATAAAACTCACAAATTGTCTTTTTCGGTTTCAACTGTTTTTAGTTTTAAACCTCTTGAAGTTATCTATTTAGATGTTTGGAGTTCTTCGATTATCTCTAGAGATGGTTACAAGTATTATGTGCTATTTGTTGATCATTTTACAAAATACATGTGTACCATTTAAAAAATAAATCTGATGTTCATGCAATTTTCATTCGATTTAAATCTCTGGTTGAATTTTTTTTTAATCATTCCTTCATTTCACTTTATAGTGACAATGGTGGTGAGTACATCGCTTTAAGGCAAACTCTTGCAAGTCATGGCATCTCTCGCTTTACAACACCACCTCAAACGCCAGAACACAATGCTACTATCTAGGAAAAGGTTTTCTCTATTATAGTTCAAGATTAGTGTCTCTGATATGCCAACTATCTTGCGGGGGCATGTTAAGGATAATTCAGTTTAGTTATATTTGTATTTTTGTATTTATCTTAATTATCTTGTTATCACATAATATCTTCCGGTAATTAGAGATATTACTGTTGATCTCTTAGTTTGAATCTCCTTATCTGTAAGATACACAATTTCACTTGTACAAGACTTATACAATTCATCTCCTGTATATATATTCCTCAACAAAAACGATGATCAATACACTAGAAAATATTCATCTTCTATATCTAATTCATTCACTTAGATTGTATTATATTTGCTTGATTTAAATGAATAAATCAAAATGATGCAACATCATGTGGGCACCAGATTTTGACACCAAATTTGGGCAAAATAGCATTACTCTTAAAAAAAAACAAATTACCCCTAGGGCGTAACTTAGCTGGTAAATGGACAAGCTTGAGGTTTAGGCAAATGACTCTCAAGTCGGTGGCTCGAATCCTACCAATAGCAAAAAGCTTCAAAAACATACATGGTCTATATATGTGGATAGATAGATACTGTCAAAAAAAATTGCCACCACAGAGTATACTGTTTTATTTTAATTTGAATTATTAAATGGTTTAAAAATTAAAAATTGTTAGGTACTATGGTACTAGTAATAATTTATTTAGGGGTTGTTTGTTTTTGTTTTTGTTTTTTTTCTTTTTCTAAACATCAAACAATTAAATTTTATTAAAGACTAGAACCTGAAATTGAATGGCATATTTGTTTTTTATTTTGCTCTTAATATAGTGTAAACTTTGTTTTTGTTAATTAGGGATGACAATGGGATGGGTTCGGGGGACGGGGTGGCCCTCCCCGCACCCCACCCCACCCCATTTGTTTTTTTAAAACCTCATCCCCACATAAAACCCCACAATATATGGAGCGGAGCGAGGTATGTTTTCTCCATCCCCACCTGTTTACCCAATCTAATCCATTTATCAAAAATATTTATTAAAAAAAATAAATATATAACCCAATAAATATGATATAATATAGAAAGTAATTCCAAAAAATTATTAAAAACCATCTCATAAACATTAAAAATAAACATAAATCTCACTACTAATCAAATAAATTCAATAATTTTTAAACATAACATTAAAAAAAAAAAAACTAAATAATTAAAAAAAAAAAGATTATATTTTGAGATTTTCTTCTTACAATCCAATAATGCATCAACACATGTCATATAATGGTAATTTAAACTAAAGAATTGAAAAGTTTCATGGTAATTTAATTCCTTAAGGTCATATAACGCATCAACACAGGTCTTCAGAACTTGCTTATCTCTAGATGTTACGATAATTCTACTTCCAGGACCAAACTAACCACGATCTCCAACTAAAAATTTTAATTGCTGTGAGGTGTCTACATCATCAAGAACTAGGAGGATCTTTTTACGGCGAAGCTTGTTCTTTTTAAAAGTGAATCCTAATCTAGGAGTGCCTACATTAAGATTTCGATCCTCTAATACATTCCAAACTAGATCCTCTTATAAACGATTTAACCTAAATTTAGCCGATTCTTCCCTAACAACTGCTACAAAGCAACAGCCCTCAAATTGATTGGAAATTTGGGCAAATATAGCTCTTGCAATGGTTGTTTTACCTATACCACCCATGCCCCAAACTCCAATAATACGAATGACTCGGCCATTTTTGTCTTTAAATCACTTGTCAAAAATGATATATATAGTTTGAAAACAGATTTTTAAACACTAGCAACCACACAAATTTTGAAATTAGTAAAGTGGTAAGTAAGGGATCGTCCACAGGGATTAGGATAATTGAAATGATTAACTAATCTTAGTTAATACTAAGTTAATTGCATAAATGTAAATCATAGTTTGGATGAATGATTGGTGTAGAAAACCAAGAAGAATGTATGACTACCAATACTACCATTTTTCCTGTCAAAAATCCTACTCTTCACTCATATAAATCTATTCCATGGTGTAGACAAGTATAGCATGAATAATAAAATGCTGAAAGAACCAGAATCGTACATTGCAGCTTAATATAAGAATAATAATAATAATTTATACAGACATACCAAACTTTCAGAGACCCCCGGAGGGGGCATAGGGAGATTTCTAGGCGGAGGTCCACGCAAAAATGATCTCTTGTCAAATCTCCACTCTCCAATTTTACCAAATGTTAGCTCACCCTGAACGTACATTGATCAATGACGCAGAACGAAAGTTCTAGGGTTTACCAGCGTAATCCCTAAAGTAACAAAACTGAAATCCACCAGCAAAGAACGAATGTATGTAAACCGAAAATTGATAATATTGTTGAATAATGGAAACTGAAAACAAAAAGATCCTTAAATAGGATTTGGAAACCCTAAAATAAGCAAAAATACTAAAATATCCTCAAAACTAAACAAAAACGGTTGACAATTAAAACCACTAAAAACTTCGGTCGCCCGATAACCTAACTTAAACAGCTCCGATGAGGATGAAAAAGATGTCAACCAGGGAACCTAGGTTGCCATGCTATAGAGCTCTGAAAACCCTTTCCGAAAACATATTATAATAGGAAATCTGACAACCGAGTCAAAAGTTATGCCCGTTTCTTTGGAGCACCTCTATTGAACAATTTCCTGTCCATCTTTTCTTCAAACTCTAAAGCCAACTGTCCTACATCAATCAACCTCCAATAAATAAAGATATAACCAAAATAGATTGAAGGAAAAAGATTTGTTTGTGACAAAACAGTGGCATTGAAGCATATGCTCCAAAGCATGATGGATGAAAACCGAGTTTGTAATATTTAATAACAGAGTTCAAAGGAAGTGGAATTTGTGAGAAATGTCACCTTTTTAAACTGATTTGGTGACAATGTCAGTGCTTTAATAAGTTAAGTTTAAAATGCACCTATTATGGTGAACGGACAAAAATACCCTTAATTTACACATTCTTTTTCTTACTTTGAAGTTTTCTGAGATTTTAAACAGACCTCCAATGGAGGTTGAAGACCATAACATTATCAACGCATCTTCATTAGATAATTGGTTTTGAATCTTCCATTGAAAAGGCTCGAAATGAAGTGTTCAAGCCTTTTTCATTAGTGTATGAAAAGGCTCGAACACTTAATGAAAAGGCATGATTGGTGTATGAAAAGGCTCGAAATGAAGTTTGAACACTTCATTAAAAGGCTCGAACTGTGTATTACACCGATTAACCTATGAATTTTCTTTGAAAAAGCTCGATTCATAAAGGTTCAAAAATGCACGATTCATGTACAAAAAGGCATGATTACTGTACAAAAAGCCTCGATTCATGTACAAAAATGCTCGATTCATAAAGGTTCAAAAAAGCACGATTGCAGTACAAAAAGGCACGATTCATGTACAAAAAGGCTCGAACACTTCATTTCGAGCCTTTTTCGAACTTTTTTCGAACTTTTTTTGAACCTTTTTCGAGCCTTTTCAAACCTTTTTCAAGCCTTTTTCGAACATTTTTGAGCCTTTTTCGAACCTTTTCAAACATTTTCGAGCCTTTTTAACCATCAAATTTTTTTTTTTTAATTTTGTATCTCTAAGACTTTCTATATAGTTCATGCTTCCCGAGCCTTTTTGTTCGTTGATAGGTCAGTATCATTGATTCATCGGTTCCACTTCCATTGATAGATGATTTTGAAAGAAAAAAAGAAAACAAAATGGTGAAGAAGGTTACTATGGGGGGCAATTTTGTCCGTTCACCATAAATAGTGCCTTTTAAACTTAAGTTAGTAAGTTGGTGCATGTTCCCAAAAAAGCGCCTCAAATAGTGCTATTTAATTTTTCAACCCTTCAAAGGAAAGCATATCTCTTCTAAAGCAAACTTTATATACTCCAATAATATGGGAAAAATATTGTCCAATAAAATAGAAAAATTTCATGAGCACAAACCTATAGGTGGAAAACAAATTTTAATTGTCAAAAATGAGGCAAAAATACACTTTACCTTCATGTTATAATCACATGAATATGTGTAATGAATGATGATTTTTTTCCCTATGTCCAAATCCCATGGGGGCTGAAAAGTTTAAAAATAAGAATTCTTAGAAACCCAAATCCAACAAAAACTTGAATACTATGAGATTCACAGAATTATTGCCAAACCTGCAGCATAAAGTCCTTCTGAAGAATATGTTGCATACCATGCAAAGCCGAAGCTACAGCATACGCATACCTAAGTACAAGCAGGGAAATAGGAGTGTCAAGAACACCTAAAATTAATAAATGTTAACTGATGGTGTAGACTAAAACAAAAAATAAAATTCACTTATTTCCCGTGCTTACATTTCTAGCACCCATCCAAATGCTTTATCAGTCTCTGGGTCATCTTTCATTTTCATAGAAACATTCATCCATGTAGGAGGAATCTTTTCCAACAAATCCTAAAACAGAAAATCTATTTAATTCAACATGATTCATTTTTGACCCTATTGAAACTACATCTCCTTAGAAGAGAATAAAAGATGAGCAATACAAACGACGACAATGACTAAAATAAAGGTGGTGGCATAGAAAACCAGGATATCATGTTACTATGAAAGTATTCACTAGTTATGAAAAAAAGCACCTTTTTGATAATCACAAGAGAATTGTGGTGTAGCGGAAGCTTATATGAGAAAAAACCTGCAACAAACGATTAGAAAACAACCTACTGAAAACAATCAACTTCGCGCACGAAGAATTAATTAACAGGCTTCAAATACGACAATCTTCGCAAAGAGTGTGTACATGGAAAGTTGAGAAACAATTCTCTATATTTTATTAATCAAAAACTATCAAACAAATAGAATTCAAAATACTTAAATAAGAAAAGCAATTCGTTGATTTCCACAAGGAATCAACTCCTAAGAAATCTGAAACAAAAATGAAAAGGAAATCCTAACTAGGAAAAGAAACAAATCCTAAATAACAAAGACTACGAAAAGAGATTGACTCCTGAAAGACTTAGGACACATTCTGCTAGCTCAAGGATTCAGCCACAGCGCCAGCTGCCAACATATCCTCCTACCACGTCACCCTTCCTTATCCAGCTCACGTCTTCTTCCAACCCACCTTGCTGCGATCCTTGCGTTCCAAGTAGTCCAATGCACATAATGCTGCTGCATCAAATTGCCAATTGGATCAATATTCTTCACATGACCATTCTCCTCTGGGTAAAACTTACGTATTATTTTTTCATTATGTTCAGGCTTGATGCAGAAAAATGGGAAGGCAGTTGGGAGTCCTCAATGTGCCAAATTAGAGAGGGGATTTACAAATATGTGATCAGGCTCCGCCATCAATATGTGTTTGCATCAATAGCAGAAAACATAGGCTTTACTAAGTAGTTTAAATATGATGAACTGATATGAAGTCATCAGATGTGCAAGAACTCACTCTTATTCAATTGTAGCTTTTTCTAGCCATTGAACAAAAGCTCATGGTCTATTTAAGACAATGTATCCCTAAGTACAACATTGAAAAGCATGTTAAAGATTCTTAAATGAAGATAACGGCACTGAAAAAGTCAACGCTAATAATATGCCTCTTTACAGAGATGTAAAAGTAAACAATACCTCATGTAAGAGATGCGAAGTTAAAAGGTTAAATGTGTATCAATGATCATTGATTCAATTTCCACTTGATTCAATGTAAGAATAAGAATAAAATAGGCATCAACCCAAAAATCGTAAGGACATACTGCAATTGTTTGTAGGGTCAGGGAGGGACGTAAAGTTGTAGGGAAACTAAAAGGAGAGACAAAATTTTGGCAGTCGAAAAACAAAATAATAAGGGGGAAGGAATCAGGGTCTAAAGAAAGGTTGGAGATAGAGGTGAATACTGTTTTATCTGATGGTAAACTGACAATCATTCGAGAGGATAGTAATGACAACCAGAATAATGTTGTGACTGAAGGAAGCAGTGATAAAGTCCCTAGTCCTGGTGGTGCCATGATCGAAAAAGAGTCTAATCACGGTTTACGAAATTCTGCAGAGAATCAAAAGGAAGATAGTGATGAAGAATGTGAGGAAGTTTGGGGTAATGAGGAATTGGAAGTGGTTCCGAAAACAGTGCAGACGCAAACACCTATTGAGAAGTCTCCAGTGTTACCTAGGACTCCGATTTCTAAATCAGAAACTGATGATTACGTTGGAGGACAGAAAGGGGACCTAGCTTTGGGTTGCTATTCAGATCGGGAGGAAGGAGAAATTACAGGTTTGAAGGGTAAAGAAAAGGCTTATGATTCTGATGGAGTTGTTCCTTCGGATTTTGAAAAAACTAATAATGGAGTTAGAATAGTGAGGAAGTCGCAGCGGGTTCACACCCGTGCTCAGAAATTGAATTTATGATAGACACCATTTTCTATTGGAATGTCAGAGGGTTGGGGAGTTCAAAGAAGAGATTGAAGTCGTTACTCATTAAGAATAATGTATCCATTTGTGTGATTGCTGAACCCTTTGCTGGAGAGAATCATATGACCGCAATGGATAATTTTTTGACTTTTAATTATTTTTGCTTGAATGAAAATGTTGGGGGTAAGCTTTGGATTTTTTGGAAGGAACTAGATGTTTTTTAGGTGTTGTCTCGCTCTGCCCAAATGATTACTGGATGGCTAGTGTTGGCTAATAAAAGGCTGCTCCTCACCTTTGTTTACGCCAAATGTACTTATACTGAAATAAGGGCACTTTGGGCTAATTTGGATCGTAGCCAGATGAATGATTGCCCTTGGATGGTGTTGGGTGATTTTAATGCTATTCGTATGGATTCTGAAAGAATTGGTGGTCAACCGAGGCCACTAATTTCTATGTCTGAATTCAATGACTGCCTAGACATGTGTGGGCTTTTTGATCTTCCGAGCAGTGGTCAAGCTATGTCTTGGTGTAATGGACATGAAGGGGTGGCTAGGAGCTGGGTGAAGTTGGATAGAGTGGTCATCAATAATGTTTTTTCTTCTTAATATTCGATGGCTCATTTAACGTATTTAAGTCGCAAAACTTCAGACCATTGTCCTATGATTGTGAATTTGGAGAAGACTTTTTTATCTTATGGTCCGACCCCGTTTTGTTTTCAGAATATGTGGTGTCTACATGAGAATTTTTTGTCTTGTGTTCAAGATGCTTGGCATCGCCCAGACCCGGGTTCCGGAATGTTGAAATTAGCTATTAGACTCAAGAGAACCAAACTTGCTTTACGAGCTTGGAATAGGAATGTGTTTGGACGTGTTGATAGTAATTTAAAAGCTCTTGAGGAGAGGCTAGAAAATTTAGAGAATCAACTGCAGATGGGCTATGCTGAGGATGTGGAAGAGGATTACTTGGTGACCAAACTTGAAATTAATGTTTGGGAAAAAAAAAGAGGTTATTCGTTTAGGTCAAATAGCTAAGAAGAAGTGGTTAATTGAAGGTGATTAAAATACAAAATTCTTCCATTCAGTCGTAAACCAAAGGCGAAGGAAGAGTCAGATTTCTCGGATGGTTCTTGATGATGGAACGATTCTTAATAATGCTGAAAAAGTGCACCTAGGCGCTGCACAGTATTTCCGTAAATTTCTTACTACATCTGTCGAAGTGGAGCAAGATAATTTAGCTTCTATTCTTGATCATGTTATTACAGAAGATGATAATAAAATGCTTTGCTTAGAGCCGATTGAGATGGAAGTTAAAGAAGCAATGGCTTCTATTCCCAGGCAAAGTAGTCCGGTCCGGACGGATTCGGCTTTGATTTCTATATGCATTGTTGGGATTTCATTAAAGAAGATGTTATTAAGGCTGCCAGAGATTTTTTTCGGGGGTCACCGTTACCCATGTTTTATTAGTCTTCATTCATTGTCTTAATTCCGAAAGTGCCTAATCCATCTAGTTTTGATAAGTTTCGGTCTATTAGTTTGTGTTATGTGGCTTACAAGATTTTTTCAAAAATCATTGTAACTCGCTTGACTCGGGTGATTCATAAGTTGGTCTCGCCTGAACAAGGTGCCTTTGTTCCGAGACGGAGCATTTTTGAAAATATTACGCTTGCACAAGAAATTGTTCATTCATTGCATAGGAAAACTGTGGGTGGTAATGTGATGGTGAAAATAGATATGGCCAAGGCGTGTGATAGTGTTCATTGGGGTTTCCTTTTGGAGGTTTTACGCACTTTTGGCTTTTCAAATCGATTATGTAATTTGATAAGTCAATATGTTAAGTCTCCATTTTTTTCTGTGATGATGAATGGGACTTTTAAAGATTTTTTCCAATCAACCCGGGGTTTGCGGCAAGGGGATCCTTTATCGCCTTACCTATTTATTATTATGGAAGAAGTTTTGACTAGGTTACTTAGAAATTATTTTAAAGTAGGTCGTATTGGAAAATTTACTCATCCGATGGGGGCGCCTTTGATCTCTCATTTACTATATGTTGATGATCTATTGATTTTTGCTAATGGCCGGAAAATGTCTATGAAGGGACTTGTTGACAGTCTTGCGACATATGAAAGATGGTCGGGTCAGATAATTAGTAAAGATAAATCGGCTTTATTTCCTTCTAAATTTAATAATCCGTCTTAGAAACGTGAGTTGTTGAGAAGTATAGGTTTTAAGGAAGGAAAATTTCCGGTGACTTACTTGGGTGCACCTCTGGTTTCTGGCAGATTGTTATCTCGTATTGTTGAGCCTCTCGTTGAGAAGATCAGGAATAAGGTGGCGGGTTGGAAGTGTAGTTTGCTTTCCCAGGGTGCTCGAATGATATTATTGCGACATGTTTTATCTAGTATGCCTATTCATATTCTCTCCGTGGTTAATGTCCCACGGGTCATTATAGATCGGATAAACTCTATTCTGGCCAATTTTTTCTGGGGTGAAGGGGAGGAAAAGAGGTAATTGCATTGGCGTGCTTGGTCGAAAATTTGTAAGCCTATTACGGAAGGAGGTTTGGGAGTGAGAGATTTACAGGAAGTTCAGAAATCTCTCCATATGAAATTTGCTTACAGGATTCTGACGTCTGAAGGCTTATGGGCAGATTTTTTTAAAGCCAAATATCTAAAAGACAGCCATCTTATGTCTTACACTAAGAAGGCTTCTGTTTCAAGTTTTTGGAGATCTGTTGTGGCTAGTGTTCCAGAAGTCATGGAGAATGCCCAGGTTTTGTTGAGGGGTGGGAATTCTTATTTTTGGTATGATAGATGGTTGGCGTCAGGACTGCTATCAGTTAGGATTACTGATATTCTTAATAAGAAACTTCGAATTAAAGACTGTTGGGTGGATAAAGCCTGGAATATTGAGAGTTTGAAGGATCTTGTGGGGGATGAGGTCATGGAAGAAATTATCCAGACTAGAATTAGTGGGCGTGGTGGTTCGGATGTTTTTGTTTGGAAGCCATCTCCCGATGGTATTTTCACTACGGCTTCTGCTTGGGAGGTTTTTCGGTAAAAACAGGATATAATGCCGTGGCATGACTGGTTCTGGAATAGGTTTTTGCCAAAAAAAATATCTATATACAATTGGAGAGCTTGGTTCAATAGCCTTGCGGTGGACGAGAGAGTGCAAAATAAGGGTATATCGCTTGCTTCGGCGTGTGACTGCTGTAGTCCACAAGTCAGGGAGTCCATTAATCATGTCTTAGTTACGGGTCATATTGCAGCTCAGATATGGGATCGTGCGAGTAGATTATTGAATGTGCCATGTTTGATTTTTGATACTTGGAAGGCTAGAATCTCGGCATGGATGATTTTGGCTAAGAAGGTTTATTTATCTGGTAATCTAACTGGTATGCTTCCGTGCATCATTACTTGGTGTTTATGAAACTGCAGATGCAAAGCTAGGATGGAAAGGTTGAAAGCTAGTACTAAGCAAGTGTGGAGGTCAGTCAAAACGTGGCTTAAAATTCTGGCAACAGAATTGAAAGTGCATAAAAAGTTGACTAGTCATGACACTCATATGTTGAATGATCTTAACTTGGAGCCACCCAGTATTGCTGTCAAGAAATGCATGTTAGTGGGGTGGATTAAACCTCCTTATGGATGGGTTAAACTTAATTGTGATGGGAGTGCTCGTAATAATCCAGGTTCTTCAGGAGGTGGTAGTATTTTGAGGGATGCTAATGGTTATTTCAAAGGAGCTTTCACGAGTCACTACAATGAGCTTTCACGAGTCACTACGGTGTTAGCTCTAACAATAGAGCAGAATTAAAGGCTTTGTTTGATGGAATTCGGCTTTGCAAGAGGTTATCTTACTCTAGTGTTATTATTGAGAGTGATTCCAAAATTGTTGTGGACTGGTTTCGAGTTGGTAAATGCACTCTATGGTATTTATGGGACTTTTGGGATGAATGTATTAAAGAGATGCAAGGGATGAATGTTCGGATTGTTCATCAATTTCGTGAGGGGAACCAAGCGGCAAATTTCTTGGCTAAGCTTGGCGAAAGAGGCAGTAATGTTATTTATGAAGAATTCCAAGAGTTGCCGAGATTACTTCAGGGTATTGTTCATATTGATAGGTCGGGTCTGCCAGCTATTAGACATTAATTTTGGTTGGTTTTTTCTTGGCTGGTTGTTCCTTTTGTTTTTTGTTCTTTGTTTTGTGGTTTTTTAGGTTTGTTTAGTGGTTTTTTGGTTTGGTTTGCCGTTTTTTCTTTTTTGTTTTTGTGTTGTTTGGGCCTCTGTGGTGTCGTGTGGTGTTTTTAGGGCTGCCCCTGTTTTGCCTTTTTGGCTCAATAAAGTTGCATTTCTTTGCTAAAAAAAAAAAAAAAAAAAAACCCAAAAATCGTAGAAAATACCCTCATAATAAGAAAACGGAAAAATGTTTCATATAAAAATAACAAGAAAAAGAAAAGTTGATAAATGGTAAGACATTAAAGCCACTACAACTTTCCTCTGATATCAAAAGTATCCAAATTAAAAGCAAATTCATCTTAAGCATGCAAGAAATAGCTGTCAGGTTGATAAATGTTGATATTTGAGACCCTTAATTCCTATGTTTTGTGTTATGTTTTTGGGTGAAATTGGATATTTTAATGTGTTTGTTGAGATTGTGTAGAAGATAGCTCTTGCGTTGAGTTTGAAGGCAAAATGGTGAATTTTGGAGAAATGCCTATGTAGCGCATCCAACTTGTGAAGACCATATCTCCCTCCTCTGATCGAACCAGATTGATATCTATATGTTTTCGGAAATCCTTGAAAGTCTAGTTTCTAAAAAACTTTATGGTTCGTCAATCCGAGTTTTCTAGAGGAAGTTATGGTCGATTTAGTAACTGAAGGTCAGAGATGTTAAAGTCAACTGCAACCTTGACCGCGGTTTGTGCACAACTGCTTGCGTAGAGACCTGAGTAGCAGTACAAATCAAAAGAATTCCACGGTTTGGACTGCTGGTGGCTTAAGGAGCGACCCAGGCAGTGGCTTTACGTAATTTTGACGGATTTCCACTCCGAATTGGTCCAAAATTGTCCCAAAGCTTTCCAAATCAAATCCTAATGACAGATCAAGACATGTTTGGGAAACTTCCTAAACTCAAATTAGGAGTCAATCATCAAAAGAAGAAATCCAAGTTATGAAAAGATTCTCATTCTTTGTTTAAATCTTTTTTCCTACTTGGTGTGTTTCTTACTTCAAAACAAATTGGGAATCTATACAAGGAGAATCACCTATAAATACCAGGAGTTTTCTACAAGTGTAAAGTGTGGAGAGTTGAAGATTTAAGATTGAAGACTCCATCAACATTCTTTTCTTCTACCTTTCTTTAGATTAGATGTTTTTATTTATTTTTCTAGTTTTTATTTCTAGCTAATTTTCTTATTAGTTAGGACTAACTTGAAGCCCTAGACATGATTTCAATTCCATAGACAAGTTTTGTTTTAATGAAGTATTATTTTTCTTACATGATGAATTCAATTTCTCCTTAAGAATTGTTATTCTATTATTATGTTTCTTTGATTGATCACCTTAGAGCATAATTATTTTATTATAAAATCTATGTTGCAAGGATACAAGTCGGACACCATACGAATATATCCTTGGTTGCGATAATTAATTGGAATAAGACCCAATTAAGGGAAATTGATTCTTGAATTACCTATGATAGAGTTTTAGGGTTCTTGTGAAATTCATATTCTCTTTGTTCTTAATGAATTCCAATTATTAAATCTAAGTAGACACCATGCTAGGTTATAATTTGGGATATAAGTATTTATGTAAACATCATGCAACTTACATGCCAACTAAGAGAGAATCATACGGCTTGAGTGAGACACCATCACCTTGTCGTGAATATCTTCATCATATTTGATTATTTGTTAACTTCATTATTATCTATGGATTGGATGATTGTTTAGTGGTGGATAGGAGGTTCTAACTAGTGTTTTTCCATATATTTTTTGTCATTAGATTTTATGCTACGTTTTATTTATTGTTATTTGGTTTTCTTTAGTTTTATTAATCAATTCAAAACCCTCCCATTCGTGTGTATGAGTTAGAGTCTTTGGCTTTTTAGTTAGATTAGAATCATAGAGTATCTTAGATATAAACTCATTATTTTAGTAGGTAATTAATTCTTCGTGGGAACGATCCTTGCTTAACCGCTGTGCTATCGTTTACGATTTGTACACTTACAAGGTTTTTATTTTTATTTTCGTTTGCCTATTTGGCAACCGACAAGTAAGAAAACTTGATAAATGCTAAGAGATTAAAGCTACAGGTTCAAAAAAATTTTGTCACTATTTGGGGCACTTTTTGTAAGACAATCACCACATTACTAATTTAAGTTTAAAAGGCACCTATTTAGGTGACCAGACAAAAATACCCCTTTTTGTCACTTTGTGTCTTTTGCAAACGTTGAGAGAAAACCTTTTTGAACATTTTCGTGCATTTTCGAGCCTTTTTACATTGTTCGAGCCTTTTAATGCATATTTCAAGCCTTTTAAACAGTTATCCGAGCCTTTTTGAACATTTATCGTGCCTTTTTGAACTTTTGTCGAGTCTTTTTGTACATGAATCATGTCTTTTTGTACAGTAATCGTGCCTTTTTGAACCTTTATGAATCGAGCCTTTTTGTACATGAATCGTGCCTTTTTGTACATGAATCGAGCCTTTTTGTACATGAATCGTGCCTTTTTGAAAAAAAAATCATGCCTTTTTGAAAAAAAATTCGAGCCTTTTTGTACATGAATCGTGCCTTTTTGTACATGAATCGTGCCTTTTTTGTACAGTAATCGTGCCTTTTTGAAAAAAAATTCGAGCCTTTTTGTTCATGAATCGAGCCTTTTTGTACAGTAATCGTGCCTTTTTGAAAAACAAATCGAGCCTTTTTGTACATGAATCGAGCATTTTTGTACAATAATCGTGCTTTTTTGAAAAGAAAAAAAAATCATGCCTTTTTGAAAAAAAATTCGAGCCTTTTTGTACATGAATCGAGCCTTTTTGTACAGTAATCGTGCCTTTTTGAAAAAAAAAATCGTGTCTTTTTGAGAAAAAAATCGAGTCTTTTTGTACATGAATCGTGCCTTTTTGTACATGAATCGAGCCTTTTTGTACAATAATCGAGCCTTTTTGAAAAAAAAAAATCATGCCTTTTTGAAAAAAAATTCGAGCTTTTTTGTACATGAATCGTGCCTTTTTGTACATGAATCGAGCCTTTTTGTACATGAATCGTGCCTTTTTGAAAAAAAAAATCATGCCTTTTTGAAAAAAAATTCAAGCCTTTTTGTACATGAATCGTGCTTTTTTGTACATGAATCGTGCATTTTTGTACATGAATCGAGCCTTTTTGTACAGGAATCGTGCCTTTTTGAAAAAAAAAATCGTGCCTTTTTGAAAAAAAAATCGAGCCTTTTTGAAAAAAAAATTGAGCCTTTTTGTACATGAATCGAGCATTTTTGTACAATAATCGAGCCTTTTTGAAAAAAAAAATCATGCCTTTTTGAAAAAAAATTCGAGCTTTTTTGTACATGAATCGAGCCTTTTTGTACATGAATCGTGTCTTTTTGTACATGAATCGAGCCTTTTTGTACAGTAATCGTGCCTTTTTGAAAAAAAAATCATGCCTTTTTGAAAAAAAATTCGAGCCTTTTTGTACATGAATCGAGCCTTTTTGTACAGGAATCGTGCCTTGTTGAAAAAAAATTTGAGCCTTTTTGAACTTTTTTTCGAGCCTTTTTACACTAGATTCGAGCATTTTCAACAGTGTATGAAAAGGCTCGAACCAAGTATGAAAATGCTCGAACCTAGTATCAAAATTCACACAACCAGCTTAAGCTCGACCCCTGAATGCGTCTGCGTAGCGCCACTAAACTAATGGAGGTATGTTTTGATGTTCAATCTGCATTGGAGGTTTGTTAAACAAACCTCTATGAAGAAGATGAAAGAATAAAGTCTCAGAAAAATTCAAAGTAAGAGAATGTGTAAAGTAAGGGCATTTTTGTCCGTTCACCATAATAGGTGCCTTTTAAACTTAAGTTATTAAAGCGGTGACTTTCTTACAATACCAACTTAAAAAGGTGACATTTCTCACCATTTCCACTTAAAGCTACTGCAACTTTCCTCTGATATCAAAAGAATCCTAATTAAAAGCAAATTCATCTTAAGCATGCAAGAAATAGCTAGCAAAAGCATTAGTCCGAGTACTTAGTTTCACACTGTCTTTCGAACAATTAGTGATCGTTAAACAATACCACTATTCCAACATGACAATATTTGTTACTTTTCCTTTCTTCAAAACTATTCTCCTCCTTTATTTCTTTATTCTCTTTTTTTTTCCCTGGAAATTTACTCAAGTACTTGTAGTTCTATACTTTGCAAACATATCATGCAATTGACTAGTGTAAAAATTCCGCATCCAAGTGAAAATGCAACCACAACTAACTAATAACTAAAATAGAACAGTTAAAGAAAAACTCACCCGATCAAGACCTGCTGGAAGAGGATCGACCACAACGGTAGGAATCTCATCCATCAAGTTGTCGGGATTACCAGAGTGCAAGATCCGTGTGAATCCTCCCATCTCTGACCCGGGCTGTTCCTTCTGCTTCTTATACCAGTAGTACATGATGCGACACTGCCATTTGCTATAGGGTGCATCAGTGGCCGTTAAGGCAACATGGAAAGGTAATTTTCCAGTCTTCTGTATCCTTACATTCTCCGGCATCTCAATAACAGGATCAAAAAATATCCTGCCATTTGAATCCTCAGTCATCCAATTTCTAACAGATCTATTGTGCACTATCACCGTTATCAAATTGTATATGTCGCAAAGGCAAACCCAAGAGCAACCAGAACCAGAAGTATCGGTGAAGCTCGTCCCATCTTTCTAACAATCATAGCATATATATTATAGTAATCCAAGATCTCTGATTCTCCTAAATCTTAACAAACTATATCCCCTAATCCAAATTAACATCCATGAATCTTATAAAATTATCTCAATTCACCAGTTCACAAACTCATCGTAGAACCTCTTTGATACACTATTTTGATGTGATACAACGTCCAATTAACACTCTTTAAAAGATATCTGGACAAATCAAGCAACCTGCATAAGGATAATTAACACTAAACTCAACTTGATGCAGATTGATCAAAGCTATATATAAACTAACACTAAAATTTAGCAATAACTGTAGAGAGCTTATATAATCCAACTTCGATCAAAACAGTATTTGGAAAAATCCCCGTATGAAAAAGATATTGCAGCCGATAATTTAAAACAGTTGCCAAAAGGGTTCAAACTAGATCAAAATGAAGAGGAAAAAAGACAAAGACAGTAGAACTATAATCAAATTACCATAATCACGATAAAAAGTATTCATATGAAACTAAAAACCCTAATTTACCAATGTATAAACAAAAGTTAAGACACCATTTGTGCAAATCACTACCTGCAATTAAGTAATCAAGAGATACCCACAAAATCTGAAGTACTCAAAGCAATATTGAGTAAACAAAAGGACTAAAATATCAATGTGATTTACAGTTGACCAGTGAGAGGCCAGAACAAACAAAACTTGAGTTGATTCAGATCAAATAAATGGAAGAAGCCGGTAATTGTTAAAAAAAATTAAAAACAAGTGATAGAACAATTAAAAACACTAATCAAAAGGTCAGTCCAAGAAATAAATCATTTCTTCAAAAAAAAAAAAAAAACTAACAAACAAATGGGTACCCAGAAGAAATGAGAAATACAACAGTGAATCAAAAACCCAGAATAGAAAAAATATATATATACAAATGAGTGCACAAGTGGTGTCACTGAACGAATTATAGAATTCAAAGACAAATTTCATTCTATAACATGGAAAAAAAAAAATTAAGAAGAGAATAACAAGTATGATCATTTTGAGCAAAAAATTACCTGAAGGAGGAGAGCAAGAGCAACAGTGATATGAACAGTGATTTAATAATTATTATTTTTAAATCAATTTTTTTTTTTTTAATTGGTAAGAATTGTCAAATAATTAAAACAAATAATAATGCTATTTGCTTAAATCTAATGTCCAAATCTAATGCCCAAATCTAGTGTCTAAATTTACTGCCCAAATGATGCGGTATCACTCTAATTCGTCCATTTAGATTATATTAGATTTGCTTGATTTAAATGAATGGACCAGTGATACCACATCATTTGGGCACCAAATTTATGTAAAGTAGCATTACTCTAAAACAAAATTGCCTAGGACGTAGCTCAGCTGGACAAGCTTAGGGCTTGGGCAAATGACTCACAAATCAGCGGCTCGAATCCTATCAATGGCAAAAACCTTTGATAAAAAAAAATTAAAAAAAATACATGGTCTAAATATGTAGATAGATATATACTGTCAAAAAAAAAAGTGCCACCATAGAGTATACTATTTTATTTTAATTAAATGATTTAAAAATTAAAAATCGTTAGGTACTACTATACTAGTAATAATTTATTTAGGGGTCCTTTTTTTTTTGGCTAATTGGCACGGATACGCCCTGAACTATACCCGAATTTGCACCTTACCCCCTATACCTTTTTTGTTTCGGCAGTAAACCCCCTTAACTATCATAAATTCACAATGGCTAATGGAAACCTAACGAAAGTGAGATTCCGTCCATTTTTTTCCCACGTGCGCCTCACATGCTGTTTACAGAAGGGTATTTCAGTCTTTCTAGGTCGGGAATCCCCTAATATAAATGAAATTGCACATATGTTCTTCGACAACTCTTCTTTTCTAATCTGTTCTTCTTTAATGTCTTCTTCTTTAGCAAACATGAATCAGGGCTTTGATGATGGGGATTTATACCCAGTCTGTTTGTGTGGAAGAAGAGCTCAACTTCAAACTTCTTGGACTAATTCGAACCCGGGAAGGCGTTTTTGGGGGTGCAATAATTTTCAGGTTAGTGTGATCTGAAATTTACTTTTGAAAGTTGTTGTTACATTTCAGTTATTTGTAATTGCATTTTTCTTAATAGGGAGATCTGAATTGCAGGTTCTTCACTTGGTATGACCCTCCGATTTGTGCAATGTCGAAACAAATTATTTCTAGACTGTTGAGAAGAATTAGAGAGCTTCAGATGAGATTGGGGGACAGTAATGGTGTAGAAAGAATTGATGAAGAAGCTATTTCAGCAGCTGGAATGAGAAGAAACGGTCATGTTGGTATAAGAAGATATTGGATTCGTTTGTTGGTGTTAGCAATAGTTATGTTCGTTTTTTGGAAAAATTTTGTTGACAATAAAAATATGTGACCATGTAATGGTATAGAAGGGCATTGTAGATTGTAGGTTTATATAATGACAATTTGTGACATCTAAGTAAATGTCACTTGTGAAACTGTAATGTAAGCAGTAATTTGTAATATCAATATGAAACTATAACTGTAATGTCAATTGGTAATTTGTAACTCTTCCTGATTGACTACTTCTATTACAAGTTTACAAAAGCAACCAACACACAACTTGTGTATAATAATTTAACAAAACCAAATTTGTCCAACAAATTGAAAAGATCATTCACATAAACACTTCACAAAGCCTGTATACATGAAGAGTTCAAAAGCATGGCTGTTAAGGGTTGGAAATGGTCTAACAACCATTTCCATTACAAAACCAAATTCATTACAGGCATAACAGAGAATAAAGAGTGCAATTTTACATAACAGTAAATAACAAAAGCAGGCATGCTGCTCAAAAATCCTAAAAGTCATCGAAACTAAGCATTGCAGTTTTTCCCCATCTGATTGCTTCCCTGAGTTGGTTGAACACTCTGATTGCTTCCCTGACTTGGCTGAAGACCTTGAGGCTGATTGCTTACTTGAGTTGGTGTTCCTTGACTTGGTTGAAGACTTGAGCCATCAAAATTCCTCCCAGCCCTTTTTTCACAAGTGCTCTTGTTGTGCCCTTCATTCTTACACATGCTGCACCTAACCATTACATAATTCCTCCTAAGCTTTATTTTCCCTCCTACCCTAACTTCATCAGATAGGAGGTTTCTTGACTTCTTTGGCCTGCCCCTCTGTTTCTTGAATTGTGGGCATTGCACATGCTTGTCATTTGTTTTTGGCCACATCCTTAGGCCATTGATGCCATATATTATTGGTGCATAAGCCTTTATACAGCTTTCCTTCTTGTACCTGTAGTGTATGTAATCCATAGGGTCACGGTTTGAACTTAAAATACATGAGATTCCATGAATGCATGGAATCCCCATGAGCTGCCACCTGTTGCAAGCCCAAGTCTTGGTGTCTATGTCAACCACGTACTACTCATCTCCAGGACACCTGATATTTCAAGTTCCCATTGTATTCAGTTTGGCATATGCTACTCTCCATCTTAAGCTTCTCAACAATCCTAAAAACATTTGGCCCTATGTCATGCGTCCACTTTTCCAGTTCAGCTCTCTTCTTGACCAACCTTTTCATTAGGTAGTTTCTGATCATCTCCATGTGAGTGATCACTAGCTTATCACGAGCTTGTAGAATTGCCTTGTTGAATGCTTCACACATGTTGTTGCATAACATGTCACATACCGCGGTGTCTTTGAAATAGGCCCTTGACCAATGGTGGGGATCTTTGTCAGTTAGCCATTCATATGCAGCCACACTTTCACTCCTCATCCTCTCCATGCACTGTGCAAATCTGTTCAATCAAACATAAAAGAGTGTAAGCAATTATTTTCTAACCTTAAGCAAGCTGTAAGAGCAAACAAAACTTTTTATAACATTAACCATACCTTTGTTCAGTCGTTGACTTGGCTGCACTCTATAAGATTTGTTTCAAAAGCAATCCCTTGTGTTCACTTTTGAAGTTGTTGTATAAATACTTCACACAGAACCTATATTCATAATTTGGAAACATTTGTGCAATGGAATCTATCAACCCTTTCTGTTTGTTAGTTATCTAGACAATGGCATGAGAGTTGTTGATCTCTAAATCCTTACTCAACAGCTTTAGAAACCAATCCCAAGTATCTCTGCATTCAGACTCCACTAGTGCATAGGCTATTGGGTACATTTGATTGTTTGGATCCACCCTAATGGCTATAAGCAGTTGACCAGTGTGGTATCCTTTTATGAAACACCCATCTAATCCAATAATAGGCATATATCCTTCCTTCCATCCCTTTTTCAAAGCATGAAGGCAAATGTATAACCTCTGAAACTTAGGATTTTCATCTCCAAGCTCCGATGAACACTTCATTATCACTTAACTTCCCGGGTTCATCCTCCTAACCTCTACACCATACTCCCACAATTTGGAGTATTGGTCCTTAATAGATCCTTGTATCAGTTCTCTTACAATAGTCATAGCATGGTAATACTGCCATATCGAAGCATCAACATTGGTATCAGTCCTGAGTTGCTGAGACATTCCAGCATAATTCCACTCAAGGTTTTCCCTCCACTGACCTTCATACTTCTCAGCTATCATCTTTGAATTAACAAACCTGTTTTTAAAACACATAGCACAAGTGTGCTCATCTACTAGAGATTTAATCTTAAAGGTCTTTCCATCACCTAGCCATGAACCAAATACAAACCACTTGCAACGCTCATCATTGCAAACTGCCATAATCCTATTTTTATCATTTTTCTTAAACTCTACACTCTACCTGTGTTTCACAACATGTGCCCTTATGGCCTTCCTAAAATTATCAGCACTGGCAAACACCATACCAATTCTAAATATAGGATTTCCAATGTCACGCCCAGGATCGAATTCATGGTACTTTGTCTTGATGAATTTCCTCGGTTTTGTTCCTTCATCCTCTTCACAGTCAATTCCATCCAAACTCCTAAAATCATCTGATGCACAATCAATATCAGAACCAGATCCACATTCTTCTCTTCGAAATTCTAGAATTCGTAGGGAATCCCAATCCCTAGTAGGATCTACACAGGTTTCAGCTGCTATGTCTTCTTCCTCTTGGTCGTAATCACTATCCCAAAGTTGATCATTCTCCTCATTATCATCTGCTATGTCTTCTTCAGCTATATGTTTCCCTTTGTTTCTCCTCTCACCAACTTTGTCAGCAGATTCCCCAATCAATGCTTCATCACACTTTTCATTAACCCTACTTGTCCTATTTCTATCCTCATTGGGCCCATCAACAAAAGCCTTAGTAGGCACATCACCAACACCTGTAGCAAGCCCATCACCTATACCTTCATGAGGCACATCACCAGTCTCTCATTCCTGAGATGAAAGCAATTCCATGGTTGAGATAACTTACAAAGCATGTATAGGCTGAAGATACAAATCTACAACCTTATTCTCATGAATCTTGTCTTGAAACCACAACAAGTCTAGATCACGAGCTATGATAAAAGGCTGTCCATACCCTGGCACCTGAATCTAAAACCCCATAGCCATGCTATACCTAAGTTCTATGGTAATGTCTTCAATGTCCAACATAGACAATTCATCTAGATTCACATAGTCATAATAACTTTTTGATCCTTCAATATAGTTAACCATACTTACATCAAACTCCCCACCATGATGGACCCTAAAGGTAAAGTAATTGTTCAAGTCGTCATGTGGACCTACGAAATGAGCCAGAAAAGAAAACGGTTAAAACAGTGAGACAATAAATTTGTACACAAACACAGAGGCATTCAACTTGTGTTCAAATAGTGAGGCATTCAATTTTGTAAGTAAAAAAATGAGCTATTCAATTTGTACCAAAAAGTGAAGACAAAATCCACCCATAGTGTGATAGAAAAAGATTTGATAATATTACAAGTGGGGTATACATCTATGTCAGATTAAATGTTCTATTATCAATTGGTGTGGTCCCCTGCATTCTCATAATTAAAAGTCTTAGAAAAAGTCATAGAAAAAAGCATTATATTTTGTTGTGTTGTATACTGAACTAATCAATAACCTTTTCTTTATTTCAAAGCTTTACTCATACCAAAACATAACAAACAACACAACAACCATAACCTATAAGTAAAATCAGGAGAGACTTACCATATTGTGGCTGTTCCTCATCATGACTTCTCTTTCCCATGATTTTTCCAACAGCTTTAGTGCGTTTTGAGTATTCTCTAAACCCTAACCTTACTATAATGTTCTGTTATCCAAACTACACGAAATAAACCTTGATCGAGACAATTACTAGGTTAGATCGACAAACCCAAGCTGTTGAAACGAAAGAAATCTTATGCAAATCGACAAACCCTAGCTTTTGGGTCAATTGGGGAAAAATTTTATAACCGAGTAATTGCACGTTGCCCCTAGAAAGACTGAAATACCCTTCTATAAACAGCATGTGAGGTGCACGTGGTAAAAAAAAAATGGACGGAATCTCACTTCCGTTAGGTTTCCGTTAGCCATTGCAAATTTATGATAGTTCAAGGGGTTTACTGTCGAAAAAAAATAGTATAGGGGGTAAGGTGCAAATTCGGGTATAGTCAGGGGGTATCTGTGCCAATTAGCCTTTTTTTTTTCTAAACATTGAACATTTTTTAATTTTATTAAAGACTCAAACCTGAAATTGAATCACATATTTATTTTTTATTTTGCTCTGAATATAGTGTAAACTTTGTTTTTGTTAGGGATGACAATGGGACCGATTCGGTTCAGGTTGGGGTAGCCCTCCTCGCACCCCGTCCCATTTATTTTTTGAAACCTCATCCCTACATAAAACCCCACAATATATGGAGCGGGGCGGGTAATGTTCTAGTATGTGGCCTAGGCGGCCAACTAAAGATTAACGAGTGCCAGCCGTCACGACTAGGCCTTATGAGCCCTTCCTAGGTGACTGGTCGACTAGTCACCGACTAGAGCTGATTAATCGACCACCTACACTGAATTCTAGAGCCGATTAATCGGCATAATCAGTTTTTTTTAAAAAAATTATGAATAGTGTGAGTTGTTGTGAGACTTGAGACTTTGAGAGTGTAATTGGATTTTCAACAAAATCCTACACACTTTCCATTTTCTTCTTGTTCTTCTTCCCCTGCGTAGCACAAGAAAAAATGGATCATGATTCAACAAATTGAACTCGACCCACCACTACAAACGCACTTCACTTTATGAGACTTGTGGCGGTTACAACATTTTCGCAGACTAACCCTGGAAATTGACCTTAACAGAGACAAACCCACTAACACAAGACACTTTTTTGAATCGAAATTGAACGAAAATGATTCTAGGGTTAGGTTTTTTAGACATGGATAGATTCAGATCGAAGAAAAACTACTATTATGACAATCAGGACTACGAAGGAGAGCCGCCGGCCTCCGTTAGCCGGACCAAGCCTAAGTACAACAACCACCACTACCCGTCTGTGAATGGCTACCGTCACCACCACAGCGGGAGCCACCACAATGGCGGTGTGAACAATCCTAATAACAGTAATAGAAGATTAAGAAGAAGATGATGATGAAGATGAGTAATGAGTTACAGAGAGAAATGGAGAAAGAAAAGAGTCTGTTGAAATGGAAGAAATAAAATGAGTTGATGAGTAAAATGTCTGTTGAAATGGGGATCGATCCAAAAGAAGAGTTTATAAGACCAATGATAAAGTAAAAAGAAAAAAAAAATTGAAAAAGTCAGATGGTGTGAGGCTGTAAGCCACAAGTGATGGCACAAAATGATGGTGGGTGTCTTGTGATGTGCACCATTGCACCAAAACCAAAAGAAAATTAACAAATATAAAAAAGAAAAACACAAACATAACAAAGTACAAATTGAAGAAAAAAAAATTCTCCACCTAGGCGCTAGGCGCCGATCCACCGTACGACTAGCACCTAGCATATACTAGAACACTGGGGGTGGGGTATGCTTTCTCCATCCCCACCCATTTATCCAATTCAACCCATTCATCAAAATTGTTTCTTAAAAAAATAAATATATAACCCAATGAATATGATATAATACACTGTCAAATCTTTTTGGCAACGTTTTATGTATGATTTCAAGGATGTGTAGCGTGGAATATGTCCTCCAAAAATTGAAACGTTTGTATGGCAGCTGGTTCATGGGAGAATTATGGTTAGAAGTGTCCTCAATAGGTTTGGTATGTCTACAGACTCTAAATGCCCCTTCTGTCATGAGGAGGAGGAAACTATCGATCACCTCTTTCTTTTATGTAATTGGTCTCATAAATTATGGATAAAATGTATGTCTTGGTGGGATGTGAGGTGATGTCTCTCTTCGTCTATTATGGTTTGGTGGAGAGGATGGAGTGGTTTGTGCCCCAAGAAAAAATCAGAAAGAGCTTGGTTTTCTCTCTTCTCAGCGATGGTGTGGACAATTTGGAAGTCCAAGAATTCCAATGTCTTCAAGAATGGTAATGATTGTATCAGTCAAGCTGCAAAAATGGTCAATTTTAGAGTGGCATGGTGGTTCAAGAATTTTGGTAGGGGTTCTTCAGATTCCATTTCAGTTATTATGTTGAATCTCAAGGACCGCTGTGTCGAGGCATGTGATTCGAAGATACTGAAGTTTAGAATGTGGATGTATCATGGATTAATAGGGAAGGGACTGGTAGCTGTGAACATGTAAACCTCATCTTTGATATACGAAGCAACCTTAATACCATTGGTAATGCTCGGGTGGCTTTCAGTTATAGGTTCTCAAATTCGGTCGTCGACATTCTTACGAAGAGAGGATCTGGTAGGGGAGTGGAACTGTTGTCTTGGAGTGTTTAATGTCTTCTGTTTCGATCTTTTTGTGTTCTCAGTTGTTGCCTGCATGCATCCTTATTGTTTTAGCTGATTGTCTTTTAGCTATTTGAGTTTTGTTGCTGCTATTTGTTATGTTTCTTTAGGACGTTTTTTGTGCTTTTCTTGTTTTGTTTTGGGCGCTGTTTCAGGGTCCTCCCCTGTTTTTCGGTGGTCTTCCACTCTTCAATAATACTGCCTTTCAAAAAAAAAAAAAAAAAAAAAAAGTAATTCTAAAAAATTATTAAAAACCATCTCATAAACATTAAATAAATATAAATCTCACTACTAAACAAATAAATTCAATAATTTTTAAACATAACATTAAAAGAAAAACTAAATAATTAAAAATATATATTATACTTTAAGCAAAGTGGGGCAGAGATTATAAATCTCATCCCCGCCCTATACCCATTACGGGTTTTACTATCTATCTACATCTCTGCCTCATCCCCACCAAATTGAAACACATCCCATAAGTGCGGGTCCCCGCGGGTTATTTTGTCATCCCTAATTTTTGTAAAGATAAAATAAGAGAGTTTCTCCCTACAATCTAATGTTTTTCTTTTTATGCTTCATTTATAAAGACACTTTATTCTACAAATTTAAATTTAAAAAATTCTAAAAACACTTCATTTTTTCCAAAATTATCCTTTTTATCTTTTAGCACTCCTATGCTAAAGACACTCATTTTTTTTTTTTTTAATAAATTTCTAAAGACACTCCATTTTATTTTAATATTACCTATTTTAAATACTTCTCTTTTTATAAAAAAAAAAAAAAATTGAAACAAGAAATGGAAGAGAAATGTAAAGTAATCAAATAAAAATAAAATAGAGAATAAAACTGAACAAAAGTGAAGATATCAAAACAATAAGAAAATTGTTTTTGAAATCAATCTGTGAAAATAGAAAAGTTAGTAAAAAAAATTTAATATATTTTTATGAAAAAAAAAATTGTTTATATATATATTTTCTAGTGATGGTGATAATTGAATGTGGAATGCATATTTAATATATACTAAAAAAACAAAATGAAAAGAAAAAAAATTACTTTTATAACCTGGGGTAAATTTCATCAAAAACAAAAACCGGGTAAAATTCAGGTATTGGATTTTGGATACCCATAAATCCGAGCGAATACCTTCCAAATGGATACCCGGGTTTTAAAAACCCGGGTATGGACCGGGTAATTAAAAAAAAAAAAAAAAAAAAAAAAGTACCCAGCCCGAGTTTTTTCCATCCCTAGGCTTGATCGGCCCAACACGGCCCATTTCTAGTTTTCAATAATATTAGGCTATCAAAAAAAATTTATTCAAATGATGTAGTATTTGAGTTGTCAACATCATGTAAATTATAAGATTATGGGGTGTGTGATGACGTTGACATCTCACAAAACACATCATTTGAACATGAATATGAATTTAGAGTTTAGACAAAGTTTTCAGCAACCTAACATTACTCATTAGGGATATGCTTACATATGCATTCTATGTAATCGGCTCCAACAGAATTAGGATATGATTTGGACTTGCCATTGATATTGATAACTTACTATTAAGGGAGAGAGGCTATGCTGCTACATAGATTCAGTATAGCCTATATGGTTGATTATTAGTCTCTGGATTTCAATCCAATAGCTTACAAAAATCAAACTTTTGAAAATTAAAATCTTCAAAAAAAAAAAAAAAAAAAAAAACCACCGTGTCACAATTAATTATATAGATAGTGAGACAATATGAGGTTGGTTTTATGGTATGCCTCTCACATCCACACTACGGGGTTATAGGTTGGAATATCTCCTTCTTCCTCAACAACCCTCAATTATTCGTGGAAAGCTCCTAACAGTGGGAGATATAAGATCAATACGGATGCCTCTATCGATGTGATTAGAGGAAAGGTAGGGCTGGGAGTCATTATCCGTGACTGTTCTAGATCAAGCTGTTATGGCTGCCAGGGCTATTCCGCTTTTGGCCTCCTTTTCTGTTCAGGCGGCTGAAGCTATGGCAATCTTGGAGGGTCTGCAATTTAGCACTGAGATTGGTTTGTTCCCCTGCTCTGTGGAGTCGGATGCCAAAGGCGTGGTGGCCATGCTAAATTCGGATGGAGCTCCTTTCTCTGATATCGGTCTGATTCTTGCTGATATTTTGTCTCTAGCTTTTGCATTTGTTGCAGGATGGGTGTATCCATTTTATTCCTAGGAAAGCCAATATGGCTGCTGATGGGTTAGCTAAGTTTGCTCTCTCATTAGATTCTGATAGGGCCTGGCCTGGCTGGAGGATTGTCCTCCTGTTGTGGCTCCTGTTGTGTTGAGCGATTGCTCTTCCCTAGTGTAATGGTTCTTGCTTTATAAAATTGGTTTCCTTTCAAACAAAAAAAATTAAATCCAAGGGAGAAAGTCTTCGAAGCCTGCAATGTATGTAAAATGCTTTTAATATCACGAGAAATGCTTCCATATATGTGTCAGACGTATTCCACGTGTCAGGCGTATTCATCAAATCAAACCAAATTCATGTCATGTGAAGTGTTTTGTATGATTGGAAGCTTTAAATGGTGCGATGTTAGCGAGTAAAATGTGAGAAAATCTTCGATATATCGGATGCGCTACTGAGTGGTGTACTTGATCATTAAAGATCAGACACGTAGAAAAAAATAATTGCCACATCTTTAGCAACCATATTCTTGCAAAACCAAACATTAATATAAGTTGTTAGTGACACTGGGACAGAAAATATTAACAAACACGTACATATGCATCTTGGAAAAATAGTTGAAGGTTATTGGAGGAAGAATTTTAGAAACAATGGTGCAGATCTTGTGTGTAATACTTTTACCGAGTATTACATCTATTTTGAAACATTATATATTTCATGTGGTTTTGTGCTTTTTTATATGATTTAAGTTTTTGAAAAAAATCAAACACCTAGAATCCAAGTTCATCATTTTCCTAAACGCTTCATATATATCATGTACATGAAATCATCAAACAATGATGCGTGAAATCATCAGGAAAAACTACATAAATCTTTTGGAAGCCCACATAAGGGGCAAATGATGTTTGATTAATATATTATCGGAATCGTCTCGACGAACCCTAAAACAAAATCCAGAAGATTTCACATACAAACAATGAAACCAGTAAGGTGATGATTTCACGTAGTACATGACTGGTGGTTTTTTCACATAGGCACATAGCAATGTCTGGATTTCACATAGATGAAATGTTTTAGAAAATGACGAACTTCGATCCTAAACCTAAACACAATTCTAAATAATACTAAAGGGTTAAAAAATTAAATAGCACTATTTGAGACTCTTTTTTGGGAACAGGCACCAACTTACTAACTTAAGTTTAAAAGGCACCATTTATGGTGAACGGACAAAATTGCCCCCCACAGTAACCTTCTTCACCATAATATATTGATAGTTAAAAAGGCTCGAAAATGTTTAAAAATGTTCGAAAAAGGCTCGAAAAAGGCTCGAAAAAGGTTTGAAAAGGCTCGAAAAAGGTTCGAAAAAAGTTCGGAAAAGGCTCGAAATGATTTCGTGCCTTTTTGAAATATTTTCGTGCCTTTTTACAATGTCATCGTGCCTTTTGAAGTTGTTATCGAGCCTTTTGGAAAAGTTATCGAGCCTTTTAGAAAGGTTATCGAGCCTTTTTGGAAAAGTCTCGATAACTTTTCCAAAAGGCTCGATAACCTTTCTAAAAGGCTCGATAACTTTTCCAAAAGGCTCGATAACCTTTCTCATCGTGCCTTTTGAAGTTGTTATCGAGCCTTTTGAAAAAGTTATCGAGCCTTTTAGAAAGGTTATCGAGCCTTTTGGAAAAGTTATCGAGCCTTTTAGAAAGGTTATCGAGCCTTTTTGGAAAAGTCTCGATAACTTTTCCAAAAGGCTCGATAACTTTTCCAAAAGGCTCGATAACCTTTCTAAAAGGCTCGATAACTTTTCCAAAAGGCTCGATAACTTTTCAAAAAGGCTCGATTAAAAAATTAAAAAATATTTCGAGCCTTTTTGAACAAAGTTTCCAGCCTTTTTGTACAGTAATCGTGCCTTTTTGTACATGAAAAGGCATGATTGGTGTATGAAAAGGCACGATTGTAGCTCGACCCCCGAATGCGTTTGCGTAGAGCCACAAAACTAATTATCCATTGGAGGTCTGTTTTTAATCTCAGAAAACTTCAAAGTAAGAAAAGAATGTGTAAAGTAAGGGTATTTTTGTCCGTTCACCATAATAGGTGCCTTTTAAACTTAACTTATTAAAGCAGTGACATTGTCACCAAATCAGTTTAAAAAGGTGACATTTCTCACCAATACTAAATTAAGATTTTATATACCTTAACCATGCAAATATCATCAAATGCCTTTTTTTTTCTCTAAAAGCTCTCTAATATCTCTCTAGAAACCAGTGTTTTCCCTCTCTAGGGTATTTGTTGCATCATTAAATGTCACTCGGTTAAAAACAATCAAGATTATACATGCGGTTAAAAATAATTTTTCGTGTTTTGGATGAGTACTATTTTTAAATTTCTCAGATTATAAAATGACATAATTGTGTGACTGGTAAACAGTCCTCAGATTATTTTCCTTCCCTTACACTTCACTCCAAGTATGGAGAATTTGTTTAGTAACAAGTAAAGAATTTTCATTATTCTCTGTTATTTTTTTAGAGAGTGGCCACTAGATCAAGATTCTATGGAGATTTATATACAAATAAATTCTACTAATTTCGAAATTCTTTAAAAAAGATTTTCTAGATTTCTAAAAATTATCACAATCTTCTCTACAAAATGTCGAGACTTTCCAAAAGTTTTGTAAAAATGACTGGATAGTAGATAGATAAATAATTCTTTAACCGGAAAGAATAAAATCTCCCAATTTGTTTCAACAGAAGCAAACTAAATAATTTGGTTTTTAATTACGATTGCATAACTTTGTGGTGGGGGTT
Organism: Acer yangbiense; assembly: GCA_008009225.1. Lineage (NCBI taxonomy): Eukaryota > Viridiplantae > Streptophyta > Magnoliopsida > Sapindales > Sapindaceae > Acer > Acer yangbiense. The sequence continues at coordinate 23,086,036 of CM017772.1, read as the reverse complement.
TGAGTTGTATGATTCAGGACGAAGATTTAAAATTTCATTTGGGTCAATGTAGTAAATATATATATATATATATTTATATACATACAGTGAGACTCTCATGCATGAGGGATTCCTTATTTTAATTTCGGTAAGGACTTTGATGAAAATACATCGATTATAATGAATTTTTATCTGAAATTTTTTGTGGATGATGAGTCCATTGAAATCTACCTATGAAAAATATTTGAGAATTTTTCGAATACTATAACTATTTTTCTTGAATTTTCCTATATTTCGCCTATTTTTCGATGCCTTCATATTTAACAAAATTTGGATAAATAGTTCTAGTGCTCGAAAAATTCTCAAATTTTGTTTATATATAGATTTCATTGAACTCATCATCCACAAAAAAATTCAGATTAAAATTCAATAAAATCAATGTGTTTTCATCATTCTCAAATTTTGTTTATATATAGATTTCATTGAACTCATCATCCACAAAAAAATTCAGATTAAAATTCAATAAAATCAATGTGTTTTCATCATAGTCCTTATCGAAATTAAAATAAGAGATCCCTCATGAAAGATTCACTATATATATATATATATAATACTTTTCTAATTAGGATCGTCCTGACTTTATAATTTCAGGACATCCAATCACAGCTACACATTCACAGTGGACACACATCCCCACATTAATAAATATCCACACCCAATATGAATGTGTGACTGTGGTTGGACGTCATTAACTTATAATTTCAGGATGTCCTTACTATATTGTAAGTTCGAACTGATATAAAATATATCAGTTCCTTACACGTGGGTCATTGGATTTAAAAGATGCTTTGACAAGTGCATGCAATCAAGTTAATGCATTTAAATCCAATTGTCCACATGCAAGAAACTAATATATTTTATATCAGTTCGAAATGTTCAAGTCAGTGCGCACTGATATAACTTCATCAGTGCATTTGATGTGAACCATTATATTTACATACTTTGACTCAAAGTGTATGCACTTGTCAAAACTTCTCCATAATCAGTGGTCCACATGCATTGGTACTAATGTAATTACATGCATTGATATGAACGGGACTATATATATATATATATATATATATATATTTTTTTTTTTTTTTTTTTTTTTTTTTTTTTTTTTTTGCATAAAAAGTAATACAAAATTGAAAAAGTTGAAAATTAACAAAAGGAGAGTCGGAGAGAAGGTTGTATTCTTTTCTTTTAACTTTTATATATTATTTTAGGTTCTTAATTAAATTCAATAATTTCTCTTCTTTATTTTTTATAACAGTTAGTTAACATTTATAATTTTAAATAATTATTATTTAAATTTTAAATAATTATTATTTAAATTTTAAATAATTACTATTTAAATTTTAATTTATAAATAAAAAATATTGTAATAAAAAATGTTATAATTTTTTATTTGTGTTAACTAATTATAATATTTATTAAAATGTTCAAATTATTAAATATTTTAATAATATGATGTTTGTGATATATTTATATTAATGATTTTAATATATTTTTTTTTAAGAGGAACATTAAAATTTTAAAAATATATTGATTTGGGGTTCACTTACAAATTTTGAAGGGCGGAAGAATGAAGAATCGCCACTCAAAAAATATATGTTTTATTTTTGAAACCCATGTGACCCAGTCCACTGTTGAGATGTAGTGGCCCAATAAATTCAAGGGCTTTGGTTATTTTGGGGTTTTAATAACTCTAAATTTTTGACATATAAAAACAATCATTTTTGTCTTGTTTTTGTGTGAAAAACAATCAAGGAAAAACAAAGTATTTTGACTGCAAATAAATAAAGTACTCCTAGATCCTCTCGTCACTTTACCTCACTTTTTTATTCATTTTTTAAAATTATATAATTGGTTATTAATAAAGTGATAGTAGAAAACAATCAAATCTTTACTGTTCATTCACTTTAATGTTACGTGTCATGAGATCAATAAAAGTAAGGAAAAGATAAAGTTTGATGAGGTGGGGAAAGGAGAGGATCATTATCTAGAAAGAAAAGGGAGAAAAGAGGGAAAAACTTCGTGTGCAACTTCATATGTTGAGAAGAGTATCCAAATCTATGTGGTAGTGTGGCAATGTGTGTTTGAATTTTTCTCAATTATACTATATCTGTTTCCGAATCATTCTTATTATTTTATTTTCTATTTGTTATTGTGCCTCGTATTGTTTTTAAAAGGTGACATTTTATGTATCAATTATGAATAATAATAGTGGAGATATCAGTTGGAGTTTTTGTCCCGTAATAAATCTTACGCCGAACCACATAAATATTAGTGTTATTTTTTTCCATATTATTTGCTTATTTAGTGTTGTGGTTTTGTAATACTCTTAAGTTGTTACTGTATTTTTTTTATAACACACAGTCCATAAATTCTCAATGCAACATACTTGCATTTTATAGTACATATTACTATAGTTAATTTTCTTTATTGATGAGCTCTCATTGGATAACAATTTGACATTTGCAGTCTCCTATTTTGTGTGAACCAATCACTAGTGATAAGATACACTCGTACACCTCTTTTTGTTTACTTTACTTATCTTCTCATTGGGTGGCTATCACAAGGTGGTGCTATTTTCGAACTATGTTCTTTTCTAACATCTAATCAAATTATTCATGTTAAAAGAAAAAAAATCAAATTATCCGAATACTCACGTGGTATCTATTAATTCGGACTATGTATTTTTTTAAAGCTTTCACTATTGGTAGGATTCGAACCGCTGACGTCCATCTACCAGCTGAGCTACACCCCTGTTGGTAATATATATATATATATATATATATATATATATATATATATATATATATATATATATATATATATATGTTTATTCTTTGATTCCACTTCTTTAGTTCTTCTTATAATAAAACAGCTGAAAATATACAGAAACGAGAAAATAATTCCAATTAGAAGGTGGAGATCATCATAAATGGAGGCAGCAGAAGCAAAACCAGTTGTGATTAAAGTTGCAGCTCTTTGTGGGTCTATTCGCAAAGCCTCCTTCAATCGTGGCCTCATCCGTTCTGGTACTCTACAATTCTCTCTTTCTCCGTTTATAATAATCTATACTTATATCTAAAAACAATGGAATGGGTAAATTAATAACAATAAAGTGTAAATATATATATATATATATGTCCACAAGAAATTTTGAAGTTCCATGGAAAGAGATTTTATGAAATCGATGATACTATCTTAATATACTCGTCTCTTTACTTTATTGCCTTGGCGTAGATAAATGTACGTGACATATTATACAATTGTTAATCGATACTTAATATTAACATGTCAGATCTTATATCTTAAAATCTTACGTCAAATCTTCATATATTGATTGATGATTTGGGATTTCAAATTATGATGATCGTAGCGATTCAGATATCGGAAGAGTCGATAAATGGAATGGAAATAGAGTACATAGGCATATCAGGATTGGGAATGGTAAACACTGATCTTGAAGTGGATGGAACTTTTCCTCCTCAAGTTGAAGAATTCAGAAAGAAAATTCTTGAAGCTGATAGCATCCTTTTTTCTTCTCCAGATTACAATTACTCCATCACTGGTACTTCCTTCTTCTCTATATCTTTGTTCTGTACTCAAAATTGTATTTGGGATAATATTTTAATTAATTATTAATATGTAACTTCATAAAAACAAAAAAGAAGAAATAATCTTACCTTAATTAGTTTCCAAATTTTGAACAATTATTATATTCAGATTATGAATGAATTAGATAAGAAATTTTATAATAGCAAGATCCAAACGAAAGATGCATCATAGTTTATGATTCAAGTAATTTCGCTATTTTCATTAAATTATTAATTTATTGTAATTAATTATATGTAAGAATAATTGACAAAACAAAAAGAACAGAAAAGCAAAAGTTTGCTTTAATTATTATATTCTTGACACATTATAGGCTAAGGTTGGTGAGCGATTAAGATGTCAACATTGTTCTACCATATAATTACCTTTACATATATGATTAGATCGATGCTTTTTTTTTTTTTAATTGGACAGACTTTTATTATTCAAATTGATTCTAGTTAATAATATTATCTTTTTTGTTTTCCTTGTTTGGAATTTCTTTCATTAGATACTATTAGTATTAGGGTCAGTTTGGTGTTGCTTTTGAAAATTTAAAATCAGATTATTTTATAATTTTGATATAAATTGATGTTTGGTAAAACTTTCAAAAGTGATTAATTAATAATCTGATAAGTTTTGACAGTGATTTTGAGAAGTAGGTTGATGGTTACTTTTTGAAAGTGATTATGGAATAATCTATTTTAGCATTTAATGCATCTTTTAAAATATCATTATTATCCTTATGAAATCAAGTTTAAAATCATTTATATACCTTATTTCATGAGAATATTTAAATATTTATTTGATTTCTAAAATCTTTTAAAAATATTTTTATTGTTCTTGTGGAACTTTTTTTTTTTTCAATTTAAATATTCTACTTAAATATTGATTTAATATATATAATTAAGGAAAAAAAAATTAAAAGAGGGTCCCAAATTCATGTATATTTTAGTCATTATAACTAATCTCAGCACTTTTATAATAAAATTACCAAACATATGTATATTACTTTTGTGCTATACAGTAGTTTTAAAAATACAATTAACCAAACATCTGTTGATTAACTTCACAGCTAACAGTGATTATTATAAAAGTTACAGCAATACCAAACTAGCCCTTAGTGTGTGTTAGGTATAACTTTTTAGCCAAAAATGCTTTTTTAATATTAAAAGCTATTTTGATAGGTTTTTTTTTTTTATGGCAAAACTAAAGAAGTGTTTTTTTTAATATATGAATTTTCTCAAATACCCTTTATAAAAGCTATTTTATATCTACTAAGAGAAGTCCAAAATTTAGGTTTTCCCAAAAAACTTTTTTTGAGCTTTTTAAAAACATATGAATCGTCTCAACTACCTTTTATAAATTTTAGATATTACCACACAACTCTTTCATTATAAATACATTGTCAATATCTTTTTTGTAATTTACACAATCAAAAGCTATTTTGAAATATATATTGTCAACACCTTGTCTATAATTTATAAAACCAGAAGCCTTTTTTGCTAAAAACTCTACTCAATAAAAACTCTATTGGTAAAAGATCTATTCTAGAAGTTCTACTTGAAAAGCCATACCAAAGTATGTGTTTGGTATGGATTTTTTTAGTGGCCAAAAATGCTTTTTTTTTTAATGTTTAAAGCTATTTTTGATGGGTTTTTTTTTTTGTTGTTGTTGTTTGGCAAAGCTAAAGAAGTGTTTTTTTAATATTAAAAAAGCTATTTTATGTCTTTTGGGAGAAGCTCAGAATTTGAGTTTTTTTTAAAAGAGATAAATAGACTCAATTACCTTCCATGAACTTTATATATTTCACCATATACCCTTCTATTACAAATGCTTTGTTAGTGTCCATTTTTGTACTTTTTAACAATAAAATCTCTTTTAGAGATATTTTGTCTAACAATCTACTAATTTAAAAACGTTTTTTAAGTGAATACCAAACAACATACAGCTTCTATTCAATAAAAGTTTTACTTGTGAAAGATCTACGTACTCTAGAATGTCTATATGAAAAGTCATCCCAAACACACCCTTAGACTACCAAATTCTTTCGATTTTAGTATTATTTGTTTGGTCATTGAGATCTTTTATGAGATTTTATCAAAATATTTGAACTTAATTGATTGGTTTTCGTTTTTATAATCAAACCGGCCACCAAATATGTTTATATATTTTATTAATCAACCATTATTAGAGGTTCTTGAAATTGATACTAGTTTGATAATAGAATGACTCATTCATTACGTACTTCCTGTTAGTGTCTACTTTTATATGCTAAACATTTTTCTTTCCTTTCGATTACACCCTAGCACCCCTGAAGAATGCAATTGATTGGGCATCAAGACCGCCAAATTGTTGGGCCGATAAGGCGGCGGCCATCGTAAGTGCCAGTGGTGGTTCTGGAGGATCGCAATTGCACTATCATCTACGCCAGATTGGAGTTTTCCTTGATCTACACTTTATAAATAAACCTGAGTTTTTCTTGAATGCTTTCGAGCCTCCTTCCAAATTTGATGGCGATGGCAACTTGGTTGATGAAGAGGTTAAGGAAAGACTTAAGGGTGTTCTTTTAGCCTTGCATGAATTTACTTTGAGACTCCAAAACAAGCATTCAAAAGACGTGTCTATTGTATAAATGGTAATTACTAAATATATTTTTCAAAAAAAAAATGATAATTACTAAATAAGTTCCAGACTTTATTCTCAATTTCAAGTAATTTATGAATTTTATTAAAGTGACCAAACTAGTCCTTGATTTTTTATAATGGTACCATTTTCATCCTCCAATTAAATTTTAGTTAAGTCAACCCTAACAGTCAAATGTTATTGTATGTAAAAGTACAAAAATACACTTCAAAAATTAAATAATAATTTAAATAAAAAATAATTACAATTAAAAAAATTATAAAAAAAAAAAAAGGCCACCTCCACCGTTGATGGAGGTGGCCTCCGGCTCCAGTTGCAAGGAGATCATCCGAATCCTCGTCTAGTGACTTACCCATAACTGGAGGAGATCGTGGTTCGATCTCATCTCCTCACGTAACGGTAGAAGATCGATGTCAATTTCCTCCCTTGTGGAAGGAGATTCCGGGGGTAGAGATGTCCTCTCATTTTATTTTATTTTTACCTTTTGTTTTTGTTTTCTTACTTTAGTTTTTTTCTATTTGTTTCTAAAGAGAATATTTTTTTTTTTTTCTTATTAATTATTTAGGGTTAACTAAAGGATAATGGTAGACATCCAACAATTTTGTCCATCTTTTACATCCAACTTAATGTGGCAGCTGACATGGCACTTCTTCGTCAGTTGTCATGTCATCACACTTTCGAATCTTTTCCAAACCTTAATTTTTAATTCTATTCAATTTGTAAATACTTTTATATATAACAAAAAACAAAAAAATAATTTTTTTTCATCCCATTCGAATGCCACATAAATTATTTTTGTCATAAATACCTATAAATTAAAAAAGAAAATCCAATTCCAACTTGAAATGGATTTATTTATTTTAAAATATATATATATTAAATAAAAAATATTATTATTATCGTAATTGAGACTTGAGATTTGAGATAGTACTAATTTTGACATTTCACAATCTGGATCTAGGTTTTTTTTTTTTTTTTTTTTTTTTCAAGTTCATATACAACCAGCAATCATCTTCATCAAGAACACAACACAACACCTAGCAACACTGTCATTCACTGGTTAATCAAAAATCAGTCTCAATAAATGGAAAGATAGATTGATCGTCGAAGTAGAAGAGAGACCGATCGATCGATAGATCTATCTAAGAAATCTTATCGTTTTGTTTGTTTGTTTTAAACAGAAAAATTTATACGACAATCGGATCAAATGTTTAAGTACTGATGTTGACGAATTTGTTTTGTTGTTGAAATTTTTTTTTTTTTTTACTTGACGATCAGACAATAGAAGAAGAAAATCAAAGAGATATCAAGATATTTTGTATTTTCAAATTTTTTTTTTTTAAATTATTTACGTTTTTTTTTTGGTAGATCTGAGAAGAGGAAAACATGGCGTAGAGTGAGAGGTGTCCACCAGTGGCAGCTTCCGGTGGTATTTGCTTAAGAGGTGTAATGACGTGGCAGCGGATAAGAAAGTGTCATATCAGCTACCAAGTCAACTTGGATACAAATGATAGATAAAAGTGTTGGATATTTATTATTGTCCAAAACTAAATCAATTTAAATTTATAATTTAAAATTTAACTTCAATATCTCAATCATTTATGTTTTCTTAATCCGATGGTTGAGATTTGAATGCATTTATAATTCTTTGATTAAAAGCATATTGATAATTGAGATGTTAAAATCAAAATTTTAAATTACAAATGTAAATTGGTTTAGCTAATCCAACTATTAATTCATATTTGCTACGATGTTTTTTAAAGAGAATATGTTGACTTTTTACCAAAGTCAATTCTGAACCAAAATGAAGTTAGAATTGACTTTCCTTTGTAAAGTTTAAATAATAGCAAACCCATTTTGTACAAGTCCAAGTGTAAGAAAATTTGACGTGGCCAGTACAGCAATATTTGACGTTATTTATTTATTTATTTTAATCAATCAAAAAAAGTTATTTTATTTCAAAAGGAGAAAAAAAAAAGTCATTTATTATATTATATCATTATTTTCATTATTATTATAATTCATATCTCATATAAGGATGGCAATTTGACCCGCACCCGCGGGCACCCACCCGAACCTGTATAAAGTAAAACCCAGCGGGTTTGGGTTTGGGTTTGGGTGTGGATGTGGGTTTGGAAAACGAACCCGCGGGTGAACCCGTGAACCTGTATAAATAAAAATTATATAATATTTAGTATTTAAAATATTATAAATTTAAACTCCAATAGAAACTTTTTAACCATATAAAGAATAAAATATAAAAACTCCACTCATTCTAAGTTTGAGAATTACAATTCTCAACTCTCATTTATATAGCTAATGGTAGAACCTTGCATTCTTATTTTTTCAATGTAGGACTTTCAAAAGTCCAACATTGAAAAAACAAAAATGCAAAGTTCTACCATTTGCTATATATATAATGTGTTTTGCCTCTTGTCTCAACTAAGAAACACACTTGTATTTGTAATTCTCTATGATATATTATAAATAAAGGGGAGTTTTGTATTGTATAAATAAATAAAATTAAATATTAAATATTTATAAATTAATATATTTTGTGGGTTGGTGGGTGTGACCCATGAACCTGTATAAAACCCGCAGGTGAAACCCGAATCCGAACCCGTTTATTTTCACGGGTTCGCGGGCGGGCATGGGTGATGAAAAATTTTACGGGTGTGGGTTTGGATTTTGCAAAACCCGCCCGAACCCAACCCGTTGCCATCCCTAATCTCATATCATTTAAATATGAATTTAAATAAATAATTTAAATAATATAATATTAATCAAAATAGGATTATATCTATGAGTTTATGAATTCAAATCATATACTCATTTTTTACTTTTGAAATATTATAATAGTATAATAAAATAAAATAAAAAAGCCAACAACCAAACGGTCCAAAAAAAAACAAAATTTTTGATTGGGTTGAGTATAAAATAATAAAAGAAGTGAAGTTAGAATTGGCATCATTTGTAAAATTTAATAATAGGAAGCCTATTTTGGATTGGTCGAAATCCAATGTTTAAAAAATAAAAGTTTGACGGGCCACCACCCACCAATAGAGAAAATCCAATAAAGCAATATTTGACTGACTTTAATATTTTTTTGCTTCCCATTATCTCCTTATTGGAGGCAGCATGATTCACCCACTCATAATATTTAAATATGATAGATTAATTAAATTTAAATATGGGAATCCACGACATTTCATGACTTTTTTTTTCTTTTTTTTTTTAACATACAATTATATGAAATTGGATGGAATTTTAATGGTTTACTTTGAAAAAAAAAATAATAATTTTAATTATCAAGGTCAATTGTTGGATAATTGTTTCTTCAAAATAAATTAATTTTTTTTAATTATCAAGGTTAATTGTTGGATAATTGTTTTTTTATCTATTGAGATATGAAATATAAATTTCATATCAAACTCCATTATTTTGAAAACACTAATGGCCAACCCAAACAATGTTGTAAATGAAAACATTAATGTTTTGGGTTGTATAATATTACTCTTTTGAAAATCTTGATTGAATACATTTAGATTTTAATATAATCTATAAAATATCATTGAATACACAACTTTTTATAAATCCGAATTGAATTCACACAAACTTTTAAATTATTTTAAATTTCAATAAATTCTAAATTGAATATACCCTCTTTATCTAAAATGAATACACCTAAATTTTAATGGAAAATCCGGATTGAATGTATATGGATTATCTCCCAACCTTAATTCTCATCACATTGACTTCACCTCTATAATCTATTGCAACGTGTCTAATATATCAAATCAGTGATCTAAATTATTTCTATTAATTTTTATGTTTTTACCCTACCAAAAGATAGAATTAATCAAGATCGTTGATTTAGGTGATGTGAGGAATGAATCCAAATCTGGATTGAATACACCCAGACTTACTCTTTACATGTCTGAATTGATTACACGGTTTTAATATAAAGTTTGAATTAAATACAAACAAATATTTTATATTACGATCAATTCTAGATTAAATAGACACTGTTTAGAAATGAATATATTGCATAAATGAAAAAAAAAAATTAAGTATTACATAAATTAGGGGGTTTCTCGAAGGAATTTGGATCCTCTCATCACCTCATCTTGTCCTCATCTAAATCAATGATTTGGATTAATTCTATCTTTTGGTTGTGTAAAACATAAAAAATAATAGAATTAATCCGGACCATTGAGTTACTATATTAGACACATGTCAATAGATTATAAAGGCGAGGATAAGGTGAGGACAAGGTGAGAAGAGAAAAGACAAGGAGATAATCTAAATCTGGTTTACTCGAACCCACAACCTTGTAGTGTAGATGTAAACGGTTTCACTGATAAATGAAAATAGAATTCACTAATAAAATTATAAATGGCAAATAAATCCTTTTTTCTTCTATAAATAACCAAAAAGTTGGGAGATTGAACGATAAACAGAGAGAGACAAAAATGGAAGCAGTAGTCCAACCAGTAATCAAAGTAGCAGCTATCTGTGGCTCCCTTCGCAAAGGTTCCTACAACCGTGGCCTCATTCGCTCAGGTACTTACTTTTTTCTCTATAAATTTCTAAGCTACATTAACTATATATATCATTAGATGTGTCTTTTGTATTTTCTTTGTAATGACATTTTTGGAGTTTTAATTTCTTGTAGCGGTTCAGTTAGTGAAGGAATCAGCAGTCACTGGAATCGAAATTGAGTACGTCGACATTACGCCGTTGCCGTTGCTCAACACCGACCTTGAGGTCAACGGAACATATCCACCGGCTGTGGAAGCTTTCCGGCAGAAGATTCGCGATGCTGATTGCTATCTCTTCGCTTCACCGGAGTATAATTACTCCGTTTCTGGTACTTTCCTTGTCTTAGAATTCAATTAAAATGTTGGGTTTTTAATTCTCTGAAATGGGATTTTAGGATTTTTGATTTTAGTAAAATTCTATATACAGTTTCACTAACTCCATTGCAGGGTAGTTATGAGAGGGATTAAGTTTCTAATTTTGTTTTTAATTTTTAAATGTTTGATTTGTTTAGACCCTTTGGTTGAAATCTAACGACTAATAACAAATCCTGAAATGATACTGAAATGGTATAGTAGCTAAACCAACGTGGATTTCGGCTTACTTGGTGTGATCTTTTATAGTTATATGTAAGAGTTCTTGAAATCGAGTCTCACCCAGTATCAGGGTTTGTTGGATGAAAGAAGGGGAATGAAAAGAGAGTGAAAATGGTATATTAGTTGGAAGTATCAGGTAAGGTATCAAATAATTGGTGCTATTAGGACCATAGCCTACAATGGTTGTCTTGTCTCTATATGTTAATTGTATAGGACCATGTAAATGTAATTGACATTTTCCATGCCTTCATTCTAGCATTGGTACAGCTTTCACATATTATCTTGCACTTAATTTTTTTTTGTGTGATCTTGATGATATTATTATCAATATTTGAGAAGAAAGGGTTGAAAAAAATATGATACTTCTGATGGTTTTCTGTAATTCAGTGTCTTAAAGGGATAAAAAAAAGAGTTAACAATCTTATTAGTTTGATGGTTTAGAAATTTGATTAAAATGGATTAACCTTTTTGTTGTTCATAATCTCTTAAATATGTCCATAATTGGTGTTTCTGCATACCCCACAAAGTTGTTTTCAAACTATGTACTGTTTTGGGACTATGTCCACAAAGAAGATAATGCAACTCTGGGGCATCCTACTTTAATAGAGTCAGTAGCTGTAGGTTCATCCATATCTCACTATCTGACTGGTGACCTCAATTGTCACTTTTTTGCAACTCAACCAAGCAATTTGGATGGTGAATGGAATGGACACTATTTTGTTCATACTAATCTTCTTCTTTGCTTTGCAATGCTCAGTTGCTCACCAAACGCAATAATTCATTTCCCCTGTTCATGGTGTAGTTGGCTTTGTCAAAAGGCGCACCAAGTAGTGGGACTGCAAAATAGATCTATATGTCTTAGTTGGGAACTTTGCTTGAGTATCTAAATTTTAGTTCAAGTCGAGTCCCGTGTGCTTCAATTTCCTTGATGTAAATAACTTGGTGGGATCTCATACTACTTTTCAATTATAAATTAAGTTTGGTTTAAGTTAATACTGACCATACAAATTGGTTGAACATAATAGATTCAAGCATGTGTATTAGGATATTTTTCTTGATGAATATGATGCTTCCATGTTATTGCTACTTGCTTCTGGTCACTCATCTTTCTGCTTTATCATACTAGGACCTCTGAAAAATGCGATTGACTGGGCATCTAGACCGTCAAATGTTTGGGCTGATAAAGCTGCTGCTATTGTAAGTGCTGGTGGTGGTTTTGGTGGTGGCCGATCGCAATATCACCTTCGCCAAGTTGGAGTTTTTCTTGATCTTCATTTCATCAATAAACCCGAGTTTTTCTTGAACGCATTCCAGCCTCCTGCGAAGTTTGATAGCGAGGGCAACTTGATTGACCTACCGTCCAAGGAAAGATTAATAGAAGTTCTTCTTTCCTTGAAGGCATTTACCTTGCGACTCCAAGGTAAGTGATGAAACAACTTGTATTTCGACTATGAAAGTCTATTTGTAATTTGAAATTGTAAGTCATTGGGGATGATGTTGCAGCATTCAGACCTTAAGCTGCTTTCGTGTACATGTTCTTGTTCTTCGGCCTAACTAATAAGATGCTTCTGTTGCTCAAAATCTTGATGTTTTCGGTTTCTCACAAACATTTTAACCAGATTTATTTACTGTGTATGAGCACAAATATTTGAGAGTGGATAATTATATTAGGTTGTGTGAATGCAGTTTTAATTAAATTGACAAAAAGATTTGGCATAAATAACCTACCTACAATCACTACCTTGAGATTTTAATAAAGAAAATCATACTTGGTCAAACTCGGATGATGGTATTGGGACCTCTTGGCCCTTGGGTCCTAGAATTCCTATAATAATTTAGGTAGACGCATTTTTAGTACTACATCTATGTTGGTTCAGTGGTAAGCCCCTCGCATCTATATTTAAGAAGTTGTGGGTTTGAATCATGTCCTCTTCTCCCAAACCCGAAATACCGGGATTGTTCAAAAATAAAATAAAATTTATGTATTGGGCAACTGTTTGGAACTAAGATTGGGTATGTCTACTAAGATAATGTCCAAACTGCATAGCCCTCCCCTCTAAATCTATCAAAAAACTTCATTGGTTTTTCAGAATTTTTGGGCAAAATTTATGATGTAAAGCTTCTTTAATTCAGGATGCATCTTCAACTTGGCTTGGTTGTCTTCCTTGAAAATGGTACAGATAAAAAAAAAATGAAATGAAAATTTTCAAATTTATATACGAGTACAGTTTAGGCATACCACACAACTATATATTCTGTCTCGCATGCTAAAGATGAAAATGCAAGCTGCTTTTGATTCTTATTTATTAGGGTTATTTGCACAAACAACCCTGATTTTAAGCGAAATTGCACATATATTCAACTTTTCATTTTATTGTAAAAACCTCCCATGATTCAGACATGACCTAATACATATATACCCCAAAATGTATGTTTTAACTTGCTTCCCTCCATGGTTCGGTTGTGGCAGCTATCTCCAAGCACATGGTTGGGAAGTTTTCTGCCAAGCTGGGTGAGCTAGTAGCGCTTAGGGAAGAGTTACTTTTGGCTAAAAACCTCCGCTTGTCTTAAATTGGGTGGAATTTGATGATATGAATGTTGTTGAAGGGGTTAATTCTAGTGATTATTTGTTTACCTTGTGCAGTTTGTCTTCTTTTTTAAAAGTTGCTTTCTTCCTTCAAAAAAAAAAAAAAACAACAAAAATCTCATTTGCTAACTAACTGCAGAAAGCCGATCCCCTCCAGTTGGAGGAGATCGTTTGATATCTCTTGTTTTTTTCGGTGGTGGAGTAGATTATTATTATTATTTTAATTTTGATATTTTAATTTTTAATTAAAAAAATATTTTATATTTGGGATGATGTGATAAGGGTATATTTGGCTTTCTAAGGGTCAATGTCAGTCAACCGTTAAAATTAACAGATTGGCTTGATGGCAAGAGGGTGTTAATTTATACAGTAATGCTACACATCCCACCTAATATCCCACCTTTTTCTTCCCACTACATGTGGCATGTGAGGTGTCAAATTGTGAGTGGATACATGGAATAGGTGTCATTAATATGTATCCACTCACAATTTGACACCTTACATGCCACATGTAGTGGGATGAAAAAGGTGGGATATTAGGTGGGATGTTTAGCATTATTGTAATTCATATCATCTTTTTTAAAATCTTGCTGGATTTAATAAACTAATTAAGGGTAAATTAACTCTTTTTTTTAAACCCAATTGTTAAAACACTAACCAAATGGCAGAAAAAGACAATAAGGGAAGAAGAAAACGAATTGGTCTGTGTTATTTTTTTAAGAAGAAAGTTAAAAAGGGAAAACAATTTTAATTTTTTTAAAAAAAAAAAAAAAACTTTTGTGTTTTCCAATTTTAACAACCGGATTTGTTTTTGTTGTTTATTTTTTAAAAATCAATTGCTAAGACACTTACCGAACTGACATTCAATCTTTCCTGATGGATACCAAACAGGCCCTAACTTTGCTGATGCCTCATGTGTTATGGTGACTTAAATATGAGACACGGTTAGACTGAATAATCGTCACTTAGCAACAAACGAAATTGATTAATGATATTATTATTATTATTTATTTATTTTGATATACCACATATAGTGGTGGCTATCTAGACCTGGAATATTACCGGGCCCACCGAGCCACGTTGGGCAACAATTGTTATTATTACTATTATCATCATCAACATCATCACTCATCATTGTTCGTCATATATTAAATGTTTAAGACCTCATCACATACGTAATCAAACTTTATTTCACTTAACCATGTTAAGTAACACGTTGTAATTAATTTGGTCAACTGATGATAAAATTTGACCAATTATAAAATTTATTTCAAGTTTGGCTTCCTTGAGATGGAGAACATGTCATATATCATTCATCATTGTCGCATCTTCAACCTAGCTATTTATACCCCTCTCCTGATTCCTGAATATTCATAGATTTCAGACATAAATTAATTATTGATAGAGATCAGCTCCAAATTAAAACATGGGTTCAATCGAAGCATTATCTTCAGCTCCAAAACCAAAACCAAAACCAAAACTAGTGACGATCAAAGTTGTAGCTCTTTGTGGCTCTTTACGTAAAGCTTCCAACAATCTCGGTCTCATTCGTGCTGGTACATTACATACATATATATATATATATATATATATATATATATATATATATATATATATATATATATACTCTCTCTCTTTGTCTCAATTAATTGAAAATGATCCATTAAGAGTTTTTGCTCAAATTTACTTAATTAGCTAGTCTGATTATTATTATTTATATATATGATATGAATTGAAGCAATGGAACTGATGAAGGAGGAGGAGGTGGAGATGGAAATAGAGTATATAGAGTTATCAACATTGCCAATGCTCAACACGGATCTTTTAATTGGTTATGGCGTTTTCCCACCTGTTGTTGAAGATTTTCGTAGAAAGATTTTGGAAGCTGATTGTTTTCTCTTTGCTTCACCTGAGTATAATTACTCTGTTACTGGTATGTCTACCCTCCAATTCTTCATTTTCATATTCCTTTATTCATGTAATTAGGAGTATTCTGTTGTACATCGATGTGTATGTGATCCCATACGATCGTATGTTGATGGGGATCAAATGGCCTCACATTCTAATTAGAAAGCGCCCCATGCACCACGACATGAGTTCTAGTATCATAAGACTTTTCTCGTAAGAACATTCCCGTAGTAAACCAAAGTTATCGTTTAATAGCTATTTTTAATGATCATATGTGAATTGCATGCAGTGGTGTAACCAGAAATACAAAAACAAAAAATTTCAGGGGATGAATTGAAAAACTTTTAAAATATTAAATTTTCAGGGGACCTTTTTATGTAATTCCATTTTGTTTCACTTACTTTGTAAATGTATGGTGAACCAGCTCCATTGAAGAATGCACTTGACTGGGCTTCATGTCCGCCTACCAACGTGTGGGCGGATAAAGCGGCGGCGATCGTGAGTGCAAGCGGAAGTTTGGGCGGAGCAAGGGGACAGTATCACCTTCGCCAAATCGGAGTATATTTGGATCTCCATATCATTAATAAGCCTGAGCTTTTCTTGAACGGCTATGATGAGCCTGCAAAGTTTGATAGCAATGGAGATTTGATCGATCCTGAAGCCAAACTAAAATTAAAGCAACTTCTTCTAGCTCTCCGCGCATTTACTTTGCGTCTCCGAAACAATTCATAAACAATTATTCATTGTGCCATTATCAATTTAATCTCTATGTTTTTTCGATTTATAATTTTTTTTTTTTTTTTTTTATAATGTAACTCTCCTTGAATAAGAAATGATCAAGCTGGCTCGATCCACTTGAACTTGTCATTGATGCCTTCAATAGTTCAATCTCAAATGATGTTAAAACTTATAACTATGCAGATCATGCGCAAGTAATTTATTCGAATCCACTACAAATAATATGCTCCAGAAGAAACAATCTTATTAATTTGATGAATTAGAAAGTAAAAATAATGTCTTATAAAAACCCGGCCCTTTATTTAATGAAGGTTGAGGTGACCAATTGGACATCAAATTCCAAACCTATGATATAATAATTGGTAAATTGACGTCTCAATTTTATACGTCTAATTTATATCCCAACTTATGATATCAAAATTGATGAATTCATGCACATTAATAATAATATGTAGAGTTGGTAATGCACCTCTCATCCACATAAATGATAAGGGGTTCAAATCCTACCATACACATTTTATAAACATGTGTGAAAAGTTTTATTCCCGCACTGTGAAAGAGTTTTCTTCCCAGGTTGTGAAAGTAGTTATCTCCCGTTATAGAAGTAAATATCCGAACCGCGTATGTATTGTTTGATCTCATGCCACACATATATCGTTTAATCTCTACAGGTCCCGGCAGTTGTATTGTAATAATTCTTATAATACTTCTATATATATATATATATATATGTGAAGTTGGTCTGTGTGGCATACCCCTCACACTTAAACCACAAGATTGCGAGTTCGAGTCATCACCATAAAAAATAAAAATAAAAAATAATAAAAATAATAATAAAAAAAAAAGGAATTTATGTAATACTTTAAATAATAATAATAATTTGGGTAAAAATCAAAAACTTCCCCCACATTTCAACTATTATTAGATGTGTAGAGAATTATGCTTTTATCCAACAACTTCCCTTGAAATTTAACACCGTTTATTTGACTTTAGTTTGAAATGAATTATGACCAACAAAAACTCCATTATTCCCTTTCAATTTTTTGTTTTTTGTTTTTATTTTAATTTTTGCTTTGATTTTGATTTTTACTTTTTTATAATCATTTTATATATTTTTATAAATTTCTTTTTTTAATTATTTGGTTAAAAGATATTTTAAAAAAAAAAAATTGAAAGGGCATAACAGTCCCTTTGTTGGTGGTTCAGAGAGAGAGAGAGAGAGAATCTTCACTAACAAATGTTTCAAAATTATCAGCATATGTTTCAAGAAAATCATATAAATTTATCATTACTTGTAATCTTTAATTACATAAGAGATGAAATAAATTAAGAGAAGAGTAAATAAAACAAAATAAAAACAATTTTGTGCTTCTGGGCTGTGTCTAATTTTTAGTTTCCTCTAAATTCTTGGGGATTTTCTTGCTTCTTTTTGGTTTTGAAGAAGGTTTGTTGTCCTCCTTTGATTCTTTGTAGTGAATTTTGCACACCACATGTCTCCCCACCTGAAACAAAATAACAAAGGCCTTAATTACACTTATCAAGTCAGTTTTAATTAATCAAAATTAATTATAGAATTGATGATATACAGTACCTTGGTATTATAATCCAATGAATTAGGAGGAATTAAAGAGGGATTAAGTCTGAATTCATGCATGATCCAAGGGCTTCTCTTCCCATCTGGTGCTTTTCCCCAATAAAAAATCAAAATCTTCTTGAATCCAACAACTGTTTCCCCATACAAAATCTTTGTGTCTCTACCAGTAGCCTTCCAATAACCACTCTTTGTTCTTCTTTTTGACAATCCTTTTGATTCTATGTATTCTCTTTCATTGAAAAAATATGCTTCATTGGGTTTCCCATACTTGAATTCACCTGATCAATCAAATGTACGTGTTTAATTTCTTATAATTAATATATTATATATGATATGATCAAACACTACAAAAAGAGAAAAATTAAACTTACTGATTGGGAGTTGATGAGGATCATATTGATACAGATCAATAGTTGTGATAATATTAGCAGGGAGTTTCTGACCCATTATCTTATTAGCAAGATAATTCAGAACCAACTCATGATTTTGAGGCGAAAACCGATACCCTGTCGGCAAATTCAGCTGATCTTGATCATGATTCTCCTGATAAACTACTAAATCATCTGATGAAGAACATTGCAAGTAAGAAAAAGCCATGACTGTGTTGTTTTCTTCACTGTCCTGAGAGAGTTTGAAATAATTAAGAAATAAAAAAAAGTTGATACTTTCTTACATATTTATAGGGATGGACAGACTTAACACTTTCTTTTATTGTTTTTGTTTTTGTTAAGGAATTCTTTTTCCGGTTTCAAAATCTATATATTTTAAAACAGGACATAAAGATTCTTTTCTGTTTTTGTTAAGGAATCTCTGTCTTGTCTTAAAAAAAAATAATATGATTAGGACTTCCTAATTGGACCAACGACTTAATTGTTTTGATTTTTGGTTTTTTTTCCTTTTTAAATTAATACAAATTTGGAAGCTAAGTGAATGTAACCAAGGAGTGAATCAAAAACCGAATTAAACTCTAAAAGTTCCAATCTGACCATATTAGGATTCCACGGGTTAAATCCATTATTGTATATTTATAAAAACGTTATCAAATAATTAACAATGCATCATGTTCGAGTCGTCGCACCACATGCTATATCAAAGACTAAACAAAAAAAAAGTCCATAAAATATACAATAACGTTTGAAATTATTTGATAATGTTTTTATTTTTTTATTTTTGATAATATCTATTAATCCGGGATCGGATATTTTTTTGAAACTTTCGTCAGTGTTAAGATTCGAACCGCTGATTTGGGAGTCATTTACCTAAACCCCAAACTCGTCTATTTACTAGTTGAGCTACACCCCTATTGGCTGATAACGTTTTTATAGAATAGAAAGTTGTGATTTTTGTATAGGAACATAGTCTAGTACTCTTAACAGCAACTTGGGCTGAGTTGAGTTAGGTTTGGCCCAAACTGTTTGGGCTTTAGATTTCTGATTCTGGCCCATAAATGTCTAAATCCGTAATCAAGCATTTAAGCCATCACTAATAAAAACTATCGGATTATAGGAATATCATTTTTTTTTTTTTTTTTTTTTTGTCTGCAAAGGTTTTATCGTTATAGGTTAATTTCAAAGAGACCTTTCTTTTTTCTTTCTTTTTTATAAAAAAATTAACACAAAACGAGATCAAACACTACTTGAAAAAGGGGTGACTATACAATGTAGTAGCTGTAAATTGAAGATTAATTAATTAATAAATGAAACGGCCTTAAAAAATGGTTTCAAATCCCAAAAGTAATGCAGAAGAGAGGGTAGAGAGAAAGACAAACAGAAATGGAAACACTGACAGAATTTTTTTATAAAAAAAAATAAAAAAAATGAAGAGAAGCAGAAACCAGGCAGCTTATAGTAACTCCAAGCTGCATTTTTTTTACCCAAAAATCAGCTTTTTGTGTGTATCTGTGTAGCGCCGACTAAAATCTGAACAAAATGGGGTTGTCAAATGCGCCAACAAACAAATAGATGGTAATAAATAGAGCAGATTCTGAAGTTGACAAATCACAGCTTTCCAGATTTTATCAACTTTCTATTTTCTTTCTTTCATTATTTCTCTTCTCAAATTTCGATCAGAATTTACCTTTTTTTTTTTCTTTTTTTTTTTCTACTTAAAATAAAAAATAAAAAACCAAATTTAGGTCACATCCACAATCAAACTAGTAAAACATCCCTAAATTTCTCTCCCTTTTTGAACATCTTTAGGGTTAACTAGGATAGTAGGAAGTTATATATGTTTCCATAAGTAGTCAACTGCCATAAAATTTGGTCACCAAACCACTCACCTGAAAGTTGAAACTTGAAAGTCACTCAAAAATCTATATTCACATCATGAAAATTATTAGTGCTTAATTAGCTATTAATGCAAGATGAATGTCATATAATAATAAAATTCTAGTCCTATATGACTGCCTCACTCACTTGAAAGTTGAAATATATTATGCTTTACTTTCACATCTTCTTCTAGGAGAACCAAATCTATTAGAATTTATGTGCTTGACACAAATGTCAACAAATGCTGCCTCATTCATTTTTAATTAGATTTTGATTTTAATCAATCATATATGAGGAAAACTCCATTAAAATGGTATGTGAAAAATATATATAAATGTTTTTGTTAGGGTTTCCAATAATTATTCAAAATTAATTTTTAAAATTTATGAAAAAATTAGATATAATCTCACATAAAATAATGAGAATAGATTTACTCTATTTTTTTTTTTTTCAAGATTTCAATAATTTTTGGGAAGGCATAAACAAATAGTGTTTTATTCTCAATGGAATAGTACAAATGTTAAGATTGCTTACAAACAAAAAAATAAAAAAAATAAAAAATCAATCAATCATTCTTCATCGACCAATCTTAGAAGAGGAATCTGGTTTTACTTGTTTGTGTATGGATTGGATGGATAAAGGTATGTGTTAAAAACAAAATTTCAATTCAAAAAATGTTTTTACGAACATTGCAAATTTACAATCAAATGACTTTATTAAAATTTCTGTCGGTATCATTAAAAAAAAAAACTACTTTATCATTAATATCATTCTTGATCTTGAAACTAGACAAGATGAGGTTGGCCATAATGGTTTACCTCTCATACTTACGATATAATGTTGTGGGTAAATCTGTCCATTCTCAAAATCTCAAATTGTTGTAATATATATATATATATATTTTTAAATTATTCTTAAAACCCACTTGGATATAAACATACATGTCCTTGTCAAAAGATTGAAGAAGATGAAACAAGGAGTGTGATTATGAGTTGGTGGATGTGATGTGAGCTTTAAAACCTTGTTTAATTTTTGTCTCTTATCAAAGTTGGACATCAAAGTTAAAAGAGACAAAATGCTATTTTTTCTCTTGGCAGCTTTCATTATAGGAGGAGACCAATCCACAACTTGGTAAACATGAAACATTGTAAGTGTTGGCAACATCACAATTTGATGAATATTGGGGTATTTGTGTGATCCCATCATTGGAAAATTGCCTACATTTTTCTTGACACATATAAAGCTTGTGTTGCTTCTTGTCTCCCCATACTTGTTGGATATCACACTCTTAGGGATGCTAATGACAAAGACCTTTGAGAGCTATTAATATATATACTCATATACATCTACCAAATATTTATTTGTGGCCTTTAATCACATATGTTCACAAACTAGAAATAGTGATCTAATTATAAGAGAAATATATATGCACTATTTCAAGAATTAGTCTATGTTTTTTCAAATCTGAAAACACATTAATAAGTAATAACCTCAAATTTTAGGGGGGTGTATTAGATTGGGATTTTAATAGACAATTTTGAGGTGCAAGGATTTTATGGATTTGCAAGACTATTATGATTATTAGGATTGTTAGGATTATACTTTTAGGATTATTAGGATTATATGGACTAGACTTTTAGGATTCTGAAAGAGTTCTTGGACTTTATTTATAGACTATTAGGATTATCTAGACTTTATTTCAAGACTTTTTGGACTTTTTAAAATATGGACTTTCAAGAGTCGATTGTAGTATTCAATTTTCTCCCCAAGTTCTGGTGCTCTATAATCTTGTTGATGGCAGTCACTGAACAACAAAAATTGAATGAGAAACATGTATAAGCTATGAAGAGAAGTAATAAAATTTTAAAATACCACCAACCAACATATAACCTTCAGCTGGTTCGATGACCATTCGTGCAGAAACAAGCTGAAGCAGCCATAGAAGAAGCAAAGAGATACTCAAGAATTCCATTATTGTGAAGTAGCGAAACACAAATTTAAACAAGATAAAACTCAAAGACCCAGAAAACGAATTTCAATTTTGACAAGCTTAAATTCTGACAAGCTTAAACACAAAAATACAAAATTTAAATATTTAAATATTTAGAGAAGATTTTATAACCACTGAACAGAGAAAATTTATATTACGGCCAATACCATTACCCCAAGAGATGCCAACCATGTGAAGAACCCGAAAGACTATTAATTTTCAAGTGATTAAAATTCTGTTGTAGGTAGCCCTGATCACTGGGAGTTCAAAACTTCAAAAGTAGTAGTGTACATGGACGAGGAATGTGAATAATATATTCTTCTATGTACGTTATAGCCTATGGCCTTATAAAATTCTAATGTTGTTATCCCTGAAATATTTAAATTGAGAATTTTTAAGCTTGTGACCAGAAATTTCAATTTCAATTTTGACAAGCTTAAACACAAAAATACAAAATTTTGACAAAAATCAGAAAAGAGCAAAGCAAGAGAGAAGCTTAAAAGTCTAGAAAGTATTGAGGGAGAGGGCAAGACAATTTTGTGTTCAATCTATTTATACATATCACTAAAAAGTCTAGAAAATCCATTTTGTCTTGAAATCCTAAAAATCTTGATCTCAATCCATACCACAAGACAATTTGCTGCCTCTTGAAAGTCTAGATCCCATACCACAAGACAATATAGACTTTTTAAAATAATCTTAAAAGTCTAGATCCAATACCACAAGATAATATGGATTTTAAAAAAAAATCTGAAAAGTCTTGATCGAATACCACCAGACTTATCTAATTTGTTAAAAAATCTCAATCCAATACCACCAAACTTTTACTTCCCCAAATTGTCTAATAAAATCTTGAACCAATACACCCCCCTTAAACTATTTTTTAAGATTTATATTAAAACATCTTTGGGAACTTCCAAAACGAAGACTTTTACTGCGCATAGTTCAACAAAATCTAATAAATAATTGAACTAAACCACTAAATCCATGAAAAACAATAATATATATATATAGAAATATTACAATAATTAGGGGTTTGAGGGAGAGGGAAAGACTGAGGGACACACAACTAGGCCAACCTCATAAAAATTAATAATGATATTAAACTGCTCCTAAATTTAAATAGTAATTGTATTCAAGCTCTAATTTAGTCAGACAATGTCCTAGGCACGAGTTGCTGTCACCACCCATCACATGTGGTATATGTGGTAGACAAAAAAGGCCCTAGGCCCAACCTTCAAGCCCACGACAGGTCTAGCAAGTAATATAGGTCAAGCCCATGTGCTACGGGTCGACCCAAGAGCCTGATGGTTGAGATAACAATCATTTGATCTAGTCTGGATTCAGTTGTTATCTGATAACAATTGGAGTGAGAGTTTGACTTAAACTCAAACAGAGTATCCCTTCAAATCCAGACATGATCAACCAGATTTGATCCTCCACGAACCACGTGATTGAGTGTAAGGAGGCCTATAAATAAGACCCACTCTTCACAAAGAGGGGATTATGATCTCTCTCTCAACAAAAAAGCTCCCTTGCATGCCAAAACGCTACATCCATCACTTAACCCAGAAAACTCAGTCATCCACGAATCATCAACAATTTTGAAGTCTTTTTATTTTTGTTAACCGAAAATTGTTACTTGGGGTGATTTTCCAATTAACAACTTTAGTGACTGAAATCGGGGTAGATCTCAGTCGGAGAGATATTAAGTAGTTCGATACCTATAGATTCTTAGTAAAGCAAGTTAAAAACGATGATAATGGTGAGTCAAAATTAACGTAACAATATGATCACATATAACTCTTTTTATTGATAGTAAACATATAATGAAAGTATAATGGAGATTTTATATGGCTATGGTGATAGGGTTAAAGCTCAGTTGGCGATGGTGATAGAGCTCTCGTGCATATCGATAAGTGGAAAAACGTAAAGTAGGATTCAGGACTCGAAATTACGGTCCATTTTCTATATGATAATATGATGTATATATACGTCCAAATGCTTGCTCAACACTCCTTTAAATTCGGTCTAGTGACCTAGAGTTTTTCGGGACAATCTATGGCGATTGGCGAGAAGATCGTCGCCTTCCTTCTAGGAATCAAGCGATCCCTTATTTGGTGGAATTTTGATTAAGTTGACTTTGCTTTCAAATAGAATTCTTGAATGGCGGGAATAAGTCGATTTCCTTATTGTCAAAACACCGACGTCTCACTGTCCTTCTATGTAGCTTGATCTTCGGCGTGCCTGGTCTTACCTTGATACTTGGTAGTCTGTTAGTTTGATACTTACTGCTTGGTTGGTTGGCTCTAGGCGGGATCGGGGTACATGGGCGTCCTTCCTCTTACTGGATCATGGTACAAGATTATCGGGGTATCGGGATATCGGGTCAGTGTGGTAGCGGGGTACTAGGATTCTGTAGTAATGGAGCCCTTAGGAACTTGGCTCCTATGTTTCCTGATACCTTAGAGTCTAGGAGTCCTTGATTTGGATCTGGATTGGTAGAAGGTGTACCCGGCCAATTTAGTGGTGGGGTACCGGGATGTTCTTCTATGATATCTTTCTACCTCTATTATTCTCCAAGGTGGATGGAATATTCTTCTTTAAACCCCTACCATTTTTGGCAGTTAACAATTTTAATCCTTACCCACGCTCAACCCAAGCAAAATAAAGCCAAAATATAACACCAATCAGGGTTCGACCTGCTTCATTTGTGGTTTGTAGATTTTTATTCACGTTTTCTCTGTCTTTTTTCAGGTTCACAAAGCATTCGACAAATTCGATTCGACAAGGATCTTCACAACTCACAATAGTCCGGTCCGCAACAAGTGTAGAGCGACCTCCTACAGTGTGTGTATATATATATATAGTTTTTCTATTGTCAGTTCGTCCTGATATAAAATATATCAGAACGAAGAATGTGGACAATTGGATTTACATACTTTGACTCAAAGTGTATGCATTTGTCAAAACTTTTCCATAATATATGGTCCACATTTTTCGTCCTAATATATTTTATATCAGGACAAACTGACGGTAAAAAGATTATATATATATATATATTATCATTTTTTATCTTATCAATGATTTGAATCTTCCAACTTGATAAATAACAACAAAATGCAAATTCATGTTATTGCAATATTGGTTGAACAAAATGAATAATAATTTACCTGAACAATATTTAAATTAAAACTCGTTCGAAAATATAAACAGTGTGAGTTTGAAAAGGATTTTTAGAAAATAAAATGTATTTATTTTTTGAGTGGTTATCTAATTTTACACAAGGGGAGATGATTGTCTACATTTGCATTCTTTTATGTGGTAAAAGTGAGAATTTAAATCTATCCACAATGATAGAAAAGGAGGTGCATAAAACAAGAGTTGATGTGCTTTCAATATATATATATATATATATATATATATATATATATATATATATATATATATATATATATTATCTTATATTAAAATTTCATTTTTTTTCAACTTAATCAAACATATCCTATTGAACACAATTAGATCATGTTATATCTCATTAGAAAACATCAACCCAGTTAAGCTACATTCGTATGGATGTCAAATTGGCTCGTCGGTTAGGGATATCAAAATTCCCCATTGGAACAAACTCTTGTAAGGATTCAATTTGTTTGTGGTAGAAATTGAGCTATTGTCGTAGGGAAAGAACAGGATTAGAGACAATATCTCATTCTTTAAATAGTTTGGGATCATGAGGGGGGATTGTAGTCTCACCAGAGCAAATCCTGAGATTTCGGGGGCCTGAGGCGAAATGTAAAATCAACACATAAATTATAATAAACAAAATCGACACTGTAACACAATAAAATAGTAAATAAAAAGTAACCGAAATAAAAAATTTATAATTATATCAAAGAATGTATCACTTAAACCTTACTTGCTCAAGTTTTAGAAAAAAAATAATAATAAACAAACCAGAATACTCTAGGATTCCGGACTCCTAACTTAATTGAAAATAAAATATCAAATTTTACTAGAAAAGGTAAGTTTGATATATTACCAAAACCTAAACTTTATTCCTAATCAAACCAAAAAAAAAAAATCTTCCTAAATTGAAAAAATAAAATAAAAATCCCGTCTAAAACAGAAAACAAGCAAAACGGAGGTCAAAATGATCTTTTTCTAGCAAAACAACATTCATAACAAATGTAGGGCTCGTCAATACAGTTCCAACGACATATTATGGGCCCAAAATGAACGTCATTTGACCTTTCAACAGCCTTCGGAAGTGTCCCACATCAGTTTGATAAAGGATGTGATATGTTGTTGTCATTTGTAATAATTATAATTGTGTTTCCGGTGGATCTTTTAAAAAAAAAATGAAAAAGAAAAGAACATATATAAATAGACTTGGCAAAATTTTACACGACCCATTAACACGACCCAAACCCATTCGAAAATAACGGTTGGTGGGTCAAGTTTATCGGATCGGGTTGTTAATGGGTCAACTCATTAAGACACGAAATATAATGGGTCGGTTTTGGGTTCACCCTTAAAAAAAGGTTAATTCGATAACCCATTAATATAAAGATTTTTTTTTAATGTGTTTATGAAAGTTATTAAAAAAATCTTTGTATAGTCATATTATGTAATTTATATATATATAAAATCTCTATAATTATGGTAAGAATATATTCCACTAATTAATTTTTTAAAAATTTCTAATTTTTTTCTTTTTTTAAAAGAGGAAAAATTTCTAAATTAAAAACTCTAAAACTCTAAATCAATTATTTCACAATATTATAACCCTAACCCTAACCCTAAAATTCTAAAAGTAGCTAGTGAACTTGATTACATGAATTTGATCATGCTTCAATACTATTTATTTTCAACTTTTTAATAAATCTCAAATATAATATTTTGTAACGGGCCGGGTCGAGTTACCCATTAAGTTAACAAATGGTTTCGGGTTTGTATATTTCAACTCATTAAGTTAACGGGGTGGGTTCGGGTGGAGCAATTTTAACACGACCCAAACACGAAACGACATGAATTCGCAATAACACGACTCATTGTTAGGTCTATATATAAACGATGGTTAAGTCATATAATGGTGAGCCTTTAATTATAATTGTTATGTGGATCTTCGACCTTATATTCATGAAGTCACAAACTTTTTTTTTTAGAGTAACGATAATGACACCCCTTAAAAGGTGTATGTACACCCCTTTCATAATTATACCCATAAAAAATTTTTGTAAATAAACCCCACTTAATGCCAAAAATATCATTTCTTTAATTATATTGTATTATATTTTGGTAAGTACACACCGCTTACATATATTATTATTATTTAAATTTTTGTTTTTATCTTTAATTATTTTAATTCTATCACTATTATTTCAAAAAAAAAAAAAAAAAATCTATCATTGTTCTTAAATATATATATATATATATATATATATCATTGTTCTTTCTCTTCTCTTTATCTTCCATGTTTTCCTTTCACAAAATCAAACTCCATTTTTTTTCCATTTCTCTCTCCTCATGTCAAACAGCTCTCTCCATTTCTTCTTGATTGTTTTCTATCAATAAAATCACTCAAATTTGAGTTCGTTTGTGAAAGTTGTAAAGATGTAAGGTTTATGTAATGTACCAATTGATTTGAAAGTAGAAAAGTGTTTAATGAAATTAAGAAAAAAAAATACAAATATTATAGAGAAAATAATTTATAATGATTTTATTCTTCTAATAAAAATAATTTAAAACTTGTTTTTTTATAACCAACTTCGGAAATTTTTGATTCATTCTCTAGTAGTCAATTTTTATTTCCTTAAAAGAAATTAAAAATATATTTAAAATTTCATTTTAAAAGAGAATCTAGGGTTTAAGAAAATGAAAAGAATATTTAATGATAGATGTTAATATAAAAATCAAATCATTAAAAGGAAACTTTTTTTTTTTTCCACAAATTTTTAAATCAGAAACTAATTAATAATTATTGGTGGATGTATTTATAAACAATTTAGTCTTATCGGTAATTTTATTACCGAAGTCTCACACTACACATGCCCCACGTACACATCTTCATATCATTCTTGTAGATCAAATTTCATGAAAATTAAATTTTAAAATCAATATATATATATAAAGTTAGGGTGGGGACAGCACAAGGATCCCCACTTCGGCTCTTCCACGCGAGGATTTCTTCGATCCCCATATCTCACCTCCATTCCCACCCGACATAATGTAGACAGAGGATCCCTTCACCAAATGGGGATGGATTGGGAATGGTAATCAAAATAATTCATATACCCATCTTTGTCTAGCCCCATTGATGTGATGCGTTTCATATTATACTACGTTCTTAATTGATTCTGTGTCCATCTCTATCTCCATCTCTATCTCATCCCATCCCATTAACGTGATACACTGATACGTATCATATTATATTATATTCATTGGTGGTGCTATTCCGGTTCAATTTACAACTCTAATTATGTCAAAGATACTGCCGGGAGTACCCAAAAAAAAATTAAAATGTATTAACATGTAGAGAAAAACAGAAAATAATTATCACTAAATATGATGATGATCAATGATGATCACGTATTTGATGAGTGACAATGTCTGAAAAAAAGGACAAGTGTCACTTTTAGCATCCAATCCGACCAATGCATACGTTTTGTGGGACCCAAAGATTTAATTTAATTTTATAATTTTGTTTTTGTTTTTGTTATTGTTATGGTTTTGTTTGACCTTGTCTTAATGAGAGCAGGCTGCACGATTGTGGGACCATTGTAATTTGTGATTTGTGAAGACGTGTTGTGCATTTTAGTTTCAGTTATAATCAGAAACCTCTCAGAGACCACACAGGAAGAATAATGAAAGCTGCTGCGTTGGTCTTTGAAGGAAGAGTTTCAGTTGACATTGCAGAAGCAAAAGCATGGTCTTTGAAGGAAGAGTTTCAGTTGACATTGCAGAAGCAAAAGCAATCTATGAGGGACTTGTGTTAGCAAAGAAGTCAGGTTTGCTCCCTTTATCTATTGAATCTGATTCTCTTACTGTGATGAAATTGTATAATGGTGAGATTACCACTAGAAGTGATGTGTTTAATGTAATTAGTAATATCCAGATTATTGTGAATAGGGAGGAAAGGATTTTGATTTCTCATATCCCACGAATCTGCAATAGGGTAGTACATGAAGTAGCAAGAAGGGCAATTGGCCTAGAAAACTCTGTCTTCTTAGAAGATCCTTTTCCTCCTTGGCTACAGATGGTGGCCTTATCAGATGTAAACTCTAACTTTTCTTCTTTGTAATATATTTTCATCTTTCAAAAAAAAATAAAATAATAATAAATAAAAGAAACCTTCCCTCAACCTTTCAATTATGACAAGAATTAAAAAGTAATACATTTTATAAAAGTTAAATTTTTTCAATTTTAATTTTGAAATTTTTCTTTGACTTTGATTTCTACTTTTTTTATAATTATTTTATATATTTTTATAAAGTTGTATTTTTTTATTAATTCGTTTAAAAGATATAAAAAAATGAAAGGGCATAATAGTCTTTTTTGTTAGTCAAACTAAAATAATTCTGACTGTGTTAAATTTTGAGGGAGGTTGCTAAATAAAAACATATTTTTCTATACATAAGTACTCCATGAGTTTTGATTTTAACCCTTTTACTTTTGTGAAAATTCAATTATTTTCCATTTATGCCCTTCATTTTTATCATAATCTTAATTTTCTGCCTTACATTTAATTTCTTTTTTTCTAATATAGATCACCTTTTTTATAATTGGTTATTTCTTTTTATATCCCAATTGTATCTACAATAATTGATCATGTGTTTTTTTTAGACAAATAGAGAGAGGTAGTCTTAGAATTTGGTAAAAATAAACCATTTTTGATGGAGATTGTTTAGCTATTTATGAGATTTTGTAAAATATAAAGCACAGTACATAAGTATATACTAATTTAGAGGCATCTCTTATGATTAAGATTCACTTAGGATTTTAAAGATTTGATTGACATCTCCAATTATTATTATTATTTTTTTTGTTTGTTTTTTTTTTTTTTTTTTTTTTTAATCATATATATAGTGAGTCTCTTATAAGAGATTCCTCATTTTAATTTCGATAAGGATCTTGATGAAATCACATTGATTTTTATGAATTTTGATTTGAATTTTTTGGTTGATGATATGTTCAATGGAATATACCTATGAATAAAATTTGAAATTATTTCAAGTACTAGAATTACTTATCCCGATTTTGTTAAATATGACGACATCAAAAAAATAGGAGAAAATTGAAGAAAAATAGTTCTAGTGCGTAAAAAATTCTCAAATTTTATTTATAGATAGATTTCAATGAACTTATCATTCAAAAAAAAAAAAAATCAGATCAAAATTCATAAAAATTGATGTGATTTCATCAAGGACCTTATCGAATTAAAACAAAGGATCCCTTATAAGAGACTCACTAATATATATATATATATATATATATATATATATATATATATATATATATAGAGAGAGAGAGAGAGAGAGAGAGAGAGAGAGAGAGAGAGAGAGAGAGAGAGAGAGAGAGTATTGGGATGGGTGTATGGATAATTCACATTTAAAAATAGTTTTGTATATAAATATGAACTTATCTTCAATTTTATATTAGAAGACTTTTCTTAGACAAACTTGTGATCTTATTAATTAAAGAGAATCATTAATTATATCCATAATTATAACAATTTAGCAAACAACAATTATGAAGAAGAAAAAAAGATAAAAGTGGAAAAGACATCCATGCAGGGTTATCAAAATAGTCGGCATGTGGTTTGTATCCTCTCATGGATACTTACATAGCCAAAGATCATAGTTTCCTATATTTCAAAAATTGCAGGGTTTAGTGGGGTTCCAATTTCAAACTCGGGTTCGTTACGCATTGGGGTAATCTTGGGTTATCAAAAAAAAAAAAAAAAAAAAAAAAAAAAAGAATGGACTTTGAAGAATACTTGACTCGTAATGATGAAATAATTTACAGAAATATTGAAATTGTATGAAAAAGCAAGGACAAAGTTGCAAAAACCAACATTTAAAAAACCTAAAAAAAATTAATTAAAACAAAAACATGATTAACAATAAACTAATACAAAAATTAGTGGTGGGGGGATTTGGTTATGTGGAGAAGTTGATACACTAAAAATGGGAATCACATTATCCAACCAAAATAATGCTCTTCTCCTTCCAACTGTTGGGTCTGCTAGTCATTTTAGGAGCCAACTCCGGAATCAGAGCAAAAATGTTGTTGATTTCCAGCCAAACAAAGAAAAGAAAATAAGGGAAGAGAGAAGAAAGAAAAAAAAAAAGATTTCCCAGAAACAAAGAAAAAGTCAGTCATTGGCAACAAACTCCACTTTTGGTTTTTGATTTCTCCATCCAATCTTCACAGTTTTCATTTTTCTTTTGGAAAATCTGAAAATACCTCATTTCAAAAAAGCAAACCCAGAAACAACATAACAATTTTAAACAAAGAAATAAAACAAAAGCACAGATATATATATTTTTTTGTTTTTTTTTGTTTTTTATGATTCCCTCCATTCTTCGTATGGGTTTATAAGAGTAAAGCTAGCTCCTTTATTGAATACCATACATTGAAACATAAAAAAGATACAAGCTTTGGCTTTTTGTTTTTGTGTTTTTTGGTTTTTTTTTTTTTTTTTTATGCTTCCCTCCATTTTTGTTCTTCTTCTGACTTTATTGCAAAAATGTCTTTTTTTGTTGTTGAAAACTTGATCTGGGTATTGATGGGAGGATAGAGAGAAGAAGAAGAGAGATTGATAGACAGAGAATGAGCAGAGACAACAGAGTCATATCAAAGGCCTGGGGAACAACAGTAAAAAAATCACAAGCTGTGGCTAAGAAGAGAACCAACACATTCTTCACTACAATGTCTGTAGCACATGCTGATGATGATGAGCCTGGAACAGGTGAAGTCTACCATGCTGAGAAAAACTTCTCCAATGGTGACTTCTACACAGGCCAATGGGTAGATAACCTCCCACATGGCCAAGGCAAGTACCTGTGGACTGATGGTTGCATGTATGTTGGTGAATGGTACAGAGGAAAAACAATGGGCAAAGGAAAATTTAGCTGGCCCTCTGGTGCCACTTATGAGGGTGAATTCAGGAGTGGTTATATGGATGGTAAAGGGACTTACACAGGTTCCTCAGGTGACACCTATAAAGGTTCTTGGGTTATGAACTTGAAACATGGACAAGGGACTAAGAGTTTCTGCAATGGGGATTACTATGAAGGTGAATGGCGGCGCGGGTTGCAGGAAGGTCATGGGAGGTACCAATGGAAGAATGGGAACCATTACATTGGTCAATGGAAGAATGGGTTGATTAATGGGAATGGAACCATGATTTGGAGCAATGGAAATAGATATGATGGATTTTGGGAAGATGGATTACCTAAAGGAAATGGTACTTTTAGATGGGTTGATGGGGGATTTTATGTTGGTGTTTGGAGTAAAGATCCTAAAGATCAGAATGGTACTTATTACCCATCCGGTTCTCCGGCTGGGAATTTAGATTGGGATCCTCAACAAGTGTTTATGGTGGATTTGAAGGATTGCAAGATATGTGCAGGAGAGAAAGTTTCAATCTTGCCATCACAAAAGACGACTAATTGGCCTGCCTTAGAAGGGGAATATAATCAGAAACAAGGTGTTTATAATGGTGGCAAGCCTAGGAGGATGTCTGTGGATGGGAGGCTTAGTAATTATAGTTTGGAGAATGATGGTAGTAACAGTGTCTGTGGTGATGGGGATTTGAGGGACGAAGGATTCGGGAGTAATCATATTGGGGATTTGGATACAAGAGCCAGTCGGCTGACTTTGAAAATACAGCCTCCAAAGAGGCAGGGGGAGACAATATCTAAAGGACATAAGAACTATGAACTCATGCTCAATTTGCAGTTGGGGATCAGGTATATTTACATTTTGGGGCTGTTTGTTATATTCTATTACTTAACTTATATGTTGTTGTTTTGATACCATGTTTTCGATTAAAGTCCTCTCAGAAGAAATTTTGTGATGAAATTTTGAATTCTTCCTTTTGCACTGTGTCTAGTCTATCAACAATAGTACATGTATGTTTTAAATGTGTGTGTGTGTCCAAATATCGACAGGTTGTTGAATGGAATTTTGATTTCTTTTGATGTTTTGAGTCACTTGCTGCTTTGTTTTGAAGGTTATATAATCTGTATTATCATTCTATTGATTGCATAATGTTTATTAAGATCTTAAATATCGTCCTAAAACAGTTCCATCAGTTTAAACCAAGATTTTGTATAAAAAAATATGTACCTCAATATTCTGTAGTAAGCAGGAAATTTCATGTCATAAATAGTAAAGTTAAAAAGTCTACCAAGCAATGGTGAAAAAGGTTTGGACTTGACATTGAATAGATAGCTTCTACTGATAGAATAGATTCTGTATAAGAAAACTTGTATGCTGTGATAATGAGAATATCATAAGCTTTGATATACACTTATCTAACTATTTGAATTTGACTACTCATGTGCAAAGGTGAGACATGGCCACAAAAAAAGTACGGTGTGTTTGTTGCTTGAAGTGAACAGAAATTATATTTAAAATTTAGAAAAAAGAAGTTAAGTCTTGGAGAGAGTTTATTTTCTGAAAATGTTTTGCTGTTTTGGAAGGTTAAAACCAAACAATTTCGGCATTTTTATTTTCTGGAAAATGAATTGGCTCAGTCTTACTTCTAGTATGAATCGTCCCATTTCTTTTAACATCTTGTCACTAGAAGAAGTCTTATCTATAATTCTAATTTTGATTAAAGTTAGTTGATTGTTTATGCCATTGCGCAGACATTCTGTTGGGAGGCCAGCTCCAGCAACATCTCTCGATCTTAAGTCTTCAGCTTTTGATCCAAGGGAAAAAGTGTGGACAAAATTTCCATCTGTAGGATCAAAGCACACTCCTCCTCATCAGTCTTGTGAGTTCAAATGGAAGGATTACTGCCCGGTGGTTTTCAGGTCTGTGCTTGATACGTATATCTTTTACCATAGATTGTACTCTTCTTAGAGAAACACTAGGCTATCATTCAAAACCAAGGGGATGTATTTTTGTGAAATGTCTCAGGTTGCTTCTGCAAAAAATGTCATTCAACATGTGAAGGGGCTATCATTTGCTCATAGCATATTGTTATTTGCCTTACAAATATTAATAATCACTTTTACTTTTGCCTAGAAGTGGTTGTATATGAAGTATACTGGCTGACCATGCCTCATTCATCTTTCGTAGTGCATTATTTCAGTAAAATATCAGACTCTGGTGATGCATTTATATTTAACATTGTTGCTATATTCACCCTGCATGATAGGGCCTGACGGTTCTTCCCATTTTTATTTCAGGACTCTTAGGAAATTGTTTCATGTAGATGCAGCAGATTACATGTTATCTATATGTGGAAATGACGCCCTTCGGGAGCTCTCTTCCCCCGGAAAAAGTGGAAGTTTCTTTTACTTAACCAATGATGACAAGTACATGATAAAAACCATGAAGAAGGCAGAAGTAAAAGTAAGTTCTTTGTTGTTTGTTTTGAGTTTTGAGTTTTGTTTGCTATTGTTATCTTCCAATTCCAATATGGATTTGAGACTGGTATATGATTTTCACTTTCGACTTCCGTTTTAAGCTTCACAACAACATATCTGGATCCTACATAAAGAATGTTTGAACATTTTGTTGCACTACTACCAATTGTCCCTTCAAATTCACAAGTTCACTGATTGTCAAGTTTTGCTAACAATTCATAATCTACTCTACAAAATCCAAAATTTGAAATGTGAACACGATGATGACATAAGGTGCTTTTTAAAATGCAATGCTTACCTGGCTCGGTTACATATTGCGCCTACTTCTTTACTTTTTATTCTATATGGTTTTTAGTTACCACCTATGACCTCCCTCTATAACTCTTCTCGTTATATTTCTCCATTGATACCAATATGCTTATTACATTTTCTTTTTCGAGGTACCAACTTATTTTGAAATGCTAATTGACCAACAACAATACAGGTTTTAATAAGGATGCTACCTGCCTATTATAATCATGTTCGGGCCTTTGAGAACACTCTAGTCACCAAATTTTACGGCCTGCATTGTGTTAAATTAACCGGGACTGCACAAAAGAAGGTATGGCGAAAGGACATAAGACTCTAATTCACAACTTCTTCCATCTCATGAACATTTTAAAATCATTTCCATCTTCATACTTCCTACTCATTTTGGGATTGATGAGCCAGGTGCGATTTGTCATAATGGGGAATCTCTTCTGTTCTGAGTATGCTATTCATAGACGCTTTGACTTGAAAGGTTCTTCTCATGGTCGGACAACGGCCAAACCTGAGTCAGAAATTGATCCAACAACAACACTTAAAGATCTTGATCTTAATTTTATATTTCGATTACAGAAAGTTTGGTTCCAAGAGTTTTGCAGGTGAATCACTTTTCTAGTCTCTTGTTTCTCTTTTTGTTCTCTTCTTATGGGTTGAAGAGTTATTACTTATTTTAGTACATACTAATTTTATCGCTTACACTCTATTTCCTCCAGATAATAATTCAGGAAAGCATAGAAACATTTGAACTTCCATGATACGGATAATAATCATTTGATCATGGAAGATTTAAATAATATTTATGTGTAGTTCATTTCTCTTTAAGTTGATCTTTGTTTCTGCAGGCAAGTGGACAGGGACTGTGACTTTCTTGAACAAGAAAGAATTATGGACTATAGTCTTTTGGTTGGTCTTCACTTCCGAGATGCTTCTTCTTATAGGGGTTCCCACACCCCTCCTCGTACTTCTGGAGTTCGCACTCCTAAAGGTTATTTTCGGTCACTTCTAAAAGTACTTTTTGCATTTACTATTTCAACATTAATCACTGCTGAACAAATGCAACTATCTTTGACCTTTTTTTTTGCAGTAAATGGAGAACCTGATAATGACGGAGGAGGGCCTCGCCTTTCTAGAGCAGACAGAGATCAACTACTTTTTGACCCAACTCGGTAAATCAAGTTCATGAACATGGAGCTAAAATTCCTGATTTTCATGATGAAGGCCTTAGTTTATACATCATTTCATTTAACTCATTGGTCTTCAAATTTTTCGATATTAATTACTTAGCTAAAGGCCTTAGTTACTTTAGCTCCTCAACTTAATGCGATATTAATTGACACTAAGCTAGTCTGTAAGGGTTGCTCAATGGTGTACAAATCTTCATATTCAATTCTTAGAGTTTGCTTTTATCTGTTTGCATCATGCAGGTGGGCTTCCATAAAGTTAGGCATTAACATGCCCGCACGAGTTGAACACACGGTGAGAAGAAGTGATTGCGAGACACAACTGATCGGAGAACCAACCGGCGAATTCTTTGATGTGGTCCTATTCTTTGGTGTAATAGACATACTCCAAGACTATGATATTAGCAAGAAGCTTGAGCATGCATACAAATCAATGCAATATGATCCAACTTCAATTTCTGCTGTTGATCCTAAGCAATACTCAAGGCGATTCCGAGATTTCATTTTCAGAGCTTTTGTAGAAGAGACTTGAAAGATATATAGAATTTGACCAAATTCTTCAACTTACATACAGCCAATGGTGTATAGTCAGGTATTTCCATAAAGATGAGAGTAAGATTACGTTGACACGGCTATGGAGGATGAATGGCTCGGCTCTCTTCATCATCTCTATTTTAGCATACACTTACAAAAAAAGTACATGATATATTTTTAGTTAAAAATGTATAGATTAATGTCATAACCAGAGTCACTCTCAAGCCTGTGTCAATTGTAGAATGAATTATTAACCAAGTGGTGGGACTTGTAATGGCGTCGATTCTTTTTTGTACCTAATTTTTTTTTCCCCAGAACATGGAAGCAATAATGTACAGAAGGAGATTGTAATGGAACTATGGAACTAGTGTTTAGCCATTTGTCTCAAATGAATTTGTATGTGACAAGAATGCTGTTGTTTCTTTTTCTTCTTTGCACTCTCCTTGTATTGAATCTAAAAGTTTCTGTTACACTTTCTCAGTCTACTATCTGTTACTGTTTTTATGTCTTTCTTTATATTATAGTATATGAGAGAGACCTTTTGTTGATGAGTAGAAATGCATTGTTTCATGTCTATGTTATCAAGTAATTTTGCTTCTCTTTTCAAGACAATGCATCTCTTTCTCTCTCACTTTTCATAGGGTTTCATCACTTATTCACTTACCATTTTTTTTTTTAACTACCGTTTCATATCCCTCTTATACATCCCAAAAGACATCATTAAAATTACAATCAAACTATAAACCTGTGATCTGTGTCCCCTTTTTTTTTTTTTTTTTAAACTATTGATCCATGTCCCTTTATGCAATGAAAATAAACATCCCATTATTATCATATATTCAACACTTGTTGTGATATTGAGTAATGGTCTAGAGTATAAATCTAAAATCCGATTCAATTACAGGTTTTTGTCTTTTGATGAACAAATTACTCTTAATATTAAAAGTTGATTAAAAACAATAAATTTGTAACTTAAAAAAAAAAGTCCAAACATTTGTCAAAAAAAAAAAATAAAATCCAAACATATACACTTGATCAAATTCAGTGTAAATATTAAGAGTTCATTGAACTTAAAAAAGTTTAAACATTTGTAAAAAAAAAAAATTCTAAAAAAACAAGATCCAAACATATGCACGTAGTCAAATTCAGTTTCATAAAGCACTATTATGGAGATTTTTGAATCTAATTGAAGTTGCAAAATGGACTTTAAAGAGGATGAATGCAATAAGAAAAACATAAGGTCAACCATTTGGAATACACTGGTTTGATGAGTATTATGTATGATTTTTTTTTTTTTTTTTTTTTTTAAGTTTTTACAATTACTTAACTTGGGGTTCTTTTTTGGGGGGTGGGGCTTGAAGCTGTAACCTCGTGGTGCATATGTGAGGGGTTTTACTACCGGACCAATCTCATCTTATCATAAATTTTGTATTTTGATGGTATAAAACCCGATTTAAAACGGTGTAACCTCGTGGTGCATGTGTGAGGGGTTTTACTACCGAACAAATCTCATCTCGTCATAAATTTTGTGTTTTGATGGTATAAAACCCGATTTAAAACGGTTTGAGTCTGTTATTATTATTTTTATTTTTTTGAGGAAGTTTGAGTCTGTTATTAAAGTAACAAAACATAAATCAATTTTCGATATTGGTACCGTATAAACTGTATACTATAAGAAAACATATTATATATATATGTGCATAATTGAACAAAGGGACCCATTTTAAATTTTCCGTCTAGGGTCTCCAAAAACTCAAGACTGGCCCTGGGTGTGCTCGGTAGGTTTATGCTGAATCACGTGAAATTTGTCTACCTCTTACGGTTTTGTTTATCGTCATGTATTGTATACAAGCAACCCCACATATTTATGTAGCTTTCCACTTGTGGTGCGAGAGTTACGGTGCAAGACAACCTAGCATTATTGTGCATATTCTCCTAGTCCAAAGTCTAACCATGAATGTGTTTACTTACTGTTATTCAACACTGCAGAGAAGAACATATAGGCCCATTTTGTCCGTTAGGGGTACAAATGAGGTCCACTTCATTGAATCTTTGATCCTGAATTTGGTTCTGACTTCTCTCAAAATGGTCTGCTAATGGGGTGGCAATTAACTCAAACCCCATTACTGATCACACCTTGAAAGTGATATTGTCCTACAAAACTTTGATAAATTAGGCCCCACTGATTTCTGGGTCAGACACACATTAGGGAGACATTCAAAAGTTTTTGGTTCCTAGTACTAAATGCAATTCTCCCAAGCAAAAACACAACCACAAAATATATATATATATATTACTAAATGAAATTTATTATAGTACTATTGTTTCAAAATACCTTTTGTTATCACCCCAATTTTTAATAGTCACAACCACATTAACATTTCAATGAATGCTAAACTTTTCAAAAAATTGTCCAAAAGATATGTGATGTGAGTCGTAATTAACAAATAATTCACCATCACTTTGTATTGCTTTTTCTTCTGGGTTGTTAGCTTCAAGAAATTACAAGCTTCCCAAATCACATATTTGTAGAGTGATTTTTTTTTTTTTTTTTTTTTTTACGGTATCTATCTATCCACCTATCTAGACCATGTAGGAGTCATTTCCCAATCCCCAAGCTCGTTCATCTACCAACTGAGCTACGCTCATGGGGGCAATTTTGTTGATAGTCTGTTTATATAATGGCGTAATGAAGGGTTGTATTATTGAACAACCAACTTATATCTAGGATGGAATCAATATACCCAAGGCCAAGGATAGATTACCAGAGGCGAGAGATGTTGCAACAATACTTGTTGTTGCCTTTTCCTTCTTTAATTAGTAAGTATCTAATCCAGGATGTGTAATGTGTAATGTGTTTTCTAATCAGAAAATGTGATTAGCAGGTATAAGCATAAGCAATTTATTAATTATTATTGCCATCAGGGAACAAATAAATCAATTCCATTCAGAGAAATGAATGGTAATTATGGTAAAACAAGCTATATCTTGTACATTGGTCATTAATTAAGTAATCATCTCCCTGATGAGTTATTTTTTTATTACATAGAAAGTCTTATGTACCTTGTCAATGTACCTAGGAGCTGAACATATCACATAAAGAACAAACATGTTAATTCCAAACATTACAGGGATAACTAGGATGTAGAATAAACATTAATATGACTACCTTGCGCCTCAGAGA
Organism: Acer yangbiense; assembly: GCA_008009225.1. Lineage (NCBI taxonomy): Eukaryota > Viridiplantae > Streptophyta > Magnoliopsida > Sapindales > Sapindaceae > Acer > Acer yangbiense. The sequence goes on along the minus strand of CM017772.1, from coordinate 23,045,743 downwards.
AAGGTCCGGTGATTTAAGCACTCGAGCATACCGCTCCCTTGCTTGGTTTCTCTTTTCTATTTCGGCATTCTTCATAAGGTTTAGGAATCACCGGGGACTAGAAGAATTGCAAAGAATGAACCAATACGAACTACCATAAGATAGACAAAAGGGAAACCTTGTTCATTTTAAAAATGAAATATTGTAACACACCTGAAGTAAAGGAAATACATAGGAAACAAATTTAAGAAATCCACTTGATGTAACGGACATTTCCCTTCATATAAAGATGCAAATGGGGCCATTAGAGAGAAAAACAATAAGAAGAACACGGAATTTTAGTAGCAAGAGGCCATACTTCAACAAGGCTCCAAGAATAATAACCCCAAAAAAATTCACATCGTCCATACCAATGACCATCTCTCTCTCTCTCATACGCTAGTTTTACTGAAAAGTGAAAATTACACATATCATGGACTCAATTTAGATCAATGTACAAAATAAACGGCAGAAAAAGAAGAAATAATGAAAACCTGAATTCCCATATATTCTCGGTGAAGAACTCATTTCCTCCAACCAAATCAATGGATTTATGAAAATATAGGGACCACGGACACTAAAAAAAGAAAGTAAAATTAGTTTAAAAAACAGATAATTCGAAAAAATCCAGGGACTAAATTGATAATCGCTTAAAACTTTGTTTTTCCTTTGCCCTTACTTTCCCGTTTAAACCCTCAAATCGAAAATTTACAGATGGTATCATCCATGGAAGTCGGTCTTCGTCCCACTCCAGTCTCGAGGCTGACAAAAATTTTCACTTCTTCTTCGTTTAATGTGTCTTCGCCGCCACTATCCAGTAATGTCTGCTTCTTTTCATTCTCTGCATACCTTCTCCACATTATTATTATTATTATTATTATTTTTACTTCATTTTCTTATTCTAGAAACTTCACGTTTATCCATCCGATGTGCTGTTCGTTTTCGTCCTTGCATTGATATACACAAGGTACTATTCAACTTTTTATGTTCTAATGATGTAAAATTGGCATGGAAAGTTGTTGAATATTACTATAAATAGGTAGAATTTGTTTCCTTGAATATGTTCTGCTGGTTTTCTAGGTTCATCATTCATGATTTTACTAGAGAATTTATTTTAAGAAGCTATTAATAAAGGACCATTCCTCTCCAATTTTCTACTGCTTTACACTAATTACTTGCTTGTTGAATATACTTTTGATTCATTGTCAAGGACTGGTCAGAGCTGTAGCAAATTCTATTTAAATAATGTATCCTCCGGTTTTCCTCTGGTTTTCATGGAAGTTTATGTTTTAATCTTTTACTTTGTAATTATCCTAGCATTGCTCTGTTGACGCTTTTGACCTTTCTGAAACAACGATTTAGATTGTCCAGAGGTTGTTAGGAAGGGCTCAACATAATCAATTATATCTGTTTTAAGGTGATGTTTGGTTGGCTGAAAGAGGAGTAGAAAGGAATGATGAATCCTCATTTGCTTGTTTGTTTATGTTAATAAGTCAAGGAATTCAGATTCCATGGAATCTGTATTTCTTGAAAATGGCTGGAAAAGGATTTCTACGAATTCCATACTTTCTAAATCTTGAAAGGTATCATTTTATCCCTAAATAATTTTTTTTTTTCTAAAAAAATAAAAAATCATTAGAGTCAACTGGAGAGTGGAGACGGTGAGGTTCACTGACCATGGCTTTGTTGTTGATGTTTGAGGCCACCACCAATTGCCTCGCAGGCAATAGAGGCTCTTGCCTCCTCTATTTCTAACAAAGGAGGAGGCCTTCACTAGAGGAGGCTCGTGCCTCCTTAGCCGGAGGAGGCCTTGTCCTTCATCATTGTCGGAGGAGGCCTCATCCTCCGCCACTGTCGAAGGAGGCGAAGGCCTCCTCCATCATGATTGAGGAGGATCTCTTCCCTCATCATTGATCTATTCTTCCATCGCTGGAGTTCTCCTCCATCGATGGACTTGTTCTTTGTCGATGGAGGACGCCTCTGTCTTCCCCGAGCTATTTTCCGATGGCCATGACACCACCAATGTTTTTCCAAATTGTTGTATTCCATTGTTGATTTACAACCAAATAATACAATCCACCAATTTTTTTTTTTTAAAAATTTTTTCCAATGATTTAAGTATGATTTGCTATCAGGGAAAAGTGAAACAAATTGTTGGGTCAACCCTTCGGGATTCAAAGGAGGATGAAACAAAGCTTGTGACAAATTTTGAATCTGATAAGTCAGCAGCAGAGTTTGCAGATTTGTACAAAGAAGATGGTCTCACGGGTGGTCATGCTATCATGCTTGGAGCAGACCCTTTAAGCCAAGCTGCTGCCATCAAAGCACTGCATGCTTATCCTGGTAGGCTTGTTTTCTTTTTCAGCATTTTTGGTGGAATTATTTTCAATCTGCCTTGTATTCTGTCAGAAAGTTTTGTGATATTTGGCGTTGTTTTCTTGATCTAGAATTCCAGATTATATAATATGATTGAATGTACCAAACTACCAATTGGGTAAAGCTTATTATTTAGCTTCTCTATGGGCATCCATCTTTGAAGATTATAGAGACAATTCTCTTTTTTTCATCATGTTGGATTGGAAGCCTGTTGTTTTGTGTTAGTTTGTTGTGTTGGATGGATAATTGGTTCACTAATGTACTCTCTTCATTTTTAAAATGAATAAAGTTTATGTTTCCTATAAAAAAAAAGATTAGTCCTAGTATAATTACTATCTTTATGGTTCCTTTGGCTTGCTCTCTCTCTCTCTCTGAGACATTTGGCTTGCTCTCTTAATCAATATAAACAAACTGAATTTAGTCCAAATTAGTGGTTAAGAGCATGTAGTGAGTCTTGCTGTGCACTTGTAGAAGGTTGTGAACATTGTTGGGTGGTTATTTTTAAGTAAATTAGGATTCTCGTAAGTTTCGGTTTATTTTACCACAGATTTCTTATTCATATACATACTTCACATCAAATCACTACCATATCACAAAAGGACACTGATATCTTTTTATGAGATCATGGGAATGCATTTACCTTTGTGTAACGTTTATAGTCTCTATCATTTTATTTACTTTTATTGGATGGAATCCTATTCTGGACTGAAAAATTTATCCCTGGGTTGGAATGCATCTCTTCATCCATGCTGCTGCAAAATTTATTCTAGATATGTATGACATGTTTTACATTCATTATTTTAAATTCCATTCTAATTTCCACAAAAGCAATTCTTTTTGGCTAACTCTGAGATTCAAAGGGTTGATTTTGCTCGAGAGAAAGCAATTTTGCTTTGTTCTCTACATTTGATAATATGTTTAAAACTTACAGAATTTCCTCTGCTGAACTTACTGCGAGGACTGGATGATTCTAGGCGGTTTGCAAGTCGGAGGCGGAATTAATTCAGAAAACTCTTTAAGTTACATAGAGGAAGGAGCCAGCCATGTCATTGTCACTTCTGTATGTTGCCGTATCTAAATTCTTTTTTTACATCTATATGCAGAAACATGGTTCTCAAATAATCTAGTTTCTGGACAGTGGGGACGTGGGGTAAAGAATTTTTCTTGACTTACATTCTTCTTGGATGTATTACAGTATGTATTTAACAATGGTCAAATGGACCTTGAAAGGCTTAAAGCTCTAGTTCGTGTGGTTGGGAAGCAGAGACTTGTGTTGGACCTTAGCTGCAGAAAGAAGGTATGAAACAGTAACTGATGAGTCTCCGTTTTCTTAGGCCCTGTTAAGAATTGAGTCATGAATACAAGACATATTCCACCACTTGGATACTGAAAGTACCATATTCTTGGTTATGGTGATCACTAACCATATTAGGTTTAAAGAGCATGTTACCCTGTGCATAGCCAGATATTGGAAAGAATTGACAGTTGGAACTTGGAAGATGTCATAGCATGGGAACCGGAATGCATAAAGTCAAATAGATCTATATAAGGAGCTTTCAGTGTTTCTCTTGGAAATTATTAGAGTTCCTTAGCCATGCATTTGCTGATTTTGCTGTGCAGGATGGTAAATATGCAATTGTCACTGATAGATGGCAGAAGTTCAGTGATGTATATCTTGACGAGAGGGTACTAGATTTTCTTGCCAGTTATGCTGATGAGTTTCTGGTTCATGGTGTTGATGTTGAAGGGAAAAAGTAAGTCTAATATTTCTTTTTATTTGAATTGTTTCAGTTTTGCGCACACTGATTTAAGATTAATTGGCCTAACAATGGAGAACAATATTTGAGAATTATTTAAGAATTTTTTTTTTTTTTGGAGAATTTTGGAATTACTTGTTTGAATGGGATTTGCTTTTTTTTTTTTTTTTTTTTTTTTGAGGTAGATTTTCTTTTTTCATCCAAGTTAAATTAGGTTTCCTTTTTTCATTTTAGTTGGTTGTCACTTGATGCATTTATTCCATAACAAATTATTGAAAGAATTGAGAGATCAGAAATCTTCATTTTTCCTTTCCTCTCTCTTATGTTCAACCCCGTCGTTTCCTTTCTCTCCCCTTTTTTGTCCCACTTGAACTGGTAGAACTTCATTGTTTTTCATTAATTGGCATTAGAGCTTTCTTGCCCTACATCAGTTAGTATCAAGAGTCCAAAGTGATTCTACAAGCTTCCCAAATGCTAGTAGAAATTGAAACTTGTGATGGTTTTTGTAAGTGGGTGGACTCTGATACCAAATTGATGTAGGATTAGAGATCTTTAATACCAATTACCAATCGATAGGCAAAAAAGATTATGATACCAGTGGAAGCTGCAGAAGGAGGCATAAGGGGAAAAAGAGGAGTGAAACAAAAAGAAGAGAGGAATCAGAAAAGAAAATTAGACTTTGTAAAATCCACAATTCACTATAAGTTGTTGAAAGAAATGCATCAAGGCCTATTATGGTGGACAGATTAAAAAAAAGGAAAAGAAAAATTGCAACTCAAAAAAGAAAACCAAGTCTAAATATCGTTCTCCTTCATCTAAAATCTAATAGTTTAGTACTTGTTATTTTAGTCGGACTTAAAATCTTTCTAACAAAACAATGAATTAGGAGATTCTGTGTTCAACTGTTTGTTTATTGCAGGCTGGGAATTGATGAAGAGCTTGTGACATTGCTTGGCATGCACTCACCGGTGAGTAGTTATAACTTTGCATTTCCGATTATGCTTGTTTTTCTTATTTGCAGTTGCATAATATATTCAGCAATGGTTACCGATGCATTTGTGGTTTTGGGACGGCAGATTCCAGTGACATATGCTGGTGGAGTGACAACAATGGCTGATTTAGAGAAGATAAAAGTTGCAGGGATGGGACGTGTGGATGTTACCGTGGGCAGTGCTTTAGATATTTTTGGCGGCAACTTGCTTTATAAAGATGTTCTTGCTTGGCATCAAACCCATTACGACGAGGCGTTGTCTATTTAGTCCTCCACTTACCTGAGTTCTTTTTTTTTATTGGAAGGAAATATTTCCCCACCACAGTTTTCTACTAAATGGAACAAGCTGGTTGAACTTGTACTGTATGATTAGCTTGCGAATGTAAAATTAATTTAATTATGAGCTTGCATTTAGTTGCTTAATAATTCATTTCAAATTCGCAAACAAGTTGCACTTTTCACTTAGTAATTTTTTTATGATTCAATTTAACTTTAATATATATATATATATATATATATATATATATATAGTCTTTCTATTATCAGTTCGAACTGATAAATATATATAACGAGACCTTTTATATTTTATTTCTTGAATAAGGTCAATAATTTGTTCATGTTTGTACTATTTATTGATATTTATTTTTGAATATTTATGATTTCTTTATTAAAATTTAAATTTATTCCCCATATCAACAATTATTTACTTAAAATATATTTTCTCTCAAAGATTAGGAGGCAAATAAACTATAACGATCTACAAGGGTAAACAACAACAATCCTATTTAACCAGAGGCCCATAACCGATTTCACTTTGATGGAAATTATTTTATGAACTTAGATAATTTGGTATTACCACCACTAAAGTTATATTACCTTTATTGAAAGAAAAGAAATAATGACAATATTCAGCATAAAAAAAAATGATGAAAATATTAACCTACACACGAGATATTTTTAAACTACTAAGGATATAAATGTCATTTTACTGTGCTAATAATTGTAAATAAAATAAAATAAAATAATAAAATACCATATATACCCTCTATAAAATAGATTTTATATAACTATATCAATTATTGAAAATAAGAAATACTGAAAAGAGCAAGGGTATATAAGTCTTTTCACAATTTAAAAAAAATCACAACAAAATACAAAGGTCAAAAATATGGTTGAACTGTCCTTTTTTATTATTATTATTATTTATAAAAATCTTTTATGATGTAAGCCTTTGTCCTTTTATAAAGAAAAATAATACCTTAATGATCTATAAGGGAATCAGTACCAATCCTAACCGTCAAGAACCATTTTCGCTTTGATGGAAATTGTTTTATGAACTTAGTCAATTTGATTTATGTGTTTTTTTTATGGTCAATCCAAACAAAATTTTATTTGAAATTATCAACATTAAAATTATATCATCTTTATTGTTATTATTATTATAAAGAAATATTACATAAATTCGGATTTTTTAAGAGAGGGAGGACTCGAACCCATGACCTCGTGGCGTAGGTGTTAGAGGTTTTACCACTTGACTAACCTCATCTTATCCAACTCTTTTTGGGAGAAGGGATGATTCGAACCTGCAAAAAGATTGATTGATCATATCATCTGTTTAAAGATGTGAAATAATGACGATATTCACTTGCCCACAAGAGAGATTTTTATACTATAACAGATTTAAACATTGAAAAGTGGTAATGTGTCTTTTATAGTATAAAAATCTTCTATGATACTTTTATAAAGAAAATCTTACTATAATCACAATATTAATAGAATCGATTTGTATACTAAAAAAAGATTTTCAAGATTTGTTCGCATGGCTATATAAAGCATGTATTGAGAACACATTTGTCATCAAAATGAAATTAGTTGATATCATCAACTTTTTTAACGTAGAGGTGAAATCAAATCGGTCAACGGCTTATCAAAAAATTATAAAAGAAATAAGTATCCTTTGTTAATTTTTTGGTAAGTTGCTGATTCGATTAGAATTCAATTTTAGATGAACACTGAACAATATACACAAATGACTATTATCATAGATGTGAAATCAAATCGGTCAACAACTTATCAAAAAATTATAAGAGAAATAAGTATTATTTGTTGATTTTCTGGTAAGTTGCTGATCCGATTAGAATTCAATTCTAGATGAACAGTATACACAAATGACTATTAGAATAGAGGTGAAATCAAATTGACCAGCAACTTGTCAAAAGATTATAAGAGAAATAAGTATTTTTTGTTGATTTTCTGGTAAGTTGTTGATCCGATTAGAATTCAATTTTATATAAAACTATACACGAATGTGTTTTACTGAGAATCACGGTAAGATTTTTCTTTTCTTTGAAACATGTTGTAAATTGTATGTTAATGTTTTTATTCTTTTATATCAAATGTTTTTATGAAAAAATCTTCAGTTTTTTCAATTAGTTTTTTTTTTTTCATGCCCAAGTCATTAAAATTGTTACACTTTCGTTTGTGATTATGGAGCATGATTGATATCATTTTAATGGGTATATAAAAGTTATTATTATTAATTTATTCTTTATTATTCTCATTAATTTGTCCAATTGTAGAAAAAATAAATAATGAATATATGTTTGAGTGTTTGACACTAGTATTTTAAATGAGTAGAAGAAATTTTTTGTCTGTTTTTTTTAAATCTTGCTTGTCAGAAACAAAAATTATAATTCGTTTTTAGATTTTACGCAAGTTCCTCTTGAAAATGTTCTGTTTTTCAAATACAATATCCAATGTGTTTTTACATATCCTTTTCGGGTTCAAAAATTTAATAACACTCTTTAAATAGTGAGTTTTAAGACTATATCCAAATTAATAACTTAAGTTTCATAGCACCTAAAAGTGTGGATCTGAAAAAAAAAAAAAAAAAAAATACCATTAAAACACACTCACAAAAATAAGTCTCTTGTTTTTTTTTTTTTTTTCCGAGACTTATTTTTCATACTTTTCAAGACTTATTTTGGTATTTTTGAGATTTATTTTGGTGTTTCCGAGACTTTTCCGAGACTTAGTAGGTATATTTACAATTTCCAAAACTTTCTTGATAAAAAATAAAATTTTCCAAAAATTTTATTTGGTCATCTTCTTCATCGAGACCTCCAATGGTGGTCTTTCATCTCCATTGGTCCTCCATCAATGGAGGTTTTTGAAATGAAAAGAAAAAACCTAAAAATGGCACAAACGTAATAAAAGAAAGGAATGAGGGTATTTTAGTCCATTTGTGTCATTTAAACGTAACTTATTAATTTAAACGTAACAATCCACAAAATTTGTTTCTACACTCCCTTTTATTTTGAGAGCTTCTTTTAACAATCCAATTTTTTCTTTTTACACTTCTTTTCTAAAAACACTCAATTCTCAAAATTTAAAATTTAAAGAATTCTAAAGACACTTCATTTTGTTTTTATCTTTTTTGAATTAAATTATTATAATAAGAAATTATTTCTCCTAAATCATTAGATTAATTATTACATATTAAATACTTTCTCCTAAATTTTTAATTACCATATTAAACTCTCTCTCCTCCAATATATATCTCTAATTTTCTATCTCGATTCTTTCTTAAGCAAGACTAACAGTTAAGAGAAAAAAAAAAAAAAAAAACTTATTAATAAGCTTGATTTTTAGGAACCATTTGTAAAATAAAAAAGTACCTTTTTAAAAAAAAAAAATCGAAATATAAAAATACTTTTTGTTACTCTTGTAGGTATGTAATTGCCTAGAGAACTTTAATTTTTTTTCATTAGTCTTAGAAATTCTGAGTTTAATCGAATATAGTTGAAACAATTCAAGCTTTCATATATCTTTTTTAAAACATAAAAATAAAATTGACTTTTTAATATATATATATATATATATATATATATATATATATATTACTGTTAGTAAAAAACGAAAATATTCATAAGTTTTTTTTTTCTTTAACTATTAATCAGAGATTGATCGAGAAAGTATGAAAATATGATTATTTTTTTTTTTTGAAAAATAGAGAGAGATTAATTAGGAGAGGGTGTTTAATATGATAATAACTTATTTAGGAGAGATTTTATTCCTCCTTCTCGCTCTGTCCTTGTTTGGCGCTTGTTTCATGGTAAGATTCCTACGGATATTGCGTTGCGTGCCAGAGGTTATATTTTTCCATCTCGTTGTCGTTTTTACTGTGCTGAAAAGGAAGACTTAAGGCATCTGTTTCTTAGCTGTCCTTTTGTTCATGGGTTGTGGGATGTTGTATCCTCTACTTTTGGTCATAAGCTTAAGTTGGATGGTACTTGTTTGGACCTTTGGCAGGAGGCGATGAGGGTTGTCTTTAGCACTCAACTGAAAGCTTTCTGGCGGGTTATCATCACGGTTTTCTGGGTGGTGTGGTTTCTCCGAAACCAAGCTACCTTTGAGGGTGGCAAGCCTATTTTTGCCAATGCTCTTTCCTTGATTTGGCGTTCTGTTCGCGAGGCAGTCTCCCTTCAGTTTGGCATTATGAAGAATTCATTAGATGAGCTTCAAACTCTTTAACGGCTTCATGTCTTTGGTCGTCCTTCAAAGGCTCCTCGCATTTTAGAGGTTAATTGGCGTCCTCCCCCGCCGGACTGTCTTAAGGTTAACACGGATGGGGCAGCTTTTGGTAGTCCTGGTCTTGCTGGTTGTGCAGGGGTTTTTCGCACATGCAGGGGATTTGTTAAAGGTTGTTTTGTTATTCCTCTTGGTGTCTGCTTTGCTTTTGAGGCAGAATTGGCCGCTGCTATGCAAGCTATTGATTATGCTTGGACTTTTGGCTGGCGTCGGTTATGGTTGGAAAGCGATTCGACTTTTGTAGTGGATATCCTTCGTTCTAGGTCTCGTAAGGTTCCTTAGCGTTGGCGCCCCGCTTGGGATAGGTGTTTGAGCTTAATCTCTCAAATGGACTTTGCTGTCACTCATATTTATCGGGAAGGTAACCAAGTTGCAGATAGTTTAGCATCCAGGAGCCCTAGTATCGTCTCTCCTACATGGTAGTGGTCCACTCCGAATTTTTGCAACCCTTTTATTTTCAATGATTTTTGTAGCAGACCTTTCTTTAGGTTCTGTTGATCTGTTTTCGTTTTTTGTTTTCTGTTCTTTTTTGTTTTCTGTTCTCTTTTGTTCTCTTTCTTTTTTCTTTAATAAATTGTTGGGATGGGGTTGATTCCGATCCCCAACAACCTTATCAAAAAAAAAAAAAAAAAAAAAAAACTTATTTGGGAGAGAGAGTTTAATACCTAATATTTAATCTAATGATTTAGGAGAGAGAATTTTTTTTTTTAATGGGTACGGATATTGACACCCATAAAAATGATAAGCGCACCCATATTTATAACTACACTCATGTCTAAAATTTAAAATTAAAACATTACTATAAACACTCATCTTATTGCAACAGTACCCTTATTTAAATGAATGTTTTCATTTTAATACAATTTATTTATAAACCATCATAAGTTATTAATACACCCAATTTTACAAATGTTAAATTTTTAAGTTCTCCAGACTTGAAAACCCTCATAAGTTATAACAAGCTTTTGTCCAGATTTACTGATCATTAGGTAAGAATTGACGATGAGGAAGTGAATTTTTGTTGAGTTCGATACTTAAATACTTCTCAAGTCCACATTTTAGCTACCACATGCACATATTTGGAGTACTTAACCTATCAGGGGTTCCTTATACACAGTTGCAAGTGTATCACTAAGATGTAGTTTGAAACTACATGCTATCCGACTTGCTGGAGAACCATTAGCTGGATCAGTTACTATTGATGTTTGAAGCTATTTTGAAGAAACGTGAACGGGGAATCATTAATAAATAAAAATAGTAAATATTCAAAAAAAAATTATTAAGAATATTCAAACTATTAACATAACCCATGTTTAATTTCACTTAACATGGTTTTCACCTTTTTTATTTTTTTATTTTTTAACTATTGGCTATTTCTTCTTTTGAGCTTTAATCCTGGAAAAAGCAAATCATACACAACTAATCCCCAAACCCACGCCCTTAGATCTTTACTTAGGTTTAAAGTTTGATACTTTAGCTAAATGCACACATCTTTTCCCATCAAATTTTTATTTTGCATCTTTTTTTTTTTTTTTTAATTTTGTTTTTGTTTTTGTTTTTTTTTTAAATAAAGTGATATAGTTGAAAATATGGGTGTAATTAATGGGTGTAAATAATATTTTGTTTATTTTTAATTAAACTAATTTGTCATTATTGGTAAATTCTTATTGAGATATTTTTGTAATTAAAATTTTTATTAAAATATGGGTGTGCTTATCATATTTATGGGTGTCAATATCGGCTCCCTAATTTAATTAGTTTAGAGTGTCTTTAATTTTTTTTTTTTTATCTTGTTTAGTAATTTTAATTTAGGTTAAAATTGTCATTAATAAAAAAAATTAAATTGGAGTGTAAATAGATAATTTGTGAATTGTAAGGGGAAGCTCTATTTTATTTTAGTCCATTTGTGTCATTTAAACGTAACTTATTAATTTAAACGTAACAATCCACAAAATTTATTTCTACACTCCATTTTATTTTTATTTTTATTAGATGACAATTTTATCCCAATTAAAATTACTAAAAAAGACAATGTAATTATAAATAAACTATAAAACAATTTTGACTCCAACATTACTTCTTCTTCTTTTTTTTACTTTTTTTTAAATATCTTTTTGTGTTTTACAAACCCTAAAACACTTTTTTCAACATCATTAAAGTTTTATTTGATTCCAAAGTAATGAGAATAATTTACAACAAAAAATAAACAATCTTTTTTATAAATGTTGATTTTTTTTTTTTTTTTTTTTTTGGGATATGTATGACAATGTTGTGAAGGAATTGCCAACACTTCTGAGTGAATATTTTCCACGGCCAATCCATATTTGGTCATTCTATGGGTGGGCATGGTGTCCTCACAATATACTTGAAGAACCGATTTTGCCAATCCTGTTAACTGTCCTTGGGACGCTAGGCCTTCTCAAATTATCTAGGTAGCAACCAAGCTTGAGAGGAGTACAATGCCACTTCCCTTATTTTTAAGTGCAACAATGTGTCTCCTACCATTTTTATTTTTACGGTTTTTTTACATGAACAAACAATAAGAATTTCTTTAGTGTCAAATGAAGCAAAAAAAATAATAATTAAAAAACTTGTTAAATTCAGTGTTCAAACAAAATGATTTTTTTTTTTTTTTAATTAAGGTTTTTATGATGGAGCATAAAAGATAAAAAATATAATTTTAGAATAAGATAGAGTGTCTTTAGAACTTTTTAAAATTGAAGTATTTATAATAAAGTGTATTTAAAAAAGGAGTACGAAAAGATGAAACTAGATTGTAAGGAGAAAATCTTCAACATAAAATTGTGACATTTCCCACCATTTCCATATTTCTTGCATACAAGATAATTAGTGACAAGATGAGGTTGGACTGACAAAATGAAGTTGGTTTGGTAATAAACCCCTTACACCTACGCCATGAGGTCGTGGATTCGAGTAATTATGGACATGATAAATAGTAATTATCATATATGTTCGGTACTACTTCAAAAATAAATATATACCATCGCATTTTAGAAAATATGGACATGATGTTTGTTTTGCATAGAACATACAAAGGACAAAATACTCTCAACGTTGGGATGCATCTAACTACTAACATCTAATAGTCTACATTTCATTAAATTCTAATGCTACTTACTAGATAAGAAATAGTAAGATCGATTTTATATCGTTACATAACTAGTTGATGTAATTTCAGATTCATTATTTCAAAATCAATGTTTCAATTCGTAACATCGATCTGCAGTTCGACCATTCGGGTAGGAATCGAGAAACGAACAACAGGAAAACTAATTTATGTAGAGACAAGGAAACAAGTTTTGAGGGATCTATCAGACTATATATCTCATTCAATCTCTGTAATGTCAGCTTGTTCATAGATAGATGAACCTCAGTCATCACCTGCCAAACGAAATAGTGTTAGAGTTCGGCAAAAATGTATGAATCTGAAATAATCACACGAAAAATCGCAATCAAACAAGATAACAACAATTGGGGACCCAAAACAATTCCAATAATGATCAATTAGCAACCAAATTAAGCAGAGATGAACAACAAGGTGTATATGTGTACCTGTTCATGTCAATTACCAGACGAGGCTGCTGTAAAGGTATTAGTATTCAATGGATCGACAATAGTGGAAGACGAGTCCCTATTCCTCCTGCCGCGACCACTAGTACTGGTTTCCTTATGCAGTTTGGTAACACATGGAAACACATTGTTGTTGTTGTTGTTGTTGTTGTTATGATCACGATGAGTTCCAGTTCCATGATCATAGAGCAGGCCTCTGAATACATGCCCACTAATGTTGACTGTAGCCACATATGCATTCTCAGCTTCACCATCACTCACATCTGTCACTCTAATGTTCCTGAATACCGCCCTCGCTTCGATTCTTCGCGGTAAACGCTTCTTAAACCTTGAATCTGTACCACCGTCAATATAAAAACAGACCCCAGATCAGATAAATTCTGTGAAGATGCAAGCACTGAAGAGATTGCAAGGTGTTTGATAGAAAAACACTTGTGTTTGATGAAAGTACTAAGAGAAAAACAGAGAGTAAGCTAAGAAGTTGAGAATCCAATTAATGGCTTCAAAGTCATGATTTTGATCTATAATTCCAAAATGATAACAACACGTACCCTGAGTATAAGAGGAGAGACCAAGACTGAAATCGTTGGCAGAGGATGAGGAGTTGGTGACATTAATGTGTGAAGATGGTGATGGTACAAAAGTTCTTGGTCTCTTGACACCACCATAAGAGGAACAACAGCCAGAGCCAGAGCCAGAACCAATCCTCTTGTCCCGGCGTTTAGAAGCAGGAATCCACGTGCTCCTCTCGTGGGTGGCACAGTCAAATCCACGAGTCTTGCAACAAGTCCTGCATCTCCTGAAACTGCACTCTTTCTTGGCTCTGTTACCACAGTCTTTGCACACTTTCAATGAACCATCACCATCACTACCATCATCATCGCCATCATCACCACCATCATCATTTCTGTTGTGGTGGTGGGTGATGGAGGGTGGTGGTGGTGGGTGGTTGTGTTGGGAAGAATTTGGTTGAGATATGAGGAGGCCTAACATGGATGAGCTGAGTAGTGGAGGGTGGTGGTGGTGGTGGTGGTGGTCAGGTGGGTGTGTGGTGTAACTGCTCAGGTGGTGAACTGGTGGTGGTGGCCATCGTCTGGTTGATGGTTGGAGGAGAGTATTTGTAGTGGTGGGCACACTTGTTGAATTTGTATTTGATTGACAAATTATAAGATTATATTTTGGTGTAATAAATAAACTTTTGTTTTTTTTTGTTTTTTTTTACAATATCTAATAATTTGGGACCAGTTATTTTTTAAAAGTTTTCGCCATCGATAGGATTCGAACCGTTAACCTAGAAGGCTGGGAGTCATTTGCTCAGACCTCAAGCTCGTCTTATCATTTATGTACTCAATGAACTCAAAAGCTAATCTCATATGTCTATAAAATGGAAGGCCATTAAAGCTGCTCTTCATTTTTAATTTTTAATTTTGTAAAATTAATCAACATCAAGTAATAAATTCTTAGTAGTCCCCTTATCCAACTGATCTCATATTGGAATCATGCATAAATTAATGGATGGTCCCATATGCTAATTTTTTTTTTTTCCTTTGACATGATATTTGATCATTTCTAAAAATTTGATTATGTAATTAGTTTTAAATTAATTTGATCAAATTCTTACTCCAATGACATTGTAAAGATTATTGTTTTTTTTTTCCTTCATTATCTTCTTTTTTTTTTTTTTGGATTGACATGAAAGAGACTAATCAATCTCTTTCTCCTTTTCTCCCTATAAAGAGGATCAGTATCAAAATAATTTATCTTTTGAAAATTGTTAGAAAAATTAAATAATTTAATGAATATTTTTTCTATTGGTGAGGGGTGATCATTTTTATTTTATTGTTTGAAAAATATAAGGATATAATTGTTCTTTAGAGTTAAAAATATTTATTTTATATTATTTATTTATTTTCATCAAGAATCTCATCTAAAATTTATAATAAATATGGTAATAATGTTTGTTTTAAAAGGATTGTAAAGAAATTTGAAAATAATAAAAATATTTGAATTTCAAATATTCTAGACCAATTAAAAAGAAAGAGAGTGCAGTTTGGCAAAGGGTAATGATGAAGAAGATGATATGATTTGAGGCAACTTCCTTCCATATATTCCAACTTGGTGTAAACAAGTGGCAAACGGCATGCCTTTCTATATATCAATTTTCATGATAGTGAAGGAATGTTTAAGGCTCTACATGAAATTATATATATACTCACGATGGTTCTCTAGTCAGGACGTTCAACTTTATAATTTCAGTACGTCCAATCATTATCACACATTTATATTGGGCCTACAACCACACATTAACAAATACTCATACCCAATGTAAATGTATGGATACGGGTAATTGTCCTTACTTTATAATTTCAAGATATCCTTACTAGAGAACCACCCTATAATCTTATATAATATATATATATAGTCTTTTTATTATTAATTCGAACTGATATAAGATATATCAATTCCTTACATGTGGATCATTGGATTTAAAAGATACTTTGATAAGTGCATACAGCCAAGTTAAAGTATTTAAATCTAATGATTACAGGTAAGAAACTGATATATCTTTTATCGGTTCGAACTGACAATAGAAAAATTATATATATATAAATAAAGAAACCCCACCACTCCTTCATCTTCATCTATAGATAGAGCATTTTCTTGTTTGTAGGTCTATCAGAGACCCCCTTTGCATTTACGCATCATATCCTACCTGCTAGTCTGTTACCTCTAATAGGTTAGGTCAAGGACAGGTCGTTGTCTACCCTACCCTCTACTCTAGTCTATGCCTAGCTATTGGCTAGTCTCTAATCTGTGGACCTCAGTGAGGTAGCCTACACTAGGTTGTGTAGGTTAGGTATGTCCAATGTCCATGGATAAAAAGGACACTTATTCTCAATCTGACATACATATCATATGGATCTGTCTATTCATTTTTTTTTATTATAATTATTAACACGTGACAAATAAAAACAAAAATCAACTGAATAATTTAAATGGACAAGTTCGGGGTTTGGACAAATAGTTCCCAAGTCAGTGATTCGAACTCTACCAATGATAAAAAGTTTAATAATAAAAAAACTCAAAATTTAAATAAATAATATATTTTTTTTAAAGAATTACACTATTATTTATTATTTAAATAAAATTGATATTTATTATTTCAATTATTTTATAAAAAAATATTATACTTTGTTTTTTAAGGTAACAATAAGGATCCAAGGGGACAAGAGTTGGGCATGTTAACATATCACATCTTTATTATATGGGGGAATTGCACAAACATCCCTCGAGATTTGATGAAATTGCACAAATATGGCAGTTTTGGTTATATACACACAAACTTCCCTTAACATTTGAAAATTGTTGCACAAACATCCCTTGCCGTTAAATAAATCTGTTAGTCAATGGTCAACAGTGTAAAAAGTCTAAAATACCATTTATTTTTATTTTAAATAAACTAAAAAAATTAAAAAATAAGATAAAAAATATTATAAAAAAAAATCGATAACATAAATGTATCTTAAATCTGAAACCTGAAAAAAATAAATCATCTTTACAAATAAAAAAATAGTTTTTAAAACAATTTAATAATAAATAATTTTTAAATTTTAAATTTATTTAAAATCAAGGGGGAATTGCACAAACAATTTTTTTTTTTTGAAGATGAATTTTTTTTCCAACTTTCTGATTTAAGATACATTCATATTTTCTAAAAGATTTTTTAATATTTTTTTATCTTATTTTTGAATTTTTAATAATGTTTAAAATAAAAATATAGGGTATTTTGGACTTTTTACACATTTGACCATTGACTAACGGATCCATCTAACGGTAGGGGATGTTTGTGCAACAATTTTCAAATGTTAAGGGAAGTTTGTGCGTATATGGTCAAAACTGCCATATTCGTGCAATTTTATCAAACCTCAGGAGATGTTTGTGCAATTCCCCCTTATTATATTAATATGGCGACGTGTAGACTTTTAACAACAACAAAAAAAAATCATTCTTATCTTATGTATCAAGATGGATTTTAAGGTTGAGTTGCCCAAAATACCCTCAGACCCCATTTGGGGTAAAATGGCATCATAAAATAGGGATGAGGATGAGGATAAGGATGGGAACATCTGGATTTCACTCCAAAGGATAATGACGGGGATTAGTACCCTAAATCCCTATTTCCTTAAGAATATATATATATATATTATTAAAATTATCTAGCTTTGATTAGATTAGTATATATACTTACTTTTATTTACATGGGAGAAAAAAAAAACATAGAAAACGAGAGAAGTGGATGAAACGAGGGACACGGGGAGAGCGGGGGAAAATAGGGTCAAACGGGGGATTGAAAAAGGGAAAATGGGTTTGAATAACTTTGCTTCACACACCAGAATTTCAATTGATATTGTAATATTATCTGATTTTCTATATATATTATTTCAGTCCTGATCTGGTCAGTGCATCCTAATATAACTTTATCAAAGTATTGAATGTGAGCCACTAGTTTTGACAAATCCATACACACTTGAATCAAAGTATGTAAAACGAGTGGCTCATATTCAATATCCTTGTGAAGTTATATCATAAATACAATGACTTGAAAATTGCTATATATTATTTAATGACTAAAATGATAAAAGTTTTGTTAAACTCTTCGGTTTTTAACGTGTACCTACGCTAAAGCAATTTTTTTATTTATTTAAGTAGGTAATCATTGTAAATTTCCAAAATCAGATTTTTTTTTTAGTATTTACTAGGTGTGACTTGTGAGACAAGGCAAAACCTGTGCCTTGAACTAGCAGTCTTCGTTTTTTTTTTTTTCTTGGTGTAAAAGTCACTGCACTGCACTCTACACTGGTTCTCTGACTTTTCTTTTTTTATGTGAACTGCATTTACTTCTTTTTAACTTTGACTGGGACATTTGAGGGATCCTCCCTCCATAAATTTAAAAATATTTTAGAGAATATCATAACCATTTTATTTAATTATGAAATCTTCATACATGCTTGTAATTTCATTAATTTTACTTTATAACTTACTACATTGTATTTTTAATCAAGTAATTCATCAAATCTTGTGATTATCAGCTATATATATATATATGCACAGTGGATCCAACAAAGTTCAATATTGCAAATGGTCATTCAAGCTATAACCAAATTATAGAATACATTAATTAACAGTTAGGGAACAGTTCAAATTTTGACTGATATATTCTACCAATCAAATACCAAAAACAACAAACTGTTCTTCACAAACAAAAAGTAAACTTGAATTTACAATAGCTCTCTCTCATCTAAAATCTATAAACAAAAATTCCATATCAAAGCACAGGAGAGGCTATTCGGTCCATGACACGGGAAAATTCACGGGAAAATTCCTACAGTAATTTCGTACATTTCGATAACATCATTTGGTTTGATAACCAGCCTAAAGGGTTTTATATAGAATCAAGTAACCTTATTTGGTTCTGTCATGCTAAAAGTTGAACCTTACTATATTACAAAATGACATCCATTATTTACCGGTACATGTTAGATACAAGCAGTATAATTAAACACATGACATAATTTACAAAGATAGATTCGTGTTGGTAGTATGACATTCAATACTTTCTGGACCTTAGGAAGATAATAAAACAGACCCTTCTAAGGACATCATGCCGATGGATGCAGAAATATGGAATCATATTCGATGAAGTATTGAATGCAAACTAGATTCATTACTGCTTTCCCAGTGTAGTGAGAAATTGGTATGTAAGGCACTACCATGGTTCAGAGTTATTACCAAGATAATTCCTAACATATGCGGGCCTACTCCAACCTTCCTCCGTCAATATGAGATTGAGGCGTACCATCAATTTCTCCACTGCTTCATCCTCTAAGCTGCTAACTGAATTGGATGATTGCTCCTGTTTGGATGATGCTTGCTCCTGTAATGGAGAACTCTGTAACATATGACGAGAACTGTTTAGTCATTTCATTAGAAGATACAATTCTTATGAAGTCATATTTCATGTCACAATAAATTGTACCTTTGATTCTTGATACAGCTTGAGATATTGCAGCGATTGCTCATAAAATCCGCAATGATAGAGAAGAATGCTGTAATCTCTTAATTCCTTGGCATCAGTTTCCAAGAGAATAAGACGTTCACATGCTGCCACGAATTCCAGATGGAAATAGGTATTTAAGAAATCCACAAGATATTTTCCACTATGTTTAACAATGGTTTACGGAGAATACAATAATTTTCAGGGCAGCACAAATCACAATGATTGTGGTAGAAAAGTATATTTGAATTAAATTTTGTTTAATTATCTCAATTTATCTTCACCTGCTTGTCAATTCTATACCGAATAGCCCTACTCTTTAAATCCTGAAAATAAATTCAAACATTCTATGGTTTGTAACATTAAATATCAACCATTCTTTACAATACAAGATATGTCAAATCATCATGGCTCCTATTAAATCAAGTGCATAGCAGAAGCAAAGAAATCCTTCAAAGTCTATGATCTTTCAGGAAACATCCCATAATCGCATGCCTAATGCATTGCACTCTTCCATCTCACATTCTTGTGAAATCTACAGAAAGTGAAAAGAGAATCAGCTAAATACATATTATCTTACAAATACATACCAGCTAATGCACGCCTCATATCCCCAAATTTTACACTGGTCCAAACACCACGATCTAACCTATGTTGAGCAGCCTTTGCTGATGCAAGCTGCATGGCACTGCAGTAGAAGAAAAAATTATCTCACAAAATGTAGAGAATCCTTGATCAATTAATCAAGAGAGTTACATTAACTTTTTATATATGTACAGATTACTTTGCAATATAGTTAGATACCTGTCTCCAAAACTGTTCAATTTATCAACGCAGTTAGCAGCATGTGCTGCCCGTAAAAATAAACTCTTGAAGTTGTCATGTTGAAATGGCCAGAAAGTATTCTTCAAAGTTCTCAATATCTGCACAACATTTTATGTCATTATAAGTAAAAAACATTTTTTACATCTACAAAGAGGCCATTACTTGACCCCGTGATGATAAATTAAAAGTACTAAAGATCGTAAGCCAGTAGCTGCGCTAAAGTTCTAATGTAGAAACAAATAAGAGACAAAACCATCTCGCATTAAATCAAGAATTAAGAGAGAGAATAGATAAGACAATAGACTTCTACTTGATCCTAAAATACTAGTGTTATCAAATGTTTCTTTAGATCTATGAAAAATTATCAGAGCACATAAATTAGAGACAACACATATGTTAGTCTACAAGTAAATCAAACTAAACATTGCAGGTAAACTGTGCAAGTTGTTCAAGACATACATATTTAGGAAGAAGCCTTCACCCTTTATGGACTAAAGCAAGAAACCAAAATGTGTAGTTAATACCAAAATTATGATAGGAACCGATAAATATAAGTGTTCGTAACAGGAAGAAACATGTGATGTAGGGATGGCTAACAAGAAAACTTAGTATCTAGTAACTCAATTTCATCAACTTAGGATGTACCAAACAGGACAAGATAAATGTGAGAAAGAGTATTACAGTTACCTCCTCCAACAGGGTTTGAACTGTCATTATGTGTGGCTGATCAGATTCCTTGCTTTTCTGTTTCTGATAAGCTTTGGGAAGACTATGAAAATCAAGAGGGAATGATATCTCTACATCAAAATCCACAAGGCTCCATAAGCGGAGCATTTTCAAAATTTCTGAGTATATAAGTGACAGCATAACAGCAGAGCCTGAGCGATGTGTCAAAACCTGTTCATGATGTCAAGATAATACCTGAAACATCCCCTTTATGATACCATTTTCTCTCAACAAGCAATATAGAATTATGAGATAGAACTATAGAAGGCTATCATACCGAGTGAAGATACAGTGCTTGTGGTTCCAAGTGATCCCTCACACTGGTTCTCCGAAAACCCTGACAAGAAGAAATTAGATCATGCGTAAGAAAGCTATACCATCAAGAAACAAACTAAAGTTATGAGATATACTTGAAGAAATAAACATAGATCTAGATTATAGAGGAGATTATCTCAGGCAACTTGTACAGAGCAGCTGAGGAAAATTCTAGTACTATATATTCTGCATCTATAATTTTAATCAAAGTTATTAATACCAAAAAAAAAAATATTACAGTTATGGGTGCTAGCTAGTTCAGTTGGCAAGATCTCTTACAATTGTGTAAAAGGTTTGAATTCAAATCCTGCTCATATTAAGTTTGGGTTGTTTAGATGGGGTGCAATGCAAAAGCATATTGAAGTATATATTACAGTTATGTTGATCACATTTGCAAACTTAAATGTTTCGTAATCTTTTAACATAATTAATGAAACAGGTTGCAATAACATTAGTAGAAATAAGAAATCAAATACATTACAAATCTTGCACACAAACACACAGTAAAGTTAACCTATAATCCACAAACATTTGATGCACTTTAAAATATCACAAACACATAAACATGTACCCTCTCATAATCATTTACATTACTAAAACTATTAAATAACTTAGAAACAGAGAAACGATAATTATATGCACACCTTTTTGGCAAACAAATATCTCTCTATACTCTCTAAGAAACTTTCTGGCGATGACCTGAAAGATGATCTATAGTTTGGGCAGTATCCCATGGAAAGATCATCCAATCGGTCAATGAAAGCATCAACAGGAAGAGGAACCGATGAATGTGATATGAGGGAGTCATCTTCTGCTGCAATATGAAGAGCCGTTTTTCCCAAATCAACACATCTGTTGATACAAATACTTGTTTCCCTTTCAATATTAGATAATTTTTTAATCTGTAAGCAGAAACCCTCTCTAGCTGCCTGTCCAATCATCAAAGAAGAGTAAAAATGAAAGAATCTTAAAATCCATATCCAAATATAGGGAGAAGAAAAGTAGCTAAAAAAAATGTATTAATTCACCGATCAAACTAACATAATTAAAGAGAATCAATCTTTGTTACTAATGAGGACACTGAAAAAGCATATATTCTGCCTCTTTGCAGGCCTCAGTTACCGTGGTCAAGTGAAGAAGAGGCTAGGTTTTCTTAAGCTATATTTTCAATTTTGCTGGGAGGTTGAGGGATTGTGTATATAGAGGAATTTAAATCTGTATCTTCTTTTTTTGTCTCTCCTTTGTAGGAGACTGGTATTTCAAAGTACTTTTGGTTGGCAGAAGTATCATATATTTTTTGTAGATTACTTGTTCACTCTCTTTGTAGACAGTTTCTTCTCTTTGCACTCTTTCTTCCACTACAAGTCTTACCTTTTCTCATAAAATATTAAAAAGCATAAATTCACAATGCACAAAATTTGCTCTGTCATAGTGGCTGATATGATGCAGCAACGTGAGGAAATGCTTATATTTCTCTTCTCAACACATTAAAAAAAAGTATTTGAACATCCATTACCTTCACAGTGGTCAAATAAACAAATACCTTCACAGAGGTTCTCCCTAATTATTCAAAATGTCTCAACTACTTTTAGTGGTCCAGAGCAATTCTTTTACGTCTTAAACACACATGGACTCAGTTGTTAGGGCAAGCAAACATGCATGGGTTCATCTACAACTCATTTGGTGAAAATCCATTAAAATTTTGGAACTGAAATAAAAGGGAAAGGAAGAGTAGGGTAGTTTAGAGTGCACATCATATAGTGGTGCATTTCATTGAAGCAGAATAATTGAAATTTTAGGGAGCATCTGTCCTTAGCTTAGAATTGTTACAACACTTTTCATAGAAAAAAAAAAAAAAAAAGAAAGAAAAGAACGAATTGTTACAACTTACAATAGCCTGCATATCTCACTTATGTTTTTCTCCAAAGATTTCGATTTTCTTAGCCTTCTCCAAACATTTACTTCCTAAATACCAATGGCTGCATCCCATTATCCTTTAGTGTTTTTACTACGATCGTATTTCTCAAGCACTCTCAAAAAGAAAACAAGATCCTGTACCCATTTCAAGTTCATGTGGGTTTTAGAGATTACAGGAGAAAAAATCGAAAAAAAAGATCCAATGGAAACATGGGGAGTAAACGTCTTTGATACTGGAACAGGATTCATAAACGAAAAAGCACTTGCCTCTAATTATACATATCGTGGGACAAACAAAAACAAATGAAAAATTACAAATTATATAATGGAATGGGAAAAAAAAAAAGTAATATAATGTAAATAAGATGTAATCTCTTCATTGAAATTCCGCAAAATATCCCATTCAACAAATACAAATGCCCGAAACAAATTCAGATACAAGTACATGATAAGGGGAATTATACTACAAAAATATGAAATATGAACATAATAAACAAACCCAAAACTAAAAAATTAAAACTAACAAAAATAAATTCACATAAACACATAATCACAATTCAATATTCTACAAAAAACAACAAATTGAATTCTATTGAAAGTATATCAATTAATATCAAGTTATCAACCCAATTCGATAATAGTCTCAAAGTTCATGAAAAACACATAATGACAAACGAATCAAAACAAAAACACAAAAGAATTGAAATTTAAGATAACAAAGAAGAGATAAATACTATTAAAAAAAAAAAGAGATAAAAATATATATACTCTAGCGTGGGTGGTGTCGATTCCAGAAGAGTCCAAAGCGTCGTGCAACACCAAATTCAGCTCGCTGGCCGTGTACTGGAGGTGGGATCCGGCTCGGCAGACGACACGTTGGTGGCACGGCGGTGACGGCGATCGGTGGTTTGAGAATTTGGGAGGAGAAGAGAGAAACGCAGCGTATAATGAAGAAGAACAAGTCATCTGTGTGTGTGAAGAATTATAAATTTATCACAAAGAAGAGAGATATTTTTGTTAACAACAATTAATGATTTTAAGGCATATATCAATGTCAAATCATTTTTGATCTGATAATATGAGATTTTTTTTCTATTTTTGTTATCGAAGTTTGAAAGACAGTTAAAATAGTTTGTGCACGTGTCCAAACTAAATGATTTTTATAAGAGCAAATTGCAGCCAAACCCCCTCAGATTTGCTCTTAGACAACCAGAAACAACTTTTATATTTATTGACAATCGTCTCCCATCCAGTTAGTCAACATCCGTTAACTCCAAGTATTGACTGTTAATTTAAGGGTATTTTGATACTTTCAAAAATAAGTATGATTAGTGGACTGTACACATCACATCAATAGTGTATATTTAATACATGACATAATTATATATAATAAAATAATAATTTTTGAAATTAAAAAAAAAAAGTATTTCTTGGCCATTGATTTGGCAAATGCAATTTTATAGGCAATCCAAACGGTTAATTGGAATTTTTAATTAATTTTCTTTATTTGGAATTTATCAAAACTTTAAGGATATTTTTATCCATAAAAAATATATATATATATATATATATCATTCAATCATCCACATGCAGGAGAAAATCTTGCATGGGTCCGTCTCACCAACGTTAGTTGTGGGACGGACCAATAAAATTGTGCCACATGGTATAAAACTTAGTTTACAATTTTTTTTGTTCAATTATATTATGACACATGGAAAAGCTTTTAAAATTTAAAGCCAAATAAAAACCCTAAATCAATAACTTCTTTTCTCTTTCTCACGCCACTTGGTCCGTCACCAATTTCGCACTTCATTTTGTTTTCATTTCGACTTTTCTTCCATTCTTGACATTTAGGGCCCATTCAGTAATGTTTTTGTTTTTGTTTTTGATTTATATATTTTCATTTGAAAAACGAGAAATTGATTTTAATGTTTTTAGAGGTTAAAAATATTGAAAATGCGTCTAGTAAAAATAATTGAAAACGGTTTCTGAAAATGAAAAATACTGAAAATGCGTCTGGTAGAAATAATTGAAAATAGAAAAACATATAATATCTATTTAGTGAAAAAAATTAAAACATATTTTTGATATATTGTAAGAGTAAAAATAATATTGTATTTAGTTAATTATATATATATATATATATATATATATATATATATATATATATATATATATATATATATATATATTATAAACAAAATCATTTTTTTTTTTGAAATATTACAATAATTTGAGATTTTGGGGAGGACATACTACTGTGCCAACCTCATCAAATATGAGTAATGCAATGCTCCCCAAATTCATTCCCAAATGATGTGTCATTTGAGTTGTTAATATCGCATCCCTCGTCCCTAGGGGCGTAGCTCAGCTAATAGATGGACGAGCTTGGGGTTTGGGCAAATGACTCTCAAGTCAGCAGCTCGAATTCTACCAATGACAAAAGCTTCAAAAAAATACCTGGTCTAGATAAGTGGATAAATTGATAAATAATTAACTATTATATATGATGTATAATTCTTTTCTATTTTTTATTTTTTATTTTTATTATGCTATGTAATTCAACGTGAGTGAATAAATAAAGTATTTCTTAATAGATAAAATATAAATTGTGATTTTATATAATAGATAAACAAAATAATTAATTAATATCTAATTCTACCGTAAATTAAGAAAAAAAAACTAACTGTGCTTCTTTTTTTATTTGAGAAAAAACTGTGCCTTCCATAAAGAATTGCTAACAAGAAGAAGTCGTGGTCCGCAAAAAACAAAAACGAAAAAAGAAAACATGTTGTTTTCGATCGATTCTTTTTTCCACGCTTTACGAGACAAAAATCAATTTGATTGATTTCATTTTTGTTTTTTTTTTTAAACACAACATGTTTTTTCTATTTTTTGGTTCAAAAAACGAGAAAACTCTTTTCGAGAACAGCACCGAACGGGGCCTTAATTTCTCCTCAATTTCATGTCTAAATTCTTCTATTCTCAAGTTTTGTTTTAATTTTTTTCCCTTTTTTTTTTGTCTGATGCTCCTAAATCTACATCTAATATCATATATATATTTATATAAAAAAAACTTCATCTAAACTTGGAGAAAGAAAGTTTTTTTTTTTTTTCAAAATAAAATATTAAATGAGTTTGAGTTAGTTGATAATAGATTGAGAATGGATGATTTGTGTTGTAAATTGCAGATTGATGTTTGGTAGTCTCTGTGACCAAATTTAGTAACTTTCAGATGTATAATAACAAAAAAAAAAAAAAAAAATCAAAATTTACTCTTAAAATCTTTTAAATCACAAAAGAATGAAAAGGGAGAGATGTATAAAATGAAAATAGGTAAGGAAGAAGAACACACATATCCACATCCGAAAAGAAAGAGAAAATTAGAAAGATCCATTGAAAGATTTTGACAAGAAAGAGATTTATAAAATGAAAATCTGATAAAGAAGAGGACCAGAGTCCAAACAAAGAAAGAAATCGAAAAATCTGGTAAATTGTTGCATGAATTGAGCCTAAAGTTGATATCTACTAAAATTCATTTCAAATTCTCAAACGAGCTGCACTTTTCACTTAGTAATTATTTAATGACTCAATTTGACCTTAATATATATATATATATATATATATATATATATATATATATTTATATAATGAGTCTCTCATGAGAGATTTCTTATTTTGAACATTCAAGAAACATAGCTATAATGCTTGAAAAATTCTTAAATTTTATTCATAGGTAAAATTCATTGAACTTATCATCCATAAAAAAATTTAGATCAAAATCCATAAAAATCAATATGATTTCATCAAGGTCCTTACCGAAATTAAAATAAAAGATCTCTTATGAGAGAGAATCTCTCTCTATATATATATATATGTATGTATGTATGTATCGCGACCTTTTATATTTTATTTCTTGAATACGGCTCAATAATTTGTTCATGTTTGTACTATTTACTGATATTTATTTTTGAATATTTATGATTTTTTATTAAAATTTAAATTTATTCCACATATCAACAATTATTTACTTAAAATATATTTCCTCTCAAAGATTAGGAGGAAAATAATCTATAACGATCTACAAGGGTAAACAACAACAATCCTATTTAGCCAGAGGCCCATAACCAATTTCACTTTAATGGAAAATATTTTATGAACTTTGCTAATTTGGTGTTATCAGCATTAAAGTTGTATTACCTTCGTTAAAAGATAAGAAATAATGACAATATTCAGCATAAAAATAAATAAATAAATAAAATGATGACAATATTCACCTACACACAAGACATTTTTATACTATAAATGCATTTAAACATCAAAAAGTGGTAATGTTTCTTTTATAGTATAAAAATCTTTTATGATATAACCTTTGTCCTTTTATAAAGAAAAACAATACCATAACGATCTATAAAGGAAAACAGCAACAATCCTAACCATCAAGAACAATTTCGCTTTGATGGAAATTGTTTTATGAACTTAGCCAATTTGATTTATATGTTTTATATGGTCAGTCCAAACAAAATTTTAATGAGGTTAAAGATCACATCTTCTCCTAGGGTTTTCTCTCTGAAACCCTAGTGTTTAGAAGTAGGCAAGTTTAGTGAAGGTTTTTCTACGGCGATCCTCTCTGCTTAACAACGTTTTACCCTAGAGTCTCATCATAGACCCTGAAGAGATAGCTAGACTGTGCACGTCCCTATCTATCCAAAGCAAAGAGGAAAAGTTATGGAATGTCCAAGATACTTTGAAGGCATCGGTAGGAAAGAAACTTGATCTATGTTTGTTGGAAAGATCTTGTCTAACAAACACATTAATAGAGAGGCCTTTAGAGCAATAATGTTGAGAATTTGGCAAACGAGTTTGGATATTGAAGTGGTGCAGGATAACACCTTTCTATTTGATTTTCGAAATCAAAGTGACCGGCATAGAATTTTGGTTGGGGGGACCGTGGTGCTTTGATAACCGTTTGCTGGTACTAGAAAAGATCTCTGAGGCTGGTGACATCCCTAACTTGGCCTTTAATAAGGTGGAATTTTGGATTCAGATTTTGAATGCGCTCTTAATGTGTATGATGAAAGAGATGGGAGAATTTATAGGTTGTTTGATTGGTGAGCTAATGAACATGGACGTTGGAGTATCGGGAGAGTGTTTCGGAAAATATATGCGGTTAAGAGTGGCCATAGATGTATCTAAACCCCTGAAGAGGTTTCTACGGGTGGAGTTGCAGGAGAAAGGATCTGAATCCCTCTTGCTGCTTCGTTATGAGAAGCTTCCTGAATACTGTTTTCATTACGGCATTATTAGACATTCACATCGGGAGTGTCATAACCGAAAGAAAGGAGATAGACGGGGGGTTGATATGGAATTCAACTTTGGTCCTTGGATGAGAGCGATGAATCCTCCAGGTTAAAATATAACGGCGGGTCATCACCGATATTTTAGAGAGGTACATAATTCTAGGGAGCAGGGTTTGAAGAGAAATATGTCAACTCATAAGAATCTTGATGCTAATTCAAACACTATGAGATCAACGTTTGGGGGCGTCAATGATGGCAATCAAAATGTTCCAAATTGGAATCCGATGGATGTGGAAGATGCTTAAACAAGCACGATTGGTTCTAGTAGGGTGATTGGTAGTAATAGGAATGGGCAGAGTCCTAAGGAAACGGGACCAGAGGTGGGGTCAATGGAGAAATCTATGGGTGATATAGGAAAATGGGAAGCTTTAAATATGGAATCAACGTTGCATAGGATGTTGAGGGACGTGTTTAAGAGTTCAACAGATTCAAACATGCTGCATGGGAAATTGGTGTCTTTAGATATAGGAAGTTTGAACTCTTTTAATACTGGTGAACTAATGGTGAACCACAATGAAGGCTCGGTGAGGACTATCCTAGTTAATGAGTCTGATACAAATTCAATGATAGGACAAAAAAAAAAAAAAGGAAAGTGGAAACGATGGGCTAGGGAAGGCGAACTGAGGGTCCAAGGAACTGTGGGCGAAAGTTGCCTAGAGAAAAAACGTAATGGGGATATGTTGATTGTGGACCATCAGGCTGAGGTTAAGAAACAGAAGAATGTTATTGCTTTTGATCTAGAATCAATTGAGATATCAGCGAGTCGGGAGAGATCCCCGGCTTACCGGACTCAATGAAAATATTATTCTGAAACGCTCGGGGTATGGGAGAAGGTCGAGCGTTCCGTGTCCTGCATGCTCTTATGTAGAAGAATCGTCCTGACATTGTCTTCTTGATAGGAACTATCTGTGATCATAATGCGAAGGAAGTTATTCAGGTTAAATTAGGTTTTGATGCAAAGTTAGTGGTGGATCGAGAGGAAAATAGTGGGGGTTTATCTCTCTTCTGGAAATCAGAGGTGGACGTGTCTCTTCTTTTGTATTCTAGGTTTCATATTGATACAGTGGTTACCTCCCTTGATAATAAAAAAATGGAGAATGACGGGTTTCTATGGTCATCCGAACTCGTCTCAAAGAACTCATGGTGGGCCTTTTTATGGAGACTGACCGGTATGGTGTCTCTTCCATGGTTGGTGGGTGGGGATTTTAACGAGATCTTATACTTGTTAGGAAAAATTGTGGTTCAGCTAGACAGGAGGTCCTTATAGAAAACTTTTGAACTGTCCTGAAAGATTGTGCTTTGAAAGATTTTGGGTACTCGGGACCTCGTTTTACTTGGACGAATAAACTTGGATCTGACCAGCTGGTTCAGGAAAGGTTGGATTGATGTGTTGGCAATGCTGAATGGCAACAATTATTTCCTTTCTTTTCAATCAAACACTTGGAGTTTTGGAAGTCGTATCATATGTCGATTCTTTTTGAAGTGGTGGAATGTGGGATTGTACCAATTGAGAAACGGCGTTTCTTTTACGAACGCTGCTGGGCCGAAGAAAAATGATTGTTTTGAGCTGATCCAAAGCATGTGGAAGGAGAATGGAGTTTGTAAAAATATGTTTAGCTTAGTTAGCCGTTTGTCAGGTTGTGCGCGAAAGCTTCAACATTGGAATCATTCGAATTAAATAAGATCCCATGCCAATATTTCAGTTAAGAAGAAAGAGTTAGCTATGATTACGGAAGTGAGTGGTGTAGCTGATTGGATTAGTTGTAGGAAGGTGGAGAAGGAGCTGGTTGCTCTTTTGAAGGAGGAGGAAGTTTTTTGGAAGCAACGGTCTAGGGTATCTTAGCTAACACTAATTTTTTTTATGCTAAAGCCACAGTTTGTAGAAATCGTAATTATCTATGGGTTTTGGTTGATGACAATGGCACGAGATTGAGCAGTGAGGAAGAGAAGAAAGGTATCAACTCTAAGTACTTCTCTAATATTTTTTTCTAGTTCCATGCCGAGTAGCAGCCAGCTAGATTGTGTTCTTAATTTTGTTGATAAAAAACTGCCGATGGATATGATGAACTACTTAGATAGCCGTTTTACTGTGGAAGATGTTAGGAAGGCTCTTTTTCAGATGAATCCTGATAAGGCGCCGGGTATTGATGTATTTCTAGTTGATTTCTACTAAAGGTTCTGGGGGTTATGGGTGACGATGTGTCAAAAATTTGCTTAGAGTGCATCAATGAAGGTAAGCCGGTGGGAATGATTAACCATTCCTTGTTGTGTCTTATTCTGAAAGTGAAAAATGTGGAAAGAATGTTTGATATAAGACCAATCAGCCTTTATAATGTCATTTACAAGTGTATCTCGAAGGCTCTTGCAAATCGGTTCCGGAAGGTTCTCTGTTATGTGATTGATGATACTTAGATTGCGTTCATCCCTGGAAGACTTATTATAGACAATACGATGGTTGGATTTGAGTGTATGCATGCTCTCCAGAGGAAGGTTAATGGAAAGAAAAGAGGTTTTATGTCTTTAAAGTTAGACATGTCTAAAGCCTATGATCGAGTTGAGTGAAGCTTTTTAAAAGGTATGATGAGATGGATGAGCTTCTCTGAAGATTGGATTGCTAAGATTATTAGGTGTGTTAATTCGGTCATGTACTCTTTTATCCTGAATGGAAAGGTTAGAGGATGTATTAAGCCTTCAAGGGGTTTGAGACATGGAGACTCTCTTTCTCCGTATCTCTTCCTTTTATGTGTTGAGGGGCTTTCTAGTATAATTTCAATATCCCGAAAGCCGTGGAAATTATTTGGGATTTCAATGTAGTAGAGCTAGTCCAAAAATTACGTATCTCTTTTTTGCAGATGAAATCCTCCTTTTTTTTCTCGAGCTAGTGCGGAGTAATGTGCCAATATTAAGAATTTATTAGAGTTGTATATGGTGGCCTTTGGGCAATCTATTAACTTTAGCAAGTCAACAGTATGCTTTAGTAAGCAGATTTCAAACTCAAATAGAAGAAAGCTAGCTAAGATTCTGGATATAGCTATTGTTGAGCAACATGATAAGTATTTATGGCTTCCTCGTGTGACAAGTAGGAGCAAGCAGAGGTTGTTTGATGGGATTAAAGAAAGGATCTAGAAAAAGCTTTAGAGTTGGAGTAGTCGATTTTTCTCATGTGGCGACCGAGAGGTTCTCCTAAAGGCTGTGATTCAATCAACCCCTGTGTATTCTATGAATTTGTTTAGGCTCCCCGTTGCTCTTATTTCTGATCTTCATCGGATGTGCATGAAATTCTGGAGGGGCGGATTTGGTCTGAAACGTCGTTTACATTGGTGCTCTTAGGAGTCTTTATGTAAGGCCCGATCGGATAAGGGGCATGGTTTTCAAGATCTTGGGGCTTTTAATAAAGCGATGCTTACGAAACAATGTTAGAGGATAGTTACCAATCCCAATTCTCTAGTGTTGCGGGTTCTTAAGGGCTATTACTTCCCTTAGGATTCTTTCTTGGAGGCGAAAAAGCCAAGTCGGGCTTTTTTCTTTAGAATTGTTTACTTTGTGGAAGGGAGTTGGTGTTAAAAGGGGTGAGGTGGAGAGTTGGCAATGGTCAGGCCATAAAAATTTATAAGGATTAGTGGATCCCTAGGATGTCAACCTTCAAAATTGTGTCTCCTCCTTTATTGGGAGAAAGGGCAACAGTAGATGTTCAGAAGAAACAAGATAGGAGTTGGAATGTAAGGCTTGTGAACCAGTCTTTCTTCGAGGAAGAAGCTAAAGCTATTTTGAGCCTTTCCACTAGTAGTTTTATGTTGAATGATAACCTTCTTTAGCACTTTGATAGTTGGGAAACTACTATGTTCGGAGTGGGTATTGGCTAGCTAAAGATTTCGCTTCGGAGCCTAGTGTTTCGAGTCTGAACCCTTCTGAGTCGTGGTGGAAATTTCTATGGCGTCTTCGGATTCCTCCGAAAATTAAGATCTTTATATGGAAAGCTTGTAGTAACTGGATTCCTATGATGGTGAACTTAGCTTCGCATGGGATGAAATTAGACCTTTTGTGCCCAATATGTTCACATAAATCTGAATCTTCGTTTCACGGCTTGTGGCGCTGCTCCTCTCAGAAGTATGTTCGCAACGATTGCTCAAATGATGGTCTTAATATGTTCTCGGATCCAATGTCCTTTTTTGATTTTGTTCTGGACTACAGAGATAAGGTTGACACTTTATTCTTCCAATTTCTCTGTATTGTTTGGTGGAGAATTTGGTTTAGGCGTAACCAATTGGTTCACACGAAATTCTTACTGCTTGATTCTGGGGTGCTGGATTGGGCTTCAAATTTTATCCAGACTTTTAGAGCAGCTAATAAAGTTGGTAAGCGTGTACCTAGGAAACAAAGTGTTAACCCGAGATGGATGGGTCCTCCTGTTGGTATATTCAAAATCAATACGGATGCGACATGAATTCTCATAAAAAGGCTACTGATATCGGAGTGGTGATTAGAAACAATGACGGTCATGTAATGGCTTCTCTCTATCAAAATTTAAAGTTTTCTTATCTTCCCCAAATTGCAGAGGCAATGGCGATTCTAAGGGGATTAAAATTGGCTATTGAATCAAGTTTGGTCCTGGCTTGCTTGGAGTCTGATGCTCTTTCGACGATGAGGGAGATCGATTCAAAGTTTATGTCCTATGCGGAGATTGGCGTAGTTATTCATGATATTCGTTGTATGTTAGAGAATTCCAATTTTTCTACGGTTAATTTTGTCCCTAGACTAGCTAATAGTGTTGCTCATAGCCTCGTCATGCTCGCTCTTGGTTTTGAGGGTGAGTTTGTGTGGTTGGAAGACTGTCCCCTGGCGATGGAGAGTCTAGTCTTAAGTGATTACCCTATTTCTCTGTAACCTTTTGGTTTTATGAATGAATTTCTTTTTTAAAAAAATTTTAATTGAAATTATCATCACTAAAATTATATCATCTTTGTTTAAAGATATGAAATAATGACAATATTCACCTGCCCACGGGACAGATTTTTATACTATAAAAGATTTAAACATTGAAAAGTTGTAATGTGTCTTTTATAGTATAAAAATCTTCTATGATATAAAAAGAAAATCTTATTATAATCATTATATTAATGGAATCGATTCGTATAATAAAAAAAAAAAGATTTTCAAGATTTGTTCACAACTTCACATGGCTATATAAAGCATGTATTGAGAACACATTTGTCATGAAAATGAAATTAGTTGATATCATCAAATTTTTAACGTAAGGGTGAAATCAAATCTGTCAACAGCTTATCAAAAAAATATAACAGAAATAAGTATTCTTTGTTAATTTTCTGGTAAGTTGCTAATTTGATTAGAATTCAATTCTAGATAAACACTAAACAATATACACAAATGACTATTATAATAGAGGTGAAATCAAATCGGTCAGCAAGTTATCAAAAAACTATAAGAGAAATAAGTATTATTTGTTGATTTTCTGGTAAGTTGCTGATCCAATTAGAATTCAATTCTAGATGAACAGTATACACAAATGACTATTAGAATAGAGGTGACATCAAATTGGCCAACAATTTATCAAAAAATTATAAGAATATTAAGTATTTTTGGTTGATTTTCTGGTAAGTTATTGATTATATTAGAATTCAATTTTAGATGAAACTATACACGAATGTGTATTACGAAGAATTAATTACGGTAAGATTTCTGTTTTCTTTGAAACATGCATGTTGTAAATTGTATGTTGTTTTTATTCTTTATATATATATATATATCAAATGTTTTTTTATGAAAAAATCTTCAGTTTTTTTAATTAGTTTTTCATATCCAAGTCATTAAATTGTTACACTTTCGTTTGTGATTATGGAGCGTGATTGATTTCATTTTAATGGGTATATAAAAGTTATTATTATTAATTTATTCTTTATTATTCTCATTAATTTATCCAATTGTAGAAAAAAAAAAGGTCGTTTTCAAATAAAAGGAAAATGCAACACACTTTGCAACCGGTTTTGGTGGGGAAACTCTGAGGAAAGATCTAAGGTCCATTGGAGTACTTGACTGAAAATGTGCGCCTCTAAGGACGATGGGGGTCTGGGTTTTCGAGATTTAGGATCCTTCAACAAAGCCCTCCTGGCTAAGCAATGCTGGAGACTCATTAAAAACCCAAATTCTTTAGCAGGGGCCGTTCTTAAGAATTGCTACTTCTCTGACACTACCTTTCTGGATGCCAACCCGAAATCTAAGGGTTCTCTAATTTGGCAAGGTCTGATGTGGGGTCGTGATATCATTTTTGGGGGTTCTCGTTGGAGAATTGGGAGTGGTAATTCAGTTCGGGTGTATAGGGATTGCTGGTTTCCTAGGCCGTCAACTTTCCAAATTATCTCTCATATGGTGCTTAACGAAAATGTGAAGGTTAGTTGTCTTAAAACCGAGTCTGGGGAGTGGAATATTGATCTAATTCAGAGCAGGTTTTTGGCTGAAGATGTGGATTTAATCTTGTCTATCCCTCATTCGAATCCTCTTGCTAATGATTCGCTGCTGTGGCATTTTGAGAAAGATGGGGTTTATTCAGTTCGGAGTGGTTATCGGGTCGGTAGAAGTATTTCTTGTACTCCTTGCTCTTCGGGTTCGGCTAGCTCTGTGTCTTGGTGGAAAACTCTGTGGCGGCTTCAGATTCCTTCTAAGATTAAAATCTTTATGTGGCGAGCAAGCCATCATTGGCTCCCTAACTTGGTTTCTTTAGCGAAGCGTGGTGTGCCTACTTCTGAGTTATGTCCACGTTGTCGAAAGTGTCTAGAATCGGTGTTCCATGCCCTTTGGGGCTGCCGTGAGCTTTTTATTGTTAGGAATAATTGCTTACTGTTACAGGACTTGAAGGTTGATGATGCAATGCATTTCCATGACTTCATGCTTCTTTGCACCAGGAAGCTTACTTCTAAGGAGCTGGAATTCCTTTGCGATATTCTCTGGCGTGTTTGGTTCTGTAGGAATCAGGTTGTTCATAATCTAAAGTCCCTGGACTGTGCTAATATTGTGCCTTGGGCTAGTGATTTTATTGATAACTGGAGGTTGGTTCAGGCTGGTGAAAACAACTCTACTGAGGGGCCTATCAACTTCGGTGTTTTGGATAGATTGAAGTGGAAACCTCCAGATGATGGTGTTTTTAAGATTAATACCGATGCCGCTATTAGAATTTCTAATCATTCTATTGGTTTTGGTGTTATTATTCGAGATAGGTTTGGTTCAGTTATTGTTTCTGCGGTTAAATACGTTAAAGCAACTTACTCTCCTCTTGTTGCGGAAGCAATGGCAGTCCGTTTTGGTATCCATTTGGCTTTAGATTCGGGGATGGTTCATTTTCAAGTTGAATCGGATTCTCTTCAGGTGGTCAATTTGGTTAATACTAGTGGTGTTTCTTCTGCTGATGTTAGCCTTATCATTAGTGACATTCTGTCCTCTTCTAGTCTTTCCTATAGCTGGTCTATTTGCCATATGAAACGTAATGGCAACCTTGCTGCGCACCATCTGGCTCAGTTGGCGCTCTCTGTTGAGGCGGATTATGTGTGGTTGAATAGCTTTCCTCCCTGTATGAAGTGTTTTTTTTTTTTTTTTTTTTTTTTTGAAAAAAACAGAAACATTACACAGCAGAACAAGCAACATG
Source organism: Acer yangbiense (assembly GCA_008009225.1). NCBI lineage: Eukaryota > Viridiplantae > Streptophyta > Magnoliopsida > Sapindales > Sapindaceae > Acer > Acer yangbiense. Next base: position 23,009,568 of record CM017772.1, on the reverse strand, counting down.
GCTGGGGTTCAGCCAGAAAAGCTCCTTAATAAAGGAGAAGGCCGAAAGGGCCAACTTGTATGCCAAGGAATTTCCAGATTTAGAAATCGCCAGACATTTACAACAGCCAGCCTCTAACATGAGAGCCTTAATATCATTAATAATGAGTTTAGAATCCTCGAAAGATGGATTAGGATCAATGAGGAAAGAGTCCATCCAGGGGGAGGCAGATTCAACCGAGTCAATTTGAAGGCTGTAGAAGTTAGCAAGAGCAAAACCTTCACGGACAGCCAAACAACCCCCCACAGCAGCACTGAATTGGCCTCTCAAAGTGAATGCCCGAGCAACTAAAATCTGACCTTTGTCATCACGGATAGCTGTACCAATACCAATAGAGTTCGTTTTCTTACGGAAGGCCACTGCCGTATTAAGTTTAAGGCACCCCGGAGGTGGCGCAATCCAGTCTGAAAAGTTCCAGGAGGGAAAAGGAACAAACCGATTAGGGAGGGCAGATCTGGAATTCTGGAATTCAGATAAAACGGTAAGAGCCCCTGAAACCATAAAATTTGGAGGTTTAAACTTACCACAGTTGAGGAAAGAATTCCTATTCTCCCAAACTACCCAGGCGATAATACACAGCTGTTCAAACTCATCTCTGCTAACAATAGAGAGAAGGGAGACAAAAAAACCAAGTATAGGGAGATTACGTCTGGTATAAATGAGAAAGTCAAACCGAGACGCCCTCCAGGCTTTTTTAGCACCTTTGCACCCAAACAAAGCATGGCTGGCCGACTCAATACCATTGAAGCAAATGCTACAGCGAGGATTATCAACAACCTTTCGTTTCCAAAGGTTCTCCAAAGAAGGCAAGGCATTCTAGCAGCATCTCCATATAAAAATCCTAACTTTTGGGGGCAGGTTTAGAATCTATAAGGTATTCCACCATCTCGTGGACTGAGAGAGATTAGACACAGATGCATTCATACTTTGATCCGTCGCAAGACGATAACCACTTTGCACAGAATACACACATTTTTTGTCAAAATGCCAAGTAAGGAAATCCTTCCCTCCACTCCAGCTGATAGGAATAGAGAGGATCCTATCTCTATCGATCGGCAGCATTGTTCTATTCAGAATATCCACATTCTATCTCCTGCGATTTCTGTCAATCAAACACTCCACTCGCACATCAGAGGCAGGGGCAGGCGTAAATGGCTTGAAAGAGGCAGGACTTGGGATCCAAGGATCTTGAAAAGCCCTAATCAGTTTCCCATCTCCGACAGCTTATCTAAGCCTTTCGAGAGCAAAGATCGACCCCAAACTAAGCTACACCAAATGTGGGAACAACCCGACTTAACTGTGCCCGAGAGGAAATCACCATTCTTAAAATATTTCGCTTTCAGAACTTGGGCTGCTAGGGAATTGGGTTCTTGCAGCACCCTCCAGGCTTGTTTAGCTAATAATGATTGGTTAAAAGTTGAGAGGTTTTTGAAACCCAAGCCACCTTGACTCTTAGAACGGCACAAGCTTTCCTATTTAACCCAGCTTATTTTCCGCTTCCCACCTCTGGAGCCCCACCAGAACTTAGATATCATAGGGATCTAAAACAGGCTCATCGTATAGGTGGGGATGGCTTGGGCCACCGCCTTGATCAACACTTCTTTCCCTCCAAAAGAGAAGATGTTCATATTCCAATTCTTCACCTTTTTCCATACCCATTCCTTTATCTCATTGAAGAGCTTCATTTTATTCCGACCCACCATTGAAGGCAAGCCTATTATTATACGCAACGTCTAAGGACTGCTAGATTTATGCCTTGGTACTCTCATCCACATTCGGACTGAAGGTAATGGAAGACTTCTGAAGGTTGACCTGCTGACCTGAGCCACACTCGTAAATTCCCAACAAATTCCTGATACATCTGCTGTTTTCCAACAAGGCCTTGCAAAAGAGGATGCTATCATCCACGAAGAACATATGGCTAATCCGTGGGGCTCCCCTACAGCATTTAATACCCAAACCTCTACCATCTTTTTCAGAACTAGAAATGAGCATGGAGAATGCTTCCACACACAGAAGGAAGAGATATGGGGATAGTGGGCACCCCTGTCTCAACCCTCTGGAAGGGCATACTGGAGGGAATTTCATTTTGACCATTACCGCTTTGAGGAAGTCTCACTCGACCCTATCATACGCCTTACTCATGTCCAACTTTAAAGCCATCATACCTCTTTTCCCTTTTTTTCGGTGAGCAATAGAATGCAATGATTCAAACGCCACCAAGACATTGTCGAAAATCTGCCTACCAGGGACGAAGGCTGACTGGTGTGGGGAGATCAGCTCAGGGAGAAGATTCTTGAGTCTTGAGGCTAGGACTTTTGTTACCGTTTTGTAAACCACACTGCAGAGAGAAATATGGCAGAAGTCTTTAGGGATAACGGCATTTTTATCTTCGGAATGAGGGCAACGTTGGTGGCATTGAAGGTCCTAATCAAAGCAGTCCCATTAAGCACCTGGAGGCAAACTCGAGTAAAATCTGCACCTATGATGTTCCAAAAATTTTAAAAGAATACCGCGTGGAATCCATCCGGCCCAGGAGCCTTGGTGGGATTCATATCAAAAACAGCGTTCTTAACTTCCTCATTAGTGAAAACCTCATTTAAAGACTCCCTCATCTCCTCACTCAAGCTTGTGTCGATACCTCCAGTAGCTCTATCAATATCTTGAGCCAAAGGGCTAGAGGATTTGAAAATAGTGGAGAAATATTCCTGGATGACTCGGGCCAAGCTGGTCTCATCATTTTGAATGTTGCCACTGCCATCAGTGAGCGTTTCAATGAAGTTTTTTTTTTTCCTAGAGGTAGCTTTAGCATGAAAGTACCTGGAATTTCGATCACCAACCTCCAGCCAGTCTGCCCATGATCTCTGCTTCCAATAGATTTTTTCCCTCTCTAGGAGACCCTCCACTTCTGATTCTAATCTCTTTATACTCTGCATCATACCAACAGTCCCACAGGAATCATACAAAACCTCAATTTCCTTGTTTTTCTTTGCAATCTGTTTACCCAGATTTTTGAACCTACTATTACTCCAACCCAGTAAATCAGAAGCACAACAACTAAGGTTCCTAACCAATTCCATCACTGAATTTGTAGGCCCTAGTGCATTCCAAGCATTCTTCACCACACCACCTATATCCACCTCTTTGATCCAGAACGGTTCGAAGCGGAAAGACCTGTTACTACCTCTATTATTGAAGGAATTGGGGGCACAGTTGAATTTTAACAGGATAGCACGGTGGTCAGAGGAGTTATTGTTAGGACCCCGGTTTACCAATCACGCAGCGGAAGGTTTTAAAATTTTTTATTTTATTTCATAAAGAAATACTGTGATTGATAAAACCTAGAATCTATTTTTTGGAACAGTAAAACAAAATAATCAAAATCAAAATCAAAATCAAAACATATAAATAAAAAGGAAGAAACAATTTCTTCATACCTACGTAGGAGGCTCCTTCACTTTAATACGATCTGCTCCTGATTTGAACCACTTGATCTTCCTCGCTATCTCTCGGAACTGGTAACAGCGTGTGGGCGCGTCACGGTATTCAGGAACCTATATGGAAGAAGAAGAAGAGAAGAACACACAAAAACAACTCTTGTTGTTTGTATGTCTTAGGCTAGGCCACACAAAAAAGAAAACTTAAAAAAAAAAAAAAAAAAAAAAAAAATTCTCTTTTTGATTCTTGGCCACCGCACCCCACTTGTTTCTCTTCTCTTTTTGTGTTTTTTTTTCTTTTTGTTGTCAGGTATCTTATACCTAAAAATATATATCATATATATATATATATTATTTAAGAAACCAATGATATCTTTTAATTTAAAAACAAAATCTTTATTTTATTTTATTTTATTAATAGATATCATCTAATTTGAATTTAAACTATTTAAATTCAAAATTGATATTTAATCAATTAAAAATATAAGATAATCATATTATCCTATTTTTCAAATATAAATATCAACTAACACCCTCCATCAATAATTAATTACATAATTAAATAATCTTATTATTTAATTGTCATAATCATTAAAATCATTAATTAAATAATCTCATTATTCAATTAGTTCCCGAATAGATATGTGTCACTTTCGTAACACAATTAATTGGACAATCCAATTAATTAACCATGACCCTTGTTACCTAAATCGATCGGGCTAGCAAAGGGACCTAATGGACCCACAGTATTTTGAGCTCCAATAATCCTTAGAAATAATTAATTAAACTCTTTAATTATTATTTCATGATTATTAACTTCAATGTTATTCCACTAAAAACCCGAAGCTAAACTCTCTCAACTATAGACGTTTTTACACAAACCAATAACTTTCGGTGTCCATCGATATAGCTATTACATATGGTATAATCCTCTATAAGTAGTTCATAATTAGAGCTGGGTCATAATATCCATTATACCCCTCTAATTATATCTTTCCTTTAAGTACCATTGATTCTCTAATGAACAATAAATCCTATATTCCTTACGGAATTAGGAGAGCGCTCATATTGTTCAAGCCCCGAATCAACTCTTAAGGGAACTACCATCTACTTCTCGCAAGAAGGAGTGGATTCCACTATTGTGTACAAACCTTCTCAGCCACAAGTCAAACCGCGATCCCAACATACGGAGCATATTGATCAGGAATGCAACTCTGACCTCACCCATGGTATATCAAAGACCACGATCTAACCTGAAGGAGTCAATAAGACACTCAGGATTAAGATCACCCACATATAGCCATCATTAGTTGATATATATGAATCTCATCGTTAAACGGATCTTAATGAGAGATTCATATAGATCATGGCCCAGTCCTATATGATCACATCATACAAGGTGCCTCCATTCTCATATCTCCATATGAATGATCCAGGATAGGATCACCGTACATTACGAAATAGACCGCAGCTGTAGATTAACCATAAATAAAGTACCCATCTTTATTTGCTATCTACGGACTCTTTAGATTGCTCGTTTCAAACTGCATCCATCTGTATATGACACTTATATACTCAGTTCGAAATTACATCTGGCAATCTTGGATGTTAAGTGCACATGTTATATATTTAAAGTATGACACAAAATGAATGAATATACTACTTCTTTTATTTATGTTCAAATCATATTTACAAATTACAAGCTTTAAGGCAAAAACCCCAACAGTTATAACCCAGATGTTCAACACTAGCACACTCAAATTTGTCTCTCCACCCTGTATTAGCCAAGAACCTATCGATTCTTTCTTGAACATTTCCCCTACCGTCTCTCATATTGTTCCAAGTTAGAAAGGGACCGGAGCAGCCCAAATCTGAGAGATCACAATCATCTGTAGCTTGCCTAAAATGAAACATATCCGAGAACGATTTTTCAGAACCACCCACTTTTTCATTCATACAAAGGATCATTAAAATCCTCTCCACACACCCATGTGAGATCGTTAATAGCCCAAAGGCGACGGAGGAGGGTCCAATAAAGCACTCTTTTGCTAGGGATAGGGTCACCATAGAATCCCGAAAAATGCCAAGTGAACCCATCTTCCATTTGAATGCGTGCATCGATATGACCCACCGAAAAAGATAGAATTGTAACCAGTAACTCCTTCTTCCAAAGCAGCATTAACCCACCACTCTTACTAGAGCAATCAACCGAAAACCCATCACCAAACCTAAGATGATCTTTAATACTAGTTGCCTTACGACCGAAAACTTTTGTTTCAGAGAGAACGACAAAATCAGGGGAGTGTTTCTTGAGCAGCCTTGACAAGGTCATGAACGCCCGGGTATTTCCCAAACCCCGAACGTTCCAACTGAGGCCTATCATTGGTCTCAGTGGGCCTAGATTTTAGGCTCCGCCGATATCATAACTTCTGAAATTGAAGAAGGGAATCCGAGTTTCTTCAGACATCTGGTCTCATCTTTTCACTCAAAAGCCACTTTTCATTTACAGGCTGTTGTAGGATCTTCTGTAGGGACAGAGGAGATGGAACCTTCCATATTAGGAGATTTTTTGGTAGAAAGAACAATCATCCCACGGCTTTTACTTTTGCTGATTCTTCCAGTCAATTTTAGGCCAGGAGATAGGGAATTATTTCCTTTGTTACCTTTCTTCCCAGTTTTGCCTAAAGCAAGCACTTGCCTAATGAGACTCAACAATTTCCCTGGGATCTGTAGAGAAAGGTCTTCTCTTGCTAACCTTTTCCATTTTTTGTTCACTTTTTTCTTCGGTGAAATTACCATGTTTGACGACACTGGTTGTGAGAAGCTTGATTCTGCTAACTCGCCATCTATTTTTTGGGTCGGGTGCAGACCTTGCACACTAATCTACACCTCTGTCATAGGTTGGGCCTGCCCAAGTGTCTGGCCTAAAACTTTAGTGTTTAAGATTTTCTCAACCGGTGGGCCTTCTAGGCTTGGTACTGGCTTGGGCTTTGTGCTAGGCCCACTATTGATGGTTAGGGTTTTGGAGCTTGTCTCTTCCACTGTCGTCTTTTATGCCGCCGACGCCACTGTAATTTCCTTATTCTGAGACATGAGAGATCCAAGCATGGTATTGAAGGAGCTTTCTAGTTCCAACCCACGTAACCCCTCCATTAATCTATCCTTATCCGTGGAACTCCCATTTGTGTATGATTGGCTTCTGTTCTTTGGCCTGTCTGGGATCGCCGCTCTCATCCATGACCAAAATTTAGTAATTTTCCCTGTCAGAGCCTCATTTCTCGCTTATGTATCTAGACATTCTTTGATTCCATGTCTAATTTTTCCACAATCATAGCAAAATTCCGGTAGTATTTCATATTTTAGCCCCACCACTACGATATTCTCAGTCTTGTCTAGCTTTAATCGCAGCCATCGTTTCAGAGATTTGTGGATGTCAATTTGAACTTTAACTCTCATATATCTCCCCCAACACTCCTTGGATTCCGATGGGATATCAATCACCTCCCCTATTTGCTCAGCCATCCACTTTTCCATTCTTCGGTTCATATACATTATAGGGACATCATGAATCTGGACCCAAAGCTCAACTTTATTGAAGCCCAGGAGAGAGATGTTGCCAGTACCCACTGGTTTTTCTAAGGCTATAAGACTTTTCTCAAAATACCAAGGACCCATTTGCCAGATCCGGTCTCTGTCTACCTGGTTGTTGAAGTAGAACATGAAAATGTTATCACCTACCACTTCGGTTTCCACGGCCCTGAATGGGCTCCATAGTTGTTCGATTAAGGTCTTGAAAGCATCCCTATTAACTCTTTTTCCTGAGAGGACTTTCCCCACTAAATAGGGATTCACTTCTGCCACACCATCTAGCTGAGCATCCTCGGCCGGCTCATGGATTGCACCATCTTCATCTGCTAATGAGAGATTCTCATAAAGCTTTGCTATTTCTGAGTCGATCATCTTCTACCAGTCACAATCGGAAGAAAAGAGAGGAGATAAAACCCTACTTCTTTGTCGGAGGGGAGGCCCACACCTAAAAGACAAACCTACTTTTACCCTTTTGACTTAGAGAGAAAAAAGGAAAAAGACTTTCCCTTTGTCTGGTTATGTTGAATACTGAGAAATTGGAGTGTTTTGTTAAGCTTGATGCTTCTGCTTGAGTTTGTATTCTTCTTTTCAAAAAAAAAAAAAAAAACACACTGTCATTCAGGCATGTCTAGCACACCTTAATATATATATATATATATATATATATTATCACTTGTGGACTTGTGGTGTAATGAAAGTTTAAACCTTTTATAGTATAAATATTTATCTTCTTATTAAATTGAATACGATATCAACATTTCGGTACATTTTTGTCACTTTCCATATCAAATAGGTCAAGGGAATTTATTCAATAGTTTGATAATGATTCTTCTTATTATCGGCATATTGAATTTTCCCTCAAACTAATGAGTCTAGCATCTTATTATCATGCTATGTGTTGCCTTTTCATGAGAGGAAATGTTTGGCTCTACACCAACTAAGTAGACAGATTTTCATTTGCAAAAAAAAAAGACATATTTTAAAGAGGTTTAAACTTTAATCGGAGGGATTTTGATCACTTTACATATATACTCCTAACGATATTTGCAATCCCCTAAACTTGATTACACCCGTTTGCCCTTGTGATAATTGATTATAAGATATTTATAAAATAAAACATGTTGACATGTGTCAATTTATTAATTATTAATTTACCTGTTTGCCATTGTGATAGTTAATTTTGTCATCCTTTAATTAATAAATTGACACATGTCAACCATGTGGGGATGAGGGTAATGCTCACCCCCTTTCAAGGAGGGTGAACAAAAGTGAAATAACAAATTTATCTATTTTTAAAATTTCAACTATATATGCCTTTGAATCAAAGAATAATGCTAAACATCCCACTTAAAATCCAGTTTTTCTCTGGTGGGCACACAAATATGAGCATACTTATAGCACAAGTGCCACCTCATCACTTTTTGTAATGTGCATACAACCAACTGTGGTTGATAATTTAAAAAGTGATGAGGTGGCACGTGTGTTATACGTATGCTCATATTTGTGTGTCTACCAGAGAAAATTTGACCTAAAATCCCACATTTTTATCCCAACACATGTGGCATGTGAGGTGTCAAATTGTGAGTGAATACACATTAATGATGTTTTATCTCACCTACCACATGTATCCACTAACTATATGATATTTCAAGTGCCACATGTTTTGAGATAAAAAATGTGGGATGTTAGGTGGAATGTGTAGCATTACAGTTGAATTATTTATATTTTAAATAAAATATATCATAATTTTTTATAACTATTGTTTGCCATTTTTGAGAAATTTCTTCCTTCTATACCAGTCTAAAATACTCATAACAGTCTAACTCTTTTTCTGGACACCAGGGACTCGAGACAAGGCTCTGATACCATTCGGGTGGCAGGTACCCCAGTACCCCTCTCTTTCAGGTTTTAGAGTGTTCCCCACAATGGCGGCCTAACCACGGCCTAAACAGGGTACTAACATTTTAACCATCTAGAGACAGACAGGGACCTTAAGCCGATAACATAAGCCAAAAACATCTTATATTCTGATGTGCAGGATCCTCAACTAGAGGCAAGCACAGAGCATACTGAGATAATTACAGACTGTTACTTATATGAGAGAAAGGCATTCGAAGGAAGAGGAGGAAATATTTAGCAAGACATGAAAGGTTAAACACACATGAGGAAATTTTTGTTTAGATTCTTCAGATCTTGATTTTTACAAGAGACGGACTCTCCTTATATAAACGGAGAGATCGGATATAGCCAAACATACTACACAGTAAGGCCAACAAACGTGGCAGCTAACTAGTAAAAGCAAATTAACGCAAACTAGGGCCATTGGCCAAATGTTAACTAAAACAAACAAACAAAGCCTAATAAAGCCAAAAGTGGCTAATACATCCAAGTAGTGCCTAATAAAACAAAGTAGAATAATGAAAGTAAATTATTTCACAGGATAAGAGCACAGTCTTGGAACTCGGGCTGAGTGGAGATTACGGACTGGATAAATTACTGGTGGCATGATTTTCATCATCTGAGTATTGGGCTCCACAGATGAAGTAGGGCTAGGTAAAATCAAAGGGGTCCTGAGAGTCAATCATGTAAGAATCTTGAAAAGGGTTCCAGCTTTGAGTGGAGTCTCTAGGGATATCAGAGAGGATGAAAACTTCGTCGGTGGGGACGTAATTAACATCACAGAGGAAATTGAGCAGTGAGACTTGGAGAATTTTTGGGTACAGCTTTTGATAATCATAAGTGGTGTGCCATTCATAACTGGTGTTGGCAATCCATAGGAGTCGTTTGTGGGGATTGTACCGGTAGGGTCTATGGAGGATCCATATACAGCATACAGAGGCAGCTGATTCATAATCAAGCTTCCAAAGGTTATATTTGCCCATGAGCTCAGTGAGTTCATTTTTCCAGTTTGTCAAGGACGTGAACCATTAAAGGAAAACCCATAACAAAGAGTTCTGCTGAGAAGGATCATGAAGATGACCATATAAAGCCTGAAGTGGGAAGACGATGGCATGGTGATGTAGAACTGATAAACACCAGAGGAACCAAAGGAGTTGAGGAGAAAAGTAGTAGAAGGGTGGCATGATGAATGGGTCAAGAAATGGTCTGGATAGATTGTTGACGGTGTGACGACAGTCTTGGCTGTTGATGTGAGCTAAGTAGACCGAAAGTTGAGCCTTGGCGAAGGATTGGATCTGATCTAGAGAAGGTTGATAATCAGGTGGCAACGTGGCCAAGAGTTCTGATGGGAATAAGTAATCAAGTATGGCTGGTGAGGATGATGAGGGGCCAACAGGAGAAGTCATGAAGATAAGAGGATAGTGGCATGTAGGTGTAATGAGATGGGTGAGTGGAGGCCTGGAGAGCATATCAGCAATTATATTATGATGGCCTTTCACGTGGCGTACAGTGAAGTCATAGCGAGCAAACCAATCTTTGAGTCGCAAAAGGAGAGGATTGGGAGGAATCTTGTTGCGAAATCGAGTATCTTTGGGAAAGATGAGTTGTCCATTTCAACAATAAAGTTTCTTGTCCTGAGGTGAAAATCCAACTTTTGGATTCCATATTTGACAACAAGAATCTCTTTATAGACAGTGTGATAATGCTGTTGGGCATCTTTGAATTTGCCACTGGCATGACCACAGTATTTCCTTTGACCGTCTCGGTCTTCAATGAGAACTTCTCCCCAGAAAAGATCACTGGCATCAGTCTGGAGGATGAGTTGGCCTGAAGCAGGGATGATGAGGGCAGGAGGAGATTGAGTGATCTCTTTTAATTCGACGATGGCTTCAGTGTGGGAGGAATTCCAGGGAGGAGGATGCTTCTTAAGTAGTGTGGAGAGGACTGAGGTATAATGACTGACATGAGGAATAAAGTCTCTGACATAGTTAACGATTCCGAGGAATTGTTGAACTTGTTTCACACTGAGATCAGAATCAGGGAAGTCTAATAATCAGACAGCCAAGTGAGGGCCAGGACGGTATTGGCCGTTGGAAATGTGCATTCCAAGAAATTCAATTTTAGATCTTCCAACTATGCTTTTCTTTTCGGAGAGCATGATACCATAGCGATAAACAATGTCATGGAACTGTTGGAGAAGAAGATTGTGAGAGGTCGCCTCTGGAGAGAACAGGAGGATGTCATCAATGTAGATGAGTGCTGAGTGTAAGAGAGGATGAAAAATTCTGGTAACAGCCTTTTGGAAAAGGGATGGAGCAGATTTTAAACCGAAGGGAGAACAGTCCATTGGTATTGTGCATTGGGAAGACAGAATGCTGTCTTATATCTTTCATCCGGATGAATACCAATTTACCAGAAGGCACCTTTGAGATCAAATTTGGAGAAGATCTTGGCTCCTGGAAGCTGTGAGAATAAGACATTTGGCCTGGGAATAGGAAACTTGTCATCTCTGAGAAAAAGGTTGAAGGGCTTGTAATCCACAACTAATCTCTTTTTTCCTCTGAGCAATTCTGAACGTTTTTCAACGTAAAAGGCTTGACATGCCCAGGAAGAGGAGGTATGTTCAATCAGACCTTGACGAAGGAGTTCATTGCATTGTTCATTCGCCAGCTTGAGATCTGAGGGAGACATGCCGGAATGGGTAGCCTTTGTAGGATTATTATCTTCATTAAGCTTAAAGGGAAGCTTGATAAAGAAATCTGGATTTTTCCACAGAGGAGAAGAATTAGAGAAAGAGACATGGTTGTCAGCACAAAGTAGGCAGTTTCTGTTGAATATGTTCAAAAGAGGTTTGGATATCTGAGAGCAGGAAAATCTTCGGAATGTCAGAAAAAGTTTTGAAAAAGCTTTGAAAAAGCTTTAAAATGCTTTTTGTATCGAATGCCAGTAGGGAGAATCCGGAGAGACTGACTTTGGCAGAAAATATCCCAGCCGATGAGGATGTCTTTATCCGGAAGATGAGTGCCGATGACTTGGACCCAAAGAGTAAAGGATGAGAAAAACTGGATACCAATCTTTTTCCTGAAAATCAAATTAGTGGAAAAAACTTTTCCATCAGCGACACGGAAATACCGAACTTGGGATTTCCAAAATTCTGGAGGAAGGACCTTTGGGTTCATCATTGTGGTGTGAGAACCTGTGTCAAAATAAGCAATGACATCAACAGGTTTGGAGTACTTGTCAGGTAGAATCCGAATCGGAGCCTGGGGACCGGAATGAGAAACGAGTTGAGCAGCCTGATAGGATTCTGGGATAGAGCTGTAGTTAGAGGAGCCAGAGTATTCCGAGTCAGAAAGATCTTCTTGAAGAATAAAGGTTGTGGAGGGATCTACATGATCCTGTTCAGAGAAGATTGATTCAATGTCTGCATCGGACGGAACTTCATCAACAATGTCTTTTAGCTGCTGAACTAGTCTGGTGGACTTTGCCTTTTTGTTGGGACATTTCTTTGCATAATGTCCGGGTTTGCCGCAAATGTAGCATCGTTGGGATTTGTTCCAACCACGTTTTGCTTTCTTTTTGAAGAATTTGAATCTTTTAGAGCTACCTTTCTTGTTTTTGAAGTGTTTGAAATGATTCTTCTTCTTCATTCTGCAGGTGCAAGAGGCTAAAGATTTGCACTTGATCTGAAGAGAAGGTTGATGGCATTGGGACTGTAGGTTTTTTCCTTCTAAGAGCATCTTGGAGAAGAATCGTTGAGTGGCACAGAGTTTATCCAGAGAGCTGAGAGCATACATGTGGAGTTCACCTAAGGATGTGTCATTGAGAGACCGTCCCGAGGTGTCTATTTTCTATTGTATCTCATCTTGGAGGTCATCTGGAAGGGAATTGACATAGACTTGTTTAAGACTATGATCATTAATTCCACCAAGGGTATGATATCGTTAAGACATCCGCTTGTAATAGAACATGATGTCTTTTCTTTTGAGAGAGCAGCAACGCATGTCAAAGAATTCTTGCCTAGCTTGTTTGTGGATATGATCAGGACCACCAAGGAATTCTCTGAAAATATATCCCATGGCTTGGGAGGCTAAGGGAACTCGAACAAATTGGAGTTATCGATATTCGCCAAGAGCCTGGTACCAGTCTCTGAGAGAACCAGTAAAACGAGAGACGAACTCACGTAAAATTGTTTCAAGGTTCTGTTCAGACTTTGCCAGTTGTAGGTCAAGCCATGCGCTCATCTCAGAAACCCGCTTTCTCCAAGAACCAGGAGAAGTGTCATCAAGGGTAAACCAAGGGCCATTAGTTGGTTTAGAAGAAGGACGATCAGGAACATGTTCTGAAAGTTCTTCGACAAAGGGAGCTGGAGTAGTGGAGGCAGTCTCATCAAGAGACTTATAGGTTCTGGTAGAGGGTTGAGGGTCTGTGTGAGATGCCATAAAAACATGAGTAAGATCTGCATGATCATGAGGAGAAGAGGCGGCGGTATCTAGCCAGGATGAATGACAGGAAGTCTGTGACGACTGAGAGGAGACATCAAAGGACGCTGAATCAGACCTGGATGAAGAGGAAAATGTTTTAGAGGCAAATAGAGCTGGGTCGTATGAACTGGAAGCAGCTTGCTTGTCTTTCTACTTCGAAGGGGACCTTTTCTTAGGTTTTGCTGGAGGAGGAGAAGAAGGTATGGGATTCCTTTGGAAAAGCTCACCAGTGGATTTAAAATGTCTGGAAAAATCATCAGGTTTGGATGGAGGTGAATGTGTAGGAGACACAGGGAAAAATAGTGATTGTGAGTGATGAGAATAAGGTTTTGCTTTGTAAGAATGATCTTTGGTCAGCTGCTCAAGCTGTTCTTTAAGTTGCATGATTTCTCTTTCTTTTGTGTCAAAATCTGGGCCAGAATATCCATGAGAAATATATCTGTGAAGATCAGAATGAAGTGTTGCAATTCTTGATTGAAGGTCATAGGCCAAGTCTCTGAAGGAGGCATCAAGACTTTGGAGATGATGATCATGTTGGGAAACATGTCGTGTAATGCGATCAATCTTCTAATCAATAGAGTTAAGAACTCTGTTTTGTGCCCTGGCATTGTGGGACTGCCAGTTAAGGACTTGTTCAGCCTGGGAGGGCTGTTTGAAAGAACCATCAGGTTGGACTTCAGTAGATTGGACAAAAGGTTTTGAGAAACGAGTTTTTTCTTGATTTGAGGAAGGTTCAAGTGGAGGGAAATCACAATCATAATCTGAGGTCATGTAGCAAGGGACCGGAGTGGGTATTTTAGGGACTACAAGGGCAAATTGTGGAGGTAAGAGACCTTCAGATCGGAGGATCTGTAAAGCTCTGTCATAAATGGGTAAAGTTTATTTTTTATAGGATGGAGGCCTATCCAAGGACTGTCAGGGTGATCCGGTTTGTGAGGTTTGTTCCAGGGTTTACAGAAGGTAGGAGAAGTATCTTTGAGGCAACATCGACAGATACAGTCTGCATCACACATATTGTGATCAACATCCCAGATGAAGTGACCGCGGATCTTATCAGTGTAAATCGGAGATCCGTCAACTTCAAAGCTGTGGATAGGAATGTCATCTTCAGTTGTGACAGGTTGGATCATAAGGGCTTGGAAGATCAAAGGAGTCTCCAAACTGGAAGAAGCCTCAGAACCGGTGAGGGGTGCATAGATAGTTTTGATGGAGCCATCTGGCTGAGGAACATAAGTTGTATCTATAGCAACGACAGAAGCTTCATCCTGGAAAACCTTCTCATAATTTGTGAGTCATTCAAGAGGCATGATCTCTGTAAGCTTTTCTCTGGGTAGTTGTTTTGGAATTTGAAGGATGGTAGGGACTTCATCTTCTCTTTTTGCTTTGATGAAAATTGTATCACCATTGTGACCTGGAAGTGGGAGATCAAGAGCATGGTCTTGGAGTATGTAGGCAAACTGGTGATGAACAGTAGCCATGTAGGAATTAGCTTGCATGGGCGCACCAAGAATCTGAACTTGGATTTTGAGACATTTGTGGAGGTTCTGATCCCTTAAAGGAATGTTGAAGTTGGGATAATATGTGAGGGATATGCTTCCAGCATGAAGAGTAGATAGGTAAGTGCCAATCACAGCATGTTCATACTGAGTGTAAATGGTGTTGAGTAAGGCTAGTCTAGTAGTGACAGGTAAGCCTTTTCGCCCATGTAGAGAGAGGATGATTCGAACAGCACCGATGTGGAGATGGGAGTATCCTTCTTTGATCCATTGATCTATCATGTTTTGATCAATGGTGAGAGTGACATACTGTTCACTGGGAGAAGATGGAATTAAACATTTATCTAAGCCTGTGGACTGGACATATTCTTTGATGGGTAGTGGTCTGGTATGGACAAGACGAGTTAACCGGGTGGCGAGTGATTTGTTTCTCTGAAGATGTTGTATGGGTTAAGCAAAGGGAAAGTAGTTTCATTTATCTGGGCTGAAGCAAGGATATGGGTGTATTTTACTAAATCTTGGATTCTGTTAGACTGGGTTCTTTGGATAGTATGAGAAGGCAATGACATAGAAGAAGATAATCTATTAGGGGCTAGAGAAGCAGTAGAGGGATTAGTGGTAACTGGGTGGCGAGTGATTTGTTTCTCTTGAAGATGTTGTAAAGGTTAAGTAGAGGGAAAGTAGTTTCATTTATCTGGGCTGAAGCAGGGATATGGGTGTATTCTACTAAATCTTGAATTCTATTAGACTGGGTTCTTTGGATAGTAGGAGAAGGCAAGGACATAGAAGAAGATAATCTATTAGGGGCTAGAGAAGCAGTAGAGGGATTAGTGGTAGTGTTTGCCATTTTTGAGAAATTTCTTCATTCTATACCAGTCTAAAATACTCATAACAGTCTAACTCTTTTCCTGGACTCCAGGGACTCGAGACAAGGCTCTGATACCATTCGGTCCCTTACTACATGACCTCAGATTATGATTGTGATTTCCCTCCACTTGAACCTTCCTCAAATCAAGAAAAAACTCGTTTCTCAAAACCTTTTGTTCAATCTACCGAAGTCCAACCTGATGGTTCCTTCAAACAACCCTCCCAGGCTGAGCAAGTCCTTAACTGGCAGTCCCACAATACCAGGGCACAAAACAGAGTTCTTAACTCTATTGATCAGAAGATTGATCGCGTTACACGACATGTTTCCCAACATGATCATCATCTCCAGAGTCTTGATGCCTCCTTCAGAGACTTGGCCTCTGACCTTCAATCAAGAATTGCAACGCTTCATTCTGATCTTCACAGATATATTTCTCATGGATATTCTGGCCTAGATTTTGACACAAAAGAAAGAGAAATCATGTAACTTAAAGAACAGCTTGAGCAGTTGACCAAAGATCATTCTTACAAAGCAAAACCTTATTCTCATTACTCACAATCACTATTTTTCCCTGTGTCTCCTACACATTCACCTCCATCCAAACCTGATGATTTTTCCAGACATTTTAAATCCACTGGTGAGCTTTTTCGAAGGTATCCCATACTCTCTTCTCCTCCAGCAAAACCTAAGAAAAGATCCCATTCGAAGCAAAAAGACAAGCAAGCTGCTTCCAGTTCATACAACCCAGCTCTATTTGCCTCTAAAACATTTTCCTCTTCATCCAAGTCTGATTTAGCGTCCTTTGACGTCTCCTTTCAGTCGTCACAGACTTCCTGTCATTCATCCTAGCTAGATACTGCCGCCTCTTCTCCTTATGATCATGCAGATCTTACTCATGTTTTTATGGCATCTCGCACAAACCCTCAACCCTCTACCAGAACCTATGAGTCTCCTAATGAGACTGCCTTCGCTACTCCAGCTCCCTTTTGTCGAAGAACCTCTAGAAAATGTTCCTGATTGTCCTCCTTCTAAACCAACTAATGGCCCTTGGTTTACCCTTGATGACACTTCTCCTGGTTCCTGGAGAAAGCGGGTTTCTGAGATGAGCGCATGGCTTGACCTACAACTGGCAAAGTCTGAACAGAACCTTGAAACAATTTTATGTGAGTTCGTCTCTCGTTTTACTGGTTCTCTCAGAGACTGGTACCAGGCTCTTGGCGAATATCGACAACTTCAATTTGTTCGAGTTCCCTTAGCCTCCCAAGCCATGTGATATATTTTCAGAGAATTCCTTGGTGATCCTGATCATATCCATAAACAAGCTAGGCAAATATTCTTTGACATGCGTTGCTGCTCTCTCAAAAGAAAAGACATCATGTTCCATTACAAGCGGATGTCTCAACGATATCATACCCTTGGTGGAATTAATGATCATAGTCTTAAACAAGTTTATGTCAATTCCCTTCCAGATGACCTCCAAGATGAGATACAACGGAAAATAGACACCTCAGGACGGTCTCTCAATGACACATCCTTAGGTGAACTCCACATGTATGCTCTCAGCTCTCTGGATAAACTCTGTGTCACTCAACGATTCTTCTCCAAGATGCTCTCAGAAGGAAAAAACCTGCAGTCCCAATGCCGTCAACCTTCTCTTCAGATCAAGTGCAAATCCTTAGCCTCTTGCACCTGCAGAACGAAGGAGAAGAATCATTTCAAACACTTCAAAAACAAGAAAGGTAGCTCTAAAAGATTCAAATTCTTCATAAAGAAAGCAAAGCATGGTTGGAACAAATCCCAACGATCCTACATTTGCGGCAAACCCGGACATTATGCAAAGAAATGTCCCAACAAAAAGGCAAAGTCCGCCAGACTAGTTCAGCAGCTAAAAGACATTGCTGATTAAGTGTCTTTAATTTTTTTTTTTTTTTTTTTTGTCTTGTTCAGTAATTTTAAGTTAGGTTAAAATTGTCATTAATAAAAAAAAAAAAAAATGGGAATGTGAATAGATAATTTGTGGATTGTTAGGAGAATCTCTATTTATTAAAATTTTTAATTACAAAAATATCCCAATAGAAATTTATCAATAAGGACAAATTACTTTAATTAAAAATAAACCAAATACTATATACACTCATTAATTACACCCATATCTTCAACTATATTTCTTTATTAAAAAACTTACCTTTCAAAAAAAAAAAAAAAAAAAAACTTATGATAAACCCTAAATTTTATGATAAACCATAATTAAACTCTAATTTTATTTCAAGTTTCAAACTTTCTCATTATCACAAGATTATCATATTATTTTTGTCTTTCTTTTATGTATAGTTATCAACTCTATCAATAAACAAAATATATTTTTTTAACGATAGCTATAGATATAACAAGTTTTTATTTTATTTTATTTTAAGATAGCAATAGATATCAATATGTTTTTTTTTTTTTTAGATAGTTGTATAAATAAGAGAATTCCAGATTGAAAATCTCTTGACTCCATATACAATTCCACATATTCCCTTTTATAAGGCTCCTACATTTGAGATATTTCCAAAAGTAAATTGGGCCATCATTAAAAGAGGATTTAATTCCAAAAATACAGTAGAACCCCTGTAAATTAATCTCCTA
Source organism: Acer yangbiense (assembly GCA_008009225.1). Lineage (NCBI taxonomy): Eukaryota > Viridiplantae > Streptophyta > Magnoliopsida > Sapindales > Sapindaceae > Acer > Acer yangbiense. The sequence continues at coordinate 22,991,129 of CM017772.1, read as the reverse complement.
TAAATTAATAGCCTCCTATAAATTAATAACCTCCCTATATTAATAAAAAATCCCGATCCTGACTTGGGTCAGTGTAAAAAATTAATAAACCTCTCTATCGTAATAATTAATATATTTTTTTTGAAACCTAGTGTAAAATTTCGGTCCCAACTATCGCATAAATTAATAATTTCATTAAAATTATAAAATATATTACATAATATTCAAGAACTAGAAAAGTGCTTCAAGATGCTAGTTTGCACAAGGCCACCATGTTTGATATTTTTGACTTCATCTTTCAACTTTTGAATTGTCCTCAAAAAGTTATTATGATCACCTTCTTGTTATAACCAAAAAGTTTCAACTAAATTTAACATTTCAACAGGAAATTTCCTTAACAAGGAATCTTGAAAGAAAAAAAAAAAAAAAAAAAAACTTTCGATAAAGAATAAAACCGACTAAACAATGAATCATGAAAAGGAACATTTCCTAAACAAGAAAACCGACTTCCACATGTTTTTAAAACAAAATAACACTTTATAAGGTAAAACCCTTCAAATTGATAACCCCTCTAAATTAATACTCAATGGTGGGTCCCAAGAATATTAATTTAGAGAGGTTCTACTGTAATATGATTTTTTAATAAATTGAGTGTGATAATAATTTAAGAGTGTTTATAAATAATATGTATTAAAATGAATATATTTATTTCAATGAGGGTACTATTGACATTAGGATAGGTGTTTATAGTAATATTTATTTTTTAAATTTTAAACATGTGTGTACATATAAAAATGGGTGTACTAATAAGTTTTATGGGTGTCAATATCCGTACCCATAAACATATCTGTCAATAATAAGAGGGAGCCGATATTGACACCCATAAATATGATAAGCACACCCATATTTTAATAAAAAATTTAATTACAAAAATATCCCAATTGTTGAGGTAATTGTTTTTGCTTTCATTTTTACATGTCTTAGTCCAATACAGTGGATTTGATATTTTCAAGGAAAACAAATGAGGCAACAGAGAAAGGAGTTTAACAGAAAATGGAGAGATATATTGATGTTTTTTTTTTTTATTGGATTTGAATGAAAAGGAAAGATCTTGCAAATTAAGGTTTAACCTGTCTTAACCTGATCTAATATTTGGTTGGTTTGCTTGAATCATTTATGCTTTAGTTCATCTAAACCAAACAAATGGGAATTGGCTGTCGTTTAAGCCATGTGTTCTGGCAGTAGGACCAAATTGCATTAGTGTTTTCACGTACATAGTTGATGTATTGCATTATTGTCTTCTGGTTTTGGAAACGCTATTAATTTTTTTATATCATTCGGACGTTAACTATCAAGTTACAAGTAATTTGCGTCCTTTAAAACTTACAGTTCATAAGGTTTTGATAACGAGAGATATAAGATTGAAGTCATTTTATATTTACATGTTTGATACTTTGATTTTGAATTATTAATTTGTTGTATTTATGTTCAAAAGTTAATTCTTCAATTAATTACTTGTTGCTGTTAATCGAAGTTCTAATTTTGGTTGTAACATCCCTACTCATTATGTTGGATTGTCGAAAAAATTTGTTAGGAGGTCTGGCTTCAGTGCTTCATTGGGGTATATCACTGATAATAAACTACAATAACTGAGTTCATGGTTTCGTATCGTTGCCATTATTATCATTATTGATGAATTGGTTTTGGCTTCAGTGTCTCTATTTCTGCTCTGATGACTTTGGTTTATTTTGTTGGTAGTGGGGAAGATTTCACGTCGAGTTTCTCTTGTCCATTACGTGGAGCCTAAAGAACTTGAAGAACTGAATGCCAACAGTTTGAGAAAATCGTATTCAACATCTGGTGGAACTACGTTGTCAAACTCTTCCCATCGTTTTTCAACTCCTACTCAAAGTAGTAGGCGGAAAAATTCACAATCAACACAGGGACACCCCACACCAACACACAGCAATAGTAGCAGACATAAGAGTTCTTGTCTGAAATTCGGGGAGCCATCAAAGTCTGAAAAAAGAAAATATGCCCAGGAACCTAATAGGTCCACAGACCGTTCTACCATAGACTCGATAGGAGGTCGTAGTGGAACTACAATTTCAGGGTCCTCAGAGCATTCTCGTCAAGGGAAATCAAAGAAGAAAATAAAAGCTGAGGAGTAAGGTTTCGTCGTTACCTGGTTGTACTCTCCTTCCTATTTTTTGTTTTTTTTCCGCATGTTGCTTATCTTCTGCTGATATGCCATAATTGGAATCAATAGCAGTAGCTCTGAAAGTGTCACACATACTTGAAGATCTTGAAAGTGTTCTTGTAGAATCTATAATTTATTGGGTTATTTATTGGTAATCTGGCTTTTGTTTGTTCATTTACACAATTGATAACAGAAGAAAATGAATAAGCTACCAATGGCCTCTTGCCTTGGTGGTTGGAATCTCCTAAGTGTGGTTCCACCACTAAGGTTCGATACCTTAGTATGTAAATAATTATTGTCCCATTTGGCTATTAATTCCCGAAGTGGGGGTAGCCCTATCCCGATATTATGGGATCAACCCTCTCTTCAGTTGGCTGTGAGAGTTGTAATCCAATTGTAACATCTCCCCGATAGTAGGAGTAATATTCCGGACTGTGTTTGTAGAGTTTTATCTCGTCAGGTTCCGGCTGTTGTTGTACTTTCAAAAAAAAAAAAAAAAAATGTATAAGCTACTATCTTCATTTTAAATTTTAAATTTTCTCTTCAAATTCAGTTTGTTAGCATAATTAGCACTTGCCAAAGCTTTGGTTTGAATTAAATGATAATTTAAATTTTAAATATTGGTGGAGGTATTTGAACAAAAAAAATTTGGTGAAGGAGATCGATTTTTTTTTTTTTTTGCAAAAATCAAGGGACCAAATAACAAATATTAGAGAAATAATCAGTGGATCTGATTGTAGTGTTGACCATATCCTCTCAAAGTCATTTTTGTCGTTTCTCTCATTATATTCCAACTTAGCACATGTTCAGTTAGATTTTTCAAGTCCTTCCTTCAATAAAAATCCGCCACGTGCACGACAAAACCACCCTCCTCCACAGACCCACTGTTTTTTGTTTTTGCCAGATTCCATCAGCCCCTGATTTTACACAGTTTGACAATTTTACCCACAGATTCGAGTCACAGATATCCACTTCCGGGAATTTTACCCATGGATTCGGGTTCACGGATATCCGCTTGCAATAGATATGTATGGATATTGCAAAACAGATATAGACTAAGGGGGGTGTATTCAATTAGGATTCTTGAGGACATTTAAAGACATTATAAATCCTGGTGTATTCAATTTGGATATTTAAAGACTTTAAAACAGTCCATATAAATCCAGTGGTATTCAATTAGGATTTATATGGACTTTTAAAGAATCCTTCCAAATCCAGGTGTATTGAATTGAGACTTTAAAAATGTCTACAAGAATCAAGGTGTATTCAATTATGACTGGATTTTAAAGGATTTTCTTAAGTCATGGATTTTGATGGATTTTGATGGATTTTGGTGGACTTGATGGTGAAAGATATAAATATCAAATGTCATAACATGTCCAGCTTTCTCTCCAAAGATTTTGGTGGATTTTGCTTTCCCTCTCTCTCTCAAATCAGAAACGAAAAGCACTAATATGTAAAAATTAAAAAAACCGATGCATGTGAGAATAATAAGCTTCCATCCCCAGTATGTTCTGTGAATTAAAAAGGAAAAAAAAAAAACTGCACATAATTATATATGTGAGAATATGTTGCAGTCACATAATTATATACAGTATAACAAGTACAAAACTCACTACGTGCCAGAATTGCACAAAACAATACCAAATTAATCTGTAGAGCCTTCAATCAAACACCAAAATGCTCACTCTTTATTAGTTTTTTTTTTTTTTTTTTTTTGAAAAACTCTTTATTAGCATTTTATTTTAAAGAAAAATAATTCATCTACACTTCATGCAAGCAGTGCCTTTACGCAGATAAGCCTTAGCCAATTTTGGGTTCAATTCAATCGCTTTGTTTGCATCAGCAACAACCTCAGACTATATATATACACAAATATAGATTGACTGGTGTATCAAATTTTGCTCATTCTAACTTCAAAGGTTTTTTTGATGATTAGCTATAATTAGCTTACTATTGATAAGTCAGAGATAACAAATTCATAAAAGCCTTAGACAATTTTGAATTCAATTCAATCGCCTTGTTTTCATCAGCAACAACCTCAAAATATATATATATACGCAAATATAGATTGACTGGTGTATCAAATTTTGCTCATTCCAACTTCAAAGGTTTTTCTTTTTATAATTAGCTTACTATTTATATATAAGTTAGAGATAACAAATCCATGAAAATCCTTAGATGTCTAAACAAATCCATAAAAGTCTGAGATAGATGTCTAAACAAATCCATGAAAGTCCATGTGGATTTATAAAAGTCTATAGAAATCCATGAAAATCTGTCACTTAAAAAATGTCTTCAAGAATCCTAATTAATCCTAATTGAATACACCCCCCTAAGATAATCATATAAACCGCATTAGGTTTCAAGTAGAGCATGATATAAGATTTATATTCATAACATATTAGTATACTTATTTAAATTAATTAATATATATTACAAATTTTATTTTACATGAAAGTTGAATCTATATTGTTTTGGTTTCTTTTTATTAAAGTTGTAAAAGTAAAATGTGTGTGGATTCACTTTTATTTCTGACGTTAGAGAAACGGAATTCAACAAATGATTCTAGGAACCCATTTGAATTTCACAAAGACACAAACACATGAACGGGTGTGGATATAGATATAGATATAGATTACGGGTACGGATACGAATATAGATATGGATACGGATATGGCCCACCCATTTACATCCTTTAAGTGTGTACTTAAGTCATACACTACTGTCTAATCTCACTGTACACTCTAAACACCTTAAAACGACACGTTGTTTACACTAGAGTCTGTTTTACAGCTGTTTTTCAATCCGTTTTTATTTTTGTTTTTCAAAAGCGTTTTCGAATTTGTATTAGTTAACTGTTTTTCATTTTGTTTTCAAAAAACAAAAACAAAATGGAAAACAAAATCTACGTCAAAATTCAAAAGTGAAAATTTTGAAAAACAACTTTTAGATGTTTTCTAAATTTGAAAAACAAAATTAAAAACAGGTCTTCAACAGACTCCAAGTCGACTCTTTCCACATAGCTGCTCTCTGCTCTTCAACTCCAAGGTATGTCTTCTTCTTCTTCTTTTCCTTCTGCCGATTTTCTTCTCATTCTTCCGCTTTTCTTATTCTTCTTTTCTTCTCCTTCTTTCGATTTTCTTCTCATTCTTTCGATTTTCTTTTTCTTCTTCTTCTTCTTCTGATTTGCTTCTTCTACTCGATCTTGGTCTCTTTTTTGTTTATTTTTTATTTTTCAATTTTGTTTTTCTTTCTTATACCAAATAACACATCGGGCAAAATTTGAATCTCACATCGGGTATTAGAAAGCTCTAAACTTTTCAAATTTGAATGCTTATTTTGATCTGAATAACTTCTGGGTATTGTTATTTTGATTGATTTTGTAGCTGCACTAAAGGGTTTTCTTAGATCTGTCACCACATTGTTGTTCTTGTTAGATTTTTTTTTTTTTTTTTTTTTTTTGCATTAAAGGGAACGGATACGAATATTGATACGGATACGGCCCACCCATTCACATCCTTAAAGTACGTACTTAAGTCCTACACTAATCTCACTGCACACCCTAAAGTCTAAACACCTTAAAAACGACACATTGTTTACACTTAAACACTTGTAATCAAAATCAAACCGGTCACTTAAATTAATTTATCAATAGTAGGATGCCGGTCCTACTTGTCTATATCTATGTCTCTGTCTAATATTCTAGTCCTTTCAAAAAAAAAAAAAATTATTATTATTATTATTTTTATTATTATATATCTATCTGTGATTCAGCCTCGATATCTCCTGCAAACTTTGAATCTCAAATCAGGTATTAGAATGCTTATTTTGATCTGAATAACTTCTGGGTATTGTTAGTTTGGTTGATTTTGTAGCTGCACAAAAGGGTTTTCTTAGATCTGTCACTACATTGTTGTTCTTGTTAGATTTTTTTTTTTTTTTTTTTTTGCTTAATGGGGTTTTGCTATTTGTTCTGATATGGTTATGTGTTTTTGTTTTGATTTTAATTTGTAGTTGAATCTGATTATTTTAATTTTGTTAAATTTATAGTGATCATCATGGATGTGGATAACAAGTACTACAATGTGGGTCTGCTCATTGTGGCCACTCTTGTGGTGGCCAAGCTGATCTCTGCCCTTATAATTCCTAGATCTGGTAAGCGTTTGCCTCCTGTTGTTAATGGTTGGCCAGTGATTGGTGGGCTGCTCCGGTTCTTGAAAGGACCGATTGTGATGCTCCGTGAGGAGTACCCGAAACTCGGGAGTGTCTTCACTGTCCCCTTAGTTAACAGGAAAATTACCTTCTTGATTGGACCTGAGGTTTCGGCTCACTTTTTTAAGGCCCCGGAAACAGACCTTAGCCAGCAGGAAGTGTATCAGTTCAATGTGCCAACTTTCGGGCCAGGAGTAGTGTTTGATGTCGATTATTCGATAAGGCAAGAGCAGTTCCGGTTCTTCACTGAGGCGTTGAGAGTGAATAAGTTGAAGAGCTATGTGGATCAGATGGTTACTGAAGCAGAGGTAAGTGGTTTGCGAGAGAATTGTTTGATTCTTGGATTGTCTTTTATTATGCTTTCTTTCAATTGTTTTTGGTTGATTTAAAATGTTTGTTGGATGACCTTTAATGTTTTATGTTGTTAGGTAAGCTGAAAGTTTAAGATTTGTGACATTTTTGGCGCCAATATTCTGTGTATGCTTGATGATGTTTTGCAAATTTTGCTGGAAAACATTTATTGAATAGAAAGGGATGGTTCAACTAACATATACTTGGTTTTGTATAGAAATTTATTTTGAATAGATATGATGTGTCAGTTTGAAGTTTACAGGTTGCATTAAACAGGACTTGGATAATAAATTGTATGGACTTTATTTAGTTGACAGAAATTTTGCAATTATTATAGATTTGTGTTAGCAAGTTGGTTTGCCATTTGCATTACAAATAATGGGTGTGCTCTTCATGCTACTTAGAAAATCAGTATTGTTTATGATGTTGTGTCTATAGAGCAAGTTGATATGGCTATGTGGATCATGTGTCAGCTGTGTTACCTATGACGTGCATTGATTTAGCTGAGTAGTCTTCTTATTTATCGATGATTATAATTGAGGAGCCTTTTCAAGGTACAAATACCCACCTAGTTTATTACACTAAAGCATGGGCTCATAAGAGTGAGCATTTATCCACCTGGCATACACGTGTAGTTGATATAAATAATTCTATGTACACCATTACTTCTTGACAACTAAGTATTAAATGTATCGTATTAAGTGAAAATGTTTTAATCTTTTATAAATGACAACTCTTATTTGTTTCTAATGATCATCAATCATTCATGCTTTGATAACTAGCATGATTTCCCCCCTTGCCGTCAAAGTATATGAAACTCTTTTGAATTTCACTTCAATTTTTGAAAGAATCGTTTCGTAGTTGGCACGTGTTATGCATGCTGTTACTTTGGATTTGTGGTGATTTGACGTTTTATTATTATTTTTTATTTCCTATATATTTATATATGTCATAGCAACTCTGTTCTTACTTTTGCTTCTTCATCCTGGGTTTATTCAGGATTACTTCTCAAAATGGGGAGACAGCGGTGAGGTTGACTTAAAGTATGAGCTGGAGCATTTGATCATATTGACAGCTAGTAGATGTCTCCTCGGTCGGGAAGTTCGTGATAAGCTTTTTGATGATGTCTCTGCCCTCTTCCATGACCTGGATAATGGAATGCTCCCTATCAGTGTTCTTTTCCCATACTTGCCCATCCCAGCTCACCGTCGCCGTGACAAGGCTCGCAAGAAGCTTTCAGAAATCTTTGCTAACATCATCTCTTCCCGTAAACTTGCTGGAAAGTCAGAGAACGACATGTTGCAGTGCTTCATTGAGTCAAAGTACAAAGATGGCCGTCCAACAACTGAATCTGAGGTCACTGGATTACTTATTGCCGCACTCTTTGCCGGGCAGCACACCAGCTCAATCACCTCCACTTGGACTGGGGCCTATCTCCTCAAGTACAAGAAATACCTATCTGCTGTGGAGGAAGAGCAGAAAAATCTGATGAAGAAGCATGGAAAAAAGGTCGATCACGATGTCTTATCGGAGATGGATGTCCTCTATCGATGCATTAAGGAAGCCCTCAGACTCCACCCTCCATTGATCATGCTTCTTCGCAGCTCTCACAGCGATTTTAGTGTGACAACCCAAGATGGAAAAGACTACGATATTCCAAAGGGTCACATTGTCGCAACATCGCCAGCATTTGCCAACCGACTTCCTCATATCTTCAAGAATCCAGACAGTTATGATCCCGATAGGTTTTCTGTCGGAAGAGAGGAAGACAAGGCAGCTGGGGCTTTCTCGTATATTTCCTTTGGTGGTGGTCGACATGGGTGCCTTGGTGAACCCTTTGCATACCTTCAAATAAAGGCCATATGGAGCCATCTATTGAGGAACTTTGAATTCGACCTGATTTCACCCTTCCCAGAGATTGACTGGAATGCCATGGTTGTCGGTGTGAAAGGAAAGGTGATGGTCCGGTACAAGCGCCGGGAGCTTTCAGTTAACTAGTTTTGAAACTCTAGTGAAAAATTGGGAGGTTATTGAATGTTTCCTAGGAAGTTATGAGCCTCAGACCATGAGATGATTTAACTGCTGTGGGTGCTTTTATCTATTTGTGTTGAATAGGTTCTTGCCTTCTCTTTCTATTTATTGTGGTTTTTCCCCTTTTATCTATTTGTGATCATCACTGTAGCTTGTTAGAGAGTATTTAGGTTTTGTTTGATTTTCAACTCCCAAAATTTGGGATTTTGTTAGTCCTTTTTTGATGCAATGAATCTTCTGGTCTTTTACGGGGCATTTTTTTTGTGATCTTTTCTATTTTTCTCTTGAAATGCTCAATATATTTTTTTTTTTATCGAAATTTAAAGTTGTATCTAGTTTTTGAAAAGACCAAATGTTCTGTTGAGCTCTTGAAGATCCTACATTTTATAAACTACAATACAACCCTTGTGGAAATATTTTAGCAATTGATATAGTTGGCTAGATGATGAACAATAAACCTACAAGAGGAAGTTGATCTAGCGGATTCGAATCATGTTCCCCTCTCTCTGGCCTCAAAGTGTATATATACAAAGAAGATTTTTGATGTTGAATGATCACAAGAGTTTGAAGCAACTGATAAACAGTGAAGACTGGTGAAGTGAGAGCAGAGGAAGGTATCACTAGGTGAACACTTCACACAAGAATTGAATGAATTTGCATCTGAGATATTTGTATATTTGAATGAATTATATATCTGTATCTGATACATTTGTCAGCATATTTGAATGAATTTCTAAACAAATACTGAAGATCAAGATTTTAAACAAATAAGACTGACAACAACAATTTACATAAATAAAGATACGTGCCTCTGACTCGTTAACCTAATCTGCAACAAGAATTGCAAGGTCATAGTGCACATGAAATTGGCACTTCTTAGAAATTCAGCAATTACTCCAATACTCTCTGGTTGTTTACATCAAATAGGCACTTCTTAGACATCATTCCAACGGGGGTACCGTTAAAGATTTAGAATACGGGGTGCAGAGTTCCATGGTGTATGTAACGGCCACCCCAAGAAGTGAACATATTGCTGGAACAAGACCCAAACCGTATCTATGGGGATTCACTAAGAAGTTATCCAGGCGTGTCAGTGAGGTACCTGTATCAAAGCTTCTAGTGTCAAGTAGAGTTTTTCAACCGCAAACAACGCTTGCGTACAAGGAACGAAAGGAGACAAAACTGGGAACTGCAAATCTTACAAGAGTATTTCATATAAAACGCTCAACATGTAACTTACTCTGATATGACTGGAGAATATATAGGGCAATCTCGCACGACATTTTGTCCAAGAAGCTCAATGATCCACAAACAAATGCACAGCCATTCAGATCTTCACCAATTAGCACATTCTGCATGCTTATTCCAGTCACCTATCATATAGATAATGTCAGCAACTGGTAAGATTTAAGAAGAAAAAACCAAAATCTAAATTTGAAAAACATTAACGAAAACACTGGACTGGAGAAATGTAAAACATACCATCATAAGAGCTCCCTTGGTGCCCCATGCTTTAATGGCATCAATTTTCTATTTAATGTAATTATACTACCATAATATTACGATACTCTTCGGTTCACTCCCAAAGGAGAAAATGAAGGTGTTTTGATCAATCCAATCATAGAAATAAAACCACCTCAAGAACTAAGCATTTCTACCAAGGGCGGTATAATAAAGAGAATCTTAATGCTATATAGAAAATTCAAATGCAATCCTCCTTGTTTCACTTAGTAAAATTAATCACGATGCATTCACATTTTAGCCGACAAATATTAAGCTATGGAGATCACTACATGTGTGAAACTTGAGTAGCAGCCCATCCCACATTAAAGATTGCAGCAAAAACACAGTATGAGATTGTTTCCACCGTGACCGAAGAGGTACCGAGAATTGTACAAGGCATGCAACCTCCAAAAACTGAAGAAAATGAAACAGCAACCAAAACAGATCCTGCACCATGCCATATTTTGAAATGTCTAAATCCATCTATCTACCAAGTAAAAGAAAAAAAAATTAAAAGACAGCAAAGAAAAAGTAAAACCATAATATAAATAGAGACTACAGGAAATGAATCTTAAAATTACGGCAATATTAATCATCACAAAACAGAATTATTGTACATCAGCATGCATGTGATCACTCATTTAAAACATATCATAAAACTGCTCAATAACCATGCTTCTTGGCTTCTTCCTTGCTTCTGGATAAAACGGCATAGGTGGAAGCATCAACAGGTACTCTGGAACACAACACACAGCTACCTATTCATGCTTGCATAAAATCAGAAAAATATTACCATTTCAGTAATATTTAATTTCCCAAAACCAGCTGCATAGGCAGGATGACTAATACTATATTCTTTATGCTTCTCAGGTAGACAATAAGACAAAGGGCACAAATAAACGAGTCAATAAACTCAATCTTGGGTAATATATTGGAGGTTTCATTGAGTTAACTGCTTTTTGTTAGTTTTTTTTTTTGTTTTTGATAGGAAACTAGAATGATTTTATTGAAGAAAGATGATACAAAGGTGAACAAAATATCCACAACTCAAAAACCTTTTGTGGACTACAAAAAATTAATAAGTATGGAAACTTGTATTCTTTTTGTTAGGTATTCACCAGACCCAAAACCTTTAGCTCCAAAAATAGTATTTAAGCACTCTACCACTCTTGAAGGTCCAACATTCTCCACTTGATAAATCAAGAGTGATTCTCCCAAAAACTCCATTCTCTAGACAACATTTTATGCAGAATAGCATCATAAACAACTAAAGCAACTTTATATTCACAACAAATTTCTGACTAAGCTTCCTCTACATCAATCTAGATGAGAGATTTATCAAAGCCTGATATAAAATCTGCATCTGTTAATCAAATTCTAAGAGAACATGAAAAATTGTGCAGATAATGCATAGGAAAGAATCCAAAAGGAAAAGGAAGAAAATATAATAGAAATAGTGGGGAGGGGGAGCAAGAGAAAAGAAAATAGTGTTATAAAAAATGTAAAAGCAACAATGGGGCAGCTATACATATGACGATTGCTATCAATTATAACAGACTAATCATGTAAACATGACATATTTTATCTCAAACTACCAGTTCTCCAGTAAATATGGTAGCAAACGCATCAGCTATCTGACCAGAAAGCATAACAGAGGCAGCAGCCCTGTTAAACAAAACGGAAAAATCAGGAAATCCAAAGGTACAACAAAACAAAAAAATAAAAATGAAATGAAACGTTACATCTATATACAAATTCCCTTTATTACCGCTAAGGAACAGATTTACAAAGTTAACTAAGTAATATTAATCAATTCAGGAATAAATAAATAAATAATCAAAATGTATGATAAGGATATGATTCCAAGACATTGGGTACTACTCAATTCTGTGTTATACAATCCATCATAATGGAATAATGAGAGCAGCAAAAGGGTGATTCTGATATTTGTTTAGTACAAGGCGTCTAATTCTTACTCTAAACATGTATTCGTTATCAGCAAACCATAGATCTCAATGTGCATCAAACCAATAGAAGGGTAAATTTGTTGAAATCTCCACTGGATTTATTTTTTACTTGTATTAAGTCCAATCCCCACAGGATAAAAAACCAGCAACTTGCTTGTAAATTTCTTCTCATACAAATTATCGCATTCTTCAACTAAACACAAAAATAAGAATGCAAATACAAGCCCAGCTGAATTGAAGAAGAAACTATATACATATAAAATGCTGACAAGATGGTGAGATGAATACCTTGGTGAAAGTCCAATATCTGTCAAGAACAATAAGAGATAAGTAAACCAACAGGCAGCAGTTATGTCATTTAGCATGTGCCCCGAGCCATAATAAGTAACAGATCGTCTTCCAAGGGGTTTAGTGAATGAATCATCATCATCATCTGAAATACTTTTAGCCATTACGGTTGACGGGGTCATGTTTTACAGTTTTAGACAGCTTCAGAACATGCCTGAATTGCTTTTTCTAACAAAAAGAACCTGCAAAGAATATATAGCTCAGGATACTAAATATGGATACCACCTATTCTATACAATAATTAGATTTCTTTCATAATGAATATAGTTAAGATATACAAAAAGAACTAACTTGAGATTTTACATGGGATAGATCAATTAAATTAAAACCAGAAATCTGTACTATATTCTGGGAGGTGTACATTAAATTCATGTTGGATAAACATGAACATTTGAGCAGAAAATCATATATAAGAAAAGAATGAAACAATTGAAGAAATTATGAGATGATGTTGAACTCATATCTATCTGGGGAAGTTTAACTTTGTTAAAGTAAGTGATTTGATGATTGAAGCAGTTTAAGACCAACTGTATAATCTCATCAGTTGTGTAATCTGTATAATCTCATTAAAGTAAGTGAAATGGGAAAACTGTATAATCTCATCAGTTGTGTAAAAAGATAATCAAAATTTGCAAGACTTGATTTTTCATCAACCCATCAACTGAACACAGCAAAGAATACGTGCCCACAACTAAATTCTATTTGGGGGAACAATCAATAAATAGATTATAAGAAAAGCAAACACAATTAAAAAGATGAAAAACAAAAAAGTTACTAAATTTAACCAGAAGAAGAGAAATACATACTAGAGAAAAACAAAAAAGTTACTAAATTTAACCAGAAGAAGAGAAATACATACTAGAGAGAGCAGGAAGAAGCGAGGAATCAAAGGAGAAGATAGATAGGGCTCCTCCAATATTTGAGGATTTGAGCACAAGTCAGTCAAATATGATACTGTATTGGGTTTTTTTGTCGTTGCCGTCGTTGTCGACAACCAAACATTATTTTATAAATTTGAGAAAGCAGTCCCATGCAAATTGCAATACGAAATCATATAGCTACCATCTTTTTTTTTTTTTTTTTTTTGTGGTGAGATATAGCTACCATCTTTCATTCCTCGAATGCATGGTTAAAAATTACTTCGTATATTTAATATAATAAAAAAATCAAGTTTTAAATTCTAATTAATATTCGATTATTTTAGAATATTGTTTGTTTCCATTGTTATCAATGAATTTGGATCCTCTACTGATCTAATCTTTTTTCTGACCTCACATAATCTCGTGACACATAAGCATTGCAATAAATGGATGGTTAAGATATGATTGGTTTTCACAACCACTTTATTAACAACCAATTACATATTTTAAAAAGATTAGGAAAAAAATCAGATCAGCAGAGGATCCAAATCCGTTATCAATATGGTAGGGACGAAATTTCTCCATCCAATACAGAGGCAACACGTGCCAAAGAAAATATACCAAATGTGTGTCGATTGAAGTGAGGGTCGAATGATTTATTGGTCGATTGGCAAAAGATTTTTAGAAATGGATTGACGTGGCAAGTCACGTGCATTGCATGACTTACTTACCTTACTTTTAAGACATGAGATCAATCGAAGGATGATCTAGAAAAAACAGAGACATAAAATCAATCGAACGATGATCCAGAAAAAAGGAACACCAATCTGAATCTCTACCGATCAATTTACCTTTTTTCTTTTTCTTAAATCTGTCTTAATTTGTTCTTTTCTTCATCGTCGATCTTAGAGATGGATGGTGGAGATCTATTTTATTTTTTCAATTTTGTTAATTTCAATTTTTTTTTTATCTGATAATATGGACAGTGGATATTCATTTTTTTTTTTCACTTTTTTAATTTCTGTTTTTTTAAAGAAAAATGGGATGAAATGATGAAAATTCCATTCTACTTATTAAGTTTGACTAACACCAGAGCATGTCAATGTAGGTTTTCTTTGGAATTTTGTATGTAAATAAGTAAACATTAGGTACTTCCATGTAATTACTTCTTACATTTCATATAATAATAAAAAAATCATAATTTAAATCCTAATTTATATTCTATTATTTTAGAATATTATTTGTTTCATTCTTACCAATATAGTAGGGAACGCGTGCCAAATAAAATATATCAAATGTGCGTCGAATGGAGTAAGAGCCGAATGATTGTTGAGGAAAAACCATACTATTGGTAAATTGGCAAAAGATTTTAGAAATAGACCAACGTGGCAAGTCATGTGTTGTATGACTTGCCTACCTTGCTTTTATGACATGAGATCAATCGAACGATGATCCAGAAAAAACGGAACCTAGTTAGAATTTGATGTTAAGCATATTATATAACCATACGTGTTGTCGTTTATCTTTGTATTATCATTCGCACAGTCATGATTGAATTTTTGAGATCCATTCTAATTTGGACATCAGAGAGCTCTTTTTAGGTCAATCACCATCATCTCGTTCATCATCTCTAACTCAACGGCCACATCAACCTACAAGAAATCATTGGAGAATATTTACTTTTCCGTTATAATTTGTTGGTAAGGTACTTCTTGATTTGAATTCTTATCTATCTTAATAGTCATCCGCATGTACTTTTTCATCTAAAAATGAGTTCTAATTGGATAAACAATTTATTAGAAACTCACCGGAGAATATTTCTCCTACAATTTTTTGGTAAGTTGTTGCATGACTTGAGTCTAAAGTTGGAGAGATTCTTTGGTGCATCCGATGCATTATGCATCCCCCACCTAGATGTTGCCACGTGTGCTCACGTGGCAACATCTAGGTGGGGATGCATGGTGCATCCGTTGCACCCAAGTTTTATTCCTAAAATTGATATCAACTAAATTCATTACAAATTCTCAAAATATGTGCATTAAAAACTTGTTAATTTTTTTTTTTTATGATTCAATTTGACATTTATATTTTACTTCTTAAATAAGTCAAAACAGCTAAATAATTCGTTCATGTTTGTACTAATATTTATGATTTTTTTGTATTAAAGTTTAATTTATTCCACATAGCAAGGGTTTGTATATTTTTCGAACAAAGATTATAAGAAAAAAAAAATACTGTAACGATCTATAAGGTATATATTTCTTTATAAGATATCAACTAAATTCATTTTAAATAATACACGTCCGTTGTAGATGAACGATTTTCTTGTAGTGGCATTTGATCATATAAGGGAAAACAGCAACAATCCTAATCATCCAGAACCAATTTCACTTTGATGGAAATTGCTTTATGAACTTATTAGAGACTCTTTCTTTAAAGAGGATGCTGATACTATTTTAAGCGTGCCTATTGGTTCTTTATAGAGAGCTGATTCTCTCCAATGGCATTATGAGAAGTCGGGTTTGTACTCTGTTAGGAGTAGATACAAAGTTGGCTGCAATCTTGATGTTTCTGCTGGTTCAGTTGGTCTGAATCGGGTTGAGTCCTAGTGGAAATCTTAGTGGAGGTTCCGAATCCTTGCCAAGGTTAAGGTTTTTGTTTGGAAGACTTGCAAAAATTGGCTTCCTGTTGCTATTAATTTGGTGAAACGTGGTATCCCTATGGGTTCAAAAATTAAATGGCACTCTTTGGAGTTGGCTTTTCAAGACTATCACCACTTTAATAACTTATGATTAAAAGACACCTATTATGGTGAACGGACAAAAATGCCCCCAAAAGTACTTCCACGCTAGCTATTTTGAAAATTTATGTTTCATTTTTAGTTTTTTACTTTTCATTTCACAGAAAGAGTAGAGAGAGAAGTCACGCAACGGTTCAGAGCATCCAAGCAACTGGATTTCGACACTAGACGACAACGATTTTTGTCCGAGTTTCATTTCGATTTTGATTTCTGTCAAAAAACAAGATATGTAACTTCAACGATTTGATTTTGAATACCAATTTGATTGTGTTTTGTTGGGTTATACATTCATTTTGTATTTTGAATTGTTAGATCTTGTTTCTAGGGTTTTTAGTTTTAGACATGGTTTCTAGAGGTAAATTGGGGAAGACAATGAACAGTAAACAGGTTAGTAAAAATCTCATAACGCTTATACAAAAGTCTCGGACAGTGTTACAATAGTCTCGGAGACTTTTGTCCGAGACTTTTGTAATGCGTTTTGAGACTTTCGGAAAGCATACAAAAGTCTCGGAAAACATTCAAAAGTCTCGGATAAAAGTCTCGGATAAAAGTCTCGGGTAGAAATCTCGGAAGGTTTATGAAAAATCTCGGAAAGCATACAAAAGTCTCGAAAAGCATACGAAAGTCTCGGAAACTACCTAAGTCTCGAAAACTAAGTTACTATTCATCGTCTTCCCCACTCGAAAATCCCAACACTCAACATTGTTTATTGACCCCCGAGTGCGTCAGCGTAGCGCCACTAAACTAATCCAATAAAGATGCATTGATAATGTTATGAAGTTGGTTTTGTTTTTTAGTTTGAGTTGAGAATAACTATACAGTGCTTTAACTTCCATGTTAGGGAGAGAAAGTAGATCTCAGACAAAGAGAAAAGTTAAAATAAAAAAAGATAATAAAAAAAATGTATAAAGTAAGGGCATTTTTGGAAATCACTTACTTTGGTGTCTTTTAAACATAAGTTATTAAAGTAGTGATAGTCTTGAAACATCAGCTTAAAAAAGTGACAAAACCCCATATTTCCACGTATCCCTATTGATCATATTTGTCCTTGCTGTAATCGGAAGTGAGAGTCCATTGTTCATGCTTTCTGGGGCTGTTCAAAGCTCCAACCTTATTGGCAGAATTTCAATCTTTTGCAGGGGAAAAAATGGACTGACAGCTTTCATTTTCTAGACATTATTTCTTCTTGCCACAGTGTTCTTCGTCGTGAGGAGATGGAGCTGCTTTGCATAGTTTTTTGGCGTGTTTGGTGGCTGAGAAATCAGGTCACGCATAACCCTTTTGTGCAGAATGATGATGATGTGGTCGAGTGGTCAGTGAACTTTATTGATTGTTTCCGTGCTGCTAACGCTACTAAGGAAGCGACCCCAAAGTCTATCCAAAGGTCTGCTGTTCACTGGTGCAAGCCGAGTGTGGGGTGTTTTAAAATTAACACGGATGATGTTATTGATTCCAAAAACTGTTGTGTTGGTGTGGGAGTCATTATTCGTAACCATTGTGGTTTTGCTTTGAGGTGTGCTTCGCAGATTTTTCACGCAACCTTTTCCCCCCAGGTTGCTGAAGTTGTGGCTCTTCTGTGAGGTATTTTGCTTGATGTGGAGGCTGACTCTTTTCCTGCGGTGGTGGAATCGGATGCTAAGTATGTGGTTGATTTGGTTAATTTGGGAGGTATGCCTGCTGTTGATATAGGCAATGTTATTGGTGACATTCTCCATTTTATTCGTGACAGGGCTATCTCTGTTGCCTTTGTTCCTAGAAGTGCTAATTTAGTTGCTCATGCCCTCGCAAAGATGGCGATATCCTCTTCGGAAGATAGGCTCTGGATTGATTCTTTCCCTCCCTGCGTGGAGAAGTTTGTTCGGGTTGATGTGCCCCTTTAGTTCTTTTCTGGTTTGTTCTGTTCCTTCTTCAAAAAAAAATGGTGTGTTTTGTATGGTTAGTATAAACAAAATTTTAATTGAAATTATCAACACTGAACTTGTATTACCTTTGTTTAAAAATATGCAATAATGACAATATCCACCTACCCACAAGACATATTTTTATACTATAAAATATTTAAACATTTATAGTATAATTTTTGTATGGTATAAACATTTTATAAAGAAAATCTCATCATAAACACTATATTTAGAGAATTGATTCTTATACTAAAAAAGGCTTATCAAGATTTGTTTTTGTTCAAATGGCTATATAAAGCATGTATTGAGAACACAATTGTCATCAAAATAAAATTAGTTGATATCACAAATGATTATTAGAATAGAGGTGTATTCAAATCGGGTAGCAACTTGTCAAAAAATTATAAGAGAAATAAGTATTCTTTGTTGATTTTCTGGCAAGTTACTAAGCCGGTTAGAATTCAATTCTAGATGAAACTGTACACGGATACTAAGAATTATAGTAAGATTTCTCTTTTCTTAGAAACATGTTTTGAATAATATGTTTTTTTTTCTTATCTTTGTATCAAATTCTTTTTATGAAAACATCTTCAATTTGGTTTTGACGAGATGAGGTTGGTCCGGTGGTAAAACTCTCACACATGTACCACGAGGTTGCAGGTTTGAGTCCTCCCCTTCCCTAAAAAAAACCGAATTAGTGTAATACATTTTCAATTTAGTTTTAATTAGTTTTTCATCTACACTTTCGTTTGTTATTGTGCGTGGAGCATATATAATTGATTTCATTTTACTAGGCATATCAAAGTTGTCTCCGTATTTTTACTGTCCAGATTCGGTATTATACAGATTCGAATAAATCTGATCTGATAAATATAACATTTGAATTCGGATCGAATTTAAGAATTATATATTTTGGATTCGGACATCTGAATTCGATCGGATACGGACAAATCCGAATTCGATCGGATTCAGTCCATGTCCGATCCGATACTTTTAAAAGCATATAATATTAGTATATTACATTAACTCTTGCTTGCGTGTTATGAAAACCGATTATGTTGTCAAATCAAATAAATTAAAAATGACATTTATAAATATTTATTGAATTGAACAAAATATTAAATAATTAATTTTAGATTGGAAATCGCAATTATCTAGTAGAGTCACCATAACTTTATTCTTGAATCACCAAAAGCCTTTTTTTTTTTTTTTTTTTAGCAAAATCCAATAAGAGGGGAAAAGCATCAAATCAAGCATCCCAACTAGGTTGACACTCCAAAAGAAATCCAATCTCACGCCTATGACCCCTCAAAATGAAAATTTTTATTGAAAATATATATATACAAACAAGAGGACAAGAACCAAACCCTAAACAAACATCTAAAATGATAAAAAAAAAGCAACGGAGATAAATCTCTAAAAATAAAAGAATTACAAACAGGCTGGGAAGTAAACCACCATGTATCCTTAGCAAGGGAAAGGCCATGAGAGGCTAAACTATCCGCAATCTGGTTACCTTCTCGATAAATATGGGAAACAAAGATTTCCATCGAGGAAAGATAAACCAAGTAGCGCCTCCAAAAAGAAAGGAACCGCTAAGGAACAATTGAGGAGCGACAAATTAAAAGAGAGACCATGTAAGAAGAGTCACACTCGATCCAAAGATTGCTCCAACCAAAATCAAAAGCTACTCAATGGCCTTGATAATCGCTGATAACTCTGCTTCAAAAGTGTGCATGATACCCAAAGGAGAAGAAAAACAACCTTTAACAAACCCTCTATGATTGCGAAAAACACCACCATAACTGGAAAGACCTGGCGAGCCCAAAGAAACTCTATCTGTATTAACCTTAAGCCGACCTGGAGGGGGAGGACGCCAATAAACCTCAATGATGCGAGGGGCCAGGGAGGACGGGGAGGAACCTGAAGCCGATGTAAAAAAAGTAAATTTGACTGCGTGTTATGCATACCGCCAATATTCAAACGATTACAATCTTTAAGAGCCGTGTGAATAAAAGTAATGGAAGATATGAGAGGAATAAAGCGATCTTCAAAAATTAACTGATTCCTTGCATACCAAATTGCCCAAAAAATTTGAACAACTGTCATGAGCCAAAGGTTACAAACCTGAGGGCTAGCTTTCCATGAAATAGCCATATTAAAGAAGTTAAGAGGCCACAATTGAAGATTGAGATAAACTCCAAAAAGACTTGAGAAATAATCCCATAAGCCATATGAGTAAGGGCAGTGCAAAAAAAAATGAGCTAGGGTTTCCGTTGAAGCATAACAAAACCGACAAGAAGAGGCTAAGGAAAAACCTGCTTTAGCAAGAGAATCCTCTGTAGGCAAATGTCTAAGAAGCACATAGCAAATAAGATTTGATCTCGAATGGGGAATGAATGGTTTCCAAATTTTCTTACCCCAAGGAACCAATCCATGACTACCTTGGAAAAAACGGTAGGCTTCTTTAGAAGAAACATGGTTGGAGGAAGAATGAATCCAAATCAAAGTACTACTACTATGAGCCGCAACAACAGTCTTCAAAATCAAAGAAGAAGCTTCTAGATGACGGTCTAAGAAACTATCCTCCAAATGCCAAGAACCATTAAAATAATAATCTGAAACAACTGCGGAGAGGCTTCCCCTAGCCACAACAAGAATGTCAAGCATATCAACTAAAGGTTCACCTAACCAATTATCAAGCCAAAAGCGCACCTTAGAGTGTTCTCCAATAATCCACTTGGATTCGGTAAGAAGACTAGAGTAATGATCTCTGTTGATAGTGATTTTTGGATTACGTAAAATCTATCACATGTCCAACAATTTGATAAGAATCGATAATCATGTTATAAAGTAAGATAAGAAATTGATCATGCAAAACACAAGGTTTTACGTGGAAAACCCAAGAAAGGAAAAAACCACGGTTGCTAGAGACGACGAGGGAAAGATTTTCACTATGCAGAAAAGAATTACACATGCAATCACTCTTATCCTCTTTTTATGTTTTTCAAAAACCCGCGTATAATGGTATTTGAGGGTCTATTTATACATGCATAGAACCATAATTCTTAATATACAAGTAAGAAAGGCAAGGTTTTGTAAGACTCTAACTTGTGGGAGTTGTCTTTATCTTCTTTCCTATTTTGTATCTTCTGTGCATTGAATGAGTTAGATCTTTTGCCGGATTTGGACTTCGGTATCTTTAAGGATATTTGTTTCCTTATCAGAGTGTGTTTCATGGTTCCTTGTTTGAGTTAGATTCTTTCTCTACGTATTTGAGTCGTGGTTGTTCTAGACTTAATATCTTCCACGAGTCTATCCTGACCAAGTCTCATTTACCCCGATCAGTTACTCAACCCCGATCGGATTCTTTGACCCGATCGGCTAGTTGAACCTGACTGGTCCATCTTTACCTGATCGATCTAGTTATCCTGATAAGGTTATCTTTATCTGATTGCTTGAATAAACCTGACCGGGTCTTGAGATCATTTGTTGGTCACCTTGGGTTGGTTTTTTCTGGTTGACTTTGGATGACGTGGCATATCTAACCACCATCTTTTTTTGGTAATAATGTTGATTTGTCAGTTCTCTAAATTTTACCAATAATAATCTCTTATGCAAAGTCAAATCGAGGAAGCAATATAATACTGGCGAACCTTTGAAAGAGAAGATAAATATCTTGTCCTCAAGAGAAAAAAAAAAAAAAGTTATGAGTTTCCAAAAAAGTTTCCTAAAAAGAGCTTGGTTCATAAGTTTTAAGCTTTTAATGCCAAGACCACCGTAATCCTTAGGCAAAAAACAAGTACTCCATGCTACGGTAACCAAGCATGTTTAACTGTAACTGGCTTAATATTCTTCTCAATCATCTTCAACGTAGAAATCTGAAATACCAAAAACATATCATTCAATGTGTTTGCTATGAACATGTGTTACCTTTGAATGGGCTGCCTCATCTCCCCCTGCTTAATGACC
Source organism: Acer yangbiense (assembly GCA_008009225.1). Classification (NCBI taxonomy): domain Eukaryota; kingdom Viridiplantae; phylum Streptophyta; class Magnoliopsida; order Sapindales; family Sapindaceae; genus Acer; species Acer yangbiense. The sequence goes on along the minus strand of CM017772.1, from coordinate 22,969,002 downwards.
ATTGGCATAATGCCACATCAACCCAGTTGCTTGGAAAAATTTATTCAAATGTTTAGTTAAATAATAGTAAATAATAATTCAAGCAAAGCAACGATGATTTACCTCTGAGATTCTAGAGGACTTACAAAATTCACAAATAGAATTATTTGTATGATAGTCATCAGAAGTTGTAGGCAGCACTGCACCAGCAAGAGTCAACCTAGGTTTTATTGCCGGTTCAAAAGTACAAACCAATAAGCTCTCACAATTTGTATCCAATTTGTTTTCTATCAATTCTATCACCAGTTTGTGAAATAAATAAAAAATGTATCAAATTCTTTCATTTAACTTTGAATTACTAGGTTTGTCAAGGAAAAAAAATAACTTTGAATTATAAAAAATTGGTATGTAGTGTCTTTAGAATTTTTATTATCTTCTTTAGTAATTTTAATAAAGGTTAAAATTGTCATTAAAAAAATATTTAAAATGGAGTGTAAAAAGATATTCGGTGGATTGTAAAATGAGAGCTTCTTTTGACAATCCAATTTTTTTCTTTTTACACTTCTTTTCTAAAAATACTTCATTCTCAAAATTTAAATTTTAACAAATTCTAAAGACACTTCATTTTGTTACAAGATTATCCTTTTTATCTTTTTTGAATTAAATTATTAAAAAAAGAAATTATCTCTCCTAAATCATTAGATTAATCATTACATATTAAATACTCTCTCCTAAATTTTTAATAACCATATTAAACTCTCTCTCCTCCAATACATATCTCTAATTTTCTATCTTCATTCTTTCTCAAGTAAGACTAACAGTTAGGAAAAAAAAAAAAAACTTACTAATAAACTTGATTTTTAGGAACCATATGTATGTATATATTAAAAAAAAAATACATTTTTTTTTATATTAAAAAAAAATCAAAATATGAAAATCCTTTTTGTTACTGTCGCAGGTATGTGATTGCCGAGAGAACTTTTATTCTTTCATTAGTCTTAGAAATTCTGAGTTTAATCGAATCTAGTTGAAATAATTCAATATTTAATATATCTTTTTTTTTTAAAAAAAAATTGACTTTTTAATATATATATATATATATATATATATATATATATATATATATATATATATATATATATATATACGGATTTTCTATTATCAGTTCGAACTGACAATAAATATATCAGGACGAAGAATGTAGACCACTAGATTTACATACTTTGACTCAAAGTGTATGCACTTGTCAAAACTTCTTCATAATCTGTGGTCCATATTCTTCGTCCTGATATATTTATTGTCAGTTCAAACTGATAATAGAAAGACTATATATATATATATATATATATATATATATATATATATTACTGTTAGTAAAAAACTAAAATATTCATAAGTTTTTTTATTTCTTTAACTATTAATCAGAGATTGATGAAGAAAGTATGGAAACATGATTATTTTTTTTTTTTTTAATGGAAAGAGATTAATTAGGAAAGACTGTTTAATATGGTAATAACAAATTTAGGAGAGAGAGAGAGAGAGTTAAATATGTAATATTTAATCTAATGATTTAGGAGAGAGAATATATATTTTTAATAATTTTAGTTTGGAGTGTCTTTAAATTTTTTTGTCTTGTTTAGTAATTATAATTTAGGTTAAAATTGTCATTAATAAAAAAAAATTAATTGGAGTGTGAATAGATAATTTGTGGATTGTAAGGAAAAGCTCTCTTGTAAAATAGCATCACTCTATTACTATAAGCACATATCCTAATACCAATAGTACCCTTATTGAAATAAATATGTTCATTTTAATACATTTATTTATAAACTCTCTTAAATTATTAACACACCCAATTTATATATATATATAATCATATTATTTTTGGAATCAAATCCTCTTGTAATGATGGTCCAATTTACTTTTGAAAATGTCTCGAATGTAGAGGTCTTATGAAAGGGAAGATGTAGAACTGGATTGCATCAATCTGGAATTCTCATAGACATAAATAATAATAATAATAATAATAATAAAATATAAATATAAATAAAAAAAGTAAAATAATACTTACCTCTTTATGATCATATCAAAGTCTTCTGAAAATTCTTTTTCCATTACTTTGTTATATGATAATCATGTGATGATGAAAAAGTTTGATACTTGAAATAAAATTAGAATTTAATTAGGGTTTATCATAAGTTAATTTTTATTTTAATAAAGAGATATAGTTGAAGATATGGGTGTAAATGTGTAATTAATAAGTATACACAGTATTTGGTTTATTTTAATTAAAGTAATTTGTTCTTATTGGTAACTTTATCTTATGATATTTTTGTAATTAAAAATTTTAATAAAATATGGGTGTACTAATTAATTTTATGGGTGACAATATCGGCACCCATTTATTTATATTCGAATAGAAAGTTAAAATGATATTTTGATTCGAAATGTTAACCGAAGGTGATTTTTTGCCAAAAATAAAACTAGAGGTTGGTTTTTGGCTAATAACTCAAACTATATGGTGGTTTTTAATAATAACCCATGATTTTCTTGTTTTAGTTTTAAAATCGTACTTATTTTTATAATAATGTGGCATGTAATTTGTCATTAGTATGTCATTCACCATATTATCTCATTATTTACATGTTAATGACAAATCTCTTGCCACAACTAATTTTTTTGGGGTTGCATAGCATTACTCTAATTTCTTTCCTTACTCTCTTTAAGGTAAAAAAATAATCCACATTTTTCCAAACTTGTAATTTACAGATGATTACATGCACGTCATTGGGTTTATTTAGAAAAAAGAGGAGGCTAATTAAAAAATTATCTTCTAACGAAAAAAAGATATGGTTTTTATAAATAGTATATTGTCACAAATTTGTCTTTCGGAACGCATAAAATACATTGCCAAAACCTTTCGTAGCATAAATTTATACGTTATTCATACAGTTATTGTCGAAAGTCTAAAAGATTTTCGCAACACGCAAGTGTAGTCTTAGAATAATAACAACATATTACGTGCATTGTGGTAGATGAAAATTTAACACAACGTTTGATTTACTCTTCCTTAGACCGTCAAAACAATGTGCATTGTATATTGCTTTAAGCTATGGAAAAAATAATAATAAATAAACATTATTGATTCTTTATACCACGTGTTGGGCTCCCCTTACTAGCCCCCAACACTGTCTGAGCACAAACAGTAAGGGAGGAGTGACTTTAGGGTTACAAGTTTAACTCTGTTAAGCAATACACAACTATTTAAATATAACTCTTATATGCTATTAATTTTTTGAAATCAATATTTTATTTTAAAAATTAATAATTTTTATTACTCCGGCAATGTAAACCAATTCTATAGTAATCTTTGTAATTATTTTGTATAATAGATAAATAGATATTAAAAAAAATAAAAATAATAAAAAAAAGATTTCACTTCATTTTTTGTATATATTAATTTTCACAAAGTTCACATGCCAAATTTGTGTTGAACTGCGATTTAGATATTTGTTTCTATGATCAACATTTGATTTCAAAATCAAAATCATACAAGATAACATTAATTTTGAAACTATGGGGTTGTTTGTTTTTTGCACTTAAAACTTAATGGGTCTGAATATAAATTATTAAATTGTTTTGTTTTTTGTTTTTTAAGTAGTCAAACAACTTAAAAATATCAAAAAATAACTTAAAATAAAAAGTAAAAAAACCTGACTTTTAACTTAATTCCAAATCACTTAATTGCATTTAATATATTTTCTTCCAAGATTATCCTACCAAATATAACATATTACTAATTTTATCATAATTTTATATTATACAAATTTATTTCTTTTAACCTATTACTCCAAAAAAAAATTTAAATCAAAATCATTTCCAAATCATTATTTATCCTATTTGTTTTTTTTTTTTAAACAATTATTTATCATATCTTAGTCATGAATATTGTAATTATTATATAAAAATGGTTTAAGATTTATTAATTTATTTTTATTTAGTTGTTTGTATTATAAAATGAAAATACATAATAATTAATAACAATAAGGATATAAATGTCAAATTACTTGTTTTTAAACCATTTTATATTTAAAAAACAAGCAAGTTAACATTCTATCCGGAGGTGATAAAAATAAAAAACAAACATGTCATTCAGATTAAGGTTTTAATCACTATTCAGTTTTCAGTAAAATTCAAGACCGTAAAAAACAAACTATCCCTAAGTCTAAAGTGATGGATGCTAAATGGGGAAAAAAAAAGTGTTAGCTTCAATATAATCAATCTGCTCAATTCCTAAAAACTTTTCAAACAAACAACAGCAACATGGCCAAAGGCAATTTGATCAATTTTACCAAGTGGAAACTTGCATTGTAAACATCAGTCAAAATAAACCAAAAGCTCATTTTATTTTATTTTTGAAGGAAATCAAAATCCAACCACTTCACTGCATTAAAAAATCCCATGATACTACGCCAGAAAATTAACAAACAAACAAAAATGTCAACCAAAAGATATCAATGCCTAATTAAGACAAGCAGCTTTATTCAAATTGCATGCCCAAAGATGAGGTTTAATGGATATTCACATATTAAGGCACTCATTATTGTTGTAGCAACACTGCTGTTTAGCAAACATCACAATCTCAGGGAGTATCTGTATGTGTATATATGGCCACATACATTTTATTATTGACGTATTTTGGAACACACCCTTATCGGAATGTGCTCAGTTCTGAAGTTGAGATTTATAAATGTCACGGTCAGAGGTGGATTCAGTTAATGGACATAACCTGATAGAGAAGGAATATGGCTCGGGAGCAATCAGATACTCGCTGTGGACACACGGTGTCCAGCTATCGTCTCCACCCACGCCCATATGTTTGTGGTCGAGATGCACCTGTAATATCATCACCAAACAAGGTAACACTCAGTTACAGCATGAAAAATGTGAAACTTGTCGAGAGTGACATGCACAAACAGTGAAAACTTTTATTCGAAACAATTCTATTTTAGCAAGGGAACGGAAAAGAAAATAGATAAAGAAATTACCTCGATGTTTTCACCTTTTATGAGGTCTTCATCATGTGTTGCCCGGTCAAGCTCTGTGGTGGAGTAATAACTTGCATTCATTTGCATAGGAGGAGAGTTTCCGTAAACTGAAGCATAAATTCCGACTCCCTCCTTATTTTGGAATGTCACCCATCTAACATCTGCCCTACCACCACATTCTCCAGGGACAATATAAGGTACATGCATGTCACCCACTGTCTGCTCGTATACTCCAACATGGGCTGCTGCCTTTCTATCTGGATAACATTCAAATGGTCCCCTTCCGTACCATTTAATCTTGTCCATCGACTTTTCCAATTGGAATTCAACTCCAACGCGTGGCAAAGGCGGAAGACTAGTATTCGGTTTCACATTGCATTCTATAATGACATCCCCAGAACCGTAGATAGTGTAAATCATATCAATTTCAAATAAAGCATTTGCTTTTTCCAATTCGGAGTCAGAACCTTCCTTACCAAGAGGTACACCAATGTATGCCACCACTACTTTCACAAAATGATCTGTAATATTCTGTACAGAACAACTTTTTGCAGTAAACACGAGGCTTTCGATATGAGCAGCTTTCCACCTAGAATAGTAACTACTTTCACCTCCCCCTTTATCGTTATCAGTAGGGGCTCTCCAGAAGCATGGGAATATGCCTTTGTTCATCACAGGAACTCCATGAACCTACACATAAAACAGATGTTTACTCACACACGATAGTTAAGTGTAAGAAAATAATCTGTACTCTACAAAGAAAATGAAAGAAACAAGTTCTAGAAAACACGGCGTGCTTCAAAGAAAGATTGGAGGATTTCTGATATTGCATGAATATTGTTTAGATGAAGAAATTTTGTCAGAAAATTTCCATTTATCAATTAAAAAAACTTGCATCTTGTGGCTTAAAAAATGCTGAAATGCCTGTTTCCTTCATGATTCAGCGAATCACATTAAAAAGAGTCTCATCCATTTTCAATATAAAGTTAGCCAATCTCATAAGACCAATTGTATAGACTACCTTCCAGCTTTCAATAGCTCCAGTCCGAACGTCAAATTTTATATCCCAAACATTCTGATGGCTGCTGATTTGAATCATATCCCCAAGAATTTCATGGACAATAATAGCATCTCCGGTTTTGATGACCTAGAAGACAGCATCATTAGTAACACAGAATCTAATCATCAGACATATACAAAATTCATTTGTTCAGCAGGTAAGGAAGAATCAGCAATTACATGGGGAACGATATCTCTTTTGGCAGGCAACTGGACCTGCGTAGAAGAAATGACATGACCGCCTTCAACCCAGCGTGTGGAATGCGTAAGCTTAGCAGTAATTGTCAAAAACATTTCTTCCGCCGAAGATGAAGCCCACGGAGAATACCACGGACTTGACTTGAATTCTATATCATAACTGCTCTGGGGTTTGATCAAGGGAAGAGATAGATTTCCAGATCCAAGCTTTTGGCCATCCCCATGGACAACCCAGCTAAACTCTAATTGTCGCGTCGTTTCATAGAAATTAGCGTTGGTTATCTGCAAAGTGAAATTCCAACTAAAAGTAAATTTCAGATTTGAATTAAAAGTATGGGAAGCCAATTTAAATAGGTCAGACTGCCAGTACCTTAAGTGTGGTTACCATTAAGCAAACCTTGATTGGTTGATAGACATACTTGACTTCTGAAAATGATAAAGAAGGCAATGAGTCATGATGCAAGGTGATGATTCGATGTGATCATCTTAAGAGGAAGTATATGTATGTTCTTATATGACAATAAAGTTACCATGTAATGCAGGATGAGGAGTTCGATCAGGCCATGTAAGTCCATTCAAACAAAAGTTCAAATCATTAGGGGTATCCCCAAAGTCACCTCCATATGCCCAATGTTTACTACCATCGGCACTCTCTTTCAATAAGGCCTACATGAAGAATGCAAAACGTTTTAATCTTCCAATAATAGCATCCCCTAAAACAACACAAATAAAGATAAATAATAAATAACAAAGTGCAACAGAGATGATATGGGAACTCATTACAGGAAAATCATTTTTTATTATTTTCGTGCATAACAAAAATGTTGTATGACAGGATGAAACATGCAAAAGGAGGAACTTAATTTGTAATCATAAGGCAACTACTTTCAGATATTATACGAAATAAATGTCAGATATAGTGATATGAGATGGAAAGAAATTCAAAATTTGACAAGATATTTCAGTCACTGATTTGTGAAGGACTTGGATTCTCAACCTGGTCGACCCATTCCCAAATAAAGCCTCCTTGGAGACCGAATGTGCTATCAATTGCTTCCCAGTATTTATGAATATTACCGCTGCTGTTCCCCATTGCATGTGAATACCTGTCATTTGAGTATTACAAGGATCTTTTAAGTAAACAAAACCACAAGACCCCAATTATAAGAGAAGGTGGAAACATTGGCAGCATAAAAATAAAAGTAAAATATGGGAAAACAAAAGAGAAAAGAAGCAGCATACTCGCATAATATCAAAGGACGTGTTTCGGTTGGATCTTTTGCAATCTCCACCATGTCCCAGACACGCATATACATTGGGCAAACGATATCAGTAGATGAGGTTCTGGATCCCCCTCCTTCGTAGTGCACTAACCGTGAGGGATCCTTTTCTCGAATCCAACCTAAAAAAAGTCACTACATCAATATCATTCAATTTGGCTAATTATCTAAGAGGAAGAAAAATTTACACAGGAAAACAAAAGAGAAAAATAGGAAAGGAAGTATTCATAGTTTAATCAAGAACAGGTATTTCTGATAAAATGCAGTAATATTCCCCGCTAAGCTTGCCAAATTGGAGAAGAAAAATTTGGTGGCAAGAAGAATAGTATACAAAATTTCCTCTCCTATTAAACTTTTATTTTCCTTCCCTTTAATTAGAGAATTTCAATTCAGTATCAATACTTCAATAAAAATGGTGAAAAGAGCAAGAATCTCATACCAGCTGAAGCAGAATGATTAGGGCCGTATCCAGCCTCATTTCCTAATGACCAACATATAATGCATGCATGATTTTTATCCCTCTCCACCATGCCTGTCACGCGATCCATCATTGCAGCAGTCCAACTTAGTTCTGAAGTAGGATGCTTCAAATGTCCCGAAAAATAAAAGCCATGTGTCTCAATATTGGCTTCATCTATCATGTACATGCCAAACAAATCACACAACTCATACCAACGGGGATGTTGGGGATAATGGCTATTTCTCACAGCATTTATATTGTTTTGCTTCATCAGAACCAAATCCTGTAAACAGAATAACATGAATAGAATCAAAATAGAACCACTAAAGTAAGTTGCTAGACCAAGTTAGCAAGTGGGGAGTTAAAAACCAAGGGAAGAAAAAGGAACAAATAGAACCTTAACCATGCAGGACTCGATGTTTGTCTTTCCTAGACGTGGATGATGTTCATGCCTATTCACACCTCTTATTACAACGGGATGGCCATTAACAAGTAGCTGTTTGGGGGCTTTTGATACTTGTCTTATGCCAACAGGGCACGATTCACAGTCAACCACAAGGCCAGAAGCATCTTTGAGGACAACAACAAGTGTATACAGATTTGGCTGTTTACAAATGCCAGCAAACATAGAATATATTAAAATGCAAAAATATATAAGTATAAGCGAACAATAGCAAAATGTGGTCCAAATCCAATGTGTTAAGCAGAGAAAACATAGTGCTCAATGAAACTCTCGGAGCTTAGTAAAAATTAATAAAAGGATTATAATTCACTACGAAATTTAATTTAAGGGGAAAAAAAAGGCAAAGTAAGATTTACCTTATCCCAAAATAGAACTTTTTAACTTTCTAGCAAGTGAATGTATGAATTCCATACAATGCAAACTTTTTAATTTCTATCATGTTGACAAAAACCAAAGTACTTCACATCAAAGAAATCAAATGCAGAACAGACAAATGAACTAAAATAGGTGACTTTTCAAAGTTGTTCAAGGCATCATTATTAGGATAGACCAGATATTTCTAGTGGCAACCATTAGATAGGTTTATGTAGCCCTGATATTTTCTTCTCTTTCTTTGAGGTGACTTCTATCTCCAATGTATGTTATCCATACAACAATACTACATGGTTCTCTTGCAAAAATTAAAGGTAAATGGTGCAAATTATCAAGTATAAAAAAAATGGTATTAAAATAAAATATATATATATATATATTCTCCATTGTAGAATACTATTGTAAAGAAAAGATGAGATGTAACAGTATGCAGAAGAGTTGAAATCATCGTCTACACATCGGGTCAGAAAATCTAAGCTGTTAAAATCCAGATGCCTATGAAACCAGATCATTTCCGTCAATGACCTAGTCTGGTTCATTTTTCTACTAACAAGCCACATGCTTCTCCTCTCCCTGGTAAAATATTAGCAAACCAACATATTAACTTAAATGCTGTGATTGCTGTCCTTTCTCGTTTAATAAAGTTGTTGCACTTAACGCCATTCCCCCCACCCCCCACAAAATTAAAAGAGAAAAGAAACCAGTTTAAAATGATACACAAATGAGCTGAGGTTCCTCACCTGCTCGGCAGACCAAAGCCTAGGCATTTTCAGTTTTCCCACGAGCACATTACCAGGAAAGTCTACTCTTGGAGTAAAGGGATTAAGCTTAATATTAGCCACATTTGATGAAAGCAAATCAATATGTCCACTACTGCTGTACCAGCTCTCAGTATCATATAATGCAGCTTCTATGGCAAAGTTAGATAGGGCACTGTCTTTAGATGTTTCTAGAGAGCAATCGATTTTCACTTCAACCTGAAAAATGAGTGCATAACAGAAGATTTGTTAACGTCTACTCAGGAATAAGATGAAATTAAGAACGTTATAACTTGATTACTTGAAGATGTAACAGTTACTGATTATACAGTAGTTCTAACAGACAAGTGAACGTTATAATTTTTTATGAAGTTTTCAAAATGCAACAAAGGCAGTATTCTTCATTCAATGGAGAATGACAGCTTTCAAACGCAAACCATCTATATTATTTCATGATTTCTATACTCCAAAAAATAAAAGAAATATTAAAAAATAAAAGAAATATTAAAGCTCTTGATAAGTCTGTACCTGTATATCTGCATAGGAAAAATCCTCAGCCAGGTTTGACTTAAAGAAGTAGTCTGCAATGAATACCTGCATAGCAATTAAAACAATGTTGTATGAATTGATACTAAACTGAGAAGATAGAGAACATCACAAAAAGGAAAAGAAAGATATAATATATAGGATCATTTAAATTTTTCTTCTCTAAATACAACTGAAATATAATTTATATTTTTCTTCTGGATATTTGCACAAAGTTGAACAATTACCCCTTTAACTAGAACTGTTATAAAAAAAATAAAAAAATAAAAAAAAAATAAAAAACCATGTAACATACACAAGCTTTTAACAAATAGCAACTAGTTGCAGGTATTTTCAAGCTTAAAACACTTAGAAATACAAGGTACTAAGTACAGCAACATCAACCAAACCATGATCCGATAACTTTGAAAGTTAACAAACAACTCAACCACACAAATATTAATTAGCCCCTGCCTTCGTACTCAGAATTCCGCTCACTGCCCAATAGTATAGCAATTAAAATAAAACAACAATGCTAGTTAACAAGGTTAAAGAGGTAAGAAAACCTGCGGCTTAGCTAGAAGAAGCACATCACGATGAATACCAGATAACCACCAGTGATCTTGATCTTCAAGGTAAGAACCATCACTCCATCTAAAAACTTGAACTGCTAGAACATTTTTTTTGTCCGTACCACATGGATAACAGTAATCTGAGATTTCAAACTCTGCAGGTAATCTACTATCCTGACTGACCTAGCACGATATAGAAAAGTCTGTTAGCTTCCATCAACTGTCTACCAATCAGCAGGGTCACCAAGAAGATGTATCCTTGCTTTTTGACATATTATACAGCAGTAAACAATGATGATCACAACATATATCTTTTGATCTTACTCAGTACTTTTTAGATAAAGAAACTAGGAAATCTGTGATCAACCTTCAGATTGAAACTTTCCATCATACTCTTTTTTTTATCTGTAAATATATATATATGCATCAAGTATTGATAACGAAAACTATTTTTGAACAAATGCAAATTGATATCGCCAATTCCATAATGCAAACTTTTGGATCTCAATTAAATAAACAACTTTTACTCAGATAAGCACTACTATAGTATATGCTCTCTAATTTTTACTCAAACTAGCACTACTGTAGTATATGCTCTCTATCTTTGATGTCATATTTTGTCCATGCTCTGTAATCCATTACACGATATCTAAACTCTAGATTGAGGATGGCCAAAGAGCTTATGTTATGTTCCCCTTCATGCTACCAATCTCACACATCATTATTCCTATTGTAAATAGTAAAAGCTGTTTATCCACACTCCTGCCCTTTAATTATAAGGTTGGAGAAATAATTAATATCCAATCCTCACTCACTGAGTCACTGCATCTCAAATTAGTTGAGTAACATAGGTTACCATACTTTACACAGATTTAATATCCACATGAAATACATATACACACTAAGGATACAGCTAATATTCACGAGGAAGACTACATACATTTTAGCAAAAACAATTGGCATCAAAAAGAAAACATCTGCATTAAAATAGTAACTACATTTCCACAATATCTCCTATCAAGCATGCATTAAGTACCTATATCCCACAGGGACCCCATTAATCCATGCACAGAAAGCAGAGTCAACAGCTTCAAAGTGCAAGAAAATTCTACGACCTGACAAAACAAAAAACAATTTGTCAGTGAAAATTAAGTATCAGTGATTACAATACATAACTGAAATCCCAAAAAAAAATACAGTATTGCATGTAAAGCCAAGATCACAGGTTTCTAGCAAGGATTTGATTGTTTTATAGAGTGAATATTGATTCAACAGCATTTGCATGTAAAATGCCGATTTTGAAACAACCTTATAGGTAGGCACAACAAGTATTTTGCAGATACATGTAAATCTTATATGCAATAAGGATAGGCCGTCTTAATTTTCATATTAAAGAAAAAATAAACGAGGATATAATAAAAAAGTACCAACAGAGTTAATTATATTGTACCTTGCCATTCTTTAGGAATGTGAAAGTATGTCCTGTAGCAACCAGTAGGATTATCCGCAGGAACATGAGGAGGATCAAGTGGAAATGGATATACAACATTTGTATAAATTGGGAGATCAAATCCATGCAACTGCCAGTTGGAAGGAACTGCTCCAATTAGGAAAACAAAAACAAAAGAAAATTTTTATGAGTTAAGATTGTGGAGAGCGCTTGTACATGTAACTATGTAAGTAGTTGACATGAAGCAATTTAAGATGGTTCAAAATAAATATTATTTGTGACCTCCTCCAGTGTTAATGATAGTGAAGCTCAGAATACTATAGTTTCGATTCACTTCATTCTATAATAAAAAAGGAGCAATTTTTACTCTCACACTTTCAGTTATACAGAATCAAGATACTCATTAACCATTTATAGCTTCAAAGTTAATGTTAAAGAAAGCAGGTAGAAGGGTTAAATATTGCAAACTCAGAATGCAACAATCCCACTAATACAACACATGTCACAAACTAGAAAAATAAATCTTAGAAGAATTACATACATACCTGGTAAAGTTTCCCACTCGGAATCCTGATGTGCAACGTCATAAAAATTCTTAGGAACACTGGCAGGACAAGCCAAGAAAAATTTCCAGTGACCAGATAAAGACTTCACAAAAGGCAAGCCTTTGGCCCAAAATGCAGCACAATCAAGAGCTGCTTGGACAGCATTATCATCCCAAACAGCAGATTTGGACACCAAAAGATCAACTTTATTGCGTTCACACCAGTATCTAAGAGAACCTATCCATACAACACACAATGTCGTATGTGAGCAGCAGTTAAACTAAATACTGCACTTTTCAAAGTCAAATCCCAATTTACTTTGAAGCATAAAAAGAAGAACAGACTACTACTGCTACTACATATGCAAGAGACAACATTAGTATATTAGAGCTCAACATTTCGAAACCGAATTTTCTCTGAATCCCATTTCTCAAACTCATGTAGTTGAACTAAACTCACCAAAACAATATGAAGGATCAAAACTTCCAAAAGCATCATCTAATTGTCAATGCAAGTACAGATACTTACTGAACAAATCACAATCTTGGAACTAAAAGGCTGGAAGTAACAGACCACTTCAAATTCATTTTGAAAACCATTTGCTTAATTATTACAATCGAATCAAATAATTCAAAATCAATGAACCAAATTGCCAAAACAAGAAGTAAAAGAAACAGAAGCATAATTGTCAATACAATAACAAAAAACTAATAGTGAACTGAGCAGTGCAAGCAACATACAAATCAAAATCCAGTTTTGCGAGAACCCCATTTGCATGAAACATTGAATTAAATCAAAAACAAAGACAACAAAATGAATTAAATAAACAAGTGAGAAGTGGGTTGACCAGACCTTCAACAGAGTCATGGCAACGAAGAGTCACATGAGGGTCTCTCTTTCTCCATTTGATAAAAGCAGGATCTTCCCAGACTTTATACCCATTTGCATTTTCTAATGTGAATACAAGTTGACCAACCAAGGAAGCCATTTCTACATTCAATCAATCAATCAATCAGAAATTAAATGCATACATACAATACATACGTAGATAAGAGAAACACAGAGAGGGTTTGTTGTCGATGAGTCAGTGATCGAGTCAGATACTCAACACTCAACAGTGATTCATCCGTTTCCTTACAAATTGGGACCACTCTTTCGCTCAAGCGTGCGTGCTCTTTTTTTTCTTGTGTCATAAACGACACGATGGACTAGCTTTAACTAGTTCAGTTTGGAGTGGATCCTAATCCTATCTTACGTCTAGTCATGTTCCACCAACAATAAATATATATATTATTTCATATGTTTTATTTTTTAAAATAAAAATAAAAAACAACAAATATAGATAAATAGATAATATTCTCATATTCTAACTAGTTTTACATTTGTGATTGACAAAATTAAAAAGTTGGTAGCAAAAGAGTCATTTAAATTATTCTCTTCTTGTTAAGGATATTGGTTCTTATCAATAGATTGTTAAGGATATTCTTGGGCCATTTAAATTCTCTTCTTCTCTTCCATGTTCAAGATGAAATTATTTTTTGTTCTTAGGATTTGTTCAATGTTTTGGAAAAATTTATTGATTACGAATCACATCATTCGAGTTGAATTTTATGTTAATTTTCTGAATTGTACAACATTTTTCTTGAGCTTTTTACTCTAAACGATATAAAGTAAACGGAGCTTGCTTTTGATTATTCGAAAGAAGAATTTGGAATTGTTAAAAGTGTCCCTGAATACACCGGTAATAGTTTAGAAATGATATAAAAGTATAAAACCATGATTCAAAGGGATTAAGATATGAATTTTTTATTGAATCAGAATCATAATTCATACCTTAAAAAATTAGCTACAGGATCCCACATCGCCAAATAAGAAACATTTTCAACACGTTATAAGTAGAACCAAACAACATTTGTATCGCCGAGCTTGGTCACTCAAGCTTGTGACCCGAGTGGGGGCATTAAGGTGATGGGACATTGACTCGATCTACAGAGTCGGGTCCATGGTTGGCTCATGACTGGCTTGCCCGTTTCAAGCTAGGAGTTGGGTCATGTGACTCTTGCGAAGGCTGGAGCCACATGGTCCCTAGAGAGGAGGGCAATGCGTGAGGCTGGTTTCACAGAGCAGCGACTACCTCCCGCTCCTGGCAGTGAAAGGATTACAGGCCGGTGCCATCTGGTCCCAACATGCCTCTGTGGTTTGGGCACTAACTGGACCATCATCACCTTTTTTTTTTTCGGTTTTCGGCCAAAACCGAACATAATTTGCTTATACTTAGATTTCATTTTTTTCTTGAATCGGATTAACTCGTCTCAACAAGATATAACTCGACTCGAACATGTATTTTCGATTCGGTTCTTATTATCTCATATCATAAAACCAGGCCAAAACCAAACATAATTTGCTTATACTTGGTTTTTATTTTTTTCTTGAATCAGATTAACTCGTCTCAACAAGATGACTCGACTCGAACACGTATTTTCGTTTCGGTTCTTATTATCTCAGATCATAAAACCGTGCCCACCCCTATCCAATACTATCTTCAATTCATTAGATTTCGATCGAATACTTTTATTTGAAGGTTTGGCTATTATACAAGAACATTAACAATGCAAGATGATTAATATCCTTTAGTTTTCAGTCCAATAGCTCAAATAGAAAAGGAATTTAAAAAAATAAAAAGATATAAATGGATAATATCTCTCTTATAACCATATTGTTAATGCTCTATTTGGAATTAGATTTTGAATCCTTTTATTTAATCATACCAAAACTCACAACCTGACATTTTAAATCCTATTTGAGACTTGATCAAAAATCATATCAAAATGACTTGGTGAAATAGACATCAGGCATCAGCATTTCCCACCCCAGAAATTATAATATGATCAAACTCAGATTTGAGAAAATACAAAACAATAAAACATTTAAGGATTATATGGAGAAAATAAAAACAATTCATTTTGAGCTGCTATTGAATCTGATGAATTAATCAAACAGTTAGCTGTTAAACCCACTATTGACAGGCAAAGTATGAACTGCACCCATTTGGAAAAATTGGGCAGTTCATACAAAGGGCAAATGCTCAATTTCAAATTTCATCAGGAGATAAAAAAAAAAAAAAAAAGTATACTACATCTGCATTCTATGTACAGCTAAAATTAGCAGATGTTTAGCAAAACAGTTTGTATCATAAACAAAAAACTATGCCACTAAGCCAAACAGGGCCAACTAGTCGCCTACTACTCCTGAGTTGTTTCCTCTCCTTTCTCCTCCTGAGTTGTTTCCTCTCTTTTCTCCTCCTCGTTTTCCTCCTTCTTTTCCTCCTCTGCTACTGGTGGTAGAACTGGAGTCTGCTCTCGTTTCCCTCCAGTTCGGGGTTTGAAATATTTCGAGAGGAATTCTTCTGCAAGGTCAGGATATTTTTCTCGAACGAAGTTGTCCAGGCATTTGCGATACGAGAAATCTTGTCTGAGGCCATCTGTCGATACAACCCACAAGCACCGGGTGTCCAGGAAAGTACTGTGCTTGTTGATCTGTTATATCAAAGTCCCAAGATAAAAACATTGCAACGTTTTGTGTGCAAATTCAAAAGGTATTAATCTAATGAGTACAAAGACGAGACAGATAAAATTCAATGATACTACTCTTCCCAATTATCCCATATCAACCGCTAAAGAAGATACTTTCACTTGCGATGCTATCCTTTTTTATTTATATATATATATATATTACATTAAAATAATAAAAAGCAACTTCATTTGGAAGTTGAGATAATAGTTGGGAAGTGTAATATTATTGGATAATTTTTCCTACAAGACAAAAACAATTTGAGACGGTGACATTTTTTTTAACTTACAACCAAAGGCAAGTTCAACACAAGGTTTCTTATCGCAAGGTATAATGAAAAATGATGGGCACATGAAAAACGAAAGCAACTTAGTATGGTAAAAGGTTACTCGACCGTACCATGATATGATCAATGCCAGCACCCATTTTCACAGCTTTATCCGGATGGTAATTGAAGACGTTATCAATTATAAATGACTGATCATCGGCTGATATTGGATCCTCATCATTGTACCTTCATCACAAAGTTTTCAATTGAGGAAATTTAGATAAGATAAAACACTGCAGAAGGAGACGAAGCCATTGAAGGCTATAGTATTTAATATATGCAAAACTTGGGGAGAAAAAAATGAAATAGGCAGAGATCAAGCAGAAAAGGAAGGGATGAGAAAGGAAAAGAAAAGGCAATAATGAGGATGCTGATCAAAGAATATTAAACTGAGCTCATATGATGCACTGACTACTAAACATCCAAAGAAAATTGAAGGCCGCATTCAACTGATATAGGAGATCATGATTACCACCAAAGCAGCTTCCAAGGTGTGCCTCCTTGACAGTGGTCTGGAGTCTAAACCTTAATTTGTAACAAAATACTAGCCAACCTAAACTATATGTATACAAATATATCTATGTATATGTATGTACATGTTATGTAGCTTAAAAACCTACCCAGACTGATGCATTATTCTTCGGATCGACTTCATGATTGGTTCCAAAGCTGAGAGAATGTCTTGCTCTTCGGATGTGAACAAATCTAACCGCTGCCTAGTAACTGTAAACATGGAATTCACAATAGGATTATCATTGAAGACTCCAGGTGACCTAGGAGGACGATTCTTCCTGCCTTTCCATTCTCCAGAATTTGAAGAGTCGTTCCAATCTCCAGAATTTGAACCCCAACCCCGTGAACCTTCAAAGCGTTTTTTCTTGAATTGATCTTTAGATTGTCCCCACTGATTATTTTCACCTTCATTGCCAGAATTGGCATTTGGCGCACCCCAACCATTTGAACTTGCTGGCTGGCTGGATTCATTTGCGGAACTCCAACCCTGTGAACTAGCTTCATTGCCAGAATTAGCATTTGGCGCACCCCAACCGTGCGATACATCCGGAGACTTCTGCTGTCCCCAGGAACTATTATCTGGCAGATCCCGCCCACTGGGAATTGGTTCCTTTGGTTCATTTGAAGAGAGCCAACCGCCTGAAGTTTCCGGTGGATTTGGTTGACCCCAGGCACTCTGTTTTGGTGAATCCTCCTGAACTTTTGTAGAGATGGCCTCTTCTGCCCCCCAAACTGATGGTGGCTTTGCCACAGGAGACCTGGCATCTTTAAATCTATCCTTGGCATTTGTCTCCCAAGCAGCCCCCGTATCCCAACCAGACTGGGATTGACTTTCCTTTCCACGAGTACCCTTGTCATCCCAAAGTGAAGGCTCTCTTGCTTTTTCCATAGTCGGTTGCTCATCATTTTTGGTCCATTCAGATTTATCATCTATGGTGTTTTTCCCCCAAGAAACATTAGAATTCACATTCTTTTCACCCCAAGAAGCTGCGGCATCCTTCCAGTCACTGGATTTGCTAGAATCCTTGCAAGCCTCTGTTGAGAGGACTTCCTGTTTTCCCCAGTTTGTATCTTCAGCCTTTTTACCCCAAGAAGCTGCAGCATCCTTCCAGCCACTGGAATTGCTAGAATCCTTGTAAGCCTCTGTTGAGATGAGTTCTTGTTTCCCCTTATCTGACCATGGTTTTGCTCTAGCTGTATCTTCTGCTTTTTTACCCCAAGAAGCTGTGGCATCGTTCCAGCCACTGGAATTGCTAGAATCCTTGTAAGCCTCTGTTGAGATGAATTCTTGTTTCCCCTTATCTGACCATGGTTTTGCTCTAGCTGTATCTTCAGCATTTTTACCCCAAGAAGCTGTGGCATCGTTCCAGTCACTGGATTTGCTAGGATCCTTGCAAGGCTCTGTTGATAGGACTTCTTGTTTTCCCCAATCTGACCATGACTTTTCTCCAGTTGTATCATCAGCTTTCTTACCCCTAGCAGAAACAGAGTCCCAACTGCTCGACTTAGGAACTTCCTCACATGGTATTATAGAGGCGACATCTGTGACTTCATCTTTATCTTTATTCCAACTGCCCCAAGGGTCTGCCTCTGATACGTCAGTTTCTGCCCCATTAGATTTAGCAAGGTCCCAATTCCCGCCACCAGAGGACCCACCATTTGGAAGTGAAACCTTTTCCCAGTTTGTATCTTCTGGCTGATTGTCTAAACAATTCTGGAATTCACCGTCCTCAAAGGTTGGCTTATCAATACCAGAATTCTGCTCTGGGGACAGGTTCCAATCAGCTATCTCATCATCTGACTCCAGATCCTCAACTTCAGCACCTAGACAGCCAGTATTTGTTTCCTCCACACCAGTACTACTTCTCACCATGTGAAGGAAATTATAAACATCTATTCCATGCTCCTGATTGAGTTGCGCCTGGAAAATTAAAACAGTGGCATTAAAAGTTTAGTAGATAATTGTAATTGTCATAGGAACATCACTTTGAACTATAAACAAACCTGTTCTGTGTCCCAGAGGATGTCAAATCGTGTACCAGTACCAACGGCAACATGTTTACCCCAGGAACAAGATGCAACTATACTTGATAACATATCAGTATGGCACTTCTCAGCAGCTTTCTCAAAGCATTTCCTCGGTGTCTGCATAACCACAAGAAAGGAATATTATTTTCTTGTCACTAGCAATTCATCTAAGTGGGAGACTGGGAGATACTAACAAAAAATAACTTACAAATAACGTAGCTTCTGTAAACGGTACTTGAACATTTAATGCACGAGATAATGCTTTGTAACCGCCAGAATTGAAGCCAACCAAATTTCCAGCACATGTCATACTATTGGCCAGGAGAATAAGATGTTCTTTTCGAAGACCCTTAGCCACCATAGTAACTGAGGCTGAGAGTCGCTGCAAATTTAGCCACAAAATTCAGCCCTTCATAGAACATGTAGCCACTGAAAACTAGAAAAAGAAATAAGTTCTGAAATATTGTACCCCCTAGTTAGGTTGTACATTTTTTACTTTCATTAATAATTTCTCTTTGTTCTGTCAAGGTTTGCTCAAAGAACAATTTTGACATTGTTGTCCGAGCTGTCACCATCAGGTCTTTCACTGATAGCAAAGTAGCATGCAGCCGTATATAAAAGTAAAGGATGTTGATTAAGTGAAAGAGGGTAAAGTAATTAGAAGAAACCATAAATCTTAAAAGAAACACACTGAAGTTTTAGAAACCTAAAAATTATACCAAAAAAAAAATCTACGCAAAGCAATGTACCAAAATTTACTAGAACCTGATTGAGTGAAAAAAAAAATTAAAAAATATATATATATATCAGAAGGAACATGAACCAGCTGAAAGAACAACGTAGAAGAAAAAGAATGTTCTAGAACCATCATTGCAAAAACCTAGAACTAATTCAGATCAAATCGACTTGTAGTGAGCATAAAACACGACCATAAGGAATAATACTCTAAATCATCCATAGTTACACCCGTTCTCCAAGTGTGTATTCAACAGTGACCACATAGTAGTAATGGATAAGTAGACAGAATTAAACCAAACAAAGAACATAATTCTAGAGTGCAGCAAAGAAGAGGAACCTTTCATGAGATGATTATGAAAAGTCAGTTCAAGTAGAATGCTAAGTAAGCAAAAAAGTATGAATCGTGTATTTGGAAAGCAGTCAAGGAAATCTGTAGAAAGGACTAAATGAATCAAAGATACATGGGCACAATGGGATAAAATATTGACTTGTAGTTAACATAAAAGTATAAAACACTACATTAGGGCATATTAATATATACCGTCCATAATTACACCCATTCTCCAAGTATCATTTGTCGTGCATATTGGAAAGGTGGCAAAAACAGTGACCACAAAGTAGAATCAGATTAGTAGACAGAATTAAACCAAACAAAGAACATAATTTATAGAGCGCAGTAAAAGATGAGAAACCTTTGATGACATAATTATGAAAGTCAATTAAAGTACAATGCTGAGTAAGTGAAAAAACATTAACCATTGGAAAGTGGTCAAGGAATTTGTACAAAGGAAGAATTAAACGAATCAAAGGTACATGGGCACAATGGGATAACACAACTTTCTGTAGGAATAAGATATAGAGGAAAAGCCGATTATTACAACGAGAAGCACAAGGGATATCAATGCTTGGATACATGATAGGAGAACAAGTGCAATTTAAAGGCTCTATAGAACGCATAAAATGAGAGTAACACACAGTATCAAATACCAGGCTGAGACATGGCTTTTTGACGTAGAAATATAGAGGACCAGGATCTGCACTGTTGATTCTCAATACAACTTAAAAGTAACACGAATGATGTACATAGTAATTGACATAACATCTTCAATGTTCAAACTGATAGGAAATAGTGCCTTCACTAAAACCAGTTTAAGAAAGTGAGAACTGTATAAGAATGAAGAGAGTATGGTACTAAAGAGAAAGTATAAAATGCACTCCAGATAGCCATCTTTTAACTCTTATACAATACGTAATTGACATTTCATGCAAATTGAGAGGAAGTTATCTTAATACCTGAACTGCTTGTTCAAATGCACAAGAAACTCCAAGCAGTTCCTGCACCTGCTTAATTGCATAAGGTATGGAGCGCTTGGTGTCAATTAAATGAAGTACAGGAAGACAGGAGTCCAGGACAATCCTCCAAGCATCACCACTTTGCTTAACAACAGATTTCTCAAGAACAACGTCCAGGGCCAGTTCACCCTTACGATTCATGCTAGGGTTTCGGATCCATGTCGTTGTGTCTGGACTGATCCAAATAATATTTGCGGACTGAATCCGAGGATCACCTATCCAATAAAGAGACAGACTCTATTAAAATGATGCTAAATTTATCATTAGAGAACATATTACATACATACACCGAATGAAGTAAATTACAAAACAATATATCCTGAATACAAAATTTACACAGACAAAAGTTAAGTGCAGATGTAAGATCAAACAAGTGGAAAAACAGCATATCAATTTTTATAAAATTCATATACCGCCTCTATATATTGCTTCAATCTAGCATTCTCTCATCATATGCTCTTATAGTTCTACTTAAGGTCTTGAGATCAAACCAACTCAGCAGAGAGGAGGGGCAGCGTTCATTTACAATTGAGATATGCTTTCATTGCTAGAGCACTTAAATAATAAGGGTTTAAACTTTTGAGTCGACTAACAGAATATCAAAGTCAATTTTACCATGTATCCTTGGTAAACTGAGTCCTTTCAATATTCTATAATTTTTGGTACAACTTTGCAAAGCATAGGAGTTCCAAGGCATCTGCTAAAAATAATTCTCATGACATGGAGGATTCTCATTATCTATTCAACCTATCTACTTTTTCTGCACGATAAACTAAAATAATTTACAATAAAACACATTTAGTAGCTATGAAAACTACCTTTAATGATCGTTTCTGACAAAACAGGGTAAATCAGGTTGGCAAGGATATGTGACTCTGACTTAATATCATCATCCCTCACTTGCAATTGGAACATCAAGCATGATGTGCTGGAACATTCATCTTCAGAAGATTGCTCAAAATTGCAACATTCACTGCCATGAAAGAAGCAGAGATCAAATGCTAGAAGTGATTTTGAAAAGAAATAAATGAAGAAAAAGTTCTTCAAAATGAACATAAATTACTATAACAGCATCTTCAAGAAAAGCAAAACAAACCGGTGATAAATATGTACCAAAACTATGGAGAATCATCTGATATTACATCTCAATTATCTTGGATAAGGAAAACCGGAATATATTTGAATTCACTTGAAGCCAAAACCCATAACAATGCAAAAAAGTGAGCCTTATAAAACTCACAATCTTCCTCCCGAGTATGTCCTAAAATTCTTTATTCCTTTATAAGCATGTAACCCAAAAAATTGCCAACATTATATATTTCTGTAAGACCAACACCTCTAAACCTCCCCAAAAAGTGCAATGGTTCTCAACAAATAGAAGCAAGAGGCTGAATTCACCAACATTATCCTAGCAGCCGTAGAAGATAACACTAAAGGAAATGACGAAATAAATGAACAATACCTTCCACTCCTTTCTTACATGTCACGGACAAATAAGGATACAGACAAACATTTACTCTTCTTTGAATCAAATAACATTTACTGATTTTGGGACAACCTAAAGAGTAGGAACCTTGGCCTTCCAAACCATCCAAGAACAAACCATTCAAGAAGGTTTAAAAGAAGGATGAGAAGGATCATTCACCGATCAATAATATAAGATTTAAAAGAAAAGACAAACTATGAATGAATCATCCATAATCTTCATCTCCCGTCCCGTCAGAATAATTCATTTAAGGCACTATTAATCAGAGAAAGAAGAGAAGAGCCATCGATTTGTCCACCATTCATTTTCTTATAAAGTTGAACTTTCATTCTCTAAATGTTGAAGATACAACATTTTACTTTGCATCATTACAAATAGTTTGCTAAGTAGTGCATCATTTAAGAAAGTTGGTGACAAAATGACAAGTCTTTTAAGAAAATTAAGGTACTGATCAACCTATAATATCTTCTATTAACAAATATTCTTAATGACAACATTCTTATGGTACTAGAATTAAACATTGACAACTAGAAGGATCAATTCCTTCAGATTCCACTGTTGAAGGAAATAAGGACTTCCAAGAATTACACCAGCTAATCTAAGAATGTTGACTCATCACTGGAACTAGTATCCTCAGAGAGGACAAAAATAGCACTAAAAGTATTTAGTCCAAAAGCAGGACGAAGAGAAACTCATGTCAGCCAAACTATAGAACATCATAAGAAAATAGCGCCTCTGTCCTAACCATTTTTCACTGGATGCTTTATATAAAGGACATTTGATCATCTATCTTTAATAAAGGGAAAAAAGAGCCTAAGTGACAACCAACTCTGAGACAACTCTAAGGGATCACAAAGGGGAAAAATAATTCTACGGTAAACCCAAAATTGATCTGCCAAATTAATATATAAGAGACATCTGACAGACTCCACATGAATTACAGACCTGGAGTACTTATGATGCATTTATAAAGAAATAAGACTACCTCCAGCAAGCCAAAAATGAAGTAACATGACATGCCACAAGCAAGTCGAAAAGCAACAAACATAATGCCACTATGCCAGACCAGGAAAGGATGTTTCTGAATCTATAATCAGAAAGCTGAAGGATTTCAATGAATATTTAAAAGGACTGGCATGATATAACAAGAAATTTATTTTGTATATGTGTTTGTGTTTGGGATTGGTCCACATAACAAGTCTACTAGTCAAGTGAGTTAAATGTGATAAGAGAATGATACTATTTTTTAATCTGTCAAGTTTATATATATATATAAACAGAACTAACCTGACAAACAAATTAATGCTCTTAAAAAAATGAGCAACTTTTTTCTTCTTGGAAAATGTTTTGATAGTCTCTTGGCACTTCTGTAGAATCCCATGCATGCTAATATCCAACTCTGTTAAAAGTGTCTGTGGAAGAAATAAAAACAAAAAACAAAAATTTCCAGTTACACACTCATGAAATGATAATCCAAAATCTACAATGATTTACTAACAAATGTAACAACCTTATTGAGATGAACATGAGCAACTAGGCCTGCATCACCATCAGATGTTTCTGATACAGTTCGATGTCTCATGTATCTGTATGCAAGGATCAATATAATAGTGAAAACTACTAGAAAAAATATTAGAATTACATAACAAAGAATATACCCATACTATCAAATAAGCATATGCATGCACATGCATGTGAATGTTTGTATTAACTGTTTATTGAATAAAGAACAAAAGAAATATGATTATAAGGACAAAACATACTCAATCAAGAACTTGAATGCAGTATCTTTGAGACTGACTCTTTTCAATAGATTCTTAACCATGTATGCAGCACGTTCTCGGCAATACTTCCTCCGACAGCAACAGTCATTCAAGTACAGAATTACCCGCCGATCAATTAAGTCGTTCTTGAAACTGACTCTGCAAAGCAGTATTTCCTGGAGACAACAAATTCATTATAGACTATAGAGGGAGGTTTAAAGGAGATTGTTGCATTTGCTATGGAAAAACTTTCAACGTTATAATGTTGAATACATAACAATTTCATTTCCATAATCATATACCTTCATCAGCTCCCATGAGTTGTTGCTACTAGGAGATGAATCAAGAACTGCCTTATATGCAGGATTTGACATGGCAGTTGCTGCAAGCACACCAACAGGCTCACCGGCAGGGAATAAACTCTCGGACTCACTTCCCGCATTCACCGCATACTCAAATTGAATGATGGAATTGCTACAAACATTTCTTACTGTGCCATCATAACAAATGACAACATCACGAAGAATGGCCATCAAGTTCTTGAATAAGGTTCCTGGTTCTGACAATCCACGGGATGAACGAACCATCACTTCTCTGGTAGAAACCGAATGAACCATCTCCTCATATGGGTCTAAGCCATGGAAAAAACATCCCTTTATCAATCCATATTTAGCAGAAGGGTAATCAATATCCAAAGGATATTTGCTCTGAAAATGAGAGGCAATGTCCTCAACTAAAGTCTTTGAATAAAACTTCCCCTTATCTGACAGTTGCAGGCCCAGGAAGCCAGTTTGCTGCACTACCTTGCTAACAGCTGACTCGCTCTTGGAGTCTATTAAATTACCCAGTACAGAGGCCTTTAAAATAAAGTTTGCAACTGGCACTTTCACATGTCGAATGTAGTGTTCCAGTTGCAACTCCACCAGCTCATTTTGTGTTGATCTCAAGTGATGAAGCAAAGGAGAAATATCATGAATATCCTTTGAAATATTTAGTAGGGCGGCCTTCGACATGGAAAAATCTTCCAAACCAACACTAAAACCTTCAGCAAACAAATTTTCCATAAGCATAGGCTGTAAAGAATTAAAGAATTTTAAAACCTCTTCAGGACCCTTCTCGAAGAAAATAGATGCTACAACATCATTAATCAAAGGCTGTATAATGTCCCTATTAAAATCAACATTCAATATGTCACTTTTACTAATCAAGTATCTATCCCCGCAGCAGTCAAAGGAAGCAGGCAAAACAGTCTGTAGCATCTGCAAAGCAGTCCAATGCGGGCCGGAACGATGAGACTTCAACAAAGCAGGTTGAGGCAAAGGGGACAAGACAAACATGGATAATTGTTGAGCTTCTACTTTGTCCAAAATATACCTCTTAAATAGAACTTTTAGGGACAGCAATGAATCAGTGGCAAGTTGCAAATTGAGATTCCCACTGTGAGAGCTAAGCAGCTGTTTCTCCACTGAGAAAAGTTCCATAACCTCTGCTTTTGCAGGGAGGGATTGGGGGTAGAATAGGTGAATACAATCACCATCAAAATCAGCACTTAAGGGGCCACAGATAAGAGGGTTTATCTTGACTGTGTGATCATCATGAACATACACGGAGAGTGCTTGCAATGAATGTTTATGAGTAGTAGGTGGCCTATTGATGAAAACAGTATCCCCATCCATAATCCGCCGATGTACCACTTGACCAGGTCTTAGAAATGTGTGCCCCTTGGAACCCTCCCTAAGTGAATAGGTGGAAGAACCATCTCCATAAGTTAAGCACAGCTTGTTATCCACCAGCTCCTGTAGATACTTCATGTTGTGCACATTAACCCTCTCCTCAAATGTAATCCGTTGTGCAACTTCAAAGGGTACGCCAATTTCATTAACCTTTCTATAGGCATCACCAGTAATTACACTGCGAGAAGAAAATCCAGATCCCTTTCTGATAAACAATGTCCTCATTTTTTCAAGCCATGCTTTTGTGGAAGAATTAGAAGACTCTTTGGTAACCCCATATCGTGCATCTATATCACGAGAAGCTCTTGCAGTGCCCCTAACTTGCAAATATTCATCAACAGCTATTTGCAGATCATTAGCTTCAACTTCCTGTGATTCAAAATTCGCTGTACCAGATCGTGAATTTTTGATGATCTCAACTTTCTTCAGAACTTTTTTAAGCATTGATATGGAAAGATCCTGGTGAGCATGATGACATTAAAACAAATCCTCAATGCTAAGAATAAAACTTAAGTAGCCAGACTGGCATCTAGATTTGCTCATAATTTACTTACCGAAGACATGGTGCTAACACCATCAGAAACATCTGGCACAGACAAACAATTGGGAGGGACAGGCAAATATTCCATAATATATCCATCTTGAGGAAAATACCCTTTCTTCGCGAGCTTTTTTCTAGTGTCCGCAGGAATTCTTTTTAGCATTTCTTTTACCTGTTTATTAATCCCCGCAAAAATAAACAGACGACAGAAATCAGTGAGAAGAAGAAACATTTATGAAGGAATTTTACATTTCAACAAACCAATATTAGTTAACAGAAAATAGTATCAATTCCTATCAAAAATGAGAACAATTAACATCAGGTCATACAAAAACATTTTCTCAAATCTAACTGATTTGGGTCACATTTAAGAAAGCCAGCAGGACCAACAACTAGAATCTGCTTAAGGAACATCTTATGATATAAAATTTCAATCACTTGATGAAATTCTTTTAAATTTATTACAACATATAAAAGTCCAGCAAACTAATAGTGCAAACAATCTGGCTGATTGGTTGCAATATCTAATAATTTAAAATCTAACAAGACACCTTTGAAATTTGAGGCAAAATGTAATTATTCGAAATTAATTTGGTAAAATACCTTTTAATTTAAAGCAAAATCCGGCCATATAATATAGCAAATATGCTGATCGATCATACGCAAAAGTCACAAACCAAAAGATCAGGGTGACAACAAAGACAATAAGTACTCCCTATTCATTTTTGTTATGGAAACATGACAAACTTCATCAAATATGAAGAATGCTTTACAATGAATGTGAATCAGAGGTCCACCTCAAAGTACATAGAAGAATGAAACCAAAAATACAAAACTTGACCTAAAACAAAACAGTTTCTCAATTCATATGAATGGAAAAAAAGATGTCCTGAAAACTCTTTAGCCACTGGTACCCATAGAAAAGAAAGCAATTCTTATATTTCATTCTTGCCAAAGCATGGGAGGAAAAAAAAAAAAACTGCTATTACAATACATTTTCATAATGCCTTAGCCTTTAAGCCCCCAACAAATGCACAATACTCTCCAATAAATAATGAAATAAAAGATCTCACAATTAACAATTCCTGACTAGGCTTTAATAAGTTATACATTATAGTCTACGATTTTGCCATGTCACTGAACTATTTGATCTGAACATATGAATACACACAATGCTATAAGCTTGAATAATAAAACCACTAGTGTGGTACAGAACAGAACAGGTGCAGCTTGAAATAAAAAAAAATAAAAATTAAAAAAACAGTATCACAGATACAAACAAAATACAAAACCAAGACAAAAGTGTTTAACCAATATATAAATTATAACAGAACAGGTGCAGCTTGAAATAAAAAATAAAAAAATAAAAAAAAACAGTATCACAGATACAAACAAAATACAAAACCAAGACAAAAGTGTTTAACCAATATATAAATTATATCAATTTAGAGAGACTAACAACAAAATTCCGAACCTCTAAGGGAAGTAGAGTTCGACTTAAGTCGTCACCATAACGAAAACCATATCTTTCTAAGAAATTCCAAAAACCATCAGGTAGTCTGAACTTGGATGGAAGCTTCAGTTTTAAATAACAAGCACCGTCTGACGTTTTAACATCTCTAACTGAAACTTGTGCAGCATCCTACATGAAAGGAGAAGATTAGGAGGGATTTGAAAGAGAATATAAACCTTGTAGTTAAAGTTACAGAGAAATAATAGCATTCAAGATTATTCCCAGATATGCAACATAGAAAAAAATAACTAGCAATGACCCAGCACTAAATTCATTAATTTAAAAGACAAACTGCTCTTAACAGACAGGTTGTTATTACTAATAAGCAACAATGCAAGTTCATGAACTAAACCATAACTAGCAATGACCCAGCACTAAATTTATTAATTTAAAAGACAAACTGCTCTTAACAGACAGGTTATTATTACTAATAAGCAACAATGCAAGTTCATGAACTAAACCAGATAATCTTATACATACAAAAAAATCTTATACATACAAAAATCGATACAATGAGGATAGTTGAGTAGTAGTATTTGTGTCCAAAGCCTACCCAAGGGATATATATATATATATATATATATATATATATATATATATATATATAAGGTGTACAACAAAGCCCTTTTGGATATGACCTAGTAAAATCAGATGTTTTTCTGGTGACTTCTCAAATAAATTTGAAACCGTGAGGCCTTGCTTGTTATTGGAAGATAATTGTTAGGAAACTTTTCTGTTCTAAAATAGAAATAGACCCTACAGTACACAAAAAGGCACATTAAACCGATAATTCAGAGATACAAGCATACAGAAGTACAGCTACATATACTCTACCTTTTCATAATTACTCTAATACTCCATTAGTGAGGGAGAGATTGAGAGAGTAAAGAAAAACTTATTGACAAGCAATATAAATACAGTGACTACAAACATATTTAGTTGAAATTAGTACACATCATACTATAAAGAGCCACAAACAAAAGGGTAATACTCCCATACTCACCTCACAACATGAAGATAATAATCTTTGTGCAATTCCGTTGCTCTTCATTTGCAACTGAAAGGTACAGAGCCATAAATATCAACCATATGAAGCAGAATCACATAATAAAACTAAGAAATTTCATATTGCAAAGCTTATATATACACAGAAAATAAAATAAAGGTGCTACTCAACCAATATTAAGAATAAACATGATACCAACAAGAGGTGGGGAGAGAACGCAGAAACAAGTTTAATTTAATTATAATGATTTCACTCTAGTTTCTACAAGTCATAGTCATTCTGAGGCGTGTCTTGAAGGTATAAAGTTATGGCCTGAAAATTCCACAGTGAGGCATAAAAAAATTGACAAGCTTGTAAAGACACATACAGACACAGAGGTTTCATTATATTTTCAACAGGCATTTTCTAGTCATGCCTTAGAGGCCTCAAGTCGAGGCACAAAAATCTCACAGCGAGGCACAAAAGCTTTAATAAGATTTTCCAGACCCAGGTGCGTGTGTGTAGATATGTAATTGAGAATCATGTACCTTATTGCTCTTCAATTTTAAGCACTTCAAACACAACAAGCTCAACATCCGCTTCAATTCATTAATATGGCTAGGATGATATATTGGAGTTGGTAATTGAATATATCCAAAATGACCTGAAAAGGGAAAATGTGGGCAATGCTTCATCTTCACTTTTTGCAAAGTTTGCATCATTTTTATACACAAACAACAAACTGAAATATAAAAGCTAACGCACCTTCACATTGCCCAGCTTCAGAAACACCACAGGATTCACATTTACCAAATTCAAGTGGCAAGCCGAGGAAGGGATTTGCAAGCTGACTAGCATGACTAATTGAACAATCACTGATTGATGCTGCACACTAGAAAAGAAAATATATATATATATTACATAAATTTCTACAAATTAATATTACAAACAAATAAAAAGATTTTTTATTTTAGCAGGATCCCAAGAGAGTTTCCAATGTATATCTTATAAAAAGAAAATCTACATAGTCAAACATATGCCCTACTTACTAGATAACACGCTGTTTGGTTTTGGGTCTGAAATATCACTCCATAGCAGTTACAAAAATAAAGTATGAAACTGTTATTTTATTTTTTTTTATCAGAAACAAAATAAATTCAATTTATAATCAAAAAAGGAAGGAAGATACAAGGAGAAGATGAACAAAAAGTCAACCAAACAAAACCAAAACAAAAGCTAAACCTCCAGCACAGAAAGCAGCAGAAGGATCTGACGAAAACAGTCCACCAAACATGAAACAATATACATCTGCTGCTCTTCTAACTATATAAAAGTTCAATAAACAAGAAACCAGAGAGAACACTCCCCTCACTTCAGCACTGCTTTCCAATTGTAGAACAGTTATTATATCCCCCATCTGTTGATATTTTGCATGGCTACTTATACTAGCGTTAGGTTCCATACCTAATAGCTTCAACTTTAGGTAGAGTTTTGTAAAATGCTTTGGACCAACTTTGTATGAATTTACTCATCCATGGCCATTTGGTTAAGCTCTTTTCCTAGCAAGCATATTATTATTCCCCGCACGGGTAAAGTATTTGCTGGGGCAAGTTAAATTAGTGTTGGACCCTCTACCAGATACTCAAATAGCTTAAGCTTTAGCGTGCGATTTTATAACCAAAACAATATATCAAACCTTAGAGATAGTGAGATACCACTCTTAGATAAAAATAAATAAAGAATGATGATAATAAGAATGGTAATGAGTCATATTATAAATATTAGAGTTGCTCGTCAACTGAAATACAGTACAGATGATGCAAGACATATCTTACAACAGTAATGGCAGAAGACAATAAACAAGTGAATGATAAAGACATTTAACTTACAATTTCCTTATGCGTCGCCAAACCAAATCTGATTCCAACTATCTGTCCATCTAAAAATGAAGATGATGTGTTTTCTTCCATCTCTTTTACAATAAACCTTGAAGCAAATGCTGCAACAAAAGTTCAAATTATATGCCTAAAATACAATCCCAAAAGAGTTAAGAATTGTCAAAGGTCCCTAACAAAAGGGTCAACTTTCTAGCATGAGTACAAAGGCAAAGCTAACCAACAATGAATTTCAACTTTTTGGCATGTGCTGCGTACCTGTGTGCCTGTGTGCCTGTGTGCATGTGTGTGTGTGTGTGTGTGTGAGAGAGAGAGAGAGAGAGAGAGAGAGATCCAACTCATCACTTTACAAGAGGTCAGATAGTACATCACTTTGTGACTTTGTGTTACCAGAAAAGAAAAAAAAAATAGAAACATACATTGTTTACTTCTTAAATCTTTCATATTACAGATATTCACAAAACACATATCCGTTACAAGCACATAATTCTCAATAACAATCAAACCAGCATTTATTATTAACATTTTCTTTTTAATCATCTAATTCAATGCATTAGTATAGTGGACAAACCAATTAGTATCGTGACAATCTTTGACACCAATTTTGATTTAACAGGAAAGTTCAATGACTAAACATATATTTTTAATGAATAGAAGGTAAAAAGTAGAAGACCAAGCAAAAAATTAAATTTAAAAAGAAACTTATTAGGAATACCTAATGTGTGCATATTGTACTAATACTTTAATGATACTTCTAAAGCCCTAGCTCATCAATGCATTTTAGAGAAAAAATGGATAATTATCACCTAACTTTCATCATTTAAATTAATGCAACTGGCTAACAGCTACAACACTGTTATTTGTGAGAGCCAGAAACATTAGAAATGAAGTCCATTAATCTCATTGGAGAGTGGAGACAATTCGATTTCCATGAACAGAAAGTATGACTATAAAAAAAGACCGACCTAACTAGTCCAAATAATTACACGAGACTGAATTCTTAGCACGTTGGCACAGCAACAAAATATTGACTATGTAGACTGTCCGTAAGCATATATTACATAGAAGCAACCTGGTGGAAAAGACCATGATACATGACAACTAAACTTACTGCAGCAAAATCCACACGCAAATACAGAGCAGTGTTGCACTGAAATTCCAACAATGAGTGAAAAACAAATAGCATAAAAACAAACATACAAAGTTTTGGAAACCGAGTAAATGCCTTCTCTTTTTGTGCTTCTGCTTTTTCATTTCATTTATACAGGAAGACCTCCCAAAACAAGCGAGCTATACAATATTTTCAACTTGAAAAAACCAGCAAAAATATGCAGAAACAAAAAGTTGAAAAAAAAAACAGAGAAATATAGAAAAATCACCCGAGAAATTCTGTGACCATCAATGAAAGACCCATCAAACAAAAAAAAAAAGTGAGGTGAAATCTCTGTTTGGTAGTCGACAAAATGAAGTAAAGAAAACGAAAACAAAACCCCAGAGACTCACATTTTCTTTGAAACCACTAAAACCCAACCCAGCCCAGCAAAACCAAACAAAAAAATCAAAACTTTTGTTTGATAACTTCAATATTTTTCAAAACAAAAACAAAAACAAAACACCCACAATGCAAATGTCACAAATCCATCATTTTTCTTCCACTTTTCGGCCTAACAAACAAAATGTAAACCCAAAAAGAGCGAAAAACTAACCGAATTTCGCTAATCTTCTTCCTCTCGCAGTTGCCCTCTGCACTTTGACTCTGTTAATTACAGGAAAAAAAAAATTATAAAATTAATAATAATAATCCACAACAACAAAAAAAAATGGACTTTAATATTTAGAGAAAAAAAATAAAAGGAAAATCAAAGAGATACAAAGTGTACCTCTTTTGAAATTCTTGGTCTCTCTGGTCTCTCTCAACACAGAGAGACTGAGACTGAGACTCAAATTTTGAGCGAGTGTTTTTGTTGCCCTTTGCATGCAATGAAAAAAAAGAAAATTATATTTTCATTTTATTTTTATTTTTTTACCAATATAAAAATTTGCCTCTTGGCTATCGGGTTTTTTTAACTTTTTGAAACCGTACAGGTTTATTGGGCCTGGGGTTTAGTGGTTATGAAAAGACTATTGTACCCTTATGATTCCATCTGTTATGTGATAATCACCGGTTTTGTTGTTTAAGTTGAGGTCAAATATGGGATTTGTGAAATGTTGGGTTTGGGGGGAGTCCATCACTGAGTCACTGACCCACCACTGATATGCCCCTGGTTAATAATGTAAACCATGGTTAAAATATATAAACCCAAATATGGTTAGGGTTTGGTGACCTTTTAAACGAAAAGTCTAGAATATATCAAATGCATAAAATCATATATAATCGTACATAATATTATAAAAATAGCTATTTTTCATATGGAAGTAACATATAACATTATTTAATATTAGTATTGAAAATTTAATTAGTATAAATATTATTGATGTGTTGTATTAACCGGTTTTTCTATTTTAATTTTCAAGATATTAAATTTTAACTATATTTCGACTGTATTTTTTTCTCAATTTTCAAAATATTAATGTTTAACCAAATTTCGACTAATATTTCTTTATTAATTTTCAAAATCCCTTTTTTATCAAAGATTATGGGATAGGGTTGGCTCAAGTGTGGTGAAAGCTTGTCTGGATATTTTGAATAATGGGGCGTCTTTGGAAGCAATAAACAGAACTATTATCACCCTAATACCAAAAATTCTCAACCCTAGGAAGACCTCTGAGTATCATCCAATTAGCTTTTGCAATGTTCTATACAAAATAATTGCAAAGGCTATATCCAACAGGTTTAGGAATGTATTAGGTGGGGTGATATCAGAAAACCAAAGTGCATTTATTCCAAGGCGTCGGATTTCTGATAACACAATTGTGGCTTTTGAATGTTTGCACATAATTAAGCGTAGAAGTAGAAAATTTGGTTCTTTGGCTATAAAACTTGACATGTCAAAAGGTTACGACAGAGTTGAGTGGTGTTTTCTGAAAAAGATGTTGTTTAAGAGCGATTTCTCAGAGAAGTGGGTCAGCTTAGTTATGAAGTGTGTAACTTCGGTCTCGTACTCCTTCAGGTTGAATGGTGATATTTGTGGAAATATTATCCCCTCTAGAGGTCTAAGACAGGGAGACCCTTTCTCCCCATATTTGTTCTTAATCTGTGCTGAAGGGCTCTCGTGTTTGATTGGTGAGGCTCAATCCAGGGGAAAGCTTCTGGGGTTCAAATGCATCAGAGGTGGGCAGGCCATCTCACACCTTTTATTTGGAGATGACAGTATGTTATTTACTAAAGCAAATGCCCTTAATTGTCGGGAGATTAGGTTAATGTATAGTGCTGGATACATATGCTAAATTCTCAAGGCAATTAGTTAATTACGATAAGTCGGCGGTTTGTGTAAGTCCTTCCTTTTCGATAGTTGAAGGGGCTGGATTTGCTTCTATTTTGGGTATGAAACTTGTGGATTGTCACGAGAGATATCTGGGGCTTCCTTGTTTCTTAGGAAGGAAGAAAAAGAAGCTCTTTTCAGATATTGTAGATCGAGTGTGGAATAAAATCAAAGGGTGGGGGGAGAAACTTATTTCGGTTGGAGGAAAAGAAGTTTTAATCAAAGCTGTCATCCAATCAATCCCTACATATGCTATGAACTTGTTTAGATTGCCTAAGTCTCTTATTGATGAAATTCATAGGTTGTGTAATCACTTTTGGTGGGGGAGTGGCACTAAAGAGAGGAAAATCCATTGGTGTGCATGGTCGCGGCTGTGTAGGCATAAAATGGAAGGCGGGTTGGGGTTTAGAGACATGGAGGCTTTCAACAGAGCTCTCCTTGCTAATCAATCAAAAATCCCAACTCTTTGGTAGCAGGGGTTCTAAAAGGCTGTTATTTCAAGAACTGTGATTTTTTGGAGGCTCAAAACAAGCCGGGTGCTTCATTTATTTGGAGGAGTCTCTGCTGGAGAAAGAATGTTATTGAGAAGGGGCTTAGGTGGAGAGTAGGAAATGGCAAATCCATTAACATTTTTAAAGATAAATGGATTCCTAGGCTGTCCACTTTCAAGATCCTTTCCCTACCTTCGCTCGATACTTCAACTACTGTCGACCACCTTCTTTCTCCTTCGGGTGGGTGGAATCATAATCTTCTTGAGCAGTCCTTCAGAGCTGATGATGTGGTGGCAATCCAGAGCATCCCTATTGGCTCAAGTGGTGGTGATGATTCGTTGGTTTGGCATTTTGATGAGAATGGGAATTATAATGTAAAAAGTGGGTACTAGACGGTTAGGAATATGGTGTCGCAGCCAAGCTCCTCAAATTTAGAATCCAATGGTAGTTTTTCTTAGTGGAATAAATTGTGGAATCTAAAAATTCCTATGAAAATTAAAATATTCATATGGAATGGGTGTTATGATTGGCTCCCGATTATGTCCAATCTTTACCTCCGCAGAGTTCCTGTCAAGGATATATGTCCTATGTGCAACAAGATGGGCGAATCAACAATGCATGCCCTGTGGGATTGTAGTTCTCTGAAGATGGCAAAAAATCAGTGGTTTCCTTTCAAAGTTCCGCTGAAAGGTATGTATAGAAATTTTTTTGATTTTGTCTTAGACATCTTAACCACCTTGAGTGAGGAAGAACTGGAGCTTTTATGTACAGTGGTTTGGAAGGTTTGGTCTGTGCGTAATGCAAAAATCCATGGTGGCCCTGATTTGGTTATTTGTGATATAGCTGATTGGGTGAAATGTTTTTTGCTAGAATATAAGGAGTGCAACTCTGGTGGGGCTGTTGTGAGCAGGCTTCCTAGGCGTGTTAGAGTGTTGTGGACTAAGCCTTCTCAAGGTTTCTACAAAGTAAATCGTGATGCTGCAATTGATGGTGGGAGAGGTCGTATTGGTTTTGGGATTGTGATCAGAGACTCTATAGGTTTTGTTATGGCTGCCAGTTCTCAAGTTATGCCAGGGACGTTCAATGTTCAAGCTGCAGAGGCGTTAGCCATCTTTAGGGGAATTCAGTTCAGCATTGACTGTGGCTTAAGTCCTTGCAATTTTGAATCAGATGCGGAAATTGTGGTTAAGTGGATTAAAGATAAGAGCCACTTGGAGTCTGTGTGTGGTCCAATTCTTTCAGACATTAGTGTCCTTTCTTCTGAGTTGACTGAGGTCAGTTTCAGTTATGTCCCCAGACAGGGCAACCAGGTTGCTCACAAGTTAGCCAAAAACGCTATTCTTCTGGAAGAGGATAGGTTTTGGATGGAAGAGTACCCGTGTTGCGTAGCCAAAGAGGTGCTGGTGGACTTATCTGTTTAGTTGCTTTGTTCTGTTGTATTGTTTTCTTTCAAAAAAAAAAAAAAAAATTTGTCAATTGTCAATATGTCAAATATACAAAATTATTATAATATTGTCAATGTGCTATATTAACTGAATTTCGACCGACATTTCTTTCTCAATTTTCAAAGTATTAATGTTCACGTATCAATTTTCAATATACCGAATGCACAAAATTAGTATAATAGTGTTGATAGTGGCAAAGTTTTTGCGGTTTTGTCCAAGCTACTGACCGATACCTTTAGCTTTGAGGTTGGTGAATTCCTAGCCCTCCGGGAAGACCTTCTACTTACCAAAACTCACAATCTCTCCATTCTGCTTGCAAAAGTCGCTACCCTCAATATTGCATCCATATTAAACTCGATGGATATCCTTTTAGGTGATGCTAACTTTATTATCAATGATATTAGAGGCCTCTTTTTAGAAGTTGAGATTTGTAAGTGTCAGGCTACTCCCAAATCGAGGGTAATAATACCTTGGCACATAACTTTGTTTCGATGGTCCTCTCCTCTGTTAAGAAGAGTCTTTGGTTGGATCCCAGCCTTTTTTGTTTGTTCTTTTCTAGTTAATGCTTCAATTTCTCTATAAAAAAAAAACAAAAAAAAATCCAACAACGTTTGTAATGGTCAAAATTTCCCCTACAATAACCTGAGCAAGCATGTCTACAACGTTAATTCTCAACGGACTCCTTTCTCAATTTTCGATCAATTGCCAATAAATTATTATAATATTGTTGATGCACTAAATTAATCAAATTTCGGTCAATGACCTTAATTCTCAAGGGACTCTTTTCTCAATTTTCAAACTATTAATGTTCACGAGTCAATTGTCAATTTATCAAATTCACAAAATCAGTATAATATCGTTGATGTGTTATATTAACCAAATTTTATAAAATGCCCAAAATTAGTATAATATTATTGATGCGCTATATTAATCAAATTTTGACCAATGACCTTAACAAGGGACTCCTTTCTCGATTTTCACTATATTAATCAAATTTTGACCAATGACCTTAATTATCAAGGGACTCCTTTCTCGATTTTCAAAGTATTAATGTTCACACGTCAATTTTTGATATCAACTGTACAAAATTAGTATAATAATATTGTTGATAGTATTAACCAAATTTTATTACGCGTCAATTGTCAATATATCAAATACCCAAATTAGTAGAAATAGTTATTTCGCACTAAAAACGTGGTCGATGATTACAATCAAAAGGAGTCAAGTGACAACATGGATGTCATTACAATTATGATTAAAAGTATATTAGGTATAAAAAAAGTTGTTTGTTCGTTAAACTCAAGAAAGAACACCAGTGCCCAATGTTTTGAGCCACATTGTGACTTATGGGCTCGAGCCCATGAAGCAATCTCTAGGCTTATATTTTTGACAAAGATTTAGTTATAATATATATTTGTTTTAAGCTCTTTTTTCTTTTTTCTTTTTTGAATTTACAACAACGACCTGGCAAGATAAGACTCTATTAGCACAGCCCGGAATACTACTCCCATAATTGGGGAGCCCGGAATACTACTCTTACAATTGGGGAGAGAGCACCCACACTTGGGATTAATGGTTAAGAAGGGACAAATAATATATATATACACACACCAAGGTGTTGAACCGTGGTGGTGGAGGCTCACTAGGGAGAGTCCAACCACATTAGCAAGAGACCATTGGTTTGTTTTAAGTTTTCAAACTTTGAGTGATACTAGTTGCTAGACTATTTTTTTTTTCAAAAAAAAAATAACATAAATTAATTATTCAAACTTATGTTTTAGCTGATTTATATGTCAGGTAGATTATAGTATTATTGTCCAATCAATCAATCAATCAATCAATCTATTTAAAAAATGCTTTTTTTATTTGAATTTGTTTTAATAAATAGACTTAATAACACTATACCCCCTGAATTATACGTGAATTTATAAATTGCCCCCTATATGTTTTTTTCGACGGTAAACCCCTCGAATTGTTTGAAATTTGCAAAAATGGACGGAATAGGGACGGAACCCTTTTTCCGTTTGTTGATCCTAACACGTGTGTTGCACATGTGAAGCCAATGAGGGCATTTTAGTCATTTTTGTGGCTACTACTAATAAAAAATTTAAAAAATATAATAATTAATAATTAAAATAATTAAAATAATAATAACAAAAAATTTGAAATTTTGGATTGTTAAAAATAATAAATATTATTAAATTAAATAATTAACATTAACAGAAAAAAAAATATTAAAAAAAATTCAAACCCTAATCTTTCTTCTTCTCTCTTCCATCTCTTCTTCTCAACACCAAACTCATACAATCAAACACAAACCCAGAAATTAATCTCCAAGAATCATCTTCTTAACAAAATCTTCATCACAATCATCAATCTCCACCAAATCATCACCATCATCAAACACCAACCTAGACCAACCCCTCCATCTCGCCACCAGTAAAGCTTCACCCCTCACCTATAGCACGAACCAGAACCGACGAGACCCATCCCTCATTGCATCGCCGCGAACCCGAATGAACCCCATCATCTCACTGCCGTTGATATGATTTGGAACTCTCTCTCGCGAATCTCCCTCTCTCTCTCTAAACCCTCACTCGCGAACACGATCGGGTTGGATTCGATTGGGTTTGGTGATGGAGTTCGATTGAATTCGATTGGGTTTGGTGATGGAGTTTGATTGGGTTTGTGATGGTTTGGTGATGATGATGGTTTGTTTGTGATGGTTTGATGATGATGATGGTTTGTGTTTTGTGGTGGTTGAATTCGATTTGGTTTGTGATTTGATTATGGGTTATCTAGGCTCGGCGGATGGTTGAAATATGGAGATGGTGGTGGTGGATGGGTGATTGAAAAATTTGGGGGTTTTTTTAGTTTAATTTTTTTGATCTGGGTTTGATCTGGAGATGCTTCTTTAAGGTTTTTTATTTTTGTTTTTTATTTTTATTTTTTTTATCTGGTTTGATCTGGGTTTGATCTAGAGAGTGGAGATGTTTCCTTAAGTTTAATTTATTATTATTATTATTATTTTGATTAGGTGGAGATTGAATCTCCACCGTCCATTTTGAATAAGATGACGGTGGAGATCGAATCCACATTTAATTTAATTTTTTTTTTTTTAAATTTTTTTTTTAAAAAATTCCACTTTTACCCTTACACGTGCAAGGCATGTGACAAAAAGATGGACGGAAAAAATTCCGTCCATTTTTGCAAATTTCAAACAATTCGAGGGGTTTACCGTCCAAAAAAAATATTTATGGGGCAATTTACAAATTCGCGTATAATTTAGGGGGGTACAGTGCTATCAAGTCTAATAAATATTTCTTCACCGTCCATCTATGAGATGGATGGTAGAGACTTTAAAGATGTTTTAATTTTTTAAAGATTTTATTTTCTTTATAAAAAAATCATAATTGTATTATTATTATTATTATTATTATTTTTGAAAGGGGATTGTATTATTATTTAACCATTATTTTTATTTTTCTTAAATAATTTAAATATTAATCTAGGTTTTATATTTAGGGATATTTAAATAAAAAAAGATAACTTAAATAATTGTTAAATCAATTTAATTTTTCCATTTCTCTATTTATTTAATTGTCTTTGTAATAAAATTCAGAATTTTATTATTATTTAACCATTATTTCAATTTTAAATTTTAAATTTTTATTTTTAAAATTTGGCCAGAGGGGTATTCGGGTCATATTATTATATTTTTTTGGTTTGATGCAATTATGCATATAATAAGGGTAACTTAGTGCAATTTTCCCTAGACGGAATTAGGGTTATATTAGCCATTGCCAATTTATGATAGTTCAGGGAGGTTTAATGGTGAAAAAAAAAAATACAGGGGGTAAAGTACAAATTCGGGTATAGTTCAGGGGGCATCAGTGCCAATTAGCAAAAAAAAAAAAAACATAAATTCAGGATTCAAACTTATGTTTTATCTAATTTATATGTCAGGTAGATTATAGTATTATGCGATAATTTTGTCAAATGACATATTGACATCAATGTAAATTTCAAACTTTAGGGTTTATTATTATTATTAGACTAATTAGCACTGTACCCCTTGAATTATATGTGAATTCGCAAAGTGCCCCGTGATTATTTTTTTTAGGCGTTAAACCCCTCGAATTGTTTGAAATTGGCAGAAATGGTCTGATTTTTCTCACACGCGTGCCTCACGTGCATTCGTACAAAGGGCAATTTTGTCTTTACAATTAAAAGAAATTAGGGTTGAACACATTCTTATTCTCCCCAAATTTCCAAATTTCCAAATTTCTTAATCTCTCAACCATCTCATCTACTACTCTATCGTTTTCATTTTGAGAAATCATAAGTCAACAATTTACGAAGATTGCGTTGTGGAGTTTTAGGGTTACAGATTGTCGCTAACTCAATTAGAGTGGTCTGGTGTGTCTACGTTCTTGATTTGGTGGTCTAGTGTTGCTGCGTTCATGACTTCGTTGATACTGAAACAAAAATGGTTGGAGAAAGGGGAAACCCAGATGAAGTGCCGGAATATGGTAAGCTTTTTTTGGTTTCCATTATTGGTTTTGGTTGTGTTGTTGTGGGTTGTGTTTTTCGGTATTTATTGGAATTGTATGAGGAATTTTCAACTGTCTGTGGTCCCGTTAATTATATGTGGGATCATTTGATTGGCTGTGGTCCTGTGAATTGTATGAGGAATCTTTTTAAAGTTTGTTGGGTGAAAAAACTTTGTTAATTAAATGTTACCCCGTTTTTATTTTTTGACTGGTGGTAGGTCTCGATGACAGTATTTTTTTTTGTCTTGTTATGCACATGCTGTTTACAGTATTTGAATTTGCTAAATTGACCCCTTTTACACTTTGGTTGTAGGTCTTAATGACCTAGACATATTCTTTAGCTTCAAGGTGCATCATGGTGGATAGTTTGATGTCTAAATGGTTAACTATAATGGGGGAAGCATTAATTATTTTGATTATAGTAGTATAGATGAATTGTCTATGTTAGATCTTAATGATATTGCTATTAAGCTGAAGTATAAACTCCTTGTGGGGTATTGTATTCAGTTGCCAGGGTATGGAAAGCCCTATCAGATAGTGCGTAAAGAGGAATTGCTATGGTTTAGGGATAAAATTCCTGAGAATAGGGTCATAGATCTCTACCTTGAGTGTATACAACCATTGCAAGCTTTTAGAGGAGATGAATTGATTCCATCTAAACAACCAGAGTCTTAGGATTTATTGTATAGTGATGATGAAGACAATAGGGTAGCAGCAGATAGTAAAGATAATGGAGCAGCAGCAGATACTGAAGTTAATAGGGTAGCAGCAACAGCAAGTTGTGGTGATAGGCCTGCTAGTTATGGTAATGGGCCTGCTGGTTTTGGTGATCAGACTGTTAATGAAGAGGGTGATGAAGAAATGACTGGAGAAGATGCTAAGAGAGCTAAAAGTCAGAGGAAAAACAAGGGTAAATACATAGCAGAAGAGGAAGAAGAGGCAGAATAAGAGGCAGAAGCTGATAAGGGTAATGAACTAGTAGAGTCTGATTTAATAGTGCTGGATATTTCATATTTGTATACACTAACATGTTTTCTCAACTGAAAGTACATTTACTAATTAGGAATCCTAATGTGTATAAGGAAACTTAATTCCTGATTTATAATTACATAAAAGATAACTTAATTTCTCTCTCCCACCTAAGAAATCAAGTTCCCTTTCTTGATTCCATTGCCCATGAAACTTGATTTGATTTCATTTCATTTCATTTCATTCATGATTAGTAAACATGTTATGAAATTAATCTTCGAAAAATGTGAAATAACTATCTTAGGCCTTCTCCAATGGAGAGTGAGATTTATAGTTATATTTGGGTCTCAAATAGTGCT
The DNA here is from genome assembly GCA_008009225.1 of Acer yangbiense. Classification (NCBI taxonomy): domain Eukaryota; kingdom Viridiplantae; phylum Streptophyta; class Magnoliopsida; order Sapindales; family Sapindaceae; genus Acer; species Acer yangbiense. The sequence continues at coordinate 22,926,608 of CM017772.1, read as the reverse complement.
GAGAGTGATACTTATATGTACTTTTGCCCCAATGGTGTTGAGAGTGATATTGTTGTAACAAATTTAATTATGCCTAATTTATAATAAATGATCAATAAATTGTAATTTATAAACTTTAATGTTAATAAAAATAATATCATTGTAAAATTCTCAATGAGATCTTTAAAATGATACTAATATTTAATAAATTTAAATATTTATAAATTGTTACCAAGTTTGATAACATTAAAAAAAATTCATTTTTAAATAAGGAAACATCATAAAATTAAAATTTCATAGATTAGAAAACACCGAACATAAACACAAACATAATGAAGAATTACATGCATAATTGAAAGCATAAACATAAACATAAATCACAAATTATTATGTGGGAATAGAGTATATACATGAAATTTTGGAAAACTAGCAGTTGGAAGACTTTTTGTATTTTTCTATATAAAAAAAAATAAATAATTTTTGGATTTTTTTGGCTGATTTTTTTTTGGGGTAAAAATATGTTTATTTCAAATTAGAATGTCTGAAAAATTGTTGACCGTCCATCTCCAAGGATCAACAAATCTAATTCATCAATCTCCAACGATTAGCAAATCTAATTTGTTCATCTCTAACGATCAATAGGACTAATCTGTCCATTTCCAACGATTAACAAATCCAACTGGATCTTACACATTCATCTCTCTTAATAATGCATAGGTCCCACAAAAAAATAAAAAATATCACTATTTAATTCATCTTACACATGGGTCCCACCATATAACTCTCACTTTAACTCTTAATTGAGGATGATTTTGAGAGTTAAAATAAGCATATAGCTCTCCATTAAAGATGGCTTTAGTTGCATGACTCAACAAATGCGTACTTGTAGTGATGTTTAACTAAAAGGGTAAAAAAGGAATTATGAAATTTGTGTTTGGGAGAGCCAATCATTGACCCATCACTGATGTTTAGTAGGCCCTCAGTAGTCACTTGTGAATTGTGATAATGTTAATCATGGTTAAATATAGCTCCAAAGTGATATTAGGAGTTTACAACTTTTCAAAAGAAACCAATGGACTCTTACTTTGGTGGTTAGAGTCTTCAAGTGGAAATTCCACCACCAAGGTTCAAGCTTTGATAATTGTAAATATTTATCCCATATTTGGCTATAAAATCCTAAAATGTGGGGAGCTCTCTCCTAAAAGTGGGAGCAGCCCTTTCTTCGGATGTGAGAATTTTAGTTGATATATAACCTCTCATCGATAGTAGGAGTAGTATTATGGGTCACATGCTTGTACAGTCTAATTGCGCCAGGTCCCGATAGTAGTTGTAATTAAAAAAAAAAAATGCATCAAAATTATATCTAAACTATACACCGACCCACCACTATTGTTAAATGTTAATAGGCCCTCCCTTGGGTTAATCCTAACCATGGTTAAATATGAATCCCAAGTGAGGTTAGGGTTTGATGTCTTGCTGACTTTTCGTACGAAAATCTAGATTGCATAACATGTATGATGTATCTAATTGATGTATTGAATTAATCAAAATTTGACATGTGGAATCAGCTTCAAACAACCTCATTACTTAATATTTTAAGAAAATAAATCAGAGTTTTTGCACATTACCTATTATCATATGTGGTAGTGCATCTCCCTTCCACATTAGTGGTGAATGGTTTAATCATATCATACGCATTTTACAAGTATGTGTGAGTAGTTGTCTTTCCGATTTGAAAGAGTAGTTATCTTCTGTTATGAAAGTAGATATACGGATCGCATATGTATTATTTGATCTGGACAGGTTCCGCAATCCTATTACGGTAGTTCTTGTAATACTTCAACAAAAAAAACCGGTGTTTTTTATTCAATTTTTCATGATTAAAGCATATAAGACAAGACGAGAAGAGATTACCCGGTGACACCCACCTCACCCCAACACCATTAGGGTATGTTTGGTGCAAGAGATGTGATGAGATATGACTAATTTTAGTCCAATCTCCCATGTTTGTTGCTTGCATGGGATGAGATTATTTAATCCCATACAAGCAACTTATCCCACCAATGTGGGACTAATTAGTCTCACCACTTTATACTCTTACTTTTTTATTCTTTTTCTCTTTTCAATTTATTTTATTTTGTATATGATTAAAATATAGATATATTTTAATAATTAATAAAATATTTTATTTTAAACATTTTTAAAATAATAATTTTCAATTTTAACAAATAAAATAAATATTATTTTGATTAAAATTGGTTTTAAATATTTTTTTTAAAATTTAATTTAAATAATTATTTTAATCGGTCCTATTCTATGCAACCATTTTATCCACATGAGATGGGGCTATTTAGTCCCATATTTAAAAAAAAAAAAAAGCCTTCTTTTTTTATTTATTTAATTATAAAATTATATTTATTTAATATATCTTATTATAATATTAAAAAAATCAAATTATTAAATATTAATTAAAAATGTTATTTTCTTTAATATTAATTAAAAAAATTAAATTAAAAAAAATTATTTAAAAAAAATTTAATTTAATTTTATATTAATCAATTCCACATTGTATATGATAAAATTATATTTTTATCCAATCTCATACCACACCAAACAAGAGATAGGACTACTTTAATCCAATCTCATACAGCATCAAATACATCACATCACTAATTTTAGTCTAATCCTATCACATCTAATCCAATTCGATCTCATGAAAATTATCATATCATATCCCGCACATCAAATGAGCCCTTATTGTTACGTGTTGTGTCCCTTATCTTAAATTTCAAATTAATTATAATAATTAAAAAACATATATTACAATCCTTTCAGAAAAAAAAATACATATATTATAAGGGCCCATTCTCGAGTCATAATTGCATGGTATTATTCCTTGATGGCCCGAATTCAAATTTCAAAATTCAACTTTAATTTTGTTTGTTTCTTTCAGACTCTCACCATATGTAGTAATATTATTGGATCAAATGCAGCTGACAGTTTTTTAAATTCATTACTAATATTTTTAGTCCATTAAAAAAATAAAATAAAAATCTAATATTTGTAGGGAGAATCCCCTGTCTTTTGATGAAAAGCAAAATCAAAACTTTGGTTAGAGAAATGGGATCGGCTACTATACATGATTATATAGTTGCTGGGTCAAGTTTTAGCATTTAGATTTCAATCTAAGAGTGTGTACAAATTAAGAATTTTAAAATTTTAAAAATTAAAAACAAAAAGAAACTAACTCTCTCTCATATAACTATCCATTAACAATACAGTTCATGTATTGTAGCTAAACCCTTGAGGAATTAACATAAAATCCCTACAATTAGTTTTTCTATATAACAAAACTTAAAACAAAAATCGGAATATATATATATATATATGCTAATTTTTTTTTTATAAAATAATATATATACATATAGTCTTTATTAAAAAAACATAAAATATTTAAAAATGTACTATAATTAAACAATAATATCATAAAAAATAAAATCAAAATTATTTTAAATAAAAAATATATATGAAAAAAATGCTCACATAAACATGTCCATATCGGTAACGTACATGTCTTCTCCATAGTTTTCGATTCTATATTAAATATCATTTGTTTTTTTTTTTTTTTTTTTAATTCTATAGATTTTTTTTTGGTAATATATTCTATAGTCTTGTAAGAAATTAATTTTATTATTAGTAGTATATATATATAATAATAATTTTCTCTCTTTGTATTCGGTTATATAATAAAAAAGAGAAACATTTTGTACAACCGGGGTCGCACCTAGTCAAGAAGACATAGAGAGGCTTACCTGTAAATCTATATTCTAAATAAATACGTTAACAAAATTAATAAAAAAAAATAAAGTCAAAATAAATTATAAAATAAATATGAAATACAAATACAATCATATATTAATTAAGCTGTATCATACGAGTTTTCAAAAAATCAAACTTGTCAATTATGAAATCATGATCGATAACACAAGTAATTTATTACTTCAAAAAAAATATATAATTTATTTTATTATTATATTACCTTCGTTATGATAGAGTATTCACATCATAGAAATAAATATACACTTCTATTACTATTTACCAACAAATCTAAAAACAAAAGACTATTTCAAAACCCAAAAAATAAATAATAATAACTTAAAATGAATGTATCTAAATTTCAATCAAAACAAAAAGAAATTCATTAAACAATATTGTTAGTTTGTAAATTTAAAATTAGAATAACCGATAATTAGATTACTCTTAAAATTTTATAAACTAATAATTATAGTAATCCTAAAATTTCAATACAAAACAAAATATTTAAATTCATAATATTCACACCAACATATCTAATTGGAAAATCAATTCTTGATATTGATAAATAGATCGTTCAAATTTGCAATAATTATAAAAATAATAAAAATAAATAAATGATTCACACCTCGTGAATCGTGAAAGCTGAAAATGTTTGCAACAAAGTACAATATATACAGCCCTACAATCATAGTAGCCCACTCATGCACGATTTGTTTAAACTAGAAATAATAATATTATTATTATTATTATTATTATTTTTTAACTTATCAATTTTTTTGGAAAGGCCAGGGTGGGCTCAAGCCCACCTTAGCCCAGCCCAAGGTCCGTCCCTGGACGCAACCATACCGAAATCATAAAAATAGTGTTCTAGTAAACGTTAGGTGCTAGTCGGGCGACAACCTAACGTCGCTCAACTAGCATCTAGGCGACACTTGTAAGAAAAATCGCACACACAAATCTAAACACACACAGATAATATGAAAGCAATAAAAAGAAAAAGACGATATGAAAGATTTTACGTGATTCAACAATTTGCTTACATCCACGGAGCACACCGCATTCAATCCACTACTTTCAAAGTTGATTACAGTCTCTCAGTCTCTCTACAATTTGCTCTCTATCTCTCTAGCAAATTTTCTCACACACATTAGGATTTACATAATGATGTTATTTATATGGGAGCACTAGGGTTGGCCAAATCCTATTTGGAGTCAATTACTTTTTCCTCTTTCTTCACTGTACAAATCTCATCGCATGGAGATTTGCGCGTGGCCGCTCTATGTGCCACAACGCTCTTCACAGCGTGAACCTCTAGGACAAAACCGCTGCAGAAATTCACAGCGCAACACATAGCGTGAAGCTCTGATGTCTAACCGCTATCCAAACCGCTGTCAAAATTCATAGCGCTACTCACAATTGCGGACCGCTCTCACACTGCTGTGAAAGACACACAGCGTGAAGCAATTTGATTCTTAGCCACAATTATTCACTTTGCTATTCAACTTCACATATCTCAAATTTAACTTGCTTTTTAATTTCACCAAAAAACAAGACTTGACTTTGCTTTTTCATTTTTGTTGACTTTGAAGTCTTCACCAATCCCAACAGCACTTAGAAACCAATATTCAATCTCTTTAAAACATAAAGTCAATATTCAAATTTTAAATAGTGTAACTAAGATATAAAAACGACTTTCACTCCGTCTAAAATATTAATTGATAAAATCGATCGATAAATTGGCCAAATCACCCGTTTTTTTTACCCGCCACCTAATACGGGAGATTTTATCCTAATCGGAACGGCCACCTAGCGCCTAGGCGCATATTTTCGGAACACCGCATAAAAGTCAAGACTCAAGAGAGTTGCAGGAAGTAAGCGAAACTTGGCATAGATCAATACAAGTGTTTAAATTGTGACCCACATAAATTAATTACTGTAGTTTGAAATTGCATGCCTTGGGTAATGAAAAGTTGTCCAGATGTGTACATCACCTTTTAGCAGAGCTGGTAGTGCATCTCCATTTCACATAAGTGTTGAGGGGTTCAAATCTCACCATACACATTTTACAAGCATGTGTGGGGAGTTTTCTTCCCGTATTATGGGAGTAGTTATCTCCTGTTAGGATTTGGATGATTTGGATCCTCTACTGATCTAATCTTTTTCCACTTATTCATTGCAATGCTTTTGTGTCATAAGATTATATGAGGTAAGGAAAAATATCAGATCAGTACAGGATCAAAATTCCTCCCGTTATGGGAGTAGATATCTAGGCTGTATATATATCGTTTGATCTCGACAGGTTCCGACCGCAGTCCTATTGTAATAGTTTTTGTAATATTTCAAAAAGAAAAGTTGACCAGATGCCCAAACAGAAATATTTATTATATTTTCTATTAGACCATCAAATAAATAATATATTCCCGTTGAAGATTTTGCCCTAATTTCAATCTTCCATGGACAGGAGACCAGAAGTAGTAACCATGAACCTTCATCATCATCATCATCATCAAACAAAGCAAGTCTTCAACTCCAAAAAGGGTGGCTGGAACGCTGCCATATTCATCATTTGTAAGCACACCCATCTCCTCCTCCTCCTCCTCCATCTTCTCTTTAATTTCATGTCTTCTACTTTCTAGATTGATCAGCATTTTCAAGTTTCTATGACTTTACAAATCATTTGTTGCATCTTGATCGGATGAATTTTGGGGAAAATCTTGGGTGCGGTGGGATGCACTATGCTTCTCCTACTACGATTGTTAATTTGTTATTGTCGGTCATGAAAATGATAATTTGTTATTGTTGTATAGATCATAGAACGCAGTGAATAAAATGACAATAACGAATTTTGGGGACAAATCTTGAATGGACTGGGGCCAGAAAATTTTAATTGGAGGGCCAATGTAGTAAGATATAGTAATTTTGGAAACAAATTTTAAGATTTGTTTTTTTTTTTTTTTTAACTTGGGGCTCTGCCAGCCCCTTGCATGTCTTCGTCCCTGGCAGCGGATGCATTGTACATCTCCCACTGCGATTCTGACACACGATAGGATCATAGCATGTGAGATAATACATGGTGCATCCATGCACCGAAGTTTAATTTCTCTCGAATTTTGGGCATTACTAATTGTTATATATGAATAATTACTATAATAGCAAAATCCTAATGAAGTGTTTGGACGGGATGGGATTGAAACAGTCGTGGAGATGGCAGAGCGATTCGCCTTCTTTGGTTTGGCCAGTAACCTGATAATGTACCTGACAAATGTTCTGCATGAGCCAATCGGAACAGCGGCGAAGAATGTGAATACTTGGGTGGGAATCTCCAACATCTTCCCACTGCTCGGAGCCTTCATAGCCGACTCTTTTCTTGGCCGTTTCAACACCATCCTTCTCTCCTCACTCATTTATATAATGGTTAGTTTATCATTATAATTTCACTATTATTTATATATGTTATGGGTTCTCTTCATATATAAACAAGTAAAAGAACCCATATATGCATATCACTGTCTATATATGTTGAATATATGTGTGACACGTACTAATTATTATTTAGATATGAATACCATATATTTTTAAAAACTTTTATAAGATGTCTAGTGTTGATGATAAAATTAGTGATGGCAGGGAATGGTTCTATTATCGTTGGCGGTGTCAGTGATTCCTTTGCATTATAGAGAAGCTGTATTTTTCACAGCACTTTACATATTAACAATCGGTGAAAGTGGTCACAAGCCTTGCGTGCAAACCTTCGCAGCAGATCAGTTTGATGATAACAACCCTCAAGAAAGAGAGGCCAAAAGCTCTTTCTTTAACTGGTGGTACTTAGGGACTGTCATCGGTGCCTCCGCTGCCGTACTCGTGGTGATTTACATCCAGGTAATTAATTAACTAATTTTATATATTTTGAATCAATATAGACTAAGAGCATCTCAAAAACTATTATGTACGTATTTGGGTAAAAAAATTTGACATATATAATAGATAGATAATGAGGTAAAAAAAAAAAAACCTCCACGGTAATTAACTAACCCAAATATGGAGTTGATGAGACAATTCTTATATTTTACTGTGATTGGTCATAAATTGGATGCATTTTTTACCAAAATGATCCGTATTTAAGAGAAATGTGGATCTGGATAGAAACTCAAAAATACATAATAGAATTGGAGATAAGTGGTGTTGTTTTTGTTTATTTGTTTATTTGTTTTTTATTTTTTATTTTTTTTATTATAAATTAGAATTGATCTATGGATTTTTAGTTTGTTACGTAAGTTATTGAGATCATCTCAAGCAACGAGATAAATAATTAATTAGGAGGAAAGTTGTAACTTGGGATACAATAAATGAGATGATGAGCAGGAGTTCAATGGCGTAGACAGGTATTTCAATTAGAGAGGGCTAAACTTAAAAATACGTAATCAAAATAATTATAAGAGTAATTGGCACAAATCCCCCTCAGACTATACCAGCTTTTGCATGTTGTCTCATAAACTATTTTATTAGGTACTAAACCCCCTGAACTATCGTTTATTGGCAATCCTTTATGTTTTTTCCCCCTTGAGAGGGGGCATCTTTAGTCTTGTTCTGCCAATAAACGATAGTTCAAGGGGTTTAGTGTCTAATAAAATAGTTTAGGGGGCAAAATGCAAAAGCTGATATAGTCCGGGGGAATTCGTACCAATTACTCTAAATTATAAATAAGTCCGGTAATGAAAATAGTTTTAGCAATATAAAAGGGTTACACCTAACCTGATGTGAGCCTTACTTTTAAAAATATATACGCTATAAAAAACATATATTTTGAAAATAGATATAAGAACCTACAATACAAGTTTATAACTAATATTGTATTTAAGTGGTAACCTAACAGGACTCGGTTGAAAATTCATCAATTATCGTATTTGAATCAACGGCATCAAAATGTTCTCTCTCAATATATACACTACCGTGCAATTTGTAAGAAATTTATATCAAAATGTTTTAAAAACATTAACAAGAAAACAAATATTGCATGAACAAAAACGTCAAAAATAGGGAGTGTACATAAGCTAAAATAATAAAAAATTATATATATATAATCAAGGCTTAATACCTACAAACCCCCTATATAAAATTATATACAAACTCGTTTTTTTATACCTGGATCAAAATCCTTGTATATATAATAGGCTTTTATTTGTTGATTTATTTGTTTTCGGGTGGGTTTGCCTAACTTAGTTAAAGTCAAATATTATATTTAGACTTGAAAATTGAAATTAGACTATTGGTCCTATTGAAGTAGTTTAATTAAAACTCATTATTAATTTTATAATTTAATATATATATATATATACAATTTTTCTATTGTCAATTCGTCTTAATATAAAATATATCAGGATAAAGAATGTGGATCATTAGATTTACATACTTTAACTCAAAGTGTATGCACTTGTCAAAACTTCTCCATAATTTATAATTCACATTTTTCGTCTTGATATATTTTATATCAGGACGAATTGACAGTAGAAATACTATATATATAATGGGTAGTGTTAACATGTGTCCTTATGGCACATGTTAACAACCACTTTATTACTATAAATGAAAAATAGTCACTGCATTTATTGTAATAAGATAATAAATACAATCATTGATATGTGTTTTTATTTCTATTTATAAAAATTAATTGGTTGTTAACACTCCCATATATAATTTCAAAATTTCTAGACCGGGCTATGGCTTGGTCTAGTCTACTATTGGCTGCAACTCTGCAAGATAAAGTTGGACCCATATAATTAATATTTCCCATGTGGTCCGCACATAGAACAATAAATAGTATATGTTTATTTACATATATTTTTACATTGAAATTGAATATATCTCTTACATGCATCATGATAAAAAATTAATTATCATTGATCGAGATCGTCATAAATAATTAATCAGTAATGCTACACATCCCACCTAAAATCCCACTTTTTTCATCCCACTACATGTGGCATGTGAGGTATCAAATTGTGAGTGGATACATGGGGTAGGTGTCATTAATGTGTATCCACTCACAATTTGACACCTCACATGCCACATGTAGTGGGATGAAAAATGTGGGATTTTAGGTGGGATGTTTAGCATTATTGATAATTAATTAGGAGGAAAGTTGTAACTTGGGATCAAGGATGGCTGGGCTAGGGAGCCCACCCTAGCCTTTCTAATTTTTTTTTGTAAAGTTAAAATAATAATAATAATAATAATTAATATATTCCTAATCTAATCGGTAAATGAGTAGTCGTGTAGGAGTAGGATTAGGATTATACTATTGTAGCAAATATTTAAACTTATTTGAATACTTTTTTTAGTCTCATGAGGTAAAATTTATTTTTCTTATTTTCTTATTTTCTTTAATGATTATTATGTCTCTCTCACAATTCCTCAAGTTTACTTAAATTTGATACATTCTCTTTATCGACATCAAGAATTGATCTTCCAATCAGATATGTTTTTATGAATATTATAAATTTAAATATTTTGTTTTGTATTGAAATTTTAGGATTACTATAATTTTTAGTTTATAAGATTTTAGAAGTAATCTAATTATCATTTATTCTAATTTAAATTTACAAACTAACAATATTATTTAATGAATTTCTTTTTGTTTTGGTTGAAATTTAGATACATGTTTGTTAAGTTAATTTATTTATTTTTGGTTTTTAATTATTCTTTTGTTTTTAAATTTGTTAGTAAATAGTAATATAAGTGCGTATTTATTTCCCTATGTGATATGAATGCTCCATCATAACTAAACTAATATAATAATCAAATAAGTTAGAATTTTTTAGAATTGATAAGTTTGATCTTTCAAAAAATCGTAGGATACAACTTAATTAGAATTTGATTGTGTTTGCATTTCATGTTTATTTTATAACTTGTTTTGACCTTATTTTTTTTAATTAATTTTATTAATGTATTTATTTAGGATATACATTTACGGGGTAAGCCTTGTTATGTCTTATTGACTAGGTGAATCTTTATTTTTAATTAATACAATTTTCTTGTATTGTTAATGATTGGTATTTTTTTTTTTATTCTAGCCCACCCTAATGTTTAATCCTGGTTACGTTCGTGCTTGGGATACAATAAGTGAGGTGATGAGCAGGAGTTCAATGGCGTAGCTAGGAATTTCAATTAGGAGGGCTAAACTTAAAAATACTTAATCAAAATAATTTTAAATAAGTTTGGTAATGAAAATAGTTTTAGCAATATAAAAGGGTTGCACCTAATGGGAGACGTGAGCCTTACCTTTAAAAATATATATGCTATAAAAACATATATTTTGAAAATAGATAACAAGATTAATACAAAAAAATTATAACCTAAAATACAAGTGTATAACTAATATTGTATTTAAGTGGTACCCAAATAGGAGTCGGTTTTAAATTCATCAATTATCGTATTTGAATCAACAGTATCAAAATGTTCTCTCTCGATGTATACATTATTGTGCAATTTTTAAAAACATTAACAAGAAAACAAATATTGCATGAACAAAAAAGTCAAAAATAGGGAGTGTACATAAGCTAAAATAATAATTTTTTTATATATATATAATCAAGGCTTAATACCTACAAACCCCCTATATAAAATTATATACAAACTCGTTTTTTATCCCTTGGATCAAAATCCTTGTATATATAATAGGCTTTTATTTTCAGATTTATTTGTTTTCGGGTGGGTTTGCCTAACTTAGTTAAAGTCAAATATTATATTTAGACTTGAAAATTGAAATTAGACTATTGGTCCTATTGGAATAGTTTAATTAAAACTCATTATTAATTTTATAATTTAATATTTATATAATATATATATATATGGTGGTTTTCTAGTAAGGACGTTTTGAAATTATAAGTTAAGGACGTCTAACCACAGCCACACATTCATACTAGGTGTGTGTATTAGTTAATGTGTGGATGTGGGCCCACTGTGAATGTGTGGCTGTGGTTGGACGTCTTGAAATTATAAAGTCAGAACGATCCTAATTAGAGAATTATATATATATATATATATATATATATATATATATATATATATATATATATATATATATATATATAGAGAGAGAGAGAGAGAGAGAGAGAGAGAGAGAGAGAGAGAGAGAGAGAGAGAGAGAGAGAGAGAGAGAGAGAGAGAGAGAGAATCTCTCACGAGGGATCTCTTATTTTAATTTCAGTAAGGACTATGATGAAAACATATCGATTTTAATGAATTTTAATCTGAATTTTTTTATGGATGATGAGTTCATTGAAATCTATCTATAAACAAAATTTGAGAATTTACTGAATACCAGAACTATTTATCCAAATTTTGTTAAATATGAAGGCATCGGAAAAAAGGCAAAATATAGGAAAATTCAAGAAAAATAGTTTTAGTATTCTCAAATTCTCAAATTTTGTTCATAGGTAGATTTCAATGAACTCATCATCCACAAAAAAAATTCAGATTAAAATTCATTAAAATCGATATGTTTTCATCATGGTCTTTATTGAAATTAAAATAAGGAATTCCTCATGAGAGACTCAATATATATATATATATATATATATATATATATATATATATGGGCAGGATCAATGGCCCCAATTTTTTTACACAAGATTTGACACAACTCCATGGCCATTAGATTTTGAGGATTTGGATGGTTAGGATTTAAGGATTACATAATTTATTATTGTCTTCTCTCCCTAATTAATTGCTTACACCTTTTCTTTCCTCTCTCATATTTTAATTTAGGGTTACTATTATAAACCTCCCCTCACCTTTGAACTATTATTGGATGTATAGTTACAAATGCTTTTATTTTAGAAACCTCCCCAATGGACTAACACTGTTAGCATTCCGTTTGTATTGACCGAGTTTGACTGTTAAAATGTCCAAAATATCTCTATTTAAGCTTCAATTGTATGAATTGACCATTAAACCCTCATGCTTTTATCAAATAAATTAATAAACTGATATAAAATGCGAGAATGTTAACTTGTAAAAGAAAAGTTATTTTGTGGACAATTTTATCCCTAAAAATAACAAAATTACAAATGAATCAAAAGTATTGAAAATAAAATAGAATATGTATTTATTTATTTGTCTTTTTTTTTTATAAATCCAAGCAAATATTCATTTTCGATGCTTTTGGTTCATTTGTAATTTTGTTATTTTTAGGGATAAAATTGTCCACAAAATAACTTCCCCTTTGCAAGTTAACATTCCCGCATTTGTATTATTTTATTAATTTATCTGGTAAAAGTATGTGGATATAATGGTCAATTCATACAATTGAAGCTTAAATATATATATTTTAGACTTTTTAATAGTCAAACTCAGTCAACACAAACGGAACGCTAACGGTGTTAGTTTATAGGGGAGGTTTCTAAAATAAAAGCATTTGTAATTATATATCCAATAATAGTTCAAAGGTGAGGGGAGGTTTATAATATTAACCCTTTAATTTAACATATTAATATATTTTCTCTCTCTAATTAGGTTACCATTAATCTATCTCCCATTGAATCTTCTTTTGCCATTCAAACCGAATAACATAAAAGATAAAGAAAAATCTCTCCTTTTTTTTTTTTTTTTTTTTTTTTTTTTTTTTTTTTTTTAATTTTAATGTTTTGCCATTCAAACCGAATAACAAAAAAGATTTTTTTAAAAAAAAAAAAAAAAAAAATCTCTCCTTTTTGTTTTGTTTACTTAACATTATCTACATGAATAATATTCATTTTGTCACAAAATCAACACCGTTTGATTGATTGAAAAATAAAATAAAACCTGTCATCCTACACAATTTAACTTGATATTTTTTTTATTCATTCTCTTCACCATTAGGGATGGCAAAATTATCCATGAATACAAATATCCGTAAGAGTCCGCTCCATTTAAAATGGGAATGGATACTATTATTTCGGGGACAGAACAGAGATAAATGTCATCCTAATATCCATTTTATTTTTGGGGATGGGGATAGATATTGTCTATGGATATCCATCCCCATCTGGATCCATTATATATTTTAATATTTTAAAAATATAAAAATTTATTATGTGATTATTAATTCTAATTATATAAGTTATTATTAATTTTTATATTTGAAATTTATTGGATGTATTTGCTTCTCTTTAAATAGGATAAAATGTACCATTACATATGTTAGTTACATTTTTCTCTTATAAACTATAAAAATTTAGAGTTTTTTCATCGGATACGGATATAAACGGAGCGGGGATGGATATCTCTATCTTAATTAGTGGATTATCTGAATCCGCCCCGCTCACTTAAAAACGGGGATGGGTGCGAGGATGGAGATATATATCTCAAATGGATACGGGGATGGATATTGGGGTATCTATACCCAATCCGATCCATTGCCATCCCTATTCACCATGAAGAAAATGTTTCTTCACATGAATGGAATTTTTTTTTCTCTTTTTGCTTCAATCTAATATGTTCACTTCGTATTACAAAAATAAATGGGGTAAAAACTGTGCATCTGTGCATCTATTACATGATTTTTTTTTTTTTTTTTTCTTTTTGTTATTAAGTTTCAATGGCAAAACAGCACAGAGAATATCATGATATAAATAGAACCATTTTTTCTCTTTTTGTTATTCAGTTTTAATGGCAAAGATGATATTGAGATGAGATAGATTAATTAGAGGGATAAAATATATTAAATTACAGAGCAAATTGCAACCAACCTCCCTGAAGTTTGGCCTTAGACAATTAGAAACAACTTTTCCATTTATTGACAATCACCTCCCCTCCAGTTAGTCAACATCAGTTAACTCTAACCATTGACCATGTCAAATTAGTAAAATGACTCAATTACCCCTAAGTTAGTTGTCAACACCTACTTTGACTTATGGAAAGGAAAAAAATTATAAAAATAGACATTGTCCTAGGTGGGTAGGTGGGTAGGTCTGTATGTGGATGATTGAATGAATTTTTTTTATATATTTTTTTTATTATTTTTTTTCTTATGGATAAAAATATCCTTCAAATTTTGATAAATTCCAATTGAAGAAAATTAATTAAAAATTCCAATTGACCGTTTGGATTACATATAAAATTACATTTGTCAGTATATCATTGGGCAAGAAATACTTTTTTTTTTTTCCATTCTATGATCATTAAAATTTGTATTCGTTAGCATTTATTATTTAGCCATTTAAAATTTTTTTTTTGCCTTTTCTGACTAATAAGAGATTGAGAAATCTCGAGTTATTGAGCATTATAAATCTCATTTTCAATGGTGTAACACTGTTTGCTTTGATCACTGAGAAACAATTGAAAAAGTATAATACTCCTATTATATGTCGCAACTGCACATAAAACACCCAAACTCATACTCAAAATAAATGTAGTAGAAAATATTCATACAAAAAGATGATATTTCAACCACCCAAAATAACATGAGCTTCCCTCAAAGATAACTATTTTTCTCCTACATATTAAAAAAAAAAAAAAAAAAAAAAAAATCGCCCCATATTGAAACACTAAAGCAGCAGCTACAACCACAAAACCAGAGTTTCATAATTAACCACAAAAGCAGCCCCATATCAATGCAACTTCCATCTGCCGTGTACTCCAAAAAAAACATATGTAACTTAGGCTATGTTTGGGATTGCTTTTGCTTGGGAAATAATCATTTATTTCTCAAGTTTTGAGTAAATGAGTGTTTGGTAAACTTTCCAAAAACACTTATTTTACAATTTGCTTCTCCAATAAGCAACTTTTGAGAAGTTGGTTGGGGGTTGCTTTTTGAAGTAGAAGCTAGCTTAATGCTTATGCAATGTCTAAAAAACCCTCACTATTTTATTAAAAGACAGTATTACCCTTATATTTAATAATAATATAATAAAAAACTAAAAACTAAAAATATGTAGAAAAAAAAAACTGGTCGGGAATGGTGGTGACCACCGCCGGAAGTTGATGCCGGAGGAGATCCCTCCATGTCCACCACCGATGCCGATGCCGACGCCGCCCCGCCTACCTCACAGCCACCGCCTCACCAGAGTTGGCCAATCGAGAATGACGAAGACTCTCCTCACAGTGTATAGGATTTGAAACATTCTCAGTCAAGATTTGAAACGAAAGCAAGAACAGGTGTGGCGTCGCTGATCGGACTTCGTTGTCGTCTCCTCTCCCAAAGCTACCAAGCACATACGCTAGCGGCAAGAACAGACCCACCGTCGTCCCCACCACCACGTACAGCTTAAAGATCTTGCTTCCTTGTATAATCTCCGTCGACCCGGAGGAGGAGACTCCGCCGTGCGACGGAAACGCCAGCTGCAACAGGATTAGGAGATACGCCAATATTGCACAGAGGCGGGAGACGGTGGCGGATTTGGAGCTTGAGTTGCAGAGATTCCATTAACAAAGCTTGAGTGAGTGAGTTGACTCAGCAACTTAGTGTTAAGATGGGCGAGTTGACTCAGTTATATATATTTTTCTGTTTAAATTTCTTATTTATTTCTTTTTATATGCTTTATATTTATATTATTAATGATGTCTATTTTAGTAATTTAATTCAATACATTTTCCATCCTTTCAAAAGTTAAGCAATTTTAAAATTTAGTTTACCAAACACTTATCAACTTTTTCTTAAATTGATTGTTTCTTAAGTGAAGCTATAAGTAGATTTTTTCTTAAGTGAAGCAATCCCAAAGGCTATGTTTGGGATTGCTTCACTTAAGAAAAAATCTACTTATAGCTTCACTTAAGAAACAATCAATTTAAGAAAAAGTTGATAAGTGTTTGGTAAACTAAATTTTAAAATTGCTTAACTTTTGAAAGGATGGAAAATGTATTGAATTAAATTACTAAAATAGACATCATTAATAATATAAATAAAAAAAAATAAATAAGAAATTTAAACAGAAAAATATATATAACTGAGTCAACTCGCCCATCTTAACACTAAGTTGCTGAGTCAACTCACTCACTCAAGCTTTGTTAATGGAATCTCTGCAACTCAAGCTCCAAATCCGCCACCGTCTCCCGCCTCTGTGCAATATTGGCGTATCTCCTAATCCTGTTGCAGCTGGCGTTTCCGTCGCACAGCGGAGTCTCCTCCTCCGGGTCGACGGAGATTATACAAGGAAGCAAGATCTTTAAGCTGTACGTGGTGGTGGGGACGACGGTGGGTCTGTTCTTGCCGCTAGCGTATGTGCTTGGTAGCTTTGGGAGAGGAGACGACAACGAAGTCCGATCAGCGACGCCACACCTGTTCTTGCTTTCGTTTCAAATCTTGACTGAGAATGTTTCAAATCCTATACACTGTGAGGAGAGTCTTCGTCATTCTCGATTGGCCAACTCTGGTGAGGCGGTGGCTGTGAGGTAGGCGGGGCGGCGTCGGCATCGGCATCGGTGGTGGACATGGAGGGATCTCCTCCGGCATCAACTTCCGGCGGTGGTCACCACCATTCCCGACCAGTTTTTTTTTTCTTCATATTTTTAGTTTTTAGTTTTTTATTATATTATTATTAAATATAAGGGTAATACTGTCTTTTAATAAAATAGTGAGGGTTTTTTGGACATTGCATAAGCATTAAGCTAGCTTCTACTTCAAAAAGCAACCCCCAACCAACTTCTCAAAAGTTGCTTATTGGAGAAGCAAATTGTAAAATAAGTGTTTTTGGAAAGTTTACCAAACACTCATTTACTCAAAACTTGAGAAATAAATGATTATTTCCCAAGCAAAAGCAATCCCAAACATAGCCTTACCCACCAAAGGAAGCTGCTGCAATGCTTCTAAATCAGTCAATTGAGGTCCAATTCCGAGCCCCTTAAGTACCCCCTTGAATACCTATTGAGATTGGTAAGAGTAAATTTAATTTATAAATAGGAATAATGAATAATTAAAACATAAGAGAACCAATTTCCAAAATACAAACCTTGAGATGATTGAGGCTGTTGGTTTCATTTTTGTATTCTTTTTTTTAATTATTATTTTATTATATGTAATTATGTCATACATTAAATGTACAATTATTGTGATGTCCAATAATCATACTTATTTCTAAAAGCACCGAAATGCCCTTAAACTAACAGTTAATGTTTAGAGTTAACAGAAGTTGACTAACTGGAGGGGAGGCGATTGTCAATAAATGGAAAAGTTGTTTTTAGTTGTCTAAGAGTAAACCTCAGGGAGGTTGGTTGCAATTTACTCTAAATTAAAATATGAGAGAGGAAAGAGAGAGTGCAAGCAATTAATTAGGGAGAGAAGACGGTAATAAATTATGTAATCCTTAAATCCTAACCATCCAAATCCTCCAAATATAATGGCCATGTAGTTGTGTCAAATCTTGTGTAAAAAATTAGGGATATATATATATATATATATATATATATATATATATACATACACACATATAGTATTTATCAAGTGAGGTATACCTTATTTTAAAGGATAATTGCCCCGTTGGCCATCAATTTGATGACATACTATCAAAATGGCCACTAGATTGAGAATTAGTTTCAAAATGGCAATTTTTAGCGAAAAGTGTGACACTAATGGCCATTCCATTTAGTTCCATCTAATTCTATCAATTTCCATCCAATGAGTGGCATTTTAGTAAATAAAGGGATGTCATTAATTTATTTTAGATGTTTTTTGGAAATCAATTTTTTCAATGAGTGACATTTTGGTAAATTAGGTGATGACATTAAATTATTTTAGATGTTTTTTGGAAATCAATTTTTTCTTTTGTTTTTTGAAAAGAATAATTATATTTAGTGTGTGTAAATATATATATATATATATATATATATATATTTATACACACTAATAATTATTTGTTTCAAAAAACAAAAGAAATGGTTTAAATCAATACATACATCTCTTCTTTATTTTTTAGATTTTTTAGATTTTTTAGCATTAATCTTCTTTAAAAAGAAATATATATATATACAGAAATTCTATTATCAGTTCGAACTGACAAAAGTTATATCAGTTCCTTGCATGTGGGCCACTGGATTTAAATACTTTGACTTGGCTGTATGCACTTGGCAGTCAAAGTATTTAAATCCAGTGGCCCACATATAAGGAATCGATATAACTTTTGTCAGTTCGAACTGATAATAGAAAGACTGTATATATATATATATATATATATATATATCTCAAACACAGTGTGTATATATATATAACATTTGAACTTATAAAAACACGTGGTTATGGTTGGACGTCTTTAAATTATCATGACTAGAGAACTATCATATATATATATATTTGATATATGTTATACATATATACACACTAAATATAATTATTCGTTTCAAAAAACAAAATAAAAAATTGATTTCTACGAAAAAATTGATTTCTACAAAAAAATCTAAAATAAATTAATGTCATCCCTTTATTTACCAAAATGCCACTCATTGGATGGGATTGGATGGAATTGCCATTAGTGTCACATTTTTTGCCAAAAATGGCCATTTTGGAACCAATTCTCAATCTAGTAGCCATTTTGATAGTTTGTCATCAAATTAATGGCCACCGGAGTAATTATATTTTAATTTCGGTAAGGACTTTGATAAAATCAAATCTATTTTTATGAATTTTGATATGAATTTTTGTGTGAATAATAAGTTCATTGAAATCTACCTATGAATAAAATTTGAGAATTTTTCAAGTACTAAAACTATTGTTTTGAATTTTCCTATATTTATCTCTTTTTTCCAATGCTTTTATATTTAACAAAATCGGAATAAATAGTTCCGGTGATTGAAAAATTCTTAAATTTGGTTCATATGTAGATTTCATTAAACTTATCATCCCCAAAAAAATTCAGATCAAAATTCATAAAAATAAATGTGATTTCATCAAGGTCCTTACCGAAATTAAAATAAGGCATACCTCACTTGATAACTGCTCATATGAATAATATTAAACATTCCACCTAAAATCCCATATTTTTCATCCCACCACATTTGGCATGTGAGGTGTCAAATTATGAGTGGATACACATTAATGATGCTTTGTCTCACCTACCACATGCATCCACATGCTTTATATCACCTACTCATATAATATATATAATTTCAAAATTTCTAGACCGGGTTCGCTGCATGACACAGTTGGACCCATATAATTAATATTTCACATGTGGGTCCGCACATAGAACAATAAACATTATATGTTTATTTACATATATTTTTACACTGAAATTGAATATATCTCTTACATGCATCATGCATGCAGGAAAATGTGGGATGGGCAGTTGGGTTTGGAGTATTGGCAGGAGCATTGGCGATGGCATTGTTACTGTTTTTGGTCGGAATTAAAAGGTATAGGAGGCAGAGCCCCGTCGGCAGCCCCTTTACAACGGTGGTGCAAGTGTTTGTTGCTGCGGCTCGGAAATGGCGGGTCAGTGAAACGCATGGTGGCCGAGGTATATGCTACAGATCAGATGACAAGATTACTACTACTGATCAAGGCCACAAATCGGGTCAAGGTTTTGCCCACACTAATCAACTCAGGTATATATATATTTTTTGTCAATTCAAGTAATTAAGTCAAACGCACATCCATTTTTAACAAAGTGTTTGTTTCACCCTAGTGAAAAGGATTCAAGTCTCACGTTTGTTTATTAAATCTTTAAAGCGTAAGGAAAACTATCCCAGCAGTAGGGTTGCATGGACCATTCTTGTAGGTGTTTGTCCTGTCAAACTCCGGAAATTTTGAGCATTTGAAAAAATATTTAGATACGATCCCACAAAAAAATAACGACAATAATTAATATTTATTTATAGATTCAATTAATTATTAAAATTGTATTATAAGAAAATTCTGGATTGTTTCTTCGTATTTATAATATCTGATAATAGCAAGATTCATCATAATTTCGTATTGTTCAAATTAAAACAAGCAGATTTTTGGACAAGGCAATGATCATGGACGGCATTGATTATTCGAGCGAAACCAGGAACCCATGGAGGCTATGCTCTCTAAACCAAGTTGAAGAAGTGAAACTTGTAATCCGTCTCATCCCCATTTGGCTCAGTTGCTTAATATTCAGTGCCGTACTTGTTCAACTACACACGTTTTACACCAAACAAAGCAGCACCATGATCAGATCCCTCGGCCCCAACTTTCAAATACCCCCAGCTTCACTTCAAAGCCTTGTTGGCCTCACAATCCTCATCACCATCCCTGTTTACGATCGAATCTTCATTCCATTAGCCCGGAAATTCACCGGATGTCCTTCCGGTATAACCATGCTACAAAGAATAGGCATAGGGTTATTTCTATCAATACTCAACATGGGAGTGTCAGGCCTAGTTGAGGGCAAAAGGGTCAAAACTGCTAGTGAACATGGCCTAATGGACTCACCAAAAGCAATAGTTCCAATGAGTGTTTGGTGGCTACTACCACAATACATGCTTAGTGGAATTTCTGATGTTTTCACAGTTGTTGGATTGCAAGAATTGTTCTATGATCAAGTGCCAGAGTCAATGAGAAGCATGGGGGCTGCTGCTCATGTAAGTGTGTTGGGAGTTGGGAGTTTCATCAACAGTGCTTTGATATCAATTGTTCAGGCAATTAGCTCAAGAAATGGTAGTGAGATTTGGCTTGGAGATAATCTGAATAGGTCACACCTTCACCATTTTTATTGGTTTATGGCTGGGTTGAGTGCTTTGAATTTGCTTGTTTATGTGTGGATTGCTAAGGGGTTTGTGTATAAAAAAGTTGTAGTTGAGGATGAGACAAATTGATTTAGAGGAGCGTGTATAATGTATTAATTTGTTGGAAATAATATAATTAAATGCTTGTTTGGTTGAGCAAGCTTTCTACCGCCTCAAAAGGTCTACCAACGTCTATTTGAATTTTTTAGAGTTGTTTAGTTGGGCTTTTGAGATTGTCTATTTTAAATTGAGTAGATGCTAGTAGAGTTTAAACCTCTACTAGACAAAAGCTTATGGGGAGGTGCTTCTCCAAATAGACATTTTCTTAAAAAAAAAAAAAAAAAAACTACCAGCAAGACAACTATATATATATTTTTTTTCAAAAACTCTATTTCTAATAGATCTACTACAAATAAATCTTTTATAATAGAAGTTTTTCAAAAGCCCAACCAAACAAGCTCTAAGTATGTGAGAATAAACTCACTTTCAAACATGAAACAACAAATGCCTTAAATAAAGAATCACTTAAATACACAATAATAGAATTATATATAGAAAGATCATTCGTGGTTTGAACATAATAAATCTGATAATATGTTTTGACGAACATGTGTACAAAATATCACATAAACATTTAATAATTTAACAATGACAGGCATACAATTTAGACATATTTATAGTATACTAATACACATTACCTACACATGTATTGTCTGATCTTGACAGGTCCCCACAACCCTATTTGTGGAATAGCTAATGTGGTGCAAAGTGTTACATCACCAAATGATAGCATTGCTACATCTGAAAGTGAGATAAATACATTGTGCAGCAGGTCACAGCCATATATAGGGGAGGTGTCAATCTCTGGAGTAATTATCTTTCCTGATTATCATGAAGTTTGTTAGAGAGTTAGTTACAGGTTATAATATAAATTGTTAGCTCACAAGAAAAGTGTGAATCCAGGGAAAATTACTTTGTAAACAAATTCTTTCTTCGATACATAGAATGCAGATACAAGTGTGCCATACAATTTCTTCAATCACTTCTTAGTTTCTCTACTAGAACTTTTATCGAACACCTTGTAGTATAGCTTTACTTGTCTATCTGTTCTTGATTACATATGCAGCTCCTCATTTAACACTATTGTTATAGTTATAAATGTGAGAGAAAAATTGCAATATATATATATACACACGGTCTTTCTACTATACTAATATTTAATAAACGCTTATACTATTATTTAATAATTTATTTTATAATAAAATAAGGATTAATTTAATAATTTATTTTGTGTCTTTCTGTTATTTATAAAAATCATAATGCAAAGAAAAAACATACTTCAAGTTCAAAATCCCCTTTAAAGACCAAAAGATCCATAATCCAAAATGATGATATTCCAACTCTATCTCATATCAATACTTTCCATTATGAACGTGGTCGTGCTAATACATCCCCTTGCCTAGTTGTTTCTCTTTTGAAGAAAAATAAAATAGTTCTAGTAGGCTTTGTTCTAATAATTTGAAGTTAATGTCGAAGAAAAAATTAATATGTTTGTACTAATAAAATAGTTCTTAGCCTAGACCTGACACGGTTCCGGTTCCGGTTCGGAACCGGCGGTTCCGGTTCCGTGGTTTGATGGAACCGGAACCGGAACCGGAACCGCTATATGCCGGTTCCGGAACCGCCGGTTCTGGTTCCGGTTCCGGTTCCATTGGAACCGGCGATTTTGAACTTTTTTTTTTTTTTTTTTTTTTTAACAAACAAAAAAAGGCTTCTCTAATAAAATAAAATATATAAATGACAAATTACAAAATTAAATTAAATTATAAAATAAAATTACAAAATAAAATTACAAATGACAATTTATGGGTTCTTATGGATGCTTGAACCATGGTTGCAAAAGAAAAACAATAACAACCTAGCCTAGCCACTAAAACCACATTCAATACTTATATAATATTTCAAACAAAAACTATAAGTAGTATAAATGATTTTTTAAAAAAGTGTCCATTTACACAAGGCCTGATGTTAAAGTAGTTCTCTGGACCAAGACGGGCACAAATGTGGTGTCGGATTGGGAGGAAAAGGTTTCTTACTAGGTTTAAACGAGGTTCGAAATGGACACAACACTTAAAAACACTATTTTTTTGATGAAAAAGGGGTTTTTGGGGCTCGAAAAGTGGCCACAAGCCCTTTAGTCTTGCTCCCATTGGATTCCTTGCATCATTCTATGCGATTTAAAAAAAAAAGTCACCCAATTCGGACATCCGAGCACAAAGTTATGGCCTTTCAAAGTTTAAGGCATATATAAAAATATTTTTACCGCAATTTTTTTTTTTTGAGGCAAATTTTTTCTATTCTCTCGTTGTCAACGGAAATTTTTCTACTAAGAGTTTGACACTTTGTGTTCTCTATTCCGTTCAATACTCATTGTTTACCAAAGCTGAATACCGTCTTCAAAACAATTACAAAATGAAATAAATATTAAAAACCTTGGAAACTTGGAGACTTGAGAGTGTTGGAGAGAAATTAGAATTAGAATTGGTGTGAGGAAAAATGAAAGGAGGGTGGTATATATAAGAAAAAAAAAAAAAAAAAATTGCATGAACTGGCGGTTCGAACCGGAACCGGAACCGCCGGTTCGAACCGCCGGTTCGACCAAATCATATTCAGGTTCCGGTTCTTGAACCGGAACCGGAAATCCGGTTCCGGTTCCGGTTCCGGTTCCGACGGTTCCAACAGGAACCGTGCCAGGTCTATCTTAGCCTTGTTTTGATTTAAAAGTTAATTAAAAATTTTACATATCAATAATTTTTTCATTCAAATTTATGTTCAATTTATAATGAATCAAATAATATGTATGGTTACATTATATATTAATGTCTTTTATTTATTTATTTATTTTATTTTATTTTAATTATTACAATTTGGGGTTTGAAAAGTGGGATATTCAAATTCACAATCTCAATAATGTGTGAGAGTCTTATCATCTAGCCAACCTTATTTCGTTTCATTGTTGCAACCTCATCTCATTTATAGACTAATGTCAATTTCATGTCATTTGTATACTAATGTCAATTGACACTCAATTTAATATTAAATTTTTAGTTGTTATATATATATATATAAATTAATATCAAATTAGACAATTCATGCTTACTATAATTTGGGAGTACCATTCAATTTTCCTAGTTGTGCTCTTGCAAATACATTCGTTTTCAGTTAGATAGCTACGGCTATAAGCACACACCCAAAAGCGGGACGTTAAATGCAACAATATGCATGCATACAGTTGATTTCTTCCTAGGCTGTAAATTACTAAAAATAGCAAAATGAAAACCATATCCATGCATATAAATTCAATAGCCTCAACTTCATTTTTCAATAACATAGGATTTATATAATCCTATAAGCTCTAGTTTTAGGGCCAGCTCATCATCATCCGATCAAGATCCAGTACCACCATGGCCATTCAAGGGAAAGATGTTAGGATCTCTTTATTTCTTAGCTTGGCTTTGATCTCTTGTGTGGCCAATGGTGCTGACCATCTTACTCCTCGTCGCCTTCTCACTAATTTGTGCACTTTTGATGTCACACATCATGGTGTTAAGGCAGGTGCTGGCCAATGTAAACAAAATGCAGTGGTAAGATTCTTAATTAGAAATAAATGCTTATTAATTTGTTTCTTGTATACATGAACAAAACTTGAAATGAACTTCATAACCCACAAAATTAAAATATTTTCTTGAATTACCCTGTAGCGATGAATATATGATGTGTGCATGTGTATATATGCAGGCACTTACTAAGGTTTGGGTGCAAGCATGCCAATCTGTTGCTCCAGCGAAGGTTCTTATTCCCCCAGGAACATTTGAGATGTCACCAGTGGTTTTGGAAGGACCATGCAAGAACCCTATAACCTTTGAAATTCAGGGTACTCTAAAAGCAGACACAAACAAGAATGCGTATACAGATCGTACTTGGTTTGCTTTTGAAAAAATTGATGGTTTGCAAGTTACTGGCAGAGGAACTTTCGATGGACAAGGCCCCTGTTTCTGGTCATCCAGTACATGTATCCACAAAAATAACTGCCGTCTCAAACTCCCATCTGTGAGCATTAATATTATTAGAGAAAAAATAAAATTACCCTTGAAAAGTATTGAAATAATGGATGTGTTTGTTTCTTTGTTTTATGCAGTCAATTAAATTCTGCAAAGTGACAAATACTGTTATTTCTGGGTTTACTTCTCTCAATCCCCCAGCATTTCACATGCACGTAATTGGCAGCACCAACTTCACAGCACACAGCCTCACCATTACTGCCCCGGATGAGAGCCCTAACACAGATGGTATGCACATAAGCACTTCTTGTAACGTCAAAGTACTCAACTCCAAAATCGGAACAGGTGACGATTGCGTTTCCGTTGGACAAGGTAACACAGACGTTACTATCTCCGGTATCCAATGTGGCCCTGGACACGGTATCAGGTATTTAATTAAATTGTCACATATTTTTAACAATATTGAAGATCCAAAATAAATATTTGTCAAATGGTCTCATGCATTTGTTTTATGGAGCAGTATTGGCAGCCTTGGCAAGTACAAGGATGAGAAAAATGTGAACAAGGTTTTGGTAACTGATTGCAAATTCATTGGAACCGACAATGGAGCTAGGATAAAGACCTGGCTTAATTCGCCTAACTTGAAAGCAACCGACATCACTTTCCAAAACCTCGTCATGGATATGGTTAAGAACCCCATCGTAATTGATCAAGAATATGGCTCCAAAAGTCCTGTGGTAATTAATTTATACATGTTCTTAAATTTTTGCAACTTAATTCAATAATTTTAAAATAACAATTAATTTTCTTGGTGATTTATGATCATTTATGTTGTATATATGCTACAGCCATCAAAAGTTCTGCTCAGCGACATTCATTTTAGGAACATTACGGGTACTTCGATTTCGGACGCAGCTGTTAATGTAGTGTGCAGTAAGAAGTTTCCTTGTTGTGTTGATATGGCTAACATTGATTTGGTCTACAAAGGCACTGATAAACTGCCTGAGAAATTTGAGTGTGCGAATGCAAAATTGACGTTCACAGGAAAACAGAACCCAGCACCTTGTCCCTGTCGCCGGTGATCGGATGATGATATGATCTTTTTTTATTTTCGTCATATGTACGTAATCAATCATATATTCCAAGAGTAAATGAATATTGTATTATAGATGCTGTTTGAAATGTGAAAGAAGAGCTAATTGGCCCTTTTTGATTATCTTTTTCATGTTTTTCATTGAATTATATATGACATTAATTAATTAATCCTTGAAGAAAAATCTAAATTATAAAAACAAACTGGCTTTGGAAAAAAATATATATATAATTAAAAAAATAGAAAATTACAAGGAGATTAATGAAAGTCGAAACCAAAACTCCTCATGAATTGTTGATTAAAACATCATGGAGGAGTGGAGGGCCATCACAACAAACAAAATCTAAACAATTGAGACCGTCGTTAACAAGAAAAGCAAGCTACCACGATCACCTTCAATGGATTTGAGTTATTTTTGAAGACCTTCCTTTAGCGATTGAAGCTTAATCAAATTAAGTACGCCTTCTTTTCTTTCTTTTAGTTTAGTAACTACGTAACGTGTTGTTCAATCGATACAAATTGAGATCGGGGATACAAATTGTGACCCCGATCTCACATATTTTTCGATTACAGCAGCAAACGATGACACTATAGCTTCAATCCGATTAATTCTTAACAAATTAGTATTTACAATTTATGAGAGTCATTCTAGCTATATATGAAATCCTTGATTAGTAATAATAAGATAATTAAATTAATTTGGTAAGTGGTAACTAAATAAATTAATATAATTCGAATTAAAGTATAATCTACTACTCAAAGATAGGGTCACAATGCTCAATATAGGGAGAGTTTAGTGTATCTTGTGAAGAACCCGCAAACTTTGAAGGTTTTTTTAAAAATATATTTATTTATTAATATTTATTTCTCAGTAGTTTGCGACATTTAAATAAGCAATTTAATTGGTCCTCATTGTTTTTCCCAATACAAAATTAGTCCCAATTTTTTAGAAATTATTATTGAGTTTTGCTCATGGAATACGTTTTTTTTTTTCCCTTCTATTTCTTATGCATTCATAGTGTATATGGGGGACTGACTGTCTTTGAGATTCCTTTCTAATTTTTTTTAAAAGTATATATAAAAAAAAATAATGATATATTTCCTAATAAAACGAATTAAGGAAGACTATGTAGCGGTAGGACTAGGAGTGTTTGAGCTATTTATACGTTGTTTTCTGTAAACTTTCTTCCTGACTCACGAGGCGATGTGATCGATTTTATTTTACCTTATATTTTTAGTTTTCTTTCTTTTATAATCAGCAGATGTTTGGTTAATTATACTTTTAAAACTACAGTATAACTCAAAAGTAGTATATATATGTTTGGTAATTTTATTTCAAAAGTGCTGAAATTAGTTACAATGACTAAAATAGACATGATTTTAGAACCTTATTTTTTTTTTCATTAATTATATATATTAAATCAATATTTAAGTAGAATATTTAAATTAGAAAAAGAATAATAAAAATATTTTTGAAGGATTTTATAAATCAAATCAATATATAATTAGAATCTTTTATTTTTAAGATGAAATAAGAAATATAAATGATTTTAATTTAATTTCATAAGGATAATAATGATATTTTAAAAGATTTATTAAATGCTGAAATAGATTATTCCATAATCACTTTCAAAAAGTAACCCTCCACCTACTTTTCAAAATTACTGTCAAAACTTGCTAGATTATCAATTAATCACTTTTGGAAGTTTTACCAAACATCATTTTATGTCAAAATTTTGAAATAAGCTGATTTTAACTTTTCAAAAGCAATTCCAAATTGGCCCTAAGTGTTTCTTGTTTCTTGACCGATATAAAAGTAATAAAATAGGGATTAATTTAATAATTTATTTTGTGTCTTTTTATTATTTATATAAAACATAATGCAAAGAAAAAAACATACTTCAAGTTTAAAATCTCCTTTAAAGACTAAAAGATCCAAAATTCAAAGTGATGATATTACAACTCTATCTCAGATAAATACTTTCCATTATGAATGTGATCGTGCTAATATGTCCCATTGACTAGTTGTTTCCCTTTTGAAGATAAATAAAACAGTTCTAGTAGGCTTTGTTCTAATTATTTGAAGCTAATGTCGAAGAAAAATGAATATGTTTGTACTAATAAAATAGTTCGTAACCTCGTTTTGATTTAAAAGTTAATTAAAACTTTTACATATCAATAATTTTTTCATTCAAATTTATGTTTAATTTATAATGAATCAAATAATATGTATGGTTACATTATATATTAATGTCTTTTTTTTTTTTGAATTATTATAATTTGGGGTTTGACAAGAGGGATATTCAAACTCACAATCTCAATAATGTGTGAGAGTCTTATCATTTAGCCAACCTTATTTTGTTTCATTGTTGCAACCTCATCTCATTTATATACTAATGTCAATTTCATGTCATTTGTATACTAATGTCAATTGACACTCAATTTAATATTAAAATTTTAGTTTTATATATAAAGATCAAATTAGACAATTCATGCTTTCTATAATTTGGGAGTATCATTCAATTTTCCTAGTTGTGCTCTTGCAAATGCATTCGTTTTAAAGATCAAATTAGACAATTCATGTTTACTATAATTTGAGAGTACCCTTCAATTTTCCTAGTTGTGCTCTTGCAAATACATTCGTTTTCAGTTAGATAGCTATAGCTATAAGCACGCACCCAAAAGTGGGACATTAACCGCAACAATATACATGCATAGAGTTGATTTCTTTCTAGGCTGTAAATTACTAAAAATAGCAAAATGAAAACCATATCTATGCACTTGACTCAAAGTGTATACACTTGACTCAAAGTGTATGCACTTGTTGAAACTTCTCCATAATCTATGGTCTACATTCTTCGTCCTGATATATTTTATATCAGGACGAACTGACAATAGAAAAATTATATATATATATATGGTTAGAATATATTAATTTAAAATTTACTTTTAAAAAAAAAAAATTAAAAAAAATTTTGATTTCAATTTTTGACCTCAATATACCTCCATTTATTTCCTCTCAATTGAAGGGTGGAAAAGAGTAAAGGAATTAGTGGTGGATGACCTTTGGATCGAGAGCAAATAGATGAATGAATATTATAAATTTGTAATCAAAATTTGAAGTCCAAGTATGGCCTGACCCATATATAAAATGCCGAAAAGAGAGGGGTAGAAAGGATTTACAAACAATTATTCAATTCAAATATTAAACAAAAAGATAGATTAATTATATAACATTTAATTCAAATATTAAAATAATAAATACAAAATATATAAATTTTTTATTTATTTTTAATTCACATTACGAACATATAAAATATGGGTGCTGATATTGACACCCATAAAACTTATTAGTACACCCATATTTTATTAAAAAAATTAATTACAAAAATGTCTCAATAGAAATATATTTATAAATAAAGACAAGTTACTTTAATTAAAAATAAACCAAATACTATATACACTCATTAATTACACCCATATCTTAAACTATATTTCTTTATTAAAAAAAACTTACCTTTCAAAAAAAAAAAAAAAAAAACAAACAAACTTATGATAAACCCTAATTAAACTCTAATTTTATTTCAAGTATCAAACTTTCTCATTATCACATGATTTTCATATTGTTTTTGTCTTTCTTTTATGTATAGTTATGAACTCTATCAATAAACAAAATATTAATTTTTTAATGATAGCTGTAGATATCTTTTTTTTTTTGAAAGGCAACTATCAACAAGTTTGTTTGTTTGTTTGTTTGTTTTTATTTATTTTTATTTTTTTATTTTAAGATAGTTGTATAAATAGGAGAATTCCATATTCTTGACCCCATATACGGTTCCACATATTCCCTTTTATAAGGCTCCTACATTCGATATATTTCCAAAAGTAAATTGGATCATCATTAAAAAATAATTTGATTATAAAAAATAATATGATTTTTGGTATAAATTGGGTGTGATAATAATTTAAGAGTGTTTATAAATAATATGTATTAAAATGAATATATTTATTTCAATGAGGGTACTACTGGCATTATGATGGGTGCTTATAGTAATATTTATTTATTAAATTTTAGACATGGGTATACTTATAAAAATGGATGTACTAAATATCCGTACCCATACAATATATTAGATCTTCTACTAGTTGTACCGTTTGTTTTATTTATTTATTTCTTTTTGATGTATTGTTTTATTTATTTTTTATAGTTTTAGAACTACTTCTATTTTATATATTCTTGGAGTAGATAAAAAAAAAAAGTCTACTAATTATTATATATACAATGGTTCTCTCATAAGGGATCCCTCATTTTAAATTCGGTAAGGACCTTGATGAAAAATTCTTAAATTTTATTGATAGGTAGATTTCATTGAATTTATCATTAACAAACAAATTCAGATCAAAATTCATAAAAATTGACGTGATTTCATCCAAGTCCTAACCAAAATTAAAATAAGAGATCCTTTATGAGATAACTACTCACTATAACTATATACGATCTTCTCGTGATGATATATCATATATGCATTGATTAATTTGATGGTGCTGTAGGACAATGTTAGGTGGGCAATACGGTTTGGAGTATTAGCAGGGGCCCTGGGGGAGTGGGGGTGTGGCCTTGATGACATTGTTTTTGGTCGGAATATAGAGGTACAGAAAGCAGATTCCGGTGGCCGGGAGTCCATTCATCACCATCACCAGATATGTACTCTAACAGAGTAACAGTCTTGGATCAGGTGTTATATAAAGGCCAACAATTGAAGTGGAGTGTGCGTATAGGTGCAGATATGGCAGCTCAAGTACTACTGACTAATACAAATAATAAATAATCTACAACACCAAGCTATATATTTATCAATATATACTAAATGTATGTTAGGAATTGCATTCTTGGCCTGTGTTTATAACAGATGATCTCGTCAGGTCTTCACTAAATCCTAATCCTATTGGTGTGAGATTTCAAATTTTTTTTTTTAATTCAACTGAATTTTTCTTTTCTTTTTATTTAAATTAAAACATTGTATTTCTTGTTTTGAAAATAAAATTATAACAGATAAATGTACTTGTTATTTTATAGTTTCTTTTCATTTATTTTTATAAAATCTATGAGTCCTGTCGAAAATATTTTTTTTTTCAGTCTATGTAATATTAGTATATAAAAAAATATTCAAACAATTTTGATATACAATCCAAAACAGTACTAGAAAATAAACATATGCTACAAAATCTTTTGGACAAAGCAATGATTCATCATCGTTTGGTTTCGTATATACAATTAAGAATATCTGCAGATTTTTGGACAAGGCAATGATCTTGGACGGCATTGATTCTTCAAGGCAAACCCATCTAGCTAAGTTGCTTAATGTTCAGTGCAGTCCTAGACTCCTAGTTCAAGTCACCACTTTTTACACCAAGCAAGGCAGTACCTTGATGAGATCCATCGGACCCAACTTCAAAATCCCCCCTGCAGGTTCACTTCTAAGCCTCATCGTGTTAGGTTTTGACTTGTATTCCTAAGCGAACTAAATGTGAACCAAACAAGACTCAAGTGATGTGTTACTTCCTGAAGACGTGGGATAACGTTTGGAAGTTGAATGGTGGTGTTTGAGGGAGGTTGAAGACTAGAAGAACAGAAGAAAGGAGAGAACCGCTCTCCCTACCGCTACGGCTTTGGCAGCGGTTGTGGGAGTGGTCGGGCACTGTTTCGAAGTCCAATGAAGAACGCTGCAAGTGGCGCTGCGAAAGCCACAGCGGTGGCAGCAGCGGTCGTGGCTGGACAGCGGCGACAAGAGCGATCAGGAGCTGACGTGTTTCGATGTGTTGGGAGCGGGGTGCACACCGTGACCAATATGGTAGAGACGATGTATTGCTAAGATCGGGAATGTTGCGCGGAATAGGAAAAGGTATTCTTTTGGAAGTTCTTGTGCTTGAAGGAAAAATGATTTACTCCCTACAAGAAGACTTGTCATAAAAGGAAATAGTATTTATGTGGAATAAGTAAGTCTTGTATGTTTAGGAGTAGGATTTCCTTTTATCTTAAACTCCCTGTAACTAGTATAAATAGAACCTTGTAATTAGGTTGATGTGTGTGTTAAAACACCGAAGGCTGTGGAGCAAAAAGAACACCATGTAAACATCAGAGAGTGTGAGTGAGATCCGGGGAGACCCAAAGGGAATATCCGAGGAGGGATCCAAGGGAATATCGGTGGATCAAGTTAGAGATCCGTGGGTGATATTTAGGGGAGACCTAGGGGATATTGTGGGGTACTCGGTGAGGATCTTGTGAGTGGGGTTTGGGGTTAGGTGTGAGAGAGAATCCTGGAGTATATGGTTGTAACAATTTATCATATAGTGGAACTTTCTCTGTCGTCCTGACGGCCTGTGGTTTTTTACCCGTTTTGGGTTTTCCACGTATATCTTGTGTTGTGATTGTTTTATTCTCTCTCATCTATTTTTCTGCTTATTGATGTTATTATTTGCTATGAGTTATGGGCGTATATTAGGCACGACGGTTCCACATTCATCGGTATTATAGGATTATCCCCAACACATCGGCCTCACCATCTTCATTTCCATCCTCATCTACGACAAAATCTTGGTTCCCTTGGCCTGGAAATTCACTGGCATCCCTCCGGCATAACGGTGCTACAAAGAATAGGTATAGGATTATTTCTATATATAATTCCATCTATAGTGAACATGAGTGTGGCAGGCCTAGTAGAGGCCAAAAGACTCAATTGCAAGAGAGCATGGTGATATGGCCTATTATTCCGCCATGTAAGCCATGTAAGTGTTGGGTGAATACTTGGTCTAGGGTAGTTAGAATTGTCAATAACGTGGCTTTGTGGTGCCACCAATTAGCTAGCTTAACGTGCATGATGTGTGCATGTTCTTTCCCTTTTGTTCAACATGTTCTCTTCTTATGTTCAACCGTACGTGCATGATGTGTGCATGTGTTCCCTTATTTCTTGTTGCATGATTGTTAATTTGTTATCATGCTAGTTGGGAGTTATGTTTCAACTGCAGTGTAAGACCTATATATATGGTTTGATTTAAGTTAAATAAAATCATGATGATTAATATGAATGAATGAATATCTTCCAACCTCCGTCTTCATTTCGTCCTCTCGTTCTCTCTAATTGTTCTACTATCCTTCTAAATTCTTCCGTGTATTTTTCAAGATCGGAAAAGTACACATCACATGGCCTATTGGACACTCCCAATGCAGTAGTACCAATGAGCATTTGGTGGCTAATCCCACAACACTTGATCAGTGGAATTGCTGATGTTTTTGCAATTGTTTGATTGCAAGAATTGTTCTACGATCAAGTGCCGGAATTGATTAGAAGCTTGGGAGCTGCAGCCTATATAAGTGTAACAGGAGTTGGGAGCTTTATCAGTACTGCTATCATAACAATTGTGCAAGCAATCAGCACAAGAAATGATGATCATGAGGTTTGGCTTGGTAATAAATTAATAATATAAACAGAATTGTGCAAGCAATCAGCTCAAGAATTGATGATCATGAAAACTAACCCATTTGGCAGACCCAAGTCAAATTTGAAAATTTTGCAATTTTGTAATTAAGGATGATTTTTTTTTTTTTTTTTCAATATACCATTTGCAATGGCGGCAACTCGAATATGTGACATTGCCAGGCTAAATGAACGCTCTTATATTACTTAGCCACATTAGACTGTAAGTGTGCAATCTTGCCAACTCGCCCAAAAGTACTGTGGTAGTGGTCATTTATCATGTTCATCTAATAGGAGATGATTTCAAACTAGATTTTAATAACCGATTATAAAATCATCTAAAATCACTCAATAAATAATAATACTACATAGGCTGAAATTTTTTGGTTAAATTTAAACATAAAAATTATTTCGAAAGGATATTCAATTAAGTGAATATATCACATCATCTGTATCACCAATATGATTCAGATTATCTCCAACCCATTGCACCAATTTGTTGCAACTTTGCTCCAAAATACAGCAACTTTCACACTTCCATCTCCAACCCATTGCACCAAATCCTATTCTAAAAAGAATATTCCTTTACATATTCCCTCTCAACCAATCAAAAACAATGAAACAATTAAAAATAAATAAAGGTAGCGCTACAAATTAGTGCAAGAATGCTTGTTGCGCTAGATCTGGCGACAGAAGAAGAGGAGCTGCACTCTGGCACAAAGAATAGCACCTGGGTTGGAGTGGAATTCTGCTGCAAATTGGAGATTGGCACACACCGTTGGAGATGCCCTCAAACATAGTTTCTGAAAATTGTATACATGAAAGACTTGATTTATTGGATGAGCAACACCATATTTTTTAGAAAAATATTTTAAGTAAACATACATTCATTTGTTTTGGTGAAACTATTGGAGGTCTAAATTTTTGAACATTTCATATAAATATATTATAAAAAAAATCATAAATATCCTTATCCAATATTTTGATCACAGTATCAATATTTACTTCAATGTTTGCTTGCTTAGGCTTTCTTTTGCTTGACCGGTGAAGGTGAAGAAGCAAAGAGGAACTGGAAAATCTTAGCAGCCAAAATTGCTCCAACAAATGGCGAAATGCAATACACATAAAAGATCTCCCAAGTGTTATGCCAATTATTCAAATAAGCCCATCCAAATGCATTAGCAGGGTTCATAGAAGGACCGGTGTACTTTGAACCTGAAACAATCAACCCCACAGTTGTCATAGCAAGTAACCAAACCTTCAAAATCAAGCTCTTAGGACCCTTTATCATAATAATAAGCAAACCAAAACTAAGCACAAATGTCAAAACCCCCTCAGCTATGGCTCCAGTGTGCAAGTCCACTTTCAATGAAGGCCCTTGAGCATATGCTTGTATTGTGCTGGCATAACTTGCATAATTGCCATGACCCCACCAACCCCGCCAGCCGCCTGTGCCGGAAAGCGGACTGCCATCGACAAGAGGGAGGAATCCGATCTAAGGCCAGCAGCGTAGAAGGAGAGGGTGGTGGAGGGATTGAAGCTGGCACCACCCAAGAAGTTGCCTATCAAGCTGATTATAAGAACCAAGATTGTGACCAAGTTGGTGGTGATGAATAGAGCTAATAGTGGTGGTGGGATGGTTTGAACACCAAGGAAAGTTGATATTATGGAAGTGAAAACCCCTAAAAATGGCACACTAAACACCCACATGGATGTCAATAAAGCATCTCCAATGGCTGCCTTTATCACACCCATTTGTTATCTCTTCCTGATCTTTTTTTATTTCTCTTCTTTGTTGGGTGTTTACCTATACATAAATAAGATGAAATCAAAGAGTGCTTAGATGGTAGCTACCCTTCAAAATATCTACCCTACTTTATACCTACCAAATTAAACACTATATATGGTACATGACAAAGAATGTCCATCTAATTCCTTGATCACATGCAATTGGAGCTTAGCTGTACATTAATTAATTCAGAAAACTTTTTTTTTTTTTTTTGACAAATTAATTCAGAATACTTACTCTAAGATTGTATTTTATTACGCAAACCTCGTTTGTCATTAATGCATATATGTTACTTTGTTACTCAAACTCAAAGTCTCAAACCATTTATTTGGTAGACCATACTTCTAGTAAAGCTTTGTGGTCATATTTTTTTCCCTAAACAATTTATAATTCTCTGGTCGATCGCATAGGCAACAATAAATGATCAAATGGGTAATATCAAAAACAATAATGCTATTTTGTCTAAATTTGATGTCCAAATATGATGCCCAAATTATATGGATCCTTGATTTCTTTGTATTAGAATTGCATGGTTGTAATGATTGGATTTTAGAGATACCACATCATTTGAACACTAAATTTGGACAAAGTAACATTACTCATTTTATGCAAATTCAACCAATATTTTGTCTTATATATCCATCTTGATTTAACATTTTATATTATGCAAATTCAATCATTAATCTGTTAATTACACGGACAACCCTTAAAAGCGTTGCCCGATGAGAAAGTGAGAGGCTGAGAGCTGAGAACGTGAATGGACTTAGGGATGACAAAATAACCCATGAGCACGGGCCCCACGGGGACCCATACTTATGGGGTGGGGATGGGTTTCAATTTGGCAGGGATGAGACGGGAATATGGATAGATAATAAAACCCACAATGGGTATAGAGCGGGGATGAGTTTTATAATCCCCGCCCTGTCCCGCTTAAAATATAATCTTTAATTTTTTATTATATAGTTTTTTTTAATATGATGTTTAAAAATTATTCAATTTATTTGTTTAGTTATGAGATTTATGTTTATCTTTAATGTTTATGAGATGATTTTCAATAATTTTTTAGAATTACTATATATATTATATCATATTCATTAGGTTATATATTTATAATTTTAATAAATAATTTTTATAAATGGATTAAATGGGGCAAATGGGGTAAATGTGTGGGGATGGGTGAAGCATACCCCGTCCCTCCCCACCCCACTCCATATATTGTGGGGTTTTATGTGGGGTTGGGGGAGAGCCACCCTGTCCCGAACCCGCCTCGAACCTGTCCCATTGCCATCCCTAACTAGACTTCGTGAGAGAAAGCTAGAGAGAGGTGAAAAAAAAAATGATGCTGCTCTATTTCATGTTTCTAGTGTGAAATTATGGGAAGAGTTATTTATTTATTCATTTATTTAATGTTGAGCCAATGTGAAATAGAGATATAGTGTGTGTTTGGAATGATTTTTGTAAAGGTCAAAAGCGCTTTTATAATGTTAGAAGCTGTTTTTAAGTTTTTATTTTTATTTTATTTTTTTTGTGGCAAAAATCAAAACAACTTTTTTAATATATGGATTGTTTCAACTACCCTTTATAAAAGCTATTTTATGTTTACTAGGAGAAGCCCGAGAGAAAGAGAGAAAGCTAGAAAGGGGAGAGAAAAAAAAATGATGTTGGTCTATATCACGTTTCTAATGTGAAATTATGGGATTTTTTTTTTTTTTTTTTGGAGCCAATGTGAAATAGAGATATAGAGTATAGACCATATAGTGTGTGTTTGGAATGACTTTTGTAAAGGCCAAAAGCGCTTTTTTTAATGTTAGAAGTTGTTTTGAAGTTTTCAATATATATATATATTTTTTTGTGGCAAAAATTAAAACAATTTTTTTAATATATGAATTGTTTCAATGTGGAATTGGTGGAAAATGTCACCTTTTTGAACTGATTTGATGACAAAGTCACTGTTTTAATAAGCTAAGTTTAAAATGCACCTATTATGATGAACTACCAAAATTGCCCTTACTTTACACATTCTCTTTCTTACTTTGAAGTTTTCTGATATTTTATTCTTTCACCTTCCTCTATAATAGACCTCCAATGGAGGTTGAACATCATAACATTATCAATGCAATTTCATTGGATAATTAGTTTTGTGGCGCTACGCAGACGCATTCCGGGCTCGAGCCTTTTCATTTAATTTCCGAGACTTTTCAATTAGTCTCCGAGCCTTTTCATTTGTTCTCCGAGACTTTTGTAAACGTTAAGCTGGTTGTGTGAAACAAATTGAAAAGGCTCAGATTACTGTTGAAAAGGCTCGAACAGTGTATGAAAAGGCTCGGATACAGTGTTAAAAGTCTCGGAGATTCAAAATTGACAAGCCTATTCATAAAAATGAAAAGGCTCGGATTACTATTGAAAAAGCTCGGACAGTGTATGAAAATGCTCGGAGATTCAAAATTGACAAACCTATCATAAAAATGAAAAAACTCGGATTAATATTACTGTTGAAAAGGTTCGGACAATGTATGAAAAGGCTCGAAGACGGTGTTAAAAGGCTCGGAGATTCAAAATTGACAAACTTATTCATATTCCTTAAAAAAGCTCGGATTACTATTTAAAAAGCTCAGAGACTATTTGAAAAGGTTCGGAAAAAGTGTTAAAAGGCTCGGAAACCCAGATCTTCATCGTCTTGCAGATTCTCGTCGACTTCAGGACTGTAGCGCCATCGCCGTGAGATTTTCAGTCAGATTTCTTGCAGACGTGAGATTTTAAGTTGGATTTCTCTCTCTCTCTCAACTTTTTTCTCTCTAGGTTTGAAAAGACACAAATTGACAAAATAAGGGTATTTTTGTCTGGTCACCTAAATAGGTGCCTTTTAAACTTGAATTAGTAAAGTGGTGATATTCTTACAAAGTCAGACCCAAATAGTGACAAAAAAAATTTGAACCCTTGTTTCAACTACCCTTTATAAAAACTATTTTATGTTTAATAGGAGAAGCCCAAAATTTGAGCTTTCCCAAAAAGCTTTTTTTGAGTTTTTTTTTAAAAACATATGGATTGTCTCAACTACTCTTTATAAATTTTATATATTTCACCATACAACTCTTTTATTATAAATACATTGACAACACATTTTTTGTAAATTACATAACCAAAAGCTCTTTTTAAAAATACATTGTCAACGCTTTTTTTTGTAATTTATACAACCAAAAACTTGTCTTTGTTAAAAGTTTTACTCAATAAAACTTTATTAGTAAAAGATCTACTCTCAAAGCTCTACTCGAAAAGCCATACCAGACACACTCATAGAGTCCATACAATTTTTTCTATGTCAAGGCTATTGATGTAAGGGTTCAAAAATTTAATAGCACCATTTGTGGCACTTTTTGTAAGACAGTCACCAGATTACTAATTTAAGTTTAAAAGGCACCTATTTAGGTGACTAGACAAAAATATCATTTTTGTCAGTTTGTGCTTTTTGAAAAGTTGAGAGAAAATGTTAATTGAGTCTTTTAAAACTTTTTTCGAGCCTTTTCCGTGATTTTTAAAACGTTTTCCGTGACTTTTCCATGACTTTTCCATGACTTTTAAAACATTTTCCGTGACTTTTTCGTGCCTTTTAAAACGTTTTCCGTGACTTTTTCCTTGACTTTTAAAACGTTTTCCGTGACTTTTTCATGCCTTTTCCGTGACTTTTAAAACGTTTTCTGTGACTTTTCATATGCTCTCTGTGACTTTTAAAACGTTTTCCGTGACTTTTAAAACATTTTCCGTGACTTTGCATATGCTCTCCAAGACTTTTCAAACGTTTTCCGTGACTTTTCATATGCTCTCCGTGACTTTTAAAACGTTTTCCGTGACTTTTCTGTGACTTTTAAAACATTTTCCGTGACTTTTCATATGCTCTCCAAGACTTTTAAAACGTTTTCCATGACTTTTCATATGCTCTCCGTGACTTTTAAAAAGTTTTCCATGACTTTTCATATGCTCTCCAAGACTTTTCTAACGTTTTTCGTGACTTTTTATATGCTCTCCGAGACTTCTCCGAGACTTTGTAAATAGTGTTAAATAGTCTCCGAGCCTTTTAACACTGGCTCCGTGACTTTGTAAAAAGTCTCCAAGCCTTTTAACTATGGCTCCGAGACTTTGTAAATAGTCTCCGAGCCTTTTCAATTTATCTCCGAGCCTTTTCAATCAGTTCAAAATTCCCAGATCTTCATCGTCTTGTTGACGGTGAAATTTGGATTGCCACGCACTCAACAATTATATCAATTTAATATAAAACAAGGAAATTAAGAACGCATGCCAAAGACAGATTTTACGTGGAAAACCCTTGAATGGGAAAAAACCACGGCGCCCCTGAGGGCAGAAAAATAATACTAGGTTTTCGATGCCTTATTACACGCTTAGATCTCTCTTACAGTTGCTCTCTTTTCTCTCGATTTTCTGAACCCCCTTCTCGTGGGATAGGTGGTTCTATTTATACATGATATTTAGGGTTTTTCCCTTGATTTTAGTCCTACTCATAGTAGGATTTCCTTTCAGATTCGTACTGGGAATCCCACGTTGTCACGGATACAGATAGGTCTTCCCTTTTTCCTCCCTTGATTCCTTGTTGTTTATGGGTTTATTCTCGTGTTTCTGCCGAGTCGGTTTAGGCCCAGTATGCTGGTGCAGCGGGTGCATTTATTTCTGGGTTTCGTTTGTTCGGCGACCATATATCTAGATTTGGCGAGTACATATCCAGTTTCGGCGAGCGTGTTTCTGACCTTTTTGGTTTCGAGGTACTTTGACATTGACTTGTCACATTTCCTTTATTGACCCGGTCAAATGAGTGACGTGGCAATCTTTATTGACTCTTTTTGATGACGTGTCGGGTTGGCGAATTTATGCATACAACAATACCCCCATAAATACTCCGAGCTGGGCGAATGATTTGTTCTTCTTACTTCGTTTGTCTCTGCGAGTAGTATTTATTTTTATACTTACAAGGTTTCGATGCATTTTGTAATACCTCCTTCTTTCCTTTTTGTCACGCGCTGTATTAATTAATTGATTCTTCTGGTGCAAGCTTTCAACTTGGTCCACATAATTGTTGACGCACCTTTTTACCTGACGGACGAAGAGACATTTTGACCGCTTGGCTTTCCCCGAGATGCCACATGTCTGTTTTCTGATGGTGACTATTGCGGCTGGTCACTGTGGCTGTCATTCTCATTAATTGCATATCCTTTTACTTGATTTTCTTTTTTGAATTTCGAAACTCCCTCTTTTTAAGGCCCGATCGTTTCTTTTCTCCATTTCATTCTTTCCATTTTATTTCTCCACTGGTTTTCTCAGAGCAAAAAAGAACAGTTTGATTCTTCGTTTTTATCTACCTTGTTCCTTCGAGTGCTTGCTACAGTCCTTTCCCTGTGTTTTCTATTTATCAGACGGTTCACCGGAATCGATTATTCCTGCCTCTCTATGAATCTTTCGCGAATCTAGGGTTTTCCAGTGAGTTCCCATGGACCCTTCTTTACGCTCTTCTCTTTTTAATCGAATGATGCAAGCCATGGAGCTTGGTGATAAAAGTACTGCGGACAAAATCGAATCTCTGATTCGTAATTTTCGTCCAGATTCTCCGGTCCCAATTTCTGTTTATGTTCCGTCTTCTGGAGATGTTTTTATCCCTAACATCTCTCCTTCATCTTCTAACAGCGGTTCTCCAACAATGCCGAAATCTTCTAGACCAACAAGCAGTAGACGACGAGCTTCTAGGGTTCCACGTGAATCTCTGCTTGATGCGCAGACGATTGTTGACTCCGATGTTGAAGACCATCAGAGGGATAGGCTACGCTTCTCGCCAAACCATCCGTGTTCTTTTGATACGGAGGTAAATGTGGTTGGCGAGGTTGAGCTTTGTAAATACAAGAGTCGTTTTGACCTGCCAGACTCAGTGAATCTCATTTTACCTGGCGACCGGGCTGTGTGGAATCCTCCCGAAAATGCAGTCGCTATTTACGGGGCCATGCTTAGCTGTGGGGTGACTCTCCCTCTTCAGCCTTTCATCGTCAGATTTCTTGCGGAGGCTAAAATTGCGCCGGCACAGCTCGCTCAAAATAGCTACAGAATATTGATGTGCCTGTGCCTCATGTGGAAGTTGAAGGGTTACGGGCCCCCTACTCCCCGTGAAATCCGCCATTTTTACACGCTAAGGTAGGCGGGCCATGGTGGTACGTATTTCCTTATCTCTTCGCCCGTGGAGAGCTGGATTCCTAAGGGCGTGGCGAACCCCGATCAAGTGGAAATCTCCGGTGACGAGAAGAAAAATGGGTTCATCTGGGGTTTTCCCACTTCGAACAAGAGGTGGAAGAACAGCTGGTTTTTCGTTGATGGCGAGTGGGGTCGTGATTTGCCTGCCAGTAGTCGCCATAATTTCTTGGCGAAGAAGGTTCCCAGGCACTTCACATCGCCTGAAGCTTGGTTGAAGGCGACCCCTGTTTTACTGAATAGAGAGGTTTCTCACCTCGCCGCAGCAGCTGTCCTCCCTTTGAGAGAAAGGGATATGTCCTTCCTCTTGGATGAGGAAAAAATGATTTCCGAGGGGATTTTCACACGCCTACATGCAAGGCTTCCTCGCTGTAAGTCTTTGTCCATTCCTTCTTTGTTTTACTATCTTATTCTGTTAGTTGATACTTTGTTTTTTTTTCTTGCAGTGTGCGATTTTGACACAGTTTGCGATCAACACGCCCGGGCAGTAAAGAATTCTGAGGCAACCAGTAGAAGACATGCTGCTGGTTTGGCCAAGGAAGGACTTGCTAGTCCGGATGGCGGCGATCCCTCCGATGGCGAGGAAGTTGGTGATATTCCTGAGGGTGGGGTCGAATCGGAACAACACCCTGTGTACGCAGAGGCTGCTGTGAACATTCCTGCTGTGAATACCTCTGCTGTGACCACTCCTGCAGCTACCTCCAGCCGTAAGGGAAAAGAAAAAGTTAGAGTTTCAGGGCCAGTCCGTGATACTCCTATTTTTGACGTGGATGTCCTTGAAATTCCTCTTGATCCTGCGAATGATCTAACTCCTAGGACTGGTAGAGGAAAACGCCCGGCTGAGGGTACCCCTGACCATTCTACTCGACCTTTGAAGCGGGCATCAAGAGTCGTGCAGTATGTCGTTTCTTCTGACGAGAAGGGTGTTGATGGACCTGTGTTCGCCGGAATTCCCTCTACTCATCCAACTGTGCCTGAAGCCCCCGCTGAAGGGATGAGTGAGGTAGCGTCTCCACCTCCTGAAAGAGTTAGTAAATTGAATATTCCTGCTTTCTCTCCAACTGGTGCAGCTTCTCCTCCAGCGACTGTAGATGAGCCGAACGTGTCGTCTGCTGATCAGCCTGGGCCATCTGGTCAGCCGGGGCCAGCTGATAGGTCGGGGCCATCGAAGCAAACTGGGGCTTCTGCGTCAGGTTCGGGTATTGCCCGTGAAGTTCCTCCCGTGGATCCAACCGGAGTTGGTGAGGGAGAGGGGTGTGTGTCCCTTTCAGATTTCACGGCTGCAGAGATTTGCTCACATATAATGAACAACAATGTTTATATTGATGAGGGTTGGGAGCATATGAAGAACAGATCCTGCAACAAGAAGATGGAATTTTTCTTTGATTGTCAGTCATTGGTGAGTTTCTTGCGATATTCGTGTTTTACGTTTTTCATTCGTATGTTTCCTGACTTGACTGTTTTTCTTTTTAGATGATGTCTGAGTTGACCGACGCTTACAGGCGAGGGAATTTCCTTTCGAG
Source organism: Acer yangbiense (assembly GCA_008009225.1). Classification (NCBI taxonomy): domain Eukaryota; kingdom Viridiplantae; phylum Streptophyta; class Magnoliopsida; order Sapindales; family Sapindaceae; genus Acer; species Acer yangbiense. Next base: position 22,882,974 of record CM017772.1, on the reverse strand, counting down.
GGATGTGAAACGCCTGCGGGAACAGACTTCTATTTTGACCGCTGAGAAACTCTCTGCTGAGGAAATCTATACTCAGCATCTCGCTCAGATGAGGGAATCTGCGGATGGCTATCTTTCAGCTCAACTTGTCGCTGAAGATAAATTAGCTGCTGCTGAGGAAGAGATTCGTTTGCTGCGAGAGCAACTCTCCGCTAATCAAGAATCACTCGCAGCACGTTTTGAGGCTGAGCAACTAGCTGAGGAGGCAAAGGAGAAAGCTGAGCGTGAAGCTTTGGACTTGCGCAACCAGTTGTCCTCGCACGAAGTTATTCTGAACGATCTCAAGGCTGTGCTGGAGGTTGAATCGGTTGATCGTTTCAAGAGATCCCCTGCCTATGATGCGCTTTTATTGCGTGAATTCGAAAAAGGCATGAGGCAGGCGAAGAAATTCTTCGCCATGAAGGATCACTCCAATGAGAAGGCTCTGGGGCGTTTCGACCGGTCTTTTCAACAGCATATGGCCAGCGGAGTGGATTCGATTAAAGAGCAGATAAAACGTTGGAAAGCCCACTGTCGCTACAACATGACTGAACCTCACCCTATGCATTTAGAAATCCCCAGCAAGCGTACCTTCAATACTTATTATTCGGGTCGGAAGGGCAGCTTTTCTGGTTCTGGTGCTGAGCCTGACTTGGGTCCTATTGCTGGAAGGGATTATGAGCGTTTTATGCCAGAAGGGGATGAGGAAGTCGCCTGGCCTTCAGACGAGGAGATCGAAGATGAGGAAGATAGCGAGGGCCCTCCTGCAGCTAGTTGACTTTTTGTATTTTCATTCTTAATTCTTTAATTGTAAATAACTTTATTTATAAGAAGTTATAAACTTTTTCTTTGTTCAGCTGCTTTTATTGAATTTTTGACTTACTCAGTATTTCACCAAGTTTTTAGCATATTTTGTATTCAGCTGCCATTGCTGGATTTTGGCGTACTTAGCGTTTCACTAAGTTTTTATCATATTTTGTATTTAGTTACCGTTGCTGGATTTTGGCGTACTTAGCGTTTCACTAAGTTTTTAACATATTTTGTATTCAGCTGCCATTGCTGGATTTTGGCGTACTTAGTGTTTGTCAGGACGTATCCGACCATACACCAAGTTTTTAACATGTTTTTATTTATTCAGCTGCCATTGCTGAGTTCTGGCGTACTTGGTGCTTATTCAGGACGTATTTGCCCACACCAAGTTTTTCTCCGGGGATCTTATTTCCCTTGCGGGGGCGATCCCCAATTTCTGTAGCTTGGGCTATGGCGACTAAGTCGCTTTTGGCTTGCTTTAATTTCGTTGAGTTGTCACTTATTCTCACTGCTGCGAGTACGAAACTCGTCTTTACGCAATGGTATTGACATATGTCGGTGAGTGCCCTTTGTAATTGGCGAGTCAAGTCACGATTTCTCAGTAATAAATTACTCTTTATTTGGATAATTCCTGCAACTTTGTTAACATAATCACAAGGAAAAGAAAAAAAAAATACTAAAACGAAAACTGTTCTAAGAAAAAATAAAAGGCTCACACCAATTCTAAACTTGACCCCCAAGTTACGGATAATATATCTTCAAGTACTGCGCATTGCATGGACGGGGTAGTTCGCCAAAACCTTCTCGAGTGATGCGATATGCCCCGTGGCCAGCTATGCCTGTAATCTGATAAGGCCCCTCCCATTTGTCTGCGAGTGACCCTGCAGCTTTGTCTTTTGTTCCTTGGTTCACCCTTTTCAGCACTAAGTCGCCCAGCGAGAACCTTCTTTCACGCACATGTGAGTTGTAATATCTGGCTACCCTATGTTGGTACGCAGTATTCCTTATTTGCGCGCGTTCTCTTCTTTCTTCTAACTCATCTAGGCCGCATTTAGCATATCAATGTTGATTTCTGGCTGAAAAAGTTGCACCCTCGGCGAAGAGAAAGATGTTTCCACGGGAATGACAGCTTCAGCTCCATATGCCATGGAATATGGGGTCTCGCCTGTTGAACTCCTTTCTGTGGTTCGATATGCCCAAAGTACCTGTGGTAATTCGTCTGCCCAGCTGCCCTTTTTACTGCCAATTTAGCCTTCAGGTTATGTTTTATGATTTTGTTTACTGCTTCAGTCTGGCCATTCGTCTGTGGGTGTGCTGGAGAGGCGTAGTAGTTGTTGATGCCGTACTTATCACATAGCTCCCTGAATTTCCTCCCGTCGAATTGGGTCCCATTGTCCGTGATGATGGTGTTTGGTATCCCGAATCTGTAAAGGATATTTTTCTTCACAAAGCTTACAGTGTTTGCTTCTGTTATGTGTACCAATGGCTCGGCTTCTACCCATTTTGTAAAATAATCCACAGCTACTATGGCATGTTTTGCTCCTCCAGTTGCTGTTGGCATTGGGCCGATCAAGTCAATTCCCCACATGGCGAACGGCCAAGGCGAGGTAATACTTTGCAAGAGTTCAGGTGGCTGTCGGATGTTATTAGCAATTTTCTGACAAGCCTCACATCTCGCTGCCACCCTTTTGGAGTCGGCGAACAGTGTTGGCCAGTAAAAACCCTGCCTTAATGTTTTGTGGGCTAGACTGGCGCCCCCAGCGTGGTTCCCACAATTTCCACTATGTATGCTTCTCAGGATACCTTCTGCTTCTTCAGGCCCAACACATCTCTGCAGTGCCCTCGAGTATCCCCTTTTGTACAGTTCTCCATTGAGTACTGAGTATCTTGTAGCTCTGTACTTCAGCCGCTTTGCTTCTAACGGGTCACTTAGGAGTACATCATTGATGAGATATTCTTTGATTGGTGTGATCCAGCTGTCCCTTTCGCCAAAGACTGCCCCAACTTCCTTTGTTTTAACTATACTCGGCTGCAATAAGCGGATCATAGAAATATTTTTGGGCCAGATGCTGATTGTGGCAGATGCCAGTTTGGCCAAGGCATCAGCTTTCTCATTTTCTTCTCGGGGGACATGAACAATTCTGTATTCTTTAAATCTTCCTAATAGCTCCTTTGCCAATTCCAGGTAGGTGATCATGCTCTCATCTCTTGCCTGGTATTCATCTAGTACTTGATTGACAACAACTTGAGAGTCGCTAAAAACTTCCACTTCGTCTGCTCCTAGGACTGTGCTAATTTTTAAACCTGCTATGAGTGCCTCGTACTCGGCTTGATTGTTGGTAGCTTTGAAGTCAAAACGCAAGGCACATTCGACTGAATCTCCTTCTGGGGTTGACACTACTACCCCTGCCCCGCTGCCATGCGTGTTTGATGAGCCGTCAACGCGGAGTTGCCATTTGAATATTTTCTTATTTTGTTCCTCCATCATTCTCGCTACTTCCATGTTTGGTTCGGTGAACTCTGCTACAAAGTCTGCCACTGCCTGGGCTTTAATTGCTGTCCTTGGGAGGTACTCTACATCGAATTCACTTAACTCGATTGCCCACTTTGTTAATCGACCGGATACTTCTGGTTTCTGCAGGATTAACTTCAGTGGGCAGTTGGTGTATACTCTGATTTTATGAGCCTGGAAATATGGCCTCAGTTTCCTCGCTGCTGTTATTAGAGCTAGTGCCAATTTTTCAGCCGGCGAGTATCTGGTTTCGGCTGGCAACAGTGCTTTGCTGGTGTAGTATATTGGTTTCTGGATCCCATCTTCCTGTTTTACTAGCACGGAACTTGTGGCTGCTCCAGAGACGGACAAGTACATGTACAATGTTTCTCCTGTTTCTGGTTTTGATAGCAGCGGTGCTTGCCCCAGGTAATCTTTCAAGGCTTGGAAAGCCTTTTCACACTCCTCATTCCACTCGATTCCCTTTCCTTTTTTAGAGCTTTGAAAAATGGTAGGCATCGGTCTGTTGATTTGGCTATGAATCTGCTCAGCGATGCTAAGCACCCTGTGAGTTTTTGAACGTCTTTCAGAGTTCTTGGCGAGACCATTTTTGCTAGTGCTTGGATTTTTTCAGGGTTCACCTCTATTCCCCTTTGATGTACTTGATATCCGAGAAACCTCCCAGATGGTACGCCGAATACGCATTTTGCTGGATTCAACTTCATTCCATACTTGACCAGCACGTCGAATGTTTCCCTCAGGTCATCTGTATGTCTATCCGCTGTGGTGCTTTTTGTTAGCATATCGTCAACGTAGACTTCCATATTTCTCCCGATTTGTCTGGCGAACATTCTGTTGACCAAGCGCTGGTAAGTTGCCCCAGCGTTTTTTAGGCCGAATGGCATGACCGTGTAACAATACAACCCCTGATCTGTGGTGAACGCTGTCTTTTCTTCGTCTGGCTTGTGCATCTTTATTTGGTTATATCCTGAATATGCATCCATGAAGCTCAACGTTTCATGTCCAGCTGTTGCATCGACTAACTGGTCAATCCTTGGTAGCGGGAAGCTATCCTTGGGGCAGGCTTTATTCAGATCGGTGAAGTCGACGCACATCCTCCATTGATTGTTTTTCTTTTTCACTAAGACCACATTCGCCACCCATTTTGGGTACTTGACTTCTCTGATTGACCTTGCGGCGAGCAATTTTGATATTTCCTCCTTTATCGCTGCACTTCTTTCTGGGTTGAAACTTCTCTTTTTTTGCACAACCGGCTTGCATTTCTCATTCACAGCCAGATTGTGCGAAATTACACTTTTATCAATCCCTGGCATGTCTTTGTGGCACCAAGCGAAAATCCCCCTATATTCCTTCAACAAGTTTGTCACATCTTTCTTAACTTGTTTAGCCAGCCTTGCTCCGATCTTTACTGTTTTGTCTGGTTCCGCTTCGTCTAGAATAACTGACTCAGTTGGTTCTTCTTTCTCTCTGCTCGTTTTGTCCCTTGGGTCCAGTTCGAAGTTTCCCGGACTATCTTCCTGCACCTCCCTGTCCACTTCGAATATGTTTAAGGTTTCCATCCCTGCTTTATCTTTGAAGATTGATAGGTTGGCGCGGCGAGCCATCTCCTGTGACCCTCTCAATTCTCCGACACCAAATTCTGTAGGGAATTTTATTTTCAATGCATGGGTTGAAGTGACAGCTCGAGCTTTGTTAAGAAACGGTCGGCCAAGTAAAGCATTATACGGCCAATTGTGGATGTCAACCACGACAAAGTCCAAAAGGATTGTTCGCCGGCATGGTGCTGTACCAAATCTCACCGGCAGTTTCACAGTTCCTAACGACCTAACTTCTGCGCCACCAAATCCCTTTAGTGGTACATGGAATGGTTCGAGATCTTTTCTGTCCAGCCGCAATTCATCATATACTCTGGCACTTAAGATATCGGCTGAACTTCCATTGTCAATCATCACCCGAAGGACATCCCTATGGGCTATTCGAACCCCCACGACGATTGCATCGTTAGGTTTTGCATCTATCCCGTCTGAGTCTTCTGCTGTAAATGTTATAGGATCATGTCCTTCTCTTCCCTTCTTGGGGCTTCTCTGTACAGAATTGATCTCCATGCTTCTGCTTTCATACATTACTTCTCGAACTTCTGACATCCTTTCTCGATTGCTTCTCCCAGTATGAGGTCCGCCGAAAATGGTGTTTATGGTGGCGTTAGGGCTGTTCCCCCTTGGACTTTTCCTCTCCTGCCCGTTTCCTTGGCGGCTATCCTGGCGACCACCATATTTATCTCCCTTCAAAGCAAAATCCTTCAGGTGCCCATCTCTGATCAAACTTTCAATGTGGTCACGCAGCTGAAAACACTTTGAGGTTTCATGCCCATGATCTTTGTGGAATCGGCAGTACTTAGTTGTGTCTCTCCTGGCATTCGCTGACTGCTGTCGAGGGTATTTAGCGAGTCCTTTGTCTTCCACCACAGAAAATATCTCCTCTTGATCGCCGGTCAAAGGGGTGTAATGGTTGTACCTTCCTCGAAACCTACTGGCTCGAGGATTTCCTTTGCTTTCCCTCGAGTGCCCCTTTTGGCCTTTCTCGTCTCTCTGGCGATCACGTGATACCGTCTTCTTGTCATCCTTTCGATCCGATTTTGAGTCAGGTTTGTGTCCATGCACGTAGCTACCCCCTTGTGCTACTTCTTCTTCTTCTGCTAATGCATAGTCGCCAGCTATTTCCATCATCTCCTCATAAGTTTTTGGTCTCTCTCTTCGCAGGTCAAAAGATAATCGCCCGCTTTGTAACCCATTGGTGAAAGCGGCGATCACAGCTACATCGCTGGCATCTTCAATTTGAGCAACTTCCTTACCAAATCTTGCTAGGTACTTCTTGATTGACTCATTGTGCTCCTGTTTCAAATTTGATAGATGAGCGAGTGACTTCCTTCTCTGCACGCTCCCCATGAACTGTCTTATGAACGCCTTGCTGAGGTTTGAGAAACTGCTTATACTTCCGGGCGGAAGTCTTCCAAACCACCTAGAGGCGAGATCGCCGAACGTTTGAGGGAAGGTGAGGCATAAAAGCCCGTCATTAGATGAATACTGGGCCATGATGTTGCGGAATCGGCGAACATGCTCCTTAGGGTCCCTGTTCTCCTTGTACTGCTCAATGGTTGGCATTCTAAATCTGTCTGGGAACCGGGTGCGAGCAATATCTTCAATGAATGGGCTGTCTGACTCATCATCTGAAGATACGTTACGACCGTACCTTCGTGCCATCGCTGAAACCTTTCTTGATAGCTCTTGTAGGGTGACATCTTGCTGACCAGTCGGCTCTCCTGCTGGATCAAGTCTGCTCTTAATTGTCATTTTCCTATGGTTGTTCCTATTATCCGGGCTCCTTCGATCTTCTGTGCTTTCGGATCTCCTTCGCCGTGCTCTTTTGGACCGTAACTCTCTTTGTGGACGTGGACTCTTATCTTCAGACGAGATAGAACGGTGTCTCCGTTGGTTCCGTTGGTATGTGTCACTGGAATTGACCCCCTGTGTCCGCGCCTGGTCTCGCTCCTCTCTGGATTCTTCATTCATCACACCTTTTCCTTTCCTTTGTTTTCTCCTTTCGAAATACTCTGGGTGGTCCTGGGGAGTCTCCTCGGCGGATTATCTTGCTTGAGTATCAGGGATTGCGATGTGAACTTCTGATCGTAGCTTTCCGGGAGGATGAATTCCAGGGGTGGTTAACTCATAAGGAGATGAAACTCCCAAACCGATGGGAAGCGAAAGCCCTATCTTGTTGGCTTCGCTGATTAGGTTTACCAACGCAGCTTGGAAGTGCTGTAGAATCCCAGGGTCGGCGGCCCTAGTCCCTGGTGTTGTCGCTGATTGTTCCCCGATCGTTACTGCCCTATCTCCTGTCGGCGCAGCTGGTTCAATAACATGATCTCCGCTGGAGTTAACGTCTCTGTCACTATCGTTGTTCATGTTCATGTTCTTTAATTCGCAAGGGTTCCTCGAAGTTTTTTGTAATACCCCCTCCTTCTAGCGCCAATTGTTGACGGTGAAATTTGGATTGCCACGCACTCAACAATTATATCAATTTAATATAAAACAAGAAAATTAAGAACGCATGCAAAAGACAGATTTTACATGGAAAACCCTTGAATGGGAAAAAACCACGGCGCCCCTGAGGGCAGAAAAATAATGCTAGGTTTTCGATGCCTTATTACACTCTTAGATCTCTCTTACAGTTGCTCTCTTTTCTCTCGATTTTCTGAACCCCCTTCTCGTGGGATAGGTGGTTCTATTTATACATGATATTTAGGGTTTTTCCCTTGATTTTAGTCCTACTCATAGTAGGATTTCCTTTCAGATTCGTACTGGGAATCCCACGTTGTCACGGATACAGATAGGTCTTCCCTTTTTCTTCCCTTGATTCCTTGTTGTTTATGGGTTTATTCCCGTGTTTCTGCCGAGTCAGTTTAGGCCCAGTATGCTGGTGCAGCGGGTACATTTATTTCTGGGTTTCGTTTGTTCGGCGACCATATATCTAGATTTGGCGAGTACATATCCAGTTTCGGCGAGCTTGTTTCTGACCTTTTTGGTTTCGAGGTACTTTGACATTGACTTGTCACATTTCCTTTATTGACCCGGTCAAATGAGTGACGTGGCAATCTTTATTGACTCTTTTTGATGACGTGTCGGGTTGGCGAATTTATGCATACAACAGTCTCCTACACAAATTTTCATAAATTAAAACCCTAACCATACCCACAACCATACTCACATCGACAAATCAAACCAAAACCAAAACAAAAAAAAAGCTAAACTAATGGAGCTCGACCCCCGAATGCGTCTGCGTAGCGCCTCTAAACTAATGGAGGTCTGTTATGATGTTCAATCTCCATTGGAGGTCTGTTAAACAGACCTCTATGAAGAAGATGAAAGAATAAAGTTTCAGAAAATTTCAAAGTAAGAGAATGTGTAAAGTAAGGGCATTTTTGTCCGTTCACCATAATATGTGCCTTTTAAACTTAAGTTATTAAAGTGGTGACTTTCTAACAACACCAACTTAAAAAGGTGACATTTCTCACCATTTCCACTTGATGTAATTGTATGGGTATGGGCTGAAATAAAATGTTTATGTTTGGTTAAAAACATAAAAATAAAAATAAAAACACTGTATGTGATTAAAAATAAAAATTAATAATTTTTATAAGCTTAATTTTGATTATTTCCTCTTAATAAATTCTCGTATTTTTATTATGAAACGTAAGGTTAACCTTGGAACTTGGAAGAGGCAAAAGCTTATATAGATGGCAGCTACTCTTTAAAAATCAAACGTTACACCTACCAAATTAAACACATTATAGTACAAACCAAAGAAAATCCATCTCAGAGCTTGATTTTTTACTCAAATTTGAGAACACATGCAATTTATGAACCTTAAATTAATTAATTAACTTTTCTAGAAGCCTATGGAAGACATGGTTGGTTAATTCAAATGGAGAAATTTTATGTTTCAAGATGAAATGGGACATGCATCTATTCTTGGTTCAGTGATGTACATATTGGGATGGGTGTGGGGGCACATTGAGGCGGGGTCCCCCCATTTGGGGAAACTAGGGATAGGGATGTTTGGGGGGAGGTTCCCCTCGCCCCCACCCCAATCCCCCATTTCTTCCATTTCGAATCCCAACATTTTTCAATCCGAACTTTAGAATTTGGACATTAGAATTCGGCCATTCTAATCTTTTGAGTCACTCTATTTCAATATCCAATACAATAAATAATAAAAAATACCTAACCTAAAATATATAATGAATACACTATGAAAATGGAGAGCATAAGAAGAGACTCACCATGTGCGTGTCCATACTGTGGTAACAATCAGTCGAAAGTGGAGAAGATGGAGAAGGGACTTGAGCAGTTAGTAGGGGTGGGCACAAAAACCAAAACATTAAACCGAACCAAACCGAAAAAGGGTGTTTGGTTCGGTTCATAGCTTCTTTTCGATTCAAACCGATTTAAAATTTAAAAACCGAATTGAATTCGGTTCGGTTTCGGTTTTGAACATACAAAACCGAACCAAACCGAATAAACCGAATTGTCTTAATAAATTATTTTGTAAGGTTCAATTTTATTATGGACTGTTAGTTGATGATGTTTTATTTTGGACTATATTATGTACTAAATTTTTTGACTTCTATTTTATAGAAGTTATGAAGATTTTATATTTTGATTGAGAATGTAAACTAAATATGATTGAAATTTTAGATTTGGATTGAAAATTGGGTTGCATTTTGTTTAAATTACTTTTTACATATTATGTTTTCTTAAAAAAGTTTAAGCCTAAATGCCAAAAAAACAACTTAAAGGCCCAAAAAATTAAAAAACATATAAAAAACCTTTAAAACCCGATAGGCCCAAAACCGAATTGAACCGAACTGAGATAAAGGTGTTCGATTCAATTCGGTTTTCAGGTTCAAAATGGTTCAAACCGATTCACAGTTTCAAAAACCGAATATATGTTGATTCAATACGGTTTTGGCCAAAACCGAACCGAACAGATCCATGCCCACCCCTAGCAGTTAGGGTTTTGGAGAGGAGAAGAAAAAAGACAGAGAACTAAGGTGGTTTTTGGTTACCATGGTGGAATGGTAATCGGAATAGTAATGAGAATGTGAATTGGAATGGAAATGAATAGAAAGCTGATTCCTTTGTTTGGTTGGGACTGTAAAATTAGTATCTGAATTAGTATTATTTTGTTTGGTTAACAACTGAATGGAATGGAATTAACTATATTTTGACCAAAATACCCCTAATTACAAAACAATTATAATAACATGATATATTATGGATAATAATAATAAAATATGAAAGTATATATAATATTATATATATTATTATAATATATAACATATTACATATATATATATATATATATATATATATATATATATATATATATATATATAATGTATATAATATAATATATATATTGGCGGGTGGCAGGGAGCCTTGAACTGTCTCTTACTTAGTTGTAATGGTTTCCCCAAAAAAGCGGCCTAAACCCAGCGGCCTAAACAGGGTACTTTCAGAACAACATCTGAGAAACAGACAAAGACCTTGAGCCAAAGAATCAACATCTTTATTTCTGATGTGCAGGATCCTCAACTAGAGGCAAGCACAAAGCATACTTAGATTATTACAGACTGTTAATCCTCTCGTAGAGAAATATTGAAGAAGAAGAGGAGATAACTTAGAAAGCCATGGGAGATATTGAACACAAGCTAGTTTTTATTGATAATTCTGCTTGATTCTTACAACGGGAGAACTCCTCTTATATAGAGGAAGAAGGGGGACGCACATAAGCTATCTTACAAGGATATGCCATACAGGTGGCAGACAGAATAAAGATCAAGATTACAAAGATAAGATCTGGCCTAACAGGTGGCCGACAACTAGTACAATAATTATAGCATAATTATTGAAGTACACAGTAAACATATAAGGAGGAGATCAAGGGCTACCCAAGTTGCAGCAGGCGTGATCTTCATTATCTGAGTCGAGGGCTCCACATATAAAGCAAGGCCAGGTGTCAAGAGCCATATGCGGGTGGCAGGGAGCCTTGAACTGTCTCTTACTTAGTTGTAATGGTTTCCCCAAAAAGGCGGCCTAAACCCAACGGCCTAAACAGGGTACTTTCAGAACAACATCTGAGAAACAGACAAGGACCTTGAGCCAAAGAATCAACATCTTTATTTCTGATGTGCAGGATCCTCAACTAGAGGCAAGCACAGAACATACTTAGATTATTACAGACTAATATATATTATTTAATATATTAATATATAATATATATAATATATACATATAATATTATATATTATATATATTTATATATCATTAATATAATATATAATGATAATATATTATTTTTAGAAAGGAGGGTATTTATGGAATAAATTTTTTAGTTTGGAATGGAATGGACATTCCATTGGTTTTTGGATAGAATGCCTATTCTACCAAAACGGTGGAATCACCATTCCATTGGATTTTAAATAACCAAACATTGAGAATGGAATCCATTCCATTCCAGCTAACCAAACACCACCTAAGGTTATAGGTGAAGAAAAGAAAAAAGAAAAAAGAAAAATGAAGATGGGTTAGTGGGTGAGGGATGGGAATGGGGGCATAATGGGGCGGGGGAGAGTCCCCCCACCCCACCCTCATTCCTAAAACCTCCCTCCACCCTCGCCCCCAAACCCCATTTGGGGGAACTGGGGATGGGGGTATTTGGGGGGAGGTTCCTTTGCCCCCACCCCTATCCCTCATTTTTCCCATTTCTAATCCTAACATTTTTCAATCCAAAATTTGGAATTCGATCTGACCAAACTTTTGTTTCACCCTGTTTAAATATCCAATCCAATAATTAACAAAATATACAATCTAAAGTATATAATTGATTTAATTTAATCCAAAATCAATATAAATAACTATAATAATATAGTGTTAGTGTATTACACTATTACACATAAAAGTTTAAACAAATTTAAAGCCTTCGATTAATCCAAAATATGATAAGCCACGTGGTCAGTTGCTTGCCTATATATATATGTTTGTCTCATTTGTAAATGGTTACTGAGAATATCAATTATCAAAGATCTCAAAGTAATTCTCTACTTCTCTCATCTCTTATCTATTTGTTAATCTCTTCTCTCTCGCATCTACCATCTCTCTTTTCATTATTATTTATTCACTTAATTATATGTTCTTCTATTGATCTTCACATGCTCTTCATCTATTTCTTCATTTCTTTTACAACACGTTATCAGCACGATCGTATGTAAGTAAAAAGTATCTTGAAAGTAATACGAATAAACGCTCGGTGTGTATGATAAATATATCTAGAGGGGGGGGGGGGGGGGGGGGGGGGGGGGATGAATAGATTTTAACTATTATTACCCAATTTTCGTATGCAAGTCAATATTATGAAAATGCCCCTACTAGTCAAAAATACAAGCAAGTGTAATATAGTGTGGAATTTAAATAACACTTGATGTATATGTGGAAACCCAACCACTGGGAAAAACCACGGGCTGTTTAGTGCGTCAAACTCGAACCTCGAAATCCACTAATTGAAATGGAGTTTACAACCTATGTAGACCTCGTCTAACACTCCGGTCAATAACCCCCCACTTCTACCACTCGGGCCTTTAAAAGTGGTTCTAGTCCAATTCCTTGAGACCTAAGCAATCTTAGCCTCAAGACTTAATTCTCAATGAAGAGATTATGCAACCTATGTGAATATGTATGAATATTCAAATAACAAACAAGGCTAGGGAACCTAAGATGCTTATCTGGGACGATGAGATAATCAATTAAATCAATCCTAGATATCAAGAGCTAAATGACATGTCAAATAGCTTAGCTAATCAAGATTAATCAAAAACCTAATTAGCTATCACAATATAACACTCAATCAATTCATCACAATTAATTCTCTATTCTTGTATTTATCATATGATCAAAAACATACAAGTAAATTAAAAGAGAATAGCTTGATAGTAAAAATACTAAAATGAGATGAACTTAATCAAAATCTTACCAAGCAAGTTATGATGATGCAAACCCATTCATGGATGAATGCAAGATGAACTTTGATGCACAGAGGAATGCATTTGAGTGTTTAAATGAGCAAACTTGGTTGCTTTTTCTCTCAAAATCTCTCTTTAAAATATAAGGTTCTTGATGATTAAAGAGTCATTTTCAGAACAAGAGAAAGTAAGATATTTATAGGCATGAAAAACAGAGCATGTGAAAAGACAAGTTTGCCCCTGAAATCGCACAATCGGCGGTTTCATTCGGCGGCCAGGCCGCCGTTTACAACCGCCGAATTGAACCCGAGAAGAACAGGGGAACAATGTCGGTTTCAATCGGCGGTTTTGAAATCGCCGAACTAATCGCAGAATCAAACCCAAGAAATAAATCAATCAGGTATGATCGACGGTTTCGAATGGCGATCGGTGGCCACCGATCGTAACCGCAGAATCACTCCAGACCTTTCTGGACTAAAACGACGGTTTCAATTCGGTGGCCAGGCCGCTGATCAAACCGCCGATTCACCAGTGATGGTGAATCTAAAGGAGAAGCCAAGAGCATTCTCCGTGGGTGGTCTTCACGTAAAACCAAGCACATTCTAGTGCATGCGCGGACGTTTCCGAACACTATCGGGAAACGAATTACTAAGCACATATACACACAACAAGATATCAATTAAAGGCTAGTGTGTAAAGTGACATGTGAAAAGTATGCACACAAATGCAAGTATACTAAGTGTGTGTGTGCTAACTAAATCTCTTCAAAGAAAAACTAAGCACTAGAGATTATACATTTGGCGTGCTCGTCCCTTGAGGTCTTGAAAGAGCCTTTGAGCTTGAAGTTCAATCACATAAACTACCCTTACACAATCAACCCCAACAAGTAGTTTATCCACGAAATAAGCCAATAAATATATGGGAATCCTTACAATCTCCCCCTTTGGCTATTTCGTGACAAAACCACCACTCACATTAATTCCTCACAACATAATAGAAACTATGGGTCTACAATGAATTTCTACATTACAAAGAGATATATAAAAATAATCTTGAAGTTTTCAATCTCATGTAGAACAATCAATCCCTGAAAGCAAAGTTTCTATACTTTCCAATACAAGTAAAATGTGAGATTAATTAAGTGAGAACATAAACAAGCATTTGCATTCTTGAAATTTAAGTACAATAATAACATCATGCAATGTTTGATGAATGCAATGCTCCCCCTCAAAGGGTTACTCCCCCTTAATGTATTGTCTCCCCAACATGCACAATTGCTATCACAATTTGCAACTTCCCTTACCACCATTCTACTCCCCATTTTTGTCATGATATAGGCAAATGAGTAGTCCCCAACCGGGTTACTTAGCAAAGAGAGATAGTAGCATATTATATGCTTGCATAATCATATAAGCCACTTTATGCAACTCAATCAATTGGAGAGAAACAAGGAGATTTATTTAAAAATAAATGTGTGAAACAAAACATGCTTTGCATACAAGACATGTAGCATTCAAGTCCAAAATACAATGGTATTTGGCAAAGCAAATGACAAAGGTTTCTAATAAGAATTCAAACCAATTTCACCAATGTCATGAGAGAAGCAAGGATATAGAGTTTTCATTGATTTTAATTTATGAGCAACTATATCGATCTTTATAAGCCAAACATGTCATGAGCAACTTTGCACCCTATTTGATTTTTCCGGGAATGAAACCCGTATGATAGTAGACATGTTCAACAAATAAAGAAAGAGAGACATTTGGATTTTAAAATCCTTTGAACAGATCCTTTATTCATTGAGTCTCATAAGCTTTTTCACACAAGTTTTGCATTTTAAGAACATGCAATCATCAATTTATGCTTTTTCATTTGAGCATGTCATATGAATTTCATGCTTTTCAATATTCATTAGCATGTTATTAAAACTCATGCTTTTCAATTTTTAAGCATGTCATTAAGAATCATCATGTCATGGAGATAACTATAGGTCATTCAAATCATACTTCCTATGTAAATCTCCTAGTCCAAAAATGCATGTTTGAACATAAATATGACATGGATTGTAAACAAGCATGGTTCACACTTATTGAATTGAAAACATATATACAAATATGCAACCAAGCTTACTCAAGCAATCAACAAAGAAGCATAAGATTTTTCAAATATTTGCATGCAACAAGTATGCATAAGCTCTCTTTGCTTGAGTTCCCCATATGGGGTCAATCACCATCCTTCATCAATGAAGGTCATGAGGTCCTATAGACCTCCCAAGTCCATTTAACTTGGTTGAACCTATTTGAGACTTGTTAGTCTCGTAGCAAGCGGGTTCATTTTTTTTTATCCACATAGATATGACATTTTTCTTCTTAGTGGTCAATGGTTCAAGAGTTCTAGAAATAATAGGATCATGAACATGAATTTTTTCTTTCCTATTAACATGCATTCTAGCTCTTGTCATTCTCTTTTTAATCATGCTTTTGAATCTACATAATTTAATGAAATGAAAGCAATTTGGTCTAATGTGACCATCAATACCACAAAAGTGACATGTAGGGATGAATTTAGAAATCATACCATGTCCTTGAGCAAGCATATGAGCCTTCCCATGTCTTTGTGGTTGAGTGGGTTCAAATCTTCTTTGTTGTTGAACCGGTCTAGCTTGCTTCCATGGTTCATTTTGCATGATTGGCCTCTTCCCTTGATGAATTTGAGCTTGAGGGAAGTTAGGTTGAGGAACTTTTTGAGCTTGAGGTTGTCTCCTTGGAGCTTCCTTCACTTGTGCACTTCTTGAACATTGTCCTAGATCAATTTTCTTCCTAGGAGTGTGCACTGGCGAGGCTTCTATCTTGCCCAAACTCTTGACAAAGACGGTCTTGGTTGGAGTAGTGATCTCCTTGCTTTCTTCATACCCAATACCTCTCTTATCACAAGGGTTCTTTTCACTACCAAGAATGTGGTCAAGCTTCTTGGTGCTTGTAGTCATCCTAGTCAATGACTCTTTAGCTTCATCAAGCTTTCTCTTCAACCCTTCTTTATTCCTCTTAGACATAGCTAGCTCATCCCTTAGCTTGTCTTCAATCATCTTGGATGTTTCCACTTGCTTACTCAAGTGGTCATTGTGTGTTGAAAACTCTAGATTTTCATCCTCTAAAATCTTCAACTTTCTATTGTTCTTCTTCAATGAACTTTCACACTTAACTATAAAGTCATGAACATCCATTTTCTCTACATTTCCATTTGTAGAGTTAGATGAGGAGTCATCTTCACTTGAGTTATCTCCTCCACTCTCCTTCTCACTTATGGAGTCATTTCCCTTATTAAGACCTTCACCTTGGTCTTTTGAGTCAATGAGAGCCATATCCCAATGCGTAGCTACACTTATCTCCTCTAGAGCTACTTCATCATCTTTTTCTTCTATGGGATCACTTGTCAATGCTCTCTTACCAACAACTTTATCTTCTACACAAGTGGCCCCAAATGCCGTGTAGTCGATGGTAAGCTCATCATCACTTGATGACTTGTCTCCTTTTCCGGAGTCATCACTTTCACTCCAAGTGGCGGCCATCACTTTTGCCATCTTATTCTTCAAATTCCCACAATCGGGTGAGATGTGTCCTATACCGCCACACTCATAGCATTGGACTCATTTCTTTTCACTCTTCTCTTGTCTAGGCTCAAAACTCTTGAAGGGAGCCTTTTTCTTCAAGTCTTCCTTTGGATCCAAAACCTTTCTTCTTGAATTTGACAAATTTCTTGAATTTTCTAAGCATCAAAGCCACGTCTTCATCCGAGTCACCTTTTTCCTCATTCTCAACCTTGGAAGCTTTCAAAGCAATCCCTTTTTGCTTTTTAGGAGGAGAAATACTAGGAGCCTTCCTAGATTCATAGGCGAGGAGTCTTCCAATTACCTCGCTCGGCTTCATATCCTTATATCCACTGTTTTCTTCTAAAGCCGTCACCTTTGCTTCAAACTTAGTGGGGAGAGACGTCATAATTTTTTGCTTGACTCTCCTATCCGTATAAGGGTCACCGAGTTGATGGCTTTGATTTACAATATCCATCAACTTGACTTCAAAGTCATTGAAGCATTCGTCCTCCTCCATCTTGAGCAACTCAAATTGCGTTTGAAGGACTTGAAGCTTGGAATCCTTGACAACATCGGTTCCTTCATGTGCAACCTCTAGGATATCCCATGCCTCCTTGGCTATCTTAGTGTTTTGAATCAGTTTGTACTGATTTTCATCCACTGCACATAGAAGAGCGTGCCAAGCCTTCCTATTCCATTTTGAAGTCTCAAACTCTTCAGTGGACCACTGAGCCTTAGGCTTGAGTACTTCTTCTCCACCATCCGTGGGAGTCATCTTAGGAGCCACATACCCATCTTCAATTGCCATCCATGCCCCTATCATGGATTTGACACAAGTATGCCTCCATCTTGCCTTTCCATGAGGCATAATTCACACCGGTGAGGAGAGGAGGTCGTGTACTTGACACACCCTCTTGGTTGCCACCGTATCCACTCATTGTATATAATGAATGAATTCAAATGAATGCAAAATGTATTAATGAGCAAAAATCACACAAATGCAAAACACACCAAAAATGAGCTTGGATCTCCTAAGTATATCTAGGAACCCGCTCTGATACCAATTGAAAGTAATAAGAATAAACGCTCGGTATGTATGATAAATAAATCTAGAAGGGGGGTGAATAGATTTTAACTATTATTACCCAATTTTCGCAAGCAAGTTAATATTACGAAAATGCCCTTACTAGTCAAAAATACAAGCAAGTGTAATATAGTGCGGAATTTAAATAACACTTGATGTATACGTGGAAACCCAACCACTGGGAAAAACCACGGGCTGTTTAGTGCGCCACACTCGAACCTCAAAATCCACTAATTGAAATGGAGTTTACAACCTATGTAGACCTCGTCTAACACTCCTGTCAATAACCCCCTACTTTTACCACTCGGACCTTTAAAAGTAGCTCTAGTCCAATTGCTTGAGACCTAAGCAATCTTAGCCTCAAGACTTAATTCTCAATGAAGAGATTATGCAACCTATGTGAATATGTATGAATATTCAAATAACAAACAAGGCTAGGGAACCTTAGATGCTTATCTAGGATGATAAGATAATCAATTAAATCAATCCTAGATATCAAGAGCTAAATGACATGTCAAATAGCTTAGCTAATCAAGATCAATCAATTCATCACAATTAATTCTCTATTTTTGTATTTATCATATGATCAAAAACATACAAGTAAATTAAAAGAGAATAGTTTGATAGTAAAAATACTAAAATGAGATGAACTTAATCAAAATCTTACCAAGCAAGTTGTGATGATGCAAACCCATTCATGGATGAATGCAAGATGAACTTTGATGCACAAAGGAATGTATTTGAGTGTTTAAATGAGCAAACTTGGTTGCTTTTTCTCTCAAAATCTCTCTTTAAAATATAAGGTTCTTGATGATTAAAGAGTCATTTTCAGAACAAGAGAAAGTGAGATATTTATAGGCATGAAAAACAGAGCATGTGAAAAGATAAGTTTGCCCCTGAAATAGCACGATCGGCGGTTTCATTCGGCGGCCAGGCCACCGTTTACAACCGCCGAATTGAACCCAAGAAGAACAGGGGAACAACGGCTGTTTCAATCGGCGGTTTCAAAACCGCCGAACTAACCGCAGAATCAAACCCGAGAAATAAATCAATCAGGTATGATCGACGGTTTCGAACGGCGGTCGGTGGCCGCCGATCGTAACCACAGAATCACTCCAGACCTTTCTGGACTGAAACGACGGTTTCAATTCGGTGGCCAGGCCGCCGATCAAACCGCCGATTCACCAGTGTTGGTGAATCTAAAGGAGAAGCCAAGAGCATTCTCCGTGGGCAGTCTTCGCGTAAAACCAAACACATTCTAGTGCATACGCGGACGTTTCCGAACACTATCGGGAAACGAATTACTAAGCACATATACACACAACAAGATATCAATTAAAGTGCTAGTGTGTAAAGTGACATGTGAAGAGTATGCCTACAAATGCAAGTATACTAAGTGTGTGTGTGCTAACTAAATCTCTTCAAAGAAAAACTAAGCACTAGAGATTATACATTTGGCGTGCTTGTCCCTTGAGGTCTTGAAAGGGCCTTTGAGCTTGAAGTTCAATCACCTAAACTACCCTTACACAATCAACCCCAACAAGTGGTTTGTCCACGAAATAAGCCAATCAATATATGGGAATCCTTACATATCTCCAGATGAGTGATTTACTTACGGCTCGATATTCGTGTATGTAAGTAAAAAGGATCCCTTGATGGGTGATTTACTTACATCTCAATATTCTGGATCTATTTATAGTTCCGTATACAAGATGACTTATGCCAGCAATGGATTCTCTCTATATAGTTATGGATTTATTTATATTGTTTAAATATTCGCATTTATTTTTATGCACATAACAAGCAAATGTTATTAATGTATTAGGTCCAACGGATCTGATAGAAAGCCTTGGAAGAGCCACGATGTTGTTATCAAACAATACTCAATTATGTATCAATAGTACTTGATATTATTCAAAGAACAACATAAAGTAATATGCTTAGTTCAAGGGCATTTAAAGTTAATACCAGATCAAATCTAGATGGATCTGATTAAAGGCTCTAGAAGAGTCACAATCTTATTACTAGATGGTATTAAATTGTGTATCAGTGATATTTTATATCATTCAAGCAGAACATAAAGAAATATGATTAGATCAAAGACATATAACTTTATTAATGTCATTTGAGACCATGAATAATAAGAATGTTGAATATCTGTGCGTGATTCAGGCCAGAAGTTGATTATAGAAAAGCTGTGTTCTTTATCATCCAGATTATATTGCTGATCAGAAAAGAAATGTATGTGGATATATTCATCCACTTAATAAACCATCTTATTCTAAAGTTGCTTTTGAATCCCTATCATTCAAGGAGATATATGTGGACATATTCATCCACCAAAAGAACCCTTTCGTTATTTTATGGTTCTAATTGATGCATCTACGAGATGATCACATGTTTATGTATTGTCAAAACATCTCCAGTTGAGAACGATGTTCAACACCCATATTTTCGCATGAACTCATAATCATAATGGATCAGTGGAATCGTTTGTCAAACGTCTCCAGGTAATTACGATAACTTTATTATTTCAATACAATTACCGATTTCTATATGGGATATTCTATATTACATGTTGATGTCATCTATGACTCACTACCTATCATCGGTATTTACCATTACAACTTGTAATTGGTCATTGAATTGCTCACATTTTAAAGATATTTGATTGTGTAGTATATCTCCTTATTGTATCTTTGGCATGATCTAAGATAAGAATTCTATATTATTATGAGATTAATATTGATTTTGATTAATCTTCTATTAGATCATTTAAACTTATGAGAGCTTATATTTTTACGCACAATCTGTATATTATTATATTGATTAATTTCCAAATGGAAAGTTTCTCCAGAAAGAGTAAATGAAAAGTTACTCTTACACAAAATAGAGATACCAGTTCGGTTCTTTATATATAAATGTGTCTCATTTTAATCTTCGTATCGCTCAAATACGAAAGATAATTCATCATCAGATAATTATTAATTAGTTACCTGATATATTAAAGGTAACAAGATTTTATAAGTTGTCATCTCATGAACCCTGGCCGGGTGATTGTTCTTAAAGAATGATCAGAGTAAATGACAACAAATAAATCATCTGATGCATATCATAAGCTTATGAACATTTTTTTTTTAAAGGTATTATTATCAGGATCTAAAAGTAAACAAAACTCGAGTTATAAATAAATCCGCTTTCTCTAAATCAACTCTATAAAAGTCTGATATATCTAATGAGACACAAGTCTATGAAATGACTAAATCCATTGAAATGGAAAGAAATCTCAACAGAGATACATCTATAAGAAAATTTCCATAAAGTTCATATAGTGACTAAATCCATTGAAATGGAAGAAATCTCAACAGAGATTCAAGTATATTGAAATTGAGAACATTTTTATAAATCATATAAGAGAAATATGGAATCATAAAGAAACAATCATTGATGATGTATTTTTATACACAGTAGCGCTACTGAAATTATAAATGATAATTATGATATTCATAATATCAATGATTGTATATATAAGGCATGATTGGCCTAAGTGAAAAGAAGTAATTCAAGAAGAATTGACTTCATATGCCAAACATAAAATATTTAGACCAATAGTACTCCAAACACCTGGAGATGTCAAACTAGTTGGATACTAATAGGTCTTTATACGGAAACGTAATGAGAAAAACGAGATCGTGAGATATGAGGCACGACTCGTAGTACAAGGTTTCTCACAGAAACTTGGTATTCAATAGTGACGAATGCAATTATGTTTCGAATTTTTGATAAATTTGGCTGCCTTTACAAGGCTTGAAATATGTCCTCTAGACGTAGTAATCATTTATCTATATGATTCACTCAATGCAGATATTTATAATCCCGGAAGGATTTAAAATGTTAGAAGCATGTAAATCGAGATCTCGTAATCTGTATTTGATGAACATACAAAAATCCTTATATGGATTAAAAACAATCTAGACGGATGTGGTATAACCGTCTCAGTGAATATCTGATAAAATAAGGGTATAATAGTTATATTATATACCCATGTGTCTTCATAAAGAAATAAGAATCCGGATTTACTATATTCACAACATATGTTGATGATATGAATTTAACTGGAGCTCCTGGGGAGCTTTTGAAAACTCCTGAATTTTTATAAATGAGTTTAAAAATGAAGACATGGGAAAGAAAATATTGTTTCGACCTGAAGGTCGAGCATAGATCAAATGGAATGTTTGTCCATTAATCAGAATATATTGAAAAGATTTTGAAAAGGATTCCATATGGATATTACTTCATAAAACAAGTTTTTGTTTATACTTCCTCCAAACATTTATGATGTTATTGAAGTTCAGCAATCTAGAAGATTGCTTCACAAGAATTTTTATCAGGGGGGCGTCCCATCAGGGGGAGCATATTAAATGAACTATATTAATTATTTTGGGGCACATGTGCATTGTACTCTTTTTCCTTTTAAATCAGGTTTTTGTCCCATTGGGTTTTCCTGATAAGGTTTTAATGAGGAAATTCTCTAAGCATGCCCAAAAATCTTTTGATTCATAAAGATCATCATGAATATTACATTAATCCAGTAGATCATTGTATATATGTTATCTTGATCAAAAATATCATTGTAACTATTACTTTGATCTTGCTAATCAACGTATATATGTTACCTTGATCCAAAAGATCATCATAAATATTACTTTGATCCGACAGATCAATGAATATCGTTGCTCAAGTTTTTATCCTACTGGGTTTTCCCTAACAAAGTATAAATGTCAGAAATGTCTTAAAGAAAACATTAACTATTAATATATTTGCATTGTACCTTTTTTCATTTCGATCAGGTTTTGTCCCACTGGGTTTTCCTGACAAGGTTTTAACGAGACGATCAAGGGGAGCAAAGTTCTGAGCGGACGTATGTGCACTATACTCATTTTCCCTTCGATCAGGTTTTATCACACTGGATTTTCCTGACAAGGTTTTTAACGAGATAGTTTTGAGAACGTCAACCCCACAAGATCCAAAATATTATTGTATGTATTTTACCAAGGTTTTGTCCCATTGGGTTTTTCCTAGAAAATTACAATTCAAGTAGTTGAAAATCCAAGGGGGAGTATTATAATATATATATGGCTTTTCCACTTAGTTGACTACTTAATATACTTTACTTAGTCACTAAGCAAATCCATCCATGAAGCCACGTGGTCAGTTGCTTGCCTATATATATATATGTTTGTCTCATTTGTAAATGGTTACTGAGAATATCAATTATCAAAGATCTCAAAGTAATTCTCTACTTCTCTCATCTCTCATCTATTTGTTAATCTCTTCTCTCTCGCATCTACCATCTCTCTTTTCATTATTATTTATTCACTTAATTATATGTTCTTCTATTGATCTTCACATGCTCTTCATCTATTTCTTCATTTCTTTTACAACAGTAGTAGACTAATAGAGTTTTTTTTTTTTTTTTTTTTTAAATAAAATTAAAAATAAATAAATAAATAAATAAAAATATATGGGGGAAATTGGGGATTTGGGCCCCCACCCCCACCCCCACCCCATTTAGGTTTTGGGGGTAAAATTTGCCCCCACCCCCACCCAAAAACTCCATTTGGGGGCAAAATTTGCCACCAAATGAGAACGGGGCCCTATGAGGAAAATTCCTATCCCTAGGTGACTTAGTGGTGGTAGGTGGGTGTGACCGTGTGGTTAGTGACCTATAGTTATAGTTATTTTGTTTTTTGTTTTTTTTAAAGAAAATAAAAGTAATATATATATATATATATAATATTTGAGAGAAATAGGGAAATGGGTCCCCAACCCTACCTCCATTTAGGACTTGGGGTTAAAATTTTCCATTACCCCCACCCTCAAACCTTATTTTGGGACCAAATAGGGGTTGGGCCCATGGGGAAATGCCCATCCCTATGTACATATCCCTTATATGTTTGTGGTTGAGTGGTCAAGTCTCACCATATGTATGTACTAACATATATATATGTGGTTAGATTTCTTCTTAGTAGTGTGGAAATAATACATATCCCTTATATGTTTCTGGTTGAGTGGTCAAGTTTCACCATATGTATGTACTAACATATATATGTGGTTAGATTTCTTCTTAGTAGTGTGGAAATAAATATCTCTCAGTTGTGTGAGTAGATATTCAGGTTACGCATATAGTGTTTGATATCGGCAGATTCCACTGAAATATGTTGAGATCAAGCATTACATGCACGGCTTGAATATCTACTCCTATAATACCGTGATGAACTCCTCATACATAAGTACTTAATGTAAAATGTGTTTGGTGTGACTAGAACCCGTTACCAGTAACGTGAAAAGGGATTAATAATAAATAATAAGAAATAATGGGATTAATTGATTTTTTTTGTTTTGTTTTGAAAAGAAAGCAATTGATCTCTGTCGGGAAGGTCCACCACATGGGGTCTGAATGTCTGATCATAATTTTATTGGGCCATCCATCATTGAATTCCTTTTAAGCACAATGCTTCTACACTAGTAATTGATTTATAAAATTGACCAAATTGAAAGAAATTTTGCAATTTTCGAATAAGGTGATCTAACAAGTAACAACTACGGATTTTTTAGCTAATGCCATTGTAAAAGTTTTATTTTTATTATTAAATAATAACCATATATTATTGATAAAAGTATTATCAATTACATAAATATATAAATTATAAATATTTATTTTACCAATATATATATATATATATATATATATATATATATATATATATATATATATATATTATATTTACCTAATTAGGCATCCCATCAACACCACAGAAGTAGTAATATGAAGAAAAAGGGGGAATTATTTGTTAAATTGAACATGAAAATTTTATGAAGAAAGTAGTCATTAGATTTTTGTTAAGAAAATTGAAAATATATATAGTCAATATATATAGATGGTTATACCACATCATGTGTACCATAACATCAATCATTTTCTTCAAAAATGTATAAAAGTGATTTTGATTGAATCATGAGCATTAGAGCATACATCATCCAAACATTGACTGATCAATATTTACCTGTTTGTTTAGGCTTTCATCTGCTTGACTGCCGATGAAGAAGCAGAGAGGAAGTACTTGAAAACCCAAGAAGCCAAAACTGCTCCGGTCAATGGAGAAACCCAGTACACATAAAAGAATTCCCAAGTGTTATGCCAATTATTCAAATAAGCCCAACCAAATGCTTTGGCTGGGTTCATACAAGCTCCAGTATACTTTGAACCTGCAATAACCAATCCCACTGTTACCACTCCGACCAACCAAACCTTCAAAAACAAGCTTTTAGGACCCCTGAGCATGATAACAAGCAAAGCAAAACTACGCAAAAACGTTAAAATCCCCTCCACTCCGGCACCGGTATGTAAATCAACTTTTAAACTAGGCCACTTAAACATGTGCTTGTATTGTGTTGGCATAAATTGCATAATTGCCTTGACACCACCAACCCCACCAGCCACCTGCGCCGGGAAGCGGATGGCCATTGATATGAGGGAGGCATCGGGTTTAAGGCTGGCGGCGTACAAGGAGAGAGTGGCGGAGGGATTGAAGCTGGCACCCCCCAATAAATTGGCTATGATGCTGAATGTTAGCACCAAGATTGTGTTGAAGGTAGTTGAAATGAATAGAGCTAGCAGTGGGATGGTTTGAATACCAAGGAATGTTGATATGATGATAGTGAAAACCTTTAAAAATGGCACACTAAACTCCCACATGGAGGTCAACAAAGCATCTCCTATGGCTGCCTTTATCACACCCATTATTTCTTATCTCTTTCTAACTGGATTTCTTGGAATCTTGGTGTTTCAATATTACATATCGTATGAAAACAAAGGATGGCAATTTGGGATTTGAGGTTCACATTGGAACAACCAAAAGGCTTTGATGCCAACTAATCTTTTAAGACAGAATTTCACATAAGTCCACTTTTTTGGCGATTTATCACCTTTATAAATGTCTTTTAATATTCATCACTTTAGTCTTTATTTTTTCCAAAACTCATCACTTTAGTTCATTTGAGCAAATATTTGAAAGTCAACTATTATAAAACCTATGAAAGTACACTTTTACCTTTATTACTATTTAATTTAGCTAAAATGATTATTTTATCT
The DNA here is from genome assembly GCA_008009225.1 of Acer yangbiense. NCBI lineage: Eukaryota > Viridiplantae > Streptophyta > Magnoliopsida > Sapindales > Sapindaceae > Acer > Acer yangbiense. The sequence continues at coordinate 22,857,229 of CM017772.1, read as the reverse complement.
TTAAATTAAAATGAAAAACAATAAAATTTTCAATAATAAAATTTTAAATAAATAGATTACAAAAAAAAAAAAAAATCTTAAATAAATAATAATAAAAAAAATCCATTAATCTTTACTTATTTTGTATTTTTTAGAAGATATTTATTTAGCTAAAATGATTATCTTAGCTTTAAATGATTATTTTTCATAATTGTTTTTGTAATATATTTATTTAAGATTTTATTATTGAGATTTTTATTGTTTTTCATTTTAATTAAAGCTAAGATAATCATTTTAGCTAAATAAAAATCCATTGTGAAAAAAAAAAAAATAATGGATTTTTTATATTATATATTTAAGATTTTTTGTAATCTATTTATTTAAGATTTTATTATTGAGACTTTTATTGTTTTTCATTTTAATTAAAGCTAAGATAATCATTTTAGCTAAATAAAAATCCATTATGAAAAAAATATATAAAATAAGAAAAAAAATAATGGATTTTTAATATTATATATTTAAGATTTTTTGTAATCTATTTATTTAAGATTTTATTATTGAGAATTTTATAGTTTTTCATTTTAATTTAAAGTTAAGACAATCATTTTAGTTAAATTAAATAGTAATAAGGGAAAAAATGTACTTTTACAGGTTTTAAAATAGTTAACTTTCAAATATTTGGTCAAATGGACTAAAGTGATGAGTTTTAGAAAATATAATTAAGGACTAAAATGATGAATATAGAAAGACATTTATAAAGGTGATAGATCACCAAAAAAATGGGACTTATATGAAATTCTACCATCTTTTAAATATTTTATGTTATACCTCTCCAAAAAAATATGATATATGATAAGAGAATCCATCTCAGACCTCTATTTTTTATTCAGATATAAGCATATGCCGTCGATCCGCTTAAATTATTATTATTATCTTTTGAAAGTTTGTGGAATATTTTTTTAAAAAAGAAAATTTTGAAATTAATAAATCAAACCATTTATGAAACATGTGAAGAACAAACATTATATATCGACAAAAGAATACATCACAAATCTCAATTTTTTACTCAAATATGAGCACAAGCCGCGATCAGCCGTGCTTAAATTATTATTTTCTTTTTAAGAAAAGGGTAAATTACATCTTTTTATTTTTCTGTTTTTTTTAGTTTTTTATTAATTAATTAATTTATATATTTTTAATATGAAAATAAAAATTGAGGGGATTTTTTACTTTTCACACTTAATCATTAGTCAACACTCGACGATTATGTTTAACGTGGTCAACATATTTTAAAGGAGGTTTGTGTAATAAAAGAAAAACATTGAATATGTATGCGATTTTACCTAAAATTAGGGGTATTTATGCAATTAATCCAATCCATAACTAAGCCATCTTCAACCCAAAATATCAATTTAGTGCAACTTTTACACCAAAATGATGTAACTTTTACACAATTTATTATTTCCATCTCCAACCAATTGCACCAAATGTTATACTTAAAAGAATATTCCCTTTCTTTTCCATTTTTTATTATTTATCAACAATTAACATTTCACCCATTAATTAACATAATATTGCACTGTATGGCAAAGAATGAGATCAGATAAGATTTTCTCCATTTCTACTAAAAAAAAAAAACACACACACACACACACAATCACAAATAACAGAAGAAGAAGAAGAAGAAGAAGAAGAAGAAGAAGAAGAAGAAGAGAGAGAGAGAGTATCGCCAAAATCAACAACGCTCTCTAAAACCTAGACTCCAACAACACTCTCCTCAACCACCCATATCACTCAAAAACCCAACACTCTCCAAAACCCAGACTCCAAATACCCCAACTCTCCTTCCCTAAAATCACTCAAAAACTCTCCTTCATCGCCACTATCAAATCACTCTCTCTCATTGCCGACTTGCCGTCTCTTCCCTCACCTTCACTCCTCATTCCCTCACCGTAGAGATCAAAAAGGCCACACTCTTCGACTTCGATTTAACTCTCCCAATCATCGCAGTTGAGTTGCTTCCCCTCATGTAAAGGTAAAAGTATGATTTAACTAAACTATAAGGATTAAAAAAAAAAAAAAAAAAAAGACACATTTCTGCATCATAGCTACAGTGTTGCGCTAAATTTAGCGCAACACTGTAGAACAACCCATTTTGACACCGACCTATAGAGTTTGGTTGGAGAGAGTTTTTTGCTTCAAATTGATGTTTTGCTTCATTATAGAGTCCGGTTGGAGATGCCTTAAAGCGTTGTTTTTAGAGATAACACTTAAGTTAGGAGACAAAACAAAATTTTAATAATGCATTAATGCATTAATGTACCGTAAATGCATAAAAATTATATTATGTTGATTTTTATATGACTCTTTTGAACTATTTATACTGTGTTTGGGTACGTATTTTTTATATAATATTTCAAATGAACTCTTAATTCAAAATACACTTTTCAAAAAATTATTGTTTCAACAAATAACATTCAAATAAATAATTACTTGTGTCTATCATAGACTACAAAATAAATATAGAAAATATTATATGAATTATTTGAAAATGCTTTTAATAATATAAAAAAGTTCAAAAACAATATCATAAAAATATAAGAAAATACAATCTGTTTAGATACATATGAGATTAATGATATGTTTGGAATTGCTTAAACGTGAGAAATAATCATTTTTATCATAATCTAAGACGCATGAAGTGTTTGGTAAACACTCCATAATCAACTTATTTCATAATTTGCTTCTCCAATAATCAGCTTTTAAGAAGTTGGTTGGAGGTAGCTTTTGGAAGTTGATCATGGGAGAAGCTGGCTTCTTATTATTAGAATATCTATAATACCCCTACCATTTTATATAAAGACAATAATACCCTTTTATTTAATAGTGATAATTTTTTGAATTAATAATAATTTGAAAAATTTAAAAATTAGAAAATAATTTGTTTGAAGACTGTACGGTGGCCACCACTGCTCACTGGTGGTGCCACCACCGACGATGGAGGTCGGAGGATGGCCGGCTACATCCAACGACGTCGAAGTCGTCAGAGGAAGCCGGTCCTCCTGAAGTGGAGGAGGCAAAGGCCGATTCTGTCGATTCCAATGCGATTCCGTCGGGATTTACCACCCATCTGCTCTTTGCAATCTACGAATCCGTCGCGATTGAAGCCTCCATCTCCGACATCTCCGTTCCGTCGTGATTCCGTTACGCCAGAGATGCCAGTTCTACTTCTCGAAGGCACGATTGAAGACTCCTCTGTTTTGCAATTAAAGCCTCCATTTTTGCGACGAATCCGGGACGAAATCTCACGATTTCAAAACTTGTATGTCGGCGGCGAAGGATGAAGGATGTCAACGCTCTCGATGGAGAATCTGGTGGAGTAGGAGATGGTGGCAGATTTAGAGCTTGAGTTGCAGAGATTCCATTGATGAAGATTGAGTGAATGAGTTGACTCAATAGGTTTATACTTAAAAGAGCGAGTCGACTCAGTAGATTTATACTTAGAAGAGCGAGTTGACTCGGTAGATTTGACTGAGAAGACCGAGTTGTACATATATATATATATTGTGTGCTTCATATATATATATATATTTTTGACAGCTTCTATGCTTTATGTTTGTATTTTTAATTTAAACAAAAAATATAAGTAGTAAAAAAAATATTTGAATAATATATTACATTTTAATGTCCATTTTAGTCATTTTCCATAATCAATTAAAGTTTACCAAACACTTTTTCCTTACTTTTTTCTAAAGTTAATTATGTAAAAAGTCAATTTACCAAACACATATCAACTTATCTTGTAAGTTGATTATTCATTAAGTTAAGCTAAAAGCATATTATTTCATAAGCAAAACAATCCCAAACATAACCTAATTTCCGCCCAAATGAAAGGTCAATCTGAAAGTTTTATGTTTTATTTGCTTCATGTAATTTGATATTATATATGATTTATAAGTATCGTTTTTAGTTTTACATAAACTTGAATTATTTGACAAAAAGCACAAAAAAATGGTTTTCTTCTGTTCCAACATATATTTCACTATAAATGCGGAAATATCAATATGAACTGTGAAGACATTTCTAATATTGACATTTTGTGGTTGATTTCAAAGTTAAAAATTAAAAAACAAGGCTTTAAAATGCTACCAAACCCACCATAAATTCTTGGTTCTTCATTGCTTTTAGTTTCCTCCAACATTTCAATTTATTAATTGCTTAATTTTTCTCATAGGGCATTACAAAATTTATATTTCTTTAAATGATGCATCTACATAATTATATAATTTGTTTTTGACAAAAGGAACTTCATTCAGACAAAGCAAACCTTATAGCCTAGAAGGGCAATTAGCCCTTAAAATATTCGAAACACAAGGTGAAGATTCTTCCATCCAATACAAATCATCACTAATAGACAGAGCCCATTTAGCCAAACAATGCACCACACAATTAAACTTCCTAGATATATATTTAACAGTACAGAAGGAAAAACTTCGACATAAGCTCTTAGGGCCTGTTTGGTAACGTTTTCGTTTTTTGTTTTCTGTTTTTGTTTCGGTTTTTGTTTTCTGTTTTCTATTTTTCAAGTTTAATAAGGCGTCTAGTAGCAATTATTGAAAACGATATTCCAAGAATGGAAACATTAAAAACACGTCCGGTAGTATACTTAATATTAAAACGATAAGTACACAACAACAACAACAACAATAACAGATAGTATTAATATTATAAATAAATAAAATGGTTATAACACCTAATAAATTATATTGATAATTACCATACAAACAAAGTTTAATTAATCATAATGTTTATCTATTATTATAGTCATTCCACAATTGTAATGCAATCTCATTCCTAACATGGTTCATTTGTGGCATGTTATTTTGAGACATGTACAAATTGAAAATATTTGTCTATGCTTCTTCCTCAATAATCATATCTTTTAGTTCAAATTATCTGAACAACCTATTGCGACGAGCTTTTTTCCGTATAAAGTTATGCAGTACACAACATGCAATTGGAATCAGTCGTTGCCTATGTGGTGGGTGAATAAAATTGGTAAGTGAATACATGTTGTAAATGAGATAAATTATATATCCACCTACACCAAGAGGTTGTGGGTTCGAGTCTGTCATTCTCCCCAAATCCTGAATTATTGTAATATTTCAAAAAAAAAAAAAAAAAAGGTGGGAAGTTTAGATGGATGAAGTCTAATAATATTATTATTATTATAGGTAAAATATAATTTAATATTATTATTGTGTCATGGGTAAATATAGATAATTCTATAGCATTTCAATTATCTATTTTTTGTTGTTGAGAAAATTAAATTATTTGTTAATAATGTAAAAATTATTTTTTATAAAAATAAAAATAAACATAAAGCAACTAAACATTATGTGTTGGCCATATACAACCAATCATTTAATGTGTGGGCTCCTTAAAAATGAAATCAAAATTTTGAAAACACAAATAAGAGCCAGTTTGGTATTGTTGTAACTTTTATAATAATCACTGTTAGCTGTGCTGAAAGAATAATCAGCTGTGGAGTTAATCCGTAGATGTTTGATTAATTATACTTTTAAAACTACTGTATAGCTCAAAAGCAGTATACATATGTTTGGTAATTTTATTTCAAAAGTGCTGAAATTAGTTACAATGATTAAAATAGACATGATTTTAGAACCTTATTTTATTTTTTTCATTAATTATATATATTAAATTAATATTTAAGTAGAATATTTAAATTAGAAAAAAAAATCCATAAGAATAATAAAAATATTTTTAAAAGGTTTTAAAAATCAAATCAATATTTAATTAGAATCTTTAATTTTAAGATGAAATGAGGTATATAAATGATTTTAATTTGATTTCATAAGGATAATAATGATATTTTAAAAGATTCATTAAATGCTGAAATAGATTATTCCATAATCACTTTCAAAAAGTAAGCCTCCACCTACTTCTCAAAATCACTGTCAAAATGTGCCAGATTATGAATTAATCACTTTTGAAAGTTTTACCAAACATTATTTTATGTCAAAATTATAAAATAAGTTGATTTTAACTTCTCAAAAGCAATACCAAACTGGCTCTAAGTTGTTTTCAATGACGCAGCTTTTCATGCGTTAATAAGTAAAAACAAAATTTACTGTTTTCGTTTTTTGTTTTTGGAAAACGCATGCCAAACGCGTTTTTTTTTTTTTTTTTGGTTTAAAAAACAAAACAAAATGGTTCTCAAGAATGATAATGAACGACCCCTTAACATCTTCAACGATCAAACCCAACTATGAATCCAGAATTTTGCTGTCATTTACCCGGTTAACAACCACCTGGGCATCAGTCCCTGCCTCCACCTCAAAAAAACCAATCTGAAGAAAAGCAAACCGTGGTAGATTGCCAAAGCCTCAGCGACATGAGGAGGCAAATTTGCCGAAAGACGCTGGTAACTGGAAGCCACAACCTGTCCCTCACAATCACGAATAACAATACCAATATCAACAGTTTAGATACTTGTCTTATGCATGACTTCTTCTTTTTTCCTATATTATGCATGACTATCTTAAAAGTAGTTACATGTGAACTTTGTTAATTTTTATGATTGATCAATCAATCATAAAAATAATGTTCTTTAAAAAAAACAAATCATAAAAATAATATTAAGAAGGGTCATGCTATATATTATCGGAAATGCAAGTAATTATAAAGTTAGATGCACGACCTCATTGATGAGATCCGATGAGTTTATCACTAGATTAATCTCATTTCAACTTAAATATTTTATTATTAATAATCAGAAATTCTATTATCAGTTCGAACTGACAAAAATTATATCAGTTCCTTGCATGTGGGCGACTGGATTTAAATACTTTAATTTGGCTGTATGCACTTGTCAGTCAAAGTATTTAAATTCAGTGGCCCACATACAAGGAACTGATATAACTTTTGTTAGTTCGAACTGATAATAGAAAGACTGTATTAATAATATATGAATATTATATATAGTTGATTGGTATAGTCACTAATTTAAGTCAAAAGAGATATACGAGATTTATATTGCATTGCATATATATATATATTTTTGGTTTACACCATCCGGTTTCCGGGTGGGGCGGATCCACCATATGGTGCAATCAGCCCAGACCACACCCCGACTAATCCGGACTCGCACCGGGTCGGCCCACTAAGGGGTAAAGTGCTCCCAATATGTGTAGCTCCGTTCACAAGGGGAGTTGAACCCACGACCTTGCTTAAGGGATGAGAGCGCCGAACCACTTACACCAACACATGATTGGTTGCATTGCATATTACCTCTATTTAAGCACAATCCAACTTTATTTTGATCACGTGGGGTCCGTGGGGATAACCCAACTTAATTGTTTGCATACATAGATAACATTTAACAATTATTTTTACATAGACCCATTATATTTAACTCTTTAAAAGGCCTATTAAAAAAAAAAAAAAAAAATCTTTTCTCATCTTTGTTATGATAAAAATTATAAGGCTCGTTTGTAGGTAATTTTTTTTTTTTTTTTTGAAACTTATTTTGTAGGTAATTTCTTTTGGTTCTATATAAGGATTAAAAACTCTATTGAATCTCATTTAGCCTATATATATATTAATATATGAGAAGATTATGAAAGTTTACCCTTAATGTAATCTGCTTCTTCTCTCCAAGTGATTCAATTTCATAACTTCAATCATTTATCTCTTAATTTTGAATTTTAAAGTAAATAGTTAAATTAGAATTGTTTTGAAAGATTTACTATTAATTTGTCAATTTTTTCAATTAGGCATGTCAAAATCAGTAAAATGACAAATATTTCGTACTTTTGGTATGATATTTTACTTATAAAAAATTTCATGGAAGCTAGCCCATCCAGAAAAAGTTCATGGTTTCACCCTTGATCGAGATGCATGATGTATCCCCCACTGCGATGTTGCCATGTAAAAAAAAATTTACTTATGTGACAACCTGCAGGGACGTACCTAGGATTTTTTGCTGGGGTGGGCTAAAACAAAATTGTAATTTTTTACGAGGAAATTTCATTATTTAAAAAGCAAAGATACATTTATATAAGGAGACAGAACGAGCCTTACACCTCACAATGCATATACTAAACAAATTACATAAACTTTTGATAAGATGACATTAAAAAAAGTATAAGATTTTGGATAGAGCTAACCAACAGCCGGCTAATCACCGTGTCTAAAAGTATAAGTAGGGTTTCATTGGAAGTGACAAAATACAGACTCAAAATTAGAAATATCAAACTTAAAACCCTAACTTGTTAATTATAAATAAATTAACAATAAGAAAATGGCCTCTAAGTGCAAGAACGAAAGGATGCATTTTTTTTTCTTCTTTTGAGATTGAAGATAGATGATTGTTGTAATGTTGTTTAATAATTTGAGATTTTAATTTTTAATGAATGAAAATATATATAAAACGTGTCCTAATATAATCTGGAGGGGGGTGAATAGATTTTAATCGGTTTATTACCAACTTTTTGCGATTAATCAATATTACGAAAAACCCCTAACTAGTAATAAAATAAAATCAAGTATAATAAAGCGGAATATAAACGACACTTGATTTTTACGTTGAAACCCTCGCGGGAAAAACCACGGGCTGTTATGTGCGTCATACACGAACCTCAATCCACTAATTGTAATGGTAATTACAACTTAGATTGACCACATCAAACCTTACACAGTTACTAATCTACCACTACTATCTGCAGGCCTTTAAAAATGAATCTAGTCCCTTGCTTGCAAACTACCAAAAGGTAAATACAAGAATTGTCTCTCAAAGAGAAGAGATAAATAACCTAAAATGAATATATGCAATATTCAAGGTGCATAAATGCAAGGTCAAATATTTAAGTTTATCTAGGCATGGATGAACATGTTAAAGACATTCCTAGATATCATGTAGCTATATGACATGCATACAACTTAGCTAAATGTGCAAATCAAAACCTATATGCAATAGCTATCACAAACAACTCACAAAACATAATAAAAAAGCTATCTTGAAACTAGTCAAATAATAAAGATGCAATCTTGAGACTAGTCAAGTAATAAAAGAACTATCTTGTAAAGCAAGAACATATAAAAAGATGTAGATGATGTTCTAACTACAAGTCATGTGAGTAATGAAGAAAACCCATAAGAAATCATACCTAGAAGATGCTAGATGATGAATGAACCATGAAAGGATGATGGGTTTTTGGTTTTGATTAGGAAAGATCAAATCTTGGTTGTTTTTCTTTGAAGTCACTCTAAAAACTCTTTCTAGTTGATTTGAAACTCAAAACCTTGAAATAGACTAGAGAAAATGATGTATTTATAGAAGTGAGAGTGAAAAGATGAAAAGACACCGTTTAAAAAAATACACCAGCTGTCGACCGCTGTCGGTACCGCTATGAAAGCCAAAGCGGTCACGGCAGCGGTGAGCACTGTCCATGACACCGCTGCAGAAATTGACAGCAGTCACGAGAGCGGTAGTGGGAGCGGTCGCCACTGTCCGTGAACCGCTGTCTCTACCGCTGCGAAAAATCACAGCGGTCATGGGAGCGATCAGAGGTAAAAAATCATGCAATTTTCAAGGCCAATAGCCATGGCAATGATAAAGTAAATTACACTGGAGTGATCATGCATGAAAAGAGAATATGCATAAACAAAAAACACACAACATAATACAAGAAGTGTAAATGCATGAGATGTGTGTGTATGCAATCTAAATCTCTTCAATAAAGAGTCAAGACAAGTAAACTACCTTTCTTGAAGCTCATGATGTCCACGATGAGGTTCTTTGACATTTGATGAGGATTACTTCAATCCTTAGCTACCCTTACATATTTGAACCCTATTGTGGTTTTGTCAACGAAATGAGCCAATCAAAAGTGAGGCACTTACAATTAACACAATAACACTTGACATAATGTGAGAAGATGTGTGGGTTTTGTAAAAATAAAGAAAGAAAAAAAGTGTGGAACCGGGATTTAAAGCAGGGAGTAGAGGACGGCTGGCGTGATGTGGTCTGGTGTGATATGATGTACTGATCATGTAAGGTTGGATTGATTTGCTAATTTAGAGAATTTTTATTTTTTTCAAAAAGCTGACCCAGTTATAGCCGGGTCAACTCTCCAATCCGTCCACCCCTGGTGACAACATCGCAGTGGGGATGCATCATGCATCTCGCTGCACCCAAAATCTTCTCTTATTAGGTTACAAACTTACAACTAAATGGTTGACCTAACAATGATTCTTAAAGTCAAATATTGAATATTAATTTGTTGGTTCATGAATTATTCAAACAAATCTTCATATTCTATTTTCTTATTACTAGGTCAAAAAGTAATACTATGAGAAGGTGATATATCATTTTTCAGGATTTAAAATCATGACTTCTCATTATATATATATTCAATGATACAAATTTTTATGTTGAAGTTGTTAGTTGTATGACGATATGAGGTTGGTACGTGGTTTCCAAAGAAGGGCCTGTGAGGTGGTGGTGGTCTGGTGGAGCGTAATTTTTTATTCAAAAAATTTTCCGCTACTAAACGTGTTTAGATGAAAAAAGACTATTAAATTTATTTAGTCACAAAAGAATATTAAACTTGTTTGGTCGCAAAAGGTAAACATTTTTGTTACTACATGATTGATGGTCGCAAAAGCCTTATGCGATTTGCATAGCGCTACTAACTTTGTGACCAAAAAAAAAAAAAAAAGTTGCAAAAAGTATTTAACAACTTAAAACATAAATTGCCCGACTAAAAGGTTAGTTACAAAATACGTTTTTTTCTCGAAACCCCTCACACTTGCACGACGCGGTTAGTGTGCCCCCCCACCCCCATGTAATACTTCAAAATAAAAGTTGTTAATTGTATTTGCGGATTGACCATGGATCAATCCGCAAATACCAGTTTTAGTCCCCCCAATGTAATACTTCAAAATAAAAGTTGTTAATTGTATTTGCGGATTGACCATGGATCAAAATTATATATGCTATGATCGCTAAATCAACTACTACAAAAATGGTCTAGTAGCTACACACAGCCAAACAAAGGTCTTCCCACATTGTTTTATGAACAATAATTCTGGGAAGAAAGATGCACAATCAATTCAACCAAATAAAAAAATTTGTTACGTATCAATTTACCGATGAATTTAACTACTCTTAATGACTAATATTTTTGACCAAATTTATCATGGCGGAGTGATAAGCCTCTCATAAGCCGTACCCACATAGATGAGATTGTGGGTTTAAGTTATATCATCCTCTCTTAACTCTCAAATTTGATTTTTATTTTATTTTTAAATAATGGCTATTATTTCTAGTAAATAATATCACAATTACTTCTTCTTTTTCATTTATAACATTTTCGTTTCTTTTTTATTTGAATTGTCTTTCTATTTTGAAATATCTTAACAACTGATTGTTACTTCTTTGAAAACTAAGGAGTCGTTTGTTTTTTCCACTTAAAACTTAATGGGTTTGAATCATAATTATTAAGTTGTTTTGTTTGTTTTTTTAAGTGGTTAATCAACTTAAAAATACCAAAAAACAACTTAAAATAAAAAGTAAAAAATCCAGATTTTTCACTTAATTGCAATTTACTGAATTGCATTAAATGCAATCTAAAATCTTTTCTTCTGATATTATCCCCCATATATAACATATTTCCAATTTCATCATAATTATATATGGTATAGAAATCTTTATTTTAATATATTAATTATTTTAAATAGCTTTAAAAATAAAAAAGAACCCTAATCATTTATCATATTGGTTTTTAATATCAATACTTTATTATGATATTATGGTGATGTGTTTATATATTATTATTTTAGAGTGTTTTGTGTGAGTTTTCCTCCTGCCCCTTTTATTTTTTGAAAAAAAAAAAAAACATTTTCTTTTCTTAGTAAAAATGAAGTTTGTTTGTAATCAAAGAAGAAGATCATGATCATATGTTTTATATATAATTATTATTTTTGGATTGTTTGTATTCCATATTATATGTATAATTGTTTAACCTGGGTATAAATGCAAAATTACTTATTTTCAAACAATTTTTACTTTTAAAAAATAAACGTATTAACAATACATTCAGATGTGAGGAAAAAAAAATAAACATGTCATTTAAGTTCAGATTTCAGTCCCTATTCAATCTTTAGAAAAATTCAGGACTGTTCAGTCTCTAGACAAAAAACAAACTACCCCTAAGTATAGTACAGTTGACTATTAAAGACAAAACAAACTATTGTATATGGCTAAAAATAATTTTGTATAAAATTAGAGGGTTATATTTGACAATTTACATTTAAAAAACTAAATCTGTATATCTTAATAGAATTATAAAAAAAATGGAATTTAGATATTTTAAATTTGTTTTATTATATGTTAAATATAATTATGAAATTAACTTTTTTACTCCAAATATTTGTACTAAATATTAGTTTGGTTTGAATACCAATTTAAAATTAAAACATTTGAATTTCATATCTATATTTTTCATTATTTAACCGTGAAATTTACCAAATATATACATATTACTTTTGAGTCTTACAATAGTTTAAACAACAATATTAACTAAACGATCACTTGAATAACTTCACGGCATATATATATATATATATATATATATATATATATATATATATTAAGGTAAATGATAATGATTTTCTAAGGAAAAAAAGTATACCTTTAATATTAAGATAACTTCTTTTGACAATCCAATTTTTTCTTTTTACACTTCTTTTCTAAAAACACTCCATTCTCAAAATTTAAATTTTAAAAAATTCTAAAGACACTTCATTTTGTTACAAGATTATCCTTTTTATCTTTTTTGAATTAAATTATTAAAAAAAAAAAAATTACATCTCCTAAATCATTAGATTAATTATTACATATTAAATATTTTCTCCTAAATTTTTAATTACCATATTAAACTCTCTCTCCTCTAATACATATCTCTAATTTTCTATCTTCATTCTTTCTCAAACAAGACTAACAGTTAATGAAAAAAAAAACTTACTAATAAACTTGATTTTTATGAACCATATGTATGTATATACTAAAAAAAAAACTCAAAAAACAAGTACCTTGTTTCTTTTTTCTTTTTTTTTAAAAATCGAAATATGAAAATATTTTTTGTTACTCTTCTAGGTATGTGATTGCTTAGAGAACTTTAATTATTTCATTAGTATTATAATTTCTAAGTTTAATCGAATCTAGTTGAAACAATTCAAGCTTTCATATATCTTTTTTTATTTTTTTATTTTTTTTTAAATTGACTTTTTAATATATATATATATTACTGTTAGTAAAAAAAAATTCATAAGTTTTTTTTTTAACTATTAATTAGAGATTGATTGAGAAAATATTGAAATATAATTTATTTATTTTTATTTATTTTTAAATGGAGAGAGATTAATTAGGAGAGAGTATTTAATATGGTAATAACAGATTTAGGAGAGAGAGTTTAATACATAATATTTAATTATTTTTTTTAATAATTTAATCAGTTTGGAATGTCTTTAATATATTTTTTTTTTGTCTGGTTTAGTAATTTTAATTTAGGTTAAAATTATCATTAATAAAAAAAATTAAATTGGAGTTAGAATAGATAATTTGTGGATTGTAAGGAGAAGCTCTCTAATATTAAATGTAGATTTATAGGTGGGTGGTGTCACAAATTTAAGTAAAAAAAAAAAAAAAAGTAAACATTTTTTTTTTTTTTAATATGGGAGTCTCGCTCTCAACAAAAAGGTGGGATTATGTATCTAGGCCCACTTGTCAATTAGATTAGTCTTTGTTTATATTGCATTTCCTAATAGAGTGACGATATATGCACCCCTTAAAAATTGTATGTACACCTTAAATTAGTATATTTTTAAAAATCCAATAATATCCTTAAGTAAAATTACTAAGATGACTAATTGTTTGTTGTACACCCACCAATAATTATTAATTAGTTTCCTATTTAAATCTTTTGTATTTTTTTTTTCCTATTAATGGTTTGATATTAACATATATCATAAAAACTCTTTCCATTTTAATAAATCCTAGATTCTCTTTTAAATATATTTTCAATCTCTCTTAAGGAAATACAAATTGATTGATAAGTTTGAAAAAGAATCAAAATCAAGTGATAAATTTGGTTGTGAAAAAGTAAGTTTTAAATTATTTTTTATTATTTTTTATTCAAAAAACAAAATCATTATGTATATAAACAGACTTTTAAATTAACTATATTATCTATATTTTTTATTTCTTTTCAAACACACTTTAGACTTTTATTTATTTAACAATATTAGATGTTCTTTCTCGTAAATATATATATATATATATATATATATATATATATTCTTCAATTTCATGGAACCCCTATTTTTTTTTTTTTTTTGAAATATCATTTAACATCTATTTACTTCCACATCAATTGTGACATGACACAAATCTTGTATTGCTATAACTCTCTCAAATAGAAAGTGGTTCTCTGATAAATTAAAAAAAAAAAAAAAATTCTTTAAATGGATTTTTAATAAAAAATAAATAATGAAAATGGAGTTTGATTTTGAAAAAACCGAGAAGAGAAAAGAAGTAGGGAAGAGAAAGAATACTAAGAGAATTAAAGATAACAACAAAATTGGAAATAATAATAAAGTTGATTAAATAATATAATAATAGTTATAAGTGATGTATACTTACAAAAATACAATACAGTATAACTAAAGAAAGGGTATTTTTGGTATTAAGTGGGGTTTATTTACAAATTAAAGATTTTTTAAAAAATTTTAATGGATGTAATTATGAAAATGGTGTAGATACAGTTTTTGAAGGGTGCCACTATCGCCACTCTTCCTAATACCTCTATTTCAGCCCAAACCAAATCCTAATTAATTTCTAATTGTATCTACACTACTTGTAAATATTGGGGTAGACTTAGGAAGGAGTGACTAGCTACTTGTTGTAGGCTATAATTGGAGATGGTTGACCTAACAATAATTTTAAATTTGAAAGTCAAATATTGAAAATCAATTGAATGTGTACAGTGTTTGGTTTCTTTGACAGTTCAAGAATTTTTCAAACAAATCTTAATATTCGATTTTCTTGATGTTAGGTCAAAAAGGTAACGCTATGATATGATACGGTGACATATCATTTTCTTTCTTTATTTAAAAACACATGTTCTTATATTAATTCAATGAGATATATATATTTTTTTAATATTTTAAATCCTGGTTCTTTCATATAATTATAGCTATTATTGTCAAAAAAAAAAAAAAACTTTTAAAAAAATACATTATCTAGCTATGTGGATCGATAGATATTGTCAACAAAAAAAAAAAAAAAAAAAAAAACCTAATACAAATAGGTGACATGCCGAGTGATGAGGTAAAAAGGTAAAAGGTTAAAAAATATATTTTTAAATGTTTTATCTAGTATTTACTCTTTTATTGTGGCATTTTGCTAATATGCTAAGGGTGTGTTTGGCATAGAAATGAGATAGGACAGGGTGGGACGGGACATGACAGGACAGGACGGGACAGTTATTCCGTATGATGTTTGGAATGTTTGATACAGAACTGTTAACTGTACTGTTATGTGTTTGGTATGGTTAGGACATAACGAGACAAGATGTTCAAATGACCAGAATACCCTTCATATGTATATATAATATTGCATAAGTTTGTGATTTTTTTTTTAAAGATTTAACGGTAAAAAGGTCTTTTTGTGCATGGGACAAGTTTGGCCTAGGATCTTGGGTGGGATAGAATTTGGTGATTTTTGTCTCACCTTGTCCCGTTTTATCCTATGTTAAAGTCGTACCAAACGTGAGACAAGAAGAAATTGTCATACGTTGTCCTGTCCTGTCCTGCGTACCAAACGCACCCTAAGGGATGGTAGTATGGTACGTATAGTTGCAAGTTTTCGTTAGAGAACCCATAATCATTTTTTAAATTTATAATTTATTTGAATAGTTGATTGAATCTAATGGATATTAACTTTTCTAGTAATGTTATCGAGCTTGTGCGGTATTATTTATTTTATAATACAAAATACTAGAAAAACTGTTATGTACATAATTCGATTTTGGAGCTTCAATAGATAACTGTTATTGTTATTATTATTATCATTATTATTGAAGATAAATTCATTAGAAAAGCAGAAAACTATTACAAAGAAATCTGTATATTTTTAAATGTTTTATCTAGTATTTACTCTTTTATTGTGGCATTTTGCTA
Source organism: Acer yangbiense (assembly GCA_008009225.1). Lineage (NCBI taxonomy): Eukaryota > Viridiplantae > Streptophyta > Magnoliopsida > Sapindales > Sapindaceae > Acer > Acer yangbiense. The sequence continues at coordinate 22,840,987 of CM017772.1, read as the reverse complement.
ATATGCTAAGGGTGTGTTTGGCATAGAGATGAGATAGGACAGGGTGGGACGGGACATGACAGGACAGGACGGGACAGTTGTTCCGTATGATGTTTGGAATGTCTGATACAGAACTGTTAACTGTACTGTTATGTGTTTGGTATGGTTAGGACATAACGAAACAAGATGTTCAAATGACCAGAATACCCTTCATATGTATATATAATATTGCATAAGTTTGTGATTTTTTTTTAAAGATTTAACGGTAAAAAGGTCTTTTTGTGCATGGGACAAGTTTGGCCTAGGATCTTGGGTGAGATAGAATTTGGTGATTTTTGTCTCACCTTGTCCCGTTTTATCCTATGTTAAAGTCGTACCAAACGTGAGACAAGAAGAAATTGTCATACGTTGTCCTGTCCTGTCCCGCGTACCAAACGCACCCTAAGGGATGGTAGTATGGTACGTATAGTTGCAAGTTGTTAGATTATATCAAAGCTGATCATATAGTGACAACAGAGCAGGTACATATCAACTACAATAGGTCAACCGTATCAGAGTGCCTCTTCCTCTAATCTATTGAAGAATGGTTTGGCGGCAAGGAAGAATGGTTTGGCGCCAATTCTAACTAACTCCATCATCAGGTTTATTGAGAACCAATAGAAGTGCCAGCTCAGACCTGTACTCTAACAGAATATCTTATCTGTATATAATCACACTTTTAGTATGAGATTCATTTAATTACAAAAATACAAAAGTAGAGCAGAGTTCTCTGCAAATCCGATTCTCTCCATTAAAGCTCAATCTAAGCTTTTCTTTGTTTCTCTTCACTTTGTTTTTAGTCTTTTATGGTATCAGAGCTAAACGACTAACAGTCATGGCATCTTCAAGCTCAGATTCAGATTCAGATTCAAGTTCCGGTTCAACAAACAGAAACAATCGATCTGGCGGACAATCTAAGTTGAAGAAGCTAAAATCTCAGGTTTCTAAACTTTCCTCAAATCTAAATTTTAAGCTTCCAATAAAGCTTGAAAGAAACAATTATTTTTTTTGGAAATCACAAGTTCTGCCTGCAATTAGAGCTTTTGATCTAGAAGGTTTTGTTTTAGGATCTAATGTTTGTCCCCCAAAGTTTATCAAATTGAGTGATGGTGAGACAGTTGTAAATGATGATTTCATAAATTGGAAGAAAGCTGATCAATTGATTGTGTGCTGGATGTTTTCATCTCTTAGTGAAACTGTTTTTGGTCATGTCACCCATTGTGTTACTTCTCATGAAGTCTGGAAGACACTTGAAGATCTCTTTGCTCAACAATCAAAGGCTAGAGTCTTACAATTAAGGGATGAATTGCAGAATACTAAGAAAGGGAATATGTCTGTGTGTGATTTTGTTCTAAAAATGAAGGCAATAAGTGAAAATTTGGCTGCGGCTGGACAACCAATCACTGAAGCTGAATTGATTTCTCAGATTTTGGGAGGTCTGGGCTTCGAATACGATGCGGTAGTGGTTAGTGTGACTGGAAGGCAAGGTGAGATTAGTCTTCAACAGGTTCAGTACCAGCTAATGAGCTATGAAAGTAGGTTGGCTAAACACAACACTGTCATTTCTCCTGACATGAACAATGTCTCTGCTCAATATGTTACTAATGCCTCAGCTCAATATGCTTTTAATGGAAACTTCAGAGGTAATAACAATAGAGGAGGCCATAATAGAGGCAGAGGAAGGGAAGAAATGGTGGCAGGCCTGGTTCGAAGTTCATCTGTCAATTGTGTGGTAAGCCTGGACATGTTGTCTCATCTTGCTACAAGCGGTTTGATCAAGCCTTTCAAGGTTTGAGTATGCATCACATGCCGTCTTCAGGAGGTCCACCAGGATATGGTTATGGTAATAGCTCAGGTTTTCAAGCACATGTAAGTCAGTACAACACTGGTTACAATGCTACAAATCAAAATCAAGTGCAGATGCAAGGATACAACACTGAGTCTTACCCCAATCAGCTGCAGATGCAAGGATACAACACAAATTTTTCAAATGCAAATGCCTTCATTGCTTGTCCTAGCACTGTCATGGATCACTCTTGGTACGTGGATAGCGGAGCCACGAATCACATCACCTCTGATGTGAATAATCTCTCGCATAGAGCAAGATATCAGGGCTCGGAAAAACTCACAGTAGGTAATGGCTCCAAACTCAATATCTCTAATATTGGTTCCTCTGTTATTTCTTCTCATTCATCACCTACATGTCCTTTACTCTTGAACAATATCTTACATGTTCCAACTATCACCAAAAATCTCTTAAGCATATCACAGTTTACTAAAGATAATGCTGTTATAGTTGAGTTTAATTCTGATTCTTGTTTAATTAAGGACAAGAAAACAATGAAAATTCTGCTGGAAGGGGACTTGAAAAATGGCCTTTATCAGCTGGACCTTTCAACACTTAGTACCAAGTCCTCTGATGCACATGTGCGAGCCTTGTTTGCTGATAAAAGTGATTCTATTTGCCCTGTCTGTGACCATTCTAATTGTGTCTGTAAAACTTCATGTAGTAGGAAGTCTTTGCTTGAAAACAATTTGTGTATAGACTCTGCTGCATCATGTTACAATGTAAGAAAAATAACACCTTGTAACAACTTTTCCAACAATAAAAATTCTGAGTTTTTTCTTTGGCATGCTAAGCTTGGGCATCCTTCCTTTCCAATTTTGAAACAGATTTTACACAAGTTAAATTTACCTTGTACTGACTCAGACTCTTTGGATTTTTGTGATGCTTGCCAATATGGAAAGCTTCACCAACTTCCTTTTCCAACCTCAACAACTGTCTATACAGCCCCTCTTGACCTGATTTACACTGATGTTTGGGGACCTTCCCCTCATGTCTCCCAACAAGGATACAAGTATTATGTTCACTTCATTGATGCGTTTTCAAAATTCACTTGGATCTATCCTCTAGAGTCTAGGTCTCAAGTCAAGGATGTGTTCATCAAATTTCAAAAGAGTGTTGAGCTTGCTTTTGATAGGAAAATTAAGTGTGTCCAAAGTGATTGGGGAGGGGAATATAGACCTTTAGCTCATTATCTTAGTCAGCTTGGTGTCCATTTTCAGCACCCTTGTCCTCACATTCATCAACAAAATGGTTCATCTTAGCGCAAGCATAGACATATAATTGAGGTAGGCCTCACATTGCTTGCTCAGGCTCAGTTGCCTCTATCTTTCTGGTGGGAAGCTTGTCAAACTGCTGTCTATGTTATTAATAGGCTCCCAACTCCTACTTTAAATCATGTGTCTCCTTTTCAAACCCTTTACAATACTTCTCCGGATTACAAGTTCTTAAAGGTGTTTGGGTGTGCGTGTTTTCCCTTCCTCAGGCCTTACAATCGTCACAAGTTTGATTTTCACATAGCAAAATGCATCTTTCTTGGTTATAGTGACAGTCACAAAGGCTTCAAATGCCTACATCCTAGTGGCAGGTTATATATATCTAGGCATGTTACTTTTAATGAGCATGAGTTTCCATATACAGCTTTGTTTCAAGACTTTCAAATTCAGTCCAGGTGTCCCACTTTACCAAAAGAGTCCAGCTTATCTGTCGGGGTGTTGTCTAGTGCTAAGATGCTAACTGATCAGTCAAGAAAAAACCACAGTCATAATTCTCTTACATCTTGTCCTGCTGTCCCTTTCTTTATAGATATCTCCCACTCAGCCACAGATAAACCTAATCAGTCTATTCCTACTCCCTCTAAACACCACATGACCACTCGATCCAAAACAGGCTCATTAAAGCCTAAAGTTCTTGTCACACAAATTTCTGCTGACAGTGTGAAAGAGCCAACTAGGGTGGCTGATGCCTTGTCAAATCCTTGTTGGAAATCTGCCGTGGATGAGGAATACACAGCCTTGATGAGAAATAAGACCTGGGAACTGGTACCTAGATGTTCTAATATGAATGTTGTGGGGAACAAATGGGTTTTTCGTGTGAAACACAATCAAGATGGTTCGGTCCAACGTTACAAGGCACGTCTTGTTGCCAACGGATTCCACCAGACTACTGGAGTGGATTTTTTGGAAACATTCAGTCCTGTGGTTAAAGCTTCTACCATCCATGTTGTCCTTTCTCTTGCGGTGCTACACAACTGGGCCATAAAACAATTGGACATCAATAATGCATTTCTCAATGGTGAGTTGAAAGAACTTGTGTATATGGAGCAACCACAGGGTTATATTGATGATAGATACTCAGGTCATGTGTGTAGGCTTAGGAAGTCTCTCTACGGTTTGAAACATGCCCCAAGAGCCTGGTATGAAAAACTGAAGGCTGCTTTGATTTCTTGGGGTTTCGAAAACTCCAAAGCTGACACTTCATTATTTGTATTCAAGAAAGGTGGAAGTCTGGTTCTTCTCCTGGTTTATGTAGACGACATTCTCCTAACAGGAAATGATGGTAGTCTTCTTTCTAGAATTGTTCATGATCTCAATACAACCTTTGCTCTGAAGGACTTGGGTGAGTTGAATTATTTTTTAGGATTTGAAGCACATAGGACTGTCCAAGGCCTGTGTCTGACTCAGAGCAAATATGCAGCTGATCTGTTGGCCAAAACCAAGATGAGTGATTGCTCTTCTTGTCCATCTCCTATGAGTACTGGAGCTAAACTGACAAAGGCTGATGGAGAGCCATTCTCTGATCCGACATTATATAGGAGCACTATAGGAGCATTGCAATATCTGACTCTAACCAGGCCTGACCTCTCCTATGCTGTAAATAGGCTGAGTCAATACTTGTCTTCTCCAACTATTACACATTGGCAGGCCTGCAAACGAATTCTACGATACATTAAAGGCTCGGTCAATACTGGTTTATTTTTCAGTTCACGTTCAGCATCACCAGGCTTGACTCTTGAAGGTTTTTCGGATGCCGATTGGGCAAGTAATTTTGATGATAGGAAGTCTACAAGTGGTTGGTGTATGTTTCTTGGTGGGAATCTGATTTCATGGAGTGCAAGAAAATAGAGGGTGGTTGCTCGTTCCAGTTGCGAGGCTGAGTATCGAAGTCTTTCTCAGGCAGCCTCAGAGGTTGTATGGCTAAAAGCTCTACTCTCAGAAATTGGTCTAGTGCCTTCTTCCACGCCTATACTGTGGTGTGATAATACAGGTGCTGGCTCCTTGGCCAAAAACCCTATGTTTCACTCCCGAACTAAGCATATCGAGCTGGATGTTCATTTCATTCGTGACAAAATTGAGCAACAAGAGTTGGATGTTCGATACATTCCAACTGAAGATCAGCTTGCAGACATTTTAACCAAACCTCTTGGAATTGGCAGGTTCATTCTTTTAAGAGACAAACTAGTCTTGGACAAATCCAAGCTTAGTTTGCGGGGGGATGTTAGATTATATCAAAGCTGATCATATAGTGACAACAGAGCAGGTGCAGAGCAGGTACATATCAACTACAATAGGTCAACCGTATCAGAGTGCCTCTTCCTCTAATCTATTGAAGAATGGTTTGGCGGCAAGGAAGAATGGTTTGGCGCCAATTCTAACTAACTCCATCATCAGGTTTATTGAGAACCAATAGAAGTGCCAGCTCAGACCTGTACTCTAACAGAATATCTTATCTGTATATAATCACACTTTTAGTATGAGATTCATTTAATTACAAAAATACAAAAGTAGAGCAGAGTTCTCTGCAAATCCGATTCTCTCCATTAAAGCTCAATCTAAGCTTTTCTTTGTTTCTCTTCACTTTGTTTTTAGTCTTTTACAAGTTTTCGTTAGAGAACCCATAATCATTTTTAAAATTTTATAATTTATTTGAATAGTTTATTGAATCTAATGGATATTAACTTTTCTAGTAATGTTATCGAGCTTGTGCGGTATTAGTTATTTTATAATACAAAATACTAGAAAAACTGTTATGTACATAATTCGATTTTGGAGCTTCAATAGATAACTGTTATTATTATTATTATTATTATTGAAGATAAATTCATTAGAAAAGCAGAAAACTATTACAAAGAAATCTGTATATTTTTAAATGTTTTATCTAATATTTACTCTTTTATTGTGGCATTTTGCTAATATGCTAAGGGTGTGTTTGGCATAGAGATGAGATAGGACATGGTGGGACGGGATATGACAGGACAGGACGGGACAGTTGTTTAGTATGATGTTTGGAATGTCTGATACAGAACTGTTAACTGTACTGTTATGTGTTTGGTATGGTTAGGACATAATGAGACAAGATGTTCAAATGACCAGAATACCCTTCATATGTATATATAATATTGCATAAGTTTGTGATTTTTTTTGAAGATTTAACGGTAAAAAGGTCTTTTTGTGCATGGGACAAGTTTGGCCTAGGATCTTGGGTGGGACAGAATTTGGTGATTTTTGTCTCACCTTGTCCCGTTTTATCCTATGTTAAAGTCGTACCAAACGTGAGATAAGAAGAAATTGTCATACGTTGTCCTGTCCTGTCCCGCGTACCAAACGCACCCTAAGGGATGGTAGTATGGTACGTATAGTTGCAAGTTTTCGTTAGAGAACCCATAATCATTTTTAAAATTTTATAATTTATTTGAATAGTTGATTGAATCTAATGGATATTAACTTTTCTAGTAATGTTATCGAGCTTGTGCGGTATTATTTATTTTATAATACAAAATACTAGAAAAACTGTTATGTACATAATTCGATTTTGGAGCTTCAATAGATAACTATTATTATTATTATTATTATTATTGAAGATAAATTCATTAGAAAAGCAGAAAACTATTACAAAGAAATCTGGCAGTTGGCCAAGACAAAATCTCTAGCACCTAGAGGATACTTCTCCAGGCTCCATCAATAATAATCTTCGTCTACTGACAGTTTTTACTAAAAAATGGACCACTTGATTGGTCTTCCTAGGAACAAAACCCACAATATCACACCTCAAAGATTAGAGAAAAACATTAATGTCAGCAATAATTAATCAACCCCACATCAGCATTAGCTTTGCTACCATCTTTAATCCAGCCTACCACAACTTTAGCATTTGATTATAGGATTAATGGATTAATACTAGAGGTAGGCAATTTTAGCCTGATATTGGGTTGATTTTCGATGATATTAAGCTGTTGGTATATGGGTTGTCTTCTGTATCTGTGCTATATGTTATATTCATAGAGAGGAAAATCAATACCGGATGGAGGATTATGCTGCCACCTTCCCTTTCTTTAAAAAAAAGATTTAATTTTTAAGAAAAACAAAATTACAAAGTTATTACTAAATTTGAAATATTTTTTACTTTGACCCTCTTTAAAAATTTTATTTTTTTACAATGGCCTTCAAACTTGAATTTCTAGGTTCACCCATAATTCTAATATGATTGTAAATAATATCAAGCAAAAATTTAAATTAATTAGCAAGTAATTAAAAGAGTATGAGATTAGAGATTGAACACCAGATTTATAGTGGGGACAACTCTTGCTTACATCCACTCTTCCAAATTTCTTCAATCTAAGATTCTTTCACTATCAAAGGTCCTTAAAGACCTAAAATTCTTTATAATAAAATAATAGTGTGACCCACACACCGCCACTTCCTATCATGTCACTTAATTTATGATTAGAGAAATAATTGAAATTATAAAGAACAAACTCTCCGAGAGTAGATATAAAGATTAAATGTTATAGGCTATGCTCAAGAGATTAAAAATTGTTGTTTTTGTAGCCAATAGATCGATGAACTCAATAAATAATCAATGTGAGACTTTAAAACACTTGAATAAAAGTGGTTGAAATTCATTTTGAATGAATGAGGCTTGTTTTTATAGATAAAATTTGAGAAATAGTTGTTTGAAACATAATAAATACGTCAATCAACTATTAGGAAAAGGGCGAAACGTGAGGGATGAAGACAAGATGATGAAAAACAAATTGCTACAACATTTCTTATGTTTAATGGAACAAGAGAGGAACATGAGCAAGGGCGGAGGGAGAGGGGGGCTGGTGGGGGCCTTGGCCCGCCCTCCCTAAAAAAAATTACTCTAAAATCATATGTAAAAAATTACAAAAATGTTATAAAATTATAGATTTTTTCACGCCCTCCTAAATTTTGTTGCTTTTGTATACTAACCCACCAAATTGGAATTTTTGGCTTTGCCCCTAAACATGAGCTTCATGGTCTGTTGGAAAGGATACATGTTTTGCTATCAATCGGAATATGTTGTGAGAGAAATTTGAAATAGTGTAAGGTTGTTTTCAAGGTCTTTTTTCATGGAATAAAAATAATAACACGAATTAAGATCTTAGAATCTATTTGAAAAGATTATATATGGTGTTAATTTGATTTATGATTGAGCAAGCCTAATAAGCTATAATCTTTATTTCAAATACATAAATTACAAAATGCTCAACATCAATAGGTTCTTCAATAAGCTTTTACAATAGTTTATCATTATCAAAATTTGGTAATGAAACCTTGAGGCTAACACTATTCGGGTAGAATATCACCTAAATGAGGCTCTTCTCAATTGGAGCAAAAATGCGGAAATATATAATGATTTAAAAACTTAAAAAAAAAAAAAAAAAGTTTCACGCCTAATAATTAGTTTCAACCACCCATTACTTTTGTTTAAAGATTATATATATATATAACTATATCAGTCCCGATCTGGTCAGTGCATCCTGATATAACTTTATGAAGATATTGAATGTGAGCCACTAGTTTTGACAAGTATATATATACACAGAAATTTTCAAGTCAGTGCATCCTGATATAACTTCGTGAGGATATTGAATGTGAGCCACTCGTTTTACATACTTTGACTCAAGTGTGTATGCACTTGTCAAAATTAGTGACTCACAATTAATATCCTGATAAAGTTATATCAGACTGCACTGAGCAGATCGGGACTATATATATATATATATATATATATATATATATATATATATATATGCAAAACAATTGATTTTGTCATTAGGATGAAAATTTAAATTAAAAATTTGGAGTGAATTTTGATACTCATGAATGAATATGATAAAGTAATAAATTATAAAAGATTAAATTGGGAGGATGCCAAAGAGCACACGATTTCCCACTAAGTGGATGGCACCTGAAATTAGTTCACCATATCTTTTTTAATCTGTGCAGATTTTCCCACCTGCCATTCTCTGTGGCCTTCAGTGAGGTTTAATCTTTTTCTTTTTCTTTTTTGTTAGTAATATTAATTGATTACTTGCAACTTGAGTTAATGGACCAGCTTAACTAACATACACCTATATTTAATTGTTGAAAGGTGATTTCTTTAATTTATTTATATTTTTAATAGAAAAGTTGCAAGATTTTTAGTGCAAGATTTTCAGTATAAGATCATCGGAAGGTGGCATCATGTACATCATCATCACTCATCAGTAGATGAACAACTAATTTTATTTTCTGCAAATTATGATCTTTCACCAGCAGTTAGGTTATATATTGTTAGGAAATTCAATTTTTTTTCATTCCAATTTTGTACGTAATCTCTCTAAACTGACCAATTTGATTAGTTTTCATAATTCATACCAATTTCTCTTAATATTTAAACTAATCATTTCACAGAGGCTGAGGAAACATTATATTAAACATTTTCAGGTTGAATGAACCCTTTTTACTATCAAACCACATTGGGTTGTGTTAAATTTACGTGAGATTACAACATAATATTAAAAGCCAAACACACACAAGAAGTGAAATCCAAATTAAGGACCGACAAATTAAGGAGTAGATTATTCTAAAGTAATATAATTATGACAAAAATGGATTTGAAAGAGCAAATATTTGGAAAAAAGTAGTATTCACATCTTTCCTTTCCAAAGTTGAGTGAGAAATGAGAGGCAATAGAGAAACAATATATAGAGAATAAACTAAAAATGATGACTTTATTGTGCGTGTGTGAGATCTCCATAAAAGTAAACAAGATTTGATATTGGGGTGAAAGTAACAATTAACAAATCTTGAAAGAATAATATAATTGTAAGAGTTCAAATCAGATGATGATGAGATCTTCGAGCCTTGATTTGAAGCAAAACTTTTGGTATCTCAAATCTTTTATTTTTTGTTTTTGGTATTGATAGCTGTTTGCAATATCATATATATATATGCCCACTTTGGTAATCCCTACTGATCCGTATTGGACCATCATATATATCTTTATTAATCAACATATTTGCTATATTTTTATTCTTTATATCTTTTTTATTTCGTTAATCTGAGTTAATTATAGACAAATCCTTTAATTATTTGAAAGATTTTTTTTTTTTTTTAAGAAAAGAAAAAATTATGAAACTTTACAAGAGATTTTTTATTTTATATATATAAGATTGGTCTTTAATACTTTTTAGAATCTCACACATCTCATTTTCCACATTAGTGGTAGGGGGTTTGAGTCTCAAGTACATGCGGTATTTTACAAATATATGTGTGAAGTTTTCTACCCGGTGTCGTTGAAATAGATATCTCTCATATGATAGTAGATTTCCTGTATTGTTTGATTTCGGCAAGTGAATCTGAAGTATTTAACCATTTTGATTTAATGGTTGTGCCTTATAAGTAACATTTGAACCAAAGGATCAAAATATTTTCCATTAAAAAAAAATTAAGAACCTTCTTGTTTCTTTGACACGTAAATAACTTTTTATATGATTTCATTTTTGTATTTCTTATAAATAACATCATGTTTGGTGCTGCTAAATAAAAAACAAATATTTTTAAATTTGAAAAATTACCAAAACGTATTTGTCATTAATATTCATTGGTACTCCTATCGTATCCAGAATTTATCGGTGTTGAGGATACAACAAATCTGATATTCATATTAGTTGCTAAAAACATATAAACCAGATTCCAAAATATTTGTCACGACTTTAGTGTTTCCAACAAATTCAAGTGGTACCCCATTTTTATTTTTATTTTTCCTTACATGGGATTAGAAGATTCCAAATTTCATTTTCTTTATTAGTATTATCCAAAAAAAAAAAAATATCTCTATCATAATATTTTGTTGCTAAAAATGTAATAATATATTGTTGGAATCGTATCGACAAGCCCTGTAAATCCGAATAATTGTTGGGAGAATCAAATTCAATCATTTAGGTCTTCGTTTGAAGTATTTTTGGGATCTTATTTAGATTTTTCATTTTCGGGTCCGTTTTGTTTTGTTTAGTTTGTTTATGAAGATTCTTTTGTAATTTGTCAAAAGATTAATTTTAAAAAATATATATATATATATATACCACTCATGATTCGAATTTATGACATTATCAAGTTGAATGACACCCTAACCATTGATGCACATTGAATGGTGGTAAATTTTTCATGTAGGATAAAATCAGCTATATATAAGGCAAAGAATTGTATAATTATTACTATAAGCTCTTTTTTTTTTTTTTTTTTGGTGAAAGAATTATTACAATAAGCTATATTATAACACAACAAAGAAATTGTATGATTTTGAATCAATTATTATTTTTTTTTTTTTTTGTATAATTTAGTGATGCACGTGCATGGAAAAAGCCTTAACGATGAAGAAAAGGCCAAGGAAGAAACAGTTGCCTCAAGCAGCCATCAAAGGGTCAAATTCAAATATTGGAATATCAAATAGTTTAATAATAACCCCAAAAGTCCAAATTAATTATTATTAAGTATATTATTATAATATAAGAGAGAAAAATCTTCTATTTTGCTTGTTATGTAATTCAAAAATCAACCTAGAAGATCCTCAAGATTCTTGACAAAATCTTAAGGATCTGCCTTTCTAAACTGTACAGATATCCTCAAGATTTGTCTCTCCCATGACCTCCCCTTTAAAACTCAACCCTTTTCTTCTTTCTCATCCATCACATATTCTCTTGTTAATTTTTTCACTTTGCAAAAGCAAATAATTAGTTTTAATTTGATCAGAGAATTAAGAGATGGGTATGGCTGCTGCAGATGCTCAGTTTCATGTTCTTGCTGTTGATGATAGCATCATTGACAGAAAATTGATTGAAAGACTCCTCAAAACCTCTTCTTATCAAGGTAATTTCAATTCTTTCTTTCTATAAATTACTTTTTTTCATTGAATTGTCAGCAACTCAAACCTGGGACATTTCCAGACCGATCGAATTATTCGTGTATTGATCATAATTTGTTTTGTGGTACAGTTACTGCAGTGGATTCTGTGAGAAAGGCTTTGGAGTTTCTTGGGATATTGGATGATGATGATCAAGAAGACCATGTAGAGAGAAATAATCCAAACCCTACATCTGTTTCTCCAGATGATGATCAACAACATGATCAAGACATACAAGTGAATTTGATCATCACAGATTATTGTATGCCAGGAATGACTGGCTATGATCTACTTAGAAAAATCAAAGAATCAGCATCATTTAAAGACATTCCAGTGGTGATAATGTCATCAGAGAATGTGCCTTCAAGAATCAACAGGTGTTTAGAAGAAGGAGCTGAGGAATTCTTCTTGAAACCAGTTCAATTAGCAGATGTTAACAAGCTCAAACCTCATCTCTTGAAGGGAAAATCTAGAGAAAATCAACCAAACATCAACAAAAGAAAAGGCTTATTGGAAGAGATTCACTCTCCTGATAGAACAAGAACCAGATACAACAACAACAACAACAACAATGGATTGCAAGTGGTCTAAAACAATAAATTGACCTTTAGTTTTTTGATCATTTTATTACAATTTTTTTTCTTCTCTTTTTTGGGAATTTTTTTTTTTTTTTTTAGTTTTTCTTTTTCTTTTTCCCAATCTTGATTATTGTACAGGCTTTAGAGAAAATTAATAGATTCATTGAGGGAGAGAAAATGTTAGGTTTATTATTATTATTATTATTTTATACCATCAAATGAATGAAAGAAAAAAATTATTCAATTTTGTTGGGTGATTAAAGAGAACATGTTCTCTTTTTATTTAAATTCTTCTTGCAATAAGATGTGATCTGTAAGAATCAATCTTACACGCATTGAGATATGTTAGGTACAATTTTCAATTCATTACGAGATATGTTTTGATATTAAGATCATTATAAGATATGTTTTGACATTTTTTAATATCTTAAGACTATCTCCAATTATATGTTAATGTCAATGTCAAATATGACATAAAAAATAGTAAAATGTTATATTTGACATATCATTTTAACATTGTATTTCAATGCAAAATTCTATTTGATATGCTATTTTTTATTTATTTTATTATTTAAAATTATATAAGTTAACAAATACAACCAATGCATTCAATGATTGAATTGAATATTTTTTTTTTATAATTGCTTCAATCTCAATTTTCCTTACCAAATTTGTTAAATTTTTATCATTTGAAATCAAAAAATTTACAATAAAAAAAGTTAACAAATACGGCAGCATTTATTGCTATGCCAAATTTGACATATGTTAGACCATCTCCAATGTCAATGCCAAATTTGGCACGAAATATAGTGAAATATAGTAAAATATTATATTTGGCACATCATTTTAGCATTGTACTCCAATGCAAAATTCTATTTGATATGCTATTTTTTATTTTTTAATTATTTAAAATTATAAAAGTCAATAAATACAACCAATGCATTCAATGAATGCATTGAATATTTTTTTAGAATTATTTTAATCTTAATTTTCCCTACCAAGTTTTTTAAATTTTTATTATTGAAAATTAAAAAGTCAACAAATACGGCTGCATTTATTGCTGTACCAAATTTGGCATATGCTATACACTGTGCTAAATTTGGCACAGTTTATAGCATATGCCAAATTTAGCACAACTTTTAGCATTGCATTGGAGCATGTTTTTTTTACTTTGTGATAAATTATAGTATTGGCACAGTGATTTAGCATTGCATTGGAGATGCTCTTATACATTATAGTAAATGCCAAATTTGGCATAGCTTTTGACACTGCATTGGAACATGTTTTTTTTTTACTATGTGCTAAATTATAGCATTGACAGGGCCTGAACAAGTAACAAAAAGGTCTTTGCGTGAGTCTCTCTCTCTTGAGAAAGCAAGTGTCAAAGTAGTCCTCTGAACAGGTTAGGGTCTCTACAGGGTGGAGGACGGTTAGATTGATTTTGGTTAGCGAATTTTATTGTTGAGGTTTCTTGGCATAGGGTTTCCTCTCCTCTTGTCTGGTTTGGGCTAGTTTTGAGGGATCGGGGTAGCTAGTGTGGGTTTCGAAGGGGATAGTGAAGGATGGAAGCGGATGAACTCGCGAAGAGATATGCTGCTCTCACATTAGCTTGGGGGGGGGGGGGGGGGGGGGGGGTGGGGGGTTCCGACATTAAACATTGGTGGAGAAAATCACCAAGAAAGTATTATAGAGGTATCACACTGTTTGGTAGGAAAGATTCTTTCAAGAAAACGGATTAACCGTGAAGCTTTTAAGGCTGTTATAACAAAAATTTGGAACACAATGAGAGAACTCAAAGTGGAAATAGTAGGAGAAAATATCTTCCTTTTCCATTTCAATAGACTGGACGATAAATCCATGGTCTAGACCAGGGATCCGTGGCATTTCAATAATTGTCTCCTGATCTTGGAGAAACCAACAGGACCTGGAGAGATCTCGAAGCTGCAATTCCGTCGAGTGGAATTCTGGGTATAGATTTTAAATGTTCCACTGATGTGCATGAATATGAACATGGCGAAGATGATTACAAAGATGATTGGGGAGGTTATTGAAATTCCGGTGGAAGACAGAGAGTGCTGGTGTAAATTTCTAAGGGTTAAAGTGGCGTTAGATGTTATGAACCCGCTGACCCAGGGCCTAATTCTGAACATGGAGGGGTTTGGCACATCGATTAGGGCACCGCTGAGGTACGAACGCCTTCCGAAATTCTGTTATGGTTGCGGTAGAATTGGCCATTCTCTGAGGGACTGCAATGAAGAGGCTACTAAGACTAAGGTGATGGAGGGAGGAGGTGCTATTTTTGGATCCTGGCTCAAAGCGGTGCCTTCGATGAAATCTAATTCTGCAAAACAAGGTGTTAACCGCCAAAAATGGCAGGGACCAAAGAAGAATTTTCCATCAACTCTTGAAGTGAAGACGAGGTAAAAATATGCCATGGGAGATGTATTCTGATACCCCGCCTGTCTACAAGAATGGTCAGAATGTGGATTCCTACCCACCTCAATCAGGTTCAAGGCTTCCAGAACCCAGAAAGTACCAGGAAACCTCAAAGACAAGGTCCCAGAGACACTACTATCACGAGATCCTAGCACCTGTCTACCTCCAAGTATCTCGGTATCCCGGTACCCCAGTACTTTGATGCTGTCAAGCACAATTTAAGAAGAGCGAGAAGAAGGCGAGATACTTGAGTATCCCGATCCACCAAAAAACTAGTGGTTGGCACCTGGTGAATAAATGGTCGTATATTAACATAAAGACCCCGGTGCTCCAACCCCGCCTAAAGCAGGAAGCAGATATCCCAAACAGCAAGCCAAGTAGAAAGACAAGCATTAAACGCCACCGTTCAAGACAAAATGTTACATGCATTCCCGCCATACAGAATCCTACTTGAAATAGGAGTCAACTCCCATCCAATCCAACAAAAAAGAAATCACTTGATTTTAGGGATCAATTCCCCGACGAACTCGTTGATCGCCAAGGAAGGATCCGTAAATCACTAAAACCCTAGACCGAAGTTCTAGGAGTGCATGACAAGAAACGAACCTATGTATACTCACCTTATGATCACAGGAAAAAAAGGAGGAAAAACCCTACCAGACACTTTGCTACTTATCGACTAACACTAGAGCTCCATCGCCATCACCCACTTTGAGCTTATTTTTCCTCATATTCATAGCTAGGATAGATCTTCATTGCAACCCCTTCATATATTTGCTATCAATAAAAGGAGTTATGTGTACATTCTATTATTTGCATGAAACTGTTTCCTTACTACTATTTATACATCATGCTTATTGAACTTCTAGGAATTTGAAGGTATCAAACTACTTGATATCCCTCCGACCAAGATCTATCACGATCATAGTCCCCCTTGAATTGTTAATTGGAAAAATCACCCCAGTGATAATTTTCGGTTAACACAAGGATATCACAGAGAGTTCTCTGAGTCTCCAAAAGCTAGATCTGACGTTGATGGGGAAAATGAGAGGGAGAAAGGATGGAAGCTTTCAAAGGCAGGTCAAGAAGGAGCGGTGAGTACGATGAAGGAATCCGAACGTGCTTCTTTAGCGGTAGGTCCGGCGAAGGTGGCCGAATCAGCTTTTGTGTTAGGATTGAGGTAGGAAAAGGTCTTTGACAAGGTTGACAAAGTTGGTAGAAAGCAGAATCTTCAGAAAGATTTGGGACAGATAGTAACTAGTCAGAAGAACTCCCAACTAGTTGTTGAGATGGAAGGTATAATTAACGAGGTGGAAAAAATCCTGGTTAGTGAGGTGGAAGGAAATACCAAGAAGGATAATGAGATAAATTTCCTCATCCATATGGAGTTTATAGGCCAGATAGAAGGGGACTGCAATACTTTGGGAAAAAGCCTAAGTAAGCCATCGGCCTGAAAATGGAGAAGGGCTACGCGTCTTATTTCAAATCCAATAGGGTTAGTTGGCTTTACTAGCCCAATTAAAAAAATTATGGCATCTCGCCAAACTGTGAAAAAGGGGAGTGGAGTTTCTCCGAAGTAAAAATCTCCTGCTAGTAGAGGAAAATCTAGTTCTCCCAAAAATGGAGAGAATGAAGGAATTTCTCCAAAAAAATCCAGTTGTAAGAAGAGACTAGCTTTGTCTTCTGAAGATGTTAGGGAAGGTAAGAAAGGAAGAATTGACACAAGTGACAATTTGGTTATCCAATCGACGGAGCCTGGGAGCCAGGCCCGCCGAACGTCATGAAAATATTATGTTGGAACGTACGAGGGATGGGGAATCCTCGTACGTTAGCGGCACTGAAGAGAGTGATTCATAGATTTTCCCCTGATTTGGTCTTCTCGTGTGAAACGAAAATTGGTGATGACTCGGTGACTAAAGCTAAAGTTTTCTTAGGTTTGGAAGGTGATGTGCATATGAATTGTGTTGGTAAAAGTGGGGGGTTATTGTTGCTTTAGTGTAAGTATATTGATGTCTCCCTGTTGTCTTACTCAAGTCATATCGATGTGAGAATATATAGGGAGGGTGAACCACCTTGGCGATTTTCTGGTTTCTATGGTAATCCTAAACGAAGTGTTAGAAAGGATTCATGGGAACTGCTTAGGAGGCTCAGTAGGGTGGATGATTTACCTTGGGTTTGTAGGGATGATTTTAATGAGATCTTATGTGTGGATGATAAAACGAGGGGATCAAATAAATCGGTGTTGGACCTGTGCAACTTCCATTATGCGGTGGACGACGCAGATTTAATTGACCTTGGATTTTTAAGACCAAGGATGACTTGGAACAATAGAAGGGATGGAGAGGCTAATGTGCAAGAGGGACTTGACAGAATGTTGGCTAATTGCAAGTGGATTGACTCATTTCTAAGTGCCAAGGTCCAACATATGGGGTTCAATTTGTCTGATCATCATCATTTACTGTTGTCTTTTGAGAAAGGTTTTAGGGGGGATTCGGTGGGTGGGGAAAGATTCTTCAAATTCGAGCCTTTCTGGATTAAAGAGGAGGATTGTGCTTCAGTTGTTAAGGAGGCATGGAGTAAAGCTAGGGTTGTGTCCTCGATGGATGATTTGCATGGAAAACTGTCGGAATGTGCTATGCGTCTAAAAGACTGGAGTTTGATTAAATTTGGCTCTTTGAAGAAGGCGATTTCGTCCCTACAACAGGAAATTGAGGTTTTACTGGTTCAGGCCCAAATCAGAGGCTCAATGGATCTTGTTAGACAAAAGGAAAGAAAGCTTGAGGGACTGTTAGAGGGAAGAGATTTATTGGAGACAAAGGTCTCGGGTGGAGTGATTATCAGCTGGCGATCGAAATTCTTCATTCTTCCATGCTAAGGCATCAGCTCGGAAGAAAAAGAATTCTATATCCAAAATGGTGGGCGACAGTGGTAGATTTCACTCCTCACCTAATGGAATCACCAATACGGTCCATCTTTTTTTCTCTTCTCTGTTATGTTCTTCTAATCCTTCGCCAGTCGATATTGACAGGGCTACTGTGGGGCTTGAGATCAGGGTGAACCAACAGATGAAAGAGAGGTTAGTTAAACCGTTTTTCTAAGAGGAAGTGAAAATGGCAGTTTTTGATTTGGGTCCAATAAAGGCTCCAAATCCGGATGGCTTTCATGCAGTTTTTTTCTAGAAGTTCTGGGATGTTATGGATCTGGAGGTCTCTAGTACCTGTCTCAAGGTCTTAAGCGGGACGGAGTCCATCAAGAGATTCAATGACACGAACGTGGTTCTTATTCCGAAGGTGAAGAACCCATGTGCTTTAAAAGATTTTAGGCCAATAAGCTTATGTAGTGTCCTGTATAAGATTATTACGAAAACCTTAGCAAATAGGCTGAAAGAGCTGTTGCCTAATATCATTGACCCTTGCCAAAGTGCATTTGTTCCAGACAGGTTGATTTTTGACAATGTCATTACTTCTTTCGAACACCTCCACTCTATTTCCAAGAGAAAAAAAAGGAAAGTAGGGTGGGCAGCAATCAAACTTGATTTAAGTAAAGCATATGACAGGGTAGAATGACAGTTTTTGCAGGCTGTTTTGGCGAAAATAGGGTTTCCTCAGCCTTGGGACTCGCTGATCTCTGACTACATCTCCACGTCCAACCTGAGTTTTGTGATCAACGGAAAAGTGAGGGGGAGGATTAAACCCTCCAAGGCTCTCAGGCAAGGTTGCCCTCTTTCTCTTTTGCATAGAGATCTTATCCCATCTCCTTAAAATATTAGAATGCGACGGGAAGGTCCTTGGGATCAGACTCTGCTCGGGCAGCCCACTGGTGAGTCGCCGATGATAGCCTTCTCTTTTGTAGGGCCTCTGTGCAAAGTGAGTCTGAAATTTTTAGAATCCTTAGAGTCTATGAGAAGGCATCAGACCAACAAGTTAATCTTTAGAAATCTGATATCACCTTTAGCCCGAATACGACTATCTCGGTTAGGAAGGAGGTTCAATCTCTGTTTGGTCTGGACAATGTGCTTCCCCACGATAGATATCTAGGTTTACCTTTTCTGGTGGGTAGGAATAGGCGGAAGACTTTCTGTGAGATCCATGAAAAAGTGTGGAGTAGAATAAGGGGCTGCAAGTGGAACATGTTCTCAACAGGTGGGAAGGAAATTCCGATTAAGGTCGTGGCCCAAGCAATTCCTACGTATCTAATTAGTATCTTTCAGATTCCTCTTTCTCTCTGCATGGAGCTAAATTCCATGATCCTTGGGTTCTGGTAGGGTTTGAAAGAGGGTAAGAAGAAGATCAGTTGGGTGTGCCGCGAGAAGATGTGTTTGCCAAAATCAAGAGGGGGGCTCAGTTTTAAAGAGATGTCGGCTTTCAATCAAGCTTTGCTTACCAAACAAACATGGAGATTAATTGATAATCCTGGCTCCCTTGCTTTCAGAGTTCTAAAGGCAAAGTACTTCAAGGATTCTACTCTTTTGGAGGCAGTAGCAAAATCGGGATGTTCTGCGGTCTGAATGAGCATTTTATGAGGCAAGGATCTTCTCCTCAAGTGGCTTAGGTATAGGGTAAGTAATGGCTACAGTATTGCTGCCTTCGTTGATCCCTGGCTTCCGCGTCCATCTTTGTTCTGGCCTGTTTCCCAGTGCTTGAGGAAGGACTTATTAGTGGCTGATTTTTTGGATGTCCGGGGTCATTGTTGGGATAGGAGGAAGCTGGCAGGAAACAGCTTGTTTCCTGGAGATTGATATTGAGCTTTTCTTGACAATTCCTGTTAGCATTAGAAATAGTGAGGATTGTTGGATGTGGCATTTTGACAAAAAAAAAATGTATCTATAGTGTGAAGAGTGGTTACAAGGTTGCTGTGGAGGAGAAGAAGAGGGTGGTGTGCTCGAGTTCCGTCCAAAAAGGGGAATGGTGGAAGCTGGTGTGGAACCTAAAGATCCCTCCGAAAATCAAAGTTTTCTTATGGCGGGTCAGTAATGATGCCATTCCTTTTTTGGCTAATCTTTTTAGAAGAAAAGTCCCCCTAAATCCCTGTTGTATCCGTTGTGAGGAAGAAATGGAATCGACTCCCCATGCCTTGTTCTGGTGTAAGGAGGTTACTGAGGTGTGGGCATTGACTAAATTTGGTGTTCTGCTGGATAATCTTGTTGGCATGGGTTGTTTGGATATCATGTGTGGTCTTTCCTCCTATGTTAACCATGAGGTTTTGGAGAGGTTTGTTATGGTTTTATGAGGTGTTTGGTTTAATAGGAACCGGATTATGCATAATAAGGCTAAGAGGTCTCCTGTCGAGCTTATGTCTTGGGTGATTGGCTTGTTAGAGGAATTTCAAGGCACCCATTCTTCCCTCCTCTCCCCTTCTTCCCTGGGACGCGTCCTCGTTTCTGGTGAATGGTGCCCCCTCCCTTGGGTGATTTGATGCTCAACACTAATGTTGCTATCCCTAAAAGTGGTTCCAGGTTTGGTATTGGGGCTATAATCAGAGATTCTAGGGGCAAGGTGATTCTGGCTTTGTCAAAGTTGGTTCAGGGCCTTCCTTCGGTGGATGCGTGTGAGGCGTTGGCTCTTCGTGAGGGCTTATGTTTGGCATTGCAGCACGATTTAACTGTTGCTTGGGTGAAGGTGGATGCAGCAAATGTTGCTGCTTGTGTGAACTCTCCCTCGCCTCCTTGTGGTGATGCTAGCTTCGTCTTCAATGATGTTTCTGGTCTTTGTTTGGATGTCAGGGCTTTTAAATGTAGGGCTATTCTTAGAAGTGGGAACGGCCTTGCCCATAATCTTGCTTCTCTAGCCATCTCTTCTGAAAGAGACAATCTGTGGCAAGGATATTGCCCCTGTTTTCTGTTTGCTGGCTGTTAGTCTAGTTTATGTTTACTTCAAAAAAAAATAAAAAATTATAACATTGACACAACCGTACAATGATTTAACATTGCATTGGAGATGCTTTAAAAAACTACAATAAAGTGGCATGTCTCAAAATTTTATTGTAAAACTCAAAAAATAAAAAATAAAATCCTACACTAAAGTGGGAATTTAATTAATAGAATTTGATGGGTACACTAAAGTGGCATGTCTCAAAATTTTATCGTAAAACTCAAAAAATTAAAAATAAAATCCTGCACTAAAGTGCGAATTTAATTAATAGAATTTGATGGGTATTGGATGCAAAATTAGCAAGCCCACAAAGAAATTTCAATTGGGTTTGGGTTTGGGTTTGGGTTTAGATAAGTGTCATTTAAGATTGTGTTGTATTGGTGGGCTTTTTAAGAGTGGGTAGAGAGATTTACATATGAGTGACGATAATGACACCCCTAAAAAACTGTATCTACACCTCTTTTGTAATCACACTCATAAATTTTTTTTAAAAAAATCTTTAATTTGTAATTAAACTCCATTTAATGCCAAAAATACTCTTTCTTTAATTATGTTGTAATGTATTTTTATAAGTACACACCACCTATAACTATTATTATGTTATTTAATCAATTTTATTATTATTTCAAATTTTGTTGTTACTTTTAATTCTCTTACTATGCTTTCTTTTCCCTACTTCTTTTCTCTTCTCAGTTTTTTAAAAATCAAACTCCATTTTTCGTTAAAAACCCATTTTACGATTTTTATTTCATTTTTATATTAGAGAACCACTTTCTGTTTGAGAGAGTTGTTGGGATGCAAGATTTGTACTATGTCCCAATTGATGTGGAAGTAGATAGGTGTTAAATGATATTAAAAAAAAAATAGTGTTCGATGAAATTGAAGAACACCTAATATATATATACTTTTTTTTTTACAAGAAAGAACATCTAATATTGAAAAAAAAAAAAAAAAAAGTCTAAAGTGTGTTTGAAAGAAATAAAAAATATAGATAATATAGTTAATTTAAAAGTCTGTTTATACTTTATATAAATAATGATTTTGTTCTTCTAACAAAAATAATAAAAATTAATTTAAAACTTACTTTTTTCACAACCAAATTTGTCTCATGATTTTGATTCATTTTCCTTAAAAAAGATTGAAAATATTTTTAAAAGGGAATCTAGGATTTATTAAAATGGAAAGAGTTTTTTTTTTATGATATATGTTAATATCAAACCATTCATAGAAAAAAAAAATTACAAAAGATTAAAATAGGAAACTAATTAATAATTATTGATGGGTGTACTAACAAACAATTAATCCTCTTAGTAATTTTACTCAAGAGTATTATTGGATTTTTAAAAATATACTAATTTGGGGGTGTACATACAGTTTTTAAGGGGTGCAAATATCATCACTCTTTACATAATGATAAAGGAAAAAAAAAAGTGGCGATATTTAGGCGCTGTTTGGGATAGCTTTTGAGAGGCTTAAAAGATCTTTTGAGAGCCAGAAACCACTTTTGGAGATGTTTGGGTAAAATAAGAAAATGGCATCTTGAGTTTAGAAGCTCTTCTATTAGAAGCACCACCATAGGTGCTTCTCTAGGAATGACTTATGAATAACACGCGAAGCCAAATGAATAGTTTAATGAAATTTTAATATTACCAATTTTACCCTTTTCTTTCATATATAACAAACCGCATTTCAGACTCATATCTCTTCCATATTTTTTTCACATCGATGCTCTGTTGTTCTTCCCCAATTTCTCATTTGAACCCTAATCTCTCTAATCTCCCAAATAGCAAATATGTCATCAAATCCATCCTGGGCAATGTGTTTCTAAAAAGATTGAAACAAGTTTTCACTGAAAATTACTCCTTATTGCTCTCAAAACTCCAATTTCAGAATCATCGAAACTGGTACCATGGAATCATTGAAACTAGTACCAGTTGCAACAATGTCGTCTTCTTTAATCTCTACTTCTCTTCGCATATCACAGCCAAATTACTCCTCGTACCAAAACCCATTAGACCTACTCGTCGAAGAGCTTCCTTCAAAGCTCCAAGAGATCGTGAAGCTCTTCCAGTCCGTACAGGAACCCAAAGCCAAGTACCAGTAGCTCTTATTCTATAGCAAGAATCTCAAACAGCTCGAAACCCAGTTCAAAACCAGAGAAAACAAGGTGGATGGTTGTGTTTCTCAAGTTTGGGTCCGAGCTTATCTTGATGAGCAGAAAAATGTTGTTTTTCAAGTTGATTATGGTTCTATGTTGACTAAAGGGTTGGATGCTTTGCTTGTTCAAGGATTGTCTAATAGGCTTGTTGATGATATTATTTAAAACGTGAAACAAATACTCGGTGTGTTCTATATATTAATCTAGAGGGGAGGGGAGGGGAGGGGAGGGGGGTGTGTGGAATAGATTTTAACTAATATTACCCAATTTTCGCGTATAGTCAAGATTACGAAAATACCCCTAATAGTCAATATTATATAGCAAGTGTAATATGATGCGGAAATTAAATAACACTTGATATATACGTGGAAACCCAACCACTGGGAAAAACCACAGGCTGTTTAGTGCGCCACACTCGAACCTCGAAATCCACTAATCGAAATGGAGTTTACAACCTATATAGACCTCGTCTAACACTCCAGTCAATAACCCCCCACTTCTACCACGCGGGCCTTTAAAAGTGGCTCTAGTCCAATTTGCTTATGGCCTAAGCACTCTTAGCCACAAGTCTTAATACTCAATGAAGAGATTATGCAACCTATGTGAATATATGATGATATTCAAATAACAAACAAGGCTAGGGAACCTTAGATGCTTATCTAGGATGATGATATAATCAATTAAATCAACCCTAAATATCAAGAGCTAAATGACATGTCAAATAGCTTAGCTAATCAAGATTAAGCAAAAACCTAATTAGTTATCACAATACAACACTCAATCAGTTCATCACAATCAATTCTCTATTCTTGTATTTAGCATATGATCTAAAACATACAAGTAATTTAAAGAGATGGCTTGATAGTAAAAATACTAAAATAAGATGAAGTTAATCAAAATCTTACCAAGCAAGTTGTGATGATGCAAAACCATGCATGGATGAATGCAAGATGATCTTTGATGCACAAAGGAATGTATTTGAGTGTTTAAAGAAGAGTTATTTGATGATTTTTCACTTGAAAAATATTCTAAGGAAAATATATGATATTTTGAACTCAGCAATTCGACCTAAAAACATAGAAGGATATATGTAGGCATCTCTAGTAAAGTGAGGTCGTTTTGAAAAATCGCACCAGTTTGTACGTTGTGCGCTGGTTAGCTTGCGCTGGACGACCAGCACATAGACCAAATTTGCATGGTGCGTTGGTCGACTAGCGCAGGTCAGTGGCGCATCACCAGCGGCAAAACACTGGGCACGTTGCGCTGGTGTGCATGCGCTGGACTACCAGCGCACGATCAGCGACAGACCACTGGGCGATTTGCGCTGGTGTGTTGCGCTGGTGTGTTACGCTGGTCCGGCGCATGACGACCAGCGCAATGTGTTGGTGGTGCGCAGGTATGGGAACCAGCGCACTGCACACTCCCTTCAGTCCCGTAACCAATATGCAAGGGTAAAAAGGGTAATGAAAATGCATCCTAAAAGCCTAATATGATATGTCATTTTAATCACAATATGCAATCAATACTTATGCAAGAAAAAATGTTATATGATCATGCATGCACACATATATAAACACATGTTATACACAAGGTATGGATAAGCATGGAATGTGTGTGTGTGTGCAACTAATCTCTTCAAAGCAAATCAAGCACTTATAGATATACCTTTGGAGTGCTTGTCACCTTAAGGACATGAGAGGGTCTTGAGCTTGATAAAGAATCACTTAAGCTACCCTTACATACAATCCCCAACACGTGGTTTGTCCATGAAATAAGTCAATCAACATTTGGGAATCCTTACAAAACGTTTAGAAGATGTTTGATAAAAGTTCTACGAGAGAACTTGAGTGAAGAACTCCATTAATGGAGATTTTTAGAGAAGCTTTTTATTGATCTTTCTTATTGATTTTGTTTACAGAGTGACCTAGTTTATATACCAGTGCTTTACAAATCGTAACAAACTTCTATACATTTCTAACTAACTGTTAACTAATTAACCATATTCTGAACAGCCAAAGCTGTTAATTAATCAGCTAACTAATTCTTGTTAACAGTGTTAACTAACTCTAATTAGCTAACTCACAATGATTGAATATCATCAACTTATCATAGCATGATCAGCTGATGACAAATGTTGTAGATAAAGTGTTGAAATGCTCTGATGCTCTGTACTCAGTTGCACCTTACCAGTATTCTTTGTATTCCAGATACTTAGCATACTCAATAGATATGTATTAGCTGATGAGCTGAGATTTGCATAATTCATATGCTTATTATTAAAGTTTCTCCTGATTTTGTGATGCTACTTGGGCTGCAATAGAGTTTGACTCCTTCTAGAAATAATGGGTTTTTGAATTTGTTGAAATTAATGCAAAAGAATGCGCTTGAATTGTTTTTGGAGGTTGAGAAGGCTGGTAAGGGTGTTGAGGGATCAAATTCGGATTCGAAAGTCGATGCCAGTGGTAAAGATTCAGCTTTAAAGGATGAACATTCAGAGCTAAAGATTGGTAGTGAAGGTGGTGAGAATTCGAATTTGGGTGGTTTGGGAAGCAGAGGGATGAGAATTAGGGAGAAGTTGGAGAAGGAGCTGAGGCTTGTTGAATTGGAAGTGGAAGACATTTCTTATCAGCATGCCGGGCGTGCTGGTGTGAGAGGAAGTGATGGAGATGTTGGCAGATAATCCTCTACTAATACCGATGAACGCGGAAACGCCGTGCCTAATATACGCCCATAACTTATAGCAAATAATAACGTCAATAAGCAAAAAAATAGATGAGAGAGAATAAAACAATCACAACACAAGATATATGTGGAAAACCCAAAACGGGTAAAAAACCACGGGCCGTCAGGACGACAGAGAAAGTTCCACTATATGATAAATTGTTACAACCATATACTCCAGGATTCTCTCTCACACCTAAACCCCAAACCCCACTCACAAGATCCTCACCGAGTACCCCACAATATCCCCTACGTCTCCCTTAAATATCACCCACGGATCTCTAACTTGATCCACCGATATTCCCTTGGATCCCTCCTTGGATATTCCCATTGGGTCTCCCCGGATCTCACTCACATTCTCTGATGTTTACATGGTGTTTAACTCACTCATCAACTTAATTACAAGGTTCTATTTATACTAGTCACAGGGAGTATAAGATAAAAGGAAATCTTATTCCTAAACGTACAAGACTTACTTGTTCCACATAAATACTATTTCCTTTTATGACAAGTCTTCTCGTAGGGAGCAAATCATTTTCCTTCAAGCACAAGAACTTCCAGAAGAATACCCACTACAACAAATATGACTTTTGATAGCGTTGCACTATAGCATTCTTTTTTAAAATGCTATCAAATGTACCTATATTATTGCATATTATAATAAAATGCTATAAAAAGATGTTAATAGATAACACTTTAGTTTAAATAGCATTTTGATTCCAATAATATAGCACTTTTAATGCTATTAAACTATATAGCTCAAATGTTAATTATTTTTTTTTAAGAAAATAATTTAATAGCATTTTAAATTTGCTATGATATGTCATGAAATCATATAAGCTATTATAATTTATTTTTTTAAATTTCAACCTATTATTATTATTATTGTGCTTTAAATTTTTATTAACAAAAACAGAATTTAACGTAAGTAAAATATTAAATATCAATTTTTTTTTTTAAAAGTAAAGTAATTTACAAAACTAATTATATAGCATTTAAGAATGCTATAATACATGTTAAAAATATCTCTAAATATTAGGAGGGAAAATGAATTCTTATCCCTCTATTTTTTTTTTTTCAAAGATAATGAGGGAAAACAAATTTATTTCCTTTTTCAAAATTTGAAACCCTAGCTTTTACTTTATATTCTCTTCACCTATTATTAGAGTTGTTTTACTGCCACCAAACCATCCACTCAAAATCCCTACTTTTACCACAAAGCTCTCAAGCATCAATAACCGTCTTCATCTTCTATTTTCATTAAAAACTTCATATTTTTTTGGTAAGTTATTCTCTCTTTCATTCCAAATTTTTTTTTTTTGAAACTCATGTTTAATTCTTGTTAATTATTTGATTAACTACAGATCTGGTTATTTGATATATATATATATATATATATATTTTTCAGTTAGAAAATCCAGTTATGAATCTACATGTGGAAGTATTATATGTCTTCCATTGTGAAGTTATATTTCTTAGTAAGAAGCTTTTTTTTTTTTTTTTTTTTTTTTATAGTTTCAATATTTGATTTCTTTTCCATCCTAGATCATTTTAGTTACAATCTCTACAATCTCTATTTCATAATTGTAATAGCTATGTAAATTCATATATGTTTATTCGTTTTTTTTATTAAATATAACTTTATTTTATTGATGTCTTTCAGGTTATGAAGATGAAGGAGTGTTTTATCAAAAGCAGAAGATGAAGATTGGTGGAGCAATCATGTTGTTGTAATTAGCTAAAAAAATATCATGTTCTTGTAATTTTTTTTCTTATAAAACTAAATTCAAATTTTTACATATAGAAATTTCCTTGTACGTTTGATATGTTTTGTGAATCATGTAATTATTTTGATTCATTAATAAATATTTATATTTTTTCCTTTAATGTTTGTATTTTTTTTTCTTTTTTTGTTTTGTGCACAATTAAACTTTTTAAACGAACAATTAAGTAAAAATTAAAAATATACAATTTTTAATATTAGGTACAATTACAATAGCATTTTTAAGAAGTTATAATAACTACAATAATAACATTTTTTTATTAATGATATAACATCACTTAAATGCTATAAAAGAATAATTATAGCATTTAAAAAAACTGAATTTATAGCATGCAAATAATGCTATGAAAAGATAAAACTTTTAATCACACTGGCTGTCATGGCATGTAACTAAATGCTATTGTTTACTTTTGATAGCATTTTTCTGCTGCTATTATATGTGATATTTGTTGTAGTGACCTTTTTCCTATTCCGCGCAATATTCCCGATCTCAGCAATACATCGTCTCCGCCGTATTGGTTACGGTGTGCACCCCGCTCCCAATCCACCACGAAACAACTTCTACTCATTTACCGCTTCATGTTGCCGCTGTCCACCACGACTGCTGCCGGTACCGCTGCCATGACCACAGCGGTACAAACTGGAATTGGACCGCTGCCTTTGCGCTGCTGAA
Source organism: Acer yangbiense (assembly GCA_008009225.1). Classification (NCBI taxonomy): domain Eukaryota; kingdom Viridiplantae; phylum Streptophyta; class Magnoliopsida; order Sapindales; family Sapindaceae; genus Acer; species Acer yangbiense. The sequence continues at coordinate 22,812,716 of CM017772.1, read as the reverse complement.
CAATTGGCAGCGGTGTCCTACCGCTGCCATGACCGCTGCCAAAGCCACAGCGGCTTGGCAGCGGTTTCGGCTGTTCTCCGCTTCTTCAGTTCGTCTTCAATTTCAACCTCCCTCAGACACCATAATTCAACTTCCAAACGTATCACACGTCTCCAGGAAGGTCCACATCAGTTGAGTCTTGTTTGGTTCACATCGGGTTCATTCGACAATACGAGCCAAAACCTAACATGAGAGACACAGTTCAATGTGAAGATTGTGTCTGAGAAGTTTAAAGGGAAGAGTTTGGTGAAGAGAGATAGATTGATTTATGGTTTGTTACAAGAGGAGTTGGAGAGTGGACTTCATTCATTGTCGATTGTCACGAAGACACCATCTGAAGTTTGAGTGAGGATGAATTGTGTTTCAACACTATTAAAAATAGGTCCAGTTTTCCACTTCTCCTTGATTCATTTTGAATTAATGGTTCATAAAGTAGCCCGTTTTAATTTATCATAAGACAATGTACTTATAATTTTTTTTTTCAAGGTGTTACTTTGTAAAAGTTGAAGTCTTTGATCATTGCATCATGTAGCTTATATCTTGGTGATATACGAAATGGATTAATGCCACTTATGTGGCCCGTCTTGGATTAATTTTTTTCACATTCACTGCTGACTGCTGCCAAGAATTGGCTCAACTTTTTACTTGACTTGCCATGTGTTCTATAGGAAGTAATTGGAGTTGATCTTAACTGAGCTTGAGTTAAACTTTTTTTTTTTTTTTTTTTGAGAAGGCATTCCTTCACGACACCGAGCTTGAGTTAAACTTATTTTGCTTTATGGTTCCTTTTTTTTGTGTTCTATATTTCAATCTTTAGTACACCTCTTTCTTGCTTTTGATGTAAACTGTGAAGGTTAGTGCTGACTATGTGGTAGGAGGATTAGGTAATGAGTTTTGGAAGTATGGAAATTATTGATACTTGATTGTCGGAAGTTAAGATGGTTGAAAAAGAAAAATGTTTGCAGGTTGGCTTAAAATGAAAGTGGTTTGACAATAATGAATTGGAGTAAAGTGTAATGGGAAAATAGATGTTTGATCTTATTAGAGAACTAAATTCCTGGAGATGGTAATATGATTTAAAAGAATGTTATATTATCTCATATGAATAAACTTTTATTTTAAAAAAAATGTACAAATATTATTTATTCCAATTAAGGTAAAAATGTTATATTATAGTTAGAAGTGATTTTAATTAGTTACAACCAAACAGATTCAAAAGCTCTTCTTCAATTAGAAGTGATTTTAAAATGTTCCAACCAAATAGTCTTAAAAGCTCTTCTGAAATATACCATCCAAACAGTAAATGAAAAGCTCAGGCTTTTACTTCTCTTCTTCTACTGTTAAAAGCCAAAAGTAAAAGTTATCCCAAACGGGTCCTTACACCCTTTGAAAATCGTATGTACACCCCAAATCAACATATTTTCAGAAATTCCAACAATATCCTTAAATAAATTTATTAAAATGATGAAAATAATTATATCTCATATATCGTATTAATACAATATTTAATATTCTAAACTTTTTAACAAACATTTATAATTAGTTAAAAAGAAAATTATAATTTCTTTTGATTATAATATTAGTTTTTATTAATTAAATTTTAAATACTGATTATTTAAAATTATAAAAAAAAATGAAGGAAATAAAATCATTGTATTTAGTTATTAAAAAAAACTAAACTAAAAGAAATTTTTTAAAATAAAAATAAAAGCAATAAAAAAATGGAGAAGGTTCCTGGGGAGGTTTTGGAATCCCAAGTAACTATTACACACTTCCATGCTCTTGTTTTTGAATTTTTTTATTTATTATTAATTAAAAATAATAATTCAAATCTTCAAAGTCTGTACACCGCATGTCTGCATAATTTCAAATTCACTGGGTTCAAAATCCCTACAAAGAATAGGGAAAAATTTTCAGATCCAATCTACAAGATACCCATACAAAAAATAAAATAAAGAAGAAGAAGATGATACAGATCTCATGTTAAGTGTAAGGAAGGGCATATTTATAATATGAGGGGTGTACATACAATTTATAATATTTTAAATCTTTTTTTAGTGGGGTGTATATAAAAAGGGGTGTACATACGATTTTTAAGGGGTGCAAACATCGTCTATAAAAAATAAGTGTATTGAATTATATTCATTTGATAAGTTTTATGTTAAATAAATTATAAATCAAATCTTGCTCATAAATTCTTACTTGAATTAGTTGAGTACCTTCCCCCTCCATCTTGGTAAATTGCGAGGGAGATTCGAGTTCGAACTTATTCATAATAGTGCAAAGGTGAAAAGTTTTCAACTTATTTTCAGAGTTCAATATCCAGATCCATTTTATTGTTTCATTACTTAATGTAGACAAGTTTTGGAAAAGGGTAACGCTACCCATCCCAAAAAATTGTCCTAAACCCATGTCCATGTGGCACACCCAAAACAAATGCAATTCATGTGGGCACACCCTAATAATACATTTTTAGGTGTGCCACATGGTTTGGGACAATTTTTTGGGACATGTAGCATTTTCCTTTGGAAAAACAAAAAACAAAACTCAAACCTTAAACTATAAAATATGATTTAGAAATGTAAGGGGCTGTCCGGTATTGTTTTGCAAGCCCCATTTTCATTTTCATTTTCATTTTCATTTTCCAAATCCAATTTCGAATACGCGTTCGTTATCGTTTTTCATTTTGTTTTTCATTTTATTTGCAAAACAAAAACAAAAACAAAAACAACATCAGTGTTAAAAGTGAAAAATTTCCAAAACAACTTTTTGATGTTTTTCATTTTGTTTTTCGTTTTGTTTTTCAATCTAAATAAAAAACTAATTTTTTTTTCTTTTTTTATTCTTCCTACTTTGCTCGACAGCTTCTTCTTCCTTCTTGCTCGACATCTTCTTCTTCTTCTTCTTTTTCTTCTTCTTCTTCTCCTCCTCCTCCTCGCTGGAATCTTCTTCTTCTTCTTGCTCGACAGCCTCATCTTCTTCTTCTTTTCTTCTTGCTATTCTTCTTTTGGTCGGAATCTTCTTCTTCTTCTTCTTCTTCAGAGGCCAAAACCACCATAGATTGGATTCTCAGAGGCCGATCTACAAAACCCAGGTAACGTCGCTGCCGAACGACGCCGGAATCAACCTCACGCGCCGACTGCTCCACCATCTTCTTCTTCTTCCCCAACGGCTTTTTCTTCTTCCTTCCGCTGATCCAGCCACCGCCGGCCCTTCCCGCCACCAGCCCTAGCCGTCACACATCCCGGCGACCTCGCCGGCACTGTCGACTTGGCCGAGCTGCGGTGGCGCCACTTGGTGCTGTCAATTTTGCAAATACTGACCCAAAATAAAAAATTAAGTTAAATCAATTTTTTATAATTTTTGATATATTTTGGATAACCTACCGGACGCTTTTTTTACGTTTTCATATTCGGAATACAACTTTCAGGATATGTTACCAGACGCGTATTTGGATTTCGAAATTGAAACCAAAAACACTGTTTTCATTTTCATTTTTATTTTTGAAATCCAAAAACAAAAACACCTTTGAAAAACGTTACAGGACGGGCCCTAAATATTCCTTTAAACTCCACTTTTATACACTTGAAAATTTTGTATATGATAACATGAACAAGAAGAATTTGAGTTACTAATAAAATTTTTAAAGATTTTGTATTATTATTATTATTATTATTTTTAAGTTATGTATCTTTTTACACTACATATGAATATTTTCCTTGATTTTATGTCTCTCATTGGAAGAATAACAAGTGTTAGAATGATCTCATCTTTGCTTCGGTTATTCAACAAAACAAAGATCTTATTTTTGGAAAGAAAAAATAGATAATTAATAAAAATTATCTGAATTAAAACTTTATTGTAAGAACCATAATAATCTTGTTCAATCATATCTTGATTTGTCAAAAAAGTGATTAATATAATTATCCACCAATGTAGCTCGGTAGTAAATGACGCTTATTTAGTATGATAATGTTTCAAGTTTGAATTGTCTTATCGCTCCAATGGGCATAGCATAATGTTTCAAGTTTGAATTGTTTTATCGCCCCTATGGGCGTATCTCAGCCTGTAGATGGATAAGCTTAAGGTTTAGACAAATGACTCTCAAGTCAACGGCTCAAAGTAAAAAGCTTTAAAAAATATATATGATCAAGATAGGTGGTTTGAATTGTCTTATCACATGAGGTATTTTAAAATAAATAAATAATAATAAAGTGATTATTATACGGTGGATCAAAATACTGTACAACGCAAAGAGAAGTGAATTGGTTTCTAGTAAATTTATTGCCAAAAAACATAAATGTACCAAGTTGAGAAGTATACTTTTTTTTTTTAAACTGTTGAGAAGAATAATTCAATCAAAGGTTTTATATCAACAATCAACCCAACAATTTTAGAATAAAAATAAATTAAAAACGTAGAAACAACTTTATCAAAAAGTTGACATCTTTGGTTTTGATCTTACTATGAACAAAATTTATCACTTCCCAAGAACACAACAACAATGTTAACAATTTTATTTTTTTAGGGGTAATTACTCTGGTGGCCATCAACTTTTGCCATCACTATCAAAATGGCTACCAAATGGGGAATTGGTTTCAAACTGGCCATTTTTGGTAAACATTATTACACTAATGTCCATTCCATCCATTTTCATCAAATTCCATCCAATTCCATCCAATGAGTGGCATTTTGGTAAATAAGGGGATGACATTAATTTATTTGAGATGGTTTTTGGAAATCAATTTTTTCTTTTGTTTTTTGAAACAAATAATTATATTTAGTGTGTATATACGTATAGCATATCTCAAACATATATATATATTTTCTTTTTTGTGACGATTAAGGCTACAAAATCTAAAAATTCTAAAAAACATATTTGAGATAAGTTGAAATATATATATATATATATGCTTTTTTTTAGAAGATTATTGCTACAAAGTCTAAAAAACATATTTGAGATAAGTTGAAAAAATATATATATATACATATATATGTTTGAGATATACTATATGCATATACACACTAAATATAATTATTTGTTTCAAAAAACAAAAGAAAAAATTGATTTCCAAAAAAATATATAAAATAAATTAATATCATCTTCATATTTACCAAAATGCCACTTATTGGATGAAATTGGATGGAAATGGATGGAATTGGATGGAATGGCCAATAGTGTAACAATGTTTGCCAAAAATGATCATTTTGAAACCAATTCCCCATTTTGTGTCCATTTTGATAGTGGTGGCATAAGTTGATGGCCACCAGCAGGGACGTAGCCAGAAAATTTTGTCAGGATGGGCTAAGTCAAAAATTTTGTTCAACAAGAACACAACTAATTATTATAAAAATTCCTTATTTCAGAGTATTATTTTCATATACAATAGTAATTAAAATAAAATAAAATAAACAACCAACTAAAAAAAATAAAATGTAAGAAAAAAAATGAAAAGTAAAAAAATTTACTTTGATGCTGAGCGAAAGAGACTTGAAAGAAATTGGTGGGATTGAAATAAGGGTTAATATTATAAACCTCCCCTCACCTTTGAATTATTATTGGATATATAGTTACAAATATTTTTATTTTAGAAACCTCCCCTACAAACTAACACTGTTAGCGTTCCATTTGTGTTGACTGAGTTTGACTATTAAAAAGTCTAAAATATATATATTTAAGCTTCAATTATATGAATTGACCATTATATCCGTATACTTTTACCAAATAAATTAATAAAATAATACAAAGGTGGGAATGTTAACTTGCAAAGGGGAAGTTATTTTGTGGACAATTTTATCCCTAAAAATAACAAAATTACAAATGAACCAAAAGCATCGAAAATGAATATTTGCTTGGATTTATAAAAAAAAGACAAATAAATAAATACATATTCTATTTTATTTTCAATGCTTTTGATTTATTTGTAATTTTGTTATTTTAAGGGATAAAATTGTCCACAAAATAACTTTTCTTTTACAAGTTAACATTCTCGTATTTTGTATCAGTTTATTAATTTATTTGGTAAAAGCATGAGAGTTTAATGGTCAATTCATACAATTGAAGCTTAAATAGAGATATTTTGGACCTTTTAACAGTCAAACTCGATCAATACAAACAGAATGCTAACAGTGTTAGTCCATATGGGAGGTTTCTAAAATAAAAGCATTTGTAATTATACATCCAATAATAGTTCAAAGGTGAGGGGAGGTTTATAATATTAACCCTTGAAATAACTATGAAAATATAAATAACAAGATACCTTTCTTTGGACAAGCTGGAATCTAGTTTGGATTCCATTGAAACTAGTGCTAAGGCAAGCCGCAAGCGGGTGGTGTGCGAACCTTAGAGATGAAAGATGCAAGATCTTGGCTGCAATGGATTTTTGAGGGGGATAGAAACTTTGATTTTTTTTCACCTTGTTTGCAACTTTAGAAGGTGTAGGAATTTCTTTAGAGATGGCAATTGGGCGGGTGCGAGGAATTCGAGGCGGGGTGGCCCTCCCTGCACTCGCCCCATTTATTTTTTGAAAACTCATCATCTCATAAAACCCCTTAATAGATGAAGTGGGGCAGGGCAGGGCAGGGCGGGGCGGGGTATGCTTTCCCCATCCCCACCCAATTTACCCCATTTAACCCATTTATCTAATTTTTTTCGAAAAAAAAAAAAAAAACGTTGTCAAAAAAAATATTTTAATATTATTAAAATAATAAACATATATCCCAATGAATAATATTAAGTAATTCCAAAAGATCATCTCATAAATATAAATCTCAAAACTAAACAAATAAATTCAATAATTTTAAAACATAAACATTGAACTAAATAATAAAATAAATAAATATTATATTTTAAGAAGGGCAGGGCGGGGCAGGGATTATAAAACCCATCCCCGCCCCATACCCATTGTGATTTTTATTATCTATCCTCATCCCCGTCCCACCAACACCAAATTGAAACTCATCCCCATCCCATAAGTGCATGGGGACCCATCCCTGCGGGTTATTTTGTCATCCCTAAATTTCTTAGACAAAGATTGTATTGATGGAGTCTGTTGTGCTGACCATCGCAAAGGAAGGTGTTATTAGTTTTTTTTTAAACCATCATCTGGACTTTAGATGAATGGTTTTCCCCCAATTATGTCTCTGGAGAGATTGAGGTAGAAAAGATGAATTATTGGGGTGTTGGAAGTTTTTGGGGAAAGATGATAATAATTATTAAAGAAAAAGGAAAACAAAAATGAAAATAAAATAAAATGATATTTGATGCATCTTTTGCCTCGTGGGCTATAAAGTGTGATATAAAAGTCTTATAACAAGCTACCTTATAGATTCCCTAGTCTATGATATTAATAATAATATATATATATATATTTTAGGGTAAATTACACTCACACCCTTAAGGTTTGAGGCAAAGACACTTAGATGGAAAAGTTTAGTTATTCTACACTAACACCCCTGTATTGTCGAAAATGCCCTTGTATAATAATAAAAAATAAAAGTTTTTTTACACTAACACCCAAGGGCATTTTGGACCTTACAATGGTCAAATAGGGGTGTGAGTGTAGAATAATTAAAATTTTCCATCTAAGTGTCTTTGCCTCAAACCTTAAGGGTGTGAGTGTAATTTACCCTATATTTTATCTTTCCATTTTTTTTTTTTAAATGGCCAGGTTGGGCTCACCCTAGCCCATGGCTAGCTACATCTCTGGCCACCAGGGTAATTATCCCTATTTTTTATTGTTTAGTACTTAATACATCTCAATGTCGATACATACAAAATAATTAATAAATATAAATATATTTGAGGCATTAGATGCATACGTCAACCTATAATACAAACTCTTATGGCATAAACTTGAGTCTTTTGTTGTTGTTTTTTTGTTTTTTTTTTTATAAGATTGAATGGTGACCAAAACTTAAACTGAATGACATATTTATTTTATCATCTCTAAATAAAGTGTTATTTTTTTTTTTTTTTAATAAAATGGTTTAAAACAAGTAATTTGATATTTATATCCTTTTTTTTTAATTTTGAAAATCATTTATACCCATGTTACTATTAATTGTTATGTAATTTCATTTTATGTGATACAAACAACTAAATAAAAATAATTTAACAAATCATAAACTATTTTTATATAATATTGATAATATATATATATATATATATTTGAAATAGATAATATATTATTCATAATTAAGATACGATAAATAATTTTCTTAAAAAAATTATAAATAATAATTTAGAAATTGTTTTGATTAAAAAAAAATTAGAATTAAAGGTTCAACGATGGTATTGAAAGTGACTATATGATTAATATTTTTTTTAATTGTTTATCATAGGTAATAGGTTAAAAGAAATAAATTTGTATAATATAACATTATGATAAAATTGAAAATATGTTATATTTGAGTAGATATTCTTGAAAGAAAATATATTAAATGATGTGAATTTAGAAAAGGAGTGTGAAAAGGAAAAATTGGATTGTAAGTAGAAAGTCTCGTATATTAAATGCAATTAAGTGATTTGGATAGGGATGGCAATTGGGCGGGTTTGGGGCAGGATGGCCTTCCCCGCACCCCACCCCACCCCACCCCACCCCATTTATTTTTGGAAAACCCATCCCCTCATAAAACCCCACCATAGATGGAGCGGGTTGGGGTGGGGTACAGCGAGGAGTGCTTTCCCCATCCCTACCCATTTACCCCATTTATGTATATTTTTTAATTAAAATAACAAATATATAACCATTGAATATGATATAATACATAAAATAAAGTAATAAGCAATTCCAAAAAAACCATTAAAAAATATCTCATAAACATAATTCTCACAAGTAAATTCATTTTTAAACAAAAACATAAAGTATGAAGTCAAAATATTCGAAATTTGTAACACTAATCATTTAATATTTGTATTTATTTCTCTATTTCTCTCTTCATATTATCATCTTCATCTGCCATCTCCTCAAGATGTTGACACCCATTCACATGGTTCCTGCAACATTCAGGACCAACAAAAAAAAAATGTTTTCAATCTAGAATAAGTTCAATTAAGTCATTATTTGAATATCATTGATAATTTGATTTAATATGCATGATTTATTTTACCTCATTAAAATTTGATTCTTCAAGACATGTGGAACGCTCTGTTGTAGTAGAACATGAAGCTAATCATAAGATAAAAAAGAAATAATTAATTTAATTAAAATGATTAGTTATTGAGTAATAAATAAATATGATAAAAAGAATAAATTTGATTCATACCATTGAATTTAGTCCATAACCAATCTTGAGTGCACATCAAAGCCTCTAATGTCTTTGGATGAAGTAGGCTACGATGTGGACTCACAAATCTACCACTAGTACTAAAAGCAGACTCAGATGCCACCGTTGACACAAGAATGGTTAGAACATCTCTAGCAATAGCATGCAAAATAGGATACTTACTTGCATTTGCCTTCCACCAGTTTAATATATCAAAATCTTCATTTCTAGGTATGAAATGCTCCTCCAAATAATAATCAAAGTCCAATTTAATGGATGCAATACTAGTGGCATTAGAGACAAATGCATCAAAATTTTCCATATGATTTACCTTTCCCAAACGCACCTCCCTTGCTTGAAAAGATGATGGATTAGTAGGAAAATGATGAACTTCTTTACTAAGTTCAGATGTCAATCGATATTGCACCACCAAATCATCACATATCTTCTGAATTTTTTCAATTTTTGTGTATGCACCATCATCATAAATAGTTGGGAAATAATATTCAATCAATTTCATTTTGTATCTTGGGTCTAAAATAGCCGCAACAGACATTATTCCATGAATTACATCCCAATACTGTTCAAATTTAGTTATCATACTTGAAGCCATAATCCGTATTTCATCACATATAGAATTCTTCCACTCATATATTGAAAACTGTATTTCACAAATCTTTGGAAAATAAAAGTTTGCTGTAGGATATTTGGTTCCTGAAAACAACTCAGTTACTTCAAAAAATAACTCTAATCTATCACAAATCTCTTTCGTCAATTTCCGATCTTCTTCACTAGGCAAACAATTATACTGTGATTCTCGTTGTTTTAAACGAGCAAATACATCTTTATATATCAGAGCACTATTAAGCATCAAATAAGTAGAATTCCACCTAGTTTTGTAGTCAAGAGATAACTTTTTACCACTATAAATATTTAACTGACGAGTGGCCTCAAATTTTTTTTTTCCTCTTTTTTAGGTAGGGCTGCTGTGGTAGCCAAAAATAGCATAGCCCAAATATTGAAGCCCAATGGAAGATAGGTCCAATCTGACGAGATAAGTTTTGACTAAGTCTAAGATTGGACTAAGTTAGAGCTTCAACCACTACTCCAACTTTCCAAGATTTTCGAGATATTGAAGAATATCTCACCTCCACGATCTCAAACCGAGATTTTGGGGATCACGTAAACCTCCAACTGAATGGTTCTCTCTAGCCTATAAATAGGTGGCTCCCTCCACTTACAAAAGGGCTCTGGCTGGGACTCACAAAGAAAATGAGTCTGGTTCAAACTCCCTCTCACACAAAATGACAAAAAGAAGAAATGGTGGGACCAATCGGACCCACTCTCACAACTTTATATTCTTAACTCATGCAAGAGCAAACTGCACTTCACGCCAACCTTTGCCTCTATATTGGTTACTCGACATGTGTCGACTCCAATGAGCTTTAACTAACACTATTTATTCTCTGCTTTGCTTCAATAAATGTCTCGGCTTAGCTCGACAACAACTCATTCGACCACCACCCATATTCTACAAGTCTGATGGCAACATTCAAATCGAGGGCTTTATGTCCTAATTATACGTTCAGCCCAAGCGAACATAAGACTCTCCAAACGACACCACAAAGGATTCGACAGTTTTGTTTACGGTTCGATTTATATTTTATTAATTTTTATTGTTGATTCGAAATTATTTTATTTATTGATAAATTGTTTAACTCGAGCATTGGAGAGTCCCTAACGGGACACCCCCCTCACTTCATTCAACCTTCATATTTTTTACAGGATCTCGCAGCACATGACTTACTATTTTTCACTCTACCATTATCAATTTGTTTATAAATTGTCTAACTTGGGTGTCGAGTAGATTCCGACAAGACACCATTTCCTATAGCTTTGTTCTACAGAGAATCCAAAGCATACAACAAAGCATTGTTCATAGATTGCTGGTGCCCCGAACACTACGATTTTGATCGAATTTTGACCGTAGGATTTTCTGATTCTACAGCTGCCCAGAAAACAACACTATCACGAATTTTTTCAACATTGCCAACAATCACATCCAACTCTTCTTTCACAATCAAATTCAGTATATGAGCACAACAACGCATATGAAAAAATTTTCTACCCAACAAAAGTGAACCACTAGAAATCTTATCTACCAAAATCCTAATCATTGCATTATAGGTGGTACAATTGTCTACTGTTATAGTAGAAATTTTTTGAACAACATTCTATTCTAACACACAATCCATCAATGCTTCAGCGAGTATCTTAAAAGTATGTGGCCATGACACATAAATGAACCTAGCATAACATGACAAAACACCATATTATAACATAAATATATATTTTTTGAGTTGCTGTGTAATGTATAAATTAAATATTAACAAACAAACTACTTTAAAGTTCAAATAATATCAATTACACTAAGACAAAGAAAATAAAGTCACCAGGTCCATTTCAAAAAAATATATATTAAAAAAAACAACAATAATATTAATAAAGGTATCGGTATAAAAGCATAGACTATAACAACCAAAATATTATCTCAATATTCGACTTTGCAATTTCCAGGATTCATTTATGAAATGTGTTGTGACAGCCATGAATCCTTTTTTTTTTTTATTGCTAGTCCACATGTCAGTTGTAATAGCAATCCTACTATCATTCCTCTCCAGTAACTGCTTTGTCTTAAACCTCTCGTAATCGTATATTTTCAAATATAATTCATGATTGTGTTTCGATAGACTACCGTAAACAATGGTTGAATTGTTTCCATGAACCTTTTGAACCCCAAGTGTTCAACCATACTTAGTGGATACTCATGTAAAATTATCATGTGTGCTAACTCTTTCCTTGAAGCTTCTTGATTAAATGAATATGTGCCAACTTCGACTTTACCATCGGCTGTTTTAGAAGTATGCAACATTGTTCTTATGTTTTTTTTTGTTTTCGGCAGCAACATCTATTCAAATGGTCATGCAGACTTTTGGTGCCATTCCTACTATTTGCTTTGAGTTTATCCTTACAGTGTTGTAAATAGCATAATCAACTCCATTAATCTTTTTTTTTTTTTTTTTTTAACGAAATGCTCCCACATAACTGATGTGGACCTTCTTTTTCTTTTATTTTCAATGTCATCACATTCAATTTGGTTTGTTTCCACCCCATGTTGTTCTTGTTTGTTTACACAATTTTCTCTTGATGACACTGGTATTGGGTCTTCACTTTCTAGTGCATCTGTAGACATATTTGTGCCCACCTGAAGTAGTGATAAACAAAATAAATTTTATTCAAGAATTGAAAATTATTAAAGTAATAAACTTTTTTTTTGAGTAATAATTGAAATTGTTATAGAGACTACTGTTAAACAAAGACATTGATCCAAATAAATAACACAATCGATTAAACTAGTATATTCAATCTTACAGGAAAACAATCAAACATCCAAAAATTTGAGAAAGAAACTTATGTCCACTGTATTTTCTTGACAGTGATAAATAATAATAATAAAAAAACAAATTAATTAATTACCTTTGTTTGAATCAATATGATAAGCCAGAACTGTGTAACAATATTAAAAGTAAGTGCAAGAAAGGCTCCAATGAAAGCAATCAGACTCCACGTCTCCACTTGAGGTTGAAGCATTCAACGTTGAACTTCGAGTTAGCGGCTAGGGTTTTTTTTAAGAGGATTTTGTTTTTTTTTCACTTTATGTTAAATAATGATGAAAAGATGTAAAGTTATGGTATATATATATATACAATTTTTCTATTGTCAGTTCGAACTGACAAAAGATATATCAATTCCTTGCTTGTGGGCCATCAGATTTAAATACTTTGACTTTGCTGCATGCATTTGTCAAAGCATCTTTTAAATCCATTGGTCCACATGTAAGGAACTGATATATTTTATATCAGTTCGAACTGATAATAGAAAGACTGTATATATTATTATTATTATTATTATTTAAAAAAAACATTTTTTTTTAAAAATTATGTAGTTTAACTAAGTATTATTTTAAGCGGGGCGGGGCGGGGCGGGGTGGGGAGTATAAAACCCATCCCCGCCCTATACCCATTGCGGGTTAGACTATCTATCTCCATCCTCGTCCCTTCCTTACCAAATTGAAATCCATCCCCACCTCAAAAGTGCGGGTCCCCACGAGGAATTTTGCCATCCCTAAATTTGGAATTAAGTAAAAAATTAGACTTTATTACTTTTTATTTTAAGTTTTTATTTTTTTTGGTATTTTAAAGTTATTTGACTGTTTAAAGAATTTTTTTTTTTAATAACTTTAATTCAATTTAAGACGCATTAAGTTTTAAATACAAAAAACTAACAACCCCTTTAGTTTTATTTTATTTTTTATTTTATAATTGTATTGATTTGTCTTAACATTTTGACTCGACTCAAACACATATTTTAAGTTAGATTCAATTTGTAAAATAAAACTGTGCTCACCCTACTAATTTCTAATGAAACAAAAATTTATGCTTCAAAAAAAAAATCTAATTTTGTTTTACTTAAAATTTTATCGTATTTTTATCCGTAGCAAACTGAGAGAATATCCAGCTGTCAGTTCTCCAAAGCAGACGTGGTACAACATAATTGGAGGATTGACCACTCCAAACAGTTAAAAGTCAACGCATTGACTCAACCAAAAAAAAAAAAAACAAAAAACAAAAAAACAGAAAAAGAAAAAAACCCTACAGTAGTATATCCTCTCTTCTAGACAGAATCAATCATTTTCAATCACTTTTCTCTGTAGATTCTCTCCTCACTCTCTCTCTTCACTTCACTTTCCCTCACTATTTTCTCGCGAAACAAACAGACCTTCACTGCACATCTACGCAAATTCACATCTATCTCTTGTCGTTTTGCGTCCAATGAGAACTCACACTCGCACTCACAGCTATCATCTCTATTTGTTTTCCTCGAATTAAACAAATTCGCGACATTATATATAATTTTTCATCACTTTTATTTTTTCCTTTTTTTTAATTCAAATCGGAATTGAACCGGAGGTTTTGGCGATTTCGAATGCCGATTCGATATTGAACAAGTGAATGAATAAAGTAATTATAAAATGTGGTGGAACTCCGATTCTTCGATGTGTTCGTTGTGATTGGTTATTTTAGGGTTTGATGGCTGCGGCGACGACGGCGCCGGTGGAGAGGGACATTGAGTTGGTAATTTCTTAAGAGATTCTATCTTCTTTCTTTTTTGGTTTAAATTTAATTTTCTTGATTTTTTGTTTGGTTTAAAGTTGAATCTACAGCTTCCGAGTGGATGAGAATGTGTTGTGGTGTTGGCTTTATAGCTGATTTTTTTTTGTTCTGTTTTTAATTTTTTCCATTTCAGCTTAAATTTCTTTAGTTTTGCTTTTAAACTAGGTTATGATGCAGTGTAACAAGTGAGGTTGCTTGGTTGTTTGTGTGGTATGTTGGTTTTAATTGATTATTTTTAACATTATTTCGTAATGTGGTATGTTTGTCGATGTTTTTATTCATGGAATGAGAGTATTTAGATTGTGGTATTGCTGCTGTTGATTTTCTGGTATGTAATTTAGTTTACCCTTTAACTGATCAGAAGTTAATCTTTAGCATTTGGATTCCTAGAATGAGAGCTAGTCATTTTTTATATTTGTTCATTTAATTAAAATACTTTTAAGAAGGAAAATCTAAAAATTGACCTCCTATAATTATTCATCAGCATTAGAGAAAATCTTTGGTCTCTACTAGAATGATACTTTGAAGTTGATCCTTATGGTATAAATGTTGACAAGGTTTTTGGTATGTTAAGCAATCGTCTGCTGTTAGTAATTTGCAAATTTGTATGGTTGAGAAGGATAAGCAGGTGTACTGTTGATTGATAATGAGTTGGATTTCTAAGTGATTGTGTTTGGTGAGTGGGTTTGTCTTTTGTTGGGACATGGGTCAAATGGAAAATGAATGTAGGCATAAACATGCCGGAGAAACATTTTGATCTCTTGCAATGTATAATTTAAGATGAATATTAGCATGCTTATTTGTGGCTTAGTTTGTTGAAGAACTTCATTTTTGTTTTTGATGGTTGAAAGAAACCAGAATGCCTTTTATAATAATTCAGAGATATTAGAAAACTATCTTAGGAGAAAGAAGCAATGAGTAGATTCAACAAATTTAGAAAATTATAATCTTGAGTCACTAGTACATTAGAGAGTTCAATAGAGTCAATCCTGGACATCTCAAATTCAGAGCATGTAAATGAGTAGAAGTAAAAAAAGTTAAAACACTTAATACCAAGATAGTGATAATTAACTTAGCAGTATAATGCAGATGGTTGTACTGCGGCTACTGCCTAGCCAAGAGTAGCATGTTGAAATGAATAACTTATACCACTGGAAATATTGCTTGATACCATGTTAAATACATGATTTATTTGTGACATTGTTAACCAGACTCGACTTAACATAACTAACAAGATATGTTAGATCTAGACCAATAGGCTCTTAATGCAAATATCACTTTTTTTTTTAATAAAAAAAAACATAAGCCAGTTCTAATCAATTATTAGGGTGGTAGACTGTTATTTATGAATGTGATCTGGTATTATATTATAACACATTCAACTTCCAAACTTCCCCTTTTATAAACTTAGTATTCAATATATTGCATTATCAAAACAAATATATATAAAATAACGCCTTCACTCAGTAAAATATTTTTCTATTACTCTTCTCTTTGACAGAATTTTGTAATCATAAAAAATTTGATACTCTCTTCGTCTTTTGTTTCTTGTAATCTTGTAATGTGTAATCATAGAATTTGCGGTGTGCTTTTTTTTTTTAATAAATAATTTACTTACTATTTGCAACAGGCCATCACCGCTCTTAAAAAAGGAGCACATTTGCTAAAGTATGGGCGAAGAGGGAAGCCAAAATTTTGTCCCTTTAGACTGGCCAACGTAAGATTGAAAATGTTGGATTTTCAGTAACACCCTTTCTTTTTTTGCATATCTTACTTTATAATATGACAATGAACTAAACAGAAATCAGATAATGGATATTGTATTAGATCATTGCATATTCCTTTATCTTTTAGCATATCTGGCATGAAAGTTACTTTATATAAAATTACAGCATACTCCTCCCTTATTTATCTAGCTCATTGCATAAAATCGTCTATGCATGTTATTATGTTAATCTGTTTACGTTACTTACTTTGTTAAAGGATATAAATAGTCTCTGGTTTCAAACGTGAAACTGAAACAAGAGAATATCCGTTACACAACCATGCTTTTGTATGATCGACAGACTAAATATGCTGTCATACTTTAATCCAAAGCTTGAATGCGTTAGCATATCCATGCTGCTTCATTAGTCATTACCGGGTAATAAATGAACAAGAAATTTAAACTAAATGGTATTGATATTTTATTGTAATTGCACGGATAATTACTAAAAGAGAAATAAGAAAAAGGCGGCCTTAGTTACTGTGGACCTAGGTGTTTGCCTTAGTTAAAAAAACACTTTTTCTTTGTGAAAGATAATAGAATACCTTAAGTTCACGTTTCATGGCCATAATCATGTACTGACATATGCACGCATGTATTTGCATGTGTTCCCTGCGCGTTTGTGCACATGATATTCAGTGATTGAATTTACATAGGCTCTCTAACTACTGCTATAAATTATTGTGCCACCTCTCCTCTGCTTTGTTTTAATCGTTTTGCATATGTACGTTATGTCAAAGTGTCATCTCAGATAAAGTTACATCTGATGTTTGGCAATTAAACCCCACCATAATACGTCTCTGCTTTTTTCTTGTTCAGGATGAATCTGTTCTGATATGGATCTCAGGAAAAGAGGAGAAACACCTTAAACTAAGCCATGTCTCCAGAATTATACCTGGTCAGCGCACTGTAAGTTTATACATGTTGAGGTCTCCCTCTTCTCTTACATGATGTATACTGTGGTAACATGCTACCTAAAATCAGTAAAAAAATCCATGCATTTGGTAACTTTGGTGCAGATAAAATTCACAATATTCAGTTTTCATGTATTAGACAGTAATTAATGCAGCTTTCACATGGTTAAGATTTAACATTTTTAGATTTTCTTCTTGGTACTTCATGACTGCTGTCCATTGTATATACTATATAGCATGAGGACAAAAGCAAAAGCAAAGGTTAGACACTGTTAGGTTCTTAGGGGCATGGTTGTGTACGAGTGTGTGTATATGTGTCATAAGTTGCAATGATATGTCTACCTATTGCCTGGTAATTCACTTGAGAACAGAGTCGTATAATGCCTTGTGGATATTGCTTTATTAAATATCATTGCAACAATTCCTTATCTTTTGCTTTTCTAAATATCTAATATAAGAAAGTAGGATGCTGAGGTGTAATAGTTATTTTGTGTCTTTGTACCACTTTATGATTGGTGATTTACTTATTTGATAATGTGGCTGCCTTTCCACATTAAAATTGAAAAGAGCAATCAAGTGATGGGCAGTGTTATGCATGTTTGTGACTTTTATCTTTAACTTAATGACTTTTGCCTGAGTTGCAATATGGATGTTCTAAAATGAGGATGCCAAATTTTCTTTTTTTTTTTTTTTTTGGAAAGAGCTAAATTTCTGTTTTTGATGTTTGTATTCCCAGCCTATTTCCTTTTTCTCTTAAAATGGGGAGTTATCTTCATTACAATATGACATGATTTTATCGTTGTTCTTAATTTATGTTATTAATGAGGCTTGAATGCTGCTCTGCTTATAGAATGCCAATAAAAAATTTCTTGAACTAAATGTACTTGCTGATTGTTCTAAATTTTTGTTTACTACAGCCGATATTTCAGAGGTATCCTCGGCCTGAGAAAGAATATCAGTCATTTTCTCTCATTTATAATGATAGGTCTTTAGATTTGGTAAGCAATATCCTTTTTGTGGCACTTCATTCAGATTCTTCTCACTGCACTCATGCTGTATCTAATATCTAGAGATTCTGTCCTATGTGGTTGTCTGTTAATTTCCCTTTTTGTTATTTACCAGATCTGCAAGGATAAAGATGAAGCTGAAGTCTGGTTTACTGGTTTAAAAGCATTAATATCTCGTAGCCATCATCGGAAAGGAAGAGCAGAATCAAGAAGTGATGGAATTTCATCTGGAGCAACTAGTCCCAGAGCACACACCCAAAGGAGCTCTCCTTTGAGCTCTCCAATTGGTAGTGGCAGTAGTTCACAGAAGGTGTTCCTTTTTTACTTCCCTTTTCTTTATGCCAAACTTCAATATGTATTCCTTTAGTGAGAGAATTCTCTTGTTGCTGATGTAGGATGGGTTGGATCCCCTTCGTATTCATACTCCATATGATAGCCCTCCTAAAAATGGTTTTGAGAAGGCATTTTCTGATGTAATGTTGTATGGTGCGCCTCCCAAGGTTTTATTTCCTTCAGATTCAGTTTGTGGGTCGGTTAATTCTTTGTCATCTGGAGGCTCAGATGGAAGAACTGGGCGCTTAAAAGGTATGAGCGGGGATGCTTTTAGGGTTAGTTTATCAAGTGCAGTTAGTTCATCAAGTCAAGGCTCTGGTCATGATGACGGTGACTCTTTAGGAGATGTATTCATTTGGGGAGAGGGTATTGGTGATGGCATTTTGGGTGGGGGTATATATAGAGCTGGAAGTTCTTCTGGCACTAAGACAGATTCTCTTGTGCCAAAGGCTTTGGAGTCTGCTGTTGTACTGGATGTCCAGAATATAGCTTGTGGTGGGCGACATGCTGCTTTAGTAACCAAGCAAGGAGAGGTCTTTTCGTGGGGGGAGGAATTGGGAGGAAGACTTGGACATGGTGTAGACTCAGATGTCTCACATCCAAAGCTTGTAGATTCTCTTAAAAATATCAACATCGAACTTGTTGCGTGTGGGGAGTATCATTCTTGTGCTGTTACTCTATCTGGCGATCTGTACACATGGGGTGGTAGCAGTTGCAATTTTGGGCTTCTTGGACATGGGAATGAAGTAAGTCTGTGGGTTCCCAAAAAATTAAATGGACCCCTGGAGGGAATACATGTCTCATCAGTCTCGTGTGGACCATGGCACACAGCTGTTGTAACCTCTGCAGGGCAATTGTTTACCTTTGGGGATGGAACTTTTGGTGTTCTCGGACATGGGGATCGTAGAAGTGTGTCCACTCCAAGGGAAGTGGAGTCTCTTAAGGGCCTCCGCACTGTGCGGGCAGCTTGTGGGGTGTGGCATACTGCTGCTGTTGTTGAAATCATGGTTGGGTCTTCAAGTTCTAGCAACTGTTCTTCAGGAAAACTTTTTACATGGGGAGATGGAGATAAAGGTCGTCTTGGACATGGTGACAAGGAAGCTAAACTGGTGCCCACTTGCGTTGCTGCTCTTGTTGAACCCAATTTCTGTCAAGTTGCCTGTGGACACAGCCTTACTGTTGCACTCACAACAACAGGCCATGTGTACACGATGGGGAGCCCTGTTTATGGTCAGCTGGGGGATCCTAAAGCTGATGGTAAGCTCCCTATTCGTGTAGAAGGGAAGCTTACGAAAAATTTTGTTGAAGAAATATCTTGTGGTGGTTATCATGTTGCAGTTTTAACCTCAAGAACTGAAGTTTACAGCTGGGGAAAGGGTGCAAATGGTCGATTAGGTCATGGAGATACTGATGATAGAAATTCCCCATCATTAATTGAAGCTTTGAGAGACAAACAAGTCAAAAGTATTGTTTGTGGCACTAGTTTTACTGCAGCAATATGCCTTCATAAGTGGGTTTCTGGGGCTGATCAATCAATGTGTTCTGGATGTCACCTTCTGTTTAATTTCAAAAGGAAACGGCATAATTGTTACAATTGTGGACTTGTATATTGTCATTCATGTAGTAGTAAAAAGTCTTTAAAGGCTTCCATGGCACCAAACCCCAACAAACCTTATCGTGTGTGTGATACTTGTTTCGGCAAACTTGGGAAAGCTACTGAAACCAACTCTTCATTTCACTCTGCTCTGAGTAGAAAAGGAAGTATGAATCAGGGACTAAATGAGGTGGCTGAAAAGAATGAAAATTCAGTTTCAAGATCTCATGCCCAACTTGGAAGACATTCTTCTATGGAATTATCTAAAGAAGTGGAGAGCGGATCTTCAAAAAGAAACAAGAAACCAGACTTTAATCGTACACGAGTTTTGCCCCTCCCAAATGGAGTTTCAGGGAGCAGTGCTGTTAATAGCTCTAAATCTTCCAATCCAGTATTTGGGTCAACCAAGAAGTTTTTCTCAGCTTCTCTTCCTGGATCACGAATTATGTCTCGTGCAACATCACCCACATCAAGACGATCGAGTCCACCTCGTGCAACAACTCCAACCCCAACTCTCTCAGGGTTTGCATCACCAAAAATTGTTGTAGATGATGCTAAAAGGACAACTGATGGTTTAAGCGAAGAAGTTGTTAAATTGAGGGCCCAGGTATATGGATATCATTATAATCTCAAAAACTACCTTCAGAACTTTTATTTTTTGATGCATGAATTTTCTTCCTGCTGCAATCATGTATTTTTCAGTCAAGGAAATTTTCATTTTTAGGTGCTTGAAGTCAAGATATACATATACATATAGAAGTGTTTATAATGTGTAAGCATGGCATGACAACAATAGCTGAGCATGTTTGCACTCGTAGGGAAATGTGTAAAGATTGTTCTCTAGATTGATTTAATAGTCTGTTGATGGTGATTCTGGAGTAAATATATTCTGCTTAATGATAAAATATTCCTCCATTTTTCTTTTATTCTTAAAAAAATTTTGTTATTACTTTCAGTACAGAACTCGTAATAGTTTACCCCTCATCTTCTTCTCAAATCATTCAAAATCAATGCAAAAAATATGATAAGCTGATTGAGACAAAACCCAAAAGACCTCTGCTGGGCATAATAATATATTCCGTACTCCATAAGTCAAACCACAATCCAAAATGATGCGTTGACTCTATTATCTTGTTTCAAATTATGCACAACTATGAATTATAGCTTTTGCAGATGCTGAACATTCCCAAATAAAACTTTTACATTGAGTTAATAAAGTACGACGATCAATCAACATCTTTAAGAAACAGTGATTAAGAATTAAGCAACCAAGATATTTAATTTTTTTCAAGTAGGAAAACAAGCTTAAGGATCACAATCAATATTCCCTTCTGCATCTTTCTTAGGAACTTAATGTATTTTATTTGTTATAATAGTACATTAGGGAAGTTGTTTAAATTTTTATTTTGTCTTGCCTGACGTGAGTATCGAATTTTTTGGTGGCACAGTTTATTTTACTAATGTAACAAATAATAGGTTTATTTTGATTTTGTATTGTATGTGGAGACTTTCATGAGTCAGCAAAGACTTAATGCAATGTCTTCAGTTCTTATGCACACAGAAAGCCAATTTAAACCTTTTATGGGTATTTCCTAGTGCATAATTTTTGCTAGGTCATAATCACACTAAGGATTTGTAGCTGAGTATTTTGTTTGCCTGCATTGATGTTTACTTTTCATGGAAAATGAGTTTTTATCATTAGAAATATTGGTGTAAAAAGTTATAATGTATATTATGCTGATCTATAGTTTTTGAAATCCATAAAATTTTTGTCTTTGGAAAAGCACTCCTCATGGGGTGCTAAATTTGTTTGTATTGCTAATTCGTTGTATAATGCAGGTTGAAGAACTTACCCATAAAGCACAACTTCAAGAAATTGAGCTGGAAAGAACTACGAAACAACTGAAGGAGGCTATTGCAGTAGCAGGAGAAGAGTCTGCAAAATGCAAAGCAGCAAAAGAAGTAATTAAGTCGCTTACTGCCCAAGTAAGTTGAATATTCATGTTATAGCCTTAAAATAGGAGTATTTTTTTTTCCTAGAGTGAACAGACTTGCAGCATAAATATAAAGAGGACATTTTGCTTCCTCACTGAATAAGAGAGAATTTAAGCTCATCCGGTGAATGTGTTCTCTCTGTATGAACATGATTATAATGTAGATCGCATCTAAAATTTTAGTAAATTTAGATTAGGGTAGGGCTATATCAATTTAAATTTTTTGACTTCAACATCCAACCATCCATTTACTCTTGATCCAAGGGTAGATAATGGATGCCAAGTCAACAACCTTTGGATGAAGGGCAAACAGATAAAAAAAAAAAAAGTAAAAAAAAAAAATAGTTGATATAGCCTAACTCTTTAGATTATAAGTATATAATGTATATTACATGTCAAAGTTTAGTCCCATAAAGATTTCCCATGAGACCTAGCCGTGTTTATGGAACTAAAATTTCAGCTTGGACAAATCGTGAAGTCTAAGTTCAGAATCTTGAACATATGACTATAATCCCATAAACAGTCCAATCCCATGTTTAATATGTACCAAATAGGGATTTAGTGTAGATACCTTCAGGTAATTTATAAAAGCCCAAACATTCTAGTGACTTATTGTAATTGCTACTGCAGTTGGGGAATTACCAACAAATTTATCCTCATTTTTGGAATGCCTCTGTAATTATTCGCAGTTTTCTACTGACCATTTGCATTATGAATAAATATTATTGACTATCGAACATCTTTGAAAATATAAATAGAGATTGGTGGGAACTAGTTAGTTCAATTGGTAAAGCCTCATGTTGTGGAAGAGGTTTTATGTTCGAATCTTGCAAACACCTTATATTTAGCATGATATTTTTTTATTTTTTATTAAAAAAAAAAAAAAAAACAGGGAAAATTGCATAATGCTGTGCTTATTACTTGGTGACAGGTCTTTATGAGTTCTAGTATAAATGGCTTGTTTCCATGGCAAATATTAGTGTTATTTATTCTGTGTAGCTATTGTGTTACACTGTTACCTTACTTGAGAAGTCAACTCATCTGAATTTATTTTTCGTGATTTATCTTTGGTAGTTGAAGGACATGGCAGAAAGGTTACCTCTTGGAGCAGCAAAGAGCAACAATTCACCTTCCTTTTTCCATTCCAGCCCAACTCCTCCTTGGGATGTTTCTTCTGTGGCAGTTGAACAACTGAGCAGTCCCGTGAGCTACCACGAAGCAGTTTCAAACGGATCAAACAACAACTCGATTTCTAATGGGTCAGATATCAGTTATAACTACACATCAACACAAACTGAAGTATCACATTTTGAAGCATCGACCAGGAACAAGAATAGAGGAACAAAAGCTGAACCTACTCATGGGGATGAATGGGTTGAACAAGATGAGATCGGTGTGTACATTACCCTTGTTGCTTTGCCTGGAGGTGTCAAAGATCTTAAGCGTGTCCGCTTCAGGTATTTCATGATAAATTGCCACCCTTTTTTCTTCTGGACGCAGAATTTGAAATTTTTATATAAGCTTGTGTGACTATCCACTAGACAAGTCTGGACGATTATAGAAATTAACCTAGATCGTCTATAGATATCATCCATGTGTTTTGGGTCTTCTGCTTACAAGCCCGTATCCTCGTTTTTACATATACTGAAGATATCAACTACAAAATTATATATATATATATCTTCCAGTAACCAATCCGTCTCATTCAAGATCATTAACTTTTGGTGTATTTATTCCTTTTGACTGCAGTCGCAAGCGATTCAGCGAGAAGCAAGCCGAACAGTGGTGGGCGACAAACAGAGCTAGAGTATATCAGCAGTACAATGTTTCCATGGTTGACAAATCTAATGTAAGCATAGGTAGAGAAGCGTTAGCTCATTGATCTACCTCATTTGAGTCCTGCTATCGAACAATCTGAAGCCAATGTTTTAGAATCTTAGCTTGCGAGATTGAAGTATTTGAAGGCAGGATTGAAGATACCCTCAGATTTTGGTTTTAGAGTTGGGGGTGGTGGTAATTCTTGGTTTTTTCGTATTTCCGAAAAATGAGTCCATGTTTTACTCTTTTTTAACTTTACATTTCCTTTTATTATTTTTTTGCGGAGGGAAGTGGTAAGAGTAGGTGATCGGCATGTAAATAAGTAGGTTCTCTCTGACATGAAATATCTGAACAGACAGGCTCTCCATGTAAATTCATAAAAAGAATATATGACTAGACTCTCAATTGTGTTCTTCAATACTCCATTTCATTCTTCATTTGTGCTCTTTTTTAGTTACCATTTGCCAATAAATAAATTTACTCTTTCTTGGCTTCTTTCTCTTCAATCTCTTCAAAGTTTTCAAGCAGCCAACAAATGTAGGTATCGATTTTTGATACTGTTTTTGGCAAGGTAATATTGAAAAAGTAGGAATTTATTTGTTCATTTGTGTTTGTAAAGGTATACGTCCAAGAAGTACATCGAGGGTGGTAAAGTTATTAAAGTGAAGGGTCCTTCCTTAGTAGGTATGGTCATGAAGTTTTTCGTCGGGATCTAAGGATTATTATACGTTATAGTCGGAGTAATTTGATAACCCTAATATGCCTATAATATGACAACAGTAATAATATTTCTTGTTCCACTACCATGTGTTTTTTTGTTCTCATAAAAAACAGCCCAGGTATCGGCAGGTAAAATTCAGATCAAAATAGGATCTGATTCCTCTATATTTATGTTAATTCTATGGAGGTTTTCAAAATTGTAAAAAAAAATATATTATTTCTTTTTGTTTATCTCTCCATTTCTTTTTGGTTAACAATTAATCAAAAACTTTTAACCTCAAGTAAAATCTCAAATGCCAAAGAAGCAAATATAGTATCATGATTTCATTGGAATTATGATGATGCCTTGAACAAGAAATGGCCTTGAAAAGGCATTTACATAAGAATTCTCCTCCATTAGGTGGTTTCTATGCAAACAATAAATAGAAATGTAATCTGCCCATGGGCATGAGATTCCCCAGAACATCATTCCACTACCATGTGTTTTGTGAATGTCAGCTACCAAATGAATAACCAATGCTTCTTCAAAATAGAACTACCCCATTATGTCAACACGAAATGAACTGCATCCATTCAATTCCCAGACTTCATTATACCGGAAATATTTGCAGCAAAATATGGTTCGCGAATGTCAACGATAATTGTATATACACGGAACTGTGGAAGGTCATATCTCCTGAAAAGGAAAAAAATAAATTACCTGTAAGAAGATGGCAAATACAGAACCAAAAGTAGGTAACAAAAAAATGAACATGCCATAGAGAAGTCGAGAAATGAGGTGATTAAAAAGATTAAGCTAAACTAAAATGTCTATGAATACATTGAAAGAAGCAATTAACGAATTTCAGCAAAATAGAATATCTACCTGACTGCATTCTCTTGACAGGAATACAGCAACAAGGCTCGCCCTTCCATATAGATCGTAATGGCAAGAACTCATAACTCGTATATATGCATTGATTGCACAATTGCAAACGTATTGTGTGTTTAAGCTTAGATGCTTCATGGTTGGGATTGGAAACCTGACCAATCGTAGCTCAGCATCAAGAATCAACAACCTTTTCAACATCTGAATAGAAGGCAAAAAAGCATCTTGGACACACCATCAAAATTCTCAACCAAACCGTTACTGTATGGCAGCATAGATATTAAAATTTGGAACGTGGAACCGGGAGCTGATCTCAGTTCAAAACATTCCAACTCTTAGTTCCTTTTCCTGCCAAAAGAATACCTTATTAAGTAGATAACTAAGATAATTTCACAGAAAAGAAACTTTAATTGCATCTTAAGCTCTCTTTCTATATTTAATTCATGCCTTGAGTTTCCAAACTTGAGTGTTTCCAAAATACGAAAAAACATATAATCCTCATGAAGGTCTTGCCATCCTTAAATTTTGTAGTTAGAAAGCCAGAAATCACAGCTTTTCACGATTAGTATATTTCAAAAACATTTTACAAAAATGATTCTAGCATATTTCTTTTGCAACAAAGGCAAATAGCTATACTGTGAAGAATTATGGGAGACGAAATATACGTTACACACACCTTTCTGTTCAGGAATATGTTCGCACAAAGCTTAGCCGAGCCAAATAATTGCTCTCAGCAAAGTCATGTAATGTACGATGAGGCCGTGCCCCTTCTCGATCATGTTTTCCACTCTCTTCTTTCAAGAATTTCCTACACATATCAGCATCCTGGAAGAAAATGGAGCAAACAGTTAACTTAAGCTACAGTTAAAATTATAGATTTATAGACTAAATGACCATGACAGGCATACAAGACAAGGACCTAGCAAAGAAAATAATACATCAGCCATGTGTGATCGTAGACAATCCTCAAAGCTGGTCATTCGAACAAATATATAGTGCCTCTTTAATTTGGTATTCTAATATATAAAATTCAAGACAAATGACAAGTGGTCAATATGACTCTTGTCTCTCTTGCTAAGGGTGCATAAGTTTTCTCTGCTGTAGAGTTCACTCAATTGAAGTGACAGAGAATCTGAGATGGTCATCTTATCAAGCTTACTGCAAATATGAACCTCAGGCTCCTGATTGATCAAATACATCATTAAGTGATATGTATTTTCACTACATGCAATTGTCATCATACAACCAATTATCTAAGTGCCCATTCATACCAATTTCAGAATCCATAAATGTCTTATTCTATCTAATATCCACCACTTTTAAGGGTTTCTTTTTCAGTAAACCAAATGGAAAAAGGATAGTTGTCAATAAAATGTATCTCAACTTCAGTCACTTATAGACAATCTCAACTGACATTTTGCTTGGATATTTCATAAACTATAATGATGATCAATGACATGCATATAATTGCAACCAGATGCTTACTATAATGGGGAAGCTTTTAATATAAATACCCAATGCACTTAATGAGACAAACAATTAGATTCTCGTTTCAGAAAAAAAAAAAAAAAAAGAAGAAGAACCTGTAGGAATTCCAGCATTTGCTCTTCAATTGTACCACGCATTGCTAAAGTTTCTACGTAAATAGGACGAGTAGCACCCATCCGATGAGCACGACTAATGACTTGTTCCTCCATGCTGATAAGAATTCAACATATATGACAAGTAAGCATCATTTTCGTTAATTCCATTTTAAACAAAATGGAGAAGAAATAGAAGAAGGGTAAAATATTATATTAAACAGATCTCAAGAGTAGGAATAAAAAACAAGAGATGTCCCAGGCAGAAAGATGTACTTTGTTGAGCATATTTATTACCCTTAAATTTGGATTTATTAGTAAAATTTTATAATACTTTTATTTTAAGGGCAATTATTATTTCCCTCCTCACGTTTGCCTTAACATCGTTTTACCCCTTAGTTTTCAGAATTAGCCAATTTTCCCTGCCGTTAAAAATGTTAGTGGCTGACACAAATAGAATGCATAAAGACTAAACTACCCTTGGGTCATTAGTTGGAAGAAAGTAAAAGACACGTTTGTCCTTTATAAGTTTTTTTCTAAAAAACAAATGAGGGTAAATATGTAATTACAAACTATGATATTAAAAATATTTAACAAAATATAAAAAAATAATTATAATTAAAAAAGATGGACAGTAGAGATCATTGAAAACAGAAATTCAAAACAAAAGCAATAAGAGAGAGAGAGAGAGAGAGAGAGAGAGAGAGAGAGAGAGAGAGATGACGTTCTGTGAACGCCAGACCTGGTGTGTGTGGGGAGGCTTAAGCCCTCCCCACTGACGAAATGCCCCCACCCCCTTCTCTTGTGCCTCTCTTGCCAGTTGCCACCACGTCTCCCAATTATTATTAAATATATCATTTCCTTTCTCAATTACCAAACTACTCTAAATTGCACCTATTTTAATTAGATTTATATTTTGTGAAATAGGAACAAAAAAGCATTTGAGTTTGCAAGAGAGTTAATTGAGTTATTTTTGAAGTCATTCAAAAGAATCAAGTCAAAATTTTGAAGACCAAAACCTAAACCCAAGAGAAGAGAAAGCATAACAAAAGTTGTTAAGGAAGACAAGGAAAAGTGCACATGGCATTATAATAAAATTTCTACGAAAGCTAAAAATCAAGAAATTGATCTGAAACTGACTAAGAACCCACGATGCTTCCAGAAAAGACAGATTGCACTAACTCCAGGTAATATAAGATATAATTTTATTTTTATTTTACTTTTCAGAAAAATTATTGCATGATAATATAATAAATTTATATTACCTTCTGTCCCAGATTGGTTCCATTAAGAAAACGTGAGTTACAAAGCTCAAATCAAGACCCAATGCAGCACTTCCATCCATTACAAGAGCCAGACAGCTATCATCATCCTGGAACATAGCCAGTGACTTTATCTGTACAAGAGAAGGTAAATTAACTTACAGCATAACAAGAAATTATAATAATAAGAATTAGCTAGGAAAAAATAAGAAATATACCTTGTTGCTAGAATGCATTGGACTATACATGCCAGAAAATTTGATACTGGCAATTGTTAACTAGAAAACAGAAAAAACATTTCTTAAGTCATCATTTACAAGAAGTAAACCACACAAAGGTATGTCTAGACAATTTTAAATTATAACTTACCTGCTGCTCAATGACATGTATATGCTCAAGGAACTGAGAGAAAATTATAACTTTCTCCGGGAGTGCCTTGTCAGAATCCACACTAGATATATTGCAGGCCTGCTTCAATGAAGTGCTTGAATCGCTCATCTGCGAAATACAAAGCAGCTCCTTGATTTGCTTAATGCCATTAACTTCATCCACAGGGCAACCAATGTTTTCGTTAGCCTTCTGCAGTGCTTTTAACTTCTCAACAAGGTAAGTGACTTTACTACTAGATGTCGATTGCCAATCAGGATTCCAGTCATCCTGAATGTAAATAAACACCAGAAGAGTATGTAATGGTAAACGTTGTTTACATATGAAAATGTAGAAAAATAACAAGAATTCAACTTTGAACAAAGCCTACCTGCCTATATGAAGGTTGTAACTCGATAAGATCTTTAGGGACAGGCCACTTTGGGTTGGGATTTTCTGGCCTAGTTAAAATCTCAGGAGTCTGCATCTCATATAAGTTACCACAGCCAGGTAAACTACACTTTTCACTGTCTAAAGCAACACAATCCAGGCACAAAAGATGCCTACAGGGGGTAATGACTGGTAGACGGCACCATTCATTGCATCTAAAACCCAAAACAAGAAGGGAAAAATGATTTTTAATGAAAATTTTAAGCAATTTGAAAAAATGCAGTTAAAAAGTTGACAAAAGCCATCACAAGTGAAATGTTACCTGAGACAATTACCACCATAAAGGAGGTTAAATTTAATAAAAGCATATTCCTCTGAATTAGGATCAAGACCATTTTCAACTAAAATATCCATTGTTTCTTGAATATCATGGCCAGCGTCTGTTACTTTGATGTGCCCAGCAACACAGCAAGAAAGCCTGACATTCCTAATAGTTGTGCTTCGAAACTTCCACTGCTTTGGATTCAGTAAACTTTCAACATGTGAAGGATCATTCCAGTCAGCCGTTAGTATATTCCGCCGCACTGTAACTACAAGTTCATTATAACTTCTTGCGTGCTCCTCCATGAAATTCAGAATTGTCATCACCTTAATGCATGGAGGAATAGTTTGCAGATCTATCTTTCTTGCACTAATCATGCATCTATGGAGCAGCTGCAGCAAACGTGATCGACCCTCCTCCATCTCTGCATCAAATGGTCTAAGAACACCAGCCTCCCATGACTTTAGATTATGTCCATATGCTTCTTCATGGAGGAACTTAAGCATTGGTTGAAGATGTGACAGTTGACTATTGGGAGTGTTAGGAGTTGGGGTTCCTGTCAGTATCCAACGATTTGAAGCTGTCAAAGAAATAGCCATTTGCAATTTGTTTGTCAAGCTAAGACTTGAGCCAAGGGTATGCCCTTCATCTAAAATTACCCTAAGCCAATGCACTTGCATCATTGGACTTTTCTTACGGGGACCCCACTCAGCACTTAAACGGTTAAAGGTCGTTATAACAACATCATAGTCCCACGCCAGACCATGAGCAGAAAGTTTTTTATGATCAGTCCAGACAAAAAGCCGCAACTGTCCAGGTCTGACATGTTTTTGGATTTGGGTTTTCCAATGATCAACTAAATATGATGGTACAACTATTAGAGTTGCTCTTGACAAATATAACCTGACCGAATTTAGTGGTTCATTTAGCGCAATACCAAGAGCAGCCGAATCAAATGCCAAGTTGTCAAGAGTCTGTGGGTAATACCATCTACTAATATCCTTTTCCACTCTCCTTATAAGTCCAAATGCTTGAAATATTTTGCGGAATCCTTGGGCATCTCCACCTGCAAAAGCACCAAGAATTGGACTCACTAAGCCAACTGTTTCCATTTCTGAGAGTTTGTCTGGAGAAAGTTCAGCTAACCAACTTAAGGCTTTCTTGGTTTTTAAATTTATCAGCGCATAGTGCTCCTTAAGAACACCAATGAAAAATGACACATTATGATTTTTCCCCCCCAAAGTTCCTTTGGTGTGAAATCCTGGCAGGTAGGTAATAGACTGACAATGATCCCAAGCTTCTTCTGGATCTTCACAACGCTGATGTGTGGAGTCAATGTTCATACTACAAAACCAAGCTATTTTGGCATCAGCTACACTTCCATCTATAAGCTTCCTCCACTTATGACAGGCATCACACTGAACCCATGTTTCATTAGATACAAAATGGTCTGTGGTAGGCTTCTTAGGCTTCTTGGAACCATTGGACACAATACGTGACAAACCAACTTGATTTCCTCGAGAGACATGTGCATTATCATTAGAACGCTTCCTTGTAGTTGAGTTTCTTTTAGCTTTGCTATCTTTAGAAATACTAGATTCTCCATCATATGAATGGAAAAGATTCTTCCTGATTCGACTCATGCTCCTTGTAAACTGAACCGAACGCGTTGCTGGCTCGGAGCTTGAAGATGATGATTTCAATCCTATCCCAGGAAAAGAACTAAATCCCTCAATTTGCACATCTGGATCCACTAAACGGGCTCTTTTAGGCAAAGGGTATTTTAAATCCTCTACAGGAGTCACATTATCTAAAGATAATTGTCCCCTATGAGCACTTTGACTCAAAAATCTTCTCCGGGTAAACATTTTATTACAGATGAATTTATCACCACTAAGTTCATAATAGCCACATCTCTGGTCACCATTATGCGTGCACCAGGAAATTTGAAGTCCATCTGGAGGGTCAGCCATTGTTCCTTGTGTCTTCAAAATGAGGGAAAGAGCAGTTATAGTCTTACCGAGCCCAGGCTCATCACAGAACATTCCACCACGGAAATCTCTGACAGTGGGGACTAACTCAGTAACTATGTCACCAGAAACATTGTTTAAGTAGAAAGAAAACCCATCTTCTGTAGAAAAGTCCATGAACAGAGGATGAGGCATAACTTCAGCATTCCGCTCACGGTGTAACATCCATTCAACTGCACCCTGCTGGTGAGGAAAGAGTTTGAGTTTCATACATGGCATAATTGGTATTGACAGTGATCTTAGATGGTGACAGGTTGACGCAACCCTGACAAGGTCCACTGGACCAAGCCTAGATAGTATGGAAAACAAAAGATCATCTGTTATTTCTGAAATGCCAGAGCTGCAAGAGTCGTCTGCTGGTTTTATTCTAGATGAATCAAGCTTCCCCTTATTCAATACATTAGGCAAACTCCTAAACACTTCATGCAGTTCAAATAGCCTTTTCTTTACAGAGTCAGGCACACCACTATGCAACTTGCAATGGAGAACATGACAATCAGAAATATTCCAAATGCTATTTCCATGAGCATCGTTACAGCACTCTCCACCATCCATAAGCATTGATTTTCTGTGCCCCCAGTCACAACTACAGATGACTTAAAATGCATTAGCAAGGAAGGCAAACTAATGCAAAACAAATGGACAAAAGAATACTAAATTAATTGATAGAAATCACATGTAAAAAACTGTTACATAGCATATCAACGGATAAAAAAACTATCAGTATTGTATTATGAAGACAAGCAAGACTAACAAAAGCATCCTGTCCAAAACTAACAGTTTGGTGGTAAATTATTTGTTCTTCCTATTGCGATTTAGAGGTAAAAGTAGTCGTTCAAGATAGTTACTTCACACATGTATAATTGCCATATCCAATATTACACTCTTCATTCAAACATCCTTCGATATTACAAAAAATTGTTATGATAAAAATAAAAATTTAAGTAATACTGTAGCAGACCACCATGTTGGGGAGGGGTTTGGTTTATATGTATTGTAATCTATCACCCAATACCACATGCCCTCCTTCGAAAATTTTATGAAAATACCGTTATCTTGTTTCTCTATAATAAAGTTCTACAATCGATCAATTCTTATTATTTCCCAACTTGTGATTGAAATTCTAAATTCACTCTACATATGTTAATTACTAACTAACTAACTTCCTAGTGTACAGTTTAATGCTCAAATCATTACTAAAAATGCTACACATAAAAACTGAATCATAATAAATAGCTTAAATAGTTTAAAAAAAAATAAAAAAAATAAAAATAAATAGCTTATATCCAGGGACAATGTACCTCAAGTGTCTGAATAAAGCACCAGCAACTGAACCCAATTTCGGAAACTGCCAACCGGACCACACGGCAACCGGCAAATAAACATCCACAAGCACCACCGCTCTCGCCTCCTCATTACCATCCCCAACCTCCACGTGCATCACTCGCGCGTCGATCTTCACGCACCTGTGATTGACAAGCGAGACCAGCTGGTTCACCACGCTCATGCTCCCTTTCACCATTCCTATCTTCCTCATCCTCCTGCTCCTCCTCTCCTTGGTCGCGCTCGTTTCCTCTTCGAAAACGTCGCCGTTTCCATCCCTGCGCGGTGTACTGTTCACCGGAGACAAAACGGCGCCGGATTCGGATCTGAAACCGTCGTTGAAGACGTGGCATTGAGTATTGAAAGGTAGGGAGTGGTCGAGGTTAGGGTGTGAGGAAGAAGAATTATTGACTGCGAGAACCGCACAGAGGAAACCGCAGAGTTTGTGATCGGGAAACAACGACGACGACGAATCGTCCATTTTTTGCGTTTTTATTTATTTTTTTTTATAGATAAAAAATAAAATAAAAACGAGAATTGTACGGGTTTCGGTGAAATTAGGGTTTCGAAAATTGAAACGGCTACAATGTGAATTTGTGATGCATTTGCTTGCGATTCTTTCAAGCGAAGAATCGTGAAAAAAAGAAGAAGACGAAGACGAAGCTAACTGGAAAGAGAGTGGATAGATAGAAACCGTTAATTGTCCGGATTGTATAGGGTGTGTTGAGGACTATGGCTGGAGTTGGCGACCATTGTTTGATCATCGTCCACGTGTACCCACTTGATTGGATGATTCAGATTTGGAATCCCATATATCTTCCGCACACAACGGTGTATACTAAGAGCATCTCCAATGCAAAAGTGGTTTGCATACCAATAATTGTTGACATGGCAACAATGTCAAGAGACTTGCTTCTTATGTGACATAAAAATAGACTTGATAGACAATCAACTCAAAATTTGGTCTCCAATGCTTCCGTCTAAAAAACAATTGTTTTAATGACGTGTCCATCTTTTTTTCCTATTTTATTTTTTATTTTATTTCCTTACCAAAAATATATGAAAAATTAATGTTAGTTTTAAATGTTTGCTGAGTCAATCTAAAAAATAGTTGTGCAACAGACCGTTTGAAAGTAGACGGTTATGTTGACAATGTCTAATATTTTTTTTGCCACGTCAGCTTAAGGTTGATTATGCACGGCCGTATTGCAGAGACAATTGTTAACATAATATCTATTTATCCTACGTGGCATCTCTTTTTTTCACAAGCCTAAGAGCATCTCCAATGCAAGCGTGGCTTGTGAAAAAAAGAGATGCCACGTAGGATAAATAGATATTATGTTAATAATTGTGTCTCCAATGCAACCGTGCATATTCAACCTCAAGTTGATGTGGCAAAAAAAATATTAGACATTGTCAACATGACCGTCTACTTTCAGACGGTCTGTTGCACAGCTATTTTTTAGGTTGACTCAGCAAACATTTAAAACTGACATTAATTTTTCATATATTTTTTGTAAGGAAATAAAATAGAAAATAAAACAGGAAAAAAAGATGGACACATCATTAAAAAAATTGTGTTTTAGACGGAAGCATTGGAGACCAAATTTTGAGTTGATTGTCTATCAAGTCTATTTTTATGCCACACAGGGAGCAAGTCTCTTAACATTGTTGTCATGTCAACAATTATTGGTATGCAAGCTACTCTTGTATTGGAGATGCTCTAAATACACCTTTTTTAAAAACATATGAATTGTTTCAACTACCCTTTATAATTTTAGATATTCCACCATACAATTCTTTCATTATAAATACATTGTCAACACAAATTAATGCAAGCGTGGCTTATGAAAAAAAAAAAAAAGATGCCACGTAGGATAAATAGACGTTATGTTAATAATTGTGTCTCCAATGTAGCCATGCATATTCAACCTCAAACTGACGTGGCAAAAAAAATATTAGACATTGTCAACATGACCGTCCACTTTCAGATGGTCTGTTGCACAACTATTTTTTAAGTTGACTCAGTAAACATTTAAAACCGACATTAATTTTTCATATATTTTTGGTAGGGAAATAAAATTAAAAATAAAACAGGAAAAAAAGATGGACACGTCATTAAAAAAATTATGTTTTAGATGGAAGCATTGAAGTCTAAATTTTGAATTGATTGTCTATCAAGTCTATTTTTATGCCACATAGGAAGCAAGTCTCTTGACATTGTTGTCATGTCATCAATTAGTGGTATGCAAGTCACACTTGCATTAGAGATGCTCTAAGAGCATCTCCAATGCTAACGTGGGTTGTGAAAAAAGTTAGATGCCACGTAGGATGGACATCCATTTTGTTAAAAAATCCATCTCCAATGCAACATTTTTAGTACAACTTCAAGCTGAGGTGGTAACTTTTTTTTTTAAGAGGCTATCAACATGACTCTCTGATTTCAGACGGTCTGTTGGATGGCCGTCTTGTTGGCTCAGTCAGCAACCACTCGTCTTTTACCTTATTTTATTTAACAATTCTAAAATATATTTAATGAGACCAATAATAAATTGGCACATCATTGGCATATATTTTACAAGTGAAGCATTGGAGACCACTTTTTTATTTGGATGTCTATCAAGTTTAGTTACATGCCACATATGAAGCAATTGGCTTGACAATGTTGACATATCACCATTTTTTCAAATGCAAGCCCCATTACCATTGGAGATGCTCTAAGAGCATCTCGAATGCAAAAATGGATTGCGAAAAAAATTATATGTCAAATAGGACAAATAGACAATGTGTTTAAATATATCTCTCAAATGCAGTTGTTAATACTCAATGTGAAGCTGATGTGACAAAAAAAATAATAGACACTATCAAGTTGAATGTCTACTTTCAGAGGCTTTGTTAGATAACTATAGTAGGTAAACTCAGCATTTGGAGATAAATATAAAAAAAAATCATTAAGAAAGTTGTTTGATTAAAATAAAAAACAAATAAAATAATGTTAATATTTAAATAGGAGCATTGGAGACAGTTTTTTTATTTGACTGTCTATCAAGTAGATTTCTATGTTACATAGGAAGTAAGGGGGGTGTATTGGATTGAGATTTTAATAGACAATTTTTGGGTGGCAAGATTTTATGGATTTTTAGGATTTTAAAGACTATTAGGATTATATGGACTAGACTTTCAGGATTTTGGAATTTTTAAAAAAAGAGTCTCTAGACTTTATTTATAGACTATTAGGATTATCTAGACTTTATTTATAGACTATTATGATTATCTAGACTTTATATTTATAGACTATTAGGATTATCTAGATTTTATTTATAGACTATTAGGATTATCTTGACTTTATTTGAAGACTTTTTGGACTCTTTTTTTAAAGAGAAAATAGCACTAGACACCATTAATTGGTGGGTGGAGTCTTAAAAAGGCCATTATTTCCATCTCTGCAAACTATTCAAATCTGACCTATGTCCATATTCAAGTGCACATCTCTAAAAATACTAAACATTATTTGTTCAAATTTTGATACAAGAAAGTAGACATGCAAAAAAACACTTTTCATTCAGAAAATATTCCAAAAATCGATTTGGAAAAGTGTGAAAATAAGCGATGAACACAGCTCATTCGCGGATTCACGTCGCTTCTGACCTTTGACTGAATAATTGATCATAACTTTCAAAATACCGCCCAGAATTTTACGTTTTTTATACCGTTGGATTCGTGTCGAAAAATTAAAGAACCTTACATGGATGAAAAAATTCATTTCCTTGCCAAAAGATACAGTTTTAAGGAAAAAGAGCAATGAACACATCTCATTCGCGGATTGCGCGTCGCTTCTGACCTTTGACTGAATAATTGATCATAACTTTCAAAATACGGCCCAGAATTTTACGTTCTTTATACCGTTGGATTCGTATCAAAAAATTAAAGAACCTTACAGGGACGAAAAAATTCATTTCCTTGCCAAAAGATACAGTTTTAAGGAAAAAGAGCAATGAACACATCTCATTCGCGGATTGCGCGTCGCTTCTGACCTTTGGCTGAATAATTGATCATAACTTTCAAAATACCACCTAGAATTTAACGTTCTTTATACCGTTGGATTCATATCGAAAAATTGAAGAACCCAACATGGACGAAAAAATTCATTTCCTTGCCAAAAGATACAGTTTTAAGGAAAAAGAGCAAAGAACACACCTCATTCATGGATTGCGCGTCGCTTCTGACCTTTGACTGAATAATTGATCATAACTTTCAAAATACTGCCCATAATTTTACGTTCATTATACCGTTGGATTCGTATCAAAAAATCGAAGAACCCAACGCTGATGAAAAAAATTATTTCCTTGCCAATAGATACAGTTTTAAGGAAAAAGTTTACACAAAAATATCTCCAGCAGAACACAAAACCACACAAAAAATGAAATGAAAAATAAATCGATTTCTTTTGCGTTTTTTGTAGTAGTGACTTGAAAAGAAAAGTGAAAAAACGTGAGAAACAAGTTGAGAAACCCAAACAAGGTAGCTGGTCTGAGCTAAAAAAAACCCAAATAAGATGTATTCTTTTAGAACACGCATCAACACACAATGAAAATGTACATAAACAAATACCACAATAGTATGAATAATAGCCATCAACACATTCAAAATTCTAAAAAACAAGCACAATAACCATTTTATAGGTATCATATTGTTTAATATCTCTCAAGCCATCTAATTATTGAAAAAAAAAAAAATTAAAACAATCTTGTTGAAATTTGGAGTATACAAGTTATGAATTACTTCTAAGAATAAAACTAATTAATTAATTTGGTTTGAAATTGTTGACACTACTTTATGTTTACCATGTACATTGTTGACATGCTTATTGTTATTGAATGCATATTGTGGAAACTTGCAGTATGAAAATCATTTACTTCTTGTTAGTTTTCGAGTTAATCAAACCGATTAATGAAACAAAATTGCATGGGTATTATTATGTTTTCTCTTTGAATGTGTTTGTTTCTGAATGCTTATTGTCGAAATTTGCAGAAAAAGGTTACCCGGTCTGTTGTTAGGGTTTCTTCACAACCTTGTTGCTATTTTCTGAAAAGTCTTGAGCGAGCATGAAAAGTCTGATGTGAAAAGGCAAGACAATTTTGATGTCTTGGTATTTATATTTATCATTAAAAAGTTTAGATAATCCATATTGTCATGAAATCCTATAAATCTTGATCTCAATCCAATACCACTAGATAATTTGCTATCTATTAAAAGTCTGGATCCAATACCACAAGATATTATGGACTTTTAAAAAAAATCTTAAAAGTCTGGATCCAATACCACAAGATATTTTGGACTCTTAAAAAAAATCTTAATAGTCTGGATCCAATACCACAAGACATTATGGACTTTTTTAAAAAATCTTAAAAGTCCTAATCGAATACCACCAGACTTATCTAACTTATTAAAAAGTCTCAATCCAATACCACTAGACTTTTACTCCCCAAAATTGTCTATTAAAATCCCAATCCAATACACCCCCCTTAAGTCTTTTGATATTGTTGACATGTTAACAATTATTGAAATGTAAGCCATTTTTACATGAGAGATGTTCTAATACATATCACGGCACTTTTACCATGTCAGTAATATAACATCGATCATAATAATACATATAGTAAAAGTACAGTGATGTTTATTAGTCCGGTCAAATCTTCTGCTCATAAAAGAAAAATCGTACACTTGTACGTAAAAGTGCACACGGTAAAAGTGCGGTTGTAAAAGTGCACATGGTATTAGTATGAAAATGGTAAAAGTGCACATGGTATTATATGGACATGGTAAAAGTGCGGTTGTAAACTTGTACGGTGATAATCTGGATTCCAATTTAAAGGACCAAAAAAGACAAATAATTAAGAAAATAAATAAAAGTTAAAAATTACAAATAAAAAATTATTTTACACGTAAGTAAGTCAAGCCTAAAAGATTAGAGTAAATGATTGCAAGGGATGTGAAGAAAAATACCTTTACTAACACTTGAGAGCTTTACACTTCTCTTTGTGGATTTAGTTGAATGAGGTCTCTTTTATTTATAGATGCATCTTATATAAATGAACGATTAAGATTTATACGTGTGGTATTTGATCGTACGACTATAATTGAATGGTTTAGAAATTTCATCAAAATTCCCTAAATAAGCCACCTACTCTAATTAGAAAAGTCGATTAAGTCGAAGAGTAATATGCCACATCAACAAAACTAGTGATTCTAGAAGCTAAAGCCCGGTAGCTGAGGAAGCTACGACCACCTCCTTCAACCACCAAGGAGGTGGTGGTGATAGCAGAAAAGATCAACGAGATTGTGCCTGAAGATTGAAGAGCATGAAGAAGCTGCTCTTAGCTTTTGTAGTAGTAGTAGAGACAACAATAGAAATTGCAGTAGTAGTTATATAACAAAGATGTATGTTGTAATGTTGCTTTGAATGGTAATAATAATAATAATAATAATAATTCTATTTAAAGAAGAAGAAATTACAGAGTAGTTATTCACAGTAGAAGAGGCGAATTTAAGAGATATTTATGCAAAATTTCACATATTTATCATGTTTTACCATTCTTCTTATATATTTTATCTTAGAATAGCAAACCAACAGAGTAACTAATTTTCTTTGATAAGGCTACAATGTAACCTAACTATGATTATTTGATTTATTTAGTTAATTTGTTTTTTCCCTAATTTTGTTTATTAGTTAGTTTTTATTTTATTTTATTTTAATTATTTTTATTTCAATATTTTATTTAATTTGTTATTTTCAAGTTAAGGGGAAAAAGACCTATTTAAGTAACTTATTTACGGACAGTTACAATTTTTGTCTAAGGAACCTATTAAGAAAAGTTAGGGACCACGAGTTAAAAAAAAACGATAACAGTTAAAAACTAATATTTCGAAACAAATATAGGGACTAAAGTGTAAGTCTCCCAATATAATACTTGCTCTAGGTCGAGTCTCTGTAAGTTTTGTAAAACTGAAAAAGCAAAAACAAAACTAAGGCGGCAGTGAAGATAAATAGAGAGAGTAGACGAAGACTGAACAGCAAGAGAGCAAGAGATCGTATCTTTATTAATCGAAAAATGGCAAGAGACAGCTGCTTGGCACGTGTCACAGCTGGCGCTGCTGTCGGAGGCGCCGTTGGTGGTGCTGTTGGTGAGTTCTCTCTCATATACTGTCCTGTTTTCCTTTATTTTTATTTTCTTCGAAACCCTAACCCCTAATTAATTAACTATTCACATTTATGTTAGTTAGCGTCTTTTGTATTTGTCTGAATCAAAAGTATATATATATATATATATATATATATATATATATATATATATATATATATATATATATATATAAATGTTTTCTCGGCTACCAAACAGAGCCGAACTATTCCATTTTTTTTTTTCTTTCTCTGGCGTTTAGAGCAAGTTTTCTGATTGTTTTCATTGTATTTTATGTATGTTACTGATATGAAATATAGAATGGATGATAGTGGTTGGATAATTGGATTCAGAAATCTATAGTGGATGATAGTGGTTGGATTCGGATTGATTGATTTTCGTTATAACTTATTATAAAGTTTACACATTGCAAAATCTTTTACAAATAGTAATCAGATAACAAGCCAATTGGCCGAAAGATTCTGAAGAAACCCTTTTGAATGAACTCGATGTCTAGGTGAAACTAAATGTTACTGCCTTTTTGTGGCATAAAGAGGATGTGAAGAATTTAGTTCTAGTAATTATGTTTAGGATAGAAACTTAATGTCGTTTGGGAGCGAATAGTGATGGAGGTGCTAAATAGGTAGAAAATATGCTTGAGAGTCGGTGTTGAATTGAGTAGGAAGAAAAAAGATCAGTTTCTTTAATATCCCCGTATAGGTTTGTGATCCAAGTTCCAACGGTTATTATGGCCTTATGGAGTTATGGGTATTGTTTGTTTTGTGTTTTTGCTTTTTTTTTGCTTTTACGTGGGAGTTGACTTACCTGGCAAGTTTATCTATCATGATGGTTACGAAAAATACTAAAAGTTACTGATATTTGTGTGAACTTAACAATCAATCAAAATCACAACCAAGCAAAAACGTAACATATTGTAGAAATAAACAACACCAAGATTCACATGGTTTGGTGTAAGCCTAATATCTTGAGTCAAAAGTCAAAACTCTAAATTATTATTTCCATTATTATCACCAATAACGGTTACACAGATATCACTTATTAGTAACAACAATATGAGGTATTACAATAAAACAAAGAAAAGAAATCAAAACAATCTCACAAGAATTACCCTCAAACTCTATAAAATGAGATATATGTGAATTGTAGAAGCTTATTGCTTTAGACGGATTCGAAAACGAAGATCGTGTGACTAAGAAAAGGCAAACACAGGATCTTTGATTTTTCACCTTGGCCATACTCACACCAAGAGGAATGTGGCTTCTAAATAAATAGAAAAACCAAAGATTTTATGTTTGCCTTTCCTTAGTCCATACGATCTTTGTTTTCGAATCTGTCTAAAGCAGTGAGCTTCTCGGATTTGTGTCTATCTCATTCTAAAGAGTTTGAGAGAGCTTGTCGTGGTCTTTTTAGTGTCAAATCAATTCCTCAATTTGTTGTTTTTGAGAGGTGATATTTGTTTACCTGTGGATGTGGGCTTACATCAAACAAGGAAAATCTTGGTGTTGTTTATTTTTGTGATATATTATTTGTTTGGTGTTGTGAATTTTAAGTTTGTCAGCGTATTCTATAATTCACACAAATATCGGTGATTTTTGGTAACAATGTTAAGTGTTAACTTCAGTTAAATATATAGAAGCACTAGTGGTGCAAAAATTCCTTTCTTTGAAACTTTGTTGAATCT
The DNA here is from genome assembly GCA_008009225.1 of Acer yangbiense. Taxonomy (NCBI): domain Eukaryota; kingdom Viridiplantae; phylum Streptophyta; class Magnoliopsida; order Sapindales; family Sapindaceae; genus Acer; species Acer yangbiense. Next base: position 22,771,007 of record CM017772.1, on the reverse strand, counting down.
TTTAAGAGGATTTGAAGGATGGTTTGAGGATTTTCTTGGATGAGATCAAATGACTTTACAAGGGATGCTGGTAGTTGTCGCCTATGAAGCACCGATTCGGATATGATACGACACGGGTATGCTGATATGGCTTTTTCCAAAAAAATAGGATATGGATACATTGATGATATTTCTAATATATATATATATATATATATATATATATATATATATATATATATATATATAAGAATTAGCAACTTTAATTAATAACTCTCTCAATATTTTTATCTTTTGAAACTCTGTTTTTTTTCTTTTCTTTTAAAACTGTTTTTTTCCTTCTAAAACTCTGTAGATACAAAGGTCAAAGAATATTTGAATTTTCGTGGGTTTCCAAGGTGTCTTGTTTCTTGAGCTCATTATTGAGAGCTTTGGCTACCAATGTAGGAATTTGCCTTCTCAATGTACAACAATAAATGAATGACAGAATATAGGTTATGGTGACAGGCTGACTGCTATTTCAAAAAAAGATTTTCCTATCTGATACGTATCAGAGTGTATCCCCAATGTATCCGAAACTTATCTGCCCGTATCCGAAAAAATAAATAAATAAAATTCTGGATACTTTAAAATTGCGTATCTGATACGCAATTCGTTGCCTTCCTAGAAGTGTTCATATAGGTTGTCGCAGCTTTGTGGCTTTTACCGTTCTGTACCCCGATGTAATATTTCAGGGTAGTGTGCATGTCTGGGATTGGTAATTGAACTAAACTTTAAACACTATAATATCTTATCCTTTTTCCTCATGCCATCTTCTTACTTCAAAACTTATAAATTTGTTGTATTTATATAATTTTTTTGTATGCAGGTGCTGTTTATGGAACTTACGAGGCTATTAGATATAAGGTAAGTTGTCTCATGTTTTTCTCTTCTATGCTATTTGTTTTGAAACTTTCATATACTTTAACCTTGGGAATTGTTTTAATATGTGTTGTCCTTCTATATGTAAACAAATATGTGATCATTGCTTCGTAAATATGTTTAAATTTACTCATATATGAGCATACACTTGTATCTTCACTTCCTCATTTCCAGATTTTATAGAATTTGCGTACAACCAACTGTATATGTGTTAAAAAACAATACTGCTATCTGTATCTTTGTAGTTCATAGATAATCCTTCCTTACAACATATGTAAAATCATGGTAATGTTTTTCTGATGGATCCTAATTCCTATCTTTTATTCTTTAAAAGTTATGACCAGAATGCCAACTTCTTCTTTTGAGAATAGACGTGCGGGATACTTGCAAACATTAAACTCATGCCCATCTGTGTTAGTGCAGTTACAAAGGATTGTAAATCCATCTAACCAGTAAAGTATGAGGGTGATATGCGTAGTTGTCAAGAAACTTGCACAAAGTATTACCTTAAGATTGTTTCATAGTTTTGTCATAGTTGATTATGTATTTTATCTTCTTAAATCTCAAAAACAAGCACATACATAGTCACATCCTCTTTAGATATCTGGTAATTGTTGTGCAGGAAACCTCATGGTCATGTCTGTCACTGAAAAAAAGTTACGTTTATTGCCTAATCAGTAGGTTGGATCATGGATGTGTTGAAAATCAGTGTTGAAACGTTTTAAAAGAAATGCTCTTGCTAATAAGCAACCATGCTGAGTGGATGGCAAATTTGACAAGAATTTTACATCTTGTTGGAATGTACAATCCATTATCCTGTATAGCCTTCGATTTCTGAGAGAAATAAGCTATATAAGGTTCTAGCTCCTCTAGTCTTACCTATACGGCTATACCCAGTTTCTTTAAAGCCTTTTTCTATAGAAAAGCTTGTTTATGTGTGCACTTGGTTTGACTCTAGTTGTTAATTTGTTATACGCCTTGAAATTTCCTGAATGGGTGTTAAACTTTAGACCAGTTTCAGTCAACCTAAATTACCTTGGCTAACTGGTGATTGGACATGCTCAATCTGCCAAGTAAACATATATAAATTTTTGTGAAGATGCTTCCAGCAGGACTTGCACGTTTCAGATAGAAGAATCCTGCGTTTAGCAATACAGTATACACATTTGGTTCATTGTATTTGACTTCTCAAGGAACCATTTTTTTTTTTTTTATAAAAATATTTCTGGCTAGAAAAAACCTGTATTTGTTAATGGTAATTTGCAGACATCGTTCTATGGGTGTATTGTCGCCAATTGTGTGCCATGGAATAGTACTTTAAGAGTAGGTTGGTATTGAGACTGGAAAAAGAACTAGAAAGAGAAAGAAAACATATATTGGAACATATTTCTCCATTTATCTTGACTCTTGAGAGTTGATGCCTTGAGTTATAGCCTGAATTTAGTGTAATTTCGAATATGATTACATATTTTATCTTTACTTATCTGTTTGCGAGTATGAGTTTGAGTTTGGATATGTGCTTTTTGGTGGTTAGGGATATAAACCAATGAATAGTAGACTAGTAGTAGAATGCATATTTATAGTATGAATGTTGGATATGTGCAGGTTCCGGGACTTCTGAAGATCAGATATATTGGGCAAACTACGGTCGGGAGTGCTGCAATTTTTGGTCTTTTCTTGGGTGCTGGTAGCTTGATACATTGTGGGAAGTCGTACTGACTATTTCTCTTGTTATGTTTGTAACATTGAGATTCTTTTCTCTTCCCCAACCCTTAGATTGTTAAATAATTTAGACTGAAATCAATGATAATTCTTATTCTTGTAAACCTCTCCTGAAAAATGTTAAAACACCTTGCTTAAATTTTGTAAAATTGATCGAATTTTGCTCATGCTCATCCTATTTTTCAAACTAAGCTGAGCTCCCCAGAAACTTTTGATCAGACCTCAAAGAGGAAAATGAAATTTACTTGTGTGGTATATTTATACATCTCACAGGTCTTGCACTCTTGCATTGACTTTATCAGATTCGTGTGCTCTGTATGGTAGTGGTTGCTCACGCCGAGTATCAACTTTTCAGTGTATTAGAGCTTAATCTGAAATGAATGAGAATTTACAGTGAAAGTGAAGACTGTTTTAAGCCTATGAACAGTGCTACCAACAAATAGGGGTGTGCATTTTCGGTTTGGTTTGGGCTGAAGCTTCATGTCAAACTGGTTATATTTCAAGAGTGACGATATTTGCACCCCTTAAAAATCGTATGTACACCCCAAATTAGTATGTTTTTAAAAATCCAATAATACCCTTGAGTAAAATTACTAAGAGGACTAATTGTTTGTTAGTACACCCACCAATAATTATTACTTAGTTTCCTATTTTAATCTTTTGTATTTTTTTCTCTATTAATGGTTTGATATTATTAACATATATCATAAAAACTATTTCCATTTTAATAAGGATCAACCCTAGATTCTCTTTTAAATATATTTTCAATCTCTTTTAAGGAAATACAAATTGTTTGCTAAGTATGGAAAATGAATTAAAATCATGAGACAAATTTGGTTGTGAAAAAGTAAAGTTTTAAATTAATTTTTATTATAAAAACAAAATCATTATGTATATAAACAGACTTTTAAATTAACTATATTATCTATATATATTTTTAATTTCTTTCAAACACACTTTAGACTTTTTTTAATATATATTTTTTTATCAATATTATATGTTCTTTCTTGTTAAATATATATATATATAATATGTTCTTCAATTTCATGAACACCTATCTTTTTTTTTTTTTTGAAATATCATTTAACACATATCTACTTTCACATCAATTGGGATATGACACAAATCTTGCATTCATACAATTTTCTCAAACAGAAAGTGGTTCTCCAATAAAATAAAATAAAAATCTGAAAATGGATTTTTAACGAAAAATGGAGTTTGATTTTGAAAAAACCAAGAAGAGAAAAAAAAAGTAGGAAAGAGAAAGAATAGTAACAAAATTAAAGGTAACAAAAAATTTTGAAATAATAATTAAGTTGATTAAATAACATAATAATAGTCATAAGTGGTGTGTACTTACAAAAATACAATAAGTATAATTAAAGAAAGGGTATTTTTGGCATTAAGTGGGGTTTATTTACAAATTAGTGATTTTTTTAAAAATTTCATGGGTGTGATTACGAAAGGGGTGTAGATACAGTTTTTGTGGGGTGCCATTATCGCCACTCATATTTCAATTCAAAACAAATCAAAGAAGGTCGGGTTGGTTTTGGTAGGTTTATCGATTTAGATTTGAATTCAAAAATCATTTTTTTGTATTATATTATAAAATATATTTAAATGAAAAAATCATAACAGAAAATAGTAATTATATATATAAAACTTGGACTAGATAGGAAATGTAGGTGAATTTTATATTTTTTAGTTTTACTTTTTAAAATATGTGGTTCGGTTTGGGTTGATGAATTATTTCATGCAATCCCAAACTGAACTACCTTTAATTGGCTTATCTTTCGGATAAATCGAATCACCCATTTTTTATATTTATAATCGAACTAATCCAAACTTTATGGGTTGAGTTAGTTGGTTTGACGGTTTTTTGCACACTAATGTTTGTTTGTTTGATTGATTCGATATACAAGATATTGATTCTTGGCTAATGTATTTTAATATACCGTGGGATCTTAGTTTAAAGCATGTCGATGCAAAACTCAAAAGTGACTTCCTATTTGACATAAAAGTATAAATATTTTATTATATTTTTTGTTTACTTTTTATTTTATTTTTAACAATTTTTTTTTTTTTTTTATATTTATCTACTATGTTTTGTCCGTCAATAATTAAAATAAAGTAGCACATATGAACATACGTTAAAACTAATATGAATTCAATGATAGAATGTTAATCTGTGCCTCACATATCATATTCATATTTGGAATTCAGAAACTCATGAAGAAATGGTACAGCCCAGGTATTTCTTCTGCCCGGATACGGGGTTGTTATCATAATTTTGAAAGTTTTAGAATAACCTAATTACAACTGAAATTAGGTTTTAGAATATGGTTTAGCAGTTTTCTTTTACCACTTGTGACGGAAACATCTCGGATCTGAGACATTATTGTACTGAATTAGCATTATTTCTACCAAGCCACATTGAACGGATGATAAAAGAAATAATACAAACTTAATAGTCTAAAAATTATATAGAGTGACGATATTGGCATCCCCTAAAAATTGTATGTATATCCTTTTTGTAAACACACCCATTAAAAATCTTTAAATATCTCTGGTTCGTAAATAAACCCTACTTAATACCCAAAATACCATTGCTTACGAAATCTCTAGTTTGTACACCCCTTTCTCACGCACATAGCTTCTTCTCCATTCATCCTTTTCAACATTTGGAGATGGAGTAGCCTTGCAGATATTTGCATGAGATCAGGGTGACATGAAAACAAAAAAAATGTATTCAATTAAACTTTTGTTGTGATTTTATAGTTCCCAGTAGACAAGCCACCAAATTCTAAGTTCAAAATAAGAACTCAATAGAATTCGATCGGGTGCATTCTTCACTGAAGTTATTAATAATCATTGTATTTTGTTCTTGTTGATCTTCTATTATTTTGACATCAATAAAACATTTGACATCAATAGGATGATCATAGCATTCTTTAGGAGGATAGTGGTCTAAAATCAGTGTCTCTTCTGAGCTCTTCTTAAAAAAACAAAAAAATTCAAAACGTGTTTGAAGAGAAAAATTACATATTTTTTTTAAACAAAAAAAAAAAAAAAAAAAAAAAAAAGACAGATATTACAGAGAAACAGTGTGTATTCTAATAAAAATTAATTGAAAATTTGCTTTTTCATGCTTTCGTTTTCTATAGTTAGTAATCAATTTGTATTTCTTAAAAGAAATTAAAAATATATTCAAAATTAGTATTTAAAAGAGAAGTTAGGGTTTGAGAAAATAAAAAGGAATTTTAAGAAACTGATTAATAATTATTGGTGAGTGCACTTACAAACTATTTAGTCATTTAAGTATTTTACTTAAGGGTAAGATTGGATTTTCAAAAATATACTAATTTGGGGTGTACATATAGTTTTTGAAGGGTGCAATTGTGCAAATATCACCACTCAATTATATAACTAACTCATCGTATGAAAATTATTTTTGAGTAATGCTACTTTGCCTAAATTTGGTGTCCAAATCTGGTGTCCAAATGATGTGGCAACACTTTTTAGAAATTTTATTAGATTTGCATTATTTAAATGAATGGCTCAAATTGTTGCCACATCATTTGGGCACCATATTTGGACACTAAATTTGGACAAAGTAGCATTACTTATTATTTTTTATTATGACAAGTTGATAACAATAAATTGAAGTGCAATAGATTAGTTTCCTTTATGGCGTGTTTGTTAATCAGAAATTCTTCTTGGGAAAGGGAATTAAGTTCCTCATTTTTGAATTTGTGTTTACTAAATTTGTGAGGAACTAAGTTCTGTAGACCCTACACACATATAGGGGTGGGCACGGTTTGGTTTTGGCCGAAACCATATTGAACCGTTATATTTTCGGTTTTTGAAAACTTGAATCGGTTTAAACCGTATTGGATCATGAAACCGAATTGAACCGAACACCTTTATCTCGGTTTGGTCTGGTTTGGTTCGGTTCGATTCAATTCGGTTTTGGGCTTATTGGGCTTGTTGGGCTTTAAGGTTTTTTTTTTTTTTTTTTTTGTATAATTTTTCATTTTTTGTATCCTTTAACAGCTATTTTGTATTTGGACCTTTGGACAATTGATTTTGGGCTGTTTTTTTTAACAATCCCTAACATTCAAAACACATCTAAATATACCCCATTAATCAAATTTAATCCAAATCAATCACCATTCTATATATATATACACGGATATACCTGCTGTCCTACTCAATAGCTACCACCATTCTAGATGGGGTCTGATAGGAAAACTAGAAAAGTAAAATTAGGTTATTTTATTTTATTTTTTATTTAAAGGTCGGTTCGTCGGTTCGGTTTGGTTTTGGAAGGTCCAAAACCGAAACCGACCCATATTCAATGTGGTTCATTCGGTTCGAACCGAATTGACCATGTGAATCGAACCGAACACCATATTTCAACTTGGTTCGGTTCGGTTCAATGAACCGTGCCCACCCTTACACACATATCATGAATTAATTTCCCTTTCCTGATTGAAAAGGGAAATTTATATCTTTTTACTAAAATATCCCCACTTAATATATATATAGTCAATTATATAAAAAAACTTTGATTAAAAATACTAAAAATAACACTATACAGTGGCCAAAAAAAAAATTGTGAACTGCACGAAGTCATGCTGCTTTGCTTTGTTTTTTTTTATTTTTTATTTTTTATATTTCTTTAATTATTTATTTATTTATTAGCTATACTCATACATCTTCCATATTTATATAAGCGGTTATTTTTTATATACAAATATATATTTTGTAATCAACTTTGTATAAATTTAATTCTATTTTTAATTCTTAAAAAGTTAATAAACATAGTAATGGAATTTGGTAACTTAATTCCGATTCCCTTCCATTATCTTTCGAGTGGAACTTGATTATGATTCCTCTTATTCCCGATTAGTAAACGCGCCTTTAATGTATTAAAAGGCGATGACATTTTTGTAATTAGAATTTAGTAATGTTATACAACCCAAATAATTAACCCAAATTTCAATCCAAATGATGTGGAAAGTGAGTTGTCATCACACACACAACATGGGATAATGTGGTTAATGAAAAAACTATTACCACATCATTTGTGTTGAAATTTGGGCTAAATGTTTGGGTTGTCTAACATTAGTGAATAAGAATTATAAGTTGATTAATTAGAATTAATTTATTATCGTACTAGAAATTGAAACCGATTTTTTCAAAGGTTTTTCCAAATGAATTGACTGCAAAAAGAACTGCCATTGAAACTTCATTATTTTGAGTTGGATATCTTCGATATATCCCACATCTTCGATATATCTTCATTATTTGACTTATTGTCCTTTTTACATCACACCCTACATAATTTTTAATTTCTTAGTATCCTCTAATATCTCAACTTACAAATAATTTATAATTTATAATCTATCCACTTACATAGATCATGTATTTTTTTGCCATTGGTTGGATTCGAGCCACTGACTTGAGAATCATTTACCTAAGCCTCAAACTCGTCCATCTACCAGCTGAACTACACTCCTAGGGCATAATTGCATTTATATTTAAGACAAGTTTTTATATGATAAAAAGACCATACCATGGAAGTAAAATAATAATAATAATAATAATGCTATGGTATTCTGAAGTCTTAAATTAAAAAAATCTACATCATATCATTAGTGTGTGCATAAGTCTTAATACCAGTGTGATTGAAAGAATCTTCATTAATTTTTAATGAATTTGTGTCAAAAAAAAAAAAAAAACGCTTTTAATGAATTAATTTTTTAGAAATGTCAAACAAATAACATTAAAAGAAGGTAAAGTTCCAATTAAAAAGTGAAAACAGATACTTCTCAAATTAGATTCCCTATTATAATTAATCTTTTTTGTCAACCAAGTATACTATGAAATTATGAAAAAGGTCAACTCACAATTTCAGGAAATAGTAAACTACTGTAATAAACTATTGTATAGAAGTGAATGAATTGAAATACTGTTGAGCCCAAATTTTAGCACAGAAGTGACAATTTGACTAAATAATAATAATAATAATAATAATAAATATCGTGGTTAGATACTCCTTTCTCAAAACAAATAAAAACATCATGAAATACCTATAAAAGTCTAAAAATATTTTCTGAATATTACACTTTAAAGTGTTAAAGGCATTCATTCAGTTTAACAATATTTCAAGATTCAAATTGGCACACCTATATATTTTCTCAAGTTCCAAATGAAAATGACTAGACGTGCACAATTTATGGCACAATCTTAAATTTATTTATTTATTTTTTATTTCTTGTAAAAAAGATCACGAAAGAAAATTTATATAAATCAAATTAAGGTAATTCTGTTAATTATTATGATTTCATTGCATCCGAACTCCATAAGAGCATCTCCAATGTAAGCGTAGCTTATGAAAAAAAGAGATGTCACGTATGATAAATAGACATTATGTTAATAATCGTGTCTCTAATGCCGCCGTGTATATTCAACCTTAAGCTGACATGACAAAAAAAAAAAAAAAAAAAATAGACATTGTCAATATGACCGTCCACTTTCAGACGGTTTGTTACACAATTATTTTTTAGGTTGACGCAACAAACATTTAAAACTAACATTAATTTTTCATATATTTTTGGTAAGGAAATAAAATAAAAAATAAAACAGGAAAAAAAGGTGTACACGTCATTAAAAAAATTATGATTTAGACGGAAGCATTGGAGATCAAATTTTGAGTTGATTGTCTATCAAGTCTATTTTTATGCCACATAGAAAGCAAGTCTTTTGACATTATTACCATGTCAACAATTGTTGGTATGCAAGCCACTTTTGCATTGGAGTCTGGAGATGCTCTAAGCCACTTTTGCATTGGAGTCTGGAGATGCTCTAAGCTATTTTTTCATTAATACAATTATCGTATTCCTTTGCCAGCAAGGAATTAACAATTACACATTTGGATTTATCCAACTCTCCATTAAATAATTTCTCAATTAATGTATTTATAATTTTTTTAAAAATTCCATTACTTTTATAGAAAGTGCAAAAAAAGCTTGAGACAATAATCCATGTCAAAATCTTTCTTTTCCTTATAAATATATATATTTTTCCTCCAAAAAAGAAAAAGAAAAGGATTGGTCTTCAAATTGCATAGAAATTTGCGTTCAATTGAGAGGATTTCAAATTGTTTTAAGTTGGAAGAATTGTGAAATGGCAATGAGATCCAAGGGTGTGCTTTTGGTGGCCATTAAAACTTGGAAGACAATAACTGAGTGGCTCTCTACTTGCTTTCTTGCAGCAGATCATATTGCTCATTCACTTCAAACTGATCAACAAACTGATGATGATGATGATCTCGTCATCTGAATTCTTCTGCTTCTTCTATGCATTTCAAAATTCAAAATATTGTATCTGAAATTGTTTTTGGTTTGCTGCGATGTAATTATTCTAATAAAATGTATGAATTTTGTTGTTATAAAATATCAATATTTTGAATTTTTCAACTATATAAATAATGTAGAACAGTTTTGATAGAAAGCCACAATTTTTTTTTTAAATAAAAGGGATATAACCATTCAAGTAATGGCCGTTCTTCCCTCTGGAAACCAAAATATTAGAAATTTTACCCCTTACTGTCAGAATTTCCGTTGGACTAGCACTTTGACCGTCAATTAACAAGGGCAATATTGTAACTTCGCTATGAGCACATGAATGAGAATTATTTTGGAAGGGTAAAAATGTTAAATAAAGTATATTTTTTTGATAGAGAAACAAACAGAAATTTCATTCAATTTAAAAATCAAAATCACTAAACTAAAATTTCTTTATGATATACAAAATCAAACCCAACATAGAGTGGGAAACCATCATCCTCCTATTTTACACTAAACTAGGAAAAAAATAATAATTCATATACAAGATCATCAGCCCATAACTTATTATTTTCTCTAAAATCCAATAATGATCATCATCATATCACCATTTTAGTTTTTGTCTTCACATCCACATCAGTTTTATGCCATCAATGCACAATATCTTGAAGCACCACCTGCAAATACTCCCAATGAAGCTCCTCAAACTCCACCCCAACACCGCCCCCACCAACCACTTTCAATTCCACCACCAACATCTACGGCGCAACCACCTTAATTAATTTATTTATTTTTTGGATCTCTACTGTTTTTTTTTTCTTTGGATCTAGATTGGTGGTGTTGAATCTGGACTGATAATGGTGGTGGTGGTGGTGTTGATGATGATATGATGGTGACGAATTGTTGAAGGCCATTAATGTCTTTTACCATGAAAACTAACAGTCAATGAGAGTTTTAACGGAAAAGTGGGAGGGAAAATGACGAATAGTTTCATTTTCAAGGGGAAAAACGGCCATTATTGAAATTAGAGGGGATAAAGTGTCTAATAGGGCAAACATCATGGGGGAAAATGATTATATCCCTTTTTTAAATTTCATATATATATATATATAATTGGCTTTTATAATTATTTTTCAGTCCAATATTGAATATCAATTAAAGTATATTGAATATGAATACCGTCCAGGCGTCCAAATGTGGCTTGGTGGTACATATTACTCATTCAGTTTAATAATGTCTCAGGTTTTAGTGGCACCACGCTAGTGGTATATCAGATAAAAAAAAAAAAATCTATATCGTACATGTATAATAGCATCAACTTGATATTTGGTTCAGTAAAAAACTATTTTAAGTGGTTTGGAGTTAGCCAACATCCACGGTGCGCACTCACACCCAATTTTCACTATCAAACTATTGTTTACAATGATGAAACACTCTATTTCAATTTCGGCTCTCAATATTCTTATTCTCTGAGTCACACAGAAACCCTAGAAATTTAATAGCTTAAATACTAAAACCCTTGTGAGTAAATCAGTCACTCCATAATATAAATATAATAAGTAAAAATTTGCTTCAACCCTGTGCTGCATCTGTGTAGCACAATAATATTGATCTAGGCTTCACAAATCACAACCCAACATAATAAAGGATTAATAATGGAAGAATATCAATAGAAAAAAAAGGGAAATAAATTAGTGATAGAATTAAATTCTTTTTAAATCATATATCTTTATATGTATTTTCTTACTAATGTATATTTTTGTTTGATGTGTTTTTATAATATTTTTATTTGAAAGCAATGAGTTTTTATAATTTCAGATAATTCAACGTTATTATTTTTAATTTGGTGACATTTCATAAAATCAAAAGGCTTTTATGAAATTATTTTATCATTTTCTCCATAACCAATAAGCAAATTTAACTCCACTATCATAAGTTCTGGAACCCATTATTATTATTATTATTATACCAACTATGATGCAACGACTCAAATTTGAGATTAAGTTATTTTAGTCATATTGTTAGTGAAGTTTAATATGATAAAAATAAAAGACAATGTCACAATTAAAGCAATACAAGTATTTTTTTTTTCCTTAAAAAAAGTATATATATATTTTTGAAACTAAGCAATGCAAATATATGAACCACATTATTACTATTTTATTTTATTTTGAATCAATGATATTGTTATTATTAAAGTACAAATAATGTATATATATATATATATATATATATATATCTCTCTCTCTCTCTTACCAACGGAGCAAATTAAATGCAATCTTTTGGCCAATAGGGGCGTAGCTCAGCTGGTAGATAGACGAGCTTGGGGCTTGGGCAAATGACTTTCAGGTCAGCGGCTCGAATTCTACCAATGGCGAAAGTTTTCAAAAAAATGCCTGGTCCCGAATTAACATATATATATAATTACAAATACTTTACTTTTTTGACTTGATAAAAATAATATAACTCAACAATTTGATGATTTTTTTTTTTTGAACTGTATAAAGTTTATTCAAGGCCACCAACGGCAGCAAGAAACCAAACAACAACAAGCCACAAACAGCCACAACAAGCCAGACGACCAAAAAAAACACAAGAAGCAAAAGGGCAAGCCACACACAGCCACAGCCCGAGCAACAACAATTTGATGATGGTTGAGGTATAATTATATATATATAATATAAATTATATAAATGAGGAATCAATAATATAAATTAACAAATGTAAAATTATATAATATTAATCATTTATACATCTGCTATGTTTATACTTAATTTGAAAAGAAGATGAGACATTATAACAGTGTATTTGCTCTCATTCTTTAACATTTAATTTATCAATCAGAATGTTTTATTTGTACATAAGCTATGAAATTATAAAATTATAGATTTGTGACATTTTTGTTAATAACCTTTAGCATGATAAAATTCACAATTAATTTTCAATTTTTAGTATCCTCTAATATCTGAAATTAGGGTAGTAAGAAAGCCTTCTTATTCATAATTAAGAAAAAAAATTTAATTAATTAAATAAATGTTGCTATGCAATTTTGAAGTCATCCATAAGTAATTATAAGAACCTAAATCACATCATTTCTTTGTATGTAGTATGCATAATATCAAGGTGATGAAAGAGTCTTTCATTCACTTTTAATGGAATTACTTTGTAGACATGTCAAGCAAATGACATTCAAAAAATGAAATGCAGATACTTCATACTTCCCACACATTTCACATTATACCTCATTCAAATATTGTATACAAGTGAGGAAAATACTGTTGAGCCTAAATTTTATTACAGAAGTGGCAATAATAAAATTATAATTACATTTAAAAATTAAAAAAAATAATTTGGGAGAAATCAACAAAATACCATTTTTTTTTTCTTATTTTGAATTAGGAGGGGAGACCAACAAGGAATGAATGGAATGAATTTCACGGTTCGTATGTCGCTCACTGTCTTCGATGAGAAAGGGCCATGTGATAAGCGAAGAAGCAAGGAGGATTGAATCCTTAGAAATGGGATCCCCAATAGCAGGAGAGTGGAATAGTCACCTTATGCATAATATCTTCACTCTCAATAATTACATACAAATCTATATCACATAGAAAAGCAGGATGCCCGTGCCGTGTACGTGTGGGATGGACTAAATCCTCATTGAATTTTATTTAAAGATACGTTTGAACGAAAGCACTTACACTTGTACTTTAAAGTTTGAATTAATAATGTAAAATTTAAAATAATAATAATGTTGAGTGAATAGCAATATAGCTGTGAGTGAGAGGTCTATTTACAAAAGTGTAAAAGTGTAAAACAATAAAATTAAAGAAATGACAATTTTAATATTAATTTGGCTGTAACTTGTAAGTTTGTAATTATAATTTTTGAGTGGCGATAATGGTACCCCTTAAAAACTGTATCTATACCTCTTTCGTAACCACACTTATAATTTTAAAAAAAAATATCTAATTTGTAATTAAATCCCACTTAATGCCAAAAATAGCCTTTCTTTAATTATATTGTAATGTATTTTTGTAAGTACACACCACTTATAACTATTATTATGTTATTTAATTAACTTTATTATTATTTCAAATTTTTTTGTTACCTTTAATTCTCTTACTATTCTTTCTCTTCCCTACTTCTTTTCTCTTTTCAGTTTTTTAAAAATCAAACTCCATTTTTCCGTTAAAAATCCATTTTAAGAATTTTTTTTATTAGAGAACTACTTTCTATTTGAGAGAGTTGTTGGGATACAAGATTTGTGCTATGTCCCAATTGATGTGAAAGTAGATAGGTGTTAAATGATACTAAAAAAAAAAAAAAAATAGTGTTCGATGAAATTGAAGAAAATATAATATATATTTTTTTGACAAGAAAGAACATCTAATATTGATGAAAAAAAGAAGTCTAAAGTGTGTTTGAAAGAAATAAAAAATATAGATAATATAGTTAATTTATAAGTCTGTTTATATACATAATGATTTTGTTTTTCTAACAAAAATAATAAAAATTAATTTAAAACTTGCTTTTTTCACAACCAAATTTGTCTAATGATTTTGATTTATTTTCCTTAAAAAAGATTGAAAATATATTTAAAAGGGAATCTAGGATTTATTAAAATGGAAAGAGTTTTTATGATATATGTTAATATCAAACCATTAATAGGAAAAAAATTACAAAAGATTAAAATAGGAAACTAATTAATAATTATTGGTGGGTGTACTAACAAACAATTAATCCTCTTAGTAATTTTACTCAAGGGTATTATTGGATTTTAAAAATATACTAATTTGGGGTGTACATACAGTTTTTAAGGGGTGCAAATATTGTTACTCTAATTTTTTTCTTTAAAAAAAATAAAAATATAAGGTCTACTTACGAGGAATTGTTTCACGATTGCAAATTTTATTAAACCCAATTCAGGTCCAACTAATGTTAAGGATATAGTATCTAGAGGAAATAGGGGTATATAACCAATAGTATCTATCTATCCACCTAACTAGACAAGGTATTTTTTTTTTTTGAAGCTTTTTGCCATTAGTAGGATTCGAGCCGCTGACTTGAGAATCATTTGTCCAAACCCTAAACTCATCCATCTATCAATTGAGCTACGTCCCTGGAGGCACTAATGTTAAGGATATAGACTGCCCGAACTTTGCTAAATTGATATGTCGATTCAAAATCTATGATGGTTTATGGACATTGTTGATGCAAAAATATATCCCACTAGGATTTTAATGAGAAAAATGTCGACTTGGCTCTAATAAGGAGAAAAACTTTCATGGTACGGTATCACCATATAATGAGACCAACCAAAAAAAATTGTACCATATTAAAGTAATTTACAAAATTTTAAATTCGGTAAAAAAAAAGTTAGACGGTGTTAGCAGGGTCGAGCCCCCAACCCAGGGTGCCCACTCTAACACTCAAGTTAGATTTTAATGTGATTTCAATGACTCATAATCTAGGTTTCATATTTGGAATCCAATTTGCAAAGGGGTCGGAGTTGGAGCCGATGGTTATTGAGTCTGATGCGCTAGGAGTGGTTAAATTGATCAATTCTTTGACACAGGTGTGTTAGGTTTTGACTTGTATTCCTAAGCGAACCCGATGTGAATCAAACAAGACTCAACTGATGTGGTACTTCCTAGAAGACGTGGGATAACATTTGGAAGTTGAAGGCGGTGTTTTAGGGAGGTTTGAAGATCATGAAGAACTGAATAAGTGGTTTGTTTCATCGTATGGATCGCGGTTTTTCGAGCGATGTAATTTAAGGTGACTTGTAACGGTTTAGGAAGTGGGTGTACAACCGTGACCCGAATCGTAGTCAATAATAAGCATACGTGAAACGGGAAATCTTCAACGGAAAAGGAAGTAGTTTGTTTCTGGAAGTTCTTGTGCTTGAAGGAAAAGGATTTACTCCTTACAAGAAGACTTGTCATAAAAGGAAATAGTATTTATGTGGAACAAGTAAGTCTTGTACGTTTAGGAGTAGGATTTCCTTTTATATTATACTCCCTGTAACTAGTAAAAATAGACCTTGTATTTAGGTTATTTTGGGTGGAGCAAAAAGAACACCATGTAAACATCAAAGAGTGTGAGTGAGATCCAAGGAGACCCAATGGGAATATTCGAGGAGGGATCTAAGGGAATATCGGTGGATCAAGTTAGAGATCCGTGGGTGATATTTAAGGGAGACCTAGGGGATATTGTGGGGTTCTTGGTGAGGATCTTATGAGTGTGGTTTGGGGTTAGATGTGAGAGAGAATCCTGGAGTATATGGTTGTAACAATTTATCATATAGTGGAACTTTCTCCGTCGTCCTGACGGCCCGTGGTTTTTTACCCGTTTTGGGTTTTC
The DNA here is from genome assembly GCA_008009225.1 of Acer yangbiense. NCBI lineage: Eukaryota > Viridiplantae > Streptophyta > Magnoliopsida > Sapindales > Sapindaceae > Acer > Acer yangbiense. The sequence goes on along the minus strand of CM017772.1, from coordinate 22,754,670 downwards.
CACGTATATATTGTGTTGTGATTGTTTTATTCTCTCTCATCTATTTTTCTGCTTATTGACGTTATTATTTTCCATGAGTTATGGGCGTATATTAGGCATGGCGTTTCCGCGTTCATCGTTCTAGAGGATTATCCCCAACAATTGGTATCAGAGTCTTATGGTTTGGCGATGGCAATTTCAAGTCTTTACGGGAGATCGTAAAGAGGACTTGGTGGCATTGGGATAATGATGATCATGGTTGCTTAGTATGGTTTAGCAAAGGAGATATGTCTTGAAGGCGGTATTTGAACTTGTTAGGGTTTGATGAAAGGAAGAATTTGATGGAATAGAAGTTTGGCTTGTGGTGACAGGTACAAGTCATGGAGATTCAATCTGGGTTACACAAGGAGCTGATTAACTATCAAAAAAAAAAAAAAAAAAAAAAATTTCCTGACTGTTAAAAAAAAAAAAAAAAAAAAATCTCTTTGTGGTGTGGTGTGGTGTGGGGCTTATCCGGTAGAGCACTCCCAGTTTCTAGTAGCAAGTCTTTCACCATGTATGTGATGCAAGGACAGAAGGTCTTTCATAGGTTTAGGTGATGTAAGGACATGTTTATCCTTTTGGCAGTTTTCCCCACTAGCCATGGAAGAGGATATGTTACTGCTAGTGGTCCATAATTGTGCACAAGGCATTGGTCAGAAAGTGATGCAAGGTGTATGGTGGACAAAGATGTCGATGGCTGACGAACTCCCTGGAAATCTGACTTGAGGAGTTGCACCACAATTTCAGCAGGTTATTTCGACATGGTGCCAGGAACAACGAACAAAAAAAAAAAAATTGTGTTGAAGGAAAATCTTAGGATAGTTCGTTCCTAAGTGGTTATACCTTGTGGTGGGGTATGGTGATTCTCGGTAATGAGAATTGTGGCTGTGGACAAAGGTCTTGAGAATTCAAGTCAAAGGGGAGAATTGTTAGGTTTTGACTTGTATTCCTAAGCGAACCCGATGTGAACCAAACAAGACTCAACTGATGTGGTACTTCCTAGAAGACGTGGGATAACGTTTGGAAGTTGAAGGCAGTGTTTTAGGGAGGTCTGAAGATCATGAAGAACTGAATAAGTGGTTTGTTTCAGCGTATGGATCGCTGTTTTCTGAGCGATGTAATTTAAGGTGACTTGTAACGGTTTAGGAAGCGGGTGTACAACCGTGACCCGAATTGTAGTCAATAATAAGCATACGTGAAACGGGAAATCTTCAACGGAAAAGGAAGTAGTTTGTTTCTGGAAGTTCTTGTGCTTGAAGGAAAAGGATTTACTCCTTACAAGAAGACTTGTCATAAAAGGAAATAGTATTTATGTGGAACAAGTAAGTCTTGTACGTTTAGGAGTAGGATTTCCTATTATATTATACTCCCTGTAACTAGTATAAATAGACCTTGTATTTAGGTTATTTTAGGTGGAGTAAAAAGAACACCATGTAAACATCAAAGAGTGTGAGTGAGATCCGGGGAGACCCAATGGGAATATCCGAGGAGGGATCTAAGGGAATATCGGTGGATCAAGTTAGAGATCCGTGGGTGATATTTAGGGGAGACCTAGGGGATATTGTGGGGTTCTTGGTGAGGATCTTATGAGTGTGGTTTGGGGTTAGATGTGAGAGAGAATCCTGGAGTATATGATTGTAACAATTTATCATATAGTGGAACTTTCTCTGTTGTCCTGACGGCCCGTGGTTTTTGACCCGTTTTGGGTTTTCCACGTATTTCTTGTGTTGTGATTGTTTTATTCTCTCTCATCTATTTTTCTGCTTATTGACATTATTATTTGCCATGAGTTATGGGCGTATATTAGGCACGGCGTTTCCGCGTTCATCGTTCTAGAGGATTATCCCTAACAATTGGTATCAGAGTCTTATGGTTTGGCGATGGCGATGGCGATTTCAAGTCTTTACGGGAGATCGTAAGGAGGACTTGGTGGCATTGGGATAATGATGATCATGGTTGCTTAGTATGGTTTAACAAAGGAGATACGTCTTGAAGGCGGTATTTGAACTCGTTAGGGTTTGATGAAAGGAAGAATTTGATGGAACAGAAGTTTGGCTTGTGGTGACAGGTACAAGTCATGGAGATTCAATCTGGGTTACACAAGGAGCTGATTGACTATAAAAAAAAAAAAAAAAAAAATCTCTTTGTGGTGTGGTTGGGGCTTATCCGGCAGAGCACTCCCAGTTTCTAGTAGCAAGTCTTTCACCATGGATGTGATGCAAGGACAGAAGGTCTTTCATAGGTTTGGGTGATGTAAGGACATGTTTATCCTTTTGGCAGTTTTCCCCACTAGCCATGGAAGAGGATATGTTGCTGCTAGTGGTCCATAATTGTGCACAAGGGATTGGTCAGAAAGTGATGCAAGGTGTATGGTGGACAAAGATGTCGATGGCTGACGAACTCCCTGGAAATCTGACTTGAGGAGTTGCACCATAATTTCAGTAGGTTATTTTGACATGGTGCCAGGAACAACGAACAAAAAAAAAAAAAAATGTGTTGAAGGAAAATCTTAGGATAGTTCGTTCCTAAGTGGTTATACCTTGTGGTGGGGTATGGTGATTCTCGGTAATGAGAATTGTGGCTGTGGACAAAGGTCTTGAGAATTCAAGTCAAAGGGGAGAATTGTTAGGTTTTGACTTGTATTTCTAACCGAACCCGATGTGAACCAAACAAGACTCAACTGATGTGGTACTTCCTAGAAGACGTGGGATAACGTTTGGAAGTTGAAGGCAGTGTTTTAGGGAGGTCTGAAGATCATAAAGAACTGAATAAGTGGTTTGTTTCATTGTATGGATCGCTGTTTTCTGAGCGATGTAATTTAAGGTGACTTGTAACGGTTTAGGAAGCGGGTGTACAACCGTGACCCGAATCGTGGTCAATAATAAGCATACGTGAAACGGGAAATCTTCAATGGAAAAGGAAGTAGTTTGTTTCTGGAAGTTCTTGTGCTTGAAGGAAAATGATTTACTCCTTACAAGAAGACTCGTCATAAAAGGAAATAGTATTTATGTGGAACAAGTAAGTCTTGTACGTTTAGGAGTAGGATTTCCTTTTATATTATACTCCCTGTAACTAGTATAAATAGACCTTGTATTTAGGTTATTTTAGGTGGAGCAAAAAGAACACCATGTAAACATCAGAGAGTGTGAGTGAGATCCGGGGAGACCCAATGGGAATATCCGAGGAGGGATCCAAGGGAATATCGGTGGATCAAGTTAGAGATCCGTGGGTGATATTTAGGGGAGACCTAGGGGATATTGTGGGGTTCTTGGTGAGGATCTTATGAGTATGGTTTGGGGTTAGGTGTGAGAGAGAATCCTGGAGTATATGGTTGTAACAATTTATCATATAGTGGAACTTTCTCTGTTGTCCTGACGGCCCGTGGTTTTTGACCCGTTTTGGGTTTTCCACGTATATCTTGTGTTGTGATTGTTTTATTCTCTCTCATATATTTTTCTGCTTATTGACGTTATTATTTGCTATGAGTTATGGGCGTATATTAGGTACGGCGTTTCCGCGTTCATCGTTCTAGAGTATTATCCCCAACAAGGTGGCAACTGACATAGGTTTGATTATAGCTGATATCAAAGATTTGTTGCGGGACCTGAATGGTTCTTTGGTTGGTTTTGCTCATAGAAATACGAATGTTGTCGCACATAATCTGACTAAAATGGCTTTGACTATTGTGGAGGACCCTTTTTGGGTAGATACTTGCCCTTCGTGTGTGGAGCGGTTTGTCTTGGACGATTGTTCTGGGTAGTTGTTTCTGTTTGTCTTTTTAATTGATTCTTCCTTTCAAGAAATCTAGGTTTCACATTTTAGGTGATGCGTAGCTTTTTGGACTTATTCTTCGCCCATTAAAAGGTCACACCTAATTTTTAGCAGTGTAGCAAAAGTCCACGACTAGGGCTGACAAGGCGCTGCCTAGTCCCTATTAAGTGGTCCGCCGCCCTGACTAGACGGTTTACTGCTTAGTTGGTCTAGTTGGTCAAAGTCAATGACTAGTCACCGTTGACCGACTAGATTGATTTTTTTATTGACTTTTTAGAATTTGATTGAATTTGTTAGATTTTGTTAATTGTTTATGGATTTTGATTCTCAATATTGAGTTTTATAGAATTTTATTTTCAATTTAAGGTTCAATATATGAATAGTATGAACATTTACTTAATTACAACAAAAAAATATATCAAAAAAATTCCGACTGACTGTCGGCCTGCCGTCGGTTGACTTTTGGCCAGCCACCTAGTCCTGACTAGTCCCCGACTAGGCAGGCTAGGCACTAGGTGGGGTGTTGCAGCCCGACTAGTGCCTAGCGCTTTCTGTAACAATGATTTTTAGTACCTAACTATAAAATCAATTACTTAGTGATGTTGAAATAAATAATTATTTACAAGATATCTTTATAAATGAAAAGAATATCGAATATACAGAATGTAAAAATTGGTTTGAAGAAATAAAAAATAAAATAGAAGAATTAGAAAAATTAGATATAATAGGAAATAATCCCATAAAAATAAATTCTACAGACTTTTATAAGATAGAAATTATAAATCTTGATATAACTATTAAAACATAAGATTTAGCGTATAACAATAGCTAGAAAAGAATTCCAAATGCATATTAAAGAATTATTAGAACTACAATCCAAGTGTAACTCATTTGATAGCACCTTACTTCTTTAGGATTCAAAATAAAGGTGTACAACTCTAAAAATATCTCATTTTGTTGTGCTTTAATATCCAGATTTTTTTTTTTTGAATTTATTATTCAATTGGAACTCCTTAGATAACACATGATTTTCTCAGAGTTTACTGTTTAGATGTTTTGAAATATTACAATAATTCGGGGTTTTTTTGGGGGAAAGGGATGATTCAAACCCACGACCTCATGGCATAGATGTGAGGGGTTACCACCAGACCAAACTTATCTTGTCATTTACCATCTAAATGTTACTCTTTAGGTCACAACTCACTTTTTTGAAGTTCCTATAATTGTTTCAAATCTAGCTATTTGACATGGAACTAAGACATTTTTCTTTGATCATGTTTCGTATAGTGTACTTGAACGGTATCCGCAATGGAAAGATGAAATTAGAGAAGTATGTTTAATTGCTTAACATAGATACTTAATCAAGGACCTGATAATAGTGAGATTATGATAATGCTTAGACTGTATTATGATAAATTAATTTAACAAATGGATATTATGATAAATTATTGTCCTCTTAATTATTATGTTTTTTAATTTTTTTAATTTTTCAAGAACTATTACAATAGGACTGTCAGGACCTACTGAGATCAAACAATACTTGTGTGGACTTCCCATTCATGAGATGTGTACTACCACCTATGCTAAGCTATATGTTTAATTATCATGTTTGTTAATTGTTATGTATACATGCAGTATATGTTAGGTCTGAACTTTAATGTCATTTGAAAATGAGTGAAAGTTAGATGCATCTAACTACTATTTATTACAATCTTTATAGGTAGATGTAGCACTATCTAATATGTTAGCTCTTTGCCATTTTCATAGTTAATGTTCTCTCTTAACTATGAGTGTTCGGCACCACTGTGGAATGTGATCAGGTGGTGAATTAGACTCATTCAGTTTAGTAATGTCTAGGATTTAAGTCGCCGCCACCATAAATGTATTTAAAAAAAAAAAAAAAAAAAAAAAACTGATCAGTGTTCGGTAGCTTTGGCCCCGAGACATTTAACAAACAAGAACGAACATATATTAGGCACTAATTGATTTCGTTTGAAGGTTAACTAGCAAGTTGTAATTAATACACTATATACATCAATGTCTTCCATTTTCATCTCTCTGTTCCGGTAATTTCCATCAAAACTCCTCAAACTCATTTTCCTCCTTTATGATCTCATGATCCTCCACAACTTTCTTGTACACAAACCCATTAGCAATCCACAAATAAACACAAAAATTCACAGCACTCAATCCAGCCAACAACCAATAAAAACGATCAAGGTATGCTCTATTTAGATTGTCTCCAAGCCAAATGTAACCATTTTTTGCTGTGATCACCTGCACAATTGATATCAAAGCACTGTTGAGAAAGCTCCCAACTCCAACAACACTTATATAAGCAGCAGCCCCCAAGCTTCTCAATGCTTCTGGCATTTGATCATAGAACAATTCTTGCAATCCCACAACTGTGACACATCAGAAATTGCACCAATCATGTATTGTGGGATTAGCCACCAAACACTCATTGGGACTATTGCTTTTGGTGAGTCTATGAGGCCATGTTCACTAGCAGTTTTGACCCTTTTAGCCTCAACCAGGCCTGCCACCCCCATGCTGATTGTAGATAGAAATAACCCTATACCTATTCTTTGTAGCATGGTTACGCCAGAACGATGTCCGGTGAATTTCCGGGCTAAAGGAACGAAGATTTGATCGTAAACGGGGATGGTGACAAGGATCATGAGGCCAGAGATGCTTAGAAGTGAAGCCGGGGGTATTTGGAAGTTAGGTCCGATGGATCGGACCATGGTGCTGCCTTGCTTGGTGTAAAAAGTGGTGACTTGAGCTAGTACTGCACTGAACATTAAGCAACCTAGCCATATTGGGATCAATCGAACTACAAGCTTCACTTCTTCAACTTGGTTTAGTGAGCATAGTCTCCATGGATTCTTGGTTTTACTCGAATAATCAACGTCATCAGTGATCATTGCCTTGTCCAAAAACCTGCACGTACGTGTTAAAATGTGAGACCAAAATATAAATTTATTTTGGAATATAAAAAAAAATATACTAAAATTGATTGATTCAATTTGAGTGATCAAGCATTATTATAATAAACTCCTGTGGAATTTTCTCACTTAATAGTACCATACCCACATGATCAAAATCCAAGTGTTGCACTCAAATTGTGACACATTATTTCACATTATTATAATAAAATTTAGTGAGTATGATGATGGTGATCATCATCATGTTTACTTCTGAATTTTGTGACACATTATTTCACTCACTGCACAAAATTAAATAGTTAATGGACTTGATTGCTTGAATTGACATTATAATTATACATATACCTGAGTTGATTAGTACGGTCAAACTCTTGAATCTCATAAGATTCGGCAAATTTGTGGCCCGGATCAATACTACTACTACTACTCATCTCATCACCGTAGCAAATACCATGCCCACCGCGAGTCTCACTCACGCGCCACTTTCGAACTGCCGCTACGAGCACCTGTGCAACCGTCGTAAACGGGCTCCCCACCGGGTTCTCCCTCTTGTACCTCTTGATTCCAACCAAAAACATTGCTAATGACACAGCTAATGCCCCGGCTAATAATCCAAACCCTGCTGCCCACCCAACATTGTCCTGCCTCATAAAATGTGACCATTTTTTTCTTTTTACTTTTTTAAAATTCGCTTAAGACTACTGGACGCGTTCTCAAATTTTGAAATTTTAAACTAAATTTCTTATTTTTATCTTAAAATTTTAAGGATTAATAGCACAGTGTCCCCTAAACTTATAGCGCGGTTGTATAGTGCACCCTATACTTTTTTCCTGACATTAAACTCCATGAACTTCCATAAATTTGGAAAAATTGATAGAATGGAAACGGACGTTAAAGGAAAATTACACTTACATACCCTGATTATATGAATAATTATATTAAAACTGGAAAAATATAATAATATCACACAAACACCCTTTGACTTGTTTGACTAATGTCTAAAAAAATAAAAAATAATAATATTAATATATTTAAAATAATAATAATAATAATAACAATTAAGGGAGTGTATTTTATATATTTAGTATATATTTAATTTATCAACATTGAAATAGTTAAAAATAATCCAAAAATATTAATATTTTATTAATTATTAATAATATTAATATTTTATTAATAATCCAAAAGTAATCAACTAGGATTTTTTTTTTTTTGATTAGGTGGAGATTCAGATTGGATCTCCATCTTCCATCACATGAGATGGACGTATGGATCTCCATCTAATCAAAAAAAAAAAAAAAAAAAAAATTCCCCTCACATCATCTTCTCCAGAAACCCCAACCGTCAAACTAACCAAACCAAGCCAAAATCCAAATTCAAACCAAAATCAAACCAAGCCAATCCAGATTCATCATCATCAAACCAAAATCCAACTTCAACAACATCCAGAAACCAACCCAAACCCAAACCAAACCCCACCGTCAAACCCAAACCAAACCCCACCGTCAAACCCAATCTCACAAACCGCAATCTCTTTCGGGTTCGAATTGTTATGTATATACAGAGTATCTCCTACCGACGTCACCGTCACCGACGACACTTCACAGCTTCTGCTTCCTTTCAACTTCTCTAGAACCTCTTCCGGCATCTCTCCAATCTCTCTTAACTCCTCCAACGACTTGTCTTTCACTTCCCACATTTTCACGCTACTCACGCTCTCTGGCACACCGGTTAGTCCCACCAGGATCAGATGGTTGTCGTCAGAGAATGCGATCGTCGAGAAGAACATGTTCGGATCTAGACGGAGATCGTACAGTCCGTGCCAGGCCTTGGTCTCTAGATCGAACGAGTGAAAGGGGTTTCTGGGTGAAGAAGAGGGTTTTTGGAGAAAGAGAAGGGGATCGGTGGTCTCTGTTGCTAAGAGAACCACCTTTGCCCATTGTTTGGACGGTGGTGGGTAGGCGGAGGAGGACCGGAGGAGGAGGAGGTGGTGGTGGTCGATTTAGGGATTTCAAAAAACAATTGGGAAAATTGGGGATTTTTTTCAAGGGATTTTTGGTTTGTCAAAGAAGATGAAGAAGATTTTTGGTTTGGATCTGGGTTTGTGTGATGGATTGATTTTGGGTTTGATTGAATATTGGTTGGGGGTTTGATGGAATGAAGATGAATGTTCTTTGCTGGGTGATTTTTTTTTATTTTATTAGGTTGAGAATTGAGATCTATATTGGTTCTCCACCTAACAAAAAAAAAGTAAAATAAAAATTTCCTAGTTGATTATTTTTGGAATATTAATAAAATATTAATATTTTTAGATTATTTTTAACTATTTCAAAGTTGACAAATTAAATATATGCTAAATATATAAAATACACTCTCTTTATTGTAAAAAATTATTAATATTAATATTTTTTATTTTTTTAGACATTAGTCAAATAAGTCAAAGGGTGTTTGTGTGATATTATTATATTTTTCCAGTTTTAATACAATTATTCATATAATCAGGGTGTGTAAGTATAATTTTCCTTTGATATCCGTTTCCATTCTGTTAGTTTTTGCAAATGTATTGAAGTTCAGGGGGTTTATTTCCAGGAAAAAAAGTATAGGGGGCACTATGCAACCGCGCTATAAGTTCAAGGGACACTTGTGTTATTAACCCAAATTTTTAATTCTAATTTCAATTTCAATTACCTGAATGTAAATCACCACGAGTATGGCGGCAGAGGCTGCGGCGACAATTCCCAAGTACCACCAGTTAAAGAAAGAGCTTTTGGCTTCTCTCTCTTGGGGGTTGTTTTCATCAAACTGGTCTGCTGCGAAGGTTTGAACGCATGGTTTGTGACCACCTTCTCCAACAGCTAAAATGTAAAGTGCTGTGAAAAATACAGCTTCTCTATATTCCAATGGAATCACCGACACTGCTAGAGACAATAGAACCATTCCCTGCCATGCATCACAAACACATAATTTGATATTATAAAGAGTTCAATTTGCATAATATGAAAGAAAAAAACTATTTATATGATAAGAGGTTAAATAAAGTCAAAGAAAATAACATAAACAATTCAGACAAAGAACCTAATATAACTTGACAACTGTCATACGTATTCAACTATTCAGAGGTTTGACATCCAATGGAGTAAAAAAAATGTTAACTTATAACTTAAAAAACACTTCTCTTGTTTTTTAGTATATTTTTTTTCAAGAAAAAATACTGTAATTTAAAAGGGAAAGTATTAATTTTATTTTCTTTTAAAAAAAGAAAAAGAAAAAGAAATACTTTTCCCTTTTAAATTATGACTACAACTTCGAAATCCTTCTAAAGTTATGGTCTTAAATATAAGATTTAGAATTAAGAATAATATAGTTAATAAGTATCTATAAAAGAAATCAAAATACTTTTTAATTTAAAAAAAAAAATTTAAAACCTTAATTTTTTTTTTTTTGTGAGATAAAAACCTTAAATTTTTATATGTATTAAAATTCAATGGATATTACCTACTTTTGTGGAATTATACAAAAACATAATTAGGAGTTTGGTACCGGAGAAAAGAAGTGAAAAACAAAAGGTGGTGTGATGGTGGACTGACCATGAAATAAGTGACAGAGGCTAGGAGGATGGACTTGAATCGGCCGAGATAAGAATCGGCGATGTAAGCTCCGAAGATTGGGAAGATGGCGGAGACACCCATCCAAGTGTTGACATTCTTGGCGGCCGTGGCTGTGGGTTCATGCAGAACATTTGTGAGGTAGGTGATGAGATTGCCTGCCAACCCATAGAAGGCAAACCTCTCTGCCACCTCCACAACTGCATATATTCAGGCAATCACATCGATAACGATTTCACTATTATACTAGAACTGTAAATATATTTACAATACATATCGTAATATCATATGACAGAGAATTCATTCAAGTTTCAAAAATCTTGATTGGATTCAAATCGAATGGATATTAACAATCTTGTATAGTTATAATAATTATGTACACTAGAAAAAATCTAACTTTCTAAGAAGATGAAAAAGATGATGATGAGGAGGAGGTGGAGGAGGAGGAGCTTACAGATGATGAAAATGACAGAGTTCCAGCCACCCTTTTTGGAGGGTTTTTGGGTGGTGATGAGTTGATGGTCGCCATTTTCGATCATGAATGGAGCATCTGAGTTGTCCATGGAAGACTACTGGTGATGATTTTGTTGTTTATGAATCCAAACACAATATGGATCGATCCTGCAGTAAACAAAAAGTGAAGAAAACACCAAACAATCACGTTAGAAATCAGGGTTTAGAAAATCAAGGCCCGCGTTTCACATGGTGTCCTTAAGATAATTTCGCTGTATGTGTATAGCGATTGTCTCTCAGGATACAATGATTTAACAGTGGAAGTGCGAAACACAAACCACTCTTAGCGAACTCAAATCGAGTTTAATCTTACCAAGCACAGAAAAGTGGAAGCACGAGAAGAGAGAATCAGGCTGCTTTGATTTCGTGTATTCTGGAATGTGTTTGTTTTGAAGAGTAGACTAGGGTTTTATAGAAAAACCGAATCACTAGAGTTTAATGGGATTAATATGGAAATCACTTTATTATCACGTTTTTGAACTGATAAGGAAATTAGTTAATTAGAGGATAATCTCTAAAGAGATCTATTTCTAATTAAACACTGATTCTGTATTCTTAGTGAACAAGTAAGAAATTAGAATCCAAACAATCAATACTTTCCTTATCAATTAAACAAAAACATCTGACTTAGGGAAGTAGCAAAAATTTTGGTTTTACTCTCACAGTCCAATCGGAGCGGCATTTGTGTATGCAGGACGCGCCCACACACGAGTCGTGCAACTGAAGGTTCGAGGTCCATGATTTGCCAAACATCATGGTTTAAATCGGTTTTGAGGACTGTGGAAATTGGGTCTGTTTTCAGACACTGATTTCAAAATCAATAACTGTTTTTGACTTTAGAAAATCGGGTCTCCTTTCAGACACTGATTTGGAAATCAATTGTGATTTCGCTTGGATAATCGGGTCTATATTACTAGACACTGATTGTGATTTCTATTGTGAAATCTGGAATCTATTTTGATTCACTGTGCTATCGATTGCTTGATATCAGCGCTATTATTTTTGTCATTCTAAAACAACTCTATTTTTGTTTCAGATACTATGGCGGATAAATCTAACGCGAACTCGAGTGTTCCATTAGAGACTCTGAGCACGAATCCAACTGTGGGATTAGATGCTTCGGCTATGAACTCTGTGTTTGTGGGCGAAGTGCCTATTGTGGTGCCAAGTATGGCCACAATGACACCGGCTATCAGCTTCTTTGTGAGAAACATGCTAGATCTGATGATGAGCCAGTATGTGAGTCAAGGGAATTGTTCCGATGGAAAACCCCTATATGAATTCGATTCCATTACCGATGAATCACATGGAGAAACCTGATAAGTTCAGTGGATCGTTCTTTAAGCGGTGGCAGCAGAAGATGCTTTTTTTATTTGACCACGCTGAACCTTGTTAGGTTCTTGACTAAAAAAGCTCCTAAACCCAATAGTGGTGAAGAACGAGATGTTCAAATATGGAATGCTATTGATGCATGGAACCATTCATATTTTATGTGCAGATACTACATACTGAATGGGCTGTCAGATTCGTTGTATAGCGTATATTCTACAAAGAAAACAATCAAAGAACCGTGGGAGTCTTTAGACTGGAAATACAAGACTGAGGATGCTAGATCCAAGAAGTTTATAGTGGGTCGGTTTCTTGATTAAAAGATGGGGGATTTCAAGATAGTTATGAGTCAAGTCCAAGAGCTTCAGGTGATTCTGCATGAGATACATGCTGAAGGAATGATCTTGAGTGAAACCTTCCAGGTGGCTGCTATCATTGAGAAGCTACCCCATTCATGGAAGGAATTCAAGAACTATCTCAAACACAAGCGAAAAGAGATGAAGATTGATGATCTTATTCTCAAGCTTCGTATTGAAGAAGATCACAGGAAGTATGACAAGAAAGATGTCAATCTACTTGAAGCAAAGATTAATGTCATTGAGCATGGGGCAAAGTTCTAAACCAAAGAAGAACGAGCATGGGAAAGGATCCAAATTGGGTCCAAAGGGAGGAGTCTCTAAGAAGCCAATATTCTAAGGGAAGTGCTTCAACTGTAACAAGCTGGGTCACAAATCTTCTGAATGTAGGTTGCCAAAGAAGAAGAAGAACCACGAGGCAAACGTGGTTGCTAGGATCTCAAAAGATGTATCAGAGATTAATCTTTCTGTAGTTGTGACAGAAGCAAACCTGGTCAGGTCAAACCCGATGGAGTAGTGGTTAGATTCTGGGGCCACTTTCTATATATGCTATGACAGAGAGATGTTCAATACGTTTAAAGAAGAGGCGAATGGGGAAAAGCTGTAAATGGGCAACTCAGCCACATCTGACATAAAGGGACGTGGTCAAGGCGTTCTTAAGATGACCTCTGGTATAACCTTGAGCTTGAACAATGTGTTCTATGTACCTGAAATTCACAAGAACTTGGTGTCCGGTTCATTGCTAAATTAGCATGGGTTCAAGATGGTATTTGAATCAAACAAAGTAGTTTTGACTAAGCAGGGAACTTATGTGGGTAGGGGATATGTAACTGAAGGGCTTTTTAAGCTTAATGTATTTGTTATTAAAAGAACTATCAATAAAGATAATGGTTCAGTTTATTTGCTTGAGTCTTCCAATTTATGGAATGGTAGACTAGGACACGTTAATTATGATACATTGCATAGACTAATTAACTTGAATCATATTCCCACATTTAATATTAATCCCAAACATAAGTGTGAAGTTTGTGTTGAAGCAAAACTGACAAGGTCATCATTTCAAACTATTGAAAGGAAATCTGAACCTCTTGATTTAATTCACAGTGATATATGTGATTTAAAATTTGTTCAAACAAGAGGTGACAACAAATATTTCATCACGTTTATAAATGATAGCACCAAATACTGCTATGTATATTTGTTAAAAAACAAAGATGAAACTATAGAGAAGTTTAGTTTATATAAAATTGAAGTTGATAATCAATTCAACAAGAAAATCAAGGTACTGAGAAGTGACCAAGGTGGTGAGTATGTAGTGCCGTTTGGTGAATTTTGTGCACAACACGGAATCATACATCAAACCATTGCACCATATTCCCATCAGCAAAACGGTGTTGCAGAATGAAAAAATCGTACCTTGAAAGAGATGATGAATGTAATGTTAATAAGTTTTGGATTGCCTCAGAACATGTGAGGTAAAACTATATTGTCTAGCAATTACCTTTTAAATAATGTACCCCGAAAGAAAGAAGACAAGACCCTATATGAGCTATGGAAAGGAAGAAAGCTTTCCGATAAATTCTTACGAATGTGGGGGTGTTTTGCTAAAGTGGCCGTGCCTACACCTAAGAAGGTGAAAATAGGTCTGAAAACTGTTGATTGCATTTTATTGGATATGCACAAAATAGTAGTACTCATCGATTTTTGGTCTATAAGTCTGACATACCAGATATACACAAAAACACAATAATAGAATCTAGAAATGCAACGTTCTTTGAACATGTATTTCCATGTAAATCCAATGATGAAGCAAGTTCATCAAAACGAACACATGCTGATAGTTGTGAGGACCAAGAACAAGAAAATGAAGTTGAGGATGAACCTAGACGTAGCAAAAGAGCAAGGACGGAAACGTCTTTTGGTCCAGATTTTATAACTTATTTGCTAGAAGGTGAACCTCGAACTTTCAAAGAAGAGGTGAGCTCTTCAGAAGGACTTTTGTGGAAAGAGGCTACTAAGAGCGAAATTGATTCCATTCTTCAAAATCATACTTGGGAATTAGTGGACCTTCCTCCGGGATGTAAACCGCTAGGATCCAAATGGATTTTCAAGAGAAAAATTAAAGCGGATGGATCAATTGATAAGTACAGGCCAGACTTGTAATTAAAGGTTACAATCAATGAGAACGCCTAGACTACTTTGATACATATACTCCTGTGACAAGAATAACCTCCATTAGGATGATACTTGCAATCGTAGCTTTGCGAAATCTTGAAGTATATCAAATGAATGTGAAAACAACTTTCTTAAATGGAGATCTAGATGAAGAGATTTACATGAAACAACCTGATGGTTTTTCCGCTTCAGGGCAAGAAAAGAAAGTCTATAAATCGGTGAAGTCTATAAATTGGTGAAGTCTTTACATGGTTTAAAGTAAGCACCGAAACAATGGCATGAGAAATTTGACAATGCTATAATGTCAAATAGAATCAAAATTAATGAATGTGACAAATGTGTTTATGTCAAGGACACAGGAAATGGCTATGTCATTTTATGCCTTTACGTTGATGACATGCTTATGGTAGGCAGTGATGATAAAATGATCAAATCTACCAAGGATATATTGAAATCAAGATTTGATATGAAAGATATGGGACCTGCTGGATGTAATGTTGGGAATAAAAATCTCAAGAACATCGAACGGACTCATACTAAGTCAGTCACACTATGTTGACATGATTCTTGAGAAATTCAACAGAAATGATTCTGGAATTTCTAGAATACCAGTAGATACAAATCTACACCTATCCAAGAATAAGGGTGAGAGTGTCTCTCAACTAGAATATTCTCGAGTGATAGGAAGTTTGATGTACTTAATGAGTTATACAAGACCAGACATAGCTAATGCAGTCAGCAAATTAAGTAGATACACGAGTAATCCAGGAACCGATCATTGGAAAGGAATAGTAAGAGTACTGAAGTACTTACGATTCACTCGTAATTATGGACTGTATTATATCAGATATCCTGCTGTCTTGGAAGGATACATTAATGCAAACTGGATATCTGATATGAAAA
This sequence comes from Acer yangbiense, assembly GCA_008009225.1. Lineage (NCBI taxonomy): Eukaryota > Viridiplantae > Streptophyta > Magnoliopsida > Sapindales > Sapindaceae > Acer > Acer yangbiense. Next base: position 22,739,049 of record CM017772.1, on the reverse strand, counting down.
ATTCAAAATCTAATAATGGGTATGTGTTCACACTAGGAGGTGTGGTTGTATCCTGGAAATCCTCCAAACAGACTTGTATAGCCAGATCCACCATGGAATCTGAGTTTATAGCTTTAGATAAATGTGGTAAGGATGCTGAATAGCTACGCCAATTCTTATAGGATATTCCAAGATGGCCAAAGTCTGTGCTGGCGATTTGCATCCATTGTGATAGCCAATCAGCAATAGGAAGAGCACATAGCAACATGTATAATGGGAAGTCTAAGCATATACATCGAAGACATAATACCATTAGACAACTAATCTCAACTGGAGTTATCTCTATTGACTATGTAAGGTTAAAAGATAACATTGTGGATCTGCTAACCAAAGGGTTAAACAGAGAATTAGTTGAGACATCATCGAGGGGAATGAGATTAAAGCTCATGAGATAAAAAGATGATATAATGGAAACCCAACCTAGTTGACTGGAGATCCCAAGATCTAGGTTCAATGGGAAAACCAAGTTGTAAGACTTAGTTGGATCACTATGGGGGTTACCCTCAAGTCTATTCCTATGATGAAACAGTGATGCCCGTAGGGAAAATGTTAAACTATGTTTTTAATAATTCTTATGCGTCGAAATTCCAAGCAATGGAAATTCGAGCAGAGTAATGCGGGTTACTCGTAATTAAGAAATCGCCTATGTAAGAAAGAAGTGGGGTCGCTTCTAAAAGAGAATAGTGAAAGGCTATATTCTCTAGCAACTCTAGCGACTCTCACAGAACCAGGCGCATGTTCATGGCCAAAACGAACATAACAATGAGAACCAAATCGGGTCTGGAAGATGCCTATGTGAGGTGTGCTATTGTTTACATAAATGGCAGAACAGTTCAAGAATATCATATTTACTGATCAGCCAGTAAAGTAAGCATACCTTTACGAGGAAAGGTTCAAAGGATAACACATACCTATCCTATGTAGGTTTCGACCGTTTGAACTTACCAAAAGTCATCTCTCGTGTCTCCTAGGTCAATTTCATTCATGTGGGGGATTATTGGAAATTTTGTGATAAACTCATATTTTGAGAGTATTATTTGGGCATGATTAATTCTATGAAAATGGAAGATTAAATTATATTTGTGTGAGAGCTTCGAAATGGTATACTCAAACTCACAAAATGATTAATGAATGAATGGGAAATTGAGTCTCAATGTGAGCCCAAAATGTGGGAAAAAAATTGCACATCCCGCATTGGCTAGGGAAGACACTTATATGTGGTATATAAGTGATTGTGTGATGGTAGTTTATCAACATGTGTGGCATAGAGGCTCTCTCTCGCACGCGCAGGGGGTGGGTGCAAATCATGGATCTCGAACCTTCGATTGCACGACTCGTGTCTGGGTGTGTCCTGCGTACACAAATGCCACTCCGATTGGACCGTGAGAGTACAACCAAAATTTTTGCTACTTCCCTAAGTCAGATGTTTTTGTTTAATTGATAAGGTAAGTATTAATTGTTTGTATTCTGATTTCTTACTTGATAACTAAGAATACAAAATCAGTGTTTAATTAGAAATAGATCTCTTTGGAGATTATTCTCTAATTAATTAATTTCCTTATTAGTTCAAAAACGTGATAATCAAGTGATTTCCATATTAATCCCATTAAACCCTAGTGATTCGGTTTTTCTATAAAACCCTAGTCTACTCTTCAAAACAAACACATTCCAGAATACACGAAATCAAAGCAGTCTGATTCTCTCTTCTCGTGCTTCCATTTTTCTATGCTTGGTAAGATTAAACTCGATTTGAGTTCGTTGAGAGTGGTTTGTGTTTTGCACTTCCACTGTTAAATCGTTGTGTCTTGAGAGACAATCGCTATACACATACGGTGTTATATACAACGAAATTGTCTTAAGGACACGGCCTCGATTTTCTAAAACCTGATTTCTAACGTGATTGTTTGGTGTTTTCTTCACTTTCTGTTTACTGCAGGTTCGATCTAGATTGTGTTTGGATTCATAAACAACAGATTTTTGGCAAAATTCAAAGAAAAGATTGAGGATGTTGAGCATCTTGGTATATGCCTGAGATACAAAGAATGTGAAAGGGCATTTTGGTAATCTAATTCATTGATATACCCCCAATAAAGTAAATTGCACCACCAAACTATATACAATAATGCTACTTTGCCCAATTTTGGTTCCCAAATGACAACACTATAATCCATTCATTTAAATTGTATTAAATTTGTATGATTTAAATGAATGGATTAGAGTTTTGTCACATCATTTGAGCACCAGATTTGGACAAAAGAGTATTACTCAACTATAAATATTGGTTAAAATTAAAATTATTCTGAAGTAGGGTGTGCATGATCCAATCCAATCCAATCCAATAGGATGAATCGGACCCGATCCAATCCAATGATCTGAGGACATGATCGGATCAGATTGGATCCTAAATTTTAAAATCCACTGGATCGGATCGGGATTTTGGATCTAAATATGGAAATCTGTAAATCCACCGGATCCACCAAAATATAAGTTGTAATTTATATTAGGTCAATTTATTTTGTGTTAAACATATGAACATTGAGCAAATTTTCATAGCTATTGTATTTTGTTATGACAATTGACAAGTGATTATATTTTTCTTTCAAAATTTTGGATGACTTTATTATGTTTGTATTTGTAACTTATGTTCAATGTTTATAATTTCTTAGACTTTTTGAACTTTAAAGTGTACAATTATGTCTTCCTTTTATGTTAATTATTAGTTTGTTAATGTTATTGGAAGAACCGTATGAATTAATAATTTGAATTTGTTAATTTTATGAATATTTTAGTTTTTATATATTAAGAATTGCTTCATATGAATTCTATCCATCGGATCGGATCAAATCGGATTGTAATTTCTTCGATTCAATCAGATCAAATAAGATCTTGGATCAATGGATCCGATCCGTCGCACACCCCTATTCTGAACAACCTGTATGGGTAATTTTGGTATTTCATCATGATTTAACACAAAGGTTTAACGTTTACAACATACACAGAGTCTATTAAAGATAAAACTGAAGATGAAAACAAGCAATATTCGATCTCTTCACCCCATAATTCTTCATTACCCAGATGTCAATATTCGATTCAATGAAACTGTCACATAGATAGAGAAAACCTCCTAAAACTCCCACATAAATGCTGTTAACGGGCCTACATTGACCACGGTCTTGAATTGGTGGAACTAGAAATGGTTGGAATTGCTCATTTTCAAGGTCAAAAGAACACATAAATGCTGTTTTATCCCGTGAATGAGCATACCAGTGAAGATCACCATGTAAAAAAGCTAAATTATTTAGACTCCGTGTTTGCTATAAATGATAAAACTAGTGTTTGAGGTATTTTTTTTGTTTTGTTTTTTTTGATGTTACAACAACTGCAGGGACCAGTGAGATTAGACTCCAAAGCACGGTCCGGAACACTGCTCCCACTATCGGGGAGAGAGCACCCACACTCAAGATGGGACAAATAATGTATATATCTACATACCAAGGCCAAGGTTTGAACCTTGGTGGTGGAGCACCGTTTGGGAGACTCCAACCACCAAGGCAATGGGCCATTGGTGTTTTGAGGTATTTTTGTCCATGCAATAGTTAAAGAAAAAAAGATGACACAGTAGAGTTACAAAACATTACACTACTTTAAAAATGGGCATTTCTATATAAAAAAAGTGTTTAGTCTTAATGGGGAACAATATTTCAAGTCGGTATACCTGTATACAGTATCTTCTCAAGTTTCAAATTAAAATTATTAGACGTGCACAGTTTGTGACAGAATCTTAAATTTTTTTCCTTATACAAAAGATCATGAAAGAAAATTTATAAATTTGATTTTTGTTTATATTTAACCTAAGTAAAATTAAAGTAATTATGTTAATTATTATGATTTCATTGCATCCGAATTCTGTAAGCTTTTTTTTTTTATTAACACAATTATCAATTTAGGGATGTCAATGGGACTGGTCGAGGATGGGGTTTTCATTACCATTTTCAATTCCAATTTGTATGATGGATCCCATCCCCAATGAATACCATCCTTTAAATAAATGGTGCGGACATGGGGATTCCCCAATAGAGGATCGGTTCATTACCTTATACCATTCACATCCCATTAAGAAATTGGAGAAGGAGGCTAAGAAACTTAAGCCAACCGATTCATATGCCTAGAATTAATAACATAAAAACAATTCATCATCATCAAGTTAAGTAAAAAAAAAAAAAAAAATACAGGACGGGGTACATGCATGAATCAAGACGGGGACTTAAAATACTCATCGATAGATAATTTTGACATCCCAAATTATCATAATCCTTTGCCAGCAAGGAATTAACCATTACACATTTAGATCTATTTAACTCTCCATTAAATAATAACTTCTCAATTAATGCATTTATAATTTTATTTATTTATAATTCCATTACTTTTATAGATAGCGCAATAAAAGCTTGAGACAACAATCTCCGACAATTCTTTCTTTTCCTTACATATATATATATATATATATATATATATAGTCTTTCTATTATCAGTTCGAACTGACAATAAATATTGTTAACAAAAAATTGTTACTGGGGTAAAATTTTCAATTAACGGTTTATGGGAGACCCGGATCGGGATAGATCTGGGCTAACGGGATACCTAGTAGCTCGATATCCCGCTGGTTCCTACAAATTGACTAAGTGTGGTGTATAGTAGTAGGATAAGAAAGATTCTGATAAGTTATAGGATGAACATTCAACTTATTTTATTCAGAATTACATGTAATGAGTTTTTATAATCGATTGATAGGATTTCAATGATCACAATAACAAGGAAATAAAAAATGGCTTCGAGGGCAATGGTGATGGAGCTTTTCGTACCTGTCGATAAGTGGAAAAAGTAAGGTAGGGTTGCGATCCTCTCTTTCTGTAAATATATGATGAATATATAGACCCGTTTCTTGGTGAGCACTCCTAGAATTTCGGTCTAGGGTTTTCGTGATTTGCGGATCCCTCCTTGGCAATTAACGAGTTCGTCAGGGAATTGATCCCCAAGATCTAGTGGTTTCCTTCTCAAATTGAAAGAGTTGACTTTGCATTTGAATGAGACTCTTAAATGGCGGGATTGTGTGTAACATTTTGCCTCAAACGATGGCTTTAAATGTTTGTCTTCCCTCTCGGTTTGTTGATCGGGGTACCCGCCTGTTGCTTTGGGGCGGGGTCTGATGATTGTGTGTCCGCCAATAGCTTTAGTGGGTCGGGATACTTCAGGTATCCTGCCTTCTTCTCGCTCTTTTTAAACGATGTTTTGAAAACATCGGGGTACTGGGTGTCGGGTTACCACGACACCGGGGTACCGGGATACCTGGGGGTAGACATGCGCTGGGATCTGGCAGCGGTAATGTCTCTGGGGTCTTGATTTTGAGGTTTCCTGACGCCTTCTTGGTCCTGAAGGTTTTGGACCTGGTCGGGGTCTGGTCGGGGTGGGTAGAAGTTCAAGTCCTCTTGTAGGTAGGCAGGGTTCCCGTGTATCTCTCCCATTGCTACTGTCTATCCCGACTCATTTCTCAAGGCCAGTGGAAAATTCTTCTTTGGTCCCTGCCATTTTTTGGCGATTAACAAATATATTAGTTCCTTGCATATGGGCCATTGGATTTAAAAGATGCTTTGACAAGTGCATGCAGCCAAGTCAAAGTATTTAAATCCAATGACCCACACGCAAGGAACTAATATATTTATTATCAGTTTGAACTGATAATAGAAAATCTGTATATATATATAATTTTTCTATTATTAGTTCATCTTGATATAAAATATATCAGGACGAAGAATGTTAACCATTAAATTTACATACTTTGACTCAAAGTGTATGTACTTGTCAAAACTTCTTCATAATCTATGGTCCACATTCTTCATCCTGATAATAGAAAGACTATATATATATATATATATATATATATATATATATATATCAGTATTTCTACTATCAGTTCGTCCTGATATAAAATACATAAGTATATAGTCTTTCTATTATTAGTTCGTCTTGATATAAAATACATCAGGACTAAGAATGTGGACCATTAGATTTATATACTTTGACTCAAAGAATGGTCCACATTCTTCATCCTGATATATTTTATATTAGGACGAACTGATAATAGAAAGATTATATATATATATTTATTTTCTCCAAAAATAAAAATAAAAAAAATTGATCTTCAAATTGCTTAGAAATTTGAATTTTCAATTGAGGATTTCAAATTGTTTCAAGCTGGAAGAGAATTGTGAAATGGCAATGAAATCCAGCAGTGTCCTTTCGGTGGCCACTACAACTTGGAAGACAATAACTGAGTGGCTCTCTACTTACTTTCTTATCATACTGCCCATTCACTTCAAACCGATCAACAAACTCATAATCTCATTGATCACTTATTCTTCTTCTTTGCATTTCAAAATATTGTATCTGAAATTGTTTTTGATTTGTTTTGGTGTTTATTCTGAAATGTATGAATTTTTGTTGAGATGCAATGTTATAAAATATCAACATTTTGAAAATTTTCAACTATATAGATAGTGTATAGTTACATATATAACAGTTTTGAAAGTAAACCCACAAAAAGTTTAAAATTTCTTATTATTTTTTTAAAAGATTAGCTTTTCTAATTATTTTTCAATCTAATTGTTAACCGCAAAAAATGGCAAGGGTTCAAAGAATTTTTTTTCATCCATACTTGGGAATATTTTAGATAGAAAGACATCATAGAAGAGCCTCATGGTACCCTGCCACAAAGTTGACCGGGTACGCCTTCTATCATTCCAGATCAAAATCAAGGGCTCCTAGACTCCTAGGTACCAAGAAACACAGAAGCCAAGTTTCTAAGGACTCTACCACTACAAAATCCTAGTACCTCGCCACCACACCAACCTGGTATCTTGATACCCCGGAACTCTTATACCGTGATCTAGTAGGAGGAAGTATGACTATGTACCCCAATCCCTCCTAGAGCCGGCCAACCAAGCAGTAAATAGCAGATTAACAGATTCCCGAGTATCAAGGTAAGGTCAAGTACGCCAAGATCAAGCTACTAGGAAGGATAGTGAGACGTCGACGTTTTAATAACAAGGAAATTGACTCCTTCTCGCCACTCAAGAGTTCCATTTGAAAGCAAAGTCAACCCTATCAAATTTTACCAAAAAAGGGATCACTTGATTCCTTGAATCAATCTTACGATATTCTCACCAATCGCCATGGAAAGTCCCGAAAATCACTAGGTCATTGGACCGAATTTAGAGGAGTGCTTAGCAAGCATTGAGACATATATATACAACATGTTACCATACAGAAAAAGGACCGCAACTTGAGTCCATAACCCTACAGTATTCTTTTCCACTAATCAACATGCATGAGAGCTCTATCACCATCTCTCTTGCCAAATGAGTTTTAACCCTTTATCATAGCCACACAAAATCTCCATTGTACTCTCATTATGTGTTTATTATCAATAAAAACGTGTTCTATGTGATCTTATCATTATATCGTTTTTGATTCACCATCATCATTGTATTTAATTTGCTTTACTGAGAACCCATAGGTATCGAACTACTTGATATCTCTCCGACTGTGATCTACCCCGATTTCAGTCATAAGAATTGTTAATTGGAAATTCACCCCAGTTACAATTTTCCGTTAACACCAATCAATGCAACTATATTAAACATGAATACTGTATAATGTGGTTTTGTGGTAAGAATGCGCTCATTCAGCTTGACAATATCTGAAATGGTCAAATATGATATTTGGTTCGGTAAAACGGGCACACACGAAAAACAAGTTGAAAAAAAATAAAGAGAGACTAGATTTTAAGTGGTTGTGTTAGCCAACATCCACGGAACGCACCGGTACTCAATTTTCACTATCAAACTGTTGTTTACAATGGTGTTGCACTATTTTCCAATATCGACTCTCAATATTTGTATTCTCTCCATCACACAAACCCTAAAAATACAATAGTGTAAATGCTAAAACCCTTGGGGGTAAATCAGTCACTCCATAATATAAATAGTAATTAAAATTGAGATTTTCTCATTACAATCCAATTTTTTCTTTTCACGCTCCTTTTCAAAATATACTTCATTCTAATAACTTAAAATTTAAAAACAATTCTAAAGACACTCGATATTTTCCAAAATTATCATTTTTACCATTTTGACACTCCTTTTTTTTTTTTTTTTTTTTTTTTTTTTTTAAACACTCCATCATAAAAACCTAATTTTTTATAAATCCATTGACAATTTTTTTTTTTCATTTAACTCTTTTATCAAAATTCTAAGACTAGATACATTTTTTTTTAATTGTTTATTTATGCAAAAAAAAAAAAAAAAAAAAAACAAATCTACAAAAATTAACACTTTAAACAATTGTTTCTTTCTTGTTTTAAATCATTTAGCTCACTTTGAAATCAAATAAAACTTTAATAATAATTAAAAAAAAAAATGTTTTCAAGTGTGTGAAACACAAAAAGATTAAAAAAAAAGAAAAAAAAAAGTAAGTTGGAGTCTAGCAAAATTATGTTGTAGTGTATTTAGAATTTATTTATACTTTTTTATTAATTTTAATTAGGATAGAATTGTCATATAATAATAAAAAAAATTAAAATGGAGTGTAGAAAGATTGTCAGGTTTTTGGTTTGTCTTGACATGTATTCCATATCAAAACGTGTTTATCTTGTAATGTTTAGTGGTCTAAGTTTTGAAGATTTAAGACGTCAAAGAAAGTCTTGGCCACAATTCATGCAAGATGCCGATTTCAAGGAGAAATGTGCTTCATCGGTCTATAAAGGTATATAAGATCTCATTTCTCTTACAAGGCTAGGCACACACACACATGGCATTCTTGTGTGTTCCTTCATGGTTGAACATCATTTATATATCACTTTCACACACTTGGTAATGTATGCTCATGCATTAGCTTTAATTTGATAATCATTGGAATTTGCATATTCTAGGACTATGTCTAGGAAATGCATACGTGTGTAATTTTGTGGTTATTTATTTCCGTATTTTTTGTTTTGGACTTGGGCATGATCTTTTATAATTCCTTATTGAGTCCCGGTCATTTCGGTTACTCATTCATTTAGTTTTGAGTCCAAACGATGTAGCTACACTACTTTTCGTTCTCATTCGTTGAGTTGTGTTCGTCGTCGTTTTCCGAGATGAATTCTCAACCTTTTGTCAAAGTTTCATAGTCATCGTTGTGCATAAGGGAGTCACGATTTGTAATCCGAAGACAGATTCAAAATCAGAGTTCGGAGGCTTGAATACGGCCGAAGAACACGAGCGGTGCACGGGAGAAGCTAGTGAGGCCAAGTGGCCAAGTTAGGCCACCCCGTGTGGAGGCCGTGGGACCCACGGCCAAACCAGCCCTCTGGTCCCGTGTGGCCCACGCGCCCCACACGGGCCTGGGCTGAGGTGGCCTATTTTGATTGGCCGAAATCTTTTTTCTCTCTCTTCCATTTAAATATTCCATTTCCCTCTCATTTGATTTCAAGAAGAAAAAGTGTGAAATCCCGTCTAGAATGTTTTCTCCAATTTCCTTATCTTCAAATCATCATAACTTTCTCATACGAACTCAAAATTGAGTGTTTCAAGTTGGAGATTGTTCGTAATCGAGTCCTCTACCTTTTCCAAGTGATTTGGCAGCTGTTTGATTGACTCTTCTGGTGGTTGCACACTGAAAACCGAACCAGCTCGAGAATCCAAGGTAGTGTTCATATTTTTGGGATTTTTTCTTTTATAACCTTCAATTACCTTGGGGTTTCTTCTTCTATATGTATATGTATGTATTATGAATGCTATAGAGAAAGATAGCTTCATAATCAATCTTAATCAAAAGTCTAATTAAAGACATATGTGAACTAGTTTCTTAGGTTCTAGGTTTTTCACATGTTTGAGAGTTGTATTGTGATTAGATTGATATCTAGGATTATTTGTGACTTGATTGAATCATTTTATGATTAATAATCCTTGAAATGTGTTTTGATCCTTGATTGATGTAATCTTGGATTAAGGCTTTTATATGTGTTTTTAGAGACATCTAGGATTCGATTGATTTATCAATTTATCCATACTCTAAATCTTTGGCTAGAATATTCATTGAATGAATTTTATAATTCTAGCATTTTTGTGTATGTTTATGACATCTTGAATATATGTTTCTTGTATATACTTTTATTCAAAGTGTTATTTGTATGAATAGAACTATGAGTTTTTGTGTTAGATGCTTTTCACATGCTCTATGTTTAATTCATGTTTTTGACATCTAGATTTCTTTACTTGTGTTCTCACATGTTTAGGTCTAGTTGTTCCATGGAATGTATTGATCACATGTTCTATGTTGATTGATTGCATCATTTACATTCACATGATCACATTAGGAAGTTCTTGTAAAAGGCATGAAGTCTTGACTAGGATGAGGAGTCCGGATAGTCAAGCAAGGAAGTCTTGGTTAGGACATGCGGTCTGAATAACAGAGTAAGAAGTCATGGCTAGAGTCAGAAAAACTCGGATAGTCATGCATGGGAGGCTCCCTAGTGGCATGAGTGCCTTGGATAGGGAGTTGGCTTATATGTTAGTAGGCCTAGGCGTATTGATAGACATAAACTCCAAAAGAGCGGGGTACATGGGATGTGTATGCACTCTTGAGGAATTTCTAATCTTCCATCGATGTTGGTTTTGTATGTTGTCCAATATATGGTGGCTCCGCATCATTGAGGGATTTCATACTTTCCAATAGGGTTGGGTAGACATAAACTCCACTAGGTTGGGTGAGCTAAAGATTGGTCACTTTGTGGAATTTCTTATTTACCTTCCAATATATATAAGTACCCAATGGTTGTAGTTCAACCCATAGATGTTTCCTCATTGGAGGTTTTACCACGTTAAAAAATCTCTTATGTTAATTCTTCCTATCTCTATCTCTTATATTTGTATATGTGTATGTTGTTATCTTGTTGCATAGTATTCACTAGTGATGTATATTGAAACAAGATTTTGTAAAGTGTGATTTGTGATCTTAGTCATTTGATCTTACTTGTAAATATAATTTTTTTGTATATTGTATTTCTTGTGTATAGTATTATTTGATTATACTTGTAATGCATTGATCAAATATTGGAATACAAGTATTCTTTGTTGTTGTGTTTATGTGTTCTTATACCTCATACAACTAATTGATGTTCATAGACTATGCTTATATGATCATATGCTTATCATGTCTATGTATGGATTTATGGTTTTTGTGTTGTATGTAAGTCTACCTTGAGGAACAAACGAAAGTTTGTTCAAGGGATTGAAAAAGGTGTAAAAACCTACTCACCCCTCTCTAGGTATGCTTTAAGCTATTTAACTCCGTTTGTATACTTTCAATTGGTATCGGAGCGGGTCGTCGGACGGCACTCGACGTGATCCGGGTTATACTTTCGAGTGAATAGCTTAGGTTTTTGTAGTATGGTTTTCCAAGATGATTTGATGATTGAAGGGGCTTCGAATTCTAGGCCTCCTCTTCTCAAAGGTCACAACTACGGGTTTTGGAAATTGAGGATGAAGGCTTACATTCGCTCTATTGATGAATGAGCTTGGATGACCGTTGAAGAAGGTTACCTTGCTCCCAACAAGAGTGAGAATGGAGTGACCATTTCCAAGCCTAGGATTGAGTGGTTTACAAATGAGTTCGAGTTAGCAAAATGGCATCATCGGGTGGTAAGTGCTATTTTCGGAGGTGTTGATAGTAGACAATTTTCCTACATTCAAAACCTAGAAATCGCAAAGGAGGCGTGAGAAGCTCTCTAAGTCACCAATGAGGGGACTAAAGCGGTGAAGAAGTCTCATCTTCAATTGCTCACTTCCCAATTTGAGGTTTTGCAAATGGGTGAGGAAGACAAGTTTGTTGACTTCCAAGACAAGCTACTAGACATCTCCAACCAATGCCAAGCTCTTGGTACTCCTATCTCCGGTGAGAGGCTAAATTGGAAGATTCTTAGATCACTTCCAAAGAGGTTCAAAGCCAATGTAACCACCATTGAAGAGAGCAAAGACGTTGACGTCATGAGCCTAGATGAGTTGCTAGGATCTCTTTAAACCTTTGAGGCGTGCATGAAACCGAAGGCTAAGAACAAGGGTTTAGCTCTCAAGGTTGTCAAGGAAGCTAGTAGTAGCGATGATGATGAGGAGATGACTTTATTGGTTAGGAAGTTTAGGAAGTTCATGAGGAAAGGTGCCAAGCCAAGTGGCAAGTACTCAAGGGACAAGGAAGTTAAGAAATCCTTTACTCCACCTCATGAGAGGAGTGGTCATGCTAAGGGCAATAGAAAGGTTCAATGCTTCAAGTGCAAGAAGTTTGCACATTATGCTTTGGATTGTCCAAGTGATGATACTAAGAAGGACAAGAAGGGAAAAGCCATGGCGGCCACATGGAGTGAAGATGATGGCTCTAGTGATGAAGAGAGCTCAATTGACGAGTCTTCTAGTGATGAAGAGCTTGTGAGCAACTTTGTTGCCTTCACGGCTTCTCACTCTATCATAGAGGATGTTTGTGTAGATTCATTGGTCAAGGAGGATGATCTAAATCATCAAGAATGCTTAAGTGAAGATTCTACTATCATTGATCTTTTGGCTAAGATGAATTGTCTTGAAGAAAATTTAAAGATAGCTTTAAGAGAGATTGATGAGAAGGATGATTTGATCAAGATACAAGTGGATGAGTTTGTTTCAACTGCTCGGAGGCTCTTGAGTGAAAAGAATGCTCTTACCAAGAAGCTTAGAGACGTTGAGGGAATTGTACTTGAAAATGAGAGGATCATCTCTAGTTTGTCTTTAGGAGGCTCAAGCGACACGGTAGTTGAGGAGAAGCTCATAGAAGCACCACTTCCTACAAGCGAGGTTATTGTTGACAAGAAAGCTCTTAAAAAGAGACGTTCCAAGAAAAAGAACAAGTTGAAGAACAAGGTACTTCTTGAAACTCCCATTTGTGCTTCTTCCATTCCGGAAGGTAAAATCTCTTCTTTTGTTTCCATATGTCATTTTTGCAATACCATAGGCCATATCAAGCCCAAGTGCTATAAATTCATTGAATATTGCAACATAGAAAATGCATTTAGGAATAGAGAGATTGGACCTCATTTTATGCATGCTAAAGCTTTTGAATATGGAAAGCATGATAACATCTCAAAGTATGTTAAGAATGTCTGGAATGTAAAGAATGAAAACCTAACAAAATTTGACAATGCATGTGTTGCTAATAATGTTAAAAAGAAGAGTATCAATGATATAATTGTTAATCAAGTTGTGGAAGAACTTTACTCTGGATTCAACATTGTTGTCAAAGAGAATCTTGATAATGTTTGTGTAAGTCCACCCAAGATAAAATTTGTCAAGGGTGAGTGCTCTTACCAATAGTGTAAGTTGCACATGTGTGTTAGTTTTAAGATTAGTGTTTTGTTGTTAAGAAGCTTGGCTTATTTGCTTTGTATCTCTACAACTTGACATAAACTTAGTTATCTCACACTTTTGTTATGATAGTTGAAATCTATTGATTAACTTTTTGAGAAGTTGTTTTATGAAATCTATATGGTTACAATCATGTTAAGTCTTTTAGAGAAAGTCATTTTTTTTTGTTTGAGTTGAAATGCATAGTCTATAGTCTCTTGGATTTGGCACAGCTATAACTTGTAGTCATGAGGACGTACAAGCCAAGAGGACTCATAAAAAGGGTGAAGGTCTTGCATTTGATGAAAATAGCTTGCGAAGGTATCTCTAATATCACATTGCTTGCTTATCTATTCTTTCATCTCTCAACTCATTGTGTGTATCACTTCATGAAGCATGTCATACTTGAGAACTAATATAGTGTTTATATGGTCCTTGTTGACATTTGCTAGTCTAAGGTCTTTTGGTGATAATTGTTCACATTGATCTTAATCATGATGTGTGTTTCTGTTTGTATGATTGTTGAGTGGCAAATTTTGAAAAATATGCTTCATATTCTTTGAAAGCTACTCACTTGAGAAATAGAGATCTTAAGTAAATCTCTTTACTTGCTTTTTGATCATATGCTTTTAAGCCATAAAACTTGGTTTCTAAAATCCGCATTGCTTCTCTTATATGTTTGGTTAAGTGTGTTGAGTTTGATTAATGTAAATATGGATACAACTTGAAGTCCTAAGGACTAGTACGTTTAAAAATGACCAATGGTCGGTATCCATTTGCTTCGGCAACATAGAACTCAATGGGCACCCTCATGGAAAGGGCTACACACATTGGTTGTGAAGCCGCCCAATGTAGGAAAGGGCTACGCCATTGTGATGAGTGAAAGTCGCCAAGAGGTGTATATGTTTATGTTTGTTAAAAGTCAAAGAAGTGTTGAAATGAATCATTAAAAAAAAAAAAAAATCTTTGATTCAAGCCTAAAACAAAACAAAAAGGCTTTTGGAGTATAGTTGAAAAATCAAATTAGCTCGAGTTGTCAAATAGAAATGGATTGACGAGCCACATACACACACTTCGCTCAAATATTGAGATCTATTCTTTTTAAAAGCAAAATTTCGGATGATGATCGGTTTGACCTTTCTACAGAAAGACTTGAGATGAATAGATGTTGAAAATATTAGCATGTTTGATTTTCAAAATACTTCCTTTTATATACTTGAAACAAAACCTTCACACACTCACATTTGCTTATTTGGTATATTGATACTTTAGCAATTTTAGAAGATATATGAGAGTGATTGAAAATCTTAGTGTAACTCTCATTGATTTATGAAGCTTATTTGAAAAAAAAAAATCTATTGAAATTGCTTGTGATGTGAATGTGTGGCGATACATGTGAACAATTGTCTATCTAGATGCTAGATTGGGCATTTATCAAGGGGGAGCATTATATGCTATGTTTTGTTCTCTTGCATGATTTGTTCACATGATTCTTCAAAATTGTTGTTTGTTGGCATTATTCTTATTTTTGATAAATCTTGGAGATGCTATGATAAATTCTTATATGCATGATGATTTGTTCAAAAAATGATGTTTTTGTCTTTGTATATGTTTATTGGTCACTAACTTGTTTCTATGTTTCCACTCATTTTGTTTTTAGTGTTTGTGTGATACAAGGTCATGGGAAAGGCTAAGAAAGTTGGTGTTTCTAATCCTTCGAATCCTATTGACAAGTCAAAGTCTACTTCTTCGTCCACGGTTTCCAAAGCTAGCAAGATGAAAAGTTTGGGAATATTTGGAAGTAAAAAGATTATTCAAGAAAGAGGTATTGACTTGAACTCTTGTATTAACTCTTATGTTCATAAGGTAATTATGGAAAGAAAATGGAATACTTGGATTGACATGATAGGAATTGTTAATGAGACAATGGTTAGGGAATTTTATTATGTATATCAATTAAATACCACCGTTGAGGATGTGGTTATGGACATGAGAGGAGTTGTCTTTAGAGTTTGTGCTTGGAAGTTGAATGAATTTCTAGGTTTGCCAGAAGATATTGAGTCGGATTTCCTTGATGTTGATGTCTTGGAAAACCTTGATTTAATGGGTAAAACTCTTTGTGATCGATGATGTCAATTTTATGTGGGGGAAACGTGTCTTCATTAGGCAAAGCAAGTTGACCAAAGTTAGTGCTTTTTGGTATTTATTTGTTTGTTCTAATCTTGTTGTCTCTACTAATGCTTCCGAACTTAATAGAGAAAAGATCAAGATTGTTTATCCTTTGGTGACTAACAAGCCCATTAATCTTGGTGAGGTGCTTATTGAACATATTGAGATAGCGGCACGTGCATCTCGGTTGGATAAGAAATTACCATTTCCGGGTTTTATCTCTCATTTTTGCTTAGCCAACGGTTTGAAGCAAGAAGACTATGATGTGTTACTTCCTCCATTAGAGAATTTAAGTGAGAAACATGTGACTACCATGTCATATAAGGAAAAAGGAAAGCTTAGTGATACATTTAGGCTCTTTGGAGAATCACTTGATTCAAGCAATGTTTCTAGTGCTCATAGTCTTCCTATTTGGGCTATTCATTTGAAGAATGAGGTGGAAGAGTCACGAAAGATGATTGAGGCTTCGCAAAGGAAGATTGAAGAACTTAATGCTAAAGTGGTGCAACAAGATGAAAAGTCAAGCTTTTGGAAAGCAAGGCATGCACTTCAAAGCAATATGTGAGATCATCAAGTCGCACAATTTTCCTTGGTGATAAAAGTGGCTAGAAATGACTTTGAGGTATATTTTCTTACTCTTTCCTTTTGGCTTCATATCATGTCAAAAAAGGGGAGAAATATGGGAGATATATATCTAGTTTACTTAGTCTCATATTATGTTTTTTAGTTTTTGGTGTATTTGGTATCAAGTTTGAATTCTATGGCTTGTAATATTTTTTTTTTGTTGATTCTTGGCTAGTATACTTTGTTGGATGCATGTATTTAGGGGGGAGCATATACATGATCAATTTGAACTTTAAATGTGCTATTTTCTTGCCAATGAATATATATTGCCATATGTGTTGTCTCTTGGATATTCTTGTGCTTTCAAGTTTATTTTAGGTGATATCAAGAGAAGACCAAGATGAAGTTCAAGACTTGTTGTTTTTAATTTGTGTCTAAATGTGTAACTCATTGTACTCATTGTGACCAATTTTTCTTTGTAATTGTTTTAGTAAATGTTTAGGGGTTTTGACATGGAATTTGCCAAAGGGGGAGATTGTTAGGTTTTTGGTTTGTCTTGGCATGTATTCCATATCAAAACGTGTTTATCTTATAATGTTTAGTGGTCTAAGTTTTGAAGATTCAAGACGTCAAAGAAAGTCTTGCCACAATTCATGCAAGATGCCGGCTTCAAGAAGAAATGTGCTTCATCGGTCTACAAAGGTATATAAGACTTCATTTCTCTTACAAGGCTAGGCACACACACACACACACACACATGGCATTCTTGTGTGTTCCTTCATGGTTGAACATCATTTATATATCACTTTCACACACTTGGTAATGTATGCTCATGCATTAGCTTTAATTTGATAATCATTGGAATTTGCATATTCTAGGACTATGTCTAGGAAAGGCATACGTGTGTGATTTTGTGGTTATTTGTTTCCGTATTTTTTGTTTTGGACTTGAACATGATCTCTTATGATTCCTTATTGAGTCCCTGTCATTTTAGTTACTCATTCATTTAGTTTCGAGTCCAAACGATGTAGCTACGCTACTTTTCGTTCTCATTCGTTGAGTTATGTTCGTCATCATTTTCTGAGATGAATTCTCAACCTTTTGTCAAAGTTTCATAGTCATCATTGTGCATGAGGGAGTCACGATTCGTAATCCGAAGACGGATTCGAAATCAGAGTTCGGAGGCCCGAATACGGCAGAAGATCGCGAGCGGTGCGCGGGGGAAGCTAGCGAGGCCAAGCGGCCAAGCTAGGCCACCCCGTGTGGAGGCCGTGGGGCCCACGGCCAGACCAACCCTCTGGTCCCATGTGGCCCACGCGCCCCACACGGGCCTGGGCTGAGGTGGCCTATTTTGATTGGCCGAAATATCCTTTCTCTCTCCTCCATTTAAATATTCCATTTCCCTCTCATTTGATTTCAAGAAGAAAAAGTGTGAAATCCCGTATAGAATTTTCTCTCCAATTTTCTCATCTTCAAATCATCATAACTTTCTCATACGAACTCAAAATCGAGTGATTCAAGTTGGAGATTGTTCGTAATCGAGTCCTCTATCTTTTCCAAGTGATTTGGCAGCTGTTTGATCGACTTTTCTGGTGGTTGCACACTGAAAACCGAACCAGCTCGAGAATCCAAGGTAATGTTCATATCTTTGGGATTTCTTCTTTTATAACCTTCAATTACCTTGGGGTTTCTTCTTCTATATGTATGTGTATGTATTATGAATGCTATGGAGAAAGATAGCTTCATAATCAATCTTAATCAAAAGTTAATCAAAAGTCTAATTAGAGATATATGTGAACTAGTTTCTTAGATTCTAGGTTTTTCACATGTTTGAAAGTTGTATTGTGATTAGATTGATATCTAGGATTATTTGTGACTTGATTGAATCATTTTATGATTAATAATCCTTGAAATGTGTTTTGATCCTTGATTGATGTAATCTTGGATTAAGGCTTTTATATGTGTTTTTAGAGACATCTAGGATTCGATTGATTTATCAATTTATCCATGCTCTAAATCTTTGGTTAGAATATTCATTGAATGAATTTTATGATTCTAGCATTTTTGTGTATGTTTATGACATCTTGAATATGTGCTTCATGTATATGCTTTTATTCAAAGTGTTATTTGTATGAATAGAACTATGAGTTTTTGTGTTAGATGCTTTTCACATGCTCTATGTTTAATTCATGTTTTTGACATCTAGATTTCTTTACTTGTGTTCTCACATGTTTATGTCTAGTTGTTCCATGGAATGTATTGATCACATGTTCTATGTTGAATTGATTGATTGTGTCATTTGCATTCACATGATCACAGTAGGAAGTCCTTGTAAAAGACATGAAGTCTTGACTAGGATGAGGAGTCCGGATAGTCAAGTAAGGAAGTCTTGGTTAGGACATGAGATCCGGATAACCGAGCAAGAAGTCATGGCTAGAGTCGGGAAGACTCGGATAGTCATGCATGGGAGGCTCCTTAGATGCATGAGTGCCTTGGATAGGGAGTTGGCTTATATGTTGGTAGGCCTAGGCGTATGGACAGACATAGACTCCAAAAGAGCGGGGTACATAGGATGTGTATGCACTCTTGAGGAATTTCTAATCTTCCATCGATGTTGGTTTTGTATGTTGTCCAATATATGGTGGCTCCGCATCATTGAGGGATTTCATACTTTCCAATAGGGTTGGGTAGACATAAACTCCACTAGGTTGGGTGAGCTAAAGATTGGTCACTTTGTGGAATTTCTTATTTACCTTCCAATATATATAAGTACCCAATGGTTGTAGTTCAACTCGTGGATGTTTCCTCCTTAGAGGTTTTACCACGTTAAAAAATCTCTTGTGTTAATTCTTCCTATCTCTATCTCTTATATTTGTATATGTGTATGTTGTTATCTTGTTGCATATTATTCACTTGTGATGTATATTGAAACAAGATTTTGTAAAGTGTGATTTGTGATCTTAGTCATTTGATCTTACTTGTAAATATAATTATTTTGTATATTGTATTTCTTGTGTATAGTATTATTTGATTATACTTGTAATGCATTGATCAAATATTGGAATACAAGTATTCTTTGTTGTTGTGTTTATGTGTTCTTATACCTCATACAACTAATTGCTGTTCATAGACTATGCTTATATGATCATATGCTTATCATGTCTATGTATGGATTTATGGTTTATGTGTAAGGCTACCTTGAGGGACAAACAAAAGTTTGTTCAAGGGATTGAAAAAGACGTAAAAACCTATCAATCCCCCCCTCCAAGTATGCTTTAAGCTATTTAACTCCGTTTGTATACTTTCAAAAATATTTAGTGGCTTGTCAACAATATCACTCATTAAAATTTTGCTTTGACCCTTGTATTTGCGTAGCGCAACAATATCGATTTAGACTTCACAACCCAACATAATAAAGAATTAATGATGAATGAAGAATATCAATATAAAAAAGGGGAAATAAATTAGTGACAGAGTTGAATTCTTTTAAAATCAAATATCCTTTTATATCTTCTTACTGATTTATATTTTTGTTTGATGAGTTTTTATAATTTTTTTTTTTTTTTTTTTTAAAGTGATGAGATTTTATAATTTGGGATAATTCAACATTATTATTTTTAATTTCATGACATTTCATTAAATCAAAAGGCTTTTGTGAAATTATTTTATCATTTTCTCCTTAACCAAAATAAGCAAATATAACTCCGTTATCACAAGTTATAGAATCAATTATTATTATTATTATTATTATCATTGATATACCAATAGTGGTGCAACTACTCGAATTTGGGAATCCGTTAATTTAGTCTTATTGTTATTGAAATTTAATATGATAAAAATAAAAGACAATGTCACATGCAATTTTTTTTTTTTTTTTGAAACTAAGCAATGCAAGTATATTCATGATATTATTATTTTTATTATTATTATTATTATTATTATTTTTTGAATAAATGATTAAAAGTACAAATAATATATATATATATATATATAAGTACAGATACTTTACTTTTTGACTTGCTAAAAATAATATAACTCAACAAATTAATTACATGATGATGCATGGTTGAGGTATAATTTTGTATATATAAAAAATATCAATTACTGTAAATAAGAAATCAATAATATAAATCAACACATGTAAAATTATATAATATTAATCATTTATACAAATGCTATGTTTGTTCTTTGAAAAGTAATGTTGTTGAGCAGAAGAAAGAAGCTGAGACATTATATGTCTATATATATATATACACAGTTCACGTATTTGCTCTCATTCTTTAACATTTGTCAATCAACATAGCTATGAATATTTTACTTAAATATATGCTATGAAATTATAAAATTATAGATTTGTAACATTGCATTGTTGGTTTGTAACATTTTTGTTAATAACCTTTAGCATGGTAAAATTCACAATTAATTTTCAATTTTTAGTATCCTCTAATATCTAAAATTAGGGTAAGAAAACCTTCTTATTCATAATTAAGACAAAATTTCATGAATTAAATAAACGTTTCTATGCAATTTTGAAGTCATCCATAAATAATTATAAGAACCTAAATCACATCATTTGTTTGTATATAGTATGCATAAAATCAAGGTAATTGAAAGAGTCTTTCATTTACTTTTAATGAACTTATTTGTAGAAATGTCAAGCAAATGACATTCAAAAAAAGTGAAATGCAGATATTTCGTACTTTTCACGCACTTCACATTTATACCTCAATCAAATATTGTATACAAGTGAGGGCCTAAATTTTATTACAGATTTGACAATAAGAAAATTATAATTCCATTTCAAAATTTGAAAAATAATTTGGGACAAATCAACTAAAATTTTTTTTTTTCTTCTTTTGAATTAATTTTTAAAAATACTTTTGTACGAAAGCACTTATTCTTACACTATGAAGTTGGAAGTGGAAGACCGTCAATATTTACACTATTCTAAAATTGTATGTACGCCCCATTTATAATCATACTAAATCAAAGAATTTTTTAACAAAATTCTAATATATGATTGAAACCTATTTGATTCCAAAAATATTATTTTTTTAATTCTATTGTATTACATTATAAATCAACCCCACCCAATAAGACAATAACAGAATTAATAATAATAATAATAATAATAATAATAATAAGAAGGGAAGCTCTCTTTTCACCCACACAATTTCTTGCTACATCTATAGTTTAATGAATTTTTAAACAGTAATGCTACACATTCCATCTAAAATCCCACCTTTTTCATCTCACTACATCTGGCATGTGAGGTGTCAAATGGTGAGTGGATACATGATGTAGGTGAGATAAATCATCATTAATGTGTATCCATTTACAATTTGACACCTCACATGCCACATGTAGTGGGACGAAAAAGGTGAGATTTTAGGTGGGATGTTTAGCATTATTGATTTTTAAAACACCATTATATTCATTATTTAAAAGCAGACAGTTGCATGATTGAAAATTTAAATTTACTTTATACACCTCTGCACTCAATCTATCATAAACCTTAATAATATATATATATATAAATTGATTTGGTGGATTCCAAATGCATATAACTATATAAGTATGTTTAAAAGTTCAATTTTTAAAGGGTAATATAGTAATTTTATAAATTATATACCAATCTATCCATTCAACTCTCTTTTCAATGCCAAACAACATAAAAGGTAGCCTTAATTCATCCTTCCCTCTTTCCCTCCATCCCTCCTACTCTTTCTCCTACTCTTAATTCATCCATCCCTCATACTCTCTCTCCCTCCTACCAAACATAGCCTTAATGTAATTTCCATTGTTCATAATCTAGGTGTCACATTTTCAGAAAGATAAAATTAAAGAAATGAAATTTTAATATTAAATTTGTTGTAAGGTTGTAACTATATATAATTTTTTAAAAAGAAAATATGAGGTTTACTTACGAAGATGGTGCACACAAGTTTTGAGGGATGAGAATATTCCCAGTCAAAGAGGAGTTGTTTTCGGTTGCAAATTCTATTAAACCCAATTCAGGCCCAACTAATGTTAATGATATAGACCGACCCAAAACTTTCTTAAATTGATATGTTGATTCAACATCTACAATGGTGTATGGACATTGTTGATGCAAAAATCTATCTCACTAGAGTGTTTTTTTTATTTTTTATTTTTTATTTTTTTGAAAGAACTATCTCACTGGAGTTTTAATGAGACAAATGTCAACATGGCGGACCTAGCTTAGGACCAGGTGGGGAATGTGCCCCACCTGAAAATTTTCAATTTTTTTAATAATTTTTATATAAACCTAATTTTCCATATTATTATTTTTTTCATTTTTTCTCAACTATTATTAGATTTTATTTTCTATTTTACTTGTTATCATATTTGATTAATGCATATTAACTTTTTTCTCTTTATTAAAATACCATTATTTTTATGAAAATTTTATTATTGATGTTCTAATTAACGAGTCTTAAAATCTCAAATTGTATATTTTTTATATCAAAATTGTCAATCTATATTCTAAATTTAATGCATTAAAACCCAAGGAATCACAAATATGAATTAATACCATGTTGAGTTATTTTGTATTATCAAAGATTTCTAGAGCTGGATCATTAATATATAAATGTGGGTGTGGGTGCATGCATGCAGTTGCGTGCATGTGTGTGTTTTCGTGTGCCTGAGTGCATACTCATGCAATAATAATTTTGTGCTAATTATATATATATATATATATATATATATATATATATATATATATATATATATATATAGTGAGTCTTTCATAGGGGATCCCTTATTTTAATTTCGGTAAGGACATTGATGAAATCACATTGATTTTTATGAATTTTGATCTGAATTTTCTTGAATTTTTCTATATTTCACTCATGCTTTTGGTGCCTTCATATTTAGTAAAAACAGGATAAATAGTTATATAAATTGTTACTGCTTATCACCCATCTCCAATGTGTTGAGAGTACGTAGTACTGTTACTTATGAAGACAATCGAATCTGAAATCATGAATATCAAAATACTAACATAGGATGGTCCGCCATCATGACTTTAAATAACTTAGAGAAAACTTGCATTAGGATGATGGTCTCGCCATTTTGTGGTTAGACCAACCAATTCGACATAAAACAAGTCAGAGGGTGTTAGCAGAGTGTCCACTCTAACACTCAAGTTAGATTTTAGGCTTTGTTTGGTAAGAGGGAGAGGGTTGGAGGGAGAGCTCCAATCCTTTTTTTGGTTGGAGGGATAAAAGAGAGGAGAGGAGAATAGGAGGGAGAGATGATCTTTCTGGGCCCACCAAAAGGAATCCGCCCATCAATGGGCAGATGCGAAAGGAGGGAGAGATGATTGGAGGGAAATGACTATAATGCCTTCAAATTTTTTATTGCCCTCCAATTTTTTAAAGGGTAATATAATAATTTTATAAATTATATACCAATCCATCCATTCAACTCTCTTTTCAATATCAAACAATATGAAGGATAGCCTTAATTCATCATTCTCTCATACTCTACATCCCTCCATCCCTCCATCCCTCCTACTATCTCTCATACTCTTAATTCATTTATCCCTCATACTCTCTCTCTTTCCCTCCTACTAAACATAGCTTTAATGTAATTTACATGGTTCATAATCTAGGTGTCACATTTTTAGGTGACACCTCGCTTTTTGTACTTCTCCAGCACACCTAACTTTTAGTACCTAACAAAATCCAAGTGTAACTCATTTGAAAAAAAAATCTTGCATGCACCAAGTGCAATACACCCTAACCAATGGGTGCATGCCATGTGGCATAAAGAACTCATTTGATTGATTTCCTTGCCACATAGCATGCACCCATTGGATGGGTGCATGTAAGATTCTCTCCATTTGAAAGCACCGCACATCCTAAGGATTTAACATCAAAGGTGTACAGATAACTCATTAAAGTTATCTCATTTTGTTGTGCTTTAATATACAGATTTTTTTTTTTTTTTTTTTGAATTTGTTATTCAATTATAACTCCTTAGATAACAACCGATCATTTTCTCAGAGTTGACCGCCTAGATGTTACTCCCAGTGTCGGTCCTGACTATTCTGCCCTGAACGAAATTTGAAAAATTGGCTCCATACTAACAAAATCATCCCCACCTCATCCCAAAATAAAAAGTAAAATTAAAAAAATCCATGATTTTTATGTCGAAAGTTGTCATTTTTTTTTGTTTTTGTTTTTGTTTTTGTTTTTGTTTTGTTTTTGTTTTTTTGTTTTGTTTTTTTTGTCTTTGATTGGTGAAGAAGAAATGAATAATATATAGATAATAGGTGATAGGAAAGTATGAAACTTAAAAAAAAAATTGGATTTTGTACTAAAATAAAACGAATCGAGCCAGGTTCTAATTTTCTTTTGGTATTGTTTGAGTTTTTTTTGGATTTTTTTTTTTTACAACTTAATCTATAACAAAAACTCACATCATATATTCGGGGCCCCTAGGCAGGGGTGAAGCTAGAATTTTAGCTTTAGGGGGACCAATCCAACACAAAAACTAATATTCTAGGTCACGCAACACAAATCTCACACCTGATACTTTTTAACAAAATGTAATTTCGTTATGTGTTAAAGGTAATGATACAAATAAATTAAATGTGCTGCTGTTTTATATCTAGAAAATTATCTATAATCAAATTAATCTTTTTTTTTTTTTTTTTTTTTTGCGATTTCTATTTCAATTACATAATTAAGATCGTATGTGAGTAATTACATAATTATAGACAAGATGAGATACGCTCAATTGTAAGCACCTTTTTTTACATACAAGAGGTTGTGAGTTTGAGTCATGCCCCCTCTCCAATCCCAAAATATTGTAATAGTTCAAAAATAACAATAATAATAAAATTAACCTAACAAAAAACATTAATAAAGATAGTCGTAAACTCCCAACCGAATGCAGCAATTATCAGCTGTTGATCGAATTTTCCGTACATAATCGTCAATTGTTATAGGTAACTATTGGATTGCTACCAGTGATAATTCAATAGACACATGTAGCTGTTAGATTGCTACCGATTGCAATCGACGATCCCATATAAAAAATCCTGTACTTGGCCGACCTAATAGTTCAATATTTATTTAGCTTATTTTAGACTTTCTAGTGAAATATCTAAATAAATAATAATAAGTGTATATAATTCACACACATTAATAATGAATGAAATAATAGGTAATTAAAATCTTAAAATGAATTGATTTGATTTTGTTTCTATTTTCGTTGTTAATGGAATTGTAGGAAAAATTATTAATTCATTTATATTGTTAAAATAATAAGAGGGGCCATGTGATATTATTACCTACATTATATGTATCATAGTTTAAACACAATTGAAAATTGTTGTGATTTGATTGGTTGGGGGGGGCCATGGCCCCTATGGGCCCCCCCTTGAATTCGCCCCTGCCCCTAGGCATGACAGGCCGGGGGTGGGCGCCCCCCTTGACCCACACCAAGGCTGCCCTTGGTTACTCCTATAGTTTATTTGGATACCATCCGGAATGGAAAGATGAAATTAGAGAAGTATGTTTAATTGCTTAGTGTAGATACTCAATCAAGGACCAGAAATCAAACAGTGATAATAGTGAGTTTATGATAGTGCTTAGATAAATTATTACGATAAATTAATTTAACAAATGGATATTATGATAAATTATTGTCCTTTTAAACCCCAAAAAAACTCCACTGCCATATATGCTAGGAGATGATGTGCTTAATTATCATGTTTGTTAATTATTATGTAAACAGTACATGGCAGGTCTGATCGAATTTTAATGTCATTTGAAAATGAGAGAAAGTTAGATGCATCTAACTATCATTTATTACAATCTTTGTAGGTATATGTAGCACTATCTAATAGGTTAGCTCTTTGCCATTTTCATAGTTAATTTTCTCTTAACTATGAGTGTTCGGCACCCCGTGGAATGTGGTTTGGTGGTGAATCGAGCTCATTCAGCTTGACAATGTCTCAGGTTTAAATCGCTCCTACCGCAAATGTTAAAAATAAAAAAACAACTACTGATCAGTGTTCGATCATCAGCTTTAGCCCGAGATATTTAACAAACAAGAACATATATTAGGAACTAATTGATTTCGTTTGTAGGTTAACTAGCAAGTTGTAATCAATACATTATACATCATTGACCATTTTCATCTCTCTGTTCCAGTTCCCATCGAAATTTTCCTCCTTTATGATCTCATGATCCTCCAAAACTTTCTTGTACACAAACCCATTAGCAATCCACAAATAAACACAAAAATTCACAGCACTCAATATAGCCAACAAATAGTAAAAACGATCAAGGTGTGCTCTATTTAGATTGTCTCCAAGCCAAATGTCACCATTTTTCGCGGTGATCGCTTGCACAATCGATATCAAAGCACTGTTGAGGAAGCTCCCAACTCCAATAATACTTATATAAGCTGCAGCCCCCATGCTTCTCATTGCTTCTGGCATTTGATCATAAAACAATTCTTGCAATCCAACAACTGTGAAAACATCAGAAGTTGCACTAATCAAGTATTGTGGGATTAGCCACCAAACACTCATTGGGACAATTGCTTTTGGTGAGTCCATTAGTCCATGTTCACTAGCAGTTTTGATCCTTTTGCCTTCAATTAGGCCTGCCACTCCCATGTTGATTATTGATAGAAATAACCCTATGCCTATTCTTTGTAGCATGGTTATACCGGAAGGACATCCGGTGAATTTCCGGGCCAAAGGAACAAAGATTCGATCGTAAACGGGGACGATTACGAGGATCATGAGGCCAACGAGGCTTTGAAGTGAAGCTGGGGGTATTTGAAAGTTAGGTCCGATGGATCGGATCATGGTGCTGCCTTGCTTGGTGTAAAAAGTGTGGAGTTGAACAAGTATGGCACTGAACATTAAGCAACCTAGCCATATTGGGATCAATCGGACTACAAGCTTCACTTCTTCAACTTGGTTTAGTGAGCATAGCCTCCACGTGTTCCTCATTTTGCTCGAATAATCAATGTCGTCGATGATCATTGCTTTGTCTATAAACCTGCACGTATTTATAAAATGTGAGAACAAAATATAAATCTATTTTGAAATGTTAAAAATGCTAAAAGTAAAATGAGATTGGTTCAACTTTTAAAATTTTGTCTAATTCTAAGTCTCAAACGAGTAAGGGAAGATATTTTACACGCTTTCTTGAAGTTGAAACTAAAATTCGCTCTGATTCTGCAGCTTTAATAACCGAAGCAGAATTAAGCCTTGTCGCTAATTGGACCGTACAAGTTGAGGCAGAAGGGAATGATTGTGCTGGTCGGATGGCTAAACTTAATTAGTTTAATTCATGTTTTTTTTTTTATCTTCCGTCGAGGCCTGTGTGCCTATTTAGATTATTGTTTTAGGAATACGTGTCTTCGTTTGTTTTTTTTTTTTTTTTTTAAATTAATAAATTCTAGTTGCTTGTGCATAAAAAAAATAAAAATACAATGAGATTGATTCTGATTGGTTGATTCAATTTGAGTGATCAAGCATTATTAATAAACTCATTTGGAATTTTCTCACTTAATAAGTTAATAGTAGTGTGTACTGTGTAGCCATAGCCACATGAAAATCCAGGTGTTACACGCCATAAAACTTAGTGAGTATGATGATGATGATGATCATGTTTACTTCTGACTTTTGTGACACATTCATTCACTCTCACTCACTACGAAAATTAATTAGTTAGTGGAGTTGACTGCTTGAATTGACACATATATAATAAATATATATACCTGAGTTGATTAGTACGGTCAAACTTTTGAACCTTATAAGATTCACCCTTCTCATCACCATAGTAAATACCATGCCCACAGCGCGTCTCACTCACGCGCCACTTCCGAACCGCTGCTACAAGCACTTGCACCACCGTCGAAAACGGACTCCCCATTGGACTCTCCTTCTTGTACCGCTTGATTCCAACCAAAAACATTGTTAATGACACCGCTAATGCCCCTGCTAATACCCCAAATCCTGCTGCCCAACCAACATTGTCCTGCATCATAGAATGTGTCATTTGTTTTTAAAAACAAAATACATTATTACTATCAGACGTGTTCTTGAATTTTAAAATTTTAAATTAAATTATTTATTTTTATCTTAAAATTTTCAATTTCAATTACCTGGATGTAAATCACAACGAGTATGGCTGTGGAGGCTGCGGCGACAATCCCCAAGTACCACCAGTTAAAGAAAGAGCTTTTGGCTTCCCTCTCTTGGGGGTTGTTTTCATCAAACTGGTCTGCTGCGAAGGTTTGAACGCATGGCCTATGACCACCTTCTCCAACAGCTAATATGTAAAGTGCTGTGAAAAATGCAGCTTTTCTATATTCCAACGGAATCACTGACACTGCTAGAGACAATAGAACCATTCCCTGCCATGATCACAAACACATAATTTCACATGATCACATCAAATTCTATCTCATTCAAGTTTTGGTTTAAGTAAATTGTTCGATATGGTTTGACAGTAAAGAGTTCAACTTGTAGAAAAATAAAATAAAATAGTATAATAAGAGTTTAAATTAATAAAGTCCAAGAGAATAACATAAAAAATTCAGACAAAGTGACCTGACCTATTAACTTGACAACTGTTATATGTATTCAACTATTGAGAAATTTGTCTTCTGTTCAATAAATAAAATGTTGACTTTTAACTAAAAAAGCACTTCTCTTGTATAAATACTTTTTCCTTTTTAAATTATGACTACAACTTATTTCTGGGATGATTGAGATATTCCTTTTAAGGTCATGAATACCACTTAAATGTAAAATTTAGAATTTAGAATAATATAATTAATAAATATCTATAAGAGAATTCAATTTTTTAAAATATTTTAAAACCTTAAATTATTATAAATCTTCAGATTTAAATCCAATGAAAAACATATGGAGTTTGGTACCGGAGAAAAGAAGTGAAAAACAGAAAGGTGGTGATGGTGGACTGACCATGAAATAAGTGACAGAGGCTAGGAGGATGGTCTTGAATCGGCCGAGATAAGAATCGGCGATGAAGGCTCCGAAGATCGGGAAGATAGCGGAGACACCCATCCAAGTGCTGACATTCTTGGCGGCCGTGGCGGTGGGTTCATGCAGAACATTTGTGAGGTAGGTGATGAGATTGCCTGCCAACCCATAGAACGCAAACCTCTCTGCCACCTCCACAACTACATACAATTACACGGACAAAGATTTAGCTATTATACATAAACCGTACGTACGTAAATTTATATACACATCATAATATCGATATGATAGAGAATTCATTCAAGTTTCAAAAATCTTGATTCGATTCAAATCGAATGGATATTAACAATCCTGTAAAAATATAACTCTCTAAGAACATGAAAAAGATGATGATGGTGAGGAGGAGGAGGAGGAGGAGGAGGATCAGGAGCTTACAGATGATGAAAACGGCAGAGTTCCAGCCACCCTTTTTTGAGGGTTTTTGAGGATGGGTGGTGATGTGTTGATGATCACCATTTTCAATCATGATTGGAGCAACTGAGCTGTCCATGGAGGAAGACTACTGATGATTTTTTGCAAACTTCAAAGAAAAGGTTGAGGCTGTTGGGCATCTTGGTGACTTGGTCTAAGCCTTTTATAGAGAGATACAAGGAATGTGTAAGGGCATTTTGGTAACTTCATTCCTTCATATACACCAATAAAGATGCACATATGATCTGTACACCCATATTTTATTTAAAAATTTAATTACAAAAATATCTCATTACAAATTTATTAATAAGAACAAATTACTTTAATTAAATAATATGTACAGTTGTACACCCATTAATTACGTATATCATATCTTCAACTATATATATTTTATTGAAAAAAAATCATATGATAAACTCTAACACTATGTTTGGTTTGATGGAATTGAAGAGAAATGAAATGATAAGTTAATAAGGAAAAGAAAGGAAATGAAAGGAAAGGATAATGTTTTTTTTTGGTTTTTTTTTTTTTTGGAAGAGAAATAAATAAATAAATTTTATTTTATTTACGAAAATATCCTTCCAATATGATTACCCAATAGTAGCATAGCAATATCTTTTAAAAAAAAAAATAAAAAAAAAAATAAAAGCATAGCAACATAAATACTAATCGTATTTGTAGCAATAATTAAATCAAATTAATTGCAGTGATTCAAGCCATGACATAATAATAATAGAAATAATAAGTTCAATGCTAAATGGTGCATAAAATTACAAGCCTATACACCAAATAAGCAATAACAAAAAAAGAAAAAAAAAAAAAGTAATGTTATAAAATAGTTTACCTTGATTGAGGAGGTGATTTGAGCAAGGGATATGTCTTAACATCTTGGTTATATAGACTTTAGATAGATATCAATTAAAATTATTATTCAATATTAATAGGGTTAGTTTTGGAATATTAAAAATATCATTAATTATGTATTCCTTTCCTTCTTTTTCCTCACAAATATGGTGGGAAATCACATGGGGTAAAACAAGAAGAAGTTATTCCCTCCCTTTCCTTTCCCTCCTTTTACTTTCCTTTCCCTCTCATTTAACAATCTAAACAAGATATTAGAAATCTATCCCAATCATTTCCTTTCCTTTCTCTCCTATTCCATCAAACCAAACATAATGTAATTCTATTTCAAGTATCAAGTAATGGTTTGTCAAAAAAAAAAAAAAAAGTATCAAGTAATGGAAAAAGAATGTACAGAAGACTCTCATAATACAAATGTATGTATATATTTCTTTACTTTGTTGTCTTTCTCTTATATCAAGTTTGTTTTTTTTTTTTTTTTTTTTTTTTTAAAATAAAAACTTCTTTTATACCTAGTTATGAACTCTACCGATAAAAAAAAAAAAAAAAAAAAAGTGAGACGTAATTATTATTTTTTTTAGAAAAATTGTGTATGTTATTATTTGCTTTGACTACCAATGATGACTTACTAATCGGTACGAAGTTGGAACAATGATTGATTTTTTTTGTGAATTCTTAACTGAGCATAAACAATATTGTTGGAGTAGAATTTATATGGTTGACATTTTAAATATTTCACATTTAAAATATTTTTTTTAAAAATTGGATGTATTAATAATTTAAGAGAGTTTACAAATAAAATATATTCATTTCAGTAAAGGTACTATTTACATTAAAATTAGTGTTTATAGTAATGGTTCGATTTTTAAATTTTAGATGTGAATGTACACTGAGTATGTAAATCATATTTATTTATGGTAATATCGGCATTCTAAAGAAAATTGCAACACCAAACTATATATATATAGGTTTTTTTATTTTATTTTTTATTTTTATTATGAAATACAAACTATATATAGTTTAAATTAAAATTATTCTCAACATGTATGGGCAATTTTGGTATTTCATCATGATTTTAACTCTCACTTTTAAGTTTTGTGGTCATGCTCATATATCAACTTTTCAAAAAAAAAAAAAAAAAGCTTTAAAAAAACAAAATCATCGTATTAACAAAAGGTTACCAAAAAAAAAAAAAAAAAATTCCAACTTTTGATATAACTATACCTAATGTCAAAAGAGTAAAAAAGAGAAATTACAGTATAAGTTTTTATTTTACTTTATATATATAACTCTTTTTTTCTATACACACACATATATATAAACTTTTACATTCTTATAGCATATCTCATCTCAATAATATTATATTCAAGTGAAATTTTAGAGCTTACAAAATCTTAAATGGGATATTATAATATTTAAAGAAGTATATTGCAATGCTATAAAATTCAAAAAAAAATAGTCTAAATATTAAACCAATTAAAATGGCAAATAATGTGCCTTTACAGAGTAAATTATATAAATTACAGTAAGATATACGTTAAAGGACAAATCACTTTTCAATTTTTCATATCATTTTGAATTAACTTTTGGACGGTATAATGTAGTTCTAATTTTTTTTTTAATTTTATTTAAAAAGACCATATTGTTGTGAGTTGAGTGGAATTCCACCTCATCATAAGGGTGCATGTGGAGGATTGCCGAAGATTGACTTGCATAGTTGCATGGGACGGGTCCAATGAAGGTATGCCATGTAATACTTTAAAAATATATTTTTATGCTAGCTCTGAATAAAAATTTGTATGGGATGGTCTCATTCATGTGGTAATGAGACTATCTAATGAAAGTATGTTATTTACATTGGGAGCATAAAAATATTTTTTTAAAGTACTACGCGGTATACCTTCATTGGACCCATTGCCACGTCAATGAAACCGTACCATACAAGTTTGTCTCCATACAATAAGGTTAATGTCATTATGGATGGCACTTCTTGATTGGTTGAAGGGATGACAGATTTTAATTTGCTTTTGTGGCTTAGCCGACTCACAATCAAAGCTAATCCATTCCCTTATATATATGTTTAGGTTTCTTTGAGTAATGTAATTTGAAAATAGACGGTGAAGAAAATATACATGCAGTTAATACACTTCTAGCTTCTTATTTACTTCATATATCAACACGTTATAAACATGATTTATATAAGGGTAAATTACACTGCACCCCTTGAGGTTTGACCTTAAGACATTAAGATGGAAAAGTTTTGTTATTCTACGCTAACACCCCTGTATTGTCGAAAATACCCTTGTATAATAATAAAAATAAAAGTTTTTTTACACTCACACCCAAGGGCATTTTGGACCTTACAATGATCAAAAAGGGGTGCTAGTGTAGAATAACGAAACTTTTCTATCTAAGTGTCTTAAGACCAAACCTCAAGGGGTGCAGTGTAATTTACCCTTTATATAATTAAAAAGGATCTCCAGGAGATTGATTTACTTATAGCTTAATATTCATATTTATTTATTTATAAGCAATATATGAGATAGGCTAATGCAACCACCAGAACCTATAGTTCTGGATTTATTTATTATGTTATTTATATATTCGTATTTATTTATTTATTCTAAATATATGAGATAGGCTAATAGCACCACCAGAACCTATAGTTCTGGATTTATTTATTATGCTCTTTATATATTCATATTTATTTATTTATAAGCAATAAATGAGATAGGCTAATGACACCATTAGAACATATAGTTCTAGATTTATTTATTATGCTCTTTACTTATTCGTATTTATTTATTTATACACAATATATGAGATTGGCTAACGCCACCACCAGAACCTGAAGTTATATATTTATTTATTATGCTCTTTACTTATTCGTATTTATTTATTTATACGCAGTATATGACATTGGCTAGACCGACTAACCAGAACCTAAAGTTTTTGGATTTATTATTATGATATTTAAGTTGACGTGGTTTAGCCAATTGATCAGAACCTAAAGTTTTGGATTTTAATTTCATTACGAACATGAAATTCTAGATTCATTGTTATATACATGAATGCCATATATACTTTATTATTTGAAACTTGAAGTTTCAAATTCGAATTCAATTAATATATAACTTGAAGTTATGAATTTGAATACAAAGTATTAAATTTTTGAACCTAAAGTTCTAATCAAACTTAAAGCTTTGAATTCAATTTAAATTGTGATATTAAAATTTAAATATCAAAGTTTATCAAATTGTAATTTTCATTCAGAACCTGAAGTTTTCTGAATTTTATGTATGAACCTGTAGTTCACGGTCGAACCGGAAGTTCGAAAAATCAATGTGATTCATGATTTTGTTATCTCATATTACACTACTTAAAAAAAAACGCAAAAGAAATCGGTTATTTTATAGAGTAATTGGCACAAATCCCCCCCAGACTATACCAGCTTTTGCATGTTGCCCCCTAAACTATTTTATTAGGCACTAAACCCCCTGAACTATCGCTTATTGGCAATCCTTTGGGTTTTTTCCCCCCCTGAGAGGGGGCATCTTTAGTCTTGTTCTGCCAATAAACGATAGTTCAGGGGGTTTAGTGCCTAATAAAATAGTTTAGGGGGCAATATGCAAAAACTGGTATAGTCTGGGGGGGATTTGTGTCAATTACTCTATTTTATATGGAAGAAATCGGTTTTTCAAATTTTTAAAACCGATGTCTATTTGAGTGATTTAGAAAACAACGCGCTAAAGACATCGGTTTTTAACCGATGTAAAAACATGCGAAAACACATCGGTTATATATAAAACCGATTTAAAAACTGCTACGTAAAATTGATGTATTACGAAAATTAATCACGCCGTCCGACCGCTCCACCGTCTAGCTACCATAGTCCGGCCACCGCTGCCGGCCCACCCCCACCTCTGATAATAATGAGGATTAATTGTCATTATGAGAAATTGAACTTGCAACCTCAAAGTCAAAGTGGTAAGCCTTTATTGTCTAACTACAAGATTGGATGTGTTAACAATTGCACAATATTTATATATAACCTATATGAGTTGTTAGAAATAAAATAAAATAAAATAAAAACTTGTTCGATAAATTTAAATTTACTCAACTAATCAAAATTCTAATTTCTACTACAAACATTTATTAAAAA
This sequence comes from Acer yangbiense, assembly GCA_008009225.1. Classification (NCBI taxonomy): domain Eukaryota; kingdom Viridiplantae; phylum Streptophyta; class Magnoliopsida; order Sapindales; family Sapindaceae; genus Acer; species Acer yangbiense. The sequence continues at coordinate 22,704,314 of CM017772.1, read as the reverse complement.
AAAAATTATTGGTGGGTTTATTTTTCATTTCATTTTTTATGTGGTTTTGTGTTATGCTGGAGATATTTTTGTGCAAACGTTTTCCTTAAAACTGTATCTTTTGGCAAGGAAATAAATTTTTTCGTCCATATTGGGTTCTTTAATTTTTCGATACGAATCCAACGGAATAAAGAATGTAAAATTCTAGGCGGTATTTTGAAAGTTATGATCAATTATTCAGTCAAAGGTCAGAAGCAATTGGAGATATTTTTGTGCAAACGTTTTCCTTAAAACTGTATCTTTTGGCAAAGAAATTTTTTTTTTTCGTTCATGTTGAGTTCTTCAATTTTTCGATATGAATCCAATGGTATAAAGAACATAAAATTATGGGCGGTATTTTGAAACTTATGATCAATTATTCAGTCAAAGGTCAGAAGTGATTGGAGATGATCCATTTTTGTGCAAAATTTTTCCTTAAAACTGTATCTTTTGGCAAGGAAATAATTTTTTTGTCCACGTTGGGTTCTTTAATTTTTTGACACGAATCCAACGGTATAAATAACATAAAATTCTGGGTGGTATTTTGAAAGTTATGATCAATTATTCAGTCAAAGGTCAAGCGACGCGAATCCGTGAGTGAGATGTTTTCATCGCTCATTTTTACACTTTTCCAAATCGATTTTTGGAATATTTTCTGAATGAAAAGTGTTTTTTTGCATGTCTACTTTCTTGTGTCAACATTTGAGCAAATAACGTTCAGTATTTTTAGAGATGCGCACTTGAATGTGGACATATGTCAGATTTGAATTTCAGTAGAATTTTGTTTTTGAATCCATATCGGTTTTCCCAAAAGCCGTTGTCTTTTCAAACCATAATATTTAAGACATCAGTTTTAATGAAAACTAATTTCTTATTGGAAAAAAAATCCATATTGTTTTTCCAAAAAACCGTTGTCTTTTCAAACAGCAATAATTAAGACATCGGTTTTAAAGAAAACTGATTTCTTATCGGAAAATAAATCCATATCAGTTTTCCCAAAAACCGTTGTCTTTTTAAACCATAATATTTAAGAAATCAGTTTTTATAAAAACCGATTTCTAAAAGTTTTTTTAAATCGGTTATCTAAAAACCGAATGTAAACAACCGATGTCTTTTAACATTTTTGTAGTAGTGTTATAAAGTGATATGTTTACATGTCATTCATTTGAGGAAGAAATCTATACATCCCAACAGGATGTTGTGAGTATCATAAAAGGATTTAAGTTCCTAATATTATGTATAATGAAATTGGAAATGATATTTTATTCATTTCGTATTTGCTCCTGAAGGAGCAATATCAAAAGAGTAAATTTGAATATGTTTTTATTCATGAGATATCAAAACATGCCTTAAGAGTGGATGTTTGTAAATGACAAGAGAAAAGCTTTACAGAATAAACCTATTAAAAAAATTATAATTTCAAATGAGATATAAAATGGCATTACACATAATGCCTATAAAATTCCCAGAAGGAAAAATACATGTCTTTACTAAATGATGTGAATTTAAACAAAGAATTGTTTATCATTGAAATGCAAGATGAATATATATGTATTTTTGATAGTGCAAGATCAAAAATTTATCTTGCTGCAGGTTAATACCATATCAGATCTAGTAGATCTGATTAAAGGCTCCAGAAGAGCCACAATTTTGTTATCAAATGATATTAAATTGTGTATCAATGATGCTTTATATTATTCAAGCTGAATAAGAAGAAATCTATTTAGTTCAAATGCATATATAATTTTTAATGTCATATTGAAACTATGAATAATAAGAAAGTTAAATATCCGTGCATAATTTGGGCCAAAAACTCATTATTGAGAAGCTGCATGCTTTCTCATCTAGATTATATTACACATTTATAAAAAACTGTAAACGTTTATGCAGTTATGAATTAGAAGTTCTTAGATCCAAAACTGAACTAGAAGTTCTTAGATCCAAAATTATTTATGCTTTGACATGACAATTTTGGTCATCAAAGTTCTAAAAAAATGCGTAGGATCATTGAAAATTTTCATAGACATCAATTAAAGAGCCAGGAGATTCTTATATTCTATGAGAATATATACACTACATATTCAGAAATGGATATTAGTAATATGACCATCTTATTCTAAAGTTGGTTTTGAATCCCCATCATTTAAGGGAATATATGTGGACCTATTTATCCACCAAGTGAACCATCTCATTATTTTATGGTTCTAATTGATGCATCTATAAGATGGTCAAATGTTTGTTTATTATCAAACATCTCCATATTACTTGCATAGATTATCAGTTTTTCGGGCATAATTTCCAAATTATCCAATCAAATTAATGAGCCTTGATAATATTTGTGAATTTACTTCCAAGATATTTGATGAATATTGCAAAGTAGTTGGGATTGATGCTGAATATTTAGTTTTCACTTGTATTCATTCTCGAAATGGATCAACATAATCAATTATCAAACGTCTCTAGGTAATTATGAGAACCTTGCTATTTCGATACAATTACCAATTTCTATATAGAGACATTATATTTTACATGTTTCTGAATTCATCTCCGACCCATTGCTTATCGTTGACTTGGTCATTGACTTGCTCACTTTTTAATATATTTGATTTTGCTATATATGCCCTAATTGCATCTCTAACATGATCTAAAATAAGACGTCTATATCATTATGAGATTTATATTGATTTTGATTAATCTTTTATTGGATCATATAAACTTTTGATAGATTATCTTTTTACGCATGATCTGCATATTATTATTTTGATTAATTTTCTTATCATTAAAGAAGGGAAAGTTTCCCTAAAAGAGAAGAGTAAATGAAAAGTTACTTTTGTACAAAATAGAGATATCAATTCAGTTCTTTATATATGTAATAAATGTGTCTCATTTCAATCTTCGTATCACTTAAATCACTTAAATACGAAATATAATTGATCATCATATGATTATTATAATCAGTTACCTGATATATTAAAGGTAACAAAGTTTTATAAGTTGCCGTCTCATGAATTCCGGTGATTGCTTCTGAAGAACAATTAGAGCAAAATACACCACATAAATCATCTGATATATATCATAAATTTGTAACCCTTTTTTTTTTTCGAAAGTTACCCAAATTATAAAAGAGGAAAGTAAGGGCCTATTCGGTAACATTTTTGTTTTATGTTTTGTTTTATAAATTTTCATTTGAAAATGAGTTTTTTGATTTTAAGGTTTTTAGAAGCTAAAAATTCTGAAAACGCGTCTGAAAGTAATAATTGAAAATAGTATTATGAGAAGACAAAAATATATAATATCATTAAAAAATATTATTTGTCGTTAAATTATATATATATTATATAAACAAAAAAATAAATTAATTAAAAATTGATTTGTGTTTTTTAAGATTTTTTTTTCTAAAAAAGTATAATAATTTATATATACATATATATATATATCTAATTGATCTAAATTTGGTCAATAATTACCACCCGCAATCGCACGAGAATTGTTCGGTTAGCATAGAGTGCAAGCAAGGGTATCGTTCCATAAGGAGGTGTCATCTGTCAACCGTCTCTAGCTAGAGATTATTGAAAGCAATGTAATAGAACACGAAAGTGGTGAGAATGCTGTGTGTGAAGTGTATGCATAACGCGGTTGGTGTGTGAGAGCATTGAATGAAATAAACCTAAACTAAGAATAGAAAAGTAACTGGGTTCTTAATTGCCTTTCTAAATTACACTACTCCTAAAGGTAAAGCACCCTAATTACGAAAACAAAGGATCTTGGAGAGATGCAAGATAGTGGCCACACAAGGGAAATGAGTTCACCAAACACAAATGCATATCAAGTTGATTGTTAAATATTAATCACATTCAATTCAAGTCAATGATTCGTTCTTCTTGATTAAGGAAATTATCAAAATCAATTCATCACTCAACCAAGGCCATGGAATGAGCAATTGTGTCTTAGGCCATAGACCCATTAAGCACAAGAACATAGAACCAAAACCTATTCTAGCAAGGCCATGCATAAAGCAAGTTTCCCCCATTCTTTAGAGCTAATAGTCAATATCATGCCCGAAGGCCATCCAAAGGCACAACCCTAACTCTCAAGCACTCAAATCAATCCAAACATGGCATTTTGAATCATCCATTAACATACATACAAGAATGAGATGCTACATTACACTACTCCTAAATTATGTTATACTACTCCTAATCTCAATCATGAATACACATCAATTTCTAACCCTCATACGCATGCATGTAAAGCTAAGAGATTAACTCATAATAATAACAAAGAATGAAACAAAACCCAAATCAAATTAAGAACAATCATTACAAAGACGAGCATAAATGTAGGTTTACAAATATTCCCTTATGGGGATTACACATCAAGATAAAGAAATACAAAGAGAAGATTAAATATATAAAGTAGAAATACATAGAGAAGAGTAATGGAAAAGACCCAAGTGATATTTAAGAATCTTCCCCAACCCCAACCCCAACCCCCCCCCCCCCCCCCCCCCCCCCCCCCCCAAAAAAAAAAATCCCAAATCAAATTAAGAACAACCATTACAAAGATGAGCACAAGTGTAGGTTTACAAATATTCCTTTATGGGGATTACACATCAAGATAAAGAAATACAAAGAGAAGATTAAATATATAAAATAGAAATACATAGAGAAGAGTAATAGAAAAGACCCAAGTGATATTCAAGAATCATCACCACACCCCCCTAAAAAAAAAAAAAAAAAAACCCAAAAATAAATAAATAAATAAATTCCCTTTGAATCTCCTCTAAAGATGGATGGAAGAAGTTAGAGATGGGGGATGGTGAGGCATCCATGGAGGAAAACCTCTATGAATGCCTTTAGAACTTCTCTATCTTTCTTGATTGGTGTTGAAGAACAAGAGATGGTGTTGTGTGGTCTTGGATGTTAGTAGCTAGTTCTAGGGCTCAAAATGGGATATAAATAGGCTAGGCATGATATTAGAGCTTCAAAATAGTGAAATGATGAAGTTGAGCCGTCAAAATCGTGGTTGACTTTTTAGCAGTGATCATCAGCCACTAAAATGGGCATAATTCCATATAGGAAATTTGAAATTGCGAACCAATTTTTTTTTTTTTTTTTTTTTTCAGAAATTAGACATCTGGAGTTTTTCGAATATATGTAGCATAAAACTCAATTCAATTTGTGGAGAGAGTTATGGCCTCCGTAAGTTGGTCGTTCTTCACACGCCCTTACAATTTCAACCCATTTTCCACATTTTTGACTCCAAACTCTCCAAATAAGTGCAAACCCCTTATTTAGTGATAATCACCTACACAAGGCTCACAAAACACATTAAAATGCCAAAAATACCCGAGAAACGAACGCAAGCAATAGGAAATGAGGATCTAAAACAAGTATAGAAATGGCGTCATCAGTATCTTTTATTTTTTTTAGACCATTATTATTATTATTATTATTATTATTATTTGAAATATTACAATAATTTGAGGTATTATAGGGAGATACAACTCGAACCCACAACCCCATGATGTAGGTGTGGGGCCATATCACTAGGTCAACTAAGACTGTTGTTGTTGTTGTTATTATTGTTATTATTATGTCATGTCACATGTGGTTTAATGTTAATGATAATTAGACTATTTTTTTATTATGTTTCAATTTTTAATAAATAAATATTTTTTGTACAAAATTATTAATTATTTTTTAATGTATAAAATTATTAAGTATTAGGTCATTCAATTTCGTAAAAGTAAAATTAAAAGAAATTTATCAAACAGGTGGGACCCATAAAAATATAAAAGCAAAAACCTGGAGAACAACAATTTGTTGTTTTCCCTGAACCCGCTTTAAATGCCTTAACACTACAAAAAAAATCCCTATCAATGACGAACTATTTCCGACGGCGCTAATTGCCGTCGGTAATAGTACCTTTTCCGACGGCACTGATGACGGCCATATCAGTGCCGTCGGAAATGAGTAAAAATATGATACGACATTTCCGACGGCCAAATGACCGTAGGAAATAGTCTTTGTGCCGTCGGAAATAGTCTTGTTCCGTTGGAAATGAGGAAAAAGTAATCCAACATTTCCGACGGCCTAATTGCCGTCGGAAATAGTCACATTTCCGACGGTAAATGGTCTTTTCCGACGGCATTTACCCGTCGGAAAAGATTAATTTTTATTTTTTTTTGGAAAAGATTAAATTTTTTTTTAAGTGTCAAAAACATATTTTTATATAAAGTTTCTTCAAATAATTTGTATAAATAAAAATTTCATGATTTATTTTTTCTTGAAAAATAAAAAGTTCGATAAAATAATTATATAAACTCTATTTCGTAGTAAGCATTTAATACACCTGATTTTCCTTAAATTGCTATCTGGACAATGACATATATGTTCAAAAACTAGGAGTGAACACTTTGATGCAACAGAAATACACAAAACATTTGTCAAGGTTATGATGCAGGGATTTGTGAGATATTGACATCATTCTTTAGGAACTCCCTCTTATTATAAGCAATTTTATTTTGAAAAATTGCCCGATGGCAAAATATCGCCAGTCAACTATCTAGAAAGTCACGTAGGGATGTCAAGGAACATTACGATGCCCTCGTACATGACATCTACAAGATTGATTTGGGTTGTGTCAAGTTGTCGAGTTATGTCGATGACTTGTGAGACTTTTTGTGCCGTCGGAAATAAAAAAAATAAAAAAAATAACAGTACCTCATTTCCGACTACTTTTGGGCCTTCAAAAATAGTCAAATAAGCCGTCAATATTACTCACTTTTCTAACAACATAAAAAGTATCATCGGAAATGCTAAAATTTAATTCGAATTACTTTATGGAAACATCTTACTAAATTAACTAAATATAAAATATAGTAAAATTATTAGTAATCACAAGAACATTTAGTTATTTAAAACAACTAAAGACTTATTCAAATGTAGACTTCCAGACTTAGATACTTCCACGTGCACATATCCACCCAAGACAATGCTAACAGCCCTTGTATACTCGATTCATATCAGTCCTGCCCCCTTAGAAGGTACTTGTCCTCAAGACCGAATTGTGGATATGTCTTGGAGAACCGCCATACATTCTCCCACGTAGCATCTTCACGGTTGCTATGGAATAAATTATCAGATGAATAACAAATATTTCCCCAAAACCTCTGTTCTTCATTTCTTCTTATTCTCCCCAAATTCTTTTCTTATCAGTGGTATCAGAGCCATTCCGGTTCATGGATACACGCAGTAAAACGCATGCGGAGTTTCGCGTCGAGGTCAATGAAGCCCTTGCCCGACATGACACCAACTTCGATGAATTGAACCACAATTTTAGTCGAGTCAGTGACGCCTTACAGGGAGTCATGGCCGAGTTGCAGGCAATGAGAATCGCCCAATCCAAACGCACACCAGAATCCAATCACACACCAGATCAATCCAATCGCACACTTGACAGGGATGTCAATCCGTTTGCAGCTGGAGACAATTTCCATGACAGGCCTTCCGCTTCAACCACCCCTTTTTTAGACCGGAATCACACCCACCTCAAGTTGAATTTTCCGACTTATGCAGGCAAGGGTGAGGATCCCACAGGTTGGATTTTCAAAGCAGAGCAGTACTTTGAATTTAAGAATATCGATGCTCCACAGCGGGTACAATTGGCATCGTTTCATCTGTCAAATGTAGCACTTCAATGGTATCGGTGGTATACCAAAAATAAGGGTCAGTTGCGTTGGAATGAATTTGTCAAAGCTCTCCTTCATCGTTTTGGTCCAACGGATTATGAGGACCCGTCAAAAGCGTTGTCGCGACTCAAGCAAACATCGACTGTTAATGCGTACCAAGAGGCATTCGAGAAATTGTCCCACAAGGTAGATGACCTTCCGGAAAACTTCTTGGTGGGATGTTTTATTGCTGGTTTGAAGGACGAAATTCGTTTAGATGTACGTGTTACGCACCCGAAGACTCTATCCGAATCAATCAGTGTAGCTCATCTAATTGAGGAACGAAACCAGTTGCAACGGAAAACAGGTAATCAATTTCGACCAGCTGCATCTACATATCAACCACGTCATCAGCAGAGTTCCACAGTGGGGCTTCTTGGTCCTTCCCCATCTCAGCGGACAACACAGGCAGTCGGTAATTTCAGTGGACCTGTTCGGCGTCTCACGGGACCTGAAGCTAGGGAGAGGCGTGAAAAAGGATTGTGTTTCTATTGTGATGAAAGGTACGTGCCGGGACACCGTTGTTCCAAACCTCAGCTGTTTATGATGGTTGATGTGCAGCCGGGTGAAGATGACAATGAGGTGGACATGGACTTAGAGCCGCCAGAGGACATAATACCTGAAATATCGTTCCACGCCTTGGCTGGAACAACGCATCCACAGACCTTTCGCGTAATCGGAAGGATAGGAAACCGAGAGGTGACAGTTCTCATTGATGGGGGTAGCACCCACAATTTTATTGATCAGTCTGTGGTCACCAAATTAGGATTGCAGGTGGTCCGTGGTAAGACATTCCAGGTAACGGTGGGAAATAAAGAAGTAATCGAATGCACGGGTCGTTGTTTGGGTCTCTCCCTCTCAATTCAAGGGTTCACAGTGCAAGCGGATTTTTACATACTTCCCGTGGCAGCCTGTCAAGCCGTTTTGGGGGTACAATGGTTGGAGACGTTGGGTCCGATTGAGACGAATTACAAGCAGCTCAAAATGTCTTTCACTTGGGGCGGAAACAAACATGTGTTGCAAGGACTGTCTAGTGCTGTTACCACTTCCATGAGTGACAAGGAACTCATGCACTTATCGGGTACGGGGGTCTTTGTTCATATGATTGCAGATGAGGTGCCCAAACAAGCAGCCAAAGTACCAGCTGATCTCAGCTCGCTACTAGCAGATTTTGCACATATATTCAAGGAACCGACCAAATTGCCTCCTGCGCGCATTCATGACCATCAGATTCCCTTACTACCGAACTATCCACCAGTTAACACTAGACCATACAGGTACCCGCATTACCAAAAAAATGAAATCGAAAAGCTTGTGAAGGAATTCCTTCAATCTGGAATTATTCAGCCAAGTAGGAGTCCCTTTTCGTCACCGGTGTTGCTAATAAAGAAGTCGGATGGATCGTGGCACTTTTGCGTCGACTATCGGGCACTCAACGACATCACCATCAAAGACAAATTTTCGATTCCAGTCATTGACAAGCTGCTTGATGAGTTACATGGCGCCAAATATTTTTTGAAGTTGGATTTGCGTTCAGGTTATCACCAAATTCGGGTTCAGCGTGAGGACATTCCGAAGACAGCGTTTCGCACTCATGTCGGGCATTACGAATTCCTTGTGATGCCATTCGGGTTGACAAATGCACCGGCCTCTTTTCAGAGTCTCATGAATGATATTTTCAGACCCTACTTATGCAGGTTTATTTTGGTTTTTTTTGATGATATTTTGGTATACAGTAGGTCCTGGTTGGAGCACCTTCGTCACCTACGACAAGTGCTCAGCATTCTCTCAGAACACCAGTTACATGTTAAAAGGTCTAAGTGTCAGTTTGGGGTGCTGAAGGTGGATTATTTGGGCCATTTAATTTCGGTGGATGGGGTGGCTGTTGATTCAACCAAGATACAAGCAGTGCAAGCGTGGCCAGTACCAACAACAGCCAAAGAAGTGCGTGGGTTCTTGGGGCTAGCGGGGTATTACCGAAAATTTGTCCGTGGTTTCGGCGTAATGGCATCACCATTGACGAGGTTGTTGTCCAAAGAAGGGTTTCATTGGTCAAATGAGGCTCTAGTGGCTTTTGAGAAACTTAAGACAGCACTTGTATCACCACCAGTACTGCGCCTACCAGATTTTTCGCAACAATTCGTTGTGGAATGTGATGCATGTGGCGACGGGTTGGGCGTAATCTTATCTCAGCAGAGTCAACCGATAGCTTATTTTAGTGAAGCACTGAAAGGGAAAGCTAAGTCCCTATCCACATACGACAAAGAAATGTTGGATGTCGTCAAGGCGGTTCGCAAGTGGCGTCCGTATCTCTTGGGCAAACCTTTCATCATAAAAACCGATCACCGGAGCCTCAAGTATCTCATGGAGCAGCGAATTACGACACCGACTCAATCTCGTTGGCTGCCCAAAATTATGGGGTTTGATTATACGATCGAATACCGGAAGGGTACCGAGAACCAAGGTACGGATGCTCTCTCACGTATTGCCTCCTGTCAATTCCAAGCCATTTCATTACCTGTGACCAATTGGTGGCCGACCTTGCAACAAGAAGTACTTCAGCAGCCCTTTTATGCGAACTTGATGGAGGATTGCTCTTCAGGTTATGTCCAGCGTGATGGTGTATGGATGCGCAATGGTAAAATTCTTTTGAGCCCCACGTCATTCTTCTTGCCAACCGTGTTAGCCGAGAGCCATTCTTCTCCTCCAGCTGGGCATTTCGGGTACCTTAAAACGCTAGGACGAATATCTGCTAGCTTCACATGGCCTGGGATCCGAACTACAGTCAAAGATTACATTAACAATTATGAGGTATGTCAACGATGAAAACATGACACTTTACGACCAGCGGGGTTACTGCAACCTCTTCCGATTCCGTAACAAATTTGGACCGAGATTTCGATGGATTTTGTTGAAGGATTGCCGGCTTCGCAAGGTTACGATGTTATTATGGTGGTGGTAGATCGCCTTTCGAAATATGCTCATTTTGTGCCACTTAAACACCCTTTCACTGCAGTAACAGTAGCTAAGGCTTTCTTGAATAATATCGTTCGTTTGCATGGTATGCCGCAGTCAATAGTAAGTGATCGGGATCGGATTTTTATTAGTGGTTTTTGGAGGTCTCTCTTCCAATTGCATAGGACATCTCTCAATTTCAGCTCAAGTTATCACCCGCAATCCGACGGTCAAACCGAAGTTGTCAATCGAACTCTCGAGCAATATTTACGTTGTTTCACTTCTGATCAGCCACGAAAATGGATGGATTGGTTATCGTGGGCAGAGTATGGTTACAACACAGCCATCCATTCCGTAACCAAAATGTCTCCCTTTGAGGCTGTCTATGGGATTCCGCCTCCCTCCATGTTGTCTTATATACCAGGCACGACAAAAGTGCAAGCTCTGGATGAGCTACTTCACACAAGGGAGGCAATCCGTCTTGAGTTGCGGTGGAATTTGTTGGCTGCTCAAGGGCGTATGAAGGTCCAGGCGGATAAACACCGTAGGGATGTCACATTTGAGGTAGACGATTATGTGTACTTACGTTTACAACCGTACTGTCAAAAGTCAGTCGCTTTCAGGAGCTCCTTAAAATTATCTCCAAGGTTCTTTGGACCATTCAAGGTGCTTGCTAGCGTCGGCCCCGTGGCTTACAAATTAGAGCTGCCAGAGGGTGCACAAATTCATGACGTATTCCACGTGAGTTTGCTCAAAAAGAAGTTGGGACATATGGAGCCACATGTGGTCACGCTTCCTCCTATTTCAGATGATGCAACGTTGCTTCCTGAACCACAGTTTGTCTTGGACAGCAGGGTTACTCAGAATGGGAAATACCGTCCGAAAACAGAAATTTTGGTTCAGTGGAAAGGGGCTGCTCGTGAAGATGCTACGTGGGAGAATGTATGGCGGTTCTCCAAGACATATCCACAATTCGGTCTTGAGGACAAGTACCTTCTAAGGGGGCGGGACTGATATGAATCGAGTATACAAGGGCTGTTAGCATTGTCTTGGGTGGATATGTGCACGTGGAAGTATCCAAGTCTGGAAGTCTACATTTGAATAAGTCTTTAGTTGTTTTAGAATAAGTCAATTAAACCATGTGTTCTGTTATGTGAGGTAGTTGCTGAATGCAAAAGAATTTGGGGAGAACAAGAAGAAATGAAGAACAGAGGTTTTGGGGAAATATTTGTTATTCATCTGATAATTTATTCCATAGCAACCGTGAACCTAAATAGGCCTCAGGTATAACTGGTAACAAGAATTCAGGAAATGCAACAAGTGGACTATAATTGAGGAGAGCATTCAGCAACTACCTCACATAACAGAACACATGGTTGAATTGACTTATTCTAAAACAACTAAAGACTTATTCAAATGTAGACTTCCAGACTTGGATACTTCCACGTGCACATATCCACCCAAGACAATGCTAACAGCCCTTGTATACTCGATTCATATCAATCCTGCCCCCTTAGAAGGTACTTGTCCTCAAGACCGAATTGTGGATATGTCTTGGAGAACCGCCATACATTCTCCCACGTAGCATCTTCACGAGCAGCCCCTTTCCACTGAACCAAAATTTTTGTTTTCAGACGGTATTTTCCCTTCTGAGTAACACTGCTGTCCAAGACAAACTGTGGTTCAGGAAGCAACGTTGCATCATCTGAAATAGGAGGAAGCGTGACCACATGTGGCTCCATATGTCCCAACTTCTTTTTGAGCAAACTCACGTGGAATACGTCATGAATTTGTGCACCCTCTGGCAGCTCTAATTTGTAAGCCACGGGGCCGACGCGAGCAAGCACCTTGAATGGTCCAAAGAACCTTGGAGATAATTTTAAGGAGCTCCTGAAAGCGACTGACTTTTGACGGTACGGTTGTAAACGTAAGTACACATAATCGTCTACCTCAAATGTGACATCCCTACGGTGTTTATCCGCTTGGACCTTCATACGCCCTTGAGCAGCCAACAAATTCCGCCGCAACTCAAGACGGATTGCCTCCCTTGTGTGAAGTAGCTCATCCAGAGCTTGCACTTTTGTCGTGCCTGGTATATAAGACAACATGAAGGGAGGCGGAATCCCATAGTCAGCCTCAAAGGGAGACATTTTGGTTGCGGAATGGATGGCTGTGTTGTAACCATACTCTGCCCACGATAACCAATCCATCCATTTCCGTGGCTGATCACAAGTGAAACAACGCAAATATTGCTCGAGAGTTCAATTGACAACTTCGGTTTGACCGTCGGATTACGGGTGATAACTTGAGCTGAAATTGAGAGATGTCCCATGCAATTGGAAGAGAGACCTCCAAAAACCACTAATAAAAATCCGATCCCGATCACTTACTATTGACTGCGGCATACCATGCAAACGAACGATATTATTCAAGAAAGCCTTAGCTACTGTTACTGTAGTGAAAGGGTGTTTAAGTGGCACAAAATGAGCATATTTCGAAAGGCGATCTACCACCACCATAATAACATCGTAACCTTGCGAAGCCGGCAATCCTTCAACAAAATCCATCGAAATCTCGGTCCAAATTTGTTGCGGAATCGGAAGAGGTTGCAGTAACCCCGCTGGTCGTAAAGTGTCATGTTTGCATCGTTGACATACCTCACAATTTTTAATGTAATCTTTGACTGTAGTTCGGATCCCAGGCCATGTGAAGCTAGCAGATATTCGTCCTAGCGTTTTAAGGTACCCGAAATGCCCAGCTGCAGGAGAAGAATGGCTCTCGGCTAACACGGTTGGCAATAAGAATGACATGGGGCTCAAAAGAATTTTACCATTGCGCATCCATACACCATCACGCTGGACACAACCTGAAGAGCAATCCTCCATCAAGTTCGCATAAAAGGGCTGCTGAAGTACTTCTTGTTGCAAGGTCGGCCACCAATTGGTCACAGGTAATGAAATGGCTTGGAATTGACAGAAGGCAATACGTGAGAGAGCATCCGTACCTTGGTTCTCGGTACCCTTCCGGTATTCGATCGTATAATTAAACCCCATAATTTTGGGCAGCCAACGAGATTGGGTCGGTGTCGTAATTCGCTGCTCCATGAGATACTTGAGGCTCCGGTGATCGGTTTTTATGATGAAAGGTTTGCCCAAGAGATACGGACGCCACTTGCGAACCGCCTTGACGACAGCCAACATTTCTTTGTCGTATGTGGATAGGGACTTAGCTTTCCCTTTCAGTGCTTCACTAAAATAAGCTATCGGTTGACTCTGCTGAGATAAGATTACGCCCAACCCGTCGCCACATGCATCACATTCCACAACGAATTGTTGCGAAAAATCTGGTAGGCGCAGTACTGGTGGTGATACAAGTGCTGTCTTAAGTTTCTCAAAAGCCACTAGAGCCTCATTTGACCAATGAAACCCTTCTTTGGACAACAACCTCGTCAATGGTGATGCCATTACGCCGAAACCACGGACAAAGTTTCGGTAATACCCCGCTAGCCCCAAGAACCCACGCACTTCTTTGGCTGTTGTTGGTACTGGCCACGCTTGCACTGCTTGTATCTTGGTTGAATCAACAGCCACCCCATCCACCGAAATTAAATGGCCCAAATAATCCACCTTCAGCACCCCAAACTGACACTTAGACCTTTTAACATGTAACTGGTGTTCTGAGAGAATGCTGAGCACTTGTCGTAGGTGACGAAGGTGCTCCAACCAGGACCTACTGTATACCAAAATATCATAAAAAAAACCAAAATAAACCTGCGTAAGTAGGGTCTGAAAATATCATTCATGAGACTCTGAAAAGAGGCCGGTGCATTTGTCAACCCGAATGGCATCACAAGGAATTCGTAATGCCCGTCATGAGTGAGAAACGCTGTCTTCGGAATGTCCTCACGCTGAACCCGAATTTGGTGATAACCTGAACGTAAATCCAACTTCGAAAAATATTTGGCGCCATGTAACTCATCAAGCAGCTCGTCAATGACTGGAATCGAAAATTTGTCTTTGATGGTGATGTCGTTGAGTGCCCGATAGTCGACGCAAAAGCGCCACGATCCATCCGACTTCTTTATTAGCAACACCGATGACGAAAAGGGACTCCTACTTGGCTGAATAATTCCAGATTGAAGGAATTCCTTCATAAGCTTTTCGATTTCATTTTTTTGGTAATGCAGGTACCTGTATGGTCTAGTGTTAACTGGTGGATGGTTCGGTAGTAAGGGAATCTGATGGTCATGAATGCGCGCAGGAGGCAATTTGGTCGGTTCCTTGAATATATGTGCAAAATCTGCTAGTAGCGAGCTGAGATCAGCTGGTACTTTGGCTGCTTGTTTGGGCACCTCATCTGCAATCATATAAACAAAGACCCCCGTACCCGATAAGTGCATGAGTTCCTTGTCACTCATGGAAGTGGTAACAGCACTAGACAGTCCTTGCAACACATGTTTGTTTCCGCCCCAAGTGAAAGACATTTTGAGCTGCTTGTAATTCGTCTCAATCGGACCCAACGTCTCCAACCATTGTACCCCCAAAACGGCTTGACAGGCTGCCACGGGAAGTATGTAAAAATCCGCTTGCACTGTGAACCCTTGAATTGAGAGGGAGAGACCCAAACAACGACCCGTGCATTCGATTACTTCTTTATTTCCCACCGTTACCTGGAATGTCTTACCACGGACCACCTGCAATCCTAATTTGGTGACCACAGACTGATCAATAAAATTGTGGGTGCTACCCCCATCAATGAGAACTGTCACCTCTCGGTTTCCTATCCTTCCGATTACGCGAAAGGTCTGTGGATGCGTTGTTCCAGCCAAGGCGTGGAACGATATTTCAGGTATTGTGTCCTCTAGCGGCTCTAAGTCCATGTCCACCTCATTGTCATCTTCACCCGGCTGCACATCAACCTTCATAAACAGCTGAGGTTTGGAACAACGGTGTCCCGGCACGTACCTTTCATCACAATAGAAACACAATCCTTTTTCACGCCTCTCCCTAGCTTCAGGTGATGTGGGTAAAATATATCAGATATAAAGTTATAGCGAAATGGTAAGGGTAACCCTTATTGTCATTCAAGTCAAAGGTTCGAACCCCATGAGTTTCATGGATTTAACGTTGCTGGGTGATGTGGCGCGTGCCGGGTGAGGTGGCGCCTGTCAAGTAGAGTTGCACTATTTTTATTTATTTATTTATTTATAATTTGACTATTTCCGACGGCAATAAGCCGTCGGAAATAGTGGTAAAGCCGTCGGAAAATGCAAGTAATTTTGACCACCCTTAATTACTATTACCGATGGCATTTTTATCTTTTCCGACGGCCATTGCCGTTGGAAATGGTAGTATTTGTGACGGCTCATCGGTAAATGGTTTTTTCCGACAAGCGTATTTGTGACAGCCTCCGACGGCCTTTTCCCGTCGGAAAAGTGTATTTCTGACGGGAAATGATCTTTTCCGACGGCATTTAGCCGTCGGAAAAGATCATTTTTTTGTAGTGTAAATGTAGAGATGCACGTTTGGGGAATGGGGATGGATATAGGTTCCTCCATCCCCATCCCCACTTCACAGACCCTTCCCCCATCCCTCTCCATTTCCCCATTTGGGGAAAATGGGGATGGGGAATTTTGAGACGACCTATATCCATCCCCATCCCCAATTCCCCTATTTCCTTTTTTTTTCCTATTTCCCCATTTCCCCCATTTCCCCCGTTCCCCAATTTCCCCATTTGACTAAAAATTATAAATTAAATTAAAAAAAAAAACATTTCAATAAAAAAAAAAAAATTAAAGAGTAAATGTATATATATACTTAGGGAGGTAGAGTTTTCAAAGAATAAAAAATATAAATATATATTATAATTATATTTATATATGTTTGGGGGAAATGGGGATGGGGGACCTCCCCCCCCATCCCCATCCCCATCCCCATTTCAATATAATTGTGGGGGAAATGGGGAAATGGGATCCCCATTTCAATTTGGGGATGATTTTCATCCCCATATCTCCCCATTTCCCCATTTTTTCCCAAAACAAAATCCCCAAATGGGGATGGGGACGTGGGGAATTGGGGCCTCGGGGAAAAATGTGCATCTCTACTTAAATGGTCACAGTTCTCACAAAGTCACAGTTCTCGGTGTTTTAATTTTTAATTATTTTCCAAAAAATAGACGCTAAATGGATATCCACGGTTTTACATCTCCAAAAACAAAAAACACGTTTTAAAAAAATTTAATGAACGGCTCATAAATTATTAGGATTCTAATGTAAACAAACCTCAAGTTATAAATAACTCAATTTTCTCTTAGAGTGTGTTTGGTATGACTTTTTAAGTAGAGTTTCTAGAGTTGATATTTTTGTAGTAGATCTTCTAATGAGTAGAGTTTCTAACAATAAAAGCTTTTGGTTGTGTAAAATACAAAAAAAATGTTGACAATGTATTTTTAGAAATAGTTTTTGGTTGAGTGAATTACAAAAAAGGTGTTAATAATGTATTTATAATGAAAGAGTTATGGTGGAATATTTAAAATTTATAAAGGGTAGTTGAGATAATTTATATGTTTTAAAAAACTCAAAAAAAGCTTTTTGGAAAAACCTAAATTTTGGGCTTCCCTAAGTACATATAAAATGGCTTTTTTAAAGGGTAATTGAGACAATTTATATATTAAAAAAATTGTTTTGAGTTTTGCCAAACAACTAACAAAAACTTCAAAATATCTTATAGTATTAAAAAATCGATTTCGATCCTTTCAAAAGCCATACTAAACATACACTAAGGGGGGTGTATTGGATTGAGATTTTAATAGACAATTTTTGGGTGGCAGGATTTTATGGATTTTTAGGATTTTAAAGACTATTAGGATTATATGGACTAGACTTTCAAGATTTTAGAATTTTAAAGAAAAGAGTCTCTAGACTTTATTTATAGACTATTAGGATTATTTAGATTTTATTTATAGACTATTAGGATTATCTAGACTTTATTTAAAGACTTTTTGGACTCTTTTTTTAAAGAGAAAATAACACTAGACACCATTAATTGGTGGGTGGAGTCCTAAAAAGGCCATTATTTCCATCTCTGCAAACTATTCAAATCTGCAAACTATTAATTGGTGGGTGGAGTCCTAAAAAGGCCATTATTTCCTTGCCAAAAGATACAGTTTTAATGAAAAAGTTTACACAAAAATATCTCCAGCAGAACACAAAAACACACAAAAAATGAAATGAAAAATAAATTGATTTCTTTTGCGTTTTTTTTGTAGTAGTGACTTGAAAAGAAAAGTGAAAAAACGTTAGAAACAAGTTGAGAAACCCAAACAAGGTAGCTGGTCTGAGCTAAAAAAAACCCAAATAAGATGTATTCTTTTAGAACATGCATTAACACACAATGAAAATGTACATAAACAAATACCACAATAGTATGAATAATAGCCATCAACATATTCGAAATTCTAAAAAACAAGCACAATAACCATTTTATAGGTATCATATTGTTTAATACTTCTCAAGCCATCTAATTATTGAAAAAAAAATTGTTGGAACTAGTAATCCTCCTATGGCCTAATCTCTCTCTCTCTCCACATATAGTCAGATATGCTAAGTCTCCATGTATTAGCTTCCTCTCTCTGTTGCTCTTGGGTTTGTAAAACTAGTTCTTCAAGTTCCTCTTCAACAATTGGTGATGATGATGATGATACAGATTCTTCTTCAATAGGAAATAAATAAATAAAATAAAATAAAAACAGTTAAAAATGTCAAGCACTTTCACATCCATCTTACTGACAGAAAAGCAGTAGGTATTCATCTCTCAATATTTATACATACAATACAAACAGATTTACATGCATACATACAGACATATATATATTAGTATCACAAATGTTCATAGTCATTCATAAAAACAAATTGACACAAACTACATTAGAAAGTCCATTAATTGAATATTGTGATGATATAGTAAAAGAAGTACAACACATTAATTTGTTTGAATAATTAATCAGCCAACCAAATCTCACACGCTGCTACACTACATCATAATTGAACTTGCATAATGATCATCATAAGGGAAAATTTCTATTATTCTCTAGTCAAATTACACGGCATAAAACACTTGATATATATATTTGAATGGCTTCATCAAATAATATAGTTCAATTCGTTGTTTTTTTTTTTTTTTTTTTATAGGCAATTTTTTATTAAACAACAAACAGCACAAAGGCAACAAACACCAACAAAACAGAGACCCCAGCGAAACACAAGCACACCACAACAAAGGAACAACACACAAACAAACAAAACACAAACAAACGAAGCCAAGCATAAACAAACAAACACTTCTCATCTAGATAATCAAGATAACATACAAAGCAGCGACTGTTCTTTGCTTTTTTAAAAATAAAATACATACAAGTGTAGACCGACTTGAGAATATAATAATACATACACAAACTTTGAAAATACATACAAGTTCGTTGCTTTTTAAAAATAAAAATTCAATATATACCTATCAAATTCAACGAACTTGGCAGTGGATTGTCATGCTTATACAATCAGCTTCTATTGGTGTTAGCAGTTCAAGCATAAGCAAGATAACATACAAAGCAGAAGCAAACCATCGACATACACGGGCACACAAGAAAAAGGTTACCTGGTCTGTTGTTAGGGTTTCTTCACAACTTTGTTACTATTTTCTGAAAAGTCTTGAGCAAGCATGAAAAGTCTGATGTGAAAAGGCAAGACAATTTTGATGTCTTGGTATTTATATTTATCATTAAAAAGTCTAGATAATCCATATTGTCATGAAATCCTACAAATCTTGATCTCAATCCAATACCACTAGACAATTTGCTGCCTCTTAAAAGTCTGGATCCAATACCACAAGATATTATGGACTTTAAAAAAAATCTTAAAAGTCTGGATCCAATACCAAAAGATATTTTGGACTCTTAAAAAAAATCTTAGAAGTCTGGATCCAATACCACAAGATATTTTGGACTTTTTAAAAAAATCTTAATAGTCTGGATCCAATACCACAAGATATTATGGACTTTTAAAAAAAATCTTAAAAGTCCTAATCGAATACCACCAGACTTATCTAACTTATTAAAAAGTCTCAATCCAATACCACCAGACTTTTACTCCCCAAAATTGTCTATTAAAATCTCAATCCAATACACCCCCCTAAGTCAACTCTAAAAGAGTTAGATATATTTAAAGAGACATAAGTCCCTAAAGTGACTAAATTCCTTGAGGTGGAAGAAATCTCTACGGAGATACATAAATAAAGAAATTATTAAATTTCTATAAATCATATGAAAGAAATGTAGAATTATAAGGAAATAATTATTGATGATTTATTTTTATACATGGCAGCTACTGAAATTATAAATGATAATTATGAAACTCATAATATCAATAATTGTAGGCAAACGCATAATTGGCCTAAATGAGAAGAATCAATTCAAGTAGAATTGACTTCAGAAGCCAAATGTGAAGTATTTAGACAAATAGTACTTCAGACACCTGACGATGTCAAACTAGTTGGATACTAATGAGTCCTTATGACGGAAACGTAATGAGAAAAACAAGATCTTGAGATATAAGGCACACTTCGAAGCACAATGTTTCTCACAGAAACTTGTTATTCACTAGTGATGAATACGATTACGTTCTGAGTTTTTGATAAATTTGGTTGCCTCTAAAAGGCTTGAAATACGTCTTGTAGACACAGTGATCACTTATCTATATGGTTCATTCAATGCAGATATTTATATTAAAATATCTAAAGGATTTAAAATGCCAGAAACATATAAATCAAGACCTTGTAATCTGTATTTGATAAACCAATACAGATGAATGTGGTACAATCATCTCAGTGAATAACTAATAAAAGAATTATATAATAATTATATGGAGAATTGTAAATAACCCCTTGACTTTTGATTAAATGCCAAATTAAACCCTTTGGTTTGAACAATCAGTAAAAAAATCTCATACTATTAGTTAACAGTTAGTTGACCGTTAGTTGACTTTATATATATATATATATCAAATATTACAATTTAAATCATTTATTATACACAGTATAAAAAAAAAGGAAAATATAATTAAAATATATAATAAATCAATTTCATACAAAAATAATTTTTTTAAATTTTAAAATAGACTTTTTGTTTAAATTTTATAATGATTCTATTGCTTTGTTATAATATATTTTTATTTATTTAATTTTCATTAAAAAAAAAAAAAAATTTACCTTTTATTTTCTAACGTATTTTTAGTATATTTTTTTCTTTATTTTTTTTTTGTTCAATTATAGAAAAAACCACTTAAATAATTATATTTTATTAGATTTAATTAAAGTCAACTAACGGTCAACTAATTGTCAACTAATGGTAGGTTTTTTTTTTTTTTTTTTTGTTGATTGTTCAAACAAGAGAGTTTGATTTGGCATTTGATCAAAAGTCAAGGAGTTATTTACAATTCTCCCATAATTATATTATATACCCATGTGGTTTCATAAAGAACTCAAAATCCGGATTTGCTATATTCACAGTTTATGTTGATAATATAAATTTAATTGGAGCTCTCGAAGAGCCCTTGAAAACTATTGAATATTTGATAAATGAATTTGAAATTAAAGACATGGGAAGGAAATATTGTCTCGACCTAAAGATCAATCATATATTAAATGGAATGCTTGTCAATCAATCAGAATATATTGAAAAGATTCTGAAAAGATTTCATATGGATATTACTCATCCATTAAGTAATCATATGGTTGATAGAACTCTTGATCCTAAGAAAGATCCATTCCGACCATTAGAAAATGATGAAAAGATATTTGGTCTTGAAGTACCATATCTTAATGCAATTGGTGCTTTGTTATATCTGGAGTGAATGCACTTGCTAGCTAGATTTAGTTCTACACCAACTAGAAGGCATTGGAATGAGATTAAACCTCTTTTTCGTTACCTTCATGGAACGAAAGATTTATGATTATTTTATACAAAATATAACAATTTTTCAGGTGTACTTGTTTATGCTAATGCCAAATATCTATTTGATCCACAAAAAGCTGGTTCACAAACGATATATGCATTAGTTATTTTGGGCATATGTGCATTGCACTATTTTTCCTTTGATTATGTTTTTTTTTTTTTTCATTAGGTTTTCCTGATAAGGTTTTTAATGAGGCAATTCTTTAAGCAAAAAGCTCGTTCACAAACGATATATGCATTAGTTATTTTGGGCATATATGCATTGCACTCTTTTTCCTTCGATTAAGTTTTTTTTTTTTTTCCATTAGGTTTTCCTGATAAGGTTTTTAATGAGGTAATTATCTAAGCACACTCAAAAAAACATTTGATCCAAAAGATCATCATAAATACTACTTTAATCCAGCAGATCATCGTATATATGTTGTCTTGATCCAGAAGATCATCATAAATATTATTTTGATCCATCAGAGCATCGTATATATGTTGTCTTTATTCAGAAGATCATCATAAATATTACTTTAATCTAGTACATCATCGTATATATGTTGCCTTGATCTAGAAGATCATCATAAATATTGCTTTGATTCAGCAGATTAATGGATAGATTTGCTCAAGTTTTTATCCCACTGGATTCTTTCTAGCAAAGTATAAATGTGAGTAAAGTTTTGAAGAAAACATTAATTAAGTATATGCACCGTACTCCTTTTCCCTTTGATCAGGTTTTGTCCCAATGGATTTTTCTGACAATGTTTTTAATGAGATAGTTTTGAGCACGTCCAACAACACCTATAATTGATCCACAATATCATTGTATATATTTTTACGAAGGTTTTTGTTCCACTTAGTTTTTCCTAATGAATTAAAATACAAACGGTGGAAATCCAATGGGAAGTGTTATGAGTTGAGTGGAATTCCACCTCATCATAAGGGTGCACGTGGAGGATTGCCAAAGATTGACTTCATGCAATAAGGTTGGTGTCATTATGGATGGCACTTTTTAATTGGTTGAAGGGATGGCAACTTTTGATTTGCTCGTGGTTTAGCCGAGTCACAATCAAAGCTAATCCATTCCTTTATAAATATATATATATATACGGAAATTTTCCTATTAGTGCGCACTGATAGAATTATATAAGGATATTGAATGTGAGTCACTCGTTTTACATACTTTGACTTGGTATGTATGTACTTATCAAATCACATTTATAAATGAGTGCTTTGACAAAGATTGACTTCATGCAATAAGGTTGGTGTCATTATGGATGGCACTTCTTAATTGGTTGAAGGGATGGCAACTTTTGATTTGCTCGTGGTTTAGCCGAGTCACAATCAAAGCTAATCTATTCCTTTATAAATATATATATATATTTTTTTTGATAAAGTAATATCAGGATGTACTGATAGGAACGGGACCATATATATATATAATGGTGTTCATATGAGTACTCATTCATGAATTTTATATGAGTGCATTGAATATGGGTCGTTGGATTTAACTACTTTGACTTATCTATATATGATTTTACAATTTGTAAATTATTTTTCTATAATTTATAATTGTAACATCTTCTACAAGAATATATGTTAAAAATTAGACTAGTCACAAGAGTTTTAAAAGTAATGTTAATTTGATTAAAGCTATTTTTGTTTATTAGTGAAACTAGATTAAAAATAACTAAAAGTTAATTTAAAACTGAAGTTTGTGGCAAGAAGAAAAAAAAATATGGGAAGAAGTTCGGCAAACATCATGCTTAAAATTGTTATTTTATTACCGACCAGTTTGCTTTTGTGGTAACATACGCTCATTCAATCGGATAATATTTCGGGTTTAAATTATTGTACGGCAATATGGTTTATAATTTTTTTTAATTAATAAAATTTAAAAGTTTGGAGAGAGAAATATGATTCATTGATGTGCATATGAACACAGAACACGTACTGCTGAGCCATCTGAATTTATTATAGGGCAAATTGCACCGTACCCCTTGAGGTTTGGGCAAGGTACATTTAGTTAGAAAAGTTTTGGTATTATACACTAACACCTCCAAGACTTAAATTTGACTTTTAAAATGCCCCTAGTTGCATTATTTTATAATTTTTTTTTTTTTTTACCTTTTAACCAAAAACTTTATAAACTTTAATAAAATAAAATAAATTAAATAAAAGATATGATTCATTAAATAAATAAATAGTTTAAAATAAATAAATAAATAAATAGTTTTAAAAAAATTAAATAAATAAATAGTTTTAAAATAAATAAATAAATAGTTTGGATATTTAAAACTTTTCTTGTCCCTATTAACGGATATCTTTAAAAAATTAATGTTTTTAATTTTTTTCATTTATTTTTTTAAACTATTTATTTATTTAATTTTTTTAAAACTATTTATTTAATTTTTTTTAAAAAACTATTTATTTTTTTAATGAATCATATCTTTTATTTTATTTTATTTTATTTTATTAAATTTTATAAAGTTTTTGGTTTAAAGGTAAAAAAAATGAAGTATAAAATAATATAACCAGGGGTATTTTAGGTATTTTTAAAGTCAAATTTAATTCTTGGGGGTGTTAGTGTATAATACCAACAATTTTCCAACTAAGTATATCTTGTCCAAACCTCAAAGGGTGTAGTGCAATTTGCCCTTTATTATAATCACTCAAATCTCAATATAAAGGGAAGTTGATTAAGGATATGCTTCCATCACATCTTGGTGATAAAAGAGTTGGCCCACTAGATTTATATCTTCCTTTATTTATGCTTCTAATTTGACACCAAAGAATAAGCATTTTTCAAATAAATCTTTGTCATGGATTTTCAAAGAAATCCAATGATGATAACTGATAAGTGGAGGTACGTGGAATCTATCTCTTTCCAATTAATTATATGTTTTATTACTTGCATCATTAGTTAGTATAAGAATAATCTGTGCATATGTCTGTACATCTGATAAATATATAGCTAAAATTTATACTAAATTTTATTGCAGCAGATGTCAGAGGTGAGCTATCTGGCTTCATCAAATTTTGAGGGTTTAAAAACTAAAGACAAAATTTAAAATATATATATAAATATAAAATAACTTAGAATAAAAATTAGATAAATTTAATTATATTTCTTTTTAAAAAATTCAGAACTTCAATGATAGAGTGAGTTTATATATTATCAACAAAATAAATAAAAGTTTATTTTTTTTCTTATGAATTTGGATTGAAAATTTAGTCTAAAACTAAAAAAGTCAATGATTTTCTTTCTGTAATACTTGATTTTTTATTTCAACCTAATTCTGTGAAATATAATTTTTTTTTTATTAGTTGAAAGCGTTGTTGACATTGTATCAAACCCACTTCGTTTTATTACCAATTAGACTTTAAAAAAAACAAAAGAATACTGTCGGTAAACCCTTTGATAAAAAAATTTTGTTTTCCGATTGAATGTCATGTACTTTTTAATGTTATATAACTGACTCTATAATATTAGGGTCGAGATAAATCAATTTAAATTTGTAAGTTAAAATTTTGATTTCAACATCTCAACCACTCATATGCTCTTAATTCGGTGTTTGAGATTTGAATGTATTTATAATTTTTGGATTAAGAGCAAATGGATGGTTGAAATGTTGAAGTCACAAATTTATATTGATTTAGCCTAATTTATAATATTATATTCTCATAGTTTAGACATAATTGTATCATGTCCGGGGGTTTGTATGTGAGAAATTTATATATATATATATATATATATATATATGTTCAAGTCAGTGCGCACTGATATAACTTCGTCAGTGCGCACTGATATAACTTCATCAGTGCGCACTGATATAACTTCATCAGTGCGTTGGATATGGACCATTAGATTTACATACTTTGACTTAAAATGTATGCACTTGTCAAAGCTTCTCCATAATCAGTAGTCCACATGCATTGGTACTGATGTAGTTACATCAATGTGCACTGACTTGAACTTATATATATATAAATTAACTTTTTCTATTATCGGTTCGAACTGATATAAAATATATCAATTCCTTGCATATGAGCCATTGGATTTAAATGCTTTGACTTGGCTGTATACACTTGTCAAAGCATCTTTTAAATCCAATGATACCTACATACAAGGAATTGATATATTTTATATCAGTTCGAACTGACAATAGAAAGACTATACATATATATATCAAGTTTTTCTAACTTTGTTTTTCTTGTCGTGCCTTTGGATTTTTTGGGGCGTGTCCTTTGTTTTCAGATGTTTTTTTGATTTTTTGTTTTTTTTTTCATTTTTCATTTTTTTTATATATTCATGGATATTGTCTAGGGGTTTTTCGGTATATGATCACTTGTGATATTTTTCCCCCATAGGTCAGTCCAATTTCATCAAATATATATATATAACTTGACGGCAAACCCTAATATGAAATGACAACATTAATGGACATAAAAAAATAGATGATGATAAAACTATTGCTTTTCCCTGTACATATATAATGATGTCCTACTCACTTCCCATTATATAAGAAGTGCTTTCTCGAAAAGCTGTTGTTATTATTTATATATCCCCTCTTCATAGTTTATATATGTTATGGGCTATGCTATGTTCTTCGATCTATATATTTCATCAACTTTATTCACCAAAAATTCCTTATTTGTTAGCACAAAGTTAGTGCTTGTCTTTTAATTGATAGCTTAAGAGTTATACTTTAAAGATTATCTTTATTGAGTGATATATTGCTTAGTGGGGGTGGCAGGGGCGAAGCCAGGATTTTGGTTTTGGGAGGGCCAATACAAAAACAAATATTTGTTGGGGATAATCCTCTACTACCGATGAACGCGGAAACGCTGTGCCTAATATATGCCCATAACTTATAGCAAATAATAACGTCAATAAGCAGAAAAATAGATGAGAGAGAATAAAACAATCACAATACAAGATATACGTGGAAAACCCAAATCGGGTAAAAAACCACGGGCCATCAGGACGACAGAGAAAGTTCCACTATATGATAAATTGTTACAACCATTTACTTCAGGATTCTCTCTCACACCTAACCCCAAACCCCATTCACAAGATCCTCACCGAGTACCCCACAATATCCCCTAGATCTCCCCTAAATATCACCCACGAATCTCTAACTTGATCCACCGATATTCCCTTGGATCTCTCCTCGGATATTCCCTTTGGGTCTCCCCGGATCATTACTCACACTCTCTGATGTTTACATGGTGTTCTTTTCTCCACAGCCTTAAATCTAATAACATAAATATTAGGACTATTTATACTAGTTACAGGGAGTTTAAGATAAAAGGAAATCCTACTCCTAAACGTACAAGACTTACTTGTTCCACATAAATACTATTTCCTTTTATGACAAGTCTTCTTGTAGGGAGTAAATCTTTTTCCTTCAAGCACAAGAACTTCTAGAAGAATACCTTTTCCTATTTCGCGCAACATTCCCGATCTCAGCAATACATCGTCTCTACTGTATTGGTCACGGTGTGCACCCCGCTCTCAACACGTCAAAACACGTCAGCTCCTGATCGCTCTTGTCGCCGCTGTCCAGCCACGACTGCTGCCGGTACCGCTGCCATGACCACAGCGGTCACCGCAGCAGTACAAACTGGAATTGGACCATTGCCTTTGCGCTGCTGAACAATTGGCAGCGGTGTCCTACCGCTGCCATACCGCTGCCATAAGCCCCAGCGGCTCGGCAGCGGTTTGAGCTAATCTCCGCTTCTTCAGTTCTTCTTCAATCTTCAACTTCCCTCAGACACCATAATTCAACTTCCAAACGTATCCCACGTCTCCAGGAAGCTCCACATCAGTTGAGTCTTGTTTGGTTCACATCGGGTTCATTCGAGAATACGAGCCAAAACCTAACAATATTCAAGTTGACTAAAGATGAATATACTAATAATTAAAAAAATCAAATGTAATAATATATAATCTCATATGTAAATTGTAATAGTTGAGCAAATAGATTAATAAATAAAATAGACACAGCTTTATGAATCAAAATGGAACCCGAGGCCCTTTTAAATTTATAAAATCGTCTATAATCGAATAAATACTAAGTTGCCATGTGATTTCCCTTTCAATATATATGATCAAAGAGTTTGTAAGAAATTCATCTTCTATCTTGTTACAAAACCTAATCTTGACAATACGCATAACTAGAAACGACATCTAAGTAGTTGCGATTGAAAACGTTTAAATAATAAACTATATAATAAATATAGCAAAATCATATTAATAACCTAAAATATTTATTATTTTGTAATCTAGTACCAAAAATTATTTGGATAGAGAATAAGAAGAATTTAGTTACAACGGTAGGAATAAAATTGCTCAAGTGAAAAACATAAAATTTTTATTAATTTACAATTCCCAACCTAAAATCTTGAAGAGTGATAAAGATAATGTGAAAGGTTAAATTGAATAATTATTAACAAACAAACTATTTAGAGTAAATAATTGTGTTAACATAAGATATGTATTTTTAATGAAATTTCTTTATTTTATTTATTTATTTTGCATTGGAAATTAAAATTAAGGAAGGAAAATAGATTGACTTTATCTCCTAATTTCATGGACAATAAAATAGGAAAGGTAAGAATGAACTTTAAATAGAAGCTAAAAAATCACGACTCTTCACTTAGTTCAAAATCACTATATTGCATTTATAATATTTCATTCCAAGATTATCCTTCCAAATATAATCATTTCCAATATTACCATGATTTTATATTATACAAATTTCTTTCCTTTAACATATTATTAATGATAAAAAACCGTAAACAAAATAAAATAAAAAAAATAAAAAACAATAATGCTGTCACTTTCAATTCCGTTGTTGAACCTTCAATTTTGTTTAGATATCATAACATTGAATAATATCTTATCAAAATTTACATAAAAATGGTTTAGTATTTGTTCAATTATTTTTATCTAGTTATTTGTATCATATCAAATTAACATAGGGCAATTACCAATTAGGTCCTGTATTTTTATTTTTATTTTTTAAATTCTAAATTGTTTGCGACTTTTATAAAAGTGACCACATTGGTCTTCATATTTTTCCCAAGTACCAAATTAGTCTCTTTTTTTTTAGAAGTGACCAAATTGGTCCCTTTAATGGTTTAACGATGTTAAATATAACGATTGACTTTAACAATTTTAGTTAAAGTACGTAAATACCCTCTATTTGTTATATTAGAGCAAAGTTATTTTGTCCTTTATGCATTAAATTAACCATTATAATTACAACAAAATCCTAAAATATTATTAATGAAACACCATTTGTACATTTTTAATTAAAATTTTCTAAAAAAATCTAAAAATATTTTAATAAGACAATATCAATTATACCTTTATTTTATAAATAAAGTTACCATTCATTCCCAGTTTAGTCTTTTACCATTTTTATATAATTGTTTATTTTGTTAATATTATGCAAGCCACAAACAAAATAAATAAAAATATACATCTGTTAAAAAAAAAAATAAAAAATAAAAAAAAATAAAAATAAAAAACTATGCATATGTCATTATTATATTATTTAAGAGCAAAGTGCAATTTTACCCTTACACAGTTAAAGTTGACTGACGAAACTTAGTTAGAGAGACTAATTTGGCACTTGAAAAAAATATAAAGACCAATTTGATCACTTATGTAAAAGTCGCAAACTACTTGGAATTTTAAAAAAAGTCCAAGACCTAATTGGTAATTGCCCAATTAACATACATAACAATTAATAGTAATAAGGATATAAATGTTAAATCATATGTTTTCAAACAATTTTATCTTTTAAAACAAACAAGTTGATATTATATTCAGATGTGAGAAAAATAAAAAATAAACATGTCATTTAGTTTCAGTTTTCAGTCGCTACTCGGTCTTCAGAAAAATTCAGGACCGCTCAATCTTTAGATAAAAAAACAAACGACTTCTTATACTATATAATATATATATATATATATTAATTTTCCAATGAAGACTTTTACAATGCACACTTTAAGAACCTTTTGATGAAATTGTATGGAATATATTGAATCTTGATTTGATTTTTTATATGGATGGTTAAAACATTGAAATACATTTATGGAAAAAAAATTAAAAAAAATTTGGGTGCAAGAACTAATTTTTTCCGATTTTTTTGAAGATAAAACATTTAAAAATAGGGAAATATAATAAAAAATAGTTCTCAAATCCAAAAAATTTCCAAATTTTTACCAAATGTGTATTTTAATTTTCTTAGGATGTATACAAAAAATCTCATCAAAAAACAATTGATTACATGCAATTTCATCAAAAAGGTGCTTAAAGTGTGCATTGTAAAAGTCCTCATTGAAAAATTACTCTTTATATATATTGAAATTTAGTAGGCATTTGGGAATCCTTTTGTTAAGGTGTTTTTTGATCTTGAAAAATATTTGAAAACACTTTAAACAAGATTTTTTTTTATTTAATTTATTTAATTTTTTTATATAAAAGATCTACTAATTGACTTTTTGAAAAGCAGTAAATACATTTTAAAATATGCACTTTGATATACCTCTTTAATGTGTTGTTTCAACTACAAAAGTCCTAGTTATAATTGACTTTAACCTACTATATATATATATATATATATATATATATATAGGATAATACTTGGGTGTTGACCGGTTAGCACCCAAAATACTAACCCAGTGATATGGTCCAATTGAATTGTAACACATGTCCTTTTTTCTTTCACCCATTCCAAGACTTTGTAGTTGTATGAAGTTCAGTCTTGAAATGGATGAAAGAAAAAAGAACATGTGTTACAGTTCAATTGGGCCACATCACCGAGTCAGTATTTTGGGTGCTGACCGGTCAGCACTCAAGTATTATCCATATATTTATGGCTTCCAACACACCCAAAAATATTTGGTCAAAACCCAATATTAGTGGATAAAACCATATAACTATTTTTTTCAACTTATCATAGATGGTAGTAGATATCTTAATTGGCCTAGAATTAGTGGTTTTGGAGCTACCATTAGGAAAGAAAAAGAAAAAGAAAGAAAAGAAATTTTTCGACCTCACATTTCTTGTCGTGGAGTAGTAGTGTTAAGATTTTATTATAAGATTTTTTTTTAAAAAAAAATTTTAAATTTTAATTTTAATTTTTTATCTTAGAGAATTTTTAGTTTATGAATTTGAAGAACTATTTAGATCAAATGATAATTGATTATTAATTTTATGTGATTATATAGTAGGTTTCCTATTTTTATTTTGGAAATAAAGTTTCATGTGGTTAAGAAGTTAGAAACTTGTAAAATACTTTCATCGCGACTCAGTTACCGTTATGCAATTTTCATACTTAATTTGTTGGATTTTTTTTATGTTGTATGAGAAGTTATATATAACGGTTCATGCATCTCATCTTCTTCAACTTTACATCTAGGGTTTCTAAATTTAATTTTTAATTTTTTTTAAAATTACATCAATTCAGGGGTTTTTTTTTTTAAAGAGGGGGAGGGCTGAATCCATGACCTAATTATGGCGTAGGTGTGAGGAGTTTACAACCAGACCAACCTCATTTTGTCATATAAGCTTTCTAATTAATTAACAATTATGTCACGAATATATACATTTTTGAATTTGTGAAATATGAAATAAACTAAAGGAATTGATAGTTGTATTTCATCTGTTTTCATTTGTACAAAAGTGACAAATATATACAATGACACCAACGGCTATAAAGCTAATCAAGGAAGACTTTAAAGAGCAAAATCATATTCATGATTTTAGCAAGATATTTGGATCAACCAAGCAGATTGAATTCCTTTGAAATAACAAAAACAAGCAGCTCTATCTATGCTTATTGATTTGATTATATTCCAGCAAGTGTGCATGATTTTCTCCTTGAAGTGTGGTCTAAGATTGAGGTATTGTTTCACCCTCCCTCAAGCTTGGCAGTGAAGGGGAATGAACTCCAAACTTGTAACGAAAATCTTCAAATTGTTCTCTCAGTAATGCTTTAGTGAGGACATCAGCAATTTGCTTTGAAGTGGGAAGGTAACAAAGGTAAAGGGTCTCAACCGTGACCTTTTCTAGGATGAAATGACAGTCAATTTCAATGTGCTTTGTACGAGCGTGGAACACCGGATTAGAGGACTGTAAGGTTTTAGATTTGTATTGGCTTGATTCCATAGCAAAACTCTCTTTATTTGTAATGACTAGTTGCTTAGGTGATTCTTGGTTGATATGAGCTTCAAAGGAGAAAAGCAACTTCTTATGCAATGTTCGTCTTCAAGAGGAAATGTGCTTGCTTGGATGCTAAGGTATCAAGATCCTTCTTCCTCTTGCAAGGCGTAAGCGCACACATACACATTGCATACATTTGTGTCCCTACATCGTTGCACTAAATTGGTATAACACATTCACACACACTTGTTGAAGTATGCTCATGCATTAGTCTTAATTTGACAAACATTGTAAAGTTGCATGTTCTAGGACTATCTCTAGGAAATGGCATACTTGTGTGTTCTTGTGTTTGTTTATTTATGTTTTATGGATATCGGACTCAAATATGTTCTCATATTATTCCTTATTGAGTTTCAAACATTTCGGTTACTCATTCATATGATTTCGAGTTCCGAGTCGGAAGTTACGAAACTTTCTGTGTCTTTATCGTCCATGGTCTTCGTCCTTATGTATCGAGTCAAATTCCAAGTCTTTGATAAAATTTTTGTAAATATTCATGTCCGTGAGTGAGTTACGACTCTGAATTCGAAAATCCGAAAGCAGATTCGAATTCGGAGTTCGGAGGCCGAAGAACGGTCAAAAAACGTGAGAGAGCACATAGAGAGTGAAGAAGAAGAAGAAGAAGAAGAGAGGTGGCAAAAAGGCCAACCAATCCCTCCTTCCAGTGGAGGCACATGGCCACCATGGGAGGAACACCTCCCTGCCCCCGTGGTGGCCACATGCCTCCACGGGAAGTATAGGTTAGGTGGTGGCTTCTTTCCCATTTTACCCTTCTTTCTCTCCACATCATTTCCCTCCCTTTAAATTCAAACTTTGTATAGAATTCTTTACAACTTTTGCATTTTTGTTTTGTCATATCTCTCTCAAATCAACTTTGATTTTAGATTTTTAGAAGCCAAAATTGTTGGTCTTGAAGAGAGGAAAAAGTCCTAAGCATTTTCAAAGTGAAAAGATGTCCGAAATTTTTGCAGAAATCTGATCTTCATTCATGGTTCATCTTTTTGTAAATGAATCATCTTCTTTACATTTTTCATATGATCAACTTGATGGATCTTCTTATTTGATTGATGAAAAATGTCTAGGATGTTTTTGATTCAACTTTTAGACTTGTTTGATTGATTTCGAAATTAGCTCTTGTGTTTTGATTGAATATGATCTTAGCTAATTTTGTTGAATATGAACTTGAATCTAGAATACTTTGTGATTTGTTCTTGAATGTTGATTTCTAGGTTTTAAGTTACATGTTCTAAAACTATAATACTTTGATTTGCAATCTCACATGATTAATTCTAGTTTCCATAGAATACATTGATCATATGTTCTATGTTGCATGTGTTTGCATCATTTGCATTACACTTAGATCAATTGCCCTGTAATAGATGGAAGTCTCTTGTTGAAGTGTGATTCTTCAATATTGAGCAAGAATTCTTGACTAGAGACATGAGATATGTGTCGGTTAGTTGAGTAAGGAAGACTTGTCTAGGAGTGTGAGGCTCCGGTTACACAAGCAAGGAAGTCTTGACTAGAAGTGTGAGGCTTCGGTTAGTCAAGCAAGGATGCTTTCTTGAGGCATGCGATGTGTCTTGGTTAGAAGGTGGAGGCAAGCTTTTCATTAGTAAAAGGCCCAAGAGTAGGATAGAAGGGATATTCAAGAGAGAGTGTTCATGTGAAAAGTGTACTTTTATCCATCTAGTGAATTGTGGTTTGCCGGTGGTTATAGATTCAACCCGTGGATTTTTCCTCTTTCGAGGTTTTTACCACGTTAAAAAAAATTCTCAAGTTGATTTTCGTTCTTAAAGTTTCTTTACTTGCTTTAACTTGTATTGCTTATAACACTTGTTTAATTGGACTCATATTGATTTGTTAAAGCAATTCATTTGTTAAAGCTCTCTAAGTGTGTACAACTTTGTTGTGTTAAAAAAAAAGAGGGGAAGTACAAGAATTTGAGCACATACCTATTCACCCCATAGGTATATTTTACACTATAAATAGTTAAGGAAATTTCAAGGATAGATGAATGGCACTCCTATTGTCACATAAAAGAAGAGGACGCCGTTCAAGTGTGATACCAATGTCATGGAGAAGGTGTTGGAGCCATGTGATATCAACATTAGTAGTTGCTAGAGCAGGATACTCAACTTTCGTACTCGAGCGAGAAACTGTCAGTTTCTTCTTAGATGCCCATGCAATGCAATTTGATCCAAGGAAGATGCAGAATTCGGTTGTGCTTCTTCTAGTGGTCGAACAACCCGCCCAATCTACATCACAAAAGGCATTAAGAGTTAGTGAGCTTTGTGATAAATACCGAACACCATAAGTGAGAGTTCCTTTGATATATCAAAGACTATGCTTGATGGCTTGGAGATCCTTCATGGTTGGGTTTTGGAAGTGTTGACATATTAAATTGACATCATGGGTAAGGTCTGGTCTAGAGAAAGTTAGGTAGTGAAGTGAGCCACATAGTTGCTGATAGTTAGTAGGATCAGTCGGATGTGTATCATCAGGAAGGGGACTTGGTTTTTGGGCTGTAGGGGTATTAATTTTTGTGGCATCAAGCATTTGAGCTTTGGCTAAAAGGTCATGGGCATTTTTGGTTTGAGAAAGAAAATGCCATAGGGGAAGCGTTTGACTTCGCCTAAAAAATAATGGAGATTGACCAAATCTTTGAGTGAAAATTCCTTGTTTAATCGGGTGATAAGATGAGCAATAAATGAGGAGTCGTTACCGGTGAGGACCACATCATCTACATAAACAAGTAAAAGAATTAGTTAGTTTAGCTTTTGAATGATAAATAAATAAAGAATGATCAGCTTTACTACAAATAAAACCAAAAGAGATAAGAGTTGAAGAAAGTTTGAAAAACTAAGCGCGATGCGCCTGTTTAAGACCATAAAGTGATTTTTGTAAATAAATAAAAAAAACAGACATTATAGGGGTATCTTGAATCCATAAAGCCATGGGGTTGTTCCATAAAAACACATTCATGAAGAACACCATTGAGAGAAGCGTTTTTAACATCAAGTTGTCGTAGAGGCCATTAGAAGTGCACGACAATAGAGAGCACAACTCGTATGGTTGTTGCCTTGACCACAGGACTAAAGGTTTCACCAAAATTGAGGCTGGGAATTTGAGTGTAACCCTTAGCAACTAAATGTGCTTTGAAACGTTCTATGTTGCCATCCTTTCAATTTGGTATGATATATGCATTTGCTACCAATGACATTAGCATTGATTGGACGAGGTACCAATGTCCAAGTTTTGTTTTTATACAAAGCATCAATCTCTTCTTACATAGCCTCTTTCAAATTTTGGAACTTTAAAGCAGTATTGAGAGTTTTTGGTTCATCTACAGAAACAAGAAGAACATTGTGAGAGGTGGTGATAGGACAAACATAATCTTTTAGATATGAACGGGGATGTCTATCACATTGAGGTCACTCATGGGGAGAGAGGGGAGGTGGAAGGCCAACTATAAGGGTGTTAGATTCTTGTGTTGAGGAGGTGGGAGGTGATATTGGGGAATGAATAATAGGAGATGGATAGATTATAGTAAGTATTAGGAGATGGAGAGTTTTGAGGAGAGATTATAGTGGTAGTTAAAGTAGTCGAATTAATTGGGAATTTTAGAGATTCTAGGGGTATAAAGTCAAGATCAACTTGACATGATTTTTTTGAATTCGAAGGAGGCAAGGTAGACTTGAGAGATTCTTCATGTAACTTCCCTGAAAACCACTCATCAAAGTTAGGAAAAGTTGTTGTTAACCGCTAAAAATGGCAGGGGTTCAAAAAAGAATTTTCCATCTACACTTGGGAATATTCTAAGTAGAAAGACATCATAGAAGAACCTCCTGGTACCCCGCCACCGAGTACGTCCTCTATCAATCTAGATCAAGGTCAAGAGCTCCTAGACTCTAAGGTACCAGGAAACACAGAAGCCAAGTTCCTAAGGACTCCATTACTACAGAATCCTAGTACCCCGCTACCACACCAACCCGATATCCCGATACCTTGATACTCTTATACCATGATCTAGTAGGAGGAAGGATGCCTATGCACCCCGATCCCTCCTAGAGCTGACCAACCAAGCAGTAAATATCAAATTATCATACTACCAAGTATCAAGGTAAGATGGTGTACACTGAGATCAAGCTACATAAAAGGACAGTGAAACGTCGACGTTTTGATAATAAGGAAATTGACTCATTCCCGCCACTCAAGAGTTCTATTTGAAAGCAAAGTCAACTCTATCAAATTCCGCCAAATAAGGGATCGCTTGATTCCTAGAATCAATCCTACGATCTTATCCCTAATCGCCATGGAACGTCCCGAAAACATCTAGGTTACTGGACCGAATTTAGAGGAGTGCTCAGCAAGCATTAAGACGTATATATACAACATGTTACCATACAGAAAAGAGACCGCAACTTGCGTCTAAAAACCCTACAGTGTTCTTTTCCACTTATCGACATGCACGAGAGCTCCATCGCCATCTCCATTACCAACTATGTTCTAACCTTTCTACTATAACCACCGAAAATCTCCATTGTACTCTCATTACGTGTTTATTATCAATAAAATGTGTTATATGTGATCATATTGCTATATCTTTTATTTCACCATCATTATGTTTAATCTACTTTATTGAAAAACCATAGGTATCGAACTACTTGATATCTCTCCGACTGTGATCTACCCCGATTTCAATCATAAGAATTGTTAATTGGAAATTCACCCCCAGTGACAATTTTCGGTTAACAGTTGTAATGGAAAATTCTTGAGAAAGAGAAGAGGATTCCTTATTTAGAAAAGGAAATCATGTTTCATTAAATACTAAATGTGTAGAAATATAAACACGATATGATTGAGGATAAATGCACCTATAGCCTTTATGTAAAGGGTTGTACCCTAAGAAAACACAGGGTACAGTTTTCTTAGAAAACTTATGCACAATAGGAGTTTTTAAAAAAGGAAAGTACTGTGAACCAAAAATACGTAAACTAGAATAATTAGCATGTGATCGAGCCATTTCAATACCGTATTTTAGCCCCCATTTCCTATACCTTTGGTCGATTTTCGGGTAAAAATTGGATATTTAATGGCTCATATTTAGTGTTTCGCAGATTTACTGTTTTTATGGACAACTGTGTAAAATTAAGCAAGTTTGGGGAAAAGGAACATAATGTTGGTCTGGAGCTTTATTTGTGGTTCGCTTCCTATGTTGCCATGAAGAGCAGCGAATCATGTCTAGGGATGTTCGTTGTGGAGAAGTCGCTTTGAAGAACAGTGAATGTTTGCAAACTAGCAGTGAACAAAAATTCTAGAGATTTTTGCCATGCATCTTTCACTTTGAAGGACAGTGAACATGGCAGTGAAAATATATCAAAGATCTTCGCTACCATCCTTTCGCCTTGAAGAACAACGAATAAGCCAACAAAGCCGAATATCAGTGATCTTCTCTATCTAGGATTCGCCATGGTAGGCGACAAACATGGCAATGAACCCTTTCTAGTGACATTCGCTGTGGAAGTTTTTCCATGGACGGAAGCGAACATGGCAGTGAACTCTATTGCTAGCTTAGCTCAAGTGACGAGCTTCAAACATATTTTTCGCAACTCGTATATATACCCCTCTTTCTGAGATTCTTTGGTAAACTAACATCACACTTTTGAACCATAGATATAGGAATTACCTTACTACACCCTCAACCCTTTCCATAATCTTACATCATTCATTCTTACACACCCAACATCATCAATTCCATCCATTTTTGGAGAGTAGAAGGAAGGAGAATAAGGATCTAAGACTAGCATACAAAGAGAAGCTCTCATGGACAATTTGGGTTTTCTCTACACATTTTCTTCCTCTCTTTATTTTTCATTAATGTGTAACTAAACCTCCATCTAGGGAATTGATGTAACCAAATTTGATCACTTTTTGTAATTAAGTAGTCTATTTTCATAATCAATCTAACTTTAGTCTCATTTACCGTATTAATTGCATCTCTTCTACTTGTTCATGTTTATTGTGGCCTCAATGATGTGGATTAGTAGACTATATTATCTATGAGATTTGGGTTTATGTGTGATGACCTTTCCACTTAGAACCAAATCACATGCTTGGTAATTGGGAAAATTGATACATGCATGACCTTGCTTTATTAATTTGGCTTAGAGTTTTTATGAAATCATGGGTTTTTGGCTAAGCTTGTCACATGACCTTGTGTGAGGAAAGGAAAGAATCCTAGTACTTAATTTTTAAAAATCTTGAAAGCAAGCCTTAAAGTTAGATTGATGAGCTTAACGAGACTATCTTAAAAACATTGAGTGTTCTTAGAAGGTTGGATCGATTCTGTAAGTGCCTCACTTTTGATTGGTGTATTTCGTTAACAAAATCACAATGGGGTTCAATTTGTAAGGGCAGCTTAGGATTAAAGAAATCCTTATCAAGTGCCAAAGAACTTCTTTGTGGAATCAAGAGCTTCAAGGAAGGTAGATTCTTGACTTAACTCTAATTTGAAGAGATTTAGTTGCACACATACACTCTCTAGCATGCATGTGTGATAATTGCTTTTTGTATGTTTGTATTACACCAATCACACTTGCACATTTTTTCCTTGTATGTTTTTTTGAGAATGTGTGTAGTCCCTGCGCTGGTCTACCTGCGCTGGTCTTCCTACGCTGGTTGTCCAGCGCAATCGTCGCTGCGCTGGTATTCCTACGTAGGTCGTCTAGCGCATGACCAGCGCACATGAAGGGAAGCTGGAGCGTTTTTTCCAAAATGACACCACTTTGCTTGGATCTCATTTATATATGACTTGATAGCCTTGACTCATTTTTTAGAGCAAAAATTACACCTTTGAGAGCACTTTTGAGCACTTTCAAAGCCAAGGTATCAAGACTCCATTTTTATTACTCAAAACGCAAAAACCCATCTTTCTTGCATGTTTGATATGTCATCTAGGATGTTCTAGTTTGATTTTCTTTAGGGTTTCATCTTTGCTTACATGACTTGTAGTTAGAACATCATTTGCATTCTTCACATGTTCTTTCACTACAAGACAGCTTCTTTATTTCATAACTTGTCTCAAGATTGCTTCTTTATGACTTGAATAGTGTAAGGTTCCCATTTGTTGATTGGCTCATTTCGTGGTCAAACCACATGTTGGGGTTCTTTGTAAGGGTAGCTTAGGTGTTGGTTTTATTGTTCGAAGCCCTTTGAAAACCTCGTCTTGATAAGCACCGAAGGTAAATTATATGTGCTTACTTGTCTTGAAGAGATAGTTGCACACACTCATAACTCATACATATGTTTAATACTTGTATGTTGTGTGTCTTATTTTTGTGCATTAATGTTTTTTAACATCTTTTCTTGCTTGTTTTCATGATTGCATCTTGCATTGTCCATTGCCTTGTCTTGCATAACCTTGGATTTCTTGCATTGCAAAGGGCGCTGTTCAAAGCGCTCTACAAGGCGCTGTTCGAACATCGCCCAAATGACCTGATGCAAAAATGGTCATTTTAATGCATCAGGTCTGATGCATTTTGTTGAGGCGCTGTACGAGCGCTGTACACAAGCGCTGTTCGTACAGCGCCCGATCAAGACCTGATGGCAATTGTATTTTAAATGCATCAGGTCTGATGCATTTTGGGTAGGTGCTGTACGAGCGCTGTACAGAAGCGCTGTTCGTACAGCGCCACTCTGTTTTCTCGAGAGAACAGAGTTGGGGAGCTGTACAGAAGCGCTCTACGTACAGCGCCCAAGGCAATTTCAGGCCAACTTATTCAAAACGACCACACTTTGTTTTGGCATCCTATATATATGCCACTTTGACTTTAGGTTAATTAAGAGAGTTCATATTCATATTTCATACTTAGGATATTTTTCAAGAGAAGAAAAATTTCCAAGAACTCAATTTTTATTCACTCAAACACTTTTTCATGATCATCAATCATCATCTAGCATCATCCTAGATCATCTAGATGTCTCTTTGCATGGATTCTTCATCACACTTTGCTTGGTAAGCTTTTCACTAATATCTTACATATTTTGTGTTTTTCTTAACAAGCAATCTCAATTAATTTCTTGTATGTTATTTATATATCTTTTGATACAAGATTGAGATTAGTGTGTTGTATGTTTGAGAAGTTGTATTGTGATAGCTAATTAGGTTTTGTGCTTAATCTTGATTAGCTAAACTATTTGATTGAACATGTCATTTAGTTTTAATATCTAGGATTGTTCTAATTGCATATTAATCATCTTAGATAAGCATATAGGGTTTCCCTTGCTCTATGTTACATTTGGACATTCATATATTCACATAGGGTGTTATTCTCTTAATTGAGAAAGTAAGTCTTGTGTGTAGCTTCCGGGATTAGGTTGCTTAGATCGCAAGCAAATCAGACTAGGTTCACTCATACCGGGATTAGGTAGGTGTGTGATTACTTCCGGGATTAGGTTGTAATCGTTTTACACATTTAATGGATTCGAGGTTCGAGTGTGGCTTACTTACTAGCCCGTGGTTTTTCCCGTGAGGGTTTCCACGTAAAAATCAAGTGTTATTTAATTTCCGCATTTTATACTTGATTTATTGCTTTATTGCTTTATCTATTTAGGGGTAATTTCGTAATTTTGACTAAACACGAAAAATTGGGTAATAAGCTTAAAATCTATTCACCCCCCCCCCTCTAGATAGTTTTATACACACCGTGCTATAATTTGTTTCAATTGGTATCAGAGCGGGTTCCTAGATATACATAGGAGATCCTTGCTTATTTTGGTGTGTTTTGCATTTTGTGTGATTTTTGATCATTCATACATTTGCATTCATTCATAAACACTATGAGTGGAAACGGTGGAAATGGTGGTGGCAACGAAGGTGCTTCTAGCCCAAGGCCTCCACTTCTTACCAGATTGAACTATTCCCAATGGAAATGGAAGATGGAATCCTACATATGTCAAATTCACGACCGTGCATGGATGGCGGTGGAAGACGGATATGATCTACCCAAGATGACTCCCGGTGGTGGAGGAGAAGAAGTATTGAGGCCTAAGGCGCAATGGAACGCGCAAGAGTTTGAGGCTTCAAAGTGGAATAGGAAGGCGATGCATGCCATCCTATGTGCAATGGACGAAAATCAATATAAATTGATTCAAAATACTAGGATAGCTAAGGAGGCATGGGACATCCTAGAGATTGCACATGAGGGAACCGAAGTGGTGAAGGACGCTAAGCTTCAAGTCCTCCAAACTCAATTCGAGATGCTTAAGATGGAGGAGAATGAGTGCTTCAACGACTTTGAGATCAAGTTGATGGACATAGTCAACCAAAGTCATCAACTTGGTGATCCATATTCGGATAGGAGAATCAAGCAAAAGATTATGAGATCTCTTCTGGATAGGTTTGAATCAAAAGTAACGGCATTAGAAGAAAATAGTGGATATAAGGATATGAAGCCAAGTGAGGTGATTGGGAGACTTCTAGCTTATGAGTCTAGGAAGGGTCCTATCTCTACACCTCTTAAAAAGCAAAAAGGAATTGCTTTGAAAACCTCCAAGGATGAAAATGAGGCAAAGAAGAATGACTCAGACGAAGACTTTGCATTATTTGTGAAGAGATTCAAGAGGGTCATGAAGTTCGGGAAAAAAGACTTTGGTTCCAAAGGTCAAAACTACAAGAAAAAGGGTTCCTACAACAAGTTTGAGCCTAGGAAAGAGAAGACCGAAAAGAAAGGGGTCCGATGCTTCGAGTGCGGTGGCATAGGTCATTTTGCCCCCGAATGTGCAAATCACAATGAGAAGAAAAAGGGAAAAGTGATGGCCGCCACTTGGAGTGGAAGTAGTGATGACTCCACTGAGGGAGATGAGTCTTCGGATGATGAAGAGCTCATGGCTAATCTCCTAGCTTTTGCCTCCTCCCATAAAAGCAAAAGTGCTAGTGAAAGAGAGGAAATGAGTCAAGAGGAAAATGACTTAAATGAAGAAGAAAGTGATTCCTCTTCTAACTCCATAAATGGATTTGTGGAGAAAAAGGTGCTTGCTAAATACCATACCGAGTTTAATGATTTAGCAATCAAGAGCACAAGAAAGATCAAGATGTTGAGAGAAGAAAATCTTGAGCTTTCATCTCATAATGACCACTTAAGTGAACAAGTGGAAAAATTCAAGAAGATGGAAGATAAGCTAAAGGAGGAGTTAGTCTTATCTAGGAGGAATGAAGAAGGTTTGAAGAGGGAGCTTGATGAAGCTTTAGAATCTTTAGTTAGGATGGATTCTAGCACCAAAAAGCTTGATCATATACTTGGTGTTGGAAAGAGTCCGTGTGACAAGAGGGGTCTTGGGTATGAAGATGGCAAGAATATCTTAACCTCTAACAAGACCATGTTTGTCAAGAGTTCGGGGATCGAAGAAGCCTCACTCGTGCAAATTCCTAGGAAGAAGTTAGAACTAGGACAATGTTCAAATGCACAAGTGAAGATAGTGCCAAGAAGGCAACCCCAAGCTCAACCCCCTAGGGTCGCTTAAGCCAACATTCCTCCACAATTGTCTCACAAAGGAAAGAGACCGATCATGCAACCTCAAGCTAGGAAGCAAGCAAGACCAGTTCAACAACGAAGATGGATTGAACCCACTCAACCACAAAGACATGGACAAGCTCACATGCATGCTCAAGGACAAGGTATGATTCCTTATTTTATTCATACATGTCATTTTTATGGATTTGATGGTCATATTAGACCACATTGCTTTCGGTATATTAAAATATGCAAAACTAGAAGCATGATTGAGAAGAGAAAGAATAGAGCCAAGATGCATGTTCCTAGGAATGATAAAATTGTTATGCATGATCTTAGGACATCTAGAGCCCAATTACCAAAGACCACTAAGAAAGCAAATATTGTTTCTAGGTGGATTAGAAATAATGAAAATGTTTGCCATGTTGCTCAAATAGCCTTGAAGGCAAATTCTTCTAATTTTTGGTATTTAGATAGTGGGTGCTCTAGGCACATGACGGGAAACAAGAGTTTCTTCGAGACTCTTGTTATGGAGGAAGGAGGATGTGTCACTTTTGTTGATGGATCCAAAAAGAAAGTTGTAGGGAAAGGAACCATTTTCGTTCCCGGATTACCCTCCTTATCCGATGCTTTATTTGTTGATGGCTTGAAAGCCAATTTAATAAGCATTTCACATCTAAATGATGAAGGATATTCCGTCTTGTTTAGAAAAGATGATTGCTCAATCCTAAAGCCCGATGGACAAACCTTATTGAAAGGTATGAGATCTAACGACAATTG
This sequence comes from Acer yangbiense, assembly GCA_008009225.1. Lineage (NCBI taxonomy): Eukaryota > Viridiplantae > Streptophyta > Magnoliopsida > Sapindales > Sapindaceae > Acer > Acer yangbiense. The sequence continues at coordinate 22,661,086 of CM017772.1, read as the reverse complement.
CTATTGTCTTGAAGCTAGAATAGTCTCAAACAATGTGTCCATGGATGAGCAAATAGAGTTGTGGCATGAAAGACTTGGCCACATGAACTTTAGGGATTTAAGAACCCTTGAAAAGTTCGATTGTGTGCGTGGCCTCCCTAAGCTTGGGAAGAAAGCCAATGGTATTTGTGGACCTTGCCAACAAGGAAAACAAACCAAAAGCATGCACAAAAAGGGCAAGTATCTCTCCACCAAGGAGCCCCTAGAGCTTCTCCACATGGATCTTATGGGTCCTATACAAACCGAGAGTTTGGGTGGAAAGAGATACATTTTTGTTTGTGTTGATGATTTCTCTAGATTTACATGGACATATTTTCTTAGAGAAAAATCTGAAACTTTTGATAACTTTAAGATGCTTTGTACTAAAATACAAAATGAAATGAATTCAAACATTAAAAGCATAAAACGGATTAGAAGTGACCATGGGAGGGAATTTGAGAATGCCTCTTTTGAAAGCTATTGCAATAGCTTAGGCATCTCCCATGAGTTCTCGGCTCCTAGGACACCTCAACAAAATGGAGTTGTTGAGAGGAAGAATAAGATTCTTCAAGAGATGGCCCGAGTGATGTTGCTTAGCAACAATGTCCCTAGGAACCTATGGGCCGAAGTCGTCAATACGGCTTGCTATATAGTGAATCGTGTTTTCCTAAGGCCCAGATCTAGAAACACCTCCTATGAGTTATGGAAAGGTAAGAAGCCAAATGTTAGCTACTTCCACACATTTGGAAGCAAATACTACATTTTAAATGACCGTGATCAACTTGGCAAGTTTGATGCTAAGAGTGATGAGGGTATCTTTATTAGTTATGCCTTGAATAGTAGAGCCTATAGAGTTTTCAACTTGAAGACTCGAACCGTCATGGAATCATCGAATGTTGTTATTGATGATACAAGGCTCAAGTCTAATGACCATGAGGAGGAGGAAGTTTTAGAGGATGACTCTCCTTTGGAGAGGGTTGTGGTGACTCCCAATGTTGGGACGTCCAATGACAATAATGAAGTCACACAACCTATTACTAGAGTCCCTCTCTTGGACTCTAATGAACCCGCTCCATGGGTTAGAAGACTTCATAACAAAGAGGATGTTATTGGAGATGTGAATGAGGGTGTTAGGACTAGGCGTCAAATAGCTAATCTCATTAGCTTTACATGCTACACCTCTCAAATTGAACCCAAAAAGGTTGATGAAGCCTTGAATGATGAATTTTGGGTTGTTGCCATGCAAGAAGAGCTAAACCAATTCGAAAGGAATGAGGTTTGGACTCTAGTTCCTAGGCCTAAAAGCTCACATGTGATAGGAACTAAGTGGATTTATAGGAACAAATCCGATGAAAATGGCAACATAGTGCGGAACAAGGCTAGGCTTGTAGCACAAGGGTACTCTCAAATTGAGGGTATCGACTTTGAGGAGACTTGTGCTCCCGTTGCCCGTTTAGAGTCCATTAGGCTTCTCTTGTCCATTTCTTGTGTGCACAAGTTCAAATTGCACCAAATGGATGTCAAGAGTGCCTTCCTCAATGGCTTCTTGCAAGAGGAAGTGTTTGTTGAACAACCCAAGGGGTTTGTGGATGCACACCACTCTAACCATGTCTATTGCCTCAAGAAGGCACTATATGGGTTGAAACAAGCACCGAGGGCTTGGTATGAGCGCCTCACTCAATTTCTTGTTGACAATAACTACACAAGAGGTAGTGTTGACAAGACATTATTCATCAAGAAAGACAATGATGAGCTTTTCATAGCTCAAATTTATGTTGATGATATAGTGTTTGGCTCCACCAACAACACTAAGGTCCAACAATTTGTTGATGTCATGTCTCATGAATTTGAGATGAGTCTTGTTGGTGAGCTTAGTTACTTCCTAGGTTTGCAAATTAGGCAATTAGATGATGGGATTTTTATAACCCAAGCCAAATATGCCAAAAACCTAGTGAAGAAGTTTGGTCTTGAAAATGCCAAACATGGTGATACACTCATGAGTACCACTTTGAAGCTAAGCAAGGATGCTAGTGGTAAAAGTGTGGAACAAACGTTATATCGTGGCATGATTGGTAGCTTGCTTTATTTGACCACAAGTAGGCCCGATATCTCTTTTAGTGTGGGTGTGTGTGCTCGGTACCAAGCGGATCCCAAGGAGTCCCATCTCTCTTCCGTAAAGAGAATCATTCGCTATGTGAATGGGACATCCAACTATGGGATTTGGTACTCTTTTGACACTAATGCTAGTCTTGTAGGCTTTAGTGATGCGGATTGGGCAGGAAATTATGATGATAGGAAAAGTACATCGGGCGGTTGCTTCTTCCTAGGCAACAACTTGGTGTCTTGGTTTTGCAAGAAGCAAAACTCAATTTCCTTGTCCACGGCCGAGGCCGAATACATAGCCGCGGGGAGTGGATGCACACAACTCCTATGGATGAAGCAAATGCTAGTAGACTATAGATTCAACCAAGGTACTCTCACTCTCTTTTGTGATAACATGAGTGCCATTAATATTTCCAAGAATCCGGTGCAACATTCTAGAACTAAGCATATTGACATCCGCCATCATTTCATTAGAGAGCTTGTTGAAAATAAATGCATAGTACTTGAACATGTAGGTACTAATGATCAACTTGCGGACCTATTTACTAAACCCTTAGATTCTACTCGATTTAAAACACTAAGTAGATCTATTGGGATATGTCTTGTGGAGTGATGTGATTTGTATTTGACCCCATATGGGGATCTCAAGCAAAGAGAGCTATTTTGAATTCTTGTCACTTGCAAAAAATTTGAAATAACTTATGCCTCTTCTTTTAATTGCTTGAGTAAGCTTAGTTGCACATATGTATATATGTTTTCAATTCAATAAGTGTGAACCTTGCTTGTTTACAATCCATGTCATATTTATGTTCAAACATGCATTTTTGGACTAGGAGATGTATATAGGAAGTATGATTTGAATGACCTATGGTTATCTCTATGACATGATGATTCTTTAATAACATGCTAATGTCAAATGAAAAAGCATGAAATTCATATAACATGCTCACATGAAAAGCATGAATTGATGATTGCATATCCTTAAAATGCAAAACTTGTGTGAAAGCTTATGAGACTCAAAATGAATAAAGGATCTTGTATCCGTTCAAAGGAATTTATATTCCAAATGTCTCTCTTTCTTTATTGGTTGAACATGGCTACTATCATACGGATATCTTATCCGGAAAAATCAAATAGGGTGCAAAGTTGCTCATGCCATGTTTCGCTTATAAAGTTGGATATAGTTGCTCTTAAATTGAAATCAATATATTCTATATCCTCTCTTTACTCATGACATTGGTGAAATTGGTTTGAATTCTTATTAGAAACCTTTGTCATTTGTTTTGCCAAATACCATTGTATTTTGGACTTGAATGCTACATGTCTTGTATGCAAAGCATGTTTGATTCACACATTTTCTCAAATAAATCTCCTTGTTTCTCTCCAATTAATTGAGATGCATAAAGTGACTTATATTGATTATGCAACTTTCTTGCATGCTACTATCTCTCGTTGCTATGAGTGACCCGGTTGAGGACTACTCCTTTGCCTATATCATGACAAAAAGGGGGAGTAGGATATGGTAAGGGGAGTTGCAAATTATAGTGGCAATTGTGCTTGTTGGGGAGAATATACATTTAGGGGGAGTAACCCGTTGAGGGGGAGCATTGCATACACATACATTGCATAATGTTGTGCCTAATCTTTTACAAATGCAAATGCTTGTTTTTGTTCTCACTTGATTAATCTCACTTTTTACTTGTATTGGAAATGTTAGAAACTTTATTTTCAGGGATTGATTATTCTACAAGAGGTTGAAGACTTCAAGTTGCACTTTCTTATCTCTTTGTAATGTAGAATATCATTGTAGTCCCGTAGTTTCTAATTTTTTGTGAGGAATCAATTTGAGTGGTGGTTTTGTCACGAAATAGCCAAATAGGGAGATTGTAAGGTTCCCATTTGTTGATTGGCTCATTTCGTGGTCAAACCACATGTTGGGGTTCTTTGTAAGGGTAGCTTAGGTGTTGGTTTTATTGTTCGAAGCCCTTTGAAGACCTCGTCTTGATAAGCACCGAAGGTAAATTTATATGTGCTTACTTGTCTTGAAGAGATAGTTGCACACACTCACAACTCATGCATATGTTTAATACTTGTATGTTGTGTGTCTTATTTTTGTGCATTAATGTTCTTTAACATCTCTTCTTGCTTGTTTTCATGATTGCATCTTGCATTGTCCATTGCCTTGTCTTGCATAACCTTGGATTTCTTGCATTGCAAAGGGCGCTATTCAAAGCGCTTTACAAGGCGCTGTTCGAACATCGCCCAAATGACCTGATGCAAAAATGGTCATTTTAATGCATCAGGTCTGATGCATTTTGTTGAGGCACTGTACGAGCGCTGTTCGTACAGCGCCCGATCAAGACCTGATGGCAATTGTATTTTAAATGCATCAGGTCTGATGCATTTTGGGTAGGCGCTGTACGAGCGCTGTACAGAAGCACTGTTCGTACAGTGCCACTCTGTTTTCTCGAGAGAACAGAGTTGGGGAGCTGTACAGGCGCTGTACAGAAGCGCTCTACGTACAGCGCCCAAGGCAATTTCAGGCCAACTTATTCAAAACGACAACACTTTGTTTTGGCCTCCTATATATATGCCACTTTGACTTTAGGTTAATTAAGAGAGTTTATATTCATATTTCATACTTAGGATATTTTTCAAGAGAAGAAAAATTTCCAAGAACTCAATTTTTATTCACTCAAACACTTTTTCATGATCATCAATCATCATCTAGCATCATCCTAGATCATCTAGATGTCTCTTTGCATGGATTCTTCATCACACTTTGCTTGGTAAGCTTTTCACTAATATCTTACATATTTTGTGTTTTTCTTAACAAGCAATCTCAATTAATTTTTTGTATGTTATTTATATATCTTTTGATACAAGATTGAGATTAGTGTGTTGTATGTTTGAGAAGTTGTATTGTGATAGCTAATTAGGTTTTGTGCTTAATCTTGATTAGCTAAACTATTTGATTGAACATGTCATTTAGTTTTAATATCTAGGATTGTTCTAATTGCATATTAATCATCTTAGATAAGCATATAGGGTTTCCCTTGCTCTATGTTGCATTTGGATATTCATATATTCACATAGGGTGTTATTCTCTTCATTGAGAAAGTAAGTCTTGTGTGTAGCTTCCGGGATTAGGTTGCTTAGATCGCAAGCAAATCAGACTAGGTTCACTCATACCGGGATTAGGTAGGTGTGTGATTACTTCCGGGATTAGGTTGTAATCGTTTTACACATTTAGTGGATTCGAGGTTCGAGTGTGGCTTACTTACTAGCCCGTGGTTTTTCCCGTGAGGGTTTCCACGTAAAAATCAAGTGTTATTTAATTTCCGCATTTTATACTTGATTTATTGCTTTATTGCTTTATCTATTTAGGGGTAATTTCGTAATTTTGACTAAACACGAAAAATTGGGTAATAAGCTTAAAATCTATTCCCCCCCCCCCCCCCCCCCCCCCCCTCTCCTCTAGATAGTTTTATACACACCGTGCTATAATTTGTTTCAAATAGGTTCAAGATAGCTTATTTATTGTGTTTGTGAGTTGTATTGTGGTAGACATTGCATATAGGACCTTGTTTGCTAATTTAGCTATGTTATATGAATGTCATCTAGCAAAATGATATCTAGGAATGTCTAACATGCTCATCCATGCCTAGATAAGCTTGAATGTCTAACCTTGCATTTTAGCATCTTGAATATTGCATATATTCACCTTAAGTTGTGTTATCTCTTCACTTTAGAGACAAGTCTTGTATTTGCCATTGGTAGAGTGCAAGCATTGGACTAGATTCACTCTTGAAGGCCTGCGGGTAGTATTGGTAGATTAGTAACCGTTTAAGGTTTGACGTGGTCAACCTAGGTTGTAATTGCCATTACAATTAGTGGATTGAGGTTCGTGTGTGGCGCACATAACAGCCCGTGGTTTTTCCTGTGTGGGTTTCCACGTAAAAACTCAAGTGTTATTTATTTTCCGTATTTTTCACTTGCTTGTTTTTCTTTGACTAGTTAGAGGTTGTTCATAGAAAATTGACTAATCACGAAAATTGGTAAAGTTGATTAAAATCTATCCCCCCCCCCCCCCCCCCCCCAAATTCTAGATTATATTAGACACGCTTAATATATATTTTCAATTGGTATCAGAGCGGGTTCCTTAAAATAATTAGGAGATCCATTGCTCTTAGTAGTGTCTCTTGCATTTGTTTGATTTTGTTTGTGTCTTGTGTGCTTAGCTTGTTTGTGTGCATTCATATCATTCTCACCCAAACACAATGAGTGGAAGTGGAAATGGAATTGGAGGCGAGGGGGCATCTAGCACAAGACCCCCTTTGCTCACCGGGGTGAACTACGCATCATGGAAGGGCAAAATGGAAGCATATGTGTTCCAAATTCATGATCGGACATGGATGGCGATTGAAGATGGGTACACGACACCTATGATGACTCCTACGGGAGGTGGAGAGGAAGTCCCCAAGCCGAAGGCACAATGGACCCCCCAAGAATTTGAGGCTTCGAAATGGAACAACAAAGCCATGCACGCAATCCTATGTGCCATGGATGACAACCAATACAAACTCATTCAAACTACAAGGATAGCAAAGGAAGCTTAGGACATATTGGAGACGGCTCATGAAGGAACCGAAGTGGTTAAGGATTCCAAGCTCCAAGTCCTCCAAACTCAATTTGAGACCATAAGGATGGAGGAGGATGAGTGCTTCAATGACTTCCAAGTGAAGCTTATGGACATAGTGAACCAAAGTCACCAACTTGGTGATCCCTACTCAGATAGAAGAATCAAGCAAAAGATTATGAGATCGCTTCCCGAGAGGTTTGAATCCAAAGTGATGGCCTTGGAAGAAAATAGTGACTACTCAAGGATGAAGCCAAGTGAAGTAATTGGAAGGCTTTTGGCCTATGAATCTAAGAAGGGTCCTACATCTACAACCCCAAAGAAGCAAAAGAGTCTTGCCTTGAAAAGCATCAAGGGAGAGAAGGATGAAGAAGACTCGGATGAAGAAATTGCTTTGATGGCAAAGAAGTTCAAGCAATTTATGAGGTTTGAAAAGAAATGGTTTGGCTCCAAGGGAAAGTTTGTGAAGAAAAAGGCTCCCTTCAAGAAAGTGGAGCAAGCTCAAGAGAAAGACCACAAGAAGGGTGTCCAATGCTATGAATGCAGTGGCTTTGGACACATTGCTCCCGGGTGTGCTAATTTGAAGAAGAAGAAAGGAAAAGCCATGACGGTTACTTGGAGTGATAGTGATGACCTAGAAGATGAAGACAAGTCTTCGGATGATGATGAAGACCAAGTTGCCAACTTCATTGCCTTCTCATCCTCTCACAATAGCAATGAAGTTATGAGTGATAAAGAAGAGGAAGAGGACAAGCAAGAAGAAGTAGATGAAAATTACTCAAATGGTGGGAGTAACTCCTCAATGTCCAATTTTGAGTTTGATGAAGAGATGGATGACTTCATGAGATTTTTTGAGAACTCAAGATTGAAGAAGAAAAAAGAGATACAAAAGTTGAAAGGGGAGAAGCTTGAGTTGACTTCCAAAGTGACTCATTTGAGCAAGGAAATGAGTAAGGCAAAAGAGATGGAAGAAGGGTTGAAGATGGAGTTAGTCTTGGCCAAGAAAAATGAAGAAAGCTTGAGGAAAGAGCTTATGGAAGCAAAGGAGTTGATTGCTAAGATGACTTTCAGAACCGAGAAGCTTGACAAGATGCTATCTTGTGGGAAGAGTCCTAGTGACAAGAAGGGGTTAGGATATGTGGAAGAAATGGAAGCCACATCCTTGAAGAAGACAACTTTTGTCAAGAGCAAAGATGTTGAAAATGCTCAAACCCCTCAACAATCAACCAAGTGGTTTGAAGTTGGTGAATCCTCCAAGCAAGCACAAGCAAGGATTCCAACAAGAGTTCCACCACAAGCTAGAGCTCCACTACCAAGACCTCCTCAACCTAGAGCTCCTCAACCAAGACCCCCACAACTAAGACCTCCACAACAAAAGATCCCACAAGCTCAACATGGGGTCTCTCATGCTCAACCTAGAAGACATGCCAACTTGGCTCAACCACAAATGAGAGAGTTGCCTCAACATCCAAAAGCAACTCAAAATAGAAGGAGGCCATAAATGCTTGCTCAAGGCTATGGTATGAACTCCTACTTTACTCCTACTTGCCATTTTTTGTGGATTTGAAGGTCACATTAGGCCAAATTGCTTTAAGTATATTAAATTGTGTAGAAGAGAAAGTATGATTGAGAAAAATATGCTTAGAAGAGCCACAGTGCATGCACTTAGAAATCTTAGAGCTAATGGACCAATGGCTCATAGGAATGACCATGTTTCACCTAGGATGAGTAGAAATGATGAATATTATTGCTATGTGGCCCAAGTTGCCTTGAAAGCAAATGCCTCCAACACTTGGTACCTTGATAGTGGGTGTTCTAGGCACATGACCGGAAACAAGAGTTTCTTCAAAACTCTTGTGATGGAGGATGGTGGGTTTGTCACCTTTGGTGATGGATCTAAGAAAAAAGTCATAGGGAAAGGTAATATATCCATTCCCGGTTTACCCTCCTTGCCCAGTGCTCTTTATGTTGATGGCTTGCAAGTCAATCTCATTAGTATATCACATTTAAGTGATGAAGGGCTTTCGGTTATGTTTGGTAAAGTTGATTGCTCTATTCTTAAGGAAAATTGGCAAGTTTTGTTGAAAGGCAATAGATCAAGTGACAATTGCTATTGTCTTGAGTCTAATCTCATCTCTTATAACTTGTCTACTAGTGAGAAAATTGAGGTGTGGCACCAAAGACTTGGCCATATAAACTATAGAGACTTGAAAGTCCTTGATAGGTTGAAAGTCATTGACGTCATGGGATGATATGTGCCTGATGTTCTTAAATAGATTCTTTCTATTGAAAAAGGCAAAGGAGATTCGTATCAAGATTGCAAGATTCTACGAAAAAGATGACGAAGCATGGGAAAGACAAAAGATGCTCTTGGATCAATGTCCACCCTGATCGTTCTACAAATGTTCTCATTTAGAGCTCCATTTTCCTATCTGTTCTCGTTTTCAAGCGTTTTTGTGTATATAACTTGTGTTTTAGCCAAGTGTAGACAAATGTTCCTCAAATATGATGTTTGTACCAAAAATTGGCAAAACTAGACCTGGCACGGTTCTGGTCCAGTTCTGGTTCCGATTTCGGTTCCATGGTTTGGTGGAACCGGAACTAGAACCGCTATATGCCGGTTCCGGTTCCATAGGAACCGACGGTTTTGAACCTTTTTTTTTTTTTTTTTTTTTTTTTTTTTTTTAAACAAACAAAAAAAAAGACTTATAAGTTCTAACTTGACAACTTGTAACTTATAAGTTGTAGATTGTAATTGAATAAAATAAAATATATAAATGACAAATTACAAAATTAAATTAAATTCATTGGGTTATTATTTGAATAAAATAAACAAATGACAAATTACAAAATTAAATTAAAATAAAACTAAACAAAATGACAAATTACAATTTACATTTCATTGGGTATTTGGAAATTGAGTCACCCAAATTTTAAAAATAACATAAAATAAATAAATGACAAATTACAAAATTAAATTAAAAAAAAAAAAACAAAAAAAAATAATATGTAAACTTATTAGCCTTGCACTTAATTTTTACCACAATTAAGTTGCCTACGTATCCTCTTGGGGGGGTTTAGAGGAATCAAAGGCCACGTAGTTCTCTTACCTGTTATTACAGGTTTGGTGATGATGTGGAGTCGTGGACTAATTTTTATTACAGGTTTGCTATTCCAGCTCCACTGCTCCAGAGCCTTCAGGTTCGTCATCTTTAAAGAAATCGTATGTTGGCTCCTGATCGATTTCTTGTTGTCTATTTTCCGCCTTTGTCCAATCATCAACACAAACCTGTATCTGAAGTGCTTTCGGTGTCAAGCATGAACGTCTTTCATCTAGGATATTCCCCCCGGCGCTGAACTCTTGTTCCATCGCCACAGTAGAAACTGGTGTTGAAAAAATATTTTTGGCTATCATAGCCATGATTGGATAGTACATTGTAGCTTCATTCCAATATTTTAAAATATCAAATGCTTCTGTAAACTCACAAGAAGAAGCTAGATAAGATTCAAGCTCGGAATACGAACCGGAGCTTGATGAAGAACATCTTGGTTTTTTGGTTTTTTTTTATAACATACTATACCCTAAATTCAAAAATCCAGATGAGGATGATGGAGGCTGAGATGCAGTTTGTGTTCGTGTAACATTTAAGTTCAGTGAGGATCCATACAATGTAACATATTCATCATATAAACTATACAATAATTTCTTAACTCTATCACAACACGCATCAACATCATATTCAATATTTAAACCTTGTTTGCCATAATAACCTCCTAGATAATAAGACAAAGATTGTAATTTACAACGTGGATAAAAAACCATAGCAATCAAATAAATATTTGGAAACTCCTCATAATAATTTAACCATTTTGCCTTCATAGCACTAACGGCTTCCGCTATTGCTGGGTCAGATTCACAATAAAAAAATGCACCAGCAACATTAAGACTCTCAATAATAAATAAATGTGTTGTAGGAAAATAAATACTAGATAAAGTTTTTGTAGCATTATTAAAAACTTTTAACAAATTGAAAACATTGTAACAAGCATCCCAATGAGTTTCAAAAAGTTCAATGGTAGGAACATGAAATTGAATAAAAGAAACTAATAAATCCCTATACTCATAACTTTGAGTAAGCATTTTATAAGTAGAATTCCAACGTGTTGGAACATCATGAGCAAATTTAACAACACGTCTACCATTTTGTTTACAATATCTTGCCCATGCTTTCATTGTAGAAAAATGTCTCCATAAAAACATTAGGGCTTTTTTAATAGGTAGAATAAAATCTCCAAGAGTTTCTAATCCTTTTTGAACACATATATTTAAAACATGGCATGCACACCTTTGATGAAAAAATGTACCACCAAGAAAGGGTTTGCATAAATCAATTAAAGATGGAATAGCAGCGGTATTGGCAGAAGCATTATCAAAACCAATTGCAAAAATTTTGTTTTCAATATTATACTCTGAAAAAATAATTCTAAGCTGTCTATAAATATTCTGAGCAGTGTGTGCATCATCAAAAACTCTAAATACAAGAATTCTTTTTTTGATAGTCCATGCATTATCCATATAATGGCAAGTGACACCCAAGTATGAATGCGATTGCCAATGGTCAGTCCATATGTCGACACATACGGTAACACGACCATTATATTTTTCAAAATATTTTTCTAACTTTTTTTTCTCTCTCGAATAAATCTTTTCAAGTGTTTGTGTGAGCGTGGATCTAGGGACACGGCATGCAGCAGGGTTTAATGCTCATCGACAATAGTTAATAAAACCAACCCTTTCACCAAAACTAAATGATAAGTGTTCTACTGCTACCATCCTAGCTAATTCTTCTCTATTTTGTTCATCAGTATAACGAAATAATTGTTGGTTAGGAGTAGCGTACCTGGGAATTTGTGATTGTGACCTCGTTCTGGTCATTGCTTCTGGATGTTTGGTTTCAATATGCTTCCGATAAGTGCCATATCCTCCGGATTTGCTCCACTTATATGTTTTGGTGCAGTAATTGCAAGCCGCTACATAGTTTCCATCTTCTTTCCTAACTTTCTTCATATATTTGACGAAGAGATCATATTTGTTCTGCTTCTGTATCAGATCTTCCTCCTCTTGTAGTTCCACTTCTGATGGATCATAATCATAATCAAAATCCGGAGGTGTATCATTATCAGGCATATTTTTTGACTGGCTTGTCAAATTGGGGGTGATGTCATTGGGATCGGGTTCAGAAATTATTAGAGGGGGAGTAGGACAGTTTAGGCCTAGGTCTTCAGTATAAGCCCGACGTTACAGATATTCGTGATAGGTGGGGTTGTTATGATTGAGATTATCGATTATCGATCATAGCACCCTTACCTTTCATCGAAATCGAACGCCTAGGACCGTCACAGTCGTGACCCCTTCCATTTCCACTTCCACTTGCCATTTAAAAATAAATTTGGAAGAGAATTGAAAACTTAGAACTTAGAAGAATAATAGTATTAGACTATTAGTAGAATAGTAGGTACTATGTAGTAAAGTACAAAAGTGGTAAACTAGTAATTGCAAATAAATGAAAATGAAATTGGAAACTTAGTAATTGACTAATTGGAAATTAAATAAATTGGAAATAAGATTAATTGCAAATAAAATAAATTGGAAATAAAATTAATTGAAAATAAAATATATTGGAAATAAAGTAAATTGCAAATAAAATAAATTGAAAATAAAATATATTGGAAATAAAATAAATTGCAAATAAAATAAATTGGAGATAAAATAAATTCGAAATAAAATAAATTGTAAATAAAATAAATTGCAAATTGCAAATAAAATTAATTTCAAATAAAACAATTACAAAATGAAATAAATATTAAAAACCTTGGAGACTTGGAGAGTTGGAGAGTTGAAGATTGAGAGACTTGAGAGTTGAGAGTGTTGGAGAGAAATTAGAATTAGAGAATTGAGAAGAAATTGGTGTGAGGAAAAAAAAAAAAGTGGTAGCCGTTGGAGGCCCAACGGCCTGCTGACGTCAGCAGACCGTTGGGCCTCCAACGGTAACCCAAAAAAAAAAGAAAAAAAAAATTGCGTGAACCGCCTGGTTCCTAAAACCTTAGAACTGGAAAAGAAACTGGAAATTCGGTTCCTGTTCCGATTTCGGTTCCGATTCCGATTTTGATTTTTTGATTCCGGTTCCTCTACGGTTCCACGGTTTGAACCGGAACCTTGCCAGGTCTAGGCAAAACAGGGCAAATTCTACAACAAAAGACCACTGCGGGTTCGTACCGCGGGTATGAACTTTCACTGATGAAGTCGCGTAAAAGCTTTGAAGCTGAGCTACTTCCCGCCGCGGTTTGGAAATCGCGGACCAGAAAGTAAAACTCACGTGAAAATCTAGGATTGGCCGCGACTTCATTTCCTCGGGAATAAGCCCGCTAACCAAAAATCACGAAGCCACGCCAAATGAGCAGAGTTCACCACGAGTTTAAACTGCATGTTTGAACCCGCGCTGCAAGGTCGCACTCGCCTGATCAGATTTGAAATCACACGAATTTCAGGGGCATTTCGGTCTTTTCACCCCCATTTCGTGCCTTAATCTTGCCTAGCCTATAAATACACCTCTTTGCCTCTTTTCTCTTGGTGCAAAACACAAATCCTTACTCTAAGAAACCCTTCTTAGATTTCATCACAACCAAAGAGAGAGAGAGAGAGAGAGAGAGAGAGAGAGAGAGAGAGAAGCCTTCAAAGGCATTCATGAAGGTTTTCCTCTATGGATGCCTTTCCACCACCATTTCTACACATCCTACACCCATCTTAGAGTAGTTTGCAAACAGAAAGGAGGGCTCTTTTGACCAAAACCGAGCCATGGAAGTTCAATGGAGATGGAGAGCTTTTGGAGGAGTTGTTCTTTAAGGGTCGTTTCTTATTACTCACTCTCTTTGTGTTTCTTCTATCTTAGATGTGTAACCCCATGTAGGAATATTTATAAACCTACATTTGTGCTAATTTATGTATGGTTGTTATTTGATTTGATTTAGGTTTTGTTATATTCATTGATATGTGTATGGAGAGTTAAATATTAATGTGTATTCATGGATGAGATTAAGAGTAGAATAACTTAATGATGTAGGAGTAGCTTAATCAAATATCTCATTTGTGTTTGTATGTTGATAGATGATTCAATATGTATGTGTTTGGAATGATTAGAGTGATTAAGAGTTAGGTTTGTGCCTTTGGATGACAATTCTGAGCATAATCTTGACTATTAGCTCATTTGAATGGGAAAAGCTTGTTTTATGCATAACCTTGCTAGGATAGCTTTAGTTCAATGTTCTTGTGCTTAATGGGTCTTTACCAAAGACACAATTACTCATTCCATACCCTTGGTTGAGTGGTGATTTGATTTCGGTAATTCTTTAATCAAGAGAACGAACTCTTTACTTGAATTAAATGGTATTCACATGCTTTACAATCTACATGATTTGCATCTTGTGTTTGGTGAACTAATTTCCTTTGTGTGATCATATCTTACATCTTTCCAAGTCACCATTATTTTCGTAGCTAGGGTGTCTTGCCTTTACGAGTAGAATAACTTAATTAGGAGTAGTCTAATTTAGGAAGGCAAGCACCCGGTTACCTTACTATCTTTAGTTAGGTTGTTTTCTATTTCACTCTCTCACATACAATCGCATTATGCTTACACTTCACACACACCATTCTCACCACTTTTGCATTTTATTTGCATTGCTTTTAAATAAACTCTAGAGCTAGAGATAGTTGACGAATACCACCTCTCTATGGGAACGACCATTGCTTACTTGCTATACTAGTCATTTGACTCGTGCATTTGCGAGGTAGTTTAAAAATAGATAAATCTTTTTGATAGGCACAACGACGGCCTTATCACACCCCATATGATGTCCCAAGAATACAAAGTTTGTACCATCTATGACGGGTTGACACCTTACTCACAAGCGATTAAGGATAATGCTTGTGGAGAAGTATTGCACAAAAGACATCATAAGAAGTGTACGATATATATAAGACATTGGCCCTTAACTCCCAACATAGAAATTCAAACTCAAGAAGGGGAAAGTATGACATTAATCAAGGTATATAAATGACAATTCAGATATCAAATCTCGCTAAGTAGGTGCAATCTTTGGTGAAGAACTTGGGACAACAACATGGAGAGGCTAACTTATTGTATAAGAGGGATTGTCACGGAAGAGATAGGAACCAGATTGAGGCAGAAGAAGCTCAAGCCTTGAACTATCAAAGAGGAAGAAATGACCCATACTCAAACTCTTATAACCTAGGATGGCGTAACCATCCAAACTTTTCATGGAATGATTCCAACAATGTTTTGAATGGCCAACCCAATGCTCAAGGAACCAACCAAGGAAGTTACAACAGGGTTTATTACCTAGGTCAAGGGTCCAATAGTCAACCGCAGTAATGAAACAATTCCACCAACCAAGAAAACTCTTTATACTAGGCTAGAAAGCCCTCACTAGAAGACTTGGTGACCAACCTTGCTCAAAGCTCTCAGAACACAAATCAGAATTTGAAAAGTTTTATACAAGCTAGCGGACAGAGGTTTACTAACATAGAGGCATCTATGAAGAAGTTAGAGACCCAGTTTGGGAAAATAACTGAAACAGTTCACAAGAATGAGCCGGATAGGTTCCCTAGTCAATTAGAGCAAGTCAGGGCAATCACTATAATTTAGAGTGAGAGGATGGCTAACAACAATATTGAGGATGAGACTTTTGATTATCATGCTAGTGACCTTGGAGATAAGGTGGAAAATGATTCCATGATTGATGGAAGGAAGTAAGTAACCAAGTCCTCACAGATTGTTACTAAACTCAAAGATCTAGGAGGTTTTTTGATCAATGTCATGGTGGGAAGACAAGGTGTAAAGAAAGCAATGTTTGATCTAGGAGCTAGTATCAATCTTATGTTGTATTTAGTTTACAAGAATCTCGGATTGAAAGAACTCAAACTGCTCTCAATGTCATTGATATTGGCAAACCAATCCACAAGGCATCCAAGGGGAATCGCGAAAGATGTACCCATTCAGATTGACAATATGTGCATTCCTAATGATTTTGTTGTTCTAGATATGGAAGACGAGCACAAGACAAACAAGGATTTGCCAATCTTGCTTGGGAGACCTTTTATGAAAACTACTGAATCCATCATTGACATAGGGAATGGCAGACTAACAATGAAAGTATGTGGAAAGGTGATAGAGTTCAAGGTTTTTGAAGTGGTTGCAACACCCAATAACCTAGTTGATTGTTTCACATTGGATGTAGTAGAAACGATGGACTTTTCAAAATGTTCAAATGAGTATTTGGATGAACTTCTTGCATTATTTGAGGATGGCAAGAAGAAAAATGTTCAAAAGAAGGAAGTCCAGGTAGGAGAAATCTCCAACACTACAGGGTAACACTTGGGCCTTAAGTTTTGATTCATGAGATGGATCACCTTAAAAAAAAAAAAAAAAAAAAAAAAAAAAAAAAAAAAAGGGTTTAATCAAGTTGGACTTTAAGAATAGAAGGATTACTAGAAAACCAATAAATGCCTTGGATTAATTTTTTGTAATTAGAATATTTATTTTTTAAGTTGGATAGCTCATTGTACTCGGTCAACTCATGTATGTTTTATTTATGAGATGATTAAAGCATTGTCATGCATGCATATGCCATATAGATTAAAAGTGCCTACACTTGCATTATAATATATCATACATGAATAATAGCCCATTTAATTTATGTGTTGTTTATATTTTTTTAATATGATTAAAATAGAATAATCATATAATTGGCTATTAATAATGAGATTAGTTTTTAGGAGTAAAAACTTGGTAATTCTCATTAATTACTAATCTTTCATTAAAGAGTTTAATTAGTTAGATTGGTAAAGCCCAACTCATTATTAAGATTAATTTGATTAAGGCCTTAATAATAATTGGACCAAATAATGTGGCTTTAGTTTTAATAGTTAAAACTTGGTAATTTTCACATATAATTCTAGTTTATTTAAAATAGTTTACATAGATTAGAATTCGAATAATAAATTAATTTTTAATAGTTAAAAATCTGGTTTACTATTAAATGTTAATAGGATAAGATTCTAGTAACATAACCTAAAGAACTAGATTCTTCTTAGCCATTTAATCTAGGTTCATCGAGGTGCAATAGAAAACCCTAACCATAAATAGTGAATGGGAGAGGGATATATAACATTATATCCCGCAGGCTTCATCATTAGTTGAACACCGTGAGATTCAAGTGGGGCCTAGAGACGGCTTTGATTTCATCCTCCCTAAGGAAGGTCTCTATAAGAGTCAATACCAAGGTTAACTTCCGAACGGATAGGATTTTTGAATGTATTTTGGGATTGACTGACCCTAAGGTAGCAACTCTCAAGTTAAGTTCATGAGATCTGAAATGATGGGTTACACTCATAAGGATTTAAATTAAATGGTTAATTAAATTTCTGACTAAAATAAACTATGGTTAAATAATGTAAGAATAAAGAGTTATTATGGTGTATCATTTAATTGAGAATGTCTCGATCCAATATGCAAGTACTTGACCGACCCTAAGGTGGCACTTGCTTGTGGTAATTGGATTGTCGTGGCATAGTAACAATTTTTTAGGGATATTTTTTCTTGTTCAATTCATTAAACATGTTCATGCATCATGTTTAATTATATGTTGAATATTTAACATGTGAATTAAATGTATGAATGAATGAATGAATTTTTTTATTTATGTTTATTTCAGCAATGTCTTCTGCTTTACCTCAAATTCTTGCGAATGACAAATTAACCAGGGATAACTATACAAAATGGAAAAAACAACATTAATGCAATCTTGGTCACCAAAGACCTAAAATTTGTGGAGGAATGTCCTTCATAGCCTGCAGCCAACACAGCACGAATTGTTCGTGATGCCCACGAAAAATGGATTTTACAAAATGAAAAAGGCCCGCATTTATTTGCTAGCTTGCATGACTGATGTGCTTGTTTCGAAGCATGAAGCAATGACTACAGCATATGAGATGATGGAGTCATTGTAGGCCATGTTTGGGCAACCTTCTGAGCAAAAGCGACACAAAGTTGTTCGTTCCGCAATGATTGCTCATATGAAGGAGGGAGCATTGGTTCGAAAACTTGTCCTAAGCATGATGTCATGTTTCAATACAGCTGAAGTCAATGGTGAGGCCATAGATGAGGCTTGCCAGGTGAGCATCATACTAACAACTCTTCCAAAGAACTTTGATCAATTCAAAAGCAACTATGAGATGAACAAGTTGAAGTTCAGTCTGACTTAGTTGCTTAATGAGCTCACAACTTTTAAGTCCATGACTAAGGACAACAAAAGTAAGACCAGTGAGGCAAATGTTGTTGAACCATCTTCTTCTAGATTTAAGAAAAGGAAGAGATCTGTTGGCAAACCAAAGGCTAAGCCCAAGAAAAAGCAAGTTCAAAGTAAGAAGAATAGCACCACAACCGACAAAGCAAAATCGAAGTGTTTCCATTGTGACAAGGTTGGTCATTGGAAGAGGAACTGTCCACAGTACTTCGATAAACTCTCTAAGAAGAAGAATGTGAAAGGTAAATCAGATTTACTTGTCATTGAATCATGTTTAGTGGAAGATGAGTCTTCACCTTGGATAGTAGATTCAAGGGCAACTAACCATGTTTGTTCTTATTTACAGTGGACTGATTCTTGGACAGAGCTAGAGGAGGGGGCCTTCTCAATGCGCGTTGGAATAGGGGATGTCATTTCAGCAAGGGTATTAAAGTCATCATTTTTGCCACGCACAAATATTTCATCAAGACTTTTCAAATGATAATGGTTAACACTCTTCTTAACCAATTTCTTCTCAACATTTTTCTTAACATGATTATCATTAACATGCATGTTATTCTTTTCAATCCAAATTTTCTTGATAGGTTTCTTCACATAAATATGATCAATATGCACATTTCTCAAAGCATCAAAGCTATTGTCATGTTTTGAAACTTTCAAAGAAGATTTATCCATTTCACAAGTATGCACATTATTCTTCTCAACCCAAACTTTCCTTGTTGATTTCTTTTCATTAACATGTTCATCATGCATAGTCTCTAATGCCCTAACATGTTTAGAAACAACCAAAGGAAGTCTTTTCATCTCACTAGCATGCATCTCATTCCCTAGTTCGCATTGTCTAATATACTTATAGCATTTAGGTTTGATATGCCCTACAACATTGCAAAAATGACAAACCGGGATAAACTTAGAGATGTTATGTCTAGCTCTAGACTTAAACACATGCTTAGGAGAATGATTAGGTAACTTTTTCACATTTTTATCATGTTCCACATTTCCTAGTTTGCATTGCCTAGCATATTCATAGCACTTAGGCCTAATGTGACCAACCACATTACAATAATGACAAACCGGAATGAATTTAGAAAAGTTACCTTTTGGGTGAGCATGCTTTGGTTGAGAAGTCAGTTGAGAAGTTCCATAGCTCTTCTTGTCTTTGTCTTTGATGTTGGAAGGAATAGTAATTGAGTCTTTCTTCTTCTTGGACTTTCTTGACTTGTTCTTGGTTGTAGGAGTCTTCTTAACTTCTTCTACATAACCCAAGCCACTTTTATCTCCATGATGCTTTCCAAGTTTTATCACTTCATCAAGCTTAATGGCTCCAATTTTTATGCCATTAATAGACTTTTTGAGAGCTTTGACTTCATCTATAAGCTCACACTCCTTTATCTTCATGATAGACAAAGAGTTCTCTTTTTGCTTAATCTCTCCTTCCATGGCAAACAACTTCATAGTAAAGTCTTCTTTTAAATCATCTAACTCTTGAGCACTTTCCTCCACCTTAAAGACATACTTTTCAATGGTCTTTTCATACTCCTTGATGACTTCACTTTGCTTGCTCATCTTCTCCAAAGACATCTTCTTTTCATTTACAAGAGCTTTAAAGATCACCACTAAATTGGCATTGATCAACTTCAACTTGTTGTTCTCTTCATTCTTTTGTTGAAGGATCTTGTCATCGAAGCTTATATAATCTTGATTTGAGGAGGCTTCGAACTCTTCATCATTGGAGGAGATTTCACTATCTTCACTACTTGAAGAATTTTCACTTTCCTCATTACTTGAGGACTCTTCACAACTATCCTCAAATCTTCGTTCATATATAGCCACATGAACAATGTAATTGCTAGTAGATTCTCGATCATTCAAGGACTCATCTTCCTCTACTACATCACTAACACTCATCCATGATTTATCATTGATGGCTCTAATGTAGGCTTTCATTGTATTTCTCCAAAAGGTGTAGTTACCACTATCCAAGAGTGGAGGTCTAGCACTAGAAGCACCTTCCGGCATTGAATCATCCATAGCTACAAAAATGAGCAAACACAAAAGAAACACAACAAAACAAAACACAAACACTATAATATGGATCTATCTAATTACGTCTAGACACCCGCTCTGATACCAATTGAAATTCCCTTAAGCAATATAGTGTAAAATATACCTAGAGGGGGGGTGAATAGGTATTTACTCAAATTCTTCCAATATTAAAAAAGATGCGGAATATAACAAAGAAAATGCACACTTGATTAGATTTAGCAAATGAATTGATTTAACCAACACATGTGAAAATCAATATACAAGTAATGCAATCAATGTAAGATATGAAAGATAAAGAAAAGTAAAAACAAAAATGAACACAAGTGTTTTTACGTGGTAAAACCTCAAAGAGGAAACATCCACGGGTTGATACCACAACCACCGGCAAAGCAATCCACTATATGAAAAAGGACTTACACACTCAAGCTATCAACACATGATATCCGCTCAAGCTATCAACTCCTAATCTACCCTCGGGCTAGTGAATCACCAAGCCTACTTCCTAAGAAAGCAACTTCCTATCCAAGACGCTCACGTCTCTAGGAAGATTTCTTGCTTGCCTATCCGGATCCTCCCGACCCTAGACAAGTCTTCCTTGCTTGATTATCCGAGTCCTCCCGACTCTAATCAAGACTTCATTGCTCTATCCACAAAGCTTCACTCACTTTGCTAGAGACTTCAACCTAATGCAAGGCTATGATCTAAAGTGATGCAAGTGATGCAAACACAAACAAATTAAGCTAGATGATCAATCAAGCAAAATGTACATGTTCAATGACAATCTAGAATATGCTTCCAACACACAATCACAAGATTATCTAGAAATCAAGACATGTAAATCAATAAGAACAAAGGTATGAATATTCAATATATATCACACTAAAAACCTAGTTCTTATATCATGAAATAAAACCTAGAAAATAATATGAGACACATCATATATTCATTTTCTAGAATCAATTTCACACAAAATCAAGTTTAGCACATATATGTTCAAAACAAATCACAAAGCTAAATCTCAATTAACAAATGATCAAACACCCCTAGCATATGATCTAACATACTTCTCAACAAATTTCATCAATCAAATAGTAAGAATCAAGAGATGATCAAAGATGAAATTGAAAAAGAAGAAGTTGAACAATCAACCTTGACCTCGTACTGGAAATCAGGCTGCTGAGAAAACTGACGAAGTCCAATCCCTCTGAAAATGCTTGGGGTTTGTAGCTCTTCTCAATACCAACAATTTTGGCTTTTGAATCGATTGATTTCGAGTTCGTATGAGAAAGTTATGATCAAAATAAGAAAATGAAAATTGAAGAAAATTGTGCAGAATTTCGTGAAAATCACTTCAAGTTCTTCAACAAGTGTGGAGGGAAGGAGATGAGTTTAAAAGGAGGAGAGAGAAGAGATTTTTGGGCAAATCAGCATGTGCCACATCACAACCCCGTGGGGGGCGCGTGGGCCTCATGGGGGCAGAGAGCCCTTCTGGCCGTGGGGCCCACGGCCTCCCTCACGGCGTGGCCAAGTGGCCTCACGCCCACACACACCTCTCGCGCACTCTCCGGTTCTTCAGCCATATCTTGGGCGTCCTAACTCCGATTTCGAATCCATTTTCAGATTACAAACCGTGACTCCCTCATGCATGACTACGACTATAAAACTTTGAAAAATGGTTGAGAAATCATCTCGGAAAATGATGATGAAGTCAACTCAACGAATGAGAATGAAAAGTAGCGTAGCTACATCGTTTGGACTCGAAACCTTATGAATGAGTAACCGAAATGACCGGAACTCAATAAGGCATTAAATAAGAACATGTTCAAGTCCAAAACACAAAATACACAAACAAATAAACACATATACACACAAGCATGCCATATCAAAGAGATAGTCACAAAGCATGCAATTCCACAATGTTTGTCTATACAAGATCAATGCATGAGCATACTATGAGATGTGTGAATGTGTTATACCAAATGTTTGAACCAAGATGCAGGGACACACATGTATGAATTGTGTGTGTGTGCGCTAACGCCTTGCAAGAGGATAAAAATCAAGATATACCTTTGACGCTTTTCACCTCTTGAAGACGACTTTTGCACTAGACGTTGCTCTCCACCTTTTAAGCTTCCTTTCTTCCAAGAATATCCTAAGCAACAACTAATACAAATATAGAGTTTTTTGCAATGGAATCAAGCCAATACAAATCATGAACCTTACAGATCCAATTAATAAAGGATCGAAAGAACAAACTGTTAGCACTGTCTCAAGCATCGTATATCGACAAGGTACTTATGTGATTGTCGATGGAGAACTCTAAGAAAGGTAATCTACCTTCAAGGCATGGAGTTCACTTGTCTAAGGAACAGTGTCCTAAGATACCTTAAAAAATTGAGGATATGAGATGAGCTTCATATGTGTCAACAGTAAGCAGTCTCATGTATGCTATGTCATGCACGAGACTTGACATCTGCTTCGCAGTGGGAGTAGCTATTAGATTCCATTCTAACCCAGGATTGGATCATTAGGTTGCTGTGAAGCTTATTCTCAAGTATCTTCAGAGAACAAGAAACTATATGTTAGTATATTTAGAGCAGGATTTGATCCCGTTAGGATATGCGAATTCTGACTTTCAGATAGACAGGGATTTTAGGAAATCCACATCTAGGTCAGTGTCCATAGTATGGAGAAGTATCAAGGAATCTTGTATTGCTGATTCCACCATGGAAGTCGAATATGTAACAGCTTGTAAAGCAACTAAAGATGGTGTATGGCTCCGTAAGTTCTTCAGTGACCTGGAAGTTGTTCCAGATTAGGATAAGCCCATGATACTTTATTGTGATAATAGTGGTGCTATGGCTAATTCTAAAGAACCAAGAAGCCACAAAAGAGGGAAGCATATAGAGAGGAAGTATCATCTCATCAAGGAGATAGTGCAGAGAGGAGATGTGACAGTGACCAAGATCGCGTCGCAGGATAATCATGCTGATCCATTTACGAAGACTTTAACGGCCAAGTGTTTGAAGGTCACTTGGAGGGTCTGGGATTACGAGATATGTCTCACTTGCTTTAGTGCAAGTGGGAGATTGTTGGGATTTATGCCCTAAAGCTTGTAATTAGTAAATGATATAAATCCATTAATAAAAGAAGTAGTTATTTCATTCAATAAATATGACTCATATGTTTAAATCATATGTGCTAAACATCCATGATTGCTAGATGTAATCTCAAACTAAGTATATGAATGTCATATACAGATGAATTCGGTTTGAGACATGCAATCTAAAGATTCCGTACCTAGGTACTTTATTTGTGGTTAATATACAACCGCGGTCCATTCTGTAATATACGGTGGTCTTATCCTAGACTACTCATATGGTGATATAAGAATGAGGCACCTTATATGATGTAATCATATAGGACTAGGCCACGATCTATATGAATCTATCACCAAGATCCGTTAGTTGAAAAGATTCATATATATCGATAAATGATGGCTGCATATGGGTGATCTAAATCTTGAGTGTCCTGTTGACTCCTTCAAGTTAGATCGTGTTTATTGACACACCATGGGTGAGATCGGTGTAGTATTCTCGATCAATAACTCCATATCTTGGAATCACGGTTTGGCTTGTGGCTGGGAAGGTATGCACACAATAGAGGAATCCACTTATTCTTGCAAGAAGTAGATGAGTAGTTCCTTTAAGGGTTGATTCAGGACTTGAACGATTAAGAGCATTCTCCTTCTTCTGTAAAGGAAGGAAGGATATAATTGTTCATTAGAGAATCAATAGTACTTAAAGGAAAAGATATAATTAGAGAGGTATAACAGATTTTATGACCTAGCTCCAATTATGATCTACTTGTGGAGGATCATACCATATGAAATAGTTGTATCGATGGACACTGATATTTTGGTTGTGTTAAACATCTACAGTTACGAGCGTGCAACCTCGGGTTTTTATGGAAATAACTCTAATGTTAATAATCGTGAAATATTAATTAAAGAGTTTAATTAATTTTTCTAAGTATTATTAGAGCTCAAAACTGTGGGTCTATTAGGTCCCCTCGCTAGCTCTTTACGATTATTAGTAACAAGGCTCATGGTGAATGGGATGGTCCAATTAATTAGGTTATGAAAGTAACTTGTATATATTTTGGGAATTAATTAAATGATATGATTATTTAATTAATAAATTATTTAATTGATTAATTAAATATAATTAAATAATATGATTATTTAATTGACATATTAATAATTATTAATTGTTATTTGTTATTTGGAGGTTACATGTTCGAACCTTGATGAAAGCAAATGAATAAAATAATAGAGATTATTTTATTTACTTTAAAGAGATCAAAGGTTCAAGTCCTAGTGGTGACCGAATTAAAAAAGTTTTATAATCTTATTTTGACTTGGTTAACTAAACCCTAGGATCCTGGTATATAAGATATACTTATTAGGAAATCAAATTAACCTAACCCTAATACAGAGATAGAGAGAGTGCGGCAAAGAGAAAGAAAAAGAAAAAGAAAATAAAACTTTTTTTTTTCTCAAGCTTGGCCGAATTCAAGGAAGAAGACAAGGGGTTGTCTTCCGAATCTCTGAAGCCTTCATTCAAGAACTCCCGGAACCCATGACGTGCCCATACACAGTTGCTAGATCGCGGGTCATAGCTCGGAAGGCTTAATGGTGAATGATCGAAAAGAAACGAATGAGAGATCTTCAAAGGTATGAAAACAAATCCCTTCTCATATTCGTGTATACAAAAAGGTCCAAGATAGTAAACTTAAAGACCTATCTTTTTTCCACTACGACTTACATCAGCTAGGGTTGATGTTAGCCCTAAAGCAAGGCCATGTGAAAGAAGGGGAAACCATGGCAGCTTGCAGAGGGTGATTGAGCAATTAATGATGGATCATTAGACATGAAAAGGGAAAGATAATAAGGCAACGGTTGAGATCCCCTCACAATCGCCTCTCACCAATGGTTATATCTAACCTCACCTAAGCCTTACTCAATGTTAACTACCTCGTTCATCAAGAAGGAAACTGTGTTTTTTTTCAACAAAAGGGTTGCAGAAGACCTCTAAGCAAGGAAAGGAAAGCTTGGTGATATTTATAACTTTGGTAATATTTATAACTTTCTTATTCTCTAAACCTTTCAAAAAGGCATAATTAGGATGCCCTAATCGGGTATGCCAAACATCCGAGGAAACTCCTTTTGCATTGACTGCGGCTAGAGCCTCAATTTTTCCTTCTTCAAGAGCAAATAATTTCCCTTGCCTATATCCTTTGGCTACTATCTGTTGCTTGGAATCCTTAGTAACAAAACCAGAAGAGTTAAATTCAAAAGAGTAAGCATTATCGTCAATGAGTTTGCTAACAGATAATAAATTCTTTTTTATCTTAGGAACAACAAGGACATTTTTTAAGAGCAAGTTTTCCATGGGAGGTATTAAACGAAGCATTCCCAGTATAAGCGATTGGTAAGGCTTGGCCATTACCAACAAAAATATGATATGTACTCTAATAAGGCTTTAAATATTTAAGGTTACCTCATTGATTTGTCATATGTGCCGTTGCTCCTAGTCGTCATAAAAATTGGGATCGTTATTGCCATTAAGGTTTATTACTACCAACGCTTCTTGAGCAATATCTTCTTCATTTGCATAGTCATATCTATAGTAACATGTTATAGTAGTATGGTTGGTTCTACCACAAATTTGGCAAGCTCCCTTGCCTTGATTGTTGCCATTGTTGTAATTTGGACAGTTCTTTGAGGGAGATGTGGAGTTTGAGGCTTGGGTGTTGTTAGGACGGGTTTGTGAAAAAGGGTTAGATCCTCGACCACGTCCTTTACCTCATCCTCCACGCATAGTTCTCCCTCTTCCTCTTTATCCAAAGAAGGCTGACTATGATCAATGGAAGACTTTTCTTCGACAAGGTAAACCTGTTCAAAATTTTGCAAAGACATAACAAATTGATTAAAGGAAGGATAAGGTGGTTTAGATAAACCGTAATACGAAATTCCTTATATTTGTTTCCAAGTCCTTTTGAGACTTGAAACACTTTGTCCACATCAGAAAGTGGTTTTCCAATGGCAGCAAGCTTATCGTAACACTTTGAATTTTCGGATGTATTTACAATAGTCTATCTTTATCTTTACAATAGTCTCTTCCTTCATATTTGCAAGAAGCCAAGATGTGAGCAAGCCATAATTTAAAATCCATTGCTCTTTATTTGGATTTTTTGTTTGGATTCCAGCTGAATCAATGACTCCATCAGCAGGTTTTTCAGAATTTGTGATATGATGTTCTAGGCCAAGGCTTCGGATTAAAGGTAAGATATATGTGATTTCCAAATGAGAAAGTTTGTGTAGGATAATTGAATGGATATCAAGCTGGAACATTGGTGAAAGGATTGAAATGAGAGTTTGGGTTCTTCAAGAGACAAATCTTTGATGAAGAAAGCTCTTATACCATTTTGAATTTGTGAAATATGAAATAAACTAAAGGAATTGATAGTTGTATTTCATGTGTTTTCATTTGTACAAAAGTGACAAATATATACAATGACACCGCCAACGGCTATAAAGGTAATCAGGAAAGATTTTTAAGAGCAAAATCATATTCATGATTTTAGCAAGATAATTGGGTCAACCTAGCATATTTGAATTCCTTTTAAATAGCAAAAACTAGCAACTCTATTTACGTCTATTGATTTGATTATGTTCCATCAAGTGTGCATGATTTTCTCTTTGAAGTGTGGTATGAGATTGAGGTATTGTTTCATACATGTCTATTAAAATTTTGATGCATAATTATATATTTAAAGTTTCATGCCTTAATCATTTGAACTAGAATTGCCATCAATCATATATATATATATATATATATAGAGAGAGAGAGAGAGAGAGAGAGAGAGAGAGAGAGAGAGAGAGAGAGAGAGAGAGAGAGAGAGAGAGAGAGAGAGAGAGAGAGAGACTCACGAGGGATCCCTTATTTTAATTTCAGTTAGAATCTTGATGAAAATACATCGATTTTAATGAATTTTAATCTGAATTTTTTTGTGGATGATGAGTTCATTGAAATCTACTTATGAACCAAATTTGAGAATTTTTCAAATACTAGAACTATTTTTCTTGAATTTTCCTATATTTCGTCTATTTTCCGATGCCTTTATGTACATTTAACAAAATTTGGATAAATAGTTCTATTGCTTGGAAAATTTTCAAATTTTGTTCATATGTAAATTTCATTGAATTCATCATCCATAAAAAAAAATAGATTTAAATTCATTAAAATCAATGTGTTTTTATCATAATGTTTCTTACCGAAATTAAAATAAGGATCTCTCATGAGAGACTCACTTATATAATATATATATATCATGCAAGGAACTGATATATTTATTGTCAGTTCGAACTGATAATAGAAAATCTATATATATATATATTATTAGATAAACACAAGAATTATTTCTTGAAGCAACGACGACGTGAAAAGTGAGCCAAATACTGTATATTGTCCTACTGCTGCATCAGTGGAGTCATTATCAGTGAATCCATTGATTGAAAAGTAGGGCAAGTTTAGGTTTCACATTTCCACTTGATAGATTCATTTCCCAAGTTCCAAAATCAGTCAAAGATCTATGATCTAAAAAGGGGTTCAAAGCAGTACAAATTAGCTGTTGCTTGACAATATCACTATATCAGCATCAAAGCCTCTCATAATATTATTAAAGAGAGATATCATATGGAGTTCATTTGGTACAAGTTCATTGCATGTTTCTGATAGATCATTGGCTAGCTTCATCATATCAAAAATTAAAAAAAGAATAAAGGAAGTCCAAGGGCACAGAAACTCTTTGAATTAATTTGTGTATATATAAATATATAATTGATGGTTTTCAGTATAATAATATTATCAACTTTAAATGTCTTTGAAAATGACTTATATATTATCATCATAAAAAATTTAAGAAAAATTTATTCATGAATATTTAAGATGTAGAGTATTTAATATTTATATATAATTCCATTTCAAACTGATATTACGTATTTTGGATTTCGGAATATTATATTCAAAATCAATTAACTAAACCATTTAGTGGACGGAACGGAACCGAACCAAAACCGATAAATGTCATTTTATTTGGTTTAAATTATTGTTTTTTTTTCGTTTGGAATTAAACCTAAAAACTTTTTTTTAATTATAAATTTTCGTAATATCATCCACCAATATTATAGTTAATTATTCACCAAATATAATCAAAGAAGCACTTTCCACACACTTTGTAGAAAAACAAAAACAAAAAATAAATAAATGACAAAACTTAGATTTATGACCCTAAGATCTTCTAGCATT
Source organism: Acer yangbiense (assembly GCA_008009225.1). Classification (NCBI taxonomy): domain Eukaryota; kingdom Viridiplantae; phylum Streptophyta; class Magnoliopsida; order Sapindales; family Sapindaceae; genus Acer; species Acer yangbiense. The sequence continues at coordinate 22,632,526 of CM017772.1, read as the reverse complement.
TACAGACACGTGGTATTTTTTTGTTGAAAAAAAATATATATTTCAGTTTTATAAATTTTAAACTTATGCAAATCAAATCAATATCGATATTTTGCTTTGATTTTTTTTATAAAAAATAAAATAAAATAAATAATAAACAAATAATATTAAAAAAAAAAACCTAACACTGAAAACAGGACTTATATCAAGTGGCACTCTCAGTAGGGTTTCAACTCTATTCCACTATCAACTGTGATTTGATTTGGGAGGACCAAAATGCAACTTAAAAGAAGAGCAGCAGTTGATCACCTTCACCTACACTGCACTCGCTTTTTCAATAGTGTGTTTTGAATTGACTCCATTATATACACCCCCAACAATATTCCAAAATCTCTTAATCAAATCTTCTACAAAAGTGTCTTGGGTTGGCCTTGCCTTTCTTGTGTGGCCGAGCGCTGCTTCAGGGTCATCCCCTGTTTTTGTTGGATGGTTTTCTTCTTATTCAATAATATTGCCTTTCAAAAAAAAAAAAAAAATCTTTTACAAAGTCTCAAAAAATTGTAGTGTTCAACTGTTCAAGGCTCCCTAAATTTCCTGACAATATCCAACAAGGAATTGCATATAATGTCCCCCATTGCACAAGCAATGGTAGATGCCCTAACAAAGAACATATGTCTATCACATTTAATTCTTTACATATATATCACAGATTCATTATAGTTACAGAGCACACATGTTTGTATCTAGCGGCTAGCCTTAATTTGTAGCACTAAGTCCAATATTATATTGGTGCTTCATGCATTTAGGCTATTTTTGATAATGTTGATCGGACCTCCATTAACCTGCTATATTATGGAGGCTCTCAAAAATGGTGTGTAACTGTTTACATTACTAGTTGTGTTGTGTATAGAGATAATCAATACATATTCCACTACGTACTCCATGTACTACAAGTCTCCTTTGCTGCAACTCACAAGATGCAATGCTTCTCAAATGCTCAGCATCACACACCAATTTGCCCCCACTCCTCCTGTTTTTGGGTTGCATTTTTAGTCCCCACTTAGACAAGATAGCTAACCAACTCCACTCCCAAATTCAAGTTATATTGCATTTATAATAAAGGACTGCCGGATCCAGCATTTTTTTTTTTTTATTACTGTACGAGATAAAATATTTTAAAGTCACTTTGTAACATTAAAGAATTGATATTTTTTATTTTAAAAATAAAAAATAAAAAATAAAAAAGTGTTGGATGCCACACTTCAAAGTATGATCATGATCGAAATGCTTAAGGATGACTCCACAACAACTATCGAAGAGCTTTTTAACAAGTTGGTGGTACTTTGTGGGCTTTTTAACATTCTCATTATAAATATGTATGTTTGAGTTTTAATTTTAAATGCTACAATCGCAAATATTTCATACTATTATATTGAATTTTTCATATAATAGAGTTGGAATCCTAAACATTATAGTTACGTACATATTTTATATCGATATTAAATTTTCACGTGTTAACTATGGAAAAAGAGTCGATCATCACTTTTTTTTTAACATGTGTCATTTAATTATTTATTTTTAAAATTGTGACTTTACTTGCTTTATTTTTATTATTTAAAATATGTTTTATAATCTAACTAGAAGTAATTTGCCACTAAGGAGGACATCTGTAGTGATCATTTGAATTAACTAATGATACATATGCATCGTTCTTTATTAATACTTTGTAGATGATGGATTGATATAACAATTCTAAATTAACTATCAAATCATCATCGGAGATGACAATTTCAGACGTTCTTTTACACATTATACTACTATTGATACCATAAAATTATCAACATGACTAACAATTATTATTATTATTATTATCAATATGACGCATTTTCCTTAAAACTATTATAAGTGCACTGAAAATCCCATCAACATCATTTTACCAGAAAATCACGGTTCAATGTTGTTGGTAGAAAAGGATGCTCATTATATTCGGCCAAACAATATTTTAGGTTAGAATCGAAACCACTTAGGTGGCATATTCAATAATAATAAATAAAAACATACATGAACACACATAATACAAGTTATTAATAAGCGGGTGTAAATGTGGCATATTCAATAATAATAAATAAAAACATACATGAACACACATAATACAAGTTATTAATAAACGGGTGTAAATGTGACATGTACATCACACTAAAACTATATGTACACAACTTAAATTTTTAAAAAAAAAAAATTTATAATATATAATTATAACCCACAAACTCTATGTACACTCCTTTATTTAAAAAAAAAATTATAATATATAAATATAATTATAACCCACTTAATACAAAAACTATTATTTACTTTTACTCTATTATATTTTATAAATAAACCTCACTAAAAATATTTTTTAAATAAATTAGAATTTTCTTAAAGAATATTTAATAATGGTGTATTTATCATCAAAGGGGTGTAGGAGTTGCACAAAACCCCTTAGGGAGCCCATGGAGTTTGGGGGTAAATTTCACCCCCAAATGGGGTACAAGGGATGGGGATATATCCCACAAACTTTTATTATTATTATTATTATTATTTTTTAAATATTCTATTATTAAATTATATTAAATTAATTTATAATTTAAATGAACTTTACTGATTTTATAGTTTAATTATTTAACTGAACTTTAATTTTTTGGATTGGATATTTGAATTAATATTTAATTGTATTTTTATGATTATTTACAATTTTAAATCAAATGGGGGAAATGGAGAAAATGAGATCAAACGGGAGATTAGACACACACACCATGTCACCATCCCCAACTTTAAAAAAAAAACAAAAGAGGATGGCTCAATGGTTTACCTCTCATATCTACACCATAAAGTTGTGGGTTCGAATCTTCTACCTTTCAAAATATCAAATTATTATAATATTTCAAAAAAATAAAAAATAAATAAAAAAAATGTTAGTAACAACCCATAACACCTATGCAATTTATCTGAAGGGCCCAATGGCCCATAAGAGCAAATGGACCATGATAATTCAAAGAGCTCATGTCATAACTAAAGGAGCCCAAAACTACATGCTCTATAAATAGGAGCTTTTATTTAAAGTGACGATATTTACATCCCTAAAAAACTGTATGTACACCCCAATTTAGTATATTTTTAAAAATCCAATATCATCCTTGTGCAAAATTACTTAAAGGACTAAATAGTTTGTAAGTACACACTAATAATTATTAATTGGTCTTATATCAATCATTTGTAAAAAAAGGAAAAAGGAAGTTTCCTATTAATTGTTCGATATGATAATAAAAACCTTTCTATTTAATCAAACCCTAACTTCTATTTTAAATATTGATTTCAATTTCTTTTATGGAATATAAATTGATTGAGTTGACAAACAATTTACTGCTATAATTGAGTTAAACAAAAATCAATACCAACAAAAAACTATATTATGAACAACTGTGTATTAAAAAAAAAAAAACTTTCATAGGAACAAAGGAATTAAGATACATTGTTTTGTGCTGAAAGCCTCTTTTTACATAAAGAATTAAAAAAAAAAAAAAAGTTGTAATGCAATGAAAAGAAATTTTTTTCATACAATTTTTTTGTGACATCAAATGTTTTTGTAGGAGTTATAAATTATTTTTTTTAAGAGAAATTATTTATTTGAATAAAAAGATATAAAATAATAAAATTTTAAATAAATCTAATTAGATAACAAAATAGTGGGGTGTGCTAACAAAAATACAATACAATAAAATTAAAGAAAGGGTATTTTTGGCATAAAGTGGGGTTTATTTACGAACTAGAGATTTTTAAAATATTTTAGGGGTGTACTTACGAAAGGGGTGTACATACAGTTTTTAAGAGGTGTCAATATCGCCACTCTTTATTTATTTAATTATTTTTTAATATTACAAATAATTCAGGATTTGTGAGGGTCAATGGGAGATATAACTTGAACTCACTAACTCGTAGGTGTGAATTAAAAGCCCAACTGTGGGTCAAACTCACCTTGTCATTAGAGCTTTTGTTTGACTGACATCGAGGCCTTTGTTAGTGTAAAAAGATTTGATTACTTTAAGGAAAGAGTAGCAATATTTACACCCTTCTAAAACTATATCTACACCCCAATTTGCAATTTTCTCATAATTTCAACATTGCCCTTAAAGACATAAAATTATTTAATTTAATTAAAAATAAAAGGAGATCCATGTGTTGCTTTGATTTGTATGGGAATGGAAGTGGAGACAATCAAAATCCATCTTAATCAAAATCCAATTGAGCTAAATTGTCCTTAGGGCCAGTTTGGTATTGCTGTAACTTTTATAATAATCACTGTTAGCTGTGCTGAAAGAATAATCAGCTGTGAAATTAATCAGCAGATATTTGGATAATTAAACTTTTAAAACTACTGTATAGCTCAAAAGCAGTATACATATGTTTGGTAATTTTATTTCAAAAGTGCTGAAATTAGTTACAATGACTAAATTAGACATGATTTTAGAACTTTATTTCATTTTTTTCATTAATTATATTATATTAAATCAATATTAAAGTAGAATATTTAAATTGGAAATTTTTTTCATAAGAACAATAAAAATATTTTTAAAATATTTTATAAATCAAATCAATATTTAATTTGAATCTTTAATTTTTAGATGAAATAAGGTATGTAAATGATTTTAATTTGATTTCATAAGGATATTAATGATATTTTAAAAGATTCATTAAATGTTGAAATAGATTATTCCATAATCACTTTCAAAAAGTAACCCCCCACCTACTTCTCAAAATCACTGTTAAAACTTGTCAGATTATCAATTAATCACTTTTGGAAGTTTTACCAAACATCATTTTATGCCAAAATTATAAAATAAGCTGATTTTAACTTCTCAAAAGCAATACCAAACTGGCCCTAAATTTGCTTATGTGAACAACTTCTTCCCTCTAAGATTGAATTAGAATATTAGAATACCAGATGCTTTGAATTTACAAAATTCTATGAGTAACCCTGTTTGTATTTACACCTTATTAAAAAAAATTTAAGAGGGTATCTTCTTACAATCTACAAATTATCTATTTACACTCCAATTTAATTTTGTTACTAATGACAATTTTAACCTAAATTAATATTACTAAACAAGATAATAAATAAAAAAATAAAAAAAATCTAGTGACACTCCAAACTAATTAATTTATTAAAAAAAAAATTATCTCTCCTAAATCATTAGATTAAATATTACGTATTAAACTCTCTCTCCTAAATTAGTTATTACCATTATTAAACACTCTCTCCTAATTACTCTCTCTCTCTCTCTCTCTCTCTCTCTCCATTTTTCAAAAAAAAAATTCCTATCTCTATACTGTCTCAATCAATCTCTATTAATAGTTAAAGAAAAAAAAAAACTTATGAATATTTTGGTTTTTCAAAAAAAAAAAAAAAATAGATATATGAAAATTTGATTTGTTGCAACTATATTCAATTAAACTCAGAATTTCTAAGACTAATGAAAGAATTAAAATTCACTAGACAATCACATACCTACAAAAGTAACAAAAAATATTTTTGTATTTTGATTTTTTTTTTTTTTTAATATATACATATATACGGTTCCTAAAAATTAAGCTTATTCGTATAAAATAAAAAAATAAATAAAAAATAAAAAATTCTTAACTGTTAGTTTTACTTGAGAAAGAATGAAGATAAAAATTAGAGATATGTATTGGAGGAGAGAGAGTTTAATATGGTAATTAGAAATTTAGGAGAGAGTGTTTAATACTTATGTAATATTTAATCTAATGATTTAGGAAAGATAATTTCTTTTTTTAATAATTTAATTCAAAAAAAATTACTCCTCGGATGAATCTCTACGATGGTTCGTCCTAACTTTTATTAAAATAAAATGGAATGTCTTTAGAAAATTATTTTTTTTAAATTGAGTATCTTTAGAATAAGAGTGCCCAAAGATAAAAATGATAATTTGGGAACAAAAGGAAGTGTCTTTAGAATTTCTATTTTTATTTTTAATTTAAATTTTGAGAATGGAGTATCTTTAGAAAAGAAGTGTAAAAAAAAATATAAAAAAAAAAAAAAATGGATTGTCAAAAGAAGCTCTAAAATATTGTAATTCACTAATTTGTAAGCTCACCACGCATATTACCAAATATGTCCCTTATTTTAATTTCTATTGAAAATTATGATAAATTATTCGGAAAAGCACACCTCCTGCGGATTTTGATGTATCTGCATTTATTGTTTTTTTATAAATTTGGATCCTCTATTGCTAAGCTAATCTTTGTTCTAACCTAAATAAATCTTGTGACATGTGTAATCAATGGCTGAGATTTATCTATTTTATTTATTTGACTTTCATTATCTTTAAATGTAGAGTATTAAATATTTTTCAGAAAAAAAAAAGATTAATAACTCAGTAGAGAATCCAAATCTGTTTTTTATATAGTCTCCTTTTTTTTTTTTTAATCATTATTTGGGATGGAAAAGGCTATAGCATTACAGCCACCATTTTTTTTTTTTTTTTTTTTGTATTGTAGTTTAGTCTGTTAATTAAATCAATCGTTTACTCTTCTTAATTTTTTTTAACAATAATAATAGTTAGTTAAATAATCACTATCATTGTTATTTTGAATTAATTATAACATCTGTTAAAATATTCAAAATATTAAATATTGTGTTAACAATTTAACATGATGTACACGATGTTATTATATTAATCATTTTAAATAAGGATAATTGGTAATTTTAAAAATATACTGATTTGGGTCCACAAAAATTAGTGGGATGCTAATATTGTTACTCTTGGATTAAACGTTTTTGGGCTCAATTTAGTTTTCAGCAGAAAATGTTTTTAATTAAAGTGTTTTGGGCTTTAAAATTGTTTTGGTTTTGGTCTAAATTGATTTGGGTATAAGCCGAAATTGTAACCGACAACAAAAACTGTTCTATAAAGAGAAGGGCAATTGCCAATTCGGTCCTGAATCTTTTTTAAAATTTTAAGTTGTTTGTGACTTTTATAAAAGTGACCTAATTGGCTCTTACATTTTTTTCAAGTGCCAAATTAGTCTCTCTAACTAAGTTTCGTCAGTCAATTTTAACTGTGTAGAGGTAAAATTGTACTTTACTCCTAAACAATATAATAATGACACATGCACAGTTTTTTTTTTTTTTTTTTCACATATATATATTTGTGTTTATTTTATTTATGGGTTTTGATTATTGAATAATTTTGACAATAGTGCTTATATAATATTAAGAAAAAAAAAATTATTTATAAATGGTAAAAGACTAAACTGTGAATGAATGGTTATTAAGGGTATAATTGACATTGTTTTATTAAAATATTTTTAGATTTTTTAGAAAATTTTAATTCAAAAAGGTATAAATGGTGTTTAGTTAATAATATTTTTGGATTTTGTTGTAATTATAAATGGGAGAATGGGAGTAGGAATGGCAATGGGGTGGGTTCGGGCGGGTTTGGTAAAATCCAAATCCAAACCCAAACCCGCGAAATTTTGTGTCTACCAAACCCGCCCACGAACCTGCGAAAATAAACGGGTTCAGGTTCGGGTTTTACCCGCGGATTTGGGGAACACCCAAACCCGCCCACAAACCCGTGAAACAAGCAGGTCCATGGATAAAACCCGTGAACCCGCGAACCTGTCAATTTTTTTTTTTAAATTATTTCTATATTATTTAAATATATGAAATATTATAATTTTAAAGAATAAAAACACTTAATAGATTGAAATGTTTACATTTTATTCTCTATATAATTAAAAAGTTTTTATTGAAGTTTAAATTTATAATATTTTAAGTAATAAAATATTATATAATTTTTATTGTTCGCGGGTACGTGGGTTTGGGTACGGATTTTTTTCCAAATCCATATCCGAACCCAAACCCGAACCTATGACAGGTACAATTTTCAAACTCAAACCCGCCCACGAGTCACTTATCCCAATCCAAACCCTCTTTAAGTGGGTTGGGTTCGGGCGGGTCCCACGGGTTCGGGTTTAATTGTCATTCCTAAATGGGAGATATGTATGACAAATAAAGAAAACAGTGAAAGAGAAGAAAGAATAACGTGATTAGAAGAAGGGGGGTTTGCAAATATAGCCTATCCCAACAATCATTTTTAGGAAATAGCCCATTGGGAAAAAAAGTGCATGTTTAGCCTTTCTTGATATTTACTTTCTAGGAAATAGCCTTTCTAAGACAATAATGCCCTCCACAATTAAACCGTGCAAAATGACTAAATTACCCTCTTACATTGTGTAAGGACGAAACTGCCTTTCTCTTCTTCTCCTTCAGTTGACTGAAGAAAACCAAAACTTTCAGAAATTGGGCCATCTTCTCCATCGTTCTCCTATCGACCGAAATCCATTCCATCGAAGTTGGGTCATTCATTGTTCCCATTTCAAATCCCATTGTTCTCCTGTCGACTGGAATCCACTCCATCGAAGTTGGGTCAGTCATTGTTCCCATTTCAAATCCCATTGTTCTCCTGTCGACTGGAATCCACTCCATCGAAGTTGGGCTCTCTCCGCTGGAATCTTGCTACCGACCATAATCTCGACGGCGACCGGAATCTTGACAATGTCGTCACCTTCTTCAATCGAGCTTCACTATCAAGTTTGAAATTGAGCTTTACTGTCAAGAATACACAGTCAATGTAAGTCCCGTAATCACACTTAAGTTTCCAATGTCATTGAATCTCTTGGTCTTTTATTGTTGTTTAAGTTTGAGACGTTTTTGATAGAATAAGGGATTGATGGTTTTGGATTTGTTGCCCATGAATTGGGGTTTGTGTATGTAGTATTTTGGGGTTTAGTTAAAGTGTTTGATGAAATACCACATCAAGCTCTTAAGAGGGGCAGTATTATTGTAGTTAAGGTATTTAGTTTTGTTGGGTGCACACATCGTCCTCACTATCACATGAATAACTGGAAGAAATGCACTCTGGTGAATAGTGTTGTATGGTTTGTTTTCACATTTATTGTGTTGTATGGTTTGGTGGGGAAAAGGTTTAGGGAATTTGTATGTGGTTTTGTGAGGGTTGATAGTGTATGTATATTTGTTTGTGTTGATCGCTGCTGAACCAAAAGAGGTTTTGCTATTGTTGTTGGTTGATGGTGTATGTTTATTTGTTTGTGTTGATGGTGTATGTATATTTGTTTGTGTTGATCGGTGTTGGTTGTTGATGGTGTATGTATATTTGTTTATGTTGGTTGTGTTGATTGTGTTGGTTGGTTGAACCAAAACAGGCCCATGTTATTGATTTATTGATTTTGCTTTTGTTATTGGCTGCTGTTATTGATCCTTGTGGAAATAGGAAATATAAGATGAGCTAAGCCTGGGAGAAATGTTGTAGGCCTCAGAGGAATGTTGTAGGCCTGGGAACTATTCCTAAGCCTAAAAGAATTGTTCATAGGCACTGACCTAAATTGAATGACAGTAATTGTTATATTGTTATTGACTGAATTTTTTTTTTTAGGGTCTAAGGATACCATGTCTTAGGTGTTAGTTCAGTGCAGTGAGCATTGGAAGGGTAACGCGTTGACCGGTCATATTTCATTTTCAATACATCTAACTAAAAAAGACAAGAGAGCGTACGATGAATTGGTGGAAACGATATACTAGCGGACAGGGGTTAGTAGAGACCAAATTCAGTTTAAGCTAACTTCGCATGTGGAAACGGGGGTTGATAAAGTTACATTGTCTGTTATGAGTGACGACGATGTAGAGTTTGTGATTATGCATAAGGAAAAAGGTTGGGCCACAATTGATGTTGAATTTGTCAACAAACATGAATTTCAATCTCCACCAAATCCAATCCAATCCAATTAGAATATACGGTCTCTCCTGTTAAACCCACCGATATTCCACGGTCTCCGGGGGGTACTCCAAACTATAAATTAGTTAGTGGCAACACAAGAATGCTGAAAAATGAAACCATTATCGCGAAAAAAAGAATGAAGTGAGATAAATTCCCCACCATTGTCACTTCGAACTGTTTTAATGTGAGACTCAAATTGGGTGGTAACATAACTAAAAAATTGTTTTAAAAGTGGCTGTGTTTCATTTTTGTGGCGCATCAAAAATATCTATGTAAAACGTGTGTAATCATCAACAATTGTAAGAAAGTAAAAAGCACCAGAAAGAGAAGAGTGTCGATAACGATCCCAAATGTCACAATGAATTATTTCAAAAGGTTTAATAGAAGATATTACACTGGGACTGAAAGGTAAACGACTCTGCTTAGCCAGAGGACATATATGACAAGCATTATTTGACTCAACGGAAAAATTCAAAAAATTCTTGGCAATGAAACTTAAACGAGGATGTGATGCATGGCCTAAACGATTATGCCAGAGATTGGTGGACGAGATGGTGAGATTGCAAGCTGACAGGTTGGTGTGTGATGAAGAGTTGGACACGGATTTCTTCGTCGCTAGTGCCACCAAATAATAAAGTCCATCACGTTGTTTACCCAAACCAATCATCCTTCTCGTTGCCAGATCCTGCAAAATACACCAATAAGGGAAAAATGTTACTGAACAATTCAAGCCTCTTGTCAGACAACTAACTGACATTAAATCAACTTTAAATGTAGGTACACATAACACATCATGCAAATAATAGATGGAATTCAGAGGCAATGATCCTTTTGCAACAATATTAGCTTTGTCTCCGTTAGGCAGTAGTACAGGTGGCAACGAGCATTTATTATCTTTGCGGAAAAATAATTCAGACGATGAAGAAATATGATCCGTTGCCCCGCTGTCAATGATCCAACTACGGGAAGCGACTTTAGACAAACCTGGTTTGGTTACGGCATTTGCCTAAGAACTAAACCCTTCAGTTTTGTTGTCAAGAAGCGATAAGAGTTGTTTTAATTGAGCCTCTGAAACACCAATAACCTGATTTTCGTCCTCTTTAGAAAGGCCCTCAGATACATGATTAGCTGCAGATTTGTGAAAGTTGCTGAAACGTCTTGGCCCTGAATTATTTGGGCCTGAATTATGCTTTATCTTTGGATGGCCGGCTGGATACCCATGTAGTTCATAACAAGTTTGGACCCAATGGCCCATTTCACCACAATGAACACAATTAGGTCGTCATCTGCCTGAACCAGAACGACCCCTATCCTGATCGAATCGGCGTCCTCCGTTGGAATTTTATGGCAGCTTTTCTTGTGATCGAAAGTCATGTGACCCATATGAGCGGTCGGATCGCTCGGACCTTACTGGAGTGGGCCTGGTGTTGCTTCGAACTGCCATGGCAGCGCTGCCAACAGAGTCACCTGCTGCGTTTGTTGAACTCAGAAGGCATTGCTTTTCTTTTTGAGAGATGGAGGAGTATGCTTGGCGAACTGAAGGAAAGGGATTCATCAGGAGAATTTGTCCGCGAATAGCACTGTAAGAATCATTCAATCCCATCAGAAATTGCATCAATTTTTGTTGATCTTGCTATGCCCCATGTGCTGCATCGTTGTAGGAAGCTAGTTCATCCCATAGGCCCTTCAGTTTTGTGTAATAGGTAGACACAGAGAGTTGTTCTTGTCGAAAATAGGCAATATCTCGCTGAATCTCGAAGATGCGAGGTGCGTTGCTTTGAGAGAATCGTTCACGAAGATCTTCCCAAACTTCATTGGCGGTAGAGTAATAGATCACACTATCTGAAATTTCTGGACTAAGAGTGTTAACAATCTAAGAATGGACCATATCATTACACTGAGACCAAGCTGCATAGCCTTCAGGATCTGCTATTTTTGAAGGAGCATTGATGGAACCATTGACGAAACCCAGTTTATTTTTGGAATTTAAGGCCAAAGTCATAGCCCTTTTCCAGGTAGAGTAATTGTCTCCATTCAAGGGTTTGGAAATCAAAACCAAACCTGGATGATCTGAATGATGAGTGAAAAATGGGTTTGAGACATTTGATCTTGAAGAATCTGCAGTAGTGTTAAAATCAGCAATTTCTTTGCCAGAGATAGGAGGCGATGGTGGTACTTCATCATGGGCCATGATGGCTGAAAGATAGAGATGCTACATGAGAGGTTAGAGTGTGGCGACGAATCAGGATCTTAGTCCTGCTCTGATACCATGAAAAGATGAAAGAGAGATTATATTTGCTTGAAAAAATGAATATTATTGATATTGAATCATGTACTTATACAGGGAGATTTCTGATTACTCCTACAAGTCAGGAATCAGCAACTACATCACAGGTTGTCTAGCTACAAGTTAGGCATTACAATAGTAAAGATAATGTACATCAATTATCTATTCTTAAATATAGAAGATATGAAAGTTTAACTTACTAACAACTATTGATAATTAATGAGTTGTCTTTATAATGTTAGTATGTAATGAGGAAAAAAAAGACATTTATACATATAATTTAGCCCGGGTAGTAAATATTTCTTGGGTACACCCTTGTTTATATGAACATATAAAAAAATGAAATAAGAAAAAAAAAAAAAGAATGTACCTTTAATTCGATTAATGATTGCAGGAACGATATCCACCTACAAAAAATTGAATAAAAATTACACAAGTGTGAACATATTAAGAAATGAAATAAAAACAAAAAACAAAGCCAAAAAAATACACCTTTACATAAAAGTATGTATCTTTCGATTAATGGTTGAAGGAATATATATATACAATTTTTCTATTATCAGTTCGAACTGACAAAAGTTATATCAGTTCCTTGCATGTGGGCCATTAGATTTAAATATTTGACTTGGCTACATGCACTTATCAAAGCATCTTTTAAATCCAATAGCCCACATGCAAGGAACTGATATAACTTTTATCAGTTCGAACTGATAATAGAAAGACTATATATATATATATATATATATATATATAGTTTTTCTACTGTCAGTTTGTCCTGATATATTTTATATCAGGACGAAGAATGTTGACCATTAGATTTACATATTTTGACTCAAAGTGTATACACTTGTTAAAACTTCTCCATAATCTATGGTCCATATTCTTCGTCCTGATATATTCAGAATGAACTGACGGTAGAAAGATTATATATATATAAACGTTGAACGAGAGGAATGCAAAAAGATTTAAATATTAAAAATATCAATTAACTACCGTGACTATGAAAAGGAAGGGACATAATTTGTAAAAGTCCATTAAAAATATTAGTTGCAAACCGTGAGAACTAGAAGGGTTTCCAAGTATTTAAAATTATTGTTGTATTAAAATTTTGGATTGTGTTTCTTTTAGTATAACAGAAGCCATTCATATGATTTGTTAATGTTCAATTAATTAATTATTGATATTGTTATTAAATATTAAAATTTTGAATTGTAATCTTTTAGTATTATTATGAGAGCTCGAGAGACCCTAGGATTTAAATTCAAAGTATTTAAAGTTATTGTTGTATTAAAATTTTGGATTGTGGTCCTTTTAGTATTTCCTATAACAGTAGTCATTTATATGGTGGCTTAATGTTGAATTCATTAATTATTAATATTAGTATTAAATATTAAAATTTCCATTTTTCTGTTACAATTCTTTTTGCATTCCTTCATTATAATCATTTTAGAATGCACTCGAGATTCATATAACATAAGAGGACTCATGAACCAATTATTAATAAATGAAAGAAGCAATGAATCTGTTGGCAGTGATGGAAATGGAGAGACTATTTAGGTGATTGATATAAATTGAGAAATGAGACATTTCATTTTACTTCAAATAAATAAGTGATTGATATAAATTGAGAAATGAGAATTAATAGAGAATTTAAAGCAAAAAGCTTCTCACGTCGACATGTGGCACCACTGTTCTTCCATTATAGAGTATATTAGTTTGCAATCTGCACGAACGTAATAACAATTTAAATGGTCCAATATATTGAATACATTGTAGATGAAGATTAGTCATGTGGTATTTATATATAGATTTACTTATTTACCATATCAAACATTTTATGTTAATTTCAATTCATCGGTTTGTTTCACATTCTAGAGGATCTTATATTTATATATATCATTACCTACACTAAATTTTAAAATATAATAAGTGAAATTTAATACAACATTAACATATTTAGCAACCATATCATTTACCAAGATTTCATGGAACAAACAATGAATGTTTGTTTTTTTTCCAATTTCCATAAGAAAAAACACTAACGTTAAGTGAACAAAACAATTTTTTTTTTTTTTTTAAAGTCTTTCTTTGATTTAAACGGATGATCAAATATAAACGATGTTAAAAAATAATATATCAAATTAAATCTATATTGAATGGGCAATGATTAAAATGAATTTGTCTTACTCTTTGATTTTGTTTTTTAAAAAAGAAAAAACAAAGCAATCTTAATTTACTTTCCAAAATGAACACAGTGTCAAGACTCAAGAATACAAATGAAAATTTAATTAATCATCAACTTACAGTAATTAATCATTAAAAATGTTCAAGTTGTTAGTTTACAAACACCATTGCCAAATCAATTCGATGTTCACTCCTCATTTGCAGACCCACCGACTACCGCTCTAGTAGTAATGTTTCCTTTCATACATATGGTTCCTCACTAACTTAGGATCCATTTGCATCATAAAAAAAAATTCAAAAATTTCATACCTATAATATAATTATTAACAAAAACTTAAAACAGAGCATCTGAACCAACATCTGATAATAAGGTATATTCAAAAAATTTTAAAATTATTATAAAAAAAAAAACAAAATCAAAAGAATGTACCTTTCCATTTGTAGGAGAGGCAGAAAACAATATTATAAATTACGGTATTTATTCAAAAAATTAAACAACAATTATATAGGCATGAATATATAAAAAAAATGATATTAAAAAAAAAAACCCAAAAGAATGTACCTTTTGATGAAATATTTGAGAGAGTTATAGGATAGACATCAACTGATTGAATAGAATATATATATATATATATATATTATTAAAAAAGAAAAGAAAAAAAGAATGTACCTTTCCATTTGTAGGAGTGGCAGCAAACAATATTATAAAGTACGGTATTTATTCAAAAAATTAAACAACAATTATATAGGTATGAATATATAAAAAAAAATGACAAAAAAAACAAAAAAACAAAAAAACAAAAAAAAAACAAAAAACAAAAGAATATACCTTTTGATGAAAGGTTTGAGAGAGTTATAGGATAGACATCAACCGATTGAATAGAATATATATATATATATATATATATATATATATATATATATAAGTTGAAAGGCAGGAATACAAAAAGGATTTTAAAACGAAAATGGAAAGTTTAAATATTTATTAATAATATCAATATTAAAAGAATGTCACTTTTTGACAATTACTTGGACAAGGGTTATGGGCCATGGCCCAATACTCTACAATGTCCTTTCTAACATTTTTTTTTTATATAAATAAAATGTAATATTTTGTAATGTTATTAAAAAAAGGGGGAATTACAGTTTAGTCCTTCTCTTTTAAGGAAACATCACTTTTTTACCCGACTTACGTGTATTAGGGTCTTTAGTCCTCATCTTTTTGGAAATGCATCAAAAAGGTCCCTCCGTCAGTCAATGGTTAGTCAAAGTTAACTAGTCCATGTGTAAAATGGTACTTTTAGTAATGGAAGTGTTAGAAAGACAGTTTTACCCATAAGGATGCGAAAAGTCTGAAATGCTCTTCTAACAATTACTCTTAAACCCCATTTAAATAAAAAATGCATCCATCAAGGATTGAACCTTCAACCTTGTGGATAAAAATAATAGGCTCTAACCAATTGAGCTACTACAACTCATTGTTGAAGGTTTATTGATTTAAATGTATATATAGTTATATAATATGTTTAAAATAATTTAAATATATTTATATAATTTAAAATAAACTCATATATATATAATTTGAAATATATTTAATAATAATATATCAAAACATATTTAAGAAAAAGAAAAAGAAAAAGAAAATAAGAAAACAAAAGGAAAAAAAAATATAAAAAAAAAGGGAAATTTTTTCTTTCTTTCTTTCTTTCTTTTTTATTTTATTTTTTATTTTATTTTTTTTCCCTTTTTAATTTATGAGTTTTGATTTTCTAGGTTTCTTTATCAAATAGAAATAAGAAAACAAAAAGAAACCCAGAAAATCAAAGCCCGTAGATTTTTTTCTTTCTTTTTTTTTTTTTGAATTTTTTTCCTTTACAAAAAATATTTTATTTCAATTTGATAAAAAAAAAAAAAACCCAGAAAATCAAAGCCTATAAATTGAAAAGGGAAAAAAAATAAAAAAATAAAAAGAATTGTTTTTCCGTTTTTTTTTTCCTTTTTTTCCTTTTTTTCTTTTCCATAAATTTGTTTTGATATATTATTATTAAATATGAGTTTATTTCAAATTATATATATATATATATATATATGATTTTATTTTAAATTATATAAACATATTTTAAATTATTTTAAACAAATTATATAACTATATATACATTTAAATCAACAAGCCTTCAACAAGGAATTGGAGTAGCTCAATTGGTTAGAGCTTGTTGCTTTTAACCATGAAGTGGAAGGTTCAATCCTTGAAGGATGCATTTTTAATTTCCTAATATTAAATGGGTTTAAGAGTAATTGTTAGAGAGGTATTTCAGTCTTTTTGCATTGCTTAGGGGTAAAACTGTCTTTTTGACACTTCTATTAACGTTGACTGTCAACTTTTTGGTCAGAGAGACTTTTTTGATGTATTTCCAAAAAGATAAGGACCAAAAACCCTAATACGCATAAGTTAAGTAAAAAAGTGACATTTTCTTAAAAGATAAGGACCAAACTGTAATTCCTCCTAAAAAAAATTGTTGGATAGGAAAGTTTTTTTTTTTTTTTTTTTCATTTCAAATTACCATTATTACTTAACCCATCACATGTGTAGCTTATGTTATAAGGAATACTAAAAGGACCACAGTACATAATGTTTGTCATTAGTTGGACCGTTGGGCATTAGTTGATTTCTTTAAATGCTAGATAAGCTTCACAACAATTAATAACTTTAAAGACTTGGAATTGCAATCATATTCCTTCTTTACTAAGTAGTTTCAATGTACATTTATTCAATTCCATACCAGCTGACATAGTAATGGACTAACGGCCTCTCTAGTTCTCACTGTTTACAACTAATATTCTTAATGAAACTTTAATTTTGTTCATTCATTTTCACTGTTATTTTAAATTATTACCATTAATAACTTATCAAATATTATAATACATATTATATAGATAAATAATTAACAATACGTTTTTTTTTTTTGAAATATTACAACTAATTAACAATACTTAAAAAATAATTAATAAGAATTTATGGCTTGTTGGCAAAAAAAATAAAAAATAAAAAATTATGGCTTGTCTTTTAAATTTGCCAAATAATATAATACTTTTAAAAAATAATAATTAAAAATTAAAAATCAATTATTAGATTGGTGTAAATAATTCATTAACTATCCCACGTGATTGCCTCTTGTTTATCTATAATTATTAAAATTTATTACAATTAATAACTACATAGTAGCTTTGGCAAAAAAAAAAAAAAAGGAATTTATTTCTTGTCTTTTAAACTTCCCAAATAATGTAATACTTCAAATATATATATATATATATATATATATATATATATATATATATATATATATATATATATATATATATATATTCAATATCCTATTGATTATGAGATTGCCTTTTGATTACATATTGATATGATATTTACGAAAAAAAAATTGGCAAAAAAAATTAAAAATTAAAAAATTATGGCTTGCCTTTTAAACTTACCAAATAATGTAATACTTAAAAAAATAATAAAAATTAAAAATCAATTATGAGATTGATTAAAATAATTTATTCACTATCCTAATAATTACGTGATTGCCTCTTGATTATCTATAGATTTTTAATGTAGAAAAAAATTAAATTATTAAAAATTATTATAGTTAATAACTACTTAATAGCTTTGGCAAAAATAAATAAATTATGGCTTGTCTTTTAAACTTCCCAAATAATGTAATACTTAAAAAATAAAAAAAAAAAAATAAAAATCATTCACTATCTCATTGATTACAGGATTGCCTATTGATCTGTTATTTGTACAAAAAAAAATAAAAAATTAACAAAATAAATAAATTATGTTTTGTCTTTTAAACTTACCAAATAATTTAAGAGTAATGCTACTTTGCCCAAATTTAGTGTCCAAATCTGGTGCCCAAATGACGTGGCAACACTCTCGTTCATTCATTTAAATCAAGCAAATCTAATACAATTTAAATGAATGGACGAGAGTGTTGTCACGTCATTTGGGCACCAAATTTGGGCAAAGTAGCATTACTCATAATTTAATATTAAAAAAAAAAACTTAATAATTAATGCTCAATTATGATATTTGTTAACATAATTTATTCACCAACCCATTAATTATAGGATTGCCTTTTGATTACCTATAGATATAGATTAGTGTATTTTATTAACTATTAATGGAGTCTCTTTTGCGTTTTGAAAAAAAAAAAAATTAAAGTTGTGAATTTGGAATTTATCAAATTATTAATTAATTAATTCAATATATATATAATTTTATAAAAACTAATTAATGGCAAATACTTTTCACAATTGTGCCTCCATTATAGAAATATTATATAGAGAGCAAGGGAGAGAGCGCCTGGCAGCCACGTTTCTCTTGGGGCTACTGGAGGTTTACCCGACTGTTAACTTCAGAGCCTTGTAGGATTAGTCAAGGTGCGCGCAAGCTGGCCTGGACACCCACGGATACCAAAAAAAAAAAAAAAAAAAGAGGGAGAGAGCGAATTCTTTTTTTAACCTTTTCAAACAAATAAAAAATCATCTAAAAGAAAATAAAAATTAGATAACAGTTGAATAGGGATTGTGGTTAAGAGAATTTAATCATTATCCCAATAAATATGGGATTGCCTGTTGATTTGTGATTTAGCAGATCACCTCTTGATTGCCTCTTGGTTTGTGATTTATGTCAAAATCTTTCCCACCTAATACAAATTTTCAATTAATTATGAAACCTATTCCGATTAGTGATCTTAATATATGTAGAATTTGATTTTGAATTTATCAACTTATTAATTAATTAGTTAAATAATAATGAGTAGTGTTAATCTCTGAACTTAGGAAAGGAAACACTATATCTATCGTTTGATGAATATAATAATAAAATAAATATACCAAATATTTGATAGAACTTTGGGGTTGACTTTCGACATTATGGAATAATCCGTCAAGTTACCAAGTTTGGATTATAAGAAGTCCAAAACACATTTGCATTATATTAAATAACAACACAAAAATTAAAATAAAAACGATGGAGAATGCATCAAAATGCATTAAAAGGAACAGAGAAAAATTGATCTAATTTTTTTTTTTTTTTTTTGGATATAGAATGGATTCCTTATCCTTTCACATTCACAGAAAACTCCAATGAACAAAACACGCATAACCAAGCCCTTATTTATAATAAGTTGGATGCTAGAATTGGTAAATACTGTACATTCTTGCTTTTGTGAATCGAGGCGCGTTCAAAGATTGAGGACCTTGTTTGATTGTCACAACTTGACCATAATTAATCCCCAAAAGCCAAATCCTTATAAAAAACATAATATGCAAATTAACACACAAAGACATAAGTTAATTTGCACAACATAATATATCAAAATTAGAAGTGCAAATTTTGTAGAGAAAAAAAAAACATAAAGGGAGAAAATGGAACCTGATAAAGTAAAAGAAAACAGAAGAAAAACATGGACTAAAACGATTTAACATGAATAGCTAGAGAGAGAAAGAGAAATGGGAACCTTAAGAGTTCGAGGCAATATATGGGGTGATGACCTATATATAGAGAAATATTAGAGTGAAGGAGCCAAAGATTGTAATGTCTTCTTTTAGAACTCTTCATATTACCGTATATAAGTATATAACTAATTAACAATATATATTAAATAGGACAATTCATATTATGCAAGGGAGATGAACCAATAACAGAGAATTTAAGCCAATACTTCCAAATAAATACATTAATGCATTTAAATCTACAGTTATAAAAAAAGAAAAGAAAATAATAGAGAAAAAGGAAGAGATATCAATTAGTTATTATAATTAAGTAATAAGTATCTTGAATTTAATGACAAAGTACTAAAAAAAGAAAGAAGAGTAGAGCAAGTGAGGGAGACGAAAAGGGGGGGAGGTGGGAAGTATATTGAATCTATATAACTATTATTCTGGTTTTGTTAATATTTAGAATTTAATGTATTTATTAGATAGGTGGTGAATTGTGATTTAATGTCCTCACGGCGTCATGTGGCACTGTGAGGTTTCATTTTACTATATTATATAGACATAGATTATAGATTATAGATTATATGATATATGATAACTTGAACATATTTAATATTTTCTTAAAATATTTAAATTCAATTATGAAATAAATGTGGGATTGTATTAATTTAAAATTTATAATTTTAATGACCCACTACTTCTTTATTTTTGGTGAGAAGGAGGGCTAAAAGCCCAACTGTCCAGAAAACAGAAGCACCATATCAGCAAGACTATCTGCAAGCCTATTACTTTCTCGATAAATATGGCGAACTTTACAGCACCAATGAGCATCAATTAACTTTTGATAACTACAAACAAGACCGTTAAGACTTAAGAGGATGATTCAAACTGATTTTCTTTTGAAGTAAAAAAACTAGAGCTTTCGAGTCAGACTCCACTTTTTAAAACCAGGTCTCTAGACAAAGCTTAACACCTCAAATAAGCCCCAAAGTTCAGCTTTAATAACACTATCAACTCCTTTGTTCAAGGCAAAACCACCCAACCACCTCACTGTCTCACTACTTATAATTATAATTGGAAGGTGTAACCTATTCTTTAACGTTAACAATGAATGTCTTTCGTCACCGCCCAACGACCAAACGTTCATTCGGTCAATCTAGGGATGTCTAATTCCTAACAATGTTACATGTTCGATTTACATGGTCAATGGGTTCTTAATAACTTTGTGAAAAACTTTCCAAAATCTTGTATAATCAAATTTTTGTGATTTGTGACTAAATATTTAGTTAACAAAAGTATGTTTTGGTGACTACGTGTAATTTAGTTGTGAATGGGTGATTAATATTTTGGCGCCTTCATTTCCCTCCACAGCCATATGTTTTGAGACTAGTGTGTATGTTTAGTAACTATAATTTTAGTCTCAAAATGATTCTTTTAGTGACTATTAAATGTTGTCGACAATAAATTTTTGCGCTATTCTTTCCCACAAAAAATATACCTTTTGAGACCAAATATAAGACATTAACAACTATAAATTTAATCGCACAAAAAGTGATTTTGTGACTAATATATTTAGTCGATAAATGATATTAATATTTTTTGCATATTATTCATGACTATAAGCTAGTTGGGAAATAATTTTTTCCACTACTAATATGTTTAGTTGTCAAAAGTGAAAAAACATTGTAGCGCCAATTTTTCCCTCCAAACCAATACTTTTTAGGACTAAATTTGTTGAGTTAAAAATTGTAATTATAGTTGAAGAATTAATATTTTGCCATTTTGGTAATATGTAAATTTTGGTATGCATAGTATATACGTGAAACCGACATATCAGCGGTTAGTCATTTAAAGCAATATATAAAAAAAAAAATTTAATAAAAGGATTTTTTTTTTTTTTTTTTTTTTTTGGAAAGAACTTAAAACGAGGATTAAGGAAAAAAAGGTAAACAAAAAAAGAAAAGAAAAAAAAAACAACGAAAGAAGAAGAAGAAGAATGAAAATTAGAAATAAGAAAAAAAACAGACTTAGATAAAAAAAAAAAAAACAAAGGAAAAAAATGAAAAAGAGAAATTAAAAATGAATAAAATAAAAAAAGTAAGAAGGAAAGTGAAAATATTATTATTTATATGTATATATAATTGTGGAAAAGACATTATGATTGAAAGAGATCAATGGCACCATTATTTGCACACATCATGCAGTAACTTAAAGAAATTAATGAAATGTGGTCCCAACCCATGTATAAGTAAAAGAAATTTGATAATTTTGTAAGTGGTCACCGGTCGGAAGGTCGCCTGCCGATGATTTTGATGTATGAAACTTTGATAATTTTAATGATTAGTCAAATCTCAAATTGTACGAATAAAAAAAATGTCAAGCTCTAAAATAAAATTAATAAAACTAATCAAATTAGGAAAATAAAAATAAAAATCCTTAACATAATAAAGCTGGAACTCTGAATTCCAATGGAGTTGTTTGAGTTCTAAAGCAACTAAGTTTTATGGCTAGTTAAATTTTTTTAAAGGTGAGAAGAAAAAATATATTAATATGTTTAGAGTCATGAGAGAATGAAAAACTGGAAATATATTTTGTTCGTGAGATAGTTTTGGGAATATAAAATTACTTTAAATGTAAGTTGTTTTTAGTTAACTGAAAAGTGGAACACATAAAATGCCATTCAGTGTTTGGTCTCGTTTCATTCCGCCATCCTGTTTGGCGTTGACCTTGACATCTTTTGTTTAACAGGCTCCCCATGGAGGATCGCTTGTGTAGGTCTGGATTTCAGTTGACTTCCTAGTACAGTGTTTGTAGGGTTAATATTGAGTCGACTGATCATGATTACTTCAATAGTTAATAATCATAAGATTATATTATTCGAATTTAAAATCATATATTAAGATCCACCGATTAATTCTAATATTATAACATCAATCAACAAAGACAAAAGACAAAATGATGTTGGTTTAGTGATAAAACCTCTCACACCTATATCACGAAGTTGTAGGTTAGAGGCTCTCCTCCCTCTTTATAAAATTCTGAATTATTGTAATATTTCAAAAAAAATAAAAAATAAAGAGTAAAGCTATTGGACCCAAAAAACCAACCTAGATCTACGTGGCAACATCACATGGGATCTTGGAAATAGTGACGTGGGCCCATGTTGTGTGTGATGTTGCCACATGGCATTTGGGTTGGAATTTGGGTTGGTCTTTTGGGTCCAATAGCATTACTCATAAAAAAACCATCAACATATATTTTAAAGTTTTAAATTAATTTTGATAAGATGAACCTCACACCTACATCGAAGAGGTTGTGAGTTTGAATCTTGCTCTCTCCGGTCTCTCTAAATCCCCGATATATTGTAATAATTAAAAAATTTTGAAATAATTTTAAAATTTAAATATTTTATAAATTTTAATTTCTTGACCCATTTATAATGCCACCTTTCTACTATTTTTCTCCTCAACTCCTTTGGTTCCTCTGGTGTTTATCAGTTCTACATCATCATGCCATCGTCTTCCCTCTTCAGGCTCTATATGGTCATCTCCATGATCCTTCTCAGCGGAACTCTCTGTTATGGGTTTTCCTCCAATGGTTCACGTCCTTGACCAACTGGAAGAACGAACTCACTGAGCTCATGGGCAAATATAACATCTGGAAACTTGATTATGAATCAGCTGCCTCTGTATGCTGTATATGGATCTTCAATAGGCCCTACAGATACAAATTTTGTTTGTTTAATAACACATGGCATATTATGGTAAATGGTACACACTAATACCATATGCTCGTCCACACTTTATTCCCTCTCCTTTTAAAAGATTTTTAAGCCCAACCCTACACACATTCTTCTTAGATCTGCAGCCGCTTCATTTGTGTCCATGCCTTCCTCTCATTCTCTCCATCAAATCTCACATGGTTGCGGAGACGTCGTGGGTGGAGTGGAGGCGGACCGTGTTCGCGACGGCGGCGCATGAGGTCGTATACATGCTTCAGTGTTGAAACCGATCCCAGGTACGGCCAGCCACTTGCAAGACCATAAGCTGAACAATTTTTTTAATTTTCTGGAAATGATTTGGTGGTATTTTGCCTACTTTCAGGTTCTGAAAACGTCCAAGAGCTGAAACCGGTGACTTTTTCTTCTTTGAGTTTGCTGCAAAATTCGGCTCAGAGCCATGTCTTTTTCTTCTTTGAGTTTGCTGCAAAACCGGTGATTTTTTCTTCTTTGAGCTGAAACCGGTGACTTTTGTTTGGGTTTTGAACAATTATTCAGAGTTTAATTTCGTGGGTCGTGAAATGATTTGATGACAGGTCTTCATTTTGGGTATTAGTATAATTTATCAGGTTGTGTTTATATTTGAGTTTTGAATAGAGATTATTGATGTTTTTAATTTCATTGATTCTTGAAATAATCAAGTGTCGTGTTTTCAATTTGGGTATTTATGTTGGATTTTATTGCTTTGAGAATGAAAATTTGTTTGGTTTCATGACTTATTAATAGACTTGCTATCATGTCATTGTTTGCATCTGAGATTTTGGTATTTGATTCGAATGTGTGAACTACTTTGGTGATAAAAAAACTAATGATATCTATTGAGATTTCCAAGTGACTTTACTTATCTAGGTTTCTTCTAAACTATTCATGTTAATTCTGCTGCATTCTATCCTGTGCTTAACTTGTTTCTGCTATCCTGATACAGCTTGGTGTCACCTGGAAGAAGATAGCAAAGAGCATGGGCATGTGGGATTCAGTGCGGGAGTTTGCCAGAATGTATGATGGCAGGATGATGATGATTATCTTTACACCATTGGCATTCTTATCAAGGTTTCCATTTATTTCAAATCTCGACCTTCCAGTCTCGTCTCCTCTTTAATCAAGCATTTAGCCGTGGGCAGGAAATCTTCCTCATCCTTGCTGGAAACAAAGCCAATGTTGAGTCGTTATTATTGTCCATGTTCTCAGAATTCATGGGGCTGCTCTTGCTCTAACTCTAGTAGAGTGTAGTTTCGAGTTAGAAATTGTCCTATATTGCTGTCTGATACTACCTTTCTTTGATTATTAGGATACAAGATCCAATTTTATATATAGAAATTGTCCTATCTTTACTTTTTATGCTGGTCAATTGATTTTTACTTATTTTTGTTTATTTTTATCATTTATCGTTTTTACAGTTTGGTATAATATTAGTCACAGTAACATTTAATTGGTAACAAAATATATATCGGATGCTAAACATTAAGTTCAAATAAAGTTTTTACCGCCAACTAAATTAGTTATAATTTAAATAAATATTAGTTATAGAAACAAACAATTGGTAACCAAATTGTTGTTACTAAATGTAATATTCATGGATTTTAAAGCATATTAGCGTTAAATAAAACAATACTTTTACAACCGAATATTTGGATATAGAAACCAATATTTCATGATTAAATTTGTTTAGTTGTAAAATAACTATTTAATTACAACTAAATATTTGGACATAGAAACGAACATTTTACGACTAAATTTGTTTAGTTACAAAATGATTATTAAATTTATTTGGTCGCGAAATATATGTTTTTGTATCCAAATATTTGGTTGTAAAATACTATCGGTAACTATTGATTTTGATTATTTAAAATCTTAAACAACTAACACAATTACAATCTACAACTAAATAGTTTGTTGTAGAATGTGTATCTTTCTGCAACTAAATGACCGTTGGTTGCAAAATCCTTTTGTAACCGGCCTACTGCTACTAACAGGTGACCAAAACAAATTGGTTGCAAAAAGTATTTACTAACAAAAAAGGTACCTTGCGTGACAAATAATTTAGTTACAAAATATGCTTTTTCTTGTAGTGGTGCCTGGATGAAGTCCGGGATCCTCGATACCAAAAAAAAAAAAAAAAAATAGAATAAAAAATATTACATGAACTATACACAGATAAATAATATATATATATATATATAGGGATATTATTATTTTCCCCCCTGAGGCATACCCTATTATTAAGATGAGGACAGAGTTTAGGCTTATTGGCCGGTCTCCCCCCTAAAATCAAACTTATGTTAACTGACCCCCTTCTGACACACTTTTCATCCAGTCAATGTAATATTTGCCCCTTTGACCGTTAAATGGGAATGAAATGACCGATTTACCCTTGATGAATTAATGAACTAAAATAAAAAAACTAAAAACTAAAAACTAAAATAAAAAACACAATTAAAAAAAATATGGATCTCCACCGTCCATTTTTGAGATGGATGGTGGAGATCTCTGTTTTATATTTAAATTTAATAATAATAATAATAATAATAATAATAATAAAATCTTTACTTCAATATATATATATATATATATATATATATATATATATATATATATATATATATATATTATTATTATTATTATTATTATTATTTATTTAATTTTAAAAATATAAATTAAATTCATATCTTTTTTTAAGAGGAAAAATATGAATTGTTATCAGATCATCAACATTAAAATTAAATGGTCAAACAAAAAATTAAAAATCAAACCAAAATCTCACCTTCATCTTCAACCTCATCACCAGACACCAACTAATCAATTTCTTCCCAACACAACACTAACCCAGAACACAACACATAACAAATCACAAATCAATAATCCCAATTAAATCCATAAATTAATAATCCCCATCATCAAGCAAATCATCATCAGGCAACATCATCAAGCCAAGAAAAAAAATCCCAAATTCGATTCAGATTTGGCCAACATCATCAAGCCAAGAAACATCACCATCGATCGATCAAAACCCAACCCAGAACCATCAATCGATCTTCCCCATCGTCGCCAACCGCCGCCGCCGCCAAGAGAGAAAAAGAAGAGGATATCGACGATCTTCCTCGTCGTCGCCTAAACCGAAAACCCAATTCAAATCAGATCCCGATTTCAGTGATCTCCACTGAAATGAGATCGAAGAGATCGAGAGATGAGATCGGAGTGGCTAGGATGAGATCAATCGAGATGGCTAGGGTTTGAAATGAGAGAGAGCGGCAGGGAAGAAAGAGAGATGAGATCGGTGGGGAAGAAAGAGAATACAGAGAGATAGATTGTGTGTCTAATTAGAGAGAGAGAGAGAGAGATCGGTTTGAAGAAGAAGAAATATGGGTTATGGGTTTTAAGAAATTGAATTGGGCAGTGAATGAAGAAGAAGAAATATGGGTTCTGGGTTTTAAGAAATATGGTGATTATGGTGATGAAGGTCTGGTTACAGTCTGGTGGTTTATTGATGTTGATTTTTTTTTAATTGTTTTTTTATTTTAATTGTATTCAGAATTTCAGATGGAATGACGATAATGCCCTTTCCATTTAACGGTCAAAGGGGCAAATATTACATTGACTGGATGAATAGTGTGTCAGAAGGGGATCAGTTAACATAAGTTTGATTTTAGGGGGGAGACCGGCCAATAAGCCCAAACCATGTCCTCGTCTTAACAATAGGGTATACCTCAGGGGGGAAAATAATAATATCCCATATATATATATATATATATATATATATAATCAAATACTCAATTCAAATCACATGTTCACTTAAACTAAGAATATACCATATAAATGTAAAAAGTAAAAGAAAAAAGGTCACGTGCTAGTGTGCTACACTCCCATTGGTGGGGTCAGTATTTTGATTACTGATCAGTCAGTACCCAAGAATTATTCTTAAGTATATATGATTTTTTGATTTTTTGATTGTTTTTAAGCATTAATTAAGATTACATGTGTTAGCTTCCGGTTAAAAAAGACTATTATTATATGATTATATATGATATGATGTATGATTAAAAAAAATTAATAACATTTATGATAGCCATGTGTCGTAACCATATCAAAAGTAGAAAAAGGTCTATTATTATTATATTATATATTTAGAAAAAAAAAATTAATAACATTTATGATTGTCACGTGTTATAACCACATCAAAAATAGACAAAGCAAAGCAAAATAGATAGACAGAGCAAAAGTAACCACCAACCTCTTTCTCTTTATGTCCTCCCTTTATGCCCACCTAATGAAACACGATTACCTTGCAAATCATGATTAAAATCTTCCTAAACTGTCAAATTTCATAATAATAATGATAATAATAAAGCACTCTGTACATATAGCACAAAAGCAATCTAAAAGCATAAAAGTAATCTAAAATATCACTAAAATTACTGAAAATGCTTTGATTGGAATCTTGATTTTACTTTAACACTGTGTTTGGTATTAGAGAAAGATGTTGGGAGTGAGAGGGTTGGAGGGAGAGGTGTAATCCCTTGTTTGATTAGAGGGATGGGAGGGAGGAGAGGAGAGGAGGAGGGAGAGAAGAGCCATTCGGGCCCACCATAATGGATCCTTCCAATGATGGGTGGATGAGAGGAGGGAGAGAAGATCGGAGGGGAATTACTATAATGCCCTCCAATTTTTTTAAGGGTAATATAGTAATTTTATAAATTAAATACCAATCAATCCATTTAACCCTCTTTTTAATATCATACAACATGAAGGATAGATGTTATCATTTCCATCCCTCCTACTCTCCCTCTTAATTCATCCATCACTCATACTCTCCCTCCCTCTTAATTCATTCATCCCCATACTCTCCCTCCCTCTTGCCAAACATAACCTAAGAGTCTAGACAATTGTTGAGAGGGAGAGGATTTATATAGGAAAGAAAGTGTTGGTTAGTAATCTTAGCCGCAAAATTCCAACATTTGCCGATGAAAAGTCACATGGGCATACTTGAATTCATCTGTTGTCAACGAAAAGGCAGCTAGGAATACGTAAATTTAAGGTCAAACTTCTGTGATATAAATATATAGATAAAGTGTACTAATTAAATAAATTAAAGCAGCCGACAGTATTCGAACAACAAAAACAAAGTGTTGAAAAAAGCATGCTTAAGGCACATAGCAACATGATGTATAGGTAACAACCAAAATCTAATAGTACCCACAAATATTAATAATAATGTAATACATAGAGAAACAGGATGTAGACCTCCCAGGAGTTTGTAAGTCAGGGACTCATCTTAAGCAATGGCGTAGAGAACATTTTGGCATAGAGCTCCACATTATTATCTTAAAACTTAGATCATTTTTTAAAAATGGAATTCAGCTCTCTAATCTTAGGGGGGTGTATTCAATTAGGATTCTTTGGGACATTTAAAGACATTATAAATCTTGGTGTATTCAATTTGGACATTTAAAGACTTTAAAAGAGTCCATATGAATCCAGTGGTATTCAATTAGGATTTCCATGGACTTTTAAAGAATCCTTCTAAATCCAGGTATATTGAATTGGGACTTTAAAAATGTCTACAAGAATTAAGGTGTATTCAATTAGGACTAGATTTTAAAGGATTTTCTTAGGTCATGTATTTTGATGGATTTTGGTGGACTTAATGGTGAGAGATATAAATATCAAATGTCATAACATGTCCAGCCTTTTCCCCAAAGATTTTGGTGGATTTTGCTCTCCCTCTCTCTCTCTCAAAACAAAAACTAAAAGCACTAATATGTAAAAATTAAAAAAACCGATGCATGTGAGAATAATAAGCTTCCATCCCCAGCATGTTCTTTGAATTAAAAAGGAAAAAAAAAATCGAGTTCAAAAAGAAAACAAGCCACATAAAATAATGGAATATGTTGCAGTCACATAATTATATATATATTTTTTTTTTTTTTGAACAAGCAAGTGTAAACACGTTTGTTATTGCCCAATTTAAGAAATATAATCAGAGTAGTATACAAAATCAAATTATTAACTATCTCTAGTCATTTCTATAACCAAAAAAAAAAAAAAATGTTTTTAAATGCTGTAGTCCAAGATATCAAAATTTCGTACACAATATCATGCACCAAAATTGCCACCTTAAAAGTTAAAAAACATCTAGGAACTATGGTAAGTAATCTTCCTATCGTACATTTCCAAATCAAGCAAAAACCAATCCCATGTCAACCTGATTCAAAAAATTTAGCCTTAGCTCCGGTCACCAGCGTCATTGTTGTCAAAAGAGTATCTGCATTTATTTTGATGACCATAAAAATGATGAAGCAAGGCAATTTGTGACCAACGGAAGCTAGAAAGTGTTGTGAATACAACGAACGCTTACAACTTATTTTTCCCAAATAGAGCCGCTACATTTGCTAAGAACAAAATATAAATTATATTGCACAAATACAAATCTTACTACGTGCCAAAACTGCACAAAAAGACACCAAAATAATCTGTAGAGCATTCAATCAAACACCAAAATGCTCACTCTTTATTAGCATTTTATTTTAAAGAAAAATAATTTATCTGCACTTCATGCAAGCAGTGCCTTTATGCAGATAAGCCTTAGCCAATTTTGGGTTCAATTCAATCGCTTTGTTTGCATCAGCAACAACCTCAGACTATATATATACGCAAATATAGATTGACTGATGTATCAAAGGTTTTTTTTTATAATTAGCTATAATTAGCTTACTATTGATAAGTCAGAGATAACAAATCCATGAAAATCCTTGGATGTCTAAACAAATCCATAAAAGCCTGAGATAGATGTCTAAACAAATCCATAAAAATCTGATATGGATGTCTATACAAATCAATGAAAGTCCATGTGGATTTATAAAAGTCTGTAGAAATCCATGAAAATCTGTCACTTAAAAAATGTCTTTAAATGTCTTCAAGAATCCTAATTAATCCTAATTGAATACACCCCCCTTACTTCCTTTCTCGCCTAATACACACAAATATTAGTAATAAAATCTGATACCAGTGAAAGTATGAAAATGTAATAGAAAACTAACTTTTTCATTTTAAAAGTTTGTAGTAAAAAAAAAAGAACAAAAATTTATCAAGAAACATTATGGATGCGAGAGGCTCTTATGATGATCTAGGTGTGCATTGGATTAGAGTAACCCTAATCTCAATACTGTAGTATCCATCTTCAACAAGGCTCTCTGGTAAGTACTTCATTCAACTTCGTAAAAAATACACCATCACCAATAAACTGCAGCAAAACATATTAATTACAACACATATCATATTATACTTTTGAGAAACCGAATGAATACATTAGCGAAAACAAGATATTGTTACAATCAACAAAATAAATGAAAATGAAGAAAACTATTTAGATAACTCAACATAAATAATAAAATAAAAATTATGAATAACAAAGTAAAGTAGGGTTTTGATTTTGCAAGAACAAAACATCCAATTCAAAAAATTAGGGCCTGCTCTGCAGCCTGTTTTTGTTTTTGTTTTTGTTTTTGTTTTTGTTTTCCAAAAATGATTTCGAATTCGCGTTCGGTAACTGTTTTTCATTTTATTTTCAAAATACAAAAACAAAATGAAAAACAAAACCAGTGTTAAAAGTGGAAATTTTGAAAAACAAAAAAAAAACTTGTTTTTCTTGAATTTGTTTTTGTTTTCCATATGAAGTTGGTCCCATATCTTTAAATAAGTGGGCCACATATCATTAATATATATTTTATTTTAATAAAACTTTTTTTTTTCCACTGACTTCTTTCATCTTCTTCGTCCTCCACTCTCCTTCTTCTTCCTTCTTCATTCTTCATTCTTTCTTCTTTCTTCTTCAAATTAAAAAAAAAAAACTTGGATTGTACTGAACCAGTTCTTCATCAGGTATCTTTCCCATCTTTATCTTCTATCTCCTCCTTCGATCGCCGTCGATCTCCACTCGTCGCAACCGTCTTCTTCTTCTTCCTCCTCTTCCTCCTCCTCCTCCTCCGCTCGCCGCCGATCTGGTCTTCTTCTTCTTCTTCCTCTTCCTCCTCTGCTCGCCGCCGATCAGCTCTGCGTCATCTCTCACAGCCGATCGCCGCTTGCCACCGTCGATCTGCTCTGTTGAGTCGTTGATCTAGTCTTCTTCTTCAGCTGTTAACTTTTGTTTAATTTATAAATTACATTACAATTTTTTTTTAGTTAATTATTTAAACAATTTGTTTATAATTGTTATAATATCACACAAAATGTAAAAATTGATATTTCAATTTTCGATAGTTTTCGGTTAGCCTACCAGACACGTTTTTTCCGTTTTTATTTTTAAAATACGAATTTCAGTATATGCTACCAGATGCGTTTTCGAATTTCGAAACTGAAACCAAAAACATTGTTTTCATTTTCATTTTTCTTTTCGAAAAATAACAACTGAGAAACGCTTACAGGACGGCCCCTTATTCTTTTAATTCACTATCACTATGAATCAAACATTGGGTGTTTGAATATATAAACAAAACTGGTAACCGTACAACTACACAAAGTGAAAACAGATTAATATAGACATATAATAATCCAAAGGTTACCATCAAATGCTTATATTAATGATTTCTTTTTAACTTTAATTGGTTGATTGGTTAATTAATTAATATGGCATGTTAATATGTTATGGATAAGAAATGGAATGGTATAAATGAGGAGAAACACTTGGGTGCATCCGATGCACCACACTGGAATCTTATGGTGGTGCATCGGATCCATTCACTGATTGACACGTGTCACTCCAATTTTATTTTTCCTCCACCTCATCTTCTCTCTTCTTCTTCACCATCTATCAGTTTCTCTCTCTCCCATTTTTTCACGCACACATACTGGATCCATCACTGGTGCTTATTCACCGGCGCCGTTTGACTCTGACGATAGTCGGATCTGGAAGATTTGACGACGCTGAGTTCGTTGGAGCGATCAGTTTCGTCGAATTCACGATGGATCGGCGTAGATCTGATGATGAAGGTTCGGTGACGGTTCGGATTTGGATACGATTCTCTCTCCACACAGCCCGAATCTGAAAACGGACACTTGGGTTATGACTGTCGGCACCCGACAAACGTTCCGGTGTGGGTAGTGTCGCTTCACTTGCTCCGGCGACCGGCGATCGGTGATCGGCGGTCTGCGGCGCTTGACAACGGTCTGAAAATGAGAGAGAGAGGCTTCTGATAGATAGGGAAGAAGGATGGAAAAACTGAGGTGGAGGAAAAAATAAAATTTGGTGTGACACGTGTCACTCATTGAGTGAATCCGATGCACCACCATCAGATTCCAGTGTGGTGCATCGGATGCACCCAAGTTTTTCTCATAAATGAGGGACCAACAAACAGTTTTCTTTTATTGGTGGGCTTGCCATTTAATCATTTGATCGGTAATGTTTTGTAATTAATGTTTAATGATTATCAATTTGTTTAACGAACAGTTTAACTCTCCACCACACAAATTCAATCAATTTTTTCATTTAGTGAAGAATTCAAAAAAAAAAAAATTTATATATATATATATGTGTGTGTGGTGACCTTTCACTCTACTTCAATTAAATATGTAGATCATTAATTCAGTTCAAAAAATTTCAATTATTAAGGAATTCAATGTATATATAAGTGACTTTTCATTTTATTAATTTCAATTAAATAACTCATTGATAAAAATTGAGAAAAGAGTTCACTGTGTATATAGATATAGGGTGACCATTCATTTACTTCAATTAAATAGGTTATTGATATACTTAAAAAAATAATAAATAAATAAATAGGTCATAGATTTAAGTTGAGGAAGAAGAATAAAGAAGAATTTAAAGCCACATGCTTCTCACGCCGACACGTGGCGTCTGGAGGTTCCATTTTACTATATTTTATACATATAGATATAGATATAGATATAGATATTATATACACTTTTATATTATATATTATATACTATTGTATGATATATAATTATTAATATATAATAATAATAATAATAATAATAATAACATTATTGAAGGACAGGTGTCACAATCACATCAAAAGTAGGAAAACAACTATCATATATATAAACATGGCCTCTTGCCACGGTGGTGGATCTTTCCTTTGGAAACACCACCACCCAAGATCGAGGCCCAGTGTATGCATGGCTTAAGGCCAATTTTCCCACCATTGGTGTGGGTGTTGTCCCACTTATGTGTGGGTGCTCTCTCCCCTCTTGTGGGAGTGTCAGTCCGGGCTGTACTTGTAGAGCCCAATTTCCCCGGTCCCGGCAGTTGTTGTTGTTATCAAGAAGAAAAAAAAACTATCATATATAAATATATATGATTATATATACTTTTATATTATATACTATAATCAGATTTTCTATTATCAGTTCGTTCTGACAATAAATATATCAGGATGAAGAATATGGACCACAGATTATGGAGAAGTTTTGACAAGTGCATACACTTTGAGTCAAAGTATGTAAATCTAATGGTCCACATTCTTTATAATTAATGGTGTCTAGTGCTATTTTCTCTCTATATAATCATATCATAGTATCAGTCTTTCTATTGTCAGTTCGTTCTGATATAAAATATATCAGGACGAAGAATGTGGACCACAGATTATGGAGAAGTTTTGACAAGTGTATACACTTTGAGTCAAAGTATGTAAATCTAATGGTCCACATTCTTTATCCTGATATATTTTATATCAGGACGAACTGATAATAGAAAATTTGTGATTATATATATATATATATATATATATATATATATATATATATATGATATATATGATATGATTATATATGATATAGATATAGATATAGATATAGAGTGTGGTTCTCTAGTAAGGATGTCCTGAAATTATAAGTTAAGGACATCTAACCACAACCACACATTCACAATAAGTGTGGGTATTTGTTAATGTGTAGCTGTGGTTGAACGTTATGAAATTATAAAGACATAACGTTTTAACTAGAAAACCACCGTAGATATAGATATATGTAATATGATATATTAAAAACAATTTAATAAAAAAAAATATGTAATATGATATATTAAGAACAATTTAATAAAAAAATAATAATAATAACACTTCTCTCCACTTCCCTGAAAACAATCTTCAAACATTTTAAACTTCTCTAGTTTATTTTCAACAACATGCCCTTAAAATAATTAGGTGGTAATCTTGGCAAAATCGACGGTGTTCTTCCCATCATGTGCCTTCCTGAAGAAATGCTTCACGTAATCGGAGTACAAAACTTGCTTGTAGATTGGTTTCTCTCCATTTGCAAGAGTTTCCGGCAGAGGACCGATCATGTCTTGGGGCCTTGGGTTGACGAAAATGGGGACTGAGATCCTGTTGCTGCTTCCATTGGCAGTCACACGATGCTCCACACTCCTGTATCTACCGTTGCTCATTATCTGTAACGCATCTCCAATGTTGATGACTATAGCTCCATTGATGGGAGGGACATGAATCCAGCTATCTTCTCCTTCTTTTCCTCGAACGTAAAGCCCTCCGACATTATCCTGAAGAAGGACTGTGAGGGTTGAAACATCTGAGTGACGGCCAACTCCAACTGTAAGTTCCGGATTCGGACAGATGGGATAGTAATTGATGTTGGTTCTGACTGAACCTGTCAACAAAGATTGTTTTGTTTCATCGATTTGATTCACGTTCAGTCTCTTCATCAGCACTTGTAGAAGGTGATCGATCAGAAATTTAGAGCTCTTCATGTATTCTAAAATTTGATCTCTGTACGTAAATCAAAAGAATTTTGGATCAATATTTGTACATGATTATTTGAATTTTGATGAATAGTTTAGATTTCTTACTTGCAAACAGGTGGCCAGAGAGCAGCAGCTTCTTCGTCGGAGACGTAAAACAAGCTAAGATAATCCTTCCACTCGAGAGCCTTCTCAACCTGAGGAGTGAAGCTTGTACCAAACCTGACATTGTTAGAGGATGAATTTTCCTTTGAGTACTTGATCTTCTCCGCTGCTGGTAACCCAAAGAAGCCATAAGTGGCCTTCTTTACATCGTCTAACACTTGAAGGGGTACTCCATGGTTGACAACCTGGAAGAATCCCCACTTCTCAGCTGCATCACAGATTGAATTGGCCACTTGAGCGTCACCCCACTTTGACATGTCGATGACTGGAATCGATTCCTGGGGCTCGATTCTGGTCATGAGCCTCTCCTCCAATGGCTGGATGTATTGCTCAGGAAGGCTTTTGATGCCCATCTCAGACAGGCCCTTCACTCCATGGCCTTGCTTTATCACAAAATCAGTCACATCTGAGGAGTCGTTTAGAGATATAGAGATTGCTGGTGCCATTTTTGTAAGGACTAGAAAACCTGGAAGAGTTTAAAGAGCTTGAAGAAAATAAAAATAAAGGTTTTAACTTTTGAGTTGTGATGAATTTCACAGGTACCATTCAAGGCTATTTATAATGAAAGTATTATTGGTGGGTAGAGATGATGATGATGATGAATTTCACATGCTGTTATTCAATTTTGCAATTCGGATGCTTATTCAAGAACTTGCTT
The DNA here is from genome assembly GCA_008009225.1 of Acer yangbiense. Classification (NCBI taxonomy): domain Eukaryota; kingdom Viridiplantae; phylum Streptophyta; class Magnoliopsida; order Sapindales; family Sapindaceae; genus Acer; species Acer yangbiense. Next base: position 22,596,415 of record CM017772.1, on the reverse strand, counting down.
CGAAGCTGCATGAACTTTGATGCTCATGAGAGTCAAAAATCACGTGGCCGCCTGATGGTATTATACTATTATCTAACTATTTAAGTCAATACTTTTGGTTGGTGAATGAATTAAAAAAATTGAGTAAATTGAATATTGTAGTGACTTTTTAACGGATAAAACACACTATTCTTGACCACAAAAGATAAGAGTACAAATTAACACACACAATTCGTTGAATCACAACTGGTGTGAATGGTTTCACAACTACTCAAATATTATTACGAAGCCTCCTTTATCTACTAATTTGAGTTTTTATATTTCTTTTATTAGTATCGTTTAAATTTATAATAATTTTTTAATTCTTAATTTTTTTTAAAATTTTTTAATTTTTTTGTCTTCTTCGAACAATCAGATTACATTCCAATGAACGTTAACCAAACTATTAATATACTTTTGAGGCTCGTTTGATACACTATATTGGATTGCATTTGATTGAAGGGAAAATTGCATTGAACCCCTTAAGATTTGGGCAAATTACACTTAGTTAGAAAAGTTTTGTTATTATACAATAACACCCACAAGACTTAAATTTGACTTTTAAATACCTAAAATGCCCCTAGTTATATTAATTTATACTCTTTTTTTTTACCTTTTAACCAAAAAAGTTATAAACTTTAATAAAATAAAATAAAAGATATGATTCAATAAATAAATAAATAAATAGTTTTTTTTTTTTTTTTTAAGTTTTGAAGAAAATTAAATAAATAAATAGTTTTAAAAAATTAAATAAGTAAATAATTTTTTTTACAAAAATAAATAAATAAAATTTAAAAATCAAATAAATAAATAGTTTTAAAAATTAAAAATATTAAAAAAATTAAAAACATTTTTTTTTAAGGATATCTATTAATTGGGACAAGAAAAACTCTAAATATCCAAACTTTTATGGTAAGGATGATGATGAGAGAAGTTTTAAGGTTCCCAACACTGAAGAAAGTGGTTGAAGAAGGTAAGAAGACTCCCAGTGTTGGGAACCCTGAAGCTTCTCTCACCATCATCCTTACCATAAAAGTTTGGATATTTAAAACTTTTCTTGTCCCTATTTTAATGGATATCCTTAAAAAAAAAAAATTAATGTTTTTAAATTTTTTTTCATTTATTTTTTTTTTAAACCCTTTATTTATTTAATTTAAAAAAAAATTAAATACTTATTTATTTATTTAGTTATTTAAAACTTTTTATTTATTTAATTTTTAAAACTATTTATTTATTTAATGAATCATAACTTTTGTTTAATTTTTTTTATATTTTATTAAAGTTTATAAAGTGTTTGGTTAAATGGTAAAAAAAAAAAGAGTATAAAATAATATAACTAGGGCATTTTAGACATTTTCAAAGTCAAATTTAAGTCTTGGGGGTGTTAGTGTATAATAACAAAACTTTTCCAGCTAAGTGTAAATTGGCCAAACCTCAAGGGGTTCAGTACAATTTGCCCTTGATTGAATTGTATTGGATTGGACTGGATTGTATTATTATTAATACAAACATGTGTTTGATGATGCAATGTAATATATTATATTAAATTATTCCTGTACGACTTTATTGTAATCTATTATAATATAAAAATATAATATGAAAAAAAGAGTTAATAATTCATTTTAAATATTCTTACTATGAATAAATCAATAATATTTTTATATAAAAATTAATAAATATTTATTTTTATTGATATAAAAATTTAAATAAATAATATTTTTGTAAATAAAATAAATATTTCCAATATAATTTTGTAATTATATAAAAAAAAAAATTAAGAGGCATAACACATTATTTCATCAATCTTCCATATTTGTTGAGAAGAAAGAGAAAAGAAAATGATTTTTCTTTTTTTCTTTCTAAAACAGTACAACCTAATACCACCAAATATTATGCATTAGCTAATACAATATTTGCTATATTAGGCGATTAAAATGTACTAAAATAATACAATACAGTGTTTGGGTGTAAACACTGTATTGTATTATTTTAGTACATTCAAAGGTAATTACAAAAATTCAGGATTTGAAGGAAGGGGACATACTCGAACCTACAACCTCATGGTGTAAGTGTGGAGAGATACTTCGGTACATCTGCAGTAAAACATGATGTGATACGTCTAACTAGTAATTTTTTGACATATCATTAAATTTTACAAACCAAAAGACACATCATAAAAAAATATTGACATGTCATGATTTTTTCTAACCCTCATCTTCGTCTTCCTCTTAGTTCTTACAACCTCTCACCATCTGACCTTCATCTTTATCTGGGATCTTGAGCACCTCTATCTCTAAATTTTAAAAACCCCTGGGCTAAAGATTTCGTATATTTGTGTATTAGTTTTTTTTTTTTTTTTTTTTTCTTTCCTTTTATAAATCTGAAAACATAAAAAATTACGTTTTGATTTATTGATTAAAAAAAAAAAAACGAATGGAGGCCACCATTGAAGGAGGCCTCAACTGGAGAAAGAATGCTACCTCCATATCGGAGGAGGAAGCCGGCGCTTCCTCCACCAATCATTGCTTCCGTCGGAAACAGGAGGAGACCAGCCTCCTCGGTTTTTTTTTTCTTTCAAATTTTAATATATTAAATATAGAAAATAAATCGATTGAGAGGAAATTTTTTTGGTAAAAGGAAGGCGGAAAAGAGAATGAAGCAAGTTGGAACTTGAAAGAAAAAATGTAGTTGTAGAGGAAGAAGATGAAGGTGAGAAGGTGAATACAGATTCATGATCTGTCAACATTTTTTATGACGTTGCTTTGGATTTGTAAAATTTAATGATGTGTCTAAATATCATTGGTTAGGTGTGCCACATCATGCTTTACCTCAGATATACTGAAGTTTCTCTCATAGGTGTGAGGGGTAAAACACTGGATCAACCTCATCTTGTCTATAATTAAAGATCTTTGAAATACTTCAACCATAATTTTATTTCATTTTTTTTTTATCTATTACAAAGTACATAGCAGACATATTCATCTCCATATACATACATATATTTATTTATCTCCATGTATATTTCCTGCTTAATTAATTAATTAAAAAGTAGTTTCGTAGCTAGACAATGGAACCTTCCAGTATTCAAATCAGGAAGGGATCTTTACATCCATTTTTCATTTTTTTTCTTTTGCAGAAATACATCATACAATCATAAAATTGGAATATCGAACTACAATAATAAAACATTCTGCTAATATGGATCTCCACCTGATGCATGATGGAAGAAAATTAGTCTCTACGGTACAGAAACAACAAATTCCATGAACATGTTATTGACTTGCCATATACAAACTGTGTGTTCTATTAATGATAACACCCACACCACTGATATCTCTATATATGCAAGTCAAAAATTTCTATAAGATGAACATGCCAGCAATTTAAATAATGTGTAAATTCCAAGTAAGTCCACACTCCACATAACAACTTTCGATCGTCTAACTTTCAGTCTTTAGTCTGTTGTCTCTAAATAATTAAAGGTTTAAAGCTATGACTATAACCCCAAATTAAAGGTAGAACTCAAATTAAAGGTTGCAAAAATTAAAAGTACACCAGCCTTGATTGCCTTAATGCATTTCAAAGACTTCAAAGACTTCGATCTACTTATTATTTCTGAAAATCTTCCATGCAGACATGGAACAAACGTGTTAGTGTCAACCGTCGGCAAGCTTGAGGCCAAAGTGTTTGATGTTGTGATCCGATAGTTTGAAATTTTTGGCGTGCTCGCTTCCCAAACGTCTGATGATATAATATGATGGCCTAAATTTATAGTTTGTGCTATTCTTTTCTAAAGTAGAAATATATTCTATACTAAGGCTGCATGTAACATTATATAATATCAGTACATATTCAAAAAATTAAGGGGGAATTGTCATTTAGTCCCTGTAGTTTGCCTTAATCTGCGTTTAGTCCACGATTTTTTAGAATTGTAATATTTAGTCCTTCTGTGACAAGAAACCGTCAAAAGACAGATTATGTCATGTTTGACTTATTAAATGACCTTAATGCCTCTGAAGGTTGTTGATCCCATTGAAATGACCGTTTTACCCTTAATTTTGTCTTAAAAATCGAAATTAAAATAATTAAAAAAGAATATAAAACAAAAAAAAAAAATTGTGGATTTGGTGGAAGTCCAGATTGGATCTCCACCGTCCATCTCATGAGATGAATGGTGGAGATCCAATCTGGACTTCCACCAAATCCATCTCTTTATAAAAGAAATTCAATTTATTTATTTATTTATTTATTTTTGTGGATCTAGAAACCCAGTCCATCAACCATCATCACAATCAAAATCAAAAAACTCAATTCCAACACAACACCCACTCAAACCAAACATTAAGCCAAGAACACAACAAAACACTAACCACTCAAACCAAATCGACCCACCACCATTCAAACACAAAATCCAAATCGGTCTAACACCCACTAACCACTCAAACCCAAAATCCAAAATCCAAAACCCAAAATTCGTCAGTCAAAAACCCTAAATCCGTCGGTCAAAATTGTTTAGGGTTTCTGGAATTCTGGGTATTGTGTGTGATGGTGGTGATGGTGTTTGAGTGTGTGTGTGGTTGGTGATGGTGATGAACCGATGAGGGTTGGTGATGGTGATGGTTGGTGACGAAGTGACCAGAGATGGGTGGTTGATCGCCGGAGATGAGCGATTGCCAAAGACGAGGCAGCGACCACCTAGACGAGGTCGTCAGCGAGGCTGAAGAGTGGCGGTAGTGGTTTAGGGTAGTGGATCTTCAAATGCATATTTGGGTTTGAAAATTTGAGATCCATATTAAAAAAAAAAATGGTTGAGATCTGGATGTGAGAGGATTGAAACGGAGTTTGTGAGTGGATCTAAGAAAAGAAAAGGTGAGTATTACAGAGGGGGGATTGAGAGAATGGTTTTCAGTGGTGAAACAGTTGGATTTGATGGTGTTGATTGATGATGATGATGATGAGAATGTCGAAGAAGACATTGTTGAGAGAAAAAGATGAGAGATCATGAGAGAGAGGAGAGTTTCAAGATTTTATTTTATTTTTTCATTTTTTTTAATATTTATTTATTATTTAATTCATTAAAAAATATTTATTATTTAATTTAAGGGGTATTATCAATAAAGTCCCTACTTTTTCATGAATTGTCACATTTTTAAACGTTTTTGCCATATTAATCACTGTAGTCCCTTGTTTTTTCAAAATACATCAATTTAGTCCATTTGACCAAAAAAACTAACGGTCAACTATAACAGAAGGTGAAAAAATATAATTTTACCCTTTATTATTATTTTTAATTTTTTTTTCTTTTAGTCCCTCTAGTTTCAATAATAGCTGGTTAACCCCTGAAAAAAAATTAAAATGCCAACCTCAGGGATTGAACCTTCAACCTTAACGTTAATAGCCACAAGCTTAAACCAACTCAGCTACTCTAGTTCATTGTTGAAGGCTTATTAATTTAAATGTATATATAGTTATATAATTTGTTTAAACTAATTTAAATATGTTTATATAATTTAAAATAAACTCATATTTAATAATAATATATAAAAATATATTTATGAGAATGAAAAAAAAAATCACAAAACAAAATGAAACCCAGAAAATCCAGAAAATCAAAGCCTGTAATTTTTTTTTCTTTCTTTAATTTTTTGAATTTTATTCTTTTCAAAAAATATATTATTTCAATTTGATAAAATAAAAAAAAAATAACAAAAAAAAAAACAAAAAAAAAAAACCTAGAATATCAAATCCCATAACTTGTAATATTAAAATTTCCATTTTCCTTTTACAATTCTTTTTGCATTCCTTCATTATAATCATTTTAAAATGCACTCGTGATTCATATAACATAAGAGGACTCATGAACTGATCATTAATGAATGAAAGAAACAATGAATCTGTTGGCAGTGATGGAAATGGAGAGACTATTTAGGTGATTGATATAAATTGAGAAATGAGACATTTCATTTTACTTCAAATAAATAAGTGATTGATATAAATTGATAAATGAGAATTAATGGAGAATTTAAAGCAAAAAGCTTCTCACTCCGATATGTGGCACCACTGTTCTTCCATTATAGAGTGTACTAGTGTGGCAACCTGTGAAATGCACAGGTTTTGTTAAAAAATTATTTAAAATAAATTGTGTACTAAAACAAATGCATAATCTATTCCAAATTTGCTATAATATGATTAATCTTTTGTATAGGCTTTTGTCAAATGGATTTATTGAGTAAAATCTGAAATATTTATATTATTAAGATTATATCATGTGATATTTATTGAATCTTAAAAACAATTGAACCTCGTTTAAAGAACCTTGTATACTGGTCATATTAAGTAGATCTTAAAAAATTATAAATAACTAATGAACAATACTTAAAATAAAACTAATAAAAAAAAGTTTACGGCCGGACTTTTGAACTTACCAATTGTTATAATATACAAATATATATATAACTAATTCCACATTAAAAAAATCTAATTGATAAGAATTTATGTTTTTTTTTTCTCTTGAACTTATCAAATACTATAATATATATATATATATATATATATATATCTAATTAATAAGAATTTATGGTTATCTTTAGAACCATAAATTCTTATTAATTAGATATTTATATACAAATATCTCTATATATATATATATACAATTTTTCTATTATCAGTTCGAACTGACAAAAGATATATCAGTTCATTGCATGTGGGCCATTAGATTTAAATATTTTGACTTGGCTGTATGCACTTATCAAAGCATCTTTTAAATCCAATGGCCCACGTAAGGAACTTATATATTTTATATCAATTCGAACTGATAATAGAAAGATTGTATATATATATATATTTATATAACTAATTAATAATACTTAAAAAAAAATTAATAAGAATTTTAACATGCATAGCTAGGGGCCTAGGGGCCATAAATCATTAATCAATCTCATTAATAAAAATTCAAGAGGCAACCCATAAATAATGGGATAATGATTAAATTCACTTAATCAATCCCAAAATTAATTAAATTATGATAACATTCCCCAACTAACATTTTCTATCCCATAATTAATTAAAAAATAATTATTTTATTTTATTTTATTTTTACTGAAAAGATTGAAAGCTGCATCTTCTCATTACCCAAACGTTTTATATTCATTTCATCAATAAATAATCTTTCATCCATCTTTAAAATATCAATTAATTAGTTTCATTCTAAAAAATATATATTAATTAGTTATATATTAATTGTTATAACATATAACAATACAATTTTTTTCACTTTTTTTTCTTCCATTAATTATATATTTAAATTAAACAACCATTCATAAAATTGTGTCTTGAATTCACAAAATTCTAGCAATAAAGCAATGCAAATAGAAACCATATCATATAAATATATATATATATATATATATCAAAGAACTCTTAGCATTCAACCGTTAGAACATTCATTAGTTTACTTTTTCCATTTAAATAATATGATCAATACCTACATGTTTAACATCAAAATCAAAAATGATATATATATATAAAACTAATTCATAAAACATTAAAAAAAAAATTTAATTAATAAGAATTTATGGTTTTTTTCTCTTGAACTTGTCAAATATTATAATATATATAAAGATATTTATATGTAGATAACTAATTAATAAGAATTTATGGCATGTCTTTAGAGCTTACCAAATATTATAATATATATATATATAACTAATGAATAATACTTAAAAAAAAAAACTAATTAATAAGAATTTGAACATGAATAGGCTTAACCTTGGGCCATAAATCATAAATCAATCCCATAAATAAAAATTCAAGAGGTAACCCATAAATAATGGGATAATGAATAAATTCATTTAATCAATCCCATAATTAATTAAATTATGATAACAGTCTCAACTAACATTTCCTATCCCATAATTAATTATATAATTTTATTATATTTTTGCTGAAAAGATTGAAAGCTGCATCTTCTCATTACTCAAACAATTTATATTCATATCATTGATAAATAATATTCCATCCATCTTTATAATATCTATTAATTAGTTTCATTCTAAAAAGTATATATTAATTAGTTATTAATTGTTATAATATAAAATAATATAATTTGTTTTTCTTTTCTTTTTTTTCAAAAGAGATGGAGAGTCTCTTTTTCTCATGACTCACTTTTTTTTTTCTTTCAAGCAAAAAATATTCTTCCATTAATTTATAAATTTAAATTAAATAACCTTTCATAAAATTATATCTTGAATTCACAAAATGGTACCAATAAAGCTATGCAAAGAGAAACCGTATATATATATATATTAGAACATTCATTAGTCTACTTTTCTCATTTAAATAATAACAATAATTACAAGTTTAACATCGAAATCGAAACTAAAAGTCACCAAGTGCTATTTTTATCAGACCTCCAAGTTTTTGAAAGGCAATTGCTTTGGAGACATGAGAAGTCCTTCAACGCAATCACCACCAATAATTTTAATTTTTTTCATCCCTGCAATGTGATAAACACACAATATTTAGCCGTTTCCAAAAAAAAAAAAAAAAGGATTTATCATATGTATGTAAAGAATCAAATTTGGGCAAAACCTTAAAAATATCAACAAATAACACGATATTTCCAAATTCAATTTACAATGCAATCGAAGCCGTAGTTGGAACACCATAATGAACATCTACTTGAAAATCTAATTCCGTCGATATTTAAATTCCATGTTTCAAGTTTTGCTAACCAAAACAAACACGATAAAGAAACCAAAATACGTCACAACAATAATCAATCCAATTTTTTTTTTTAATTTTTTTTTTTTTACTTCTAAAGTGTTTGAATCCAAAAACAGATAGAGATGCTTTGTTTTGATAAGAAAATGATACCTGAGAATGGTGTACGACTTTTTGAATCATCGTGAATTGAACAAAAAAAAACTTAAGATTAAAATTATTCAACAAAATAATAAAGTTAAAATATTAAAAAAAAAGTCGTAGAAATAATTTTCTCACCGCCTAAACATTTTATCATCACCCAATGCAATCCAATTCCCCACCTTTTGGGTGTTTTGAGTTTTATGTGAGTGAGTGCCAATGGAATGAGATTGAAAATATGAGATTTTTTGTTGGTTTTTTTAGAGAAAATTGAAGGAGAGGAGAGAGCTTTTGAGTAAAAATTGTGATTGACATATTATGATTATGTTGTTTATTTGTCTAAATTTACAATTTGATTTATAGGAGAATATGATGGGATTCTGGTGTTTTTTTTTTTTTTTTTTTTTTTTTTGACAAAGCATATATTAATCAGCGAAAATGATTACAAATGACCCGGGCGATCACCCAAAAACACTGGAGCAACACAGACGGGGACCTCCTCCATCCAAAATAAATCGCTAATAATAGAAAGACCAAATTTGGCAGGGTTGTGTGCAGCCTTATTTGCCGATCTAGGGGTAAAAATAACCTTACACAAGGGAAAAGGAGCAAGGGCATTGACGATATCAAGAATAATAAGGCCAACACCAGAAAGGGGAGTATTACCAGTGGTGATCATATTGGCCACCACATGAGCATCAGTTTCAAAGATGCAAGGGAGCAGCCCAGAATCGCGAGCAAAACACACACCTCTAAGCACGGCCATGGCTTCCGCAACATCAGATGAAAAACCAGCAGAGATAGTCTGTGCACTTGAGGCTAGCACCTCATCTCTAGAATCTCTAATGATAATACCCAAACCAACTTTACCATTCTTGCAATCCAACGCTGCATCTGTATTAACTTTAAAAGAACCAGTATTAGGAGGTCGCCACGAAGGTGCTGCCACTCTAGCAACCATTGGCGAGGTAGCCATAAGAGAATTAACATTCCTGAAGTCAGTAAGAAAAGACTTAGCCCATTGCACGATGTCCATATCAGGAAGGGAAGCTGACTTATGCAAGTGACAGTTACGCCTATGCCAAATTTTCCAGAGAATCACACATAATAGCTCCATATTAGCGGCCCCAAGCTTATTTTTGTAGAGGAGCATGAAATCAATAAAATCATGGCCATCATCAACATGAATACCTACCATAAAAGGGACACCAACACAGATAATTTTCAGAGCAGGGCAGCACCATAGGGAATGCATAGTTGTCTCTAGATGAACATTACACAACAAATAGGTGCTATCAATCATAATCCCGCGCTTCGCAAGGTTAGAGTTCGCTGGAATCCAGTTGTGGCTCGCCCTCAATAAAAGAAGCTTGACTTTGGCAGGGATCTTGATTAAAGGAACTTCCACAAGGATTCTGAAAGAGAGAGACCAGAGGAACCAGGATTAGACAGCAGAGAAAAACGTAGGTGATAGCCACTCTTTATCGAATAAGAGCCCAACTTCTCCAAACTCCAACATAACACATCAGTATGGGCATTTTTGCTGCAAGGAATACTTACGATGGCAAAAGCATCATCAGAAACTAAATGCTTTTGGATAAGGGACTCATTCCATGCGCTAGTCTGAGTTTTCGAACAATTAATAGTGGCCAAATTGCCCAACGAGACAGGAGAGATCACTTTGAAAGTTGAAGGCTTAGGGATCCATTGGTCTTTGTAGATACGCATAGACGATCCACTACCAATACGACAGCGGGTCCCCTTCTCAACAATCTCTCACCTCCAAATGAAGCTTTTCCAAAGAAAAGAATAAGAGCTGCCGCATGAGGCCTCTAGTAAAGATGAGTCAGGAAAATAGCAGGACTTAAGAACCTTACTAGCTAGGGAATTGGGGTGATGGATTTGTTGGGATTTATGCCCTAAAACTTGTAATATGTAAATATTATAAATTCAATAATAAAAGAAGTAGTTATTTCATTCAAATATATTAATTCATACGATTATATTATATATGCAAACATCTAAGATTGCTAGATGTAATCTCAAACTGAGTATATGAATGTCATATACAGAGGAATTCAATTTGAGACATGCAATCTAAATAGTCCGTAGAAAGCAAATAAAGCTGGGTACTTTATTTGTGGTTAATCTACAGATGCGGTCCATTCCATATTGTACGATGGTTTTATCCTATATTACTCATATGGTATTATGATAATGGAGGCACCTTATATGATGTGATCATATAGGACTGGGCCACGATCTATATGAATCACCAAGAAGAAGGTGTTGTCTTCCGGTTCTCTCAAGCCTCCATTCAACCGCTCCCAGAATCTGTGACGTGCCCACACACACAGTTGTTAGATCGTGGGACATAGCTAGGAAGGCTTAGTGGTATTGGATCAAAAAGAAAACGAATGAGTGTTCTTCAGAGATTTGAAAATAAATATTTTCCTCATATTCGTGTATATACAAAAGGTCCTTAGAAGACGATAGAAAATTTTTGAAACCTATAGTTCTTATTTATCTTGATTAATTTCAATTCTTTTCTGCTGCGCGACTTACAGGATTAACCTCCAACATTGCTTAGCGAGAAAGGCCTTGTTAAAGATGCTCAGGTCGTGAAAGCCCAGACCTCCCCTATCTTTGCTACAACAAAGCTTACGCCAAGACCCCTAATGCAATTTTCGCTTTTCCATCTCTGAGCCCCACCAGAATCTAGCACTGAGGCGATGAAAGTCATCCACCAGTCTCTTAGGCAGTCTGAACAAGTATATAGAATAGGTCGGGATACTCTGAATAACTGTGTTCAACAGTACCGATTTACCACCAGCGGAGAACGGTTAATTTTACCAACCTCTGAGCCTATCTTAAACATGGTCATTGATGCTAGAGAACAGTTGTATCTTACTGCTACCCGTAAAACTAGGGAGCCCGAGGTATCTTTCATGGCACTCAAATAACTGAACACCAAGGATATGAGCAAGATCAGACGCCAGTTGCCTCAGAACTTTCTTTCTCACATATAGTATTGACTTCTGGAAGTTCACAACTTGGCTTGAAGCCTTACCATAAACCTCCAAGACCCTCTTAATAGCTCGGCAATCCCTGAAAGAGGCTCTATTGAACATGAAACTGTCATCCGCAAAGAAAAGGTGGGTGATCTTTGGGCCCTATCTACTGTACTTAGAACTGCCAATGTCACCCTTCACCTCAGCTTCATGAATCAAGCATGATAGACCCTCAGCGCAAATATGGAAAAGATACGAGGAAAGCGGGTCGCATTGGCGTAACCCCTTAAAAGGTTTTAGATTTCCCTTTGATTCGCCATTGACAAGGAACAAAAAGGAAACATACCTAATGCATCTTATAATACGATCAACCCAGGCAACTGAGAAGCCCAAACGGATCATCATTCCTTTTAGGAAAGCCCATTCTACCGAATCATAAGCCTTCGACATATCAAGTTTGAGGGCCAGGGCACCGTTCTGACCCTTCTTACATCTCTTTAGGGCATACATGCATTCAAACCCTACAATAGTTGATCGGTCCATTTTTATACATATTTTAGGCCCCTATTTCCTATTATTTATGTTTTATTCTCGAGTGAATTAGGTTGTTTAATGTGTTTGTTGAGTATATGTAGGTCCATTCCATTCAAGTGGTGTTAAATCTTATTTTGGAAGAAAAGAAGTCAAAAGATGGAGAAAATGAGCAAATTGGAAGAAACCGTGGAAAAGTTGATTTTCTTCCAGTGCAGAACAACCAGGTTTCGGGGCCTATATCTCTCAACTCTGACTAAATTGTGTGTCCTACCACCTATGGATTGAAAGCCCCAGCAGTCTAGTTTTCGGTGCACTTTTCATATTGCAATTCCGATGTTCCTAGAAGAAGTTATGTCCATTTCATACCCGAAGGTCAGATCAGTCAGTCATAAATCCGCGAGTAATTACGGGATTTGTTTTGCAAATTGTCAGATCGGGAAATATTACCTTCTTGGATATATGTGAGAGTCTTGAGCAACAAGTTGACACCTAATCTTTATCTCCCCTCAATAAGCAATCAATTTGGAAGGATTAGGAAAGAAATAGAATTCTAGAAAGACAAGTATTCTCAAAAGAGTCAATTTCCTTATTTGTTAAAGACTAGGGTTTGCATCTAAGCCTTTTTAATCCCCTTTAAGCCATAATTTTAGGGGAGACTAGAAACGGAGACACCCAAGGGAGGTTCCAAGCCACAGAAGGAGGTCGTCCCCCATCACTCCGACCACCACACATATGGGTTTTCTCTACATCTCTTCTATGTTTTTGTTCTCTCCATTGATGTGTAACTAAACCTCTAACTAGGAGATTGATGTAACCAATTTTGGATAACTCTATGTGAACAATTAGTCTATCTTTTGTTAATCAATTGGGTTTTAGTTTTATTTATTGAATTAATTGCTCTATTCTACTTGCTCTTATTATGTTGTGACCGCAAGTGATTTGAGTTTGTGGCTTAGTTTATCTATGAGATTAGGGTTTATATATAGATGACCGTTCCATTTAAGTCTTAATCACAAGCATAATAAACAAGAAAATTGATATATGCATGACTGTGCTATGTTAATTTGGCTTAGAGTTTTGTGTAAAATATGGGTTTTGACAATTGCTCATTACATGACCGTGTGTGAGTAATAGGAAGAACCCTAGACCATTATTCCGTATTCGTTGCATGACCATGTGCGAGTATTGGAAAGGATCTTCAAACCTAACTGAATTATCTTGAAAACAAGCCCGTAAACTAGATTGAAGTGTTTAACGAGACTGATTGTGAGCATTGAGTGTCTAAGAAAGGTGCATCGATTCCCTAGTATTTCTCTCCATATATTCATCCCTTGTGTAATTTGATTTGATTTAATTTTAGTCTTTAGTTCAAGTAGTCATAATTTAGGTTAATTTTAGAATTAAACAAACTTCCAAAGCAAAGCATTATGCAATTTAGATTTTCGCATTTAGAGTAAATCCTTGCTAGATTAAATGGCATTCGACTGATAGAATCGCCGATCCCAGTGAATGAACTTTCTTAGTAAATTGAATATAGATTTTACTACATCAATAGCGTTGTCCGAGATCAACCGACCAGGGATAAAAGCGCTTTGTGTCTCCGAAATCACTTCCCCCAGAACACCACGGAATCTATTTGCTAAGGCTTTGGCTACAATCTTGTAGACCACGTTGTAGAGACTGATGGGGAGAAAATCCACCATCTTATCCGCTCTTTTAACCTTAGGTATTAAAGTTATCAGAGTTTTGTTGGCCACCTCTAGGTCTTGATCATTATTTAGGACATCCAAACAAGCCGAAGTAACTTAGCTCCCCACAATTGGCCAGAACTTCTGATAGAAAAGCGTAGGGATCCCATCCAGACCAGGGGCTTTAGTCAATGCCATCTCAAAGACCGCAAGTTTGACCTTTGTAAGTCGCACAGCAGAAAAGAATTGAAATTAATCAAGAAAAATAAGAACGATAGGTTTCAAAAAATTTATATCGTCTTCTTTGGACCTTTTATATATACACGAATATGAGGAAGAGATTTGTTTTCATACCTTTGAAGAACACTCCTTCGTTTTCTTTTCGATCGTTCTTTACGATCCAATACCACTAAGCATTCCTGGTTATGTCCTACGATCTAGAAACTGTGTGTGTGTGGGCACGTCACGGATTTCGGAAGCGATTGAATGAATGCTTGAGAGAACCGGAAGACAACATCTTCTTCCTCTTGATGAAATCGGCCAACCCCAAAGAAAGATTTTTTCTTTTTCCTTTTTCTTTTTCCTCTCAAGTAGCCACACCACCTTGTTCTCTTTAGGGTTCCGATTAGCTTCTTTTTCCTGACAAGTATATCTTATATACTAGGAACCTAGGGTTTAGTAATCCAAGTTAAAATAGGATTCTAAATCCTTATTTAATTATTACTTTTTACTAGGGTTTAAACCTTTTACCTATTTAGAGTAAATAAAAATAATCACTTATTATTTTATTTGCTCTTGTCAAGGTTAGAAACTGAAACCTCCATATGACAATTTAATAATTCTTAATTATTAATATGTCAATTAAATAATCATATTATTTAATAATATATAATTCCACAATTAAATGATATATTAATTAAATAATCATATCATTTAATTAATTCCCAAAATATATTTAAGTTACTTTCGTAACACAATTAATTGGACTATCCAATTCTCCGTGAGTCTTTGTTACTATCAATCGTATAGGGTTAGCAAGGGGACCTAATGGACCCACAGCTTTGAGCTCCAATAATACTTTTAAAAAATTAATTAAACTCTTTAATTAATATTTCACAATTATTAACCTTGGAGTTATTCCACTAAAAACTCAAGGTTGTACTCTTGTAACTGTAGATGTTTTACATAACCAATTTTATCACTGTCCATTGATATAGCTATTACATATGGCATAATCCTCCATAAGTAGTTCATAATTAGAGCTAGGTCACAAAATCCGTTATACCTTTCTAATTTTATATTTTCCTTTAAGTACCATTGATTCTCTTGAATGATTATATCCTTCATTCCTTTACGGAAGAAGGAGAGCGCTCTTAATAGTTCAAGCCCCAAATCAACCATTAAGGGAACTACTTATCTACTTCTCGTAAAAAGGAGTGGATTCCACTATTGTGTACATACCTTCCCAGCCACAAGCCAAACCGTGATTTCAAGATACGGAGATATTGACCGAGAATGATATTTTAATCTCACCCATGGTAAATCAAAAACCACGATCTAACCTGAAGGAGTCAGTAAGTCACTCAGGATTTAGATCACCCATATATAGCCATCATTAGTCGATATATATGAATCTTTTCAACTAACGAATCTTTTCAACTAACGGATCTTAGTGACATATTCATATAGATCGTGGTCCAGTCCTATAAGATCATATCATATCATATAAGGTGCCTCCATTCTCATAACACCATATGAATAGTTTAGGATAAGACCACCGTACAATACGGAATGGACCGCAGCTATAGATTAACCACAAATAAAGTACCCAGCTTTATTTACTTTCTACGGACTATTTAGATTACATGTCTCAAACGGAATACCTCTGTATATGACATTCATATACTCAGTTTGAGATTACATCTCGCAATCTTGGATGTTTGCATGTATAATATAAGCGTATGAATTAATATATTTGAATGAAATAACTACTTCTTTTATGATTGAATTTATAACATTTACATATTACAAGCATTAGGGTATAAATCCCAACAATCTCTCACTTGCACTACAGCATGTGAGACATGTCTCGTAATCCCAGACCCTCTAGGTGACCTTCAAAAACTTTAGCCGTTAAGGACTTTGTAAATGGATCATCATGATTATCTTGCGACACGATCTTCGTCACTGTCACATCTCCTTTTTGCACTATCTCCCTAATGAGATGATACTTCCTTTCTATATGCTTTCCTCTTTTGTGGCCTCTTGGTTCTTTGGAATTAGCCACTGCACCACTATTATCACAATAAATTGTCATAGGCTTATCCAAGTTTGGAACAACTTCCAGATCACTCAAGAACTTACGGAGCCATACCGTTTCTTTAGCTGCTTCGCAAGCTACTACATATTCGGTTTCCATGGTGGAATCAGCAATACAAGATTGCTTGATACTCCTCCATACTACGGCTCTATCACCAAGGGTGAATACTAACCCCAGACGTTGATTTCCTAGAATCCTTATCTGTCTAAAAGTCAGAATCCGTATATCCTAACGGGATCAGATCCTATTCTGAATATACTAACATATAGTTTCTCGTTCTCCGAAGATACTTGAGAATAAGCTTCACAGCCACCCAATGATCCAATCCTGTGTTAGACTGGAATCTACCAGCTACTCCCACTGCGAAGCAAATGTCAGGTCTCGTGCATAACATAACATACATGAGACTGCCTATTGTTGATGCATATGGAACTCGTCTCATATCCTCAATTTCTTGAAATGTCTTAGGACACTGTTCATTAGACAAGTGAACTCCATGCCTAGAAGGTAGATTACCTTTCTTGGAGTTCTCCATTGTAAGTGCCTCACTTTTGATTGGCTTATTTCATGACACACCACATTGGGATTGGTATGTAATGGGTAGCTTAGGATATTGTGTTTGACAAGCTTCCGGACTTCCCAAGGTGACTTCAAGAGCTTCTAAAGGTATATCACTTGACCTTGATTCTTGAAGAGAATAGGTGCACACACACACTTGCATGCATTGTTATATATCTTGTATGTGTTACCTTGCATTTGTGTTTCATTGATTTGTGCTTCTATGTCATCTTGCATACATTTTTATTGCATTTATATGATTGCTTTTATATGTTTGCATACACACACTCTCATTGCATTTATATGATTGCACTTGTGTTTTTTATTGATTGTGTGCTTACATGCTTTATCACACTTATGCATTTTCATTATTGCATATCTTTGGTGTGTCACATGCTTGGTGATTATTCATGATGTTATCCTTTCCCATGCATGTTTATTTGATTGCATCTTATTCATTGCAATGCCATGTCATTCTAAGCTTTAGGGTGCAAAGCCAAGGGGGCTTTTTGCGCCCTTATTTGGCGGTCAGTGACCGCAGAATAAGGCCGCCATTTTTGGACCAGTGATTCTGGTCACTTTTCGGCGCCCTTGGTTTGGCGTTAAGGGGCCGTAAAACAAGGCGCAGAAAGGGGCCAAAAACTCTATTTTTCAGGTCTCATTTCGGAGCCCTTGTTCGGCGACCAAGGGCGCAGATCTAGGGCGCATAATCCAAAGTCTCGTGCGACTGTTGGTATTCGGCGCCCTCATTCTGTGGACACCGGCCGCAGAATCAAGGGCGCAGATCTGCCTTTTTCTGATCCTTTTCCAAAACGATGTCATTTCATTTTTGGACTATATATATACATTCTCTTCTTCCTTGCTCGTGTCAAGGAGCCAAAAATCAGATCCAAGAGAGAGAAAGTAAACCCTAGAGAGAGAAAGCTTCAAGCTTGCTCCTTTAACTCTCCAAACCCAAACCCATGTGCATCTAACATGTTTCCATGGGTCTTCATCATTCTTGACTTGGTAAGTAGAACAAACACCACATCTTCATTTATTGTTCTATCTTAGTCAAGACATGTCTTTAATTGCTTAGTTTAGCAAATCTTCACTCTTATTGCATATTTAGTGAAGTTATGACATGATTGGGTTTGTATTTTGGTAGCTTAATTGATTAGGTCATTCTTGCCTAAAAAGCTATGTCATAAACATTCTTGTATGATTTATGGATGACTAGGTTGATAGATTGTCTTTTAATCAACTAGTTAAACTTTTAAATGTTTATGTGTTGTTTGATAGCTAGGATTGTTTTGTGATTGATAACATCTAGCTAAGTCTATATGATTTTCATTTAGACATTGATGAGTAGGACTTATTGATTGCATTTGTTAATTGCATTTATTGTCCTTGCCATGTTTGTTGACAACTCTTGTTGATTGGCATTTTGATTGACTATTCATTGATTGCATTTGTTAATTGCATTTAGAGTCTATGCCATGTTCATTGACAACTTATGTTGATTGGCATTTTGTTTGATTAATTGCATTTAGTATCATTGCCATGATTTTGACAACTTAAGTTGATTGGCATTTTGTTTGGTTGATTGCATTAGTTGATTGCATGCTATTAGGCCTTGCCTTTATTAATTGACAACTTGTGTTGATTGGCCTTGATTGATTGACAATTTATTGATTGCATTTGATTATTGCATATCCATTGTCATTGCCATGCTTTTTTGACAACTTAGGTTGAGTTGGCTTTATTTATTGACAATTAGGTTGCTGGTGTCTCTCAGCACCTAATTGAGTCTTCATGCACATTCATGTAGACTTTGTTGATAACTAGGATGTTCACTTGCATTATAACATCTAGTTAAGCATATAGTGTTTAGTCTAGCACTCATTGCATTTGTGCATCATTGTGATACACTTAGACTTTTTTATTCTCTTCTTGAGTCAAAGTCTTGTGACTTCTTGGTGAAGTTTCACAAGCAAGGAAAGTCTTGTGGCTACCCGTGTGTAGTGCTCAAGCAATTGGTCGAGTGCCACTGTAAAAGACCTGTTGGGTATATTAGGGGTTGCTCACGCCAAGAGTAGTGTATCAGGGGATATCATTAGGGATTGAACCAAGAGTGACGAGTGGTAGTGTCCATAGCCTGAGGTTATCTAGGGTGAGAGTCCGAGAATCACTTGAGGGTGTAGATTCCTTTTCATATAGTGGATTTCGTTGACTGTGTGTGGCGCACATATCAGCCTGTGGTTTTTCCCCGTGTGGGTTTCCACGTAAAAATCAAGTGTTCTTTAATTTCCACATTTTATACTTGATTTTATTATATGTGTGTTTTGGGTTAATTGTGATTAATTTTGACTAATCAAAAAGTTGGTAATAATCGATTAACAACCCATTCACCCCCCCTCTAGGTTGTTTAGACACGCACGCGAGCTTATATTTGTATTTTCATCCATCGAGAATCGCACAGGAATCTTATCGATATACGATGCTTAAGACAATACTAACAGTTTGTTCTTACGATCCCTTATAAATTAGATCCCTAGAACATAACTCGCCTCTCCCAAATCTTTCATTTGAAATTGGTTAGCAAGCCAGCCATTTACTTCTGATAATACTCCCACATCATTCCCAATGAGTAGGATATCATCTATGTAAAGGACCAGGAAAACTACTTTCTTGTCAACGATGCGCTTGTAGACATAAGGCTCATCGACGTTTTGTTCGAAGCCATAAGTTTTGATAGCAGTATCAAACCTGATGTTCCAAGATCTAGATGCTTGCTTCAGTCCATAAATAGACCTTTGCAACTTGCAAACTTTTTGCTCTTGATCTTGGGACACAAATCCCTCTGGTTGCATCATGTAGATGCTCTCGTCAAGATTACCATTCAAGAATGCAGTCTTGACGTCCATTTACCATATTTCATAATCGAAATAGGCAGCAATGGATAAGAGTATCCTAATAGGCTTAAACATAGCTACTGGCGAGAAGGTCTCGTCAAAATCGACCCCCTCATTTTGGGTATAACCCTTTGCCACTAGCCTTGCTTTGAAGGTCTCTACCTTTCCGTCTACTCCTCTCTTTCTCTTATAGATCCACTTACTCCCTATGGGTTTTATCCCATCAGGTAAGTCTACAAGTTCCCAAACTGAGTTAGTGTACATGAACTCCATCTCGAGATTCATGGCTTTAAGCCATTCTGCTTTGTCAGGGTCTTCCATTGCATGTTTAAATGACAATGGATCATCCACACTATCATCAGAGACGACACCATGTGCCTCTCCAATACCTAATGACCGATTAGGTTGTCGTATAACCCTCCCACTACGTTTAAGTGGTAGTGTGATCTGACTAGGAACCGCCTGACTATCAGACATTAATGGAACAACAACATCATCAACAACTTATGTTGATTGTTTGCTGGTCAAATCAGCTTTTAATTCATTTAATACAATCTTACTTCGAGGCTTATGATCATTCATATAGTCTTCCTCAAGAAACATTGCATTTGTCGACACAAACACTTTGTTTTCTTGTGGACTATAGAAGTATCCTCCTCTAGTCTCTTTTGAATATCTTACAAATAGGCATACTTGTGAACGAGGTTCCAACTTTCTAGATTTGTTCTTCAATACATGTACTAGACACCCCTATATGCGAAAATGTCGCAAACTAGCTTTACGACCATTCCACAACTCTAGAGGAGTCTTAGGAACAGATTTTGATGGAACTACATTCAATATGTAAGCCATAGTTTGTAATGCATATCCCCAAAAGGAGTTTGGCAATGATGAGAAACTAATCATAGATCTCACCATTTCCATCAGGGTTCTATTTCTTCTCTCCGCTACACCATTCTGTTGTGGTGTTCCTAGAGCTGTGAGTTGGGACATAATCCCATGCTCAACCAAATAGTCCTCGAACTCTTGGTCGAGGTACTCACCTCCATGATCTGATTGTAGAACTTTGATAGTTTTGCTTAATTGGTTCTCAACTTCAGCTCGAAATTCTTTGAACTTTTTAAATGTTTCCGACTTACGTTGCATTAGGTAAACATATCCGTATCTTGAGTAATCATCATTAAAAGTGACATAATACTCATAACCACCCATAGCTTTAACATTCATAGGTCTGTTGGCGTCTAAATGTATAAGCTCTAGCGGTTAAGCCATTTTCCAGTAAAAGGTCTCTTGGTCATTTTACCTTCTAAACAAGACTCGCAGACAGGTAAAGTGCCGATCTCCAACTGACTTAAAGATTCGCCTTTTACTAGTCTATCCATCTTGTCAAGGTTGATGTGGTCAAGTCTTAAATGCCACAGATACGTTTCATTATTTGGAGAAATCTTTTATCGCTTTGTTTTAGGTTTTTCAACTTTGAACAATTAAGTATTAAGCAGTGATGTATGTAATGACGGTCTCAAAACATACAAGTTGTTTTCAATCAAATCTGAACAAATATTCAAACCGTTTCTAGAAACAATAACTGACTTATCATTAAAAGAAACTGAATATAAACGCTCCAATAATCTGGATATATAAATCAAATTACTTGTAAATCCAGGAATGTAATAAACATTGTCTAATGAAATAAAATAATTATTATTAAAAGCTAGTCTAACTGCTCCACTACTCTTGCTGAAACGACATTCCCTGTTCCAACGCACATTGAGAAGGCCCTATCCTCAATCTCTGTCCAATAATCAGTCCACTGTAAATAAGAACAAACATGGTTAGTTGACCCTGAATCAACTATCCAAGGTGAAGACTCATCTTCCACTAAACACGATTCAATGACAAGTAAATCAGATTTACCTTTCACTTTCTTTTTCTTAAAGAGCTCCTCGAGGTACTGCGGACAGTTCCTCTTCCAATGACCAACCTTGTCACAATGGTAACACTTCCTTTTTGCTTTTTCAGTCATGGTGCTCTTCTTCTTATTTTGAACTTTTTTCTTCTTAGGCTTAGGCTCAGCCTTTGCCTTGCCAGCAGACCTCTTCCTTTTCTTTAATCCGAAGGAAGATGGTTCAGCAACATTTGCCTCACCGGTCTTACTTTTGTTGTCCTTAATCATAGACTCAAAAGTTATGAGCTCATTAAGCAACTGAGTCAGATTGAACTTCAACTTGTTCATCACATAGTTGCTTTTGAACTGATCAATGCTTTCTGGAAGAGTTGTCAGTATGATGCTCACCTGGCAAGCCTCATCTATGGTCCCACCATTGACTTCATTAATATTGAAATGGGACATCATACCTAGGACATGTTCCCGGACTGATGATCCTTCCTTCATACGAGCAGTCATTGTGGAACGAACAGTTTCGTGCCGCTTTTGCTCAGAAGGTTGCCTAAACATGGCCTGCAATAACTCCATCATCTCATATGCTATTGTCATTGCTTCATGTTTTGTATAAAGCACTTCTGTCATGCTAGCTAGCAAGTAAAAGCGAGCCTTTTCATTTTCTAAAATCCATCTTTCGTAGGCTTCTCGAACAGTTCGTGCTGCGTTGGCTGAAGGCTGTGGAGGACATTCCTTCGTAAGCACAAATTTTAGATCTTTGGTGACTAGTATTACATTAATGTTGTTTTTCCATTTTATATAGTTATCCCCGGTTAATTTATCGTTGGTAAGTATTGAAAGTAAAGCAGAAGACATTGCTGAAATAAACATAAATAAAAACTTATTCATTCATTCATACATTTAAATCATATATAAAATCATTCGACATATAATTAAACATGATGCATGAAACATATTTAATGAACAATAAAAATCCCTAAAAAAGTTACTATGCCACGATAATCCAACATGCCACAAGTAAGTGCCGCCTTAGGGTAGGTCAAGTGTTTGTATGTCAGATCGAGACATTCTCAATTAAATGATACTTCAGAATAACTCTGTATTCTTATATAATTTAATCATCGTTTATTTTAGTCAGGATTTTAATTAACTATTTAATTAAATCCTTATGAGTGTAACCCATCATTTCAGATCTCTAAAACTTAACTTGAAAGTTGCTGCCTTAGGGTCAGTCAATCCCAAAATACATCCAGAAATCCTATCCGTTAGGAAGTTAACCTTGGTATTGACTCTTATGGAGACCTTCCTTAGGGAGAACGAAAACAAAGCCGTCTCTAGGCCCCACTTTAATCTCATGGTGTTCTACTAAAGATGGAGACTATGGGATATAATGTTATATATCCCTCTCCCACTCACTATTTGCTTCTTAGGGTTTTCTAGTGTTTCTAGATGAACCTAGATTAAACGGCTAAGAAAAATCTAGTTCTTTTAGGTTATGCTACTAGAATCTCATCCTATTAACATTAAATAATAAACCGGATTTTTAACTATTAAAAACTAATTTATTATTCGAATTCGAATCTATGCAAACTACTTTAAATAGACTAGGATTAAATGTGAGAATTACCATGTTTTAACTATTAAAACTAAATCACATTATTTGGTCCAATTATTATTAAGGCCTTAATCATATTAATCTTAATAATGGATTGGGTTTTACTAATCTATTTAATTAAACTCTTTAATGAAAGATTAGTAATTAATGAGTATTACCAAGTTTTTACTCCTAAAAACTAATCTCATTATTAATAGCCATTTATGTGTTTAATCAATTTAATCATAATAATAAATAAAAAAAACATTATATAAAATAAATGAGCTATTAATCATGTATGATGTATTATAATGCAAGTGTAGGCACGTCTAATCTATATGGCATAAGTATGCATGACAATGTTTTAATCATCTCATAAATAAAACATACATGAGTTAACCCAGTACGATGACCTATCTAACTTAAAAAAATAAAAAAATAAAAAAAATCTAATTACGAAATTTAATCCAAGGCATTCATTGGTCTTCTTGTAATCTCTTTTCTTGAGGCATTCATTGGTCTTCTTGTAATCTCTTTTCTTCAAGTCCATCTTTTGCATCAATGGGCTTTTAAACAAGTCCAACTTGATTAACTCTAATATTTTTAAGAGTAGCGATATTTGTACCCCTTTGAAACTGTATGTACACCCCACATTAATACTTTTTTCAAAATTCCAATATTGCCCTTAAATAAAGTTAATAAAATAATTGTAAATATACCATGTATATTATTATTTTAAAATAATCGATATTTTGAACATTTTAACAAATTACAAAATTAATTATCTTTTGATCTTTCAAAACAAAAACTTTTGATCAAAATATTAAAAGGATTAACTGAAAATAATAAAATAGTGACTATTTCACTGTTATAAAAATTTATAAGAACCTGTAGTTCAAAAAAAAAATGATAAAATAATAAAATTTCTAATCAAAAACCTAGAAATAAGAAAAAGGGAGAGATGTATTGAACATAAGAGTTTTTAATTTTAGTTATCATTTAGATCTTTGAAAATTCACCCTCTGTAACACCTTGCTTCTCTAAATTCCATTCTTCTAACATTTATCTTTCAAAATTCTGAATTTTTTTTTTGGTTTGTTTCAAAACCAAAATGGATTAAAGGATTTTTATCTATAAAGCAAGGGTTTTGGTGTTTTCAGAATTCAGATCCAAGTTCTTTAAAAAAAAAATCCAGATCCAAGTTTTCATTCTTTTCTTTTTTTTTTTCAAGTAAATTTAGGTTTCATTTTTTTTTTTAATCCCTTAAAGTTTGTTTTTGTTTTATCTGTGTATTTCTGAAAAACTCAACACTCTCAATTTCAACCATAATGAGGAGGAGGCCGCGTCTTCAGAGAAGCCTTCTTACGGTTTTTTTTTTTTTTTTCATTTTCATTTTATAATTTATTAATTTCTGATATTTATAAAAACGGTAGAGTAAGGACATATTCGGTAAAATATGGGGTGTTCTAACGGGTTTTAATATTTTAAATTTTTTAATGGGGTTTATGTACAAAAATGGGTGTACATACAGTTTTTTAGAGGTGTAAAAATCGACACTCTATTTTTAATGGTGATCCATCTCATGAATCATAAACTAAGGATCATTTGTTACACTTAACATTAATTGGAGGCCCAAGTTATTAAAAAAAATATATTCCGGCCCATTCACGTTTCCGAATACGCAAACCCTAGCATCACAAACACTCGGCCTTGCGCTTTCACGCGTAGCCGTCGTCCGTACGAGAGGGTGGATGTGCGCAGCAGCCTTGCACGACACTCATGCGCTGCTGCCACTCTTTGCGCCAAGCTTGTGCGCATGCTTTGCTTTGCGCTGCACAACTTCTTTGTACAATAGTGCGCTGCACCAATTTTGCACACAGCAATAATATATTGCATGATTATCATTGTGCGCTGCACTATGCCTTTTGGCACATCTATTGCCTTTCAATTTTTATTATCACGTGTAACAATTGCACACAGCAACAATACATTGCATGATTAGCATTGTGCGCTGCACTATGCATTTTGGCACATCTGTTGCCTTTTAATTTTTATTATCACGTGCAACAATTGCACACAGCAACAAAATGTTGCATAAAATCGTGCAAGTGACTTGTGCAATGACCCGTGCGGCAGCCTGCTGGTGTGCAACACTTGCACGCAGCAGCTTGCGCGGCACGGCTGTGATTCATGTGCGTAGCAGCTGTGTCTTCGTTCTTTGTTTGTTCTCAAATCTTGTTCTTCGTAAATGATTACCTAATCATATTACAAAATATTGATTTACATAGAACGATTACATCAAAAAAAAAAATTAATAACTAATTATTACAACCCGAAACGAATTTAACTAAAGTCATTGTACCATACAATTAACGATCAACCATGTTTATAAATAAAAATATAAACACCATACAACCCTAGATTGTGCCTTCACATATCATACACATCGAAAAGACTTTGAAAACAAATATAACATATTCGTGTATTACAAAATTGGCTCTGATACCAATTGTCAGTCACACAGCGGAAAAGAATCGAAATTAATCAAGATAAATAAGAACGATAGGTTTTAAAAATTTTCTATCATTTTCTTGGGACCTTTTGTAGATACACGAATATGAGAAAGAGATTTGTTTTCATACCATTGAAGAACACTCCTTCGTTTTCTTTTCGATCCTTCTTTACGATCTAATACCACTAAACCTTCCTAGCTATGTCCTGTGATCTAGTAACTGTCACGGCTGTGATTCGTGTGCGTAGCAGCTGTGTCTTCATTCTTTGTTTGTTCTCAAATCTTGTTCTTCGTAAACGATTACCTAATCATATTACAAAATATTGATTTACATAGAATGATTACATCAAAAAAAAAATTAATAACTAATTATTACAACCCGAAACGAATTTAACTAAAGTTATTGTACCATACAATTAACGATCAACCATGTTTATAAATAAAAATATAAACACCATACAACCCTAGATTGTGCCTTCACATATCATACACATCGAAAAGACTTTGAAAACAAATATAACATATTCGTGTATTACAAAATTGGCTCTGATACCAATTGTCAGTCACACAGCGGAAAAGAATCGAAATTAATCAAGATAAATAAGAACGATAGGTTTTAAAAATTTTCTATCATTTTCTTGGGACCTTTTGTAGATACACGAATATGAGGAAGAGATTTGTTTTCATACCATTGAAGAACACTCCTTCGTTTTCTTTTCGATCCTTCTTTACGATCTAATACCACTAAACCTTCCTAGTTATGTCCTGTGATCTAGTAACTGTCACGGCTGTGATTCGTGTGCGTAGCAGCTGTGTCTTCATTCTTTGTTTGTTCTCAAATCTTGTTCTTCATAAACGATTACCTAATCATATTACAAAATATTGATTTACATAGAACGATTACATCAAAAAAAAAAATTAATAACTAATTATTACAACCCGAAACGAATTTAACTAAAGTCATTGTACCATACAATTAACGATCAACCATGTTTATAAATAAAAATATAAACACCATACAACCCTAGATTGGGCCTTCACATATCATACACATCGAAAAGACTTTGAAAACAAATATAACATATTCATGTATTACAAAATTGGCTCTGATACCAATTGTCAGTCACGCAGCGGAAAAGAATCGAAATTAATCAAGATAAATAAGAACGATAGGTTTTACAAATTTTCTATCATTTTCTTGGGACCTTTTGTATATACACGAATATGAGGAAGAGATTTGTTTTCATACCATTGAAGAACACTCCTTCGTTTTCTTTTCGATCCTTCTTTACGATCTAATACCACTAAACCTTCCTAGCTATGTCCTGTGATCTAGTAACTGTGGGTGTGGGCACGTCACGGATTCTATGAGCGGTTGAATGGAGGCTTGAGAGAACTGGAAGACAACACCTTCTTCCTCTTGATGAAATCTGCCAACCCTAGTGAGAGAAAAAAAAATTTCTTTTTT
The DNA here is from genome assembly GCA_008009225.1 of Acer yangbiense. Taxonomy (NCBI): domain Eukaryota; kingdom Viridiplantae; phylum Streptophyta; class Magnoliopsida; order Sapindales; family Sapindaceae; genus Acer; species Acer yangbiense. The sequence goes on along the minus strand of CM017772.1, from coordinate 22,569,056 downwards.
CTTTTTCCTCTCAAGTAGCCACACCACCTTATTCTCTTTAGGGTTCCGATTAGCTTCTTTTTCCTGACAAGTATATCTTATATACTATGAACCTAAAGTTTAGTAATCCAAGTTAAAATAGGATTCTAAATCCTTTTTTAATTATTACTTTTTACTAGGGTTTAAACATTTTACCTATTTAGAGTAAATAAAAATAATCACTTATTATTTTATTTGCTCTTGTCATTTTTATTTACTCTTGTCAAGGTTAAAAACCGAAACCTCCATATGACAATTTAATAATTCTTAATTATTAATATGTCAATTAAATAATCATATTATTTAATAATATATAATTCAACAATTAAATGATATATTAATTAAATAATCACATCATTTAATTAATTCCCAAAATATATTTAAGTTACTTTCGTAACACAATTAATTGGACCATCCAATTCTCCGTGAGTCTTTGTTACTATCAATCGTATAGGGCTAATAAGAGGACATAATAGACCCACAGCTTTGAGCTCCAATAATACTTAGACTAAATTAATTAAACTTTTTAATTAATATTTCACAATTATTAACTTTGGAGTTATTCCACTAAGAACCCAAGGTTGTACTCTCGTAACTGTAGATGTTTTACACAACAAATTTTATCAGTGTCCATTGATATAGCTATTACATATGTCATGATCCTCCACAAGTAGTTTATAATTAGAGCTAAGTCATAAAGTCCGTTATACCTCTCTAAATATATATTTTCCTTTAAGTACCATTGATTCTCTTGAATGATTATATCCTCCATTCCTTTACGGAAGAATAAGAGCGCTCTTAATCGTTCAAGCCCCGAATCAACTCTTAAGGGAACTACTTATCTACTTCTCGCAAGAATGAGTGGATTCCACTATTGCGTACATACCTTCCCAACCACAAGCCAAACTGTGATTACAAGATACAGAGATATTGACTGAGAATGATATTCTGATCTCACCCATGGTAAATCAAAAACCATGATCTAACCTAAAGGAGTCAATAAGTCGCTCAGGATTTAGATCACTCATATATAGCAATCATTAGTCGATATATATGAATCATTTCAACTAATGGATCTTAGTGACAAAATCATATATATCGTGGCCCAGTCCTATATGATCACATCATATAAGGTGCCTCCATTCTCATAACACCATATGAGTAGTGTAGGATAAGACCACCGTACAATACGGAATGGACCGCGGCTGTAGATTAACCACAAATAAAGTATCCAGCTTTATTTGCTTTCAACGGACTATTTAAATTGCATGTCTCAAACTGAATACCTCTGTTAATGACATTCATATACTCGGTTTGAGATTATATCTAGCAATATTGGATGTTTGCATATATAATATAAGCGTATGAATTAATATATTTGAATAAAATAACTACTTCTTTTATTATTGAATTTATAACATTTACATATTACAAGCATTAGGGCATAAATCCCAACAACCTCCTCACTAGAAAACATTGAGTCAAGGAAAGAGTTGTTACTAGGAGAGAGACACGGTTGAACACAGTTGAGCACCAAGTCTATATCACGGCAAGAGGGAGAGATCGTTTGAAAAATGGTCTTAAAATACTGCTCAATAACATTAAAGACCTCTTCCTTGCTTTCCCGCTAGGTATTATCACTGTCAAAGAGCCTATGAATCACATTGTAAGCCTTGCATGAAGAGGCTCTCGAATGGAAATATTTGAAGTTCTTATCGCCACTCTTGAGCCAATTTTCTCTCAATCGCTGTTTCCAATAAATTTCTTCTTGGTCCAACAAGGAATCAAGTTCTTTCTCAAATTCTCTGATGCCATGCCACGAACCGGGAGATAAATTGAGGGAGGCATGTTTCAATTCAATCTGCTTTAGCCTAATTGCCTTGCGCAACTCTCTTATGTTTCTTAAATTCCAGCGGTCTAGACTTTCAGGGCATCTCTTTATACTCAGCACCAGATCGTTCATATTTTTAGAAATCCTCACATCGCCTAAAGCCCCTGAAACAATGTCAACGCATTCTTCCTTATTCGCCAAACACTCTTCGAAGTGGAACCTTCGTTTCTTGACCACTTCTTCATTATTCAGCATAACTATACTGGCATTGAGGAGAAAAGGCCTATGATTTGACTTCCAAAATTCAAGGTGCATGACAAAGGCAATAAATCCTGCCAACGAAAGTCACATACACATCTATCCAGTCATTCTTAGATCATTGACGGACCATCGCGTTCATTACACCATGTAAAGGGGGGCCGAGAGAAACCAAGATCTTGTAAACCACAGTCATCCAAGGCTGTCTGGAAAGCTTCAATTTGCAGACGATGTCTCTCCTCACCACCAATCTTCTCTGACCTATCCAAGATTTCATTGAAGTCCTTGGCATAGACCCAAGGAAGGTTAGAGGAATTCCAGATACGGCGTAACAAATTCCAGCCATTATGGGGTTAGGACACAACCGGATGACCATAGAAACCGATAAATCTCTATTTGATATTCCTATGAGAAGTAATTTCGGTATCAGTATGAAAAAAGAGTAGGATAAGAGACTTACATCAACCGAACTGGACCACATTAAACAGAGACCGCCACACGTCCCCACACTATCAATGACAAGCTTCCTAAAGTAACCCAGTTTAATTCTTAAATTCTCCATACGAAAATGATTAACTTTTGTCTCCATAAGAAACATAATGTCTGGATTGTAGTCCCGCTTGCCACGAAGTAGGACCTAGAACGCCCGGTTGCTCCCCAAACCTTAGACGTTCCAAACTAAAGTATTCATGGCGACCGGCAAGCCAGACGAGACCGACCTACCGATATATCCTCAAATATTGAACGGGTACCTATATTGCCTTTCACAAACTTCAAGTCATGTTGAACATTGATTTCAGAATCAAGAGCTGACCTTTGGCCCAGTTATGTCTACGTGCCCGGCCCAACAACTGTTATAACCCTATCCCGGGCCCACCGTTTCCACTTCCCAGCCTTCGGCCCAATTTTATCAAGCCCTATATAGCCCGACTTGTTTTCAGAGCTCCAGTTTTCTTCTTTGTTTAAGACCACATTTCTATCACTCAGCCCAATTTCTGTATCCATATCATTCGAATCTATGCCCAAAATAAGTTCAGCCTTTCCCATTGTCTAGTTATATAAATCTTCATTAATGTTGGGGCCTACTGCATTTACCACATCGTTGACTTGTTTGGGTGGACAATTATTCACTGAGAAGTCAACTTTCCTATCTTGTCCTCCAATGATTGCAAACCATCCGCCAGATTCTAATGCCCCACCTCCTGGATACATGGAATTTTTCTGGTACTAGTGTTTATCACAGTTTCTCTTTCAAAAATTGTCCCGAGATTTTTGCGACTTGATTTCGGGGGATCTAGCTCTACCTTAACTTTCTCCACAATCTTCCTCGAAACTTGTGGCTGCATTGTACTTTCCCCGATACACTAGTTTCCTGCCTTTCCTGAAATTTTTGTCGCTGCCGCTTTTCCCTTATCTCCGCTCTAGCTCCGTTACAGCACTATCAATTCCTTCGATGGCTGTAAACTGGTTATTTATGGACCTCCTCCACTACTTGTCCCTCTAGTTCCGAAATGATCTCTCCTGCCTCTAAATTGCCCAAACTTTACAAGGCTCGATGTATGAAGCCATGGACCATAAAAGAGATTATAGTCCTCAACTCCAAAACCACTCGCTTCTATCGAGCATTCCCTTACAACATGTCCCAACTTTCCGCATCGACAACAGTGTTACGGCAACCTCTCATACATGAGCATCATCACTATCTCCTTTCCATCCTGCATGATGTCTACCCTCAGTATTCTCCTTAGAGGAACATCAACATTAATTACCACCCTAACCCGGATGTATTTTCCCACACATTTACCTGTTTTCCCGATGTCGATTTCCTTCACTTCCCCAATCATACCACTAAGGAATTGCCCAATCTCCGAAGTCATACACAATAATGGGATATTGTGGATCTGAATCCAGAATACCACCCTGTTAAATTGCATGCCTTGGATATCACCTTTACCCACTGGCGCTTCAAGAACTAGAAGCGCTTTGTCGAAACTCCATGGACCTCCATTTAAAACATGTTGCCTATCCCTATCGTTTTTGAAAGTAAAAGAAAATATGTTTCCGTTAATGACTTCAACATCCACACACTCTAAGGTTCTCCATATTCTCAGAAACACACAGAACGCCTCCCTATTAACCATATTTGCCGATAGCAATTTACATGTCAACCGTAGGCCTAGCCTTCTCTCCCCATCGTTCTTCATGTTCTTCCTCAACGGCATCAATGGTCCCTCCTTCTCCTTCAGCAAAAGTGCTTCACATAATCTCACCACCTCCTCGGCATTCATCGTAAACTGATTCCAAACAACAAACCCCGTTCCACTCCTAAAGACTGACAGAAAGATCCCCACGGATCCTAAACTACTTTCACCAAAAGGTTCCTGAGACCCGTAGAGTATCAGGAAAACCTAAGGGAGAGAATTTTTCTTCCTATAATGAATCCTATCCTCTGGTGTTTTATTATTAATCATGATAATAACCACTAAGAGAGCAATAGTGCATGTATATTTAAAAAAGAATATGATGGGTTTTTGGTATTATAGATCATGATAATTATAACCATTAAGAGACCAATAATCATGATAATAACCATTTAGAGACCAATAATGCCACCCCCTCATGAAATGTAGTTATTTTTATTAAATGTATATAAAGTATTTTAAGGTGTAACTTAAAATATCATTAATAAACAATTATGATATGATTATTGGTTATAAAAAATGGATGGTGATTATAGGAGATGGAAAGAACCTTTTTTTTATTATATGATATATAATTAATTAATTACTTAAACAATAACACATATCACTTCCACATGAGAAGTAGCTATATATGATTATTAAAATTAAGTATTTAATACTAACATTAAATAATGCCACATGTCACACCTACATGAAAAGTAGCTATTTTTTTATTATATTATATGTGATATATATGATTAATTACTTAATATCAAATATATGAAAAATATATATATATTAAAAGATGCCACATGCCGCGTCCACATGAAAAGTAGTTATTTTAATATTATATAATATAATATATGATATATGAATGACATGCGTCGCAACCACATCTAAAGTAAAAAATAAAAATAAAATAATAATAATAAATAAAAAAATAAAGTCTATTATTATTATATTATGAAATTAAAAACCGCAGAGTACTCCAATGACCATACATTAGATCCATCCCCTGAAATTTAGCTTATCATTTAATGACCTCAAAATGGATGTGTAAATTTTATATATTATATAATTATATATATATATATACAATTAATTCTATATATTATATAAATTTATAATTAATAATTATTACTAATTTAATTATAAAGCAACCACATGACGACATGTGTCAAGGTGAGGTTCAATTTTACTATATTACTATATTGCATCCCACACGATGTGTGGGAACTATAAAATGTAACGCAACAATATTTTAATGATTTAATTGGTCTAAGATATTGGATGCATTGGTAATGAAAAACAATAATGGGGTATTTCTCTAGATTTATATTTTTTTTTTTTAAAGCAGAAATCTATTCTATACTTATAATAAGGCTGCATGCAACACTGCATAATATTAGTTCATATTCAAAAAAATGTATAAACAATTATATAAAAGAAGATATAATAAAAGAAGAGCAAATGATGTTCATGAAATCCAAATTAGAAGACAAATAGAAATCAATAGCTGAAACATTATCTTTATCTTCAATTTCTTTTTTTCTTTTTTTAATTTTTTATATTTATCTACAATTTCGGGTTTGGGTTTTTTTTTTTTTTTTTTTTTTGAATTACTTTGTTTTCTAAGCTTAGGGGGGTGTATTCAATTAGGATTCTTGAGGACATTTAAGGACATTTAAAGACATTATAAATCCTGGTGTATTCAATTTGGACATTTAAAGACTTTAAAAGAGTCCATATGAATCCAGTGGTATTCAATTAGGATTTATATGGACTTTTAAAGAATCCTTCCAAATCCAGGTGTATTGAATTGGGACTTTAAAAATGTCTACAAGAATCAAAGTGTATTCAATTAGGACTGGATTTTAAAGGATTTTCTTAAGTCATGGATTTTGATGGATTTTGGTGGACTTAATGGTGAAAGATATAAATATCAAATGTCATAACATGTCCAGCCTTCTCCCCAAAGATTTTGGTGGATTTTGTTTTCCATCTCTCTCTCAAATCAGAAACGAAAAGCACTAATATATAAAAATTAAAAAAACCGATGCATGTGAGAATAATAAGCTTCCATCCCCAGTATGTTCTGTGAATTAAAAATGAAAAAAAAAAAAACTGCACATAATTATATATGTGAGAATATGTTGCAGTCACATAATTATATACAGTATAACAAGTACAAAACTCACTACGTACCAGAATTGCACAAAACAACACCAAATTAATCTGTAAAGCCTTCAATCAAACACCAAAATGCTCACTCTTTATTAGCTTTTTTTTTTTTTTTTTTTTTTGAAAAACTCTTTATTAGCATTTTATTTTAAAGAAAAATAATTCATCTACACTTCATGCAAGCAGTGCCTTTACGCAGATAAACCTTAGCCAATTTTGGGTTCAATTCAATCGCTTTGTTTGCATCAGCAACAACCTCAGACTATATATATACACAAATATAGATTGACTGGTGTATCAAATTTTGCTCATTCTAACTTCAAATGTTTTTTTGATAATTAGCTATAATTAGCTTACTATTGATAAGTCAGAGATAACAAATTCATGAAAGCCTTAGCCAATTTTGGATTCAATTCAATCGCTTTGTTTTCATCAGCAACAACCTCAAAATATATATATACGCAAATATAGATTGACTGGTGTATCAAATTTTGCTCATTCCAACTTCAAAGGTTTTTTTTTTTTAATTAGCTATAATTAACTTACTATTGATATATAAGTTAGAGATAACAAATCCATGAAAATCCTTAGATGTCTAAACAAATCCATAAATGTCTGAGATAGATGTCTAAACAAATCCATAAAAATCTGAGATAGATGTCTAAACAAATCCATAAAAGTCTGAGATGGATGTCTAAACAAATCAATGAAAGTCCATGTGAATTTATAAAAGTCTGTAGAAATCCATGAAAATCTGTCACTTAAAAAATGTCTTTAAATGTCTTCAAGAATCCAAATTAATCCTAATTAAATACACCCCCCTTAGTCTAAATTATAAGATAAGTAAATAAAATGATAAATTGTTGTCCATAAAATCTAAATTATAAGATAAGTAGAAATCAACAGGTTAAACTTTTTTTAAATTTTTTTATCCTTGTCTATAATTTTTTTTTTTTTTTTTTTTTTTTGTGATTTCTTTATTTGTTTCTTTTGTAATTTCTATGTTTTATCTATTCCAATTAATATCAAGAAAATACTGTACAATATTAGTAAATATTTTAAGAAAAAAAAAACGGTAAACAATGTTCTCAAGCTTTTTTTTTAATGCTTTTTTTTTTAAAATTATTTTTTGTTTATATCATTATTTTTAAAGTAGAAATCTATTCTATATTTATAATAGGGCCTCATACAACACTACATAATATTAGTTTATACTCAAAATAATTTAAAAACAATTAAATAAAAGAAGATATAATAAAAGAAGATCAAATATTGTTTATAAAATCCAAATCAACAGCTGAAATATCAGTAAGTGTTTTTTTTTTTTTTTTTTTTTTTAAAACCTATAACCGATCTCTAACTTGTTTTTTTTTTCTTGTTTAAATTATTATACAATTATGAACATATTAAAGAATGGAAACAAAACAAAATCAAAAGAATATGTACCTTTACACAAAAGAATGTATCACTATATTCTAGCATTGACACATGTGAGGGATCTTTATAGAAAATGGTGGACACTGGAGAGTTATTAGTGGAATTTAAAACTTTAGAAAACAAGGGAAAATGAAGAGTTATTAGTGGAATATGAAACATTTTAATTGAGATTATCATATGTGATATATCTATATAATCAATTGAATCTGAACATTGATCACATTAAGTGATATCAGAAAATTAATATAGTTAATAATAAAAAATGACTAGATATTAGAACATTACAATATATATTGGTTAGAGAAAGATGGGGAATTATAATATTATTTTGATTAGAAAGATACAATTGAACACCAAATAAGTTGATTTATATAATTATATGTATTTCTAAAAAGATGCTTTCAATTCACCAAAAGTTTTGTTAGTCAATTCAGTTTTGGCGGCACCCGAAATATACCTGTGATTAATTGCATGAAAAGAACATAAAAAGAATTTATAGACAAACAAAAGCAATTAACTGACTGAAAAATAAAGAGTTTATGTGAATTAAATTTACAGGCAAACAAAAACAATTAATTAACTGAAAAAATGAAGAGTTTATGGGATATGAAATGTTAGGGGATTATTATCAGAATTAATTATTATTTTTAATTAATATGATAATTTATTCATTATCCCATTAATTATGTGATTATCTACTGAAAAATGAAGAGTCTATGTGAATATAATTTATAGACAAACAAAAGCAATTAATTGGCTGAAAAATGAAGAGTTTATGAGTCAAATAATGGAATTGGACAGCTAAAACATTCATAAATGGACTCAAATAACAATAATTGGACAGCTAAAAATTCAAAAACTGACTAAAAAAACAATAATTCTTATTAGTATTTGATATGGCCAAATCTCCTCATATTTTACACCTACTAATCAATAAAAAATAAATGTTAAAGCCTCCACATGACGACACGTGTCAATATGAGGTTGGTTGAAAAATGAAGAGTTTATGAGTCAAATAATGGAATTGGACAGCTAACTGAAAAATGAACTCTACGTATCAAAACAACAACAACAAAAACTGAACAAAAAAGGATGGATCACAAAATTGAAAAAAAAAAAAAAATCCACTTATTATGATGGCAAAAACAAATGTTTTCCCGGACTCAGTTTTGGCGGCACCCGAAATATACCTGTGAGGCTGTGATTAATTGCATAAAAAGAACATACAAAGAATTTATAGGCAAACAAAAGCAATTAATTGACTAAAAAATGAAGAGTTTATGTGAATTGAATTTACAAGTAAACAAAAACAATTAATTAATAGAAAAATGAAGAGTTTATGGGATATGAAATGTTAGGGGATTATTATCAGAATTAATTATTATTTTTAATTAATTTGATAATTTATTCATTATTCCATTAATTATGGGATTATCTACCTAAAAATGAAGAGTCTTTGTGAATTGAATTTATAGACAAACAAAAGCAATTAATTGGCTGAAAAAATGAAGAGTTTATGAGTCAAATAATGGAATTGGACCGTTAAAAATTTCCTAAACTGACTCAAATAATAACTATGTAAATTAATGCGATAGTTGGATAGCTAAAAAATTCATAAACGGACTCAAATAACAATAATTGGACAACTAAAAAAAATTCAAAAACTGACTCAAATAACAATAATTCTTATTAGTATTTGATATGGCCAAATCTCCTCCTATTTTACACCTACTAATCAATACAAATTAAATGACAAAGTCTTCATACGACGACACGTGTCAAGGTGAGGTTCCATTTTACTATATTATATATAGATATAGATTATAGATTATAGATTATAGATTATATGATAACTTGAAACATATTTATAATTTTAATGACCCACTACTTCTTTATTTTTGGTGAGAAGGAGGGCTAAAAGCCTCCAGAAAACATAAGCACCATATCAGCAAGACTATCTGCAAGCATATTACTTTCGCCATAAATATGGCGAACTTTACGGCACCAATCAACATCAATTAACTTTTAACAACTACAAACATGACCGTTAAGAGGATGATTCAAACTGATTTTCATTTGAAGTAAAAAAAAACCAGAGCTTTCGAGTCAGACTCCACTTAAGCTTTTTAAAACCAGCTCTCTAGACAAAGCTTAACCCCTCAAATAAGCCCCAAAGTTTAGCTTTTATAACACTATCAACTCCTTTATTCATGGCAAAACCACCCAACCACCTCACTACTAAATTTTAACTATAATTGGAAGGTGTAACGTATTCTTTAACGTTAACAATGAATGTCTTTCGTCACCGCCAAACGACCAAACGTTCATTCGGTTAGTCTAGGGATGCCTAATTCCTAACAATGTTACATGTTCGATTTACATGGTCAATGGGTTCTTAATAACTTTGTGAAAAACTTTCCAAAATCTTGTATAATCAAATTCCGGGAGGATTTTTTTTTTTTTTTTTACAGAATTTCCATATGTAATAATTTATAAATAAACAAAGGAAAATTATCAAGCGTGGAATCTACTGGATCACTGATTATAAGAAGGTGATTATAGGAAGGTGATAACAATGATTATCACTTCCGATAATCGGTAATCCTACACTAAAAATTCGTATTTAAGTCCACGGTAAAAAGTTAGTAGATAAACAAATACAACTTAACATGTCTCACAAAAAAAAAAAAAAAAAAAAAAAATTATACACCAAATGAGTATGTTTTGGAATTAGAGATCTGCCGATACAATAACCAAGAAGTCAAGAACCCAATCCCAAATAGATATTTGGTCCCCACCAGACCAAATATATTATTATTATTATTTTTATAGTAGTTCAAAAAGAACAAAAACAAAAGTTACAGAAATCGAGAGAGTCAGCGAAAAGTCTCTCCAAATGGCGGCGAAATGCGGCGGTGGTGGTGGCGGAGATTCCGACGAGTGCATTACAAGGTACGCGGACGCGGGGAGCTGCTTGGAGAGTCAGAGGTACTTCCTCTCACGACGCACCGTTTTGGAGATGCTTCGAGACCGAGGCTATGACGTGTCCGACTCCGAACTCGCTCTCTCTCTCGCTGAGTTCCGTTCCATTTTCGGCGACAAGCCCGACCCGGAAAGACTCCGTTTCTACTTCCCTCTCCGCTCCAACCCCACCAAAAAGGTACCTTTTTTTTTCAATGTATGTTTATGTGCATACGTTATGCATACATGCTCATGTTCATATGCATGCACCCATGAAAGTCAATATTTTGAGGTCTTCATCAGCACAAATTCTGTACAAACAGCTGATTTATATTATTTTTTTTCTTGAAAAAATTTGTCTTTTTTAACGGATTTGATCATTTGTTTTAAAAAAAATTCCGCAAAAAGATTTGTTAACTAAGGTATTTTTTGTGTGTGGAAGAAATGGGTTAAAATTAGTTAGGCTTTTCAGACTTTTTTTTGACATTATTTCAGAATTAAGATCTGAAAAAAAAAAAAAAAAAAAAAAAAAAAATATCATATGTTGACATGATATAGAGTTTGTGATTTTTAACATTATTGCTTATGTTGATTTGAAAAATTAAATGTGAACAGACAATTTGTGTGTTTTTTTCTGCTGAAAGATTTGCCAACTAATATAAGATTGGTGATAGTAGGAATCTCTAACAATAATGGTTCTCTTTTAATGAATTGAAAAATTACAAATTGGGTATGAAGAATGTTGTGTGGATAACTGCCTTTTATCAAGACTATTCATGAAAATCTTTAAAATGTTTTACAGATGCTGGTTATGTTCTTGGGAACTGACCAAGTGAAGACGAAAGATATTCGAGAAATGTTTATGCAAATTGTGAACAGAGAAAGTTTACAAGGGTTGATTTTGATCTTGCAAAGCAAACTCACTGCTTATGCAAAGAAAGAAATGGAAAAAATTTCATTCAAAGTTGAGCTTTTTCAAGTAAGTAAATGGGATGCTTGTTTAAAGTTTGTGAAAGGACTGAGAAATGATTGTATGTTAGTTTGAATAGAGAGATTTTACTGCTTTGTTGATGTCACTGAAATTTGATACTTGACTTCCATGAATGAAGGGTTATTTATTCATGTGCCATTTTGATCTTGTTCTAGTATATCACTGAATGAACATAGGATAAAGTTATATAACATTATAAAAAAGAAAATGACGGTCATGGTTGACTAAATGATTTAAAAATCACGACTTTTTATTAGGATTATCTTAACATGTGCCTTAGGTGTATTTAATAAGCAATTTTTAAGTAAAAAATTGAATAGAAACAAATCATGTAAAGACTTTGATGTCAAAGATTTTTGGTTTCATTTAAATTCTTCTACATAAAGATGCTCTTATTTAACTAACAATTTTGATTAGACTACCATAACTCATGTCATTGTAACTGGACTTTGAAACAGAAGATGTCAGAGACCCTTCTTCTTGCAAATAGTCTATGAGGCTGAAGTTTTTACTAGTTAGAGATGCATAGATCAATGAAACTTGAAATCGACTTTGCTTTGGGTTGGCCATGGAATCTGAATGCTAGAATTATAAATTATATCTTATCAAATTTGTTCATCTAGGTGTTATTTCCTTTAGTCATTGAAATATGTGAAGTTGTCGGTAAAACTTGTGTAGGTTTATGAGTTTTTCTCTGGTAGGCATAACTGTGAGCATACTTATAGCACATTTATTCACCTTATCACTTTTTATATGTCTACCAGAGAAAAACTTGTAGGTTTATAGTAATTGCCTGTTTGACAACATGAACCGAGACAAATATTAAACAATAATGCTAATATTCAAACTCTATATTTCAACTTGTATCCCAACTAATGACGTGTCATTTGTCAAACGGATACACATTAACAATGACTTATCTTACTTGCCATATGTCATATGGATTAAATTGCTACATTAGAAGTCGAAATACAAGTTGGGAAGTCTAGCACTATTGTATATGTAATCAGTTTTAAGGAATAATTTTAAGCATATTAATAAAAGGGAGTTATGTGGGTGTATAGACTGAAAATCTGATATGTTGACTGAAAATATAGATGCTTGCCATCTCTACTTCACAATTACTCAGTTGATAATTACATATTGACATGTTTTAAGATTGCTGGCTTGCTACTTGAGATCAGCTAACATTTGGAAATATATGTGGTTTTATTGCATATGTTACTGGTTGTGGCTGCATTATCCTGAAGTTCTATATCTATGAAATTGTTTTGCATGTTAAGATAGTAAATGCTTCATTCAAATCTTAATTATTTTAATACTTTGTGGCTTCTCACCAGTAAAGATTTTTCATATAGAATATTTGATCATCACATTATTACTGTTTATTCTTATAGATCACCGACTTGTTGGTTAACATTACGAAGCACATCTTGACACCAAAGTACGAGATACTGAATGCTGCAAAGAAACACAAGATATTGAAGAAATATGAAGTGGAAGAGAAACAGGTAGATAGTGTAACAATAATAGTGACTATAATTAATATAGGACACGCTTTTGATGTTCTTAAATTTACTGTCCCTCTTTTTCATATGCATAATACTGAAGGCAACAACTCTTCTGGAATGGGATCAAAGAAGAACACAGAAGCCTTTTCTTAAATCTTTGCATAATAGTTTTATGTTTACTTGGAGCTTCAATTTCTTAAATATTTTACATTAGATCCAAACAGTTGTTGACATCCGAAAGGACCAAGCTATTAAAGTGCTTTGTGGAAAAGCGATTTGAATATAGACACTCTGGATTTGCATCATGTGGCCTAATTAGAATCTTGATTGAAAGCCAAAATGTAAGTAAGCAATTGCATGTAGCTCTGTTTAAGATCTCATCCCATGTATTAGAAAGGACTTCAATGGAGTGAAATTGTGTTTGGTAACTTCTCTACAGACCTCAAGTCAATTTATCATAATTTTTTTTTTTCCTTTTTTGATACCAGAACTCTCTTCCAAGTCAATTCATTAACTTGAAAGTATAAAGATTACCTCTTTGATTGATTCATAATGTTGTAAACTATATCCGCTGTAGGTTTCAGATAAATCTTTATTTTGAAATAATTTTTTTGAATTGAGGGACGGCATTAAGCTGTGTTGTCTATGATTACTAATTAGTGATTTGAAAAGTATGGTTCGATAATGATAATAGCTTTTTCTTTTGGATAATTACATTACATTGTGAAAAGATGAGAGAAAAATATATTTTGCTAGAATAGTATTATTGATATCAGGTCAAGTATTTGTACAGCAAGAATTCGTATCACACTACAAGTCAGGTACTGTAAACTACAAAACAGAAATTCTAGCTATAAGATAGGAGTTACAATAGAAAAGATAATGTACACTAATTATCTATTACTAAATACAGGAAACTTTAGAGTTTATCTTTCTAACACTCCCCCTCAAGTTGGAGAGTGGATGTCCTGCACTCCTAACTTGCGAATCATAGGGACAAAATTCTCCTTGCCCAAAGGCTTGGTCAAGATGTCTGCTAGCTGGTGTGCAGAACCTACATATCTTGTAATCACTGAACCATCTTGGATCTTGTCTCTGATGTAATGGCAATCCATCTCAATGTGTCGAGTTCGCTCGTGAAAAACTGGGTTGGCTGCGATGTGTAAAGCAGCCTTGTTGTCACAAAATAATAGAGCAGATTCATGATGTGTTAGTCCCAAATCTCTCAGTAGATAACGTAACCAAGTCAACTCACAACAGGCTCCTGTCATTGCACGATATTCTGCCTCGGTAGAAGAAAGAGAAACTGTTTTCTGTCGCTTTGACCTCCAGGATATTAATGAAGGTCCAAGGAAGACACAATAACCTGTGGTGGATCTCCTAGTGAGTGGACAACCAGCCCAATCTGAGTCACAGTAAGCCCTTAATCTGAAATCACTATTCGAAGAGAAAAACAAACCTTGGCCAGGTGCACCTTTCAAATATCTGACAACCCGAAGAGCTGTCTCCATATGAAGTTTTCGGGGTTGATGCATAAATCTACTCAAGACATGTACAGCATATGTTATATCTGGCCTCGAAACAGTCAAGTAAATTAATCTACCAACCAATCTTCTATACCTACTCGGGTCTTTGAGCAAATCACTCTTGTCTGACAATTTCAAACCTCGGTCCATAGGAGTATCAATTGGGGCTGCACCTAACAAACCTACATCCTCAATGATTTCTAATGCATATTTCCGTTGGGAGATAAAAATCCCTTTCTTAGAAGTAGAAACCTCTATGCCAAGGAAGTATTTCAGATTACCAAGGTCTTTAAGATTAAAGTGACTATGCAAGAATTTCTTAGTGGCAGCTATGCTATCGGGATCATTTCTAGTAATTAGAATGTCATCAACATATATTAAAAGAGCAGTAAAGAGCTTGCCTTTTGTTTTGGTGAATAGGGAGTAATCGGCCCGAGACTGTACGAAACCAGCAGAACAAATAGCCTCTGAGAACTTAGCGAACCATTGGCGAGATGCTTGTTTCAAACCGTACAGCGATTTATGTAGGCGACATACCAAGTTGTCCTCCCCCTGTCGCCGAAGTCCAGGCGGCGGAGACATGTAAATTTCCTCAGCCAAATCGCCATGAAGAAATGCGTTGTTAACATCCATCTGATGCAGAGACCAACCACGAGCTGCAGCTAAAGCTAGTAGGCAGCGAACCGAAATAATCTTGGAAGTAGGGGAAAATGTATCATGATAATCGATACCCTCCAGTTGAGTGAAGCCCTTGGCTACCAATCGGGCTTTGTATCTCTTAACAGACCCATCCGAGCGAAGCTTGATTTTATACACCCACCGGCAGCCAATGGGAGTTTTACCAGCCGGAAGCGGAGTAAGAGTCCAGGTGCCGTTGGTCTGGAGAGCCCGCAACTCGGAACGCATGGCCTCCTGCCACTCAGGATGAACAACAGCCTCCGAATAAGACCTAGGCTCCGCAATCAAACCGAGTTGAGCAACAAAAGATCTGTAGGAAGGCAAATATCGGTGGTACGAGACATGGTTAGCCAGAGGATAACGAGTACCTTTGTTCGGACCCAGCGAGAATGAGATTGATTGGTCGGAGTAAACAGAGTTGCAGACAAAATCCTTGAGTTTGATCGGCGGACCGGTGTGGCGGCTGGAGCGACGAAGAGGAACGGGTTCTTGGCCGAGGTCGGAAGCAGATTGGAAACCGGCGATGGAGAAGGAGGATCGGCAAAGGTGGTGAGGGAGGAAGGATCAATCCGACCGGGTGGACCGGGATGGGTCAGGGGACGAAGAGAAGGTGGTTCCGACGGAGGAGAGATGGTGAGGTGACGAGATGGGGTTTCCGACGGAGGAGGTGTGGCTGATGTTTGATGGGGAATTGGAGCGGTGGTGGCTGAACGGTCGGGTGAAGATGTGTGTGAATTGGGAATAATTGGGTAAGAGATATCATGGGCTACAAATGGAATTGGGCCAGAACTGGTAAGTGGAGGAGAAGAGGCAGATATGGGCCGGTCAGACATGTTGGGCTGGGCAGACGCATAAGGGAAAATGTTTTCAAAAAATTTGACATCACGGCTAGTAAAAATTTTGTTGGTCGATAAATTAAATAATTTGTACCCCTTTTGACCAACAGGATAGCCAATAAAAATTGATGGTATGGAACGATGGTCGAATTTGTGGGAAACATTAACATTAGTAGCATAAGCTAAACAACCAAAAACACGAAGATGAGTAAAAGAAGGTGGTTTGGAGTAGAGAAGTTCAAAAGGAGTTTTGAAGGAGAGAACTGGAGAAGGGAGGCAATTGATGATGTGAACGGCAGTAAGAGCACATTCACCCCAAAATTGGGTAGGAAGATGAGCTTGAAATTTCAAAGCTCGAGCAACCTGCAGAATGTGGCGATGCTTGCGTTCCACAACCCCATTTTGTTGAGGCGTGTAAACACAAGAATGCTGAAAAATGACACCAGTATCATGAAAAAACGACCGAAGTGAGATAAATTCCCCACCATTATCACTGCGAACAGTTTTAATGTGGGTGTCAAATTGAGTGAAAACATAACTGAAGAATCGTTTTAAAAAGGATTGTGTTTCATCTTTGTGGCGCATCAAAAAAATCCATGTAAAACGTGTATAATCATCGACAATAGTAAGAAAGTAATAAGCACCAGAAATAAAAGGGTGTCGATAACGACCCCAAATATCACAATGAATTATTTCAAACGGTTTAATAGATGATATTACACTAGAACCGAAAGACAAACGACTCTGTTTAGCCAAAGGACAGATATGGCAAACATTATTGGACTCAACAGAAAAATTCAAAAAATATTTTGCAATGAAATTTAAACGAGAGGAAGATGTGTGGCCTAAACGGTTATGCCAGAGATTGGTGGATGAGACGGTGACATTGCAGGTTGGTTGGGTGTTGGGTGTTGGGTGAGTGAGAATTGGTCACAGATTGCTTCGTCGCTAACGCCACCAAATAGTATAATCCGTTACGCTGTTTACCCAAACCAATCATCCTCTTCGTAGCCAGATCCTGCAAAATACACCAGTAAGGGAAAAAAGTTATTGAACAATTCAAGTCCTTTGTCAGACGACTAACTGACATTAAATCGACTTTGAATGTAGGTACACATAACACATCATGCAAATAATAAACTGAGTTCAAAGGTAGTGATCCTTTTGCAGTAATATTAGCTTTTTCTCCACTAGGCAGCAATACAGGAGATAATGAACATTTTTTATCTCTGCGGAAAAATAATCCGGATGATGAAGCAATATGGTCCGTCGCACCACTGTCAATAATCCAATTACGTGAGGTAATTTTAGACAAACCTGGTTTGGTTACGGCATTAGCGTGAGTGCTAGATCCTTCATTTTTGTTGTCAAGAAGCGATAAAAGCTGCTGCAATTGGGCTTCCGAAATCCCAACCATATGATTTCTGTCCACTTTAGAAAAGGCTTCGGATACAAGATTGGCTGCAGGGATATTGTCATTGTTGAAACGTCTTGGGCCTGTATTGTGCTGATATGGGCTTGGGCTTGGGCCTGAATTGTGCTTGGCTTTTGGATGACCCGCTGGGTACCCATGAAGCTGATAACAGGTCTGATCCAATGACCCACTTCTCCACAGTGAGAACAATTGGGGCGTCCTCTGCCCAAACCGAAACGGCGCCTATCTTGTCGTCCGCCACTAAAATTTTCTGGTGGCTTCTCTTGCGATCGAACTTCCGGTGACCCATATTGACGATTGGAACGGTCGAACCTTGCTGAAGTGGGTTTGTTCCATCCGCCGTTGTTGCTTCGAACTGCCATGGCAGCGCTGCTGGTAGAATCAGTTGCAGCGGAAGATGAACTCAGGAGACGCTGCTTCTCTTCTTGAGAAACAGAGGAGTATGCCTGGCGAATTGAAGGAAGAGGATTCATAAGGAGGATTTGTCCACGAACAGCACTGTAAGAATCATTCAATCCCATCAGAAATTGCATTAATTTTTGTTGATCTTGTTGTGTTCCATGTATTGTGTCGTTGTAAGAAGCAAGTTCATCCCATAGGCCTTTCAATTTTGTGTAATAAGCAGAAACCGAAAGTTGTTCTTGTCGAAAATAGGCTATGTCTCGCTGAATTTCGAAGATACGGGGTGCGTTGCTTTGAGAGAATCGCTCACGAAGGTCTTCCCAAACCTCGTGGGCGGACGAATAATATATCACACTGTCTGAAATTTCCGGATTGAGAGTATTGACGATCCAAGAGTGGACCATATCATTGCACCGGGACCAAGTTGCATAACCTTCAGGATCAGTTTCTTCGGAAGGGGTTTTGATTGAGCCATTGACAAAACCTAGCTTGTTTTTAGAATTTAAAGCCAGAGTCATAGCCCGTTTCCAAGTAGAATAATTGTCTCCAGTTAGAGGTTTGGAAATCAAGATTAAACCTGGATGATCTGAATGATGAGTGAAATAGGGATTGGACATGTCTACTTTCAAAACATCTGTAGAGGGGATTGAAAATTCTGCTGATTTGGTTGTGCTTGAGGATGCAATTTCTGCTGACTTGGATGTGCCAGAGGCGGATGGAGTTTTTTCAAGAGGTGTTTGATCGTTGGCCATTGCTGTGAAAAGGATAAGGAGAAGCTACACGAGAAATTAAAGTGCAGCGATATTGAGTCAAGATTTTTTTTAGTCCTGCTCTGATACCATGAAAAGATGAGAGAAAAATATATTTTGCTAGAATAGTATTATTGATATCAGGTCAAGTATTTGTACAGCAAGAATTCGTATCACACTACAAGTCAGGTACTGTAAACTACAAAACAGAAATTCTAGCTATAAGATAGGAGTTACAATAGAAAAGATAATGTACACTAATTATCTATTACTAAATGCAGGAAACTTTAGAGTTTATCTTTCTAACACATTGTCACCTATGCTGCACCTGAATTTTGTTATAAGATTGATCAAGGTAGAGCGTCATCTATCTTTTTTTTTTATTATTGTCATTTCAGCTGCTGTGGATGCTGGAAACTGATGCCATTGCACGATACTATGGACTCGAGAAGGGGCAGGTGGTGAAAGTTACTTACAGTGGAGGAATTGTTGATGCTCTTGAAACCTACCGCTGCGTTATGTGATACTTCCTCAAGATTCATACAATGATGACATGCTAAAATACTCTACAACAACAAATACAAGGACAGGCTCTTCTTTTACCTTCTCATATAGGTCTATATTATTAGGTTAACCTGCAGACAATGTTACTGTGTAATGGGAACTGATTTGCATAGTTAGAGTAGTTTTCATGTTACCAAATCAAATGGCATGAAATTTGAGAACTTTATTTGCCTGGAAGTGAAAAAGGTTTTGTCTATATGTTTGATGCATTCTCAGCTGATTTAAACTGATAATGTTTGTTATTGCCATTAACATTGATATGTTATCGAGGGGTGGCAATTCAGGTCATGCTAAATTAAAGTTTAAATAAAAACATCAACTCAATCTCGATTCGTTAAGCTAATCGAGTCAAAATACAAAACCCTAACTGGACATGAACCATGCAACGAACAATAAATGTATCTCTTTTTCAGTATTTATTTTGGTAGGGGATCTCTGAAGAATAAAGACTGTGAATGGGTAATAAAGGTTCAATCCAGCCATCAATATAGAAAAATAATCAAGGTGTTAATCAAACCACAGATACTGTTAAATCCAATTTCAATTAAATTTCAGTTAACTGCAGTTCAGCCTCAACATCAGGGCTGAAAAAATGCCAGCTTGAATCATGAAAAGCTGCAAAATAATCATCTGAAACTGTCTTAATGCTGAACTCTTGTGTGAATTTTCGAACGGCCAAGATGTGCTTTGCTGTGTTGACGATAACAGAGCTCTTGTACTCTGAGACATGCTGCTCGTATGTCTCAAAGCTGTTCCCCAGCAATACAATGCCTTTTAACATAACTCCCTGGTTTGCTTGTAAGAGATTGTCGTACAACTCTGCCTCACAGTGTGGCATGTAGAAAAGTGTTGGCTTTGTAGCACATCGGCGACCCTGCTCATTTACTGATAGAACAGAACAACCAAAGGATTCCAAAACCCGAGCTTCTGTTGCAGAAAGAATCGGATCGAATACCTCTACGTCTCCAATCCAACTGAGCTTTCTTTTCATCAAGATGGCAAGGCTTAGCTGCAATCGAGGGGTTTCATATGATTCTATACTGCCAATACCATATATCACCATTTGCATTTTCAACTCGGAGCCCAAAACACTATAAAAACGATTTAAGATTTCTGGAGTTTGGATTTGATTCATGAAAGTCTGATAGAATTCAGAGCTTTCCAACTTTTTAATACATGTTTGCATCTTTTGTAATAGTTTTGATTCTCTGTGAGGGTCAGATACAAGTTCAGTTGGAAACCATGGTTTCTGCTGTTCTTCTGGAGTTCTAATTCTGGGGAGATTCCTTCCTTTCCTGCCACGACGTGGTAAAACAATGGTCCAATCTTCGTTTACAGTACACGTTTCATGGGTGAGAACTTTTGCTGAAGCAGCCATCACTAAAAGAATATTATATCTTCTCTTTTCTGAATAATTCTGCCTCCTATAAAAAATAACATACACAAGGTAAACTGCTAGCAAATACTGGTGGAAGAAATATAAATTCAATGAAGGAATCAATAGCATTGTGAGACAGAGAGGTATTATGTAACAAAAAATGGAATACATTGAAAGAATCATACACCGTGTAATTGTTGTGTAATTCAAATGGTAATACAGTGGAAGTATCATGATTAACAGATAGAATAAGAATGTAGCATTATCCTAACATCACTAGTAAATAAGAAATATTAGTTCATTCATTTATTTATTTTGTTAATAAGTAAAAATTTATAAACGACAATTAACTATATAGCAGTTTCATTCATTTATTGTATTTTCAATTTGTTTCTGCCTTGTTTAAAATATCATCTCTTAACACATAGTTGGAAATAGATCTCTACAGTAGAACTAGTCTAAAACTTCTGATAATATTTCAATCCTGCTAAAACTTGTTCAGTGATTCAGATCTCTCTCTCTCTCTCTAGTCCCTACATTCCCAAAACTTAAAAAGTGTATCAAATTTCTCAGGTTCTTAAGCCAGCAATACTCTCATTGGTAGACCTCATCTGCTTGTACTTTTACAGAATAAGATTCTTAGAAAATGGTAGAACATTTTAATTTCTTAATGTGCAATCAAGGACCCTTAACTAACTTCAGCAAGATAAATCAGGATGCCTACCATTCACTAATTTGATAGCATCAACCACAAAGTGACAAAGAAAATTAAAAAATATCTATTTGAACACTAATTTTGTTTGAGGGATACCAAAATCTTTTAGTCATGAAAGATAAAACTTTTCTTAAACAACTCTGTGACAAATGAAATATTGTTCCAAGTTGAATAACACCTTCAAAATTAAACAATGCATTATATTATTCCGACATCAGGTCACCCCGTCCCAATTTTTTTTATCCTCGGAACAGCACCCCGTTCCGAGGTTTTTTTTTTCCCTCGGGACAGGGCGACCCGCTGTTAGGTCACCCTATCCCGAACCTTTTCTATAAAAAAGAATCAGTCAAGAACATTGCAAAATGAAAACCATATCGATTTTTCAAGGGTTCAAAACAACCCAAATTCAAACTAAATCGATTTTTCAAGGGTTCAAACAACCCAAAATCAAACCAATTCAAACTATAAAATTGAAAACCCTAAAAACCCAATCAATTTCAACACAAATGCTAAAAACCCTAACTGAAATAAAAGTCAAAATACCTTAAATCGGCGTTGCGACGGAGACGATGACGGCTGAGGAGGCGTTGCAACGGAACCCAGATCGACGTTGCAACGGATACCCGGCGGCGTTGATGTTGCTAGTGGGCGAAGTCAACGGCGCGGCGCGGTCGGTGAAGTTACTTGCTGGAAATCGACGGCGAAGTCGGCGACGCTAACTGGAAATCGACGGCGATTCGAGAAGGAAACGATCGGGATAGCCTGGTATCGGGACTGATCGGGATAGGTAGGCAAGAGGATTTGGGATGGTTAGGGCAATGAGTGAAATTGTTTTGGTTTTAAATCAAGGGTAACAATGTAATTTCAGGGCAGTTTTGTAATTGAATTTGGTAATAGGGTAGATTTGCAATTAAGATCCTAAAATAGGGCATTTTTACTAAAAGGAAAGTTTCACACATTCACGAGGTCGCAGTAAATAAGAACTAATTGAAGGCAAAAGAGAAAGCCATGAACATTTAAAAAAGAGAAGCTCTAAATAAAATTGAGAAACAAGTCTCAAACTTTAACACGTAGGGCAGATGAGCCACACATAGGGGTTGCAAAAATCCCCGACCTCAAACCGGCGGGGTTTCGATTTGTTCGGGTGGGTTTGGAGTAGTTAAAACGAGGCTTGGATCCGGTGTGGATCAAACTTTTTTTACCGGGTTTTTTTCGGGTCGGGTATGGGTCAATCTTTTATGCACCGACCCGTTTGACCCGGTATTTATATAATTATTTTTTAAAATATAAAAAAATATAAAGGAAAAAACAAATCTCTAATCTTTTTGTCTTTTTACATAATTACATTTTATGTTTGAATATAAAGTTTATTAAACTTAGATGTTGTGTTCTATTAAATTTAAGTTTATATATGAATTTTAAGTGTATATTTAAATTTGCAATCAATAAAGGAAAAAATTGTATATATATTAATATTTAAATTTAAATGTATTTTAAAATTTAATTGAATGTTAAAATTTATGTCAATGTCTTAAAATTGAATTGTATGGTAAAATAATATGTATATTTAGTGGTTTAAGATTTTTTTTTTAGATTAAAAAAAAAAAAAAAAAAAAAAAAACGTGTCATTTTCGGTCGGGTATGGAGCACCTCTTGTCATTTCGAGTCGGGTTTGGGGCAACTCGTACAAATCGGGTTTTAGGTTTGGGGCACCTTTGATCCGATCCGATCCAACCCATTGCCATCCGTAGCCATACACGGTGAAGATGAGATAGATGATGTTCTTGTGGTCGATGGGGAAAGGGGCGGACTTTACAGTGGTGGACATGACTTGTTGGACGGAAAGGTGGGTTAGCTGTTTTCTGTGGGAGTAGACAATGTTGGAGTACTTGTCAGCGATGAAGAAGATGCAGGAGACATTAGCGCCATTCTCTTAAGTGTAGGGAGAGATGGTGCGCAACCACTGAGAGACGGTGGATGTGAGTACGGAATTGGGGTTGTGTTTGGATGGTAGTGGTGGTGGTGGTGGTGGAGATGGAGGGGAGAGTTTTTAATTGAAGGAAAATAGTTAGGGTTTGGTATGGGTCAATTTACTTTTAACTTTTTAATTTTAATTTTGTAATTTGTAGTTTTGTGAAGTATTCTAAGTTGTAGTTATTAATTATATTTTACAATTTTAAATTTAAAAACATCTACCTTGTGTCAAATATAATTTTTTTTTTTTTTTTTTTAGCTTTCTAATATGCTAAATGATTTTATTTCTATCTTTCGTTTTTTTTTTTTTTTTTTTTTTTTTTTTTTTTTTGAATATACAACAACTACCAGGACCAGCGAGATTGGGCTCTACAAGCACAGCCCGGACCGCAGCTCCCACAGACGGGGAGAGAGAGCACCCACATATCGTGGGACAACACCCATACAATTGGTGGGAAATTTTGCACATATACATGCATACACTAGGCATTGAACCTTGGTGGTGGGGGTTTTCAAGTGAAAGGCTCACCACATTAGCAAGAGGCCATGTGTTTTATTTCTATCTATAGCTTATAATTGTGTCTTATTATATAGAATAAAATTATTTAATTTCTTTTAGACACTCACTTTTATTATTAAGTTTATTATCGATATGATCATTAATAGAGTAAGGGGTATGAATGTCAAATTACATGATTTTAGATGTTAGGAGTCGTTTGTTTTTTCCACTTAAAACTTAATGGGTCTGAATTGAACTTATTAAGTTGTTTTGTTTATTTTTTTAAGTGGTCAAACAACTTAAAAACATCAAAAAAACAACTTAAATAAAAAAGTAAGAAATCCTGACTTTTAACTTAATTTCAAATCACTAAATTACAATTAAAATATTTTCTTCCAAGTCTATCCTCTAAAAAAAGATATATTTCTAAATTTATTCTAATTTGATATGGTGTAGAATTCTTTCTTTTAACTTATTTCTTATTTTAAACGGCTTTTAGAAAAAAAAAAAAAAAAAAAAAAAAACCTAATCACTTCTTATATTGAAATCTTCCTGGGATTGAACAATCGAATTTCTCTCCTACCAAATCCTAGTAAGAATTCTTTATTATTATTATTATTTTTATCTACATGTAGTGGTGAATAAACTTGTCTATCATATTATGGTGTTTGTTATCGTTATTTTATTAAAATATTATGGTCATATGATATATTGTTTTCTTTAGTAATCCAATTGTTTTTCCTACATATCTTGATATATATATATATCAATATTTTTGTCACCATGATTTATATTTAAGTTTTTAAGGGTTATTGGATTAATTACTTCTAATTCCTAGATGTTGTTCCATGAAATATTGCCTCCAACCTCAGCTCACTTTCCTCCTATCTTTGCTTGTTGTAAACATGTATTATGGGATGTGAGAAAAAAATTATTAAAGTGTAGAAACTCGGCTCAACTATAAGAAAAGAAAATAGGTTTCCTGTATTCATTCACTAATTAGGGATGTAATATGTTTTTAACAGGAAAACAACAAGTTAGCACACCAAATTAGATAGATTTTAGTGAGAAAAGAAATAATCTATCAACAACAAAAATCTGTCCAAAAACAAAAAGAAGACAGTATTTTTGTTTGTTAAAGTTGTTTTAAAGAAAATAATCTTAAAAATTAATAATAATAATAATAATAATAATAATAATAATAATAAGACAATATTGTTGAACTACTGAAAAAGAATAAATTTTAGACCAAATAATACATTTTATAGATAACTGGTTTAGTGCATTTTTAATACAAGTGATGTATGTTGTTGTTATGATTTTTTTTATTATTAGAATTATTGTGGATGCAGAAATTTTCATTTGTGATATTGTAATTTTTTTTGTGTGGATACATTTTTAATACAAGTGATGTATACATTTGTGAAAATTTGAACTTTGTTTGCAGAATAACATGCAAAATTATATTTCTTGATGATTTTTTTGTTTTGTTAAATTAAACTTTGTTTACTGAAGAACATACAAAATCTTATAAAGAGTGGTGCACGTTAAATTACTTCTTTTAATTAGTATGGATATAGATGTAAAATCACTTCTGTTCAGACAATTTTATTTAAAAAAAACAAACATGTTAACAGTACATTCAGATGTGAGAATAAAAAAAAAAAAAACATGTCATTCAGATTCAGATTTCAGTTACTATTTAGTCTTCAGTAAAATTCAGGACTATTCAGTCTTCAGACAAAAAAACAAATAACCCCTTAGTGTTTTGAAAAAACAAACAACTAGCTTTTTAATTCAAAGATTTCAGATACAAAGGAAAAATGTGTTGTCTAAACTTAAGATTTAAAACTTATTCGGATCTCAGAACAATTCAAAAAATCAAACCTGTTTAGATTTCAGAGGAAAAAAAAAAAAAAAAAATCTTCCCAACCATGACCATTTCTTCTCAAATCATTTTTTTTTTCCGGTTTTTGATACTCACTTTCTTCTTAAATTTTTGATTAAGGAGGGTGTATTCAATTAGGATTGTTGAGGACTTTTAAGAACATTATAAATTATGGTGTATTCAATTCGGACATTTAAAGACTTTAAAAGAGTCTATATTAATCCAGTGGTATTCAATTCAGATTTCTATGGACTTTTAAAAAATCCTTCCAAACCCGAGTGTATTGAATTGGGACTTTAAAAATGTCTACCAGAATCAATGTATATTCAATTAGGACTATATTTTAAAGGATTTTCTTATGTCATGGATTTTGGTGGATTTTGGTGGACTTGATGGTAAGAGATATAAATATCAAATGCCATAACATGTCCAACCTTCTCCCCAAAGATTTTGGTGGACTTTACTCTCTCTCTCTCTCTCTCTAAACATAAACATATATACAATTTGCTATTTTACTTTTGTTAAGCTGAAAAAAAAGATAGAAAATAGAAATTAATATTATTTATAAAAAAAAAAATTGACATGATTTTTTATTTTTTTGGTGTGTTTTTTTAACGGACATGCAAAATCAATTCATCAACAAGTAATGTAATTATTTATATAATTTATTTTTGACTTGAAGACGGTTTCTGCAACTAATAATATATTTTGTATGCCCCATTAATATGTATTTTTAGCAATAAATTATACACATCAAAGATATATAAAAAAGATATAAAAGATATTAAAAAAAAAAAAAAGAGGAAATTAGTTATGTATCTGAAAGCAAAATATATATATATATATATATATATATATATATATATATATATATATATATATATATATATGAACATTGTGAAAAAACGAATAGCCAAATTGATATTCATTCTCTTTTCATTTCACTTTTATTTTGACTATTTGAAAAGTATCTTCAATGATATATTAGTACACGATGGTTGTGTATCATTCGATGGTACACTATGGTTCTTAAGATTATTCTTCAAGACAATTGTCCATCCGTAGATACCGGTGTGATTGAAGAAAATCTCTATTCATGATATATTTATTAAACGAGTTCAAAAATTAAATAGCACTATTTGAGGCACTTTTTTGGGAACAGACACCAACTTACTAACTTAAGTTTAAAAGACACCATTTATGGTGAACGGACAAAATTGCCCCCCATAGTAACCTTCTTCACCATTTTGTTTTCTTTTTTTCTTTCAAAATCCTCTATCAATGGAAGTGGAACCGATGAATCAATGATACTGATCAATCAATGAACAAAAAGGCTCGGGAAGCATGAACTATATAGAAAGTCTCAGAGATACAAAATTATAAAAAATAAAAAAAAAAATTGATGGTTAAAAAGGCTCGAAAATGTTTGAAAAGGTTAGAAAAAAGCTCGAAAATGTTCGAAAAAGGCTTTAAAAAGGTTTGAAAAGGCTCGAAAAAGGTTCGAAAAGGCTCGAAAAAGGTTCGAAAAAAGTTCGGAAAAGGTTCGAAATGAAGTGTTCGAGCCTTTTTGTACATGAATCGTGTCTTTTTGTACTGCAATCGTGCCTTTTTGAACCTTTATGAATCGAGCTTTTTCAAGGAAAATTCATAGGTTAATCGGTGTAATACACAGTTCAAGCCTTTTAATGAAGTGTTCGAGCCTTTTCATTAGTGTATGAAAAGGCTCGAACACTTAATGAAAATGCACGATTGGTGTATGAAAAGGCTCGAAATGAAGTGTTCGAGCCTTTTCATACACCAATCGTGCATTTTCATTAAGTGTATGAAAAGGCTCGAATACTTAATGAAAAGGCACGATTGGTGTATGAAAAGGCTCGACCCCCGAATGCATCTGCGTAGCGCCACAAAACTAATTATCTAATGAAGATGCGTTGATAATGTTATGGTCTTCAACCTCCATTGGATGTCTGTTTAAAATCTCAGAAAACTTCAAAGTAAGAAAAATAATGTGTAAAGTAAGGGTATTTTTATCCGTTCACCATAATAGGTGCCTTTTAAACTTAACTTATTAAAGCACTGACATTGTCACCAAATCAGTTTAAAAAGGTGACATTTCTCACCAATTCCACTTTATTAAACCGTGGTAATAAATGTTTACCTTTAAAATTTTATTTATATTGAACTTTATATCATTTAGAAATACACCTTAAATATTTATTGTTTTTGTTTTTGTAAAATTATATCATAATCATCAAAAATCAAAGAGAATAAATTTAAATTACAAAGGCAAACAACAAAATTATTTAAATATTTTATTAATTATGAAATAGAAGGGCAAGTACAGTAAACTAGAAGGATACGTGTTTGCAACAACAAAGGAATTTATCAATGCAAAAGCCAACAGTAGTTGGACCGTGATCTCTAATGCAAAGTTGAGTACATATAAATAAAGAAGAGAGATGAGGAAGAGTGAGAGAGAGACGAGAGAAAGAGAGAACAACTTATGTATTGATATCAAGTCATCAACGTTTTACAAAGAAAATATCACATATATATAGGCTTCAAACACTATAGCCACTTGCATCAATACATCATCGGTTGCATCATTGACTATATATCAGTTGCCTCATTGACAACCACCTGACTTTATTACATATACTAATTATACTTAATGAGTATATTGATGACATAATACATGATAAGCTCGTCCTATATATTCAAACATTTTTGAAAAAAATGCCTAATAACCAATCAACATTTATTTGATACATTTGTTTTATTGAAACATAATACATGAAAAAAAAAAAAAAAAAAAAGCCATAAGCAAACTCCAAATGGAGAACTGGAAAGGGAAATAACTGATTAAAAAGGTGAAAAGTAATAGAAGAGAAAAGGAAGAAAGCAAGGATTTTTGTTATTATTGCAAATTGTATAAATGGATCATATTGGTTGAGTGTATAGATTGTGTTATTGGGCCATATAATGGTATAATTCTTCATCTATAATAGAAGTCAAAGATAAAAAATCCATGAAAGTCTATGGATGTCTAAACAAATCTATAAAAGTCTGAGATAAATGTTTAAACAAATTCATAAATGTCTAAACAAATCAATGAAAGTCCATGTGGATATATAAAAGTCCGTAGAAATCCATGAAAATCTATCACTTAAAAAATGTCTTTAAATGTCCATAAGAATCCTAATTGAATACACTCCCCTAAGTTATTCTACTTACATTTTTATTTTGTTTTTGTTTTTATTTTTTGTACTTTTTCCTCTTACTCTCACATCTCAACTTTATCTAATCATGAAAAAAGAGAAAAAATAATAATATTATTTTTTATTTTTTAAAATGAAATAAACGAGTCTAAAATAATAGTAAATTGTTTGTGTTTTTTGAAATAACTAGGTTTGGTTACACGTGCAAGACACGTCTTTTAATTTATATACATAATTATAATATTTGATTAGAAATTAATTTTGATATAATATAAAATAAAATTAAAAATTTATACACAACTAATTATGAGATCATAAATTATAATAAATAAAAAAACATAATTCAATCATACAAAAATAACTCCCATGATGCATCAACTTATGGAGGCAATAACATTATTTACAATATTTTATTTTTTTAAGAAAAAAAAAAAAAGCCTTATACTTGATTGCAGAGAACATAAATACATACATGCTTCCCGTTAAAATGAGTATCCCCACGGAACCTTTAGTGCATTGTTACAACCAATGCATTTTTCAACCATGAAATCTTTTTGTTCTCTTTGTAGAAGATACCAAAAAAATAATTCAATCAAAATCATTCAAATATAATCACAATATTACAGCCGTATTATAAAACTAATAAGATTTTAGTAATAATTTCTCTTAATTAATTGATAAGTTTTGAGAAATCAAAACAAATACAAAAATGAATTAAACCCTAAATTGGAGAGAAAATAATGAAAGGAAAAAAAGAAGTAGAAAATCAGAAACGTACCATTTTTGAAGGAATTGAAGAGGAAAGAGGACCTGAGTCTCTTCTGATTCTTTAGCGTTTGATTTATTGATTGATGCGATCTTCTTCGGTGTTTAACAGACACCCAAATAATTAAATATAATTGAAATTTTAGCATAATTAACAATAAAAATAAAGAACCAACCTTTTCCTGGATGAATCATGCAGAGAAATTCATTGGGAAGAAGATGAGAGAATGGGGAAAAAAATGTTTCAATGTTTATTTCTCGTTTTGTCTAAAGGTGAGAAGGACCCATAAGGAAAAAGAATGGAATTTGTATAAAAGAGAGATATCTTGTCACCGCTTAGACTCTAATAGTTTTTTTAAATATATTTTTTCTTTCTTTCACTTGTATATTTCAAGTCAATTTTACTTTCAAAAAAATTAAAAAAGAAAAAAAAAAGATGCTATAATTAAAAAGCTTCTTTTCAAAGAAACTATTTTTTTTTTTTTTTTTTTTTTTAAAAGGATGCTATAATTAATCGACATATCGCTCTTTTAATAACTATTGATTTGGGCCCAGTCCATATCATTACCTCTAGCCTTTTAGCAAATAATCATCTAAAGTCATAATAATTGGGGTAAACTATTTAACAATGATTTAACCTATTTAGAATTTTAAATTAAGACAAATTTTGAAAATTACTTTACAATCCATGTTGTGTTACTATTACTGAGACATGTCTATTAAGTAATTCTACAAACTCGAAGGCTTGTATTTGTCATTTGACTTTTAAAAAAAATAAAAATAAGGGATGCTATAACTAAAATCTTACTAAAAGCTATATATTAAGTAATTATATAAAGTTTAATGGATGTATTTGTAATTTTACTTTTAAAGAAATTAGAAAAAAAAAAAAAAAAGTCAAAGAAATTAAAAGGAAAAAAAAAAAAGGGTGCTATAAATCCAGCCGACACTTCACACTTTTATATATACTATAGGAAATAAATTGTTAGTGAACCGAAGGTTTGGTGTTTGGTGTCCTCCGCACTGAAAATATATACTTTTTTAAATAAAAAGATATAAATCTTTATGTCAAAAAAATATCTAAATCTTTCAAAAAAAAAAAAAAAAATCAAATAATATATAATCCTGAAAGAAAGAGAAAAATAAAATGAAAGAGAAGTTACCTTTTGAAATCTTTTTAATCTCAAGGATCGAGAGGAAAATGGAATTTTCAAATGAATATACGATAAGGGCCATAGGCAGATTTTTTTTTTTTTTAAATAAATAAAATAAACGCAAAAAATGGGAAACCGTATTGCTTCAGTTTCGTATACAATTGGTCCAACAGATCCAATGCAGGGGTAGAAATTTTCTTTAAGGATAATGCTTGGGTGTTGACCGGCCAGTAGTAAAAATACTGATCCCACCAATTGAAGTATAGTACATGGCCTTTTTTTGTTTATTTATTTTTATTTTTATTTTTTTTACATTTATCTCATTGCATTCTTCACAAATTGGACAACGTGCTACACTTCAATTGGTGGGTCAATATTTTGGGTGCTGACCGGTCAACACCCAATCATTATCCTTTCTTTAAATTATTTACCACTTGTCCTTACATGATTAGGAAAAAAAAGTTAAATTTTGTTTTAATATATGTGCTATGTGGCACTCTTTCATTGGTCCGTCTCACCGCCATCAGCTGTGAGACAGACCTATGGAAGATTTTCTCTTTTGGTGATTATGTTTTTTATTTTTATTTTTCCATTTAATTTAGGATTTTTATAAACTTTTTTTTTTTTTTCCTATTTTTACTTCTTTACATTTTTCTTAATGTGAAATCTTAGGAATAATTAATCAAGAGCAACATGAAATATTAGAGAAAAATACATCAAGAGCAACTTGAAATTTTAGGGAAAATTCTCCTAGAGCAACATAAAATCTTTTGTTTCAAAAATAAAATAAAATGAAATCTTAATATAAATAAAAATTATAAAAAAAAAAAAAAACAACAGCAACTTGAAATCTTACTAAAATAAACGACCAAAAACAACTTGATTTTTTATGGGCTGGTTATCAAATTTCTATTTAAAAAATAAGAAATTGATTTCCTTTACCTAGTGGTGACACGGTTCCGGTCCGGTTCCGGTTCCGGTTCGGAACCGGAACCGCTATATGCCGGTTCCGGTTCCGGTTCCGGTTCCATTGGAACCGGCGGTTTTGAACCTTTATTTTATTATTATTTTTTTTTCATTTTTTTTTTGTTTTTACAAAAAAAAAAAAAAAAACTTCTCTAATAAAATAAAATAAAATATATAAATGACAAATTACAAAATTAAATTAAATTACAAAATTAAATTAAATTATAAAATTAAATTACAAATGACAATTTATGGGTTCTTATGGATGCTTGAACCATGGTTGCAAAAGAAAAATACAAACTAAACTAGCCACTAAAGCCACATTCAATACTTGTATAATATTTCAAACAAAAACTATAAGTAGTATAAAGGATTTTTTAAAAACGTGTCCATTTACACAAGGCCTGATGTTAAAGTAATTCTCCGGACCAAGACGGGCACAGATGTGGTGTGGGATCGGGAGGAAAAGGTTTCTTACTAGGTTTAAACGAGGTTCGAAATAGACACAACACTTAAAAACACTTTTTTTTGATGAAAAAGGGGTTTTTAGGGCTCGAAAAGTGGCCACAAGCCCATCGCATTCCTTGCATCGTTCTATGTGATTTCAAAAAAAAAATTACCTGATTCGGACATCCGAGCACAAAGTTATGGCCTTTCAAAGTTTAAGGCATATATAAAACAATTTTACCGCAAATTTTTTTTTTTAAGGTAAATTTTTTCTATTCTCTCATTGGAGAGAAATTAGAATTAGAGAAATTCAGAAGAAATTGGTGTGAGGAAAAATGAAAGGGGGTGGTATTTATAGAAAAAAAAAAAAAAAAAATTATTGTGCGAACCGGCGGTTCGAACCGGAACCGGAACCGCCGGTTCCAATCCGGTTCGAACCGCCGGTTCGACCAAACTCTTGAACCGGAACCGGTCTCCGCCGGTTCAGGTTCCGGTTCCGGTTCCGGTTTTTCCGGTTCCGGTTCCGGCCGGTTCCGGCGGTTCCAACCGGAACCGTGCCAGGTCTACCTTTACCCTTGTCCATTAAAAATAAATAAAATAATTTAATGACTTGAAAAATAATATATATGGAGTGAGGGAGAAGGGAATTCGGGAACCCATCCTCACCCTTGTCCTTTTGGGCGCATTTGGCACGTGGGACAACGTGGGACAATTTCCTTTTATCCCACATTTGTCGCCTCTTTACTATGAGTCTATGAGACATGACGAGATAAAGTGTGACAAAAACCACCAAATTTTGTCCCATAAAAAACCATAGGACAAATTGTCTCATGCCATGGGACAAGTGTCAAAAAGACATATTTATCCTTTAAATTGTAATAAAGATATATAATACTTCTTTAATTATGACCATCCTAACTTTATAATTTTAGGACATCCAATAACAGCCACACATTCACAGTGGGTCTACAACCTCACATTAACAAATACCCACATCCAATATGAATGTGTGGCTATGATTGACCGTCCTTAACTTATAATTTGATGACGTCATTACTAGAGAACCACCACACACACACACACACACACACACACACACACACACACACACACACACATATATATATAAGATGAACACTCTAGTCATTTGAACCTCTTGTTCCATCCTGTTCCAGCCTTACCAAATGCATAACAGTACATTTAACAGTTCCGTCATAGACATTTCAAACATAATACATAACATAGTTTATATAAAAAAACCGAACCGATACCAACTAGAAAACCGATTTCCGGTTCGCTATCCCAAACTAGAAAACCGATATCCAACTTATATATATATATATATATATAAACTATAGTTTAATGTTCAACAGTCAATGAAACTATAAAATTATGAAAGTGTGTCACATCATTTTTTTTTCTTTGTTTTTTTTTATTTTTATTTTTTTGCTAAATATTATTTTAAACTAGTATTTTCAATTTGTTTAAACCCAAAATTTAATTTGGTCGAAAACCCAAAATGATTAAAATATGAAAATATGTGTAATAATTAAAACCCATAAATTTGGTCCAGTAGGACCAAAACCAAAAAAACCGAACCAAACCGATCCAATTCGGTTGGTTTTTGATTGGTTGACATTTGTAAATTTTATTGTATTGGTTCATATTTTCAGAAACCAAACTCTATTGGTTTTTTATTGGTTCTATTAAAAAATGAATCGATTCATTAAACGCCCACCCGTACCCATACCAAACGCACCCTCTTAAATATGAGGGTGCGGTTTTTTGTGGACTTGGGTTTATTTATGAGAATTTTCCTCAACATATTATTCTATTGGGAGAAAATAAATTTTGCAACATGGGTATTAACCATTTTTTTTGGGTACAAAGGAGGGCCACGCCCAGAAAAACAAAGGAAAACTAAGAAGAGGAAATAACGAAGGCTTGTCTGCAGTAGGTTACACCTGTGTAGTCGGCATAAAAAATCGGAGCTATCTCAGGGGGAGGATTGTCGAAGAAGACAATACCATTAGCCCTGCTTTGGCCCTACAACGTGGGTATTAACCATTTCGTATAATCGTATGTCGTTAAAAATAAGTTTTATATAATTAATATGGATATTTTTGACAATTTACACTATTTATAAATTATACTCGACGCTGAACAAAAACTCAGAAAGTGTCACCAACATTTTTGCATATCAACCTGTTGGATAAAAAAGTGATGGTTTTTCGATTAGCCTGTCGGAGATATGTATAGAATGTAGATTAATTTCTTGTGTGTAATTATTGTAACTCGTAAGTACTCAATTTATTTAATTTTGTAGGGTTGATAGACTAAACATTTTAATGAAATAAACAGTATAAATTTCAGTATTATATCTTGCGAAGAGATTTAGTGATGATTCTTTTTTGAGTGTACGTGAGATGCAGCAGTTTTTGGATGGTTCAAAATCTGTAATGTCCCAGGAGCGTAGTTCAGCTGGTAGATAGACGAGCTTGAGGTTTGGACAAATGATTCTCAAGTCAGTGGCTCAAAAACTTAAAAAAAAATATTTGGTCTACAATCTACGTAGATAAATAGATAAATACTGTTATAAATAAATAAATAAATTTAAAAAAAAAAAAAAAAAAACACTGTAGTTGGGCATTTTTTCTGTATGAACGAATCGAACTTGAAATATTGTACGACTTATGTGTCGATATGTGTTATGTGTCCGATTTAAGATTTTACATTTCAATATTTTCATATACATAATACCGCTGGTGTTGTAGACTTGTAGTTATGTGTCGAATTTGGGACGTTACATTTCATTTTTTCGGTACGTGTGAATCGAACCTGTAGGCTGTAGCGTTGCACAATCTATGTGTTGATACATGTTATGTGTCCAATTTGAGTTGTTACATTTCAATTTTTCCGTATACATAATACCGCCGGTGTTGCAGCGAATTGAACCCGGAACATTGCCTGCAACATTGCGAGATATTATCCGGAATAATAATTCAGGCACTCTCTTTCCCGCTCCCTCTCTCTCCTCTCTCCATATCCATCAATTTAGGGTTTAGGGTTTTTTGATTACCTTCTCTCCCAATCATCATCCATCAACGTGAAACAGTTTTCAGCGACAATGATGTACGGTGATCCTCAGCAGCATCAACAGCAGCAGCAGCAGCAGCATCAACAGCAGCAGCAGCAGCAGCATCAACAACAGCAACATCAACAGCAGCAGCATCAACAGCATCAACATCAGCAGCAACATCAACAGCAACAGCAACAGCATCATCAGCAGCCGCCTGGTGGTGGCGGGGATCACTTCCATAGAGGCCCACCGCTGCAGCAACCACCCGGTCCGCCTATGATGCGGCAGCCGTCGGCTTCTTCCACCACTCTCAACCCGGGCGATTATCACCACCCCTCCGCTAACCCTCCTTATGACGGTAACTAATTTGTATTTGTTTGAATTTTGTTTACGTTAAATTGGCGTTTGAAGATTTTGGAATTGTGATGTGATTGTGAGTTTTGAGAACCGGAAGGTTTATTGCGTTTCCATCAGGTTTCGAAAATGAAAGTTCTTAAAATCCACACATACTGGATTAAGATGAAGAAAATTGATAATGCTCTAGTGACAACTATGTATTGGAGTTACATTATTGGATTGGTATTAATTGGTCTGAAAATTTGGAAAAGTTAGGTCCAATTTTGATCCATCATTGAAGTTGAGGTTAAGAATGTTGGTTAAGATGTTCATTTTGCTGATTAATTTTGAGCGATTATGTAGATATTGTTTGAAGTGTTAAGAGTGCAACACACGTATAAGGCTGGAAAGTTTTTTAAGATGGTTAAGTGTAAATTTATTATATAGTTTTTAACTTATTGAAGTGAAAGGGAAAATAAGGATAGAAGATGGTGCAACCAAGTTATTTGGATTCATTAGGATGGGATTATTATTAATTTTAAATCTACCAGATCCTTTTATCTTCCATATCAAAAGCAGCTTAACGTTTGATTGATATTTTGGTTGTAATTTATAATGGTTACCTTGTTTCAAATGAATTGTTGTTGCTGTTGTAGCTCATGGTGACAGTTTTACTGCAAAAAGAATGAGAAAGCTTACTCAAAGGAGGGCAGTTGATTATACTAGTACTGTTGTGCGGTATATGCAGGTAATGTCTTCATTCATTTTTACAATCATCTGTAAATGTTTTGTAATGTATCTTGCCTTAAGTTCTCCCATAATGGACTTTGCTTCATTTCAGACTGTTTTGGTTGTCTTTGGCTTTGCTTCTATCATCCTTGTGATTAATTGTTGGCTTCATATTTACCTTATTTGGTCTATAGATTTTAGCAGCAATGTGCTAATATAAAATCCATACCATCTTTTTTTGCTTACATATGGTATCTTTTCTTCCATTTTGTTCCATCAGGGACCTCTTTATCTTGATGGATCATGTTGGAATCAGTAATTTATTACTTATTTTGTTTTCTAACTCTTTAAATCCTTTCTAAATTGGCAAGAAAGAAATAGCCATATTTATGAAGGAAAAAAGGAAAGAAGATAATAATTTTTTGTGTGACAGAAATCCTTTTCTTGCTTCTTAACAGGCCTGAGTCTCAAAGGATTTTCATCACACTTTGTTTTCCTTCATCTATTTAAGGGATCTTGGGTTAGGTTGGTGATACAACAGACTGGAATGTAGAATCGTATAGGAGCTTTTGGTTGTTTGTATATGGATATTTTTGATATCCTGTATAAGAGCTGCTTTTATTATTATTATCATGTGGGCTCTGGTTCACTTTTGTAACTCTACTTTCTTTCAATTATTGATAAAATATCCTTCAGTTTCCAGTCACAAAAAAAAAAAAAAAAAAAAAAAAAAAAAAGAAAGAGAGAGAAAAAAAAAAAAAAAGAATTCTGCAGCAAGTTAGCTCATTTAAAAACTGTTAATAACTTGAGTTTGATATGTATCTGCAATCTCTGGTTTTAAGTCTTCATTATTAGCTTCGTAATTAGATTGCATAGTAAAGCATTGGGATGGATGGTGTTGGGATTACTTATTACTACCATATCATGTATAACTACCAGTGTTGCTTGTTATCACTAGGTATTGCATACTTAAGAACATATCACTTTTCTGTTTCCTAGTTAGATCTGTAAACTGTTCCTTTTTATAGAAAGTAGATTTATGCCAGATATGTGATGGGTTATAAGGGAAAGAAGGTATGAAGTTTTCCAGCTTCATATCATATGAGTACTATTCATGTTTCTTTTCCTTTTTAGATGCATACAATTTTCTTAGAAAGTTGGTTTTAATATTCTGTCTGTCTTATGAGTTTTGTGTTTGACGTGGTTGTAATCTTGTGCAACATTCCTGCAGATCCGAACATGGCAGCGGGATTCAAGGGTCAGAACAGTATTGCAACCTACCCCAGCAGCTGCAATCGATGTTAGTGGACATTGTTTTATCCGCTTTTTATTTTTTCCTTGTATTCTGATATATAGTTGACTGAATTATGATAGTGTTCTAATTACTGTCTGGGGTTGATTTCTGAGCTCATATTATGTGAATGTTTATCTTATATTGGTCCTGGGTGCAGATGTTACCTACAGTTGCATATGCAGATAATCCATCCACAAGCTTTGCCGCAAAGTTTGTTCATACATCCCTAAACAAGAATCGTTGTTCAATTAACCGGGTTTTGGTAAGCAAGACCAAACCAAGTTTCCAATATTTTTCTGAATATACACACTCACATATTTTTTTGTAAATCTTCTGTGTATCAAGTCCAATATGTTCAATTCTTTGTTGCGTAGTCCATTAAATGTATTTGTTTTCTATTTGAAATTTCAGTTTAAGTCAACTTGTTTCGATTTTGGTCCTTATGGGTGTGCAATATTATAGTCAATTTTACCTTGAAGAACGGAACATTTCACACCAGCTGAATTTTAGCTGTAATTTTGGCTTTTAAAATTGATCCCTCTGCACAAGCAATATGGCAAGTACCCATCTGCAACTTTTCTGTTTTAAGTTTGAAAATTTAAGATGAACACAGGTTTTAATGTAAATATATTTGTATGTATACTGAACTTCAGTGCCTTATTATATATATCGGTCTTAAGCATGATATACAATATTGCTTTTACGTCTTGACCATCTGCAACTGAACTGCTCTTCATAAACTGAATTTTTTTTTCCATATATATTCGTAGTGGACTCCTACTGGTAGACGGCTTATCACAGGCTCTCAAAGTGGGGAATTCACTCTTTGGAATGGACAATCATTTAATTTTGAAATGATTCTTCAGGTACATAATAGTAATTGTTGATTTCCACATAACTAGAACTAGTCAAGTTGACGGCCTTTTGATATCTTTTATAATCCCAAACTTGCAGGCTCATGATCAAGCAATCAGGTCTATGGTATGGAGCCACAATGACAACTGGATGGTCTCTGGTGATGATGGGGGCGCTATAAAGTAAATATATGTATTTAAATACTGTCCACTGTTTTTGTAGCTGTTATTATCAGTATCCTTCCTATCAAAAAGGTTTTATCATTATTTTTATATGATATTTATAAATATTGTCCAATAATAAGAGTCAAAGATCGATTTCATTTTGATGTGAACATGTGTATATGGGGGAAATGTGTTTAGGTATTGGCAGAACAACATGAATAACGTGAAGGCCAATAAATCTGCTCATAAAGAATCGGTCCGTGATTTAAGGTAGATAGTTATCTTCTTAATTATTTCTGTGGACAAGCATTTATCCATGAAGCATTCTTCACTTTTAACCTTCTATTAACAGCTTCTGTAGGACAGACTTGAAGTTTTGTTCTTGCTCTGATGATACGACTGTGAAAGTTTGGGACTTTGCTCGGTGCCAAGAAGAGCGTTCATTAACCGGTAATGTGCTTTAACTAGTCAATGGATGTTATACTGAGTTTGCTGCCTGAGTTTAGGTGCTTGTTTGAATGCAGTTAAGTTCAGCATTTTTACTCTACCTAAACAACACAAATGTACAGTTTATTTAGCTTCTTGTTTGCTGTTTTGGGGTCTAGGATGCTTATAATAGCTTATTGGAATTGGAGCATATATTAGGATGACTTCAACCAATATTCCCCTCGTTTTTTATTTTATTGTTCACAGTTCATTTTAGATTTAGATGGTTATTTTGGAATGTTAGATTACTTGAGAGTTGTAGTTGAATGTCATACTGAAGAATGAAGCAACATCTACTTCTTTCTCATGATATTCCTTATTCTTGTTTTTACCTTCTTTTTTTGTGACAAAATTTTTACCCCTTTTTTTGTAACCTTTTTCATGGAATATTTGCTTGAGGAATGTGATAGGGTCACTTACCGTTGCCTGTAAAATTGAATTTCACCTAGGTGTAACAATCTTGGGGATCTGATTACCTAGCATTTTTGTATTACATCTTTGTCAAGTACGAAATAAATAACCTAAGAGTTTTCTATGTGTGGTTTGAACTCAGGCAGGCCATGGTTGGGATGTGAAGAGTGTTGACTGGCACCCTACAAAATCTCTTCTAGTTTCGGGTTTGTAATATATTTCTCTTACAAACTTTGTTGAGGTTGTGATTTCAGTGGCTATTGCCACACTTGTGTTTAATTGGTATCCTTTCTCAGGTGGGAAAGACAATCTTGTGAAACTTTGGGATGCTAAAAGTGGGAAAGAATTATGTTCTTTGTGAGTATTGCACTGTATCTTGGTGGTTAAAGTCAAAATTTAGAATATTATAACAAGTAATGCATTTCTTTTGCAGTCATGGCCATAAAAATACAGTGCTTTGTGTCAAGTGGAACCAGAATGGTAACTGGGTGCTAACTGCTTCAAAGGATCAGATAATCAAAGTGGGCATCTCCATCTCACTTCTTTATGTTTTACTTCTTTCTTTTTTCAATTTTAAAATATCCTTTCAAATGATAGTTATTGTTGGATGCCTCTTTTGCAGCTATATGACATAAGAGCTATGAAGGAGCTTGAATCTTTCCGTGGGCATCGAAAGGACGTCACAGGTTAGTGACTTCCCAGTGCACATCTTGTGTAATGATGATAATGTTGATAAATTTTGCCTTAACCTACTGATAAGGTTATTGTGGGTAAATGAGTTACTTTGACTTTGCATACGCCAAAGCTTTTATAAATGTAGAGAATAGGTGTCAAAAGGGCTAGGACGAAGCCCTTAACTCTTGATATTCACTGGATTAATATTTTGGCTTTGTCAAAGAGGGGTTTGGATTTCTGCTGTGTGAGAGTGGATAATGAGACCCTGCATTTGACATGCACTGTTGAGTTCAATTCTCAGCAATGTCAAAGAAAGAGGGATTATGTAGTGAGTAGTGACACACCGACACCAGTTAAAACATACTTGTATAATTTGTAAGTGTTACTCATGAAGCTGATTGATTTATAAGCAACTTGTGCTATATATAAATACCTCACTAATAACCCATCTTGCACTTGGGGCTAAAATGATCTAATATGAGCCCTTGGACTGTTGGGTGCTAACGATCCAAATTTGGGTAGTGTTATTAGAATTAAGATAAATTGAACTTGGAAATAAGTGATTGGGATACCACAGTTGAAACTAGAGATTGGTGTCTGACCTTTGACATTGATCATGAGATTATAGGTAGGACTATTATTAACAGATTATTACTTTTTGAGACAAATAACATGCCAACACGGTTACAATGATGCATGTACAGAGTCTTTTAGTGATTTGCAGAATGGAAACCCTTTGAAAATGAATGATTTTGTAGTTGAAAGAATTGAAATTATGTATACCTTGGACGCTAGTGCTAGTGCTAGTGCTATGAAATACAAGCACTAACTTTTTGCTATTTACAATTACCCTAAGACTCCTGAGGGAGTTGGTGGCAGTCTTAGTTACTATTAGCTGACTAATGCAACATATTGATTAACTATTAAGGAGAATGGTTGTTGCCAATCCATCTGGCTGTACTGATGCCAGAGATTTTAGTTTCTGAACCTTAGTGCCATTCCAATATGGATGAAACTGCTCGAAATGGCATTTGAGATATATAATGGGCTGTCTGAAGTGTCCTATAACAGGATAATTATTTTTCTGCCGTTTTCAAGTTACTATCTACTTTTACTAACTCTATGCATTGTGTGTGTGAGATTTACTCACTATATTTGGATATGAGGGAGTTGGTAGCAGTCTTAGTTACTATTAGCTGACTAATGCAACATATTGATTAACTATTAAGGAGAATGGTTGTTGCCAATCCATCAGGCTGTACAGATGCCAGAGATTTTAGTTTCTGAACCTCAGTGCCATTCCAATATGGACGACACTGCTCAAAAATGGCATTTGAGATATATAATGGGTTGTCTGAAGTGGCAAATTCCTATAACAGGATAATTATTTTTCTGCCGTTTTCAAGTTACTAGGTACTTTTACTAGCTCTATGCATTTGTGTGTGTGAGATTTACTCACTATATTTGGATATGAGGGAGTTGGTGGCAGTCTTAGTTACTATTAGCTGACTAATGCAACATATTGATTAACTATTAAGGAGAATGGTTGTTGCCAATCCATCAGGCTGTACAGATGCCAGAGATTTTAGTTTCTGAACCTCAGTGCCATTCCAATATGGACGACACTGCTCAAAAATGGCATTTGAGATATATAATGGGCTGTCTGAAGTGGCAAATTCCTATAACAGGATAATTATTTTTCTGCCGTTTTCAAGTTACTAGGTACTTTTACTAGCTCTATGCATTTGTGTGTGTGAGATTTACTCACTATATTTGGATATGAGGGAGTTGGTGGCAGTCTTAGTTACTATTAGCTGACTAATGCAACATATTGATTAACTATTAAGGAGAATGGTTGTTGCCAATCCATCAGGCTGTACTGATGCCAGAGATTTTAGTTTCTGAACCTCAGTGCCATTCCAATATGGACGACACTGCTCAAAAATGGCATTTGAGATATATAATGGGCTGTCTGAAGTGGCAAATTCCTATAACAGGATAATTGTTTTTCTGCCGTTTTCAAGTTACTAGCTCTATGCATTTGTGTGTGTGAGATTTACTCACTATATTTGGATCTTCATTCTGCATTTATGCTTGAATTGCAAATATTGAAGCAAATTTTTATAGGTTCTATGGTCATATAATGGCTTCATATAATAAGAGCGGATAACAATTACAATTTTACTGTCTTCTCCATTTTGAGTTTCTATATAAGATGATGTTAATTCCTTATTCTTATATGATGTTTATTATGTTTGGCTACATTTAATTGTGTATGTGCTGGTGCTAGTGCTGTGCTTTATTATATCTGTTGAACGTTGTCATTGTTTCTTTTTCTTAAAATGACCGCCTTTAGCTGATTGTGAATTAAAAGTATCGGCACAATAACTTTATCTGCTTAGTTTTCTAGTCAGACTTGTGAAGAGGATACTTATGGCGTCTTTCTTGTTTGAATTTTTGCTAGCACTGGCTTGGCATCCATTTCATGAAGAATACTTTGTCAGTGGGAGTTTTGACGGGTCCATTTTCCATTGGCTTGTTGGGTAAAGTCTATTCCTGATTCAGAACAACATGTCTACTGGTTGCATTACTTTTCCTCTTGTCTATGCATCATGTGAATTTATGTGTTATGGCTTATTATTGTTTCATTAATCTTCATTGTCTGATCAGAGAACATATTTGCTAAGTACGTAAATGTATGTGGTGGAGAGGGAACTTTTGCTCACCATCAAGTATAATATTCCATATAGGTTTATGGTATTGAATTTTGAGTCGATGTAGCTGAACTGCTAAAGTTTTCTGGCTTAGAAGACTTTTGATTTATATTTTTTGAAAGTAGTTAGTTGAATGATACATGCCAATTGACATTTTCTTATTTAGTTGAACTATTTTATTGTTATTATAAGTAACCAACATATCCAAAAGCTTAAGCCGATAGGAAATGGATCAACAATAGTATTTAAGTACTCTAACAATTAATATTATTTGTTTTTACAGGACTTATTTAGCTGAACTATTATTTCAATAATTATTGAACTTTTCTATGAAAATTAAATACTAGTAATATTAAATATAAAGCTTTTCTGGTTATAGCAAACTTTGTCATGTCTTACTTCATTACTTGACTGTAGATTAAGTTGCACTTGCAAAATAGTTTAGGACTCCTTTCATGTAGTCTTGTGTATTCTTATCAATTTTGAGTGTCATGGAAAAAATTCTTTGCAAGAAGGGTAATAATGTTGTGCAGTGACTTAGACACTTTAATGGTTGTTATCTTATAGGGAGTAATTCTTCACTTTTTTCTGTTCAGGCACTTATGGTTCTATAGTCAGTAGC
Organism: Acer yangbiense; assembly: GCA_008009225.1. Lineage (NCBI taxonomy): Eukaryota > Viridiplantae > Streptophyta > Magnoliopsida > Sapindales > Sapindaceae > Acer > Acer yangbiense. Next base: position 22,525,129 of record CM017772.1, on the reverse strand, counting down.
TATATTTCTTTAAAAAGTGATGTTGAAGTTTGTAATTGGTATTTTTTTATGTATGTCCATGGGAATTCACAATTTTTTTATGAATCATTTAACTATTGTATTTGGTAACTGGTGTCTTCTTATAGGATATTTGAATTTCCTGTATGATGCCTTTTTGGCTTCATCCAGATGGTGGTAGATTAAGTCTGAACTGTCTGAAGGGATGATGATGTGGAAGATTTGTATATTTCACTATTGTGTATTAGAAAGGAAAAAGAAATATAATATATGATTTCATGTCATTTTAAGTACAATATATATCACTCCTTGCTGGAAAGTTGGAATTGATTTATGTATCATATAACCATTAAAATGTTTTATGATTCACAGGCATGAAACTCCCCAGGTTGAAATTCCCAATGCACATGATAACAGTGTATGGGACCTTGCATGGCATCCCATTGGATATCTTCTTTGCAGGTAAATACAATCTTTGTTATTTATCGTCATATTCTGCACAGCTCTTAAAGAAAAGGAGTCCTGTTTACTTGATACTTGGAGTCATATTATAAATTTAGTTTCTTGATTTCTACTCTCTCTCTATGCGTGATTTTATTTAGTCATCTTCTGTTTTTCTTTACTTGAGCATTTTTCTTCCTATGCCATCTTCTGCTACAGCATAGTTACTGATGTGCCTTGGTTTCAGTTCAGCTAAATTTTCAAGCCACTGATGGGGGGTTGCTGGTAGAATTTAAAAAAAAAAATGCTTTTACAAGTCTAATAATGTTCTGTCATTTCTGTCCATGCCTTGCGTTGGTTACAGTGCACTTGGTTTCACAGTTTGAGTAGTTATTGTGTTGAGTTTGTTTATTGAGATGGTACCATTTCATATTTTTATCATTACAGCTTGTACTGGTAGACATTCATGTGTTGGTTTTATTCATCTGTAACTGTTTATCAAGATTGGGCCACCCCTTAAGTTGCTGAACTTATTTGGTTTGTTTTGCAGTGGTAGCAATGATCACACAACAAAGTTTTGGTGTAGAAACAGGCCAGGAGATACTGCACGTGATAAATTTAATATGGGTCAGAACCAAGGTTGCCATCCTTACCCTTTGCACTGCTCTTCTGGTTGTTATTTATATAAGCTGTTTGGTTCAAGATCTGTAGCCTTGTAGACCTGTAACTGTAACCAATGGCACAATGAAAAGTCTATGCTTGTGATTTTAAGTACTGTTTTGTAAGATTACTGGAGCACTTTACATCCAAAGAGTTTAGTATCTAGACCTTTTTTTTTTCATAGTTTGAAATTTAATATTCCAAGTATTTAAATCCTTATCAGGTTATGGTGATCAAAATGCTGCTCTTTCTGGTCGGATGCCTGGCAATTACCCGATTCCAGAAGCACCAACAACTCCTGGACCATTTCCTCCGGGACTTAGTCGCAATGAAGGAACCATTCCTGGTGTTGGAGTTGCAATGCCATTTGATTCATCGGCTCAAGGAGAGCAAAAGCAACCTCTTCCGGGTTCAATGCCTTTAGGAGCACCTCCTCTCCCACCGGGTCCACATCCTTCTCTTCTTGCTGGCAATCAGCAACAGGGATATCAACAAAATTCTCAGCAGATGCCAATGCAACAACACCAGGGACACCCGCAGCAAATGCCCCCAATGCCAATGCCACCACCAAATATGCAACAGCTGCAGCCTCCATCTCATTTACCCTTGCTCCCACATCCTCATATGTCTCGCCCACCACCTCAAATGCCCCAACTTGGCATGCCTCCCCCAATCCAATCTTCAATGCCAGGATCTATGCCCGTCCCTTCAGCAGTTCCAATGCAAATGCCTGGTCCAATGGTATGCTATTGTGCACTGCTGTCTGCTCTACTTTATATATTTATTTCCCCTCTGCCAATTTTAACAATCAGTTGGGTCAATTCACTGAAGGTTTAGTACAAGTCTTTATGAAATGCAAAAAATGTCTTTTAGTAATTCCAGTTAGTTGGGCAGCATTTCCTAAAGTTTTGCTGTTTTAAGTTGAATGGAAAGTAGTTTCAGTATGATCCTTGTATGGTCAATTTCACCATACTGATACATCCAAATTTCCATATATTTTATCATAAGTGGGAACCTTTACTGTTTACATTGGTGATCAAATAGCACATGGTTGAACAGAAATTGGTTTATAAAACTCTAGTTTCTAGATGATCTTTGTTCAAGTTATTAAAAGCTTTAGATGTTAATTTAAAAATGCTTTGAATTTCCAAATGATCTTTGGAAAAGCTTATTTAACAGATATATTTAGCTGGAGAGTTTATTTTTCTGCTTTTTACTAATTGTTATCATTAAATTGGAAAGAGTGGAATTTGCAATGAACCTTGCTTACTAAATATATGTTGTTAGCTAGTTTCCCCTGCTTAGGACAATGTCATTCACAAAATATATTTTTGTTTTGGCTGATGGCTTTAGCCTATGAGTTTCAAATGATTAGTTACATTCCAATATGAAAGCATGTTTTCTCAGAAAATTTTCATCAAGTGGTTAATTCAATTTGTTATTGACGTGAACATCATATGAATCATGTTGAACACCTGATGCTCCTTGAAGGATGTGACCTTTGCTTTTAGATTTTCATTCTCCTTTGCTTCTTTGTCTGGAATGATTTAATGAATATCTCTTTCTGACGATAGGGGATGCAAGGTACAATGAATCAGATGGGTCCACCCATGCCACAAGGCCATTATATGGGCATGAACCAGATGCACTCAGGAAGTGGTGGACCTCCTCAAGTTGGAGGCTTTCCAAATGGCTTGCCAAATATGCAGGGCCAACAGAATCCAAGTGGGCCTCAAATGTATCAACAGGGTGGTGGATACAACCGTCCACAAGGAGGACAAATGCCGATGATGCCAGGTTTTAATCCTTACCAGGTAAGGCATTATTTTGTTGCTGTATCGATTCACTTTTTAATTCTGTGAGAAAGTACCTTACTCACTAGGCCTGCCCATCCAGTTATGTGATTTCTTAACCATCTATAAAGCAGTTTAGGATAAAGTGATAAACTTCATAGACCTATCTTGAGATTTGACCAAAATAGTGCGACGGGTTTACTTTTTCAATGATGACCTCGCTATAGAAAGGTATTCAACAAATTCTAGGAGATCTTTGACAAGTATTTGAGAATGTCAAGAGAGGTTTCTAATGAATTTTGAAACAACTCACTTATTACTAAGCTATAAAGCAGGGAAATCAATAAATTTATTCGTGTAACTTAGAATGTTCCATCATACATATTTCGATTAGAGTGAGTAGTTTTATATAGAAAGCTGATTTTCAATTTATCTACTTATATTGTTATTTGGATTTTGAAATCCTACCAGTTGATTGTATGTTCATGATTGTGATTGTTATCAAATATTTACTTCAATTCGAAAGAAACTTACATCTTATACTTTTGCTTATTGCAGTCTGGGAATCAACCTGGTATGCCTCCACCGCCACCAGGTCCACCACCACATGCCCAGAATCCTCAGTAGACCATTGTTGTATACCATACTTTAAAAACATCAAAAGTTTATGCGGTCTAGGACTGTAGCGGAATCAATCTGTTTCTCACTCTTCGAGTTGTATCCGTGTTTTATCCTTTTGGGTTTTTTTCTTCTTCTTTTCTTTTCTTATCATTGTATAATATTTATGAATTGAATCAGATATTCAATGAGATGATTTTGTTGTCAGGTTTTTTAGTCATTGGTGTATGATTATCAAAGAAGGATCTTTGAGAGTGGATTCAATTTGCTAGTTCTTGACAGTCATCTGGTTTCTCCGTTAGAATGAACCATATCATCACAAGTATTTGTTGAATTAGATTCCAACAGAAGCTTTATTCGTAATAGAACATATATAATACCAGAAAAAGAAAAAAGAAAAATCAAAGATGGGTATTTGGTTGTCCAAAAATTATTTTTAATGTTGGAAAACAAAATGATTTCCTGTATATTGTTGTCTATTTTTTGAAATACTGATTTCAAAGATGCCATTCCTCAACAGCCTTTGTTCTCAAAGATTGAACTTGGATATGATTTTTCTATCGGTCAAAAGAGTTTTTTAAATTTAAAAGAATTTTTTGAAGTAAAATTCAAGAAGAGCTTATTTATGTCTATTAGGAGAAATCTAAAATTTTAGTTTTTTCTAAGTAGATCTTTTCGAGTTTTTATTTTTTTTAGTTTTTATAGATAAATTGTCACAATCGGTCTATATGAATTATGAATATTTCTTTTATAATTTATGACAACAAAAAGCTATTTTAAATATTTATTATTAAATAATCTACTAACTTAAAAACATTTTTTTAATTACAGTAAAACCCCTACAAAATAATAATGTTGGGAGTAATTTTTTTTATTATTTTATAAGGGTTATTTATTTATCGATAAATGAATAATTTATTAATTTAAAAAGAGTTTTATAATTTTATTATTTGTACATGTATTGTTTTTTGGGGTCTCCTCAGGTGCACAACTGCACCTATTGTAATATTACATTTTTTGGCATAATCATATTCTACTCACATGTGATCACACATAACAATCATTACCGGTGCATTGAATTAAAAAAAAAAAATGCTTCTATTTTTATTTTCTTTTGACCAAAATACATGTATGATTTGTAAATAAATGAGTAAAACAATGGATGTGGTCAAACTAAAGGATATGATGAACGTTGAGCACATTTTGAATAATCATAGCGATGAAACTGTATACCGATGAAGAGATTATGCAAGAGGGAATGAATACGTTTACCAATGATGATCGTAATCTAGATGACAGTCATGTTTTACCAACTATTTATCTAAAAGAGGTATTTCAAGTAGTAGTAACCTTAAATAACTACTTGCTACAAAGATATATATATATATATATATATATATATATACAGATTTTTTATTATCAGTTCGAACTGACAATAAATATATCAGGACGAAGAATGTAAACCATTAGATTTACATACTTTGACTCAAATTGTATGCATTTGTCAAAACTTCTCTATAATATATTGTCCATATTCTTCTTCCTGATATATTTTATATCGGGAAGAACTGATAGTAGAAAGACTGATATATATATAGATATATATATACAGATTTTCTATTATCAGTTCGTCCTGACAATAAATATATCAGGACAAAGAATGTAGACTACTAGATTTACATACTTTGACTCAAAGTTTATGCACTTGTCAAAACTTCTCTATAATCTATGGTCCACATTCTTCGTCCTGATATATTTATTGTCAGGATGAACTGACAATAGAAAGACTATATATATATATATATATTATGAAGTTGAGTTTGGTGTAGGCAAAGTAAAAAGTTCATTTATATATTATGAATTTTTATGTGCTATTTACTTTATGTAATTAATCGATTATTAATTTATATATTCGTTGGACCTTAAAGGATTTTAACAAAAATTATTATCGAATGCATTTAGTGAGGTTATTATTTTAGTCCATTTGTCTGAGTTGCTGGAGGATTTTATTATTTAAACGAAGTTATTAATTTATTGAACATTTATTTATCGAGGTTTTACTGTAAATACAAAACAACAAATAATTTTTTGTTAAAAGCCTTGTTCGGTAACAGCTCGACTTCAAAAGCTCAACATGAAAAGTCATTCAAAACACAATTATATTTAATATTTATCATTATTAAAAAAATCTTTATATATATATATATACAATCTTTCTATTATCAGTTCGAACTGACAATAAATATATCAGGATGAAGAATATAGACCATAGATTATAGAGAAGTTTTGACAAGTGCATACACTTTGAGTCAAAGTATGTAAATCTAGTGGTTCACATTCTTCGTCCTGATATATTTATTGTCAGTTCGAACTGATAATAGAAAATCCGTATATATATAAATTGTTTCGAATAAAAATATATTTTGAAATATATATTACAATAAATGCATTAATCAAGTACTTTTTATGCAAAGCATTCCTGTATTTTTTATATTTAAAAAAGTGATATAAGAAAAATTGCTTTTATTCTTTTGGTTCTAAAAAAAAAAAAAAAACAATTTAAATGTTAGAGCTCCTAACTCTTATTCCCTTCTTAATTACCAAAATTAGATCCCTTTTATTATTTTAATTGGGGTACAATTTCGGGATAAAATTTGAAAAGTCTGTCATTATTCTTATTTTAAAAATGTTTTTGACTTTATTTTTATTTTTATTTTTTATTTACCAAATGTTTTTTACTATTTAAAAATACATTTTAACAATGCTGGCTCTATTGTCACTAAAATTACTTCTCCACACACAAATTTACTATTAATTTTTTTTTTGAAATTTAATAATTTACTGTTTACAATATCTTACACCATATTTTATTTTTTGTGGAGTTGAAGAATTTTTTTTTTTTTTTTTTTAATTAAAATGATTCTTTATATTTAGGGTTAATTTCAATTTTTTATGGTTGGTATGAGGAGTAAACGGGTGTACGGATAAATATTTTGGGTGGCAATAGAGCCATCCTTTAATGGCCGTTTTTTATTTAAAAAAAAAAAAAAAAAAACCTCTTAAAAATGTTTATTTATTTATTTTTTTGAAGAAAAAACATTAACCAGAAGCATCAAACAAAACAAAATTCTCCACGTAGGGAGGGCACCTATTTAACCAAACGCAATAAGAAGCAACAGACACTGCCTTCTTTGCCAAATTGTGGGCAACAAGGTTACTTTTCCTGGGAACATGACTAATAGTCCAACTAGGAATCAAGGAGCAGGACTTCAAAATATCATCAACAACAGGGCTAACATCAGCAGAGGAATGACCACCCTCTAACACCAGATTAACAACCTAGAGGGAATCAGTTTCAATATGGAGAAGGGACAACCTCGAACTAATAGCCAAGAGGATACCATTATGCACCGCCGTTGTTTCCGCAACAAGCGAAGAGAGGGTAGCAATTACCTTCTGGACTGCAGCAGCTCTAACACTACCCAAGCTATCATGGATAATGATACCAATACCAATAGAACGATTTGAATAGTTCGTAGCTGCGTCTGTGTTAATTTTGAACATCTCGAAATCAGGAGGCTTCCATTTCGGATACAAACCTGCAGACAATAAGCTATTCCCCACAGGGTTAGGTTTAAACACCTCTTGAGCAGATCTCCACTCATCAATGTAACCACACACCCAGCTGACAACATGACCCAAAATAGGACTGCTCAAATTATGCACCAACTGGTTCGTACTAAACCAAATTCTCCAAAAGACGACACAAAGCAGCTCCAAATCCTGAGAATTAAGAGTACGCTGACACATCACTATTAAATCGTGGAAATGCATAGCATCAGTTAACTTAAGATCCTTAACAAACAAGCAATCCTTCTTGATCAAAAGCAGATCCCGGCAACCCCAAAGAGCATGAGACATGGATGACAGTGAGGACAGAGGTCCGATAAAGGCACACCACGCTTGACTAAATAAGTCATACTCTGGAGCCAATGATGACACGCTCTCCACAAAAAAACCTTGATCTTCTGAGGAAGATTTAGGCGCCAAAGCGATTTTCACCAAGAGATAGCTCCGTCCAGACCAGACGAACAAGGGCTGCTAGACAACGATCTGCCTACTCGATACCCACTATGAACCGAGTACACCCCATTTTTCTCATAGTGCCATAATAAGGAGTCAACAACGTTGGACCTAGAAGAAGGGATGGACAGAATCATATCAACATCATCAACCAAAAAGCAACTCTACACCAAATCAACTTTCCAATTTCCAGAAGCAGTTTTCAGACAATCCACAGTCGCCTGCTTATTCAGAGATATTGGAGAAAAAATTTTGAACATCGATGGTCTAGGAATCCAACGATCCCCATACACCCGGATAGAGTTACCACTACCGATTCTCCACTGGGAACCCGCAGAAATGATGCCCCGCCCCCATAAGAGCCCCTGCCAAATTAAGGAACCCTTATATTTTAGGTCAGCCTCTAGAAAGGAAGAGTCCGGAAAGTAACAGTTCTTTAAGACCCTCCTAGCCAAGGAATCTAGATTTTTGATGATCCTCCAACATTATTTTGCCAAAAGAGCTCTGTTAAAAATTTCCAAGCCTCAGAAACCCAAGCCACCATCCTCTTTGGTGCACACATGCGCTGCCAAGAACACAAGTGCACCTTTGACCTCTCCTCAGTCGATCCCCACCAGAACCGATTGCACATCCTATGGATATCATGAATCAAACTCTTCGGAAGCCTAAAAAGCCCTATGGAACAAGTCGGAATCGATTGGAGCACCGCCTTCACCAAAATTTCCTTACCACTAATTGAAAGAGTTTTCCCTTTCCAACCCTTAATCTTCAACCACACACGATCTTTAATGCCATTGAACAACTGACTCTTGTTCCTACAATTCATACTGGGAAGTCCCAGATAACGCTCGTGGCATCTCACATGACGAACACCAACAATCCTAGCTAAACGATCACCTTCAGCCCACTGAATAGAGTTGCTAAAACACATAGCAGACTTCTCATAGTTTATAACCTGCCCCGAAGCCTTCTTGTAACTATCAAGAATATGTCGAATATTAATGCATTCATGATCCGTCGCCTTGGAGAAAAGAAGGCTATCATCCGCGAAGAACAGGTGGGAAATATTGGGACCGGACCGCTTACAATGGAACCCCGAAAGCTCAGAATCATAGATTGCAGAATTAATAACGCTGGACAACCATTCCGCACATAATAAGAACATGTACGGAGATAGGGGATCCCCCTGACGGAGGCCCCTCGACGGATTAACTGAACCGCACACATTACCATTGATAGCAAAAGAAAAGGATACCGTGGAGACACAATTCATCATCATCGAGATCCACTTCTCAGAGAAACCTAACTTACCCATCATCTTCACAAGGAAGCTCCATTCGACCCTGTCATAAGCCTTAGACATATCCAATTTCAGCGCAAAATAACCCACTTTACGCTTACGGTTCCGGATCGCATGTAGGCACTCAAAACCAATCAAGGCGTTGTCAACAATTAATCTACTTGGAATAAAAACACCTTGCGAACTGGAAATTACCTCATCAAGAACAAGACGCAAACGGTTCGCTAAAGCCTTTGCAACAATTTTATATATAATGTTGCACAAACTTATCAAACGGAATTCAGAGATATGTACCAGATTCTTAACTTTCGGAATTAGGACCACGAGCATACCATTAATAGCCTTTAAAGAACCTTCGTCATTCAGACATCTCAGACACTCAGCAGTAACCGACGGACCCACCACATCCCAATACTTTTGATAAAATAACCTCGGCAACCCATCCAAACCAGGAGCCTTAGTCGGAGCTATTGCAAAGACAGCATCTCTCACCTCTTCCGTCGAAAAAGGCCGGTCAAGAAGACATGAATTTCTGCTTGATAACCTCGGCTGAACCTTGTCTAGCACCCTATTCATATGCATCTCAGAATTCTGGTCAGAAAGGAAAAGCTCAGAAAAATATTTAACCATTACATGAGTCAAGTTCTTGTCTTCCTTTTGCCAAACCCCATTACAATAAAAAAGGCCATGAATTCCATTTCGAGCTCGCCTTTCCGAAGCTTTTAAATGGAAATATCTAGTGTTTCGATCGCCTTCTTTCAGCCATTCGATTCGCGCCCATTGCTTCCAATAAATTTCATCACTATTAAGCAAGTTGTCCAACCGAGACTCAATAATTCTAATTCGGTTCCAAGAACCATTCCTTATGTCACTCGTAGCAGCATGTAACTCCTTTCTTTTATTTCTGATCTACTCATAAAGATTTCTTCTATTAACTTGGTTCCATTTCCTCAACAAATTAGAACACTTACTGATATTGGATACTATCCCTAGCATCCCACTGCTGCTAAAACCTGAACCCCATCCTTTCTCAATCAATCTTCTGCAGTCCTCCCTCTCAATCCAGCACGCTTCAAAGTGGAAACGTTTCCAATTGTCAACACCCCAATTCTGACCCATCGCAGCCTGGGATTCAGGTCAATCCATAAAACGCAGTGATCGGAATGCCAGAATTCCAGGTGAGTTACCATTGCCTGAGGGAACATCTGGCTCCACTCCAAATTGCTCACCCCTACCAAGTCTTTCCTGCACTAAATCAATACAATCTCTTTTATGGCACCACTTAACATCGGTCCCCTGAAACCCATATCTTCCAAATCACAATAATCCAGAGCATCACGAAAATTCTCTATCAGAACTCTATTACGCTTCAAACCACCACTTTTCTCATCGTCTGAAAAGATCTCGTTAAAGTCTCTCGAGCAAAGCCAAGGCAGTTGGACCATATCATTAAGACGTTTCAGAAGAGTCCATGCATGTTTTCGTTGGTCCGCCTCCAGATGACCATAAAACCCAGTAAAACGCCAATCATTCTCTCTAGTAGAACTCACTTTCACGTCGATATGAAAATGAGAGTAGGATATCAGAGAAATATCCACTTTATCCGACCACAAAAGACACAATCCACCACTTTTCCCTTCACAATCTACCACCAATTTGCCCACAAAGCCTAACTTAACTCTAATTTTTTCCATCTTGCTATGATTTGATTTCGTCTCCATCAAAAAGACAAAGGCTGGAGCGAAATCCTGCTTGTACTTCAACAGGACCCGGAACACCCGATCGCTCCCCATCCCTCGAGCGTTCCATACTAGGGCATTCATTGTGTCCGACAGGCAGGTGAAAACCGACCCGCCGATCCTTCAACATCACATGCAGCAGTACAATCCTCATCCCTGGAAACATACCTCTGCATTTTAGTCACCTCCTGATCCACCCCAGCACTATCCGATAACTTTTTCTTCCCCAAAGACTGTCCATCAATCCATTTATTATAGCTTCTCTGTTGGTTTCTTGCTCTTCATTTCCAGGGTTCTCCAGATAGTGTTCATTCACAACGATTTGGGATTTCTGAATGGCGAAGGCTGATTGATGATTAATCTTATCTTCCTTCGATCCCTGATTTGCTACAACTAAATCTACTGGGCTTGGAGTCCCGATTTGAAGGCTATCCAACTTAAGAGATCCACTTTTCTTTTCTACCATATCCTTTCCCCTAGCCTGACCCACCTTTCCAGCCACATCATGAACTGCTTTAAAAGGTCGGTCTAAGATTTGGGCCTTTACTTGGGATGTATCCATTTTTTGTTGCCCACTTTCCATCTGCCTAGGCCTCCCACTAAGTAGACCTATCGAATCCATCCCACCCTCCTTCACATTTCCTTCTCTAGGGCCTTCAACCTCTATTGGGCTTTTCCCATCTCTAAAAACCATATTCACATAGTTAGGGGACCCATTTAAAATGATATTTTCCGAAGCAAATTTCCTTTCCTGCGAGCTATTAAAGACAAAAGTCCTCCCCCTCCTCCAATTCCTGATTTCCTGGAATCCCATTGAAACCCACAGAATCCACATTATTCCCTTTCTCACGTAGATACAAATTTTCCTTGCCATTTTTAGAACTTTCCAATTGTGAGGTTGGCTGATCGCTGGTGCCAGACTCCATACCTGTAACTTTTTTCTGATCATCCCCTCTATCCATATTAGATCAACCTATGGGTCTCCAATTACCACGATCTCTCCCTTCTCTCACAGCCCCCATTCCTTCCCCAACTCCCTGTCTTCCTAGCCGGGGCTCTCATCCAAAAACCGAACAGAAAGTCCTCCCATTGACCGCCCATCTCCACCTTAGGTTTATCCGGGCACTCCCTGGTAGTGTGTCCCAACAGACCACATCTAAAACAAAAGTCCGGTAGTCATTCATATTTCAGCAACATAACCATTTCCACACCATCTCCCATAACATCAATTCTCAGACAACGACGAAGCTGTTTGTCAATCTCCAAAACCACCCGAACTCTCAGGAACTTTGCCGTGTACGGGCTCGAAACACCCTCATCAATATCCACCACATCCCCAATAATACTCCTAAGAAATCGGTTGATATCATCTAACATACACATCAAATGAGCGTTGTGTATTTGAACCCAAAACTCCACCTTATTAAATTTCATATGTTGGACATCCCCTTTTCCTTCAGGCTCCTCCATAACGATTAGGGCATCATTGAAACTCCATGGTCATCCGGTTATTATTTTCCGTTTATCATCTGGATTTTGGAAGTGAAAAGCAAAAATATTGTTAGTTACCGGTTCGATCTCCACATTGTCTTTTGTCTACCAAATCTTCCTCATCACTGATCTAAAAACTTCCCTATTAACCATCTTTTTCGACAACACCTTTCCCACCAAACTAGTAGCTATTCTTTTAAGGCCAGCAACTTTCAGATTGAATTTCAATGTACGAACAGGCCCCTCTTGTTCTTTAAGGGACATAAACTCACACAACCGCGCTATCTCATCCGCATTCATCACTCGAAGGGAGAAGATCGAGAAGAACACAGAAACAATACTAGAGAAAATACGAAACCCTACTTTTACTCACACGCTGAAATACTACTTTTACTCTTAGGTTTAGAGACCTACAGAGAAAAAACTCCCTATACAATATTATTGATATATAACCTCTTAACAATGTTAGAAGCATTTTTAATCATATTATTAACAACTTATTTAATTGATGAGATGAGATTGGTTTGGTGTAAACCCCTCACACATGCAGTTCTGTACTATGGAGTTGCGGGTTCGAGACATTCCCCTCTAAAAAAGCCCTGAATTTATGTAATACTTCAAAAAAAAAAAAAAACTTATTTAATTAACCAAAAAGGAAACTAAACAGTACTTGATTATCTATATAGGGTTTTACATTCAATAAAAAAACCAAAAAAAAAAAAAAAACCAAATCTTTTACCGAATATTATCAACCACTGTATATCACAATATCACATGTGAGTTCAAATTAAGAAAGTATTTAATTCCCCATTAATGATGTGAATAATCATACAACTTATTACAAATTGTTAAAAGAACCCTTAAACTAATATTAAAATATATAAACATGAAAATGAGCCCCTAAACTAATACTCAAAACATAGAAATTTGGCCCTTTAAAATTGGGGCCCGAGGCGGCCGCCCTTCTAGCAACACAGCAGGGCCGGCCATGAGAGAAAGTTGGGTGAGATGTAGTTCTCACGACTTTAGTTTGGTAATGCTACATATCCCTGCTACATATCCCACCTACAATCCCACCATTTCTATCACAATACACGTGGTAGCGAGATGTCACTTGATGAGTGAATACTCCTTAATTGGAGAATGAATATATAGGTAAGAGAGATAAATACGAATTAATGTGTCCGGTGTCTACTCACCAAGTGACACCTCAACTGCCGCGTGTATTGGGATGGAAATAGTGGGATTATAGATGAGATGTTTATCATTATTGACTTATTGTTCTAAATAACACTGAGGTCAGCATTAGACAAACAATAGTCCTCAGAAAAATAGATTTTTTTTTTTCTTTTGTGGTCAAGAACAAGAAGATTGGTGATATTCTCTGTTTGGTTTTGGAAGTGAATGAGTTTTTATATTGTTTTGTTTTTGGAAATTCACCAAAATTACGATTATAAGGCTTCAAGCTGCGGTTTGTCTTCAATGGTATCCAAAATTATCATTGTTGTCTTCCATATTCTACTCTGTCTAGAATTTCGCCTTACAAAAGGTCAAAGTTGGATTAAAGCCGGTTACTGGTTTTCAGGAAGCGAGTTTCCAGTTTCCAACATAAATTCTGCCCTGTTTACTCATCTTATTTGCACTTTTGCTCCTGTAAATATCACCTCTTATCAGCTCTCCCCATCAGCTCTTCAATGGTATCCAAAATTATCATTGTTGTCTTCCATATTCTACTCTGTCTAGAATTTCGCCTTACAAAAGGTCAAAGTTGGATTAAAGCCGGTTACTGGTTTTCAGGAAGCGAGTTTCCAGTTTCCAACATAAATTCTGCTCTGTTTACTCATCTTATTTGCGCTTTTGCTCCTGTCAATAGCACCTCCTATCAGCTCTCCCCATCAGCCTCTGATGAAAAACACTTCTCCAACTTCACAAACACTGTCAAACAAAAGAACCCATCAGTCACTACTCTGCTGTCCATTGGAGGGGGAAATGAAAGGTATTCAACTTTTTCTTCAATGGTTAGCAGTTCTTCTTATAGAAAATCTTTCATAGACTCTTCCATAAAATTAGCCAGACTTTATGGCTTTCAAGGCCTAGACCTCTGTTGGGTTTCTGCGAACACGAGCACGGATATGTCTAACATGGGTGTCCTCTTCCAAGAATGGAAGGGTGCTATTGATTTAGAGTCAAGAAACTCTAGCCGGACGCCACTGATTTTGACTGCAGCTGTTCAATATTCTCCAAATCTGGACTCGGCAAGTTTTCCAATTGACTCTATACAACAGTACTTGAATTGGGTTCATCTTATGGCTTATGATTTTTACATGCCTACTTGGTCAAACTTTACAGGAGCTCAAGCAGCTCTGTATGATCCAAGCAGTACTACTAATGCTGATTATGGTATTGGGACATGGATTAATGGAGGCTTATCTGCTGATAAGATTGTTTTATCGTTGCCTTTCTACGGCTATGCGTGGACACTTGTAAACCCTGCAAACAATAGTATTGGTGCACCAGCAACTGGACCGGCCATTACAGAGGAGGGAGACATGAGCTTTAAGGAAATCAAAGATTACATTTCAAGATATGGAGCTAAAGTTATGTACAACGCGACTTATGTGGTGAATTACTGCTCAATTGGGACATCTTGGATCGGTTTCGATGATGTTGAGGTTGTTAAAATCAAGGTTTCATATGCCAAGGAGAGGAATCTGCTTGGTTATTTTGTGTGGCAAGTCCCCTATGATGACAATTGGTTGCTTTCTCAAGCTGCAGCCGGTAAACAATTCATTATTAAACATTTCATTTGCTCTGGTTTTCCATGTTTGTTTAAACAATTCATTTACCCAATTGTTACAAGTCCCTAAAGGAAACACACACCCCTTTTTAGGCTTTTAAAAAATGATGGACTATTTTTACCATGAATCATTGTTTTTATTATTTTTTTGTAAACCTTTTTCCTATAGACCCCGTTTAGTACGTGGGAAACTGGGGTAGAACATGGTTATTTTTATGAGATAAGGATATGATATGATATGATAGGATATGATTGAATTTGGTTGGATTAATTTGAATGTTATTATGTGTTTGGTGTGGCATAGAATATGATTAAAAATAAAGTAATCTTGTGTTTGGTGCAATATAGAATAAGATTAAAAATAGAAAGATAATTACCAATTAGGTTCTATACATGAAGAATGGAATGTGATTAAAAATAGAGTAATTTTATGTTTGATGCAATATAGAATAAGATAAAAAATAGAAAGACAATTACCGATTAGGTTCTATACATGAAGATTTACCATAGGCTTAAGAATGACATATTTTGACAAAAGAAGGCATTTGATATTTAAGGAGAGATAAATGATGAAAGAGTAGGTGTAGAAATGTGATGAAAGAAAGACGGTGAGCTGGTGGGTAGGTGGGATTAATAAATGAGTAGGGCCCATGAGCATAAATAATCCTTGGATTAGGTGATAGAGGGGAGGTGGGTTTTTTCTTTATTCTATTATCATGTGGGACTATTTGTTGTTGACCTATTGGGATTACTAGTCCCATGTTTCAAACCATCACTAAATGTAGGATTTGAACTAAATTTGTCTAATCCTAATTATACAATTGACCCCTCTAGTTTATTTATAAATTTTTCATAATTGTAGACTAGCTGGTACAAAATGCCAAAATTATTCTATAGGATCAATAGCATTCACTTTCACTTTATTCAATGTTGAATATGATGAATTTGCTGACCTCATTTAATCTAATAACGCATAAACACTGAAATGAATGTTCGGTTAAGATGTGATTGATTTTCATAACTACTTTATCGATAACTAATCGCATACTTAAAAAAGGTCTACTGACTGTTCCTGGGAAAATATTTCAGATAATTGGGTGTGCCATGAATCATAGGGCATTGAATTTAGTGATTTTAAGAGCCGCCTGCATAAATTAAAAGCTTGACAAATCATGTTCTTGTTGAATTGAAAGTAAAGAAAATTAACAAAAGCCTGTTTACAATGTTTCATTATGCTTGAATTGAATGTAGCATCACTCTGTTTGATTATTTTTTCAGGTCAGGAAGACAATAAAAATGGACAGAATAATCGGCGAGTATTAGTAATCATTTTGACGACAACTGCAGCTGTTATTCTTCTACTTGGAATTCTGATATATTACTGCTGCATTAGATTTAAAATGCTCAAATCATCCAAAGGTAAGTTGTTTCTGTTATAAGATTATAAAAATATATACAACTTTGAATGAAAAAAGTTGACATTTTTTTTTATTGATAGGGAAAGTGAACTCAGCTAAGGATTCAAAGAACAAAAGAAATAGTACTGCTGCTGGAGATTTTAATAGCAATGCTACTAATTTGATAGTTTATAATTTGACTGACATTGAGGTTGCTACAGACAATCTTTCAATTGAAAATAAGCTTGGGGAGGGTGGATATGGTCCTGTTTACAAGGTAATATTTTCAAGTTTATATAGTACTGAAAGATACGTATATATAATATATCGACCATGATTGTGGTTTTTGTTTTTAGGGCGTGTTACAAGATGGACAGGAAATAGCTGTGAAAAAACTTTCAAAAACATCCACACAGGGATTTGAGGAGTTCAAGAATGAGGTTATGCTTACTGCAAAGCTCCAACATATAAATCTAGTTAAGGTTTTAGGGTTTTGCATCGATAGAGAAGAGCAAATGTTAGTCTATGAATACATGCCAAACAAAAGCCTAGACCACTATCTTTTTGGTATGAACAGTTTCTTGCTTCATTTATCGGCAACTTTCTATTTTGGCTTGTTGCATATGGTTACCTCAATATTGAAGTTTCATAATTGAACTCAATGCAGATCCTATTAGACGGTTTATTTTGGATTGGAAAAAACGCGTTGATGTTATTGAAGGAGTTACTCAAGGACTTCTATATCTTCAGGAATATTCAAGATTAACTATTATTCATCGAGACTTGAAAGCTAGTAATGTTTTATTGGATGAAAATATGAAGCCTAAAATATCAGATTTCGGTATGGCTAGAATTTTCACAAAAGATGGTGATGAAGCTAACACGGAACGCATTGTTGGAACATAGTAAGTTTATATATATATTTATATTCTTTAAATGCTATTTCACGATGAAGCTTTAATTTGTTCAACTATAATTGTTCATTGTTTATAATTATCCAATGCAGTGGTTATGTACCTCCTGAATATGCCAGAAGAGGCATATACTCGACCAAATCCGATGTCTATAGTTTTGGGGTTCTACTTTTGCAAATCATAAGTGGCAAAAAGGTTTCCATATTGTATGGTGAAAATGATGATATAAGCCTTCTTGACTACGTAAGTTTTTTCAATAAATCTTGATAAGTAATCTTGATCAGAATTTAATTAGCATATCTTAATATCATTGACAATTGATAATTCTAGGCATATAAGCTGTGGAAAGATGACAAAGGCATGGATTTTATGGATCCTTCACTGGACGACACATTTTCAAGCTGCAAATTAATGACATGCTTGCATATAGCTCTGCTATGTGTTCAGGAAACCCCGAATGATAGACCGACCATGGTTGAAGTTTTCTCTATGCTCAAAAATGAAGCTACATATAAAACAATTCCGAAGAAGCCTGCTTTTTCAAGACAAACAGATGAAAACGAACAAAATAAATCTGCAATGCATTTGGAAGTGTGTTCGGTTAATGATGCAACAATTTCAGAAGTGGTAGCTAGATGATTATGTATAGTTTAGTTTTGACAGGAATGATATGATGTAATGATAATTTTATGGTTTTGAACATCCACTGCATTATAAGTACAATTCGTAAGGAGGATTGTATTCAGATAAAAGCTATGAACTTCTTGATCCTTACTGGAATGATGGTTATCTTGAAATAAATATTATGCGAAAACAAATCGCCAAAACTGAAAAAAAAAAAAAAAAAAAAAAAAACAAATGGGCTTCCCAATATGATTTTTCCACAAATAAGACATTAAACAATCGACAAAATTTGAGTTTCTCGAACACCTCTTCATCAATATAGGTGCAAATTGAAATCAACGAACATTTCTTCAGGCACATATGTATCATCAAAAATTACTTGGGAAAAGTTTGACACGAAAGCGCATGCCTAATATGTACAAGTCTTATATTAAAATCTTAAAAGCTCTTCTCCTGGAAAATTCAAACACTCCCAAAAATCAATTTTGTGCCCCAAAAACTACTCTTTTAAGCCTCCAGAAGCTATACCAAGCAGACCCCTTTAGGAATGTTTAGATTTTCCACAAGAAAAGCTTTTAAATCTTAAAAGCTGTTTCTGCTAAATACTAAGACGATTGTTATACCGTGTGAAATGTGAAGTCATAAGACCATCTCCAACTAGTAAATCTAAAATGCAGAAACTTTGCTTCAAAATGCAACAACTTTAACAATTCTATCTCCAACCAGCAACTCTAAAATGCAACCCTAAAAAGAGTATTCCCTAAATATTCCTTTTTTTATTATTTCACAACAATTAACATTTCACCCCTTAATTAAGATAATATTACGATAAGTTAAGAAATTAACATAATATTACGATAAGTTAAGAAATGAATAAATGAATAAATGAATAAATTTAATTCATTAATAAATTAATAAATTAAATGAAATTAACTAAATTATTACATTTATTATTAATTGAACTTCGACATTACATTTCATAAAACATATAAAAAAAACACAATTAAAAGTGCATATTAATCATCATTTAATTCTCTGAATTAGTATATTCATCCCACAAATAATCAATTAATGCATCCCGAAGTGCATTGTGAGCTTTTTTATCCTTGATTTGTCTATGTTGAGTTAGAAATTCTTGAAAACGGGTATTTTCATCTACCGCCCTCTCAACTTCTGGTGGTGGCGCTTCCATATATAGATGCATCGACATCACGCTCATCCTCGATTATCATGTTGAGAGGGTGGTAGTGTTTATAAATAGCATTTAGTAATTTTTGTATTATATACTTAATTTTAGTTTATTATAAATATTAATATAAATAATAATTAAATTAAAACAAATATAATTTAACCAAAAGCATTAGATAATTAAAAGGATACAATTGGAATACATTTGATTTAATAGGGATAAAACTGTGATTAAACAAAACTTTTAAAAAGGGATACAAGTGAAAAATCAGAAAAGCAACAAACAAAACTGTCATTACATGAAAATGAAGGGACTGAAAAATAAAAAAGCCAAGAAGAGCTGCAAAGTAGTGCTGAACAAAAAGGGAGCGCCAGATTCGGCAACCAAAACAGAAGACCTCTACTTTGGCGATGAATATGCAGTCCGGTTGGAGAAGATTTCAGCAACAAAATGGAGATTTGGAGTTGGTTGGAGATGCTCTAAGAATACAATTGTATTTACACACTTTACTTCTTTTACAAAGTAGAGTGAGGGCTGGGTGAGTGAAAGTAATCAACACTAGTTGAGATTAGGCAGGGATGGAGGGATGGATATTACTTGAGCATAATCCCATCTCCATTGGCATATCTAACTTTCCGTCACCCTGGCTCTCACTCTACTAGATTTCTCTATTTTCAAGCGGAAAACGCTAGTTAAGAGCACACTCCGACACCACTGGAGAAATCAGAATACAAGTACCATGAGGATAACCTATGGTGGCAATTCCATTTATATTTTAAAAATTAAACATTGGAGAAACCTCTAGAGAAAGATATCAACAACAACAACAAAAAGAGAAACCCCTAGAGAAGCCTTGAGACCAAAAAGGGCATTATATAACTTAAAAGGTTAACAATACATTGCAATTGCACAAGAAGCTATAGCTCCTCCAAGTTTTATAAGATGCACTCGAAGAGCAATGTAATAAATTATGCATAACTACTAGACTCACCAAACCATATTTGTTAATAAAAAATTTAAAGGATTTTCTTAGGAGCATTTGGCCAAGTATGCATCCCAACCTTGAAGGCGGTATTCGCGAGTTGTATTTGCAGGGTCTGCTGCCTTTATGATTCCATGACCGACAATTATGATATCACTACCCCTTTCATTGATGACCTACAAAATCATTTGTCTCACAAGTTAATGAACTGCAACACTGTCAATCAACAAGAATATATTGCAAGAATCCATTTTGAGTGCATGAAAAATCTAAATTATATAACCATCAAAGATCATCGTAATAGAAGGGTATGCATTTTGATAAGAAAATTGATTCTCATAACATATATCTCAAGAGAGACCAACACATACAAGTGTATGGTGGGGACTTATGCAAAAAGTAAACAAAAGCACTTCAAAAACACAATGGTACCATGATCGTGCCCCATGTTTCCTTCATCATAGTCACTCGTAATTTAAAATTGCAAACTTTTTATATTGCATGACAGATGGAATGTTACGAAATATAAGGAATTCCAAATGGAGAACTGGTGCGCACAAACAATACTTACTGAATAAGGAGTGTTATACTGCTGGCCTAGATTATCATCGCCCTTTCCTATTTTAACTCCAGGTGTTGCCTGAATAAATGCTGGATTGACTGGTGACCCTGGCTATGAGGCTGGATTAACTGATATGAATCCAATGACAAAATCAGAATGTTCCTCAGCAATTTTCACAGCTACAGTCGTGTAGTCTCCCGTTGCTAGGTTGCTAGCTGAGCTCATTTCAGCAAGCAGCAACAGTCCCCTCCCACAAGGCAAACCTTGATTACAGGAAGAGTAAGAAAACCTTTAGAAATGGATTACTCAAACTCTTTCTACAAGCCAGCTATGTTATGTTGAAAGGTTAATATTAACCTTCAATTTCAGCCCATCCACAATTCCCGGTCTAGAGATTATGTGAGCATTAACAATATCAGCCTAATCCAATATATGGAATATACCTCTGTGACAACCAAACCAAGATCCCCTCAGATAAGGACAAGGACATGTAAAGAAATTGGGAAAAGTAAAAAAGGTAACAGAGTCTTACCCTTCATTGTATTACCAATGTTTGCAAACTTAGGGCCTGTCCTGCAGCCCGTTTTCAGTCTGTTTTCGAAACAAAACCAGTGTTAAAAGTGGAAATTTTGAAAAACAAAAAAAAAACTTGTTTTTCTTGAATTTGTTTTTGTTTTCCATATGAAGTGGGTCCTATATCATTAAATAAGTGGGCCCCATATCATTAATATATATTTTATTTTAATAAAACTTTTTTTTTCCCATTGATTGCTTTCATCTTCTTTGTCCTCCACTCTCCTTCTTCTTCCTTCTTTCTTCTTTCTTCTTCAAATTAAAAAAATAATAATAATAAAATTAGATTGTCTTGAACAAGTTCTTCATCAGGTATCTTTCTCATTTTCATCTTCTTTCTTCTTCATCTTCTTTCTCCTCCTCCGATTGCCACCGATCGCCACTCGTTGCCGCTGATCGCCACTCGCCGCCGCCGTCTTCTTCTTCTTCTTCCTCTTCCTCTTCCTCCTCCTCCTCCGCTCGCCGCTGATCTGGTCTTCTTCTTCTTCTTCCTCTTCCTCCTCCGCTCGCCGCCGATCGGCTCTGCGTTGCCTCTCACCACCGATCGCTGCTCGCTGCCACCGATCTGCTATGCTAAGTCGCCGATCTGGTCTTCTTCTTCAGCTGGTCTTCTTCTTCTTCTTCTTCCTCTTCCTCTTTAGCTGTTAACTTTTGTTTAAAATATAAATTACATTACAATTTTTTTTTAGTTAATTATTTAATCAATTTGTTTATAATTGTTATAATATTAAACAAAATGTAAAAATTGATATTTCAATTTTCGATAGTTTTCGATTAACCTACCAAACGCGTTTTTCCTGTTTTTATTTTTAAAATACGGATTTCAGTATATGCTACCAGACACGTTTTCGAATTTCGAAACTGAAACCAAAAACACTGATTTCATTTTCATTTTTCTTTTTGAAAAATAACAACGGAAAAACGCTTACAGGACAGCCTCTTACGATCTTCAAAAATTAGGAAATTATGCTTTTCTGCAATCTTCAGGAGAATAATTAACATTTAGCTTTAAACTTAGCAATAACTTCAATTCACTAACAGTTCATATGAAACCACATAACTGGAATATAGATGAGATAAATTTATTGGCCAAGCAGAATTTCAGAGATGTACCGATCGGAGTTTGGAACCGAAATCTGGAGTGAAATCAGGCAATATATCAACATGAGTTCTCAATAAGCAGATCTCTGGTCCAACCTACATTCAAATTAAAAACAAAATAAGAAACAAAATTCCATTTCTTTCTCATAAAAACCCAAATAATCAAAGCATTATACTCTATTGCCATCATGAACCAAGTAGACCACAAGAGCACAAGGGCAAACACGAGGGAAGAGCTGGACAATATCATTTTAGAAATATCAATAATAAAAATAAAAATGAAAACTTCAAGACCTCCAGGTCTTCTACAATAAAGCGATGAGAAAATGACAAAGCACCAACATCTTATTTTCTCCTCTTCCAACTGTTTCTTTTAGATTCATGTCCTTTTTTCTTTTATCCATTCCAAACAATTAAACCCCTCCTCTTCACCCGTTCAAACACAGAAGCTGAACAATTAGACAAGTATTCAAACCTATGACCATGTGTTACAATTCAATTAGACCATATCATTGGATCAGTATTTTGGGTGCTGACTGGTCAACACTTAAGTATTATACTTTAAAAATTATCTAAATCTCACGTATCAACTTATCTTTAAAGTTGATTATTTCTTAAAATAATCTATAAACAATTATTTTTTTAACCAAATTAAAGCAATTCCAAACAATACCATAAATCTCTCACAAGCATCAAGCTCAAGGTTAAAAATAGTAAAGAATATTGCAGTATTTGGTGTCTATCAGTAGTTCATCAGCCTTGCACTATCACTTTTCTCTGACGTTATACTTAAGAAATTAATAATCACACATAATCTAGAAATTAGAAGCAAGACGTGTTCAGTTTCTAACTTTCTCTAGTCAGTCTAGTAATAAATTGAGACCAAAATAATTCTAGCACTCTTTAAACATGTCCATTTGGATTGACACCGGATTTATAATTTGAGTTTAAATGATATTAAAGTATGGTGATGGACAAAAATACCCCCTTTTTTTTTTTAATCTTTTTTTCTCTAATTTTTTTTTTCAAAAACCTAGGTCGAAAAGACCTCCATTAATTGGAGGTCTGTTTGCACATCTGAAAAAAAAAATTTGGGAAGAACACACACATTTGAACAAAAATTGGGCAGAATAGACCTACAATGGATGTCGAAACGAATGGTCTGTTGGCACATTTGATAAAAGAATTCAGGAAGGTGTGATGGATTTCAATGAAGATGTTGAAAAAATAATTTCTTAAAAAATTCTTATTTTTCCCAATAAGTCTCAAATTAGTAAAACAGTCCAATAAATCTCGAAAATATTAGAATAAGTCTTGAAAAGACCAAAATAAGTCTTGGAAAAAACAAAAGAAGTCTTGGAAATACAAACAAGTCTTTTAAAAACAAATAAGTCTAGGAAAAGATAAAATAAGTCTCAAAAATACAATAATAAGTCTCGATTCCAGATCTCGTTTTTTTTTTTTTTTTTCGTTTTATTTTCAGATTTATGTTTTCTCATTGTTTTACATATTTAAGTCCAAAGTTGTGAAATATATTTTGATTTAGAGATAGAGAAGTTGTGAAGTGAGAGAGAAAACCAAAAAATGAGAGAGAAGATTTTTGAGAGGTTCAAGAAAGAGAAACCTAAAAGAAAAAAAAAAAAAAAGTAAAGAAGGGGCATTTTTGAAAGTAACTTACTTCGGTGCAATATAAACTCACAGGATAAATCAAAGCCAAGTTACTCCTGAGATTGTGTAATTGGCAAGATTGTAGGATCATGTTTTACTTGTAATTGATCGATGAATATCCCATGATATCCTCCTTTAGTTTAGTATATATATCGTAGCTTTCTATAATTGTGTATTGTCTGCTCTGTATATATTGCCACAAACAAAGAATGAAATCACATCTTACGATTATTATAAAATTTTTTTTTTTTTCATTTAATGTCGATGTCCATATACTTAATAAATTGGTTCTATTCTCCAAACTCCATATGGATTTTATGCCATTTAGGCCCATTTCCTCATAACAAATTATCAACAATAAGTTTAGTACGATTTAATAATTTCTTTTTAAGATTGCCGTTTTATGGCAAGTGGTACTGTGGTGGCAGTGGTAGTGGTACTGGTAACAGTTTCGGAGCAAGCAGTAACAGTAGTTTAGCATAGTAGATCTACACAAATTCTGTTCAACCTCACAGGGCATCGGTTGGTGGAATACGATGCTTCAATTGTGATGAGACAGGCCATAGACAAATTGATTGTAAGAAACCGGATAATTAAACATTGTTTGTTGATCCTAGAAACGGTGAGAGGTGGTAGTGCCGGCCCATGAGAGCAGCAAATCTAGTATTTTGCTGAGGCCCTCTACTGACCCAATTTACTTTTTCTTTAAGGTCTCAGAACCCAATATATTTAGAGTAACAATATTTGCATCCTTTAAAAATCGTATGTACACCATAAATTAATATATTTTTTAAAAATCCAATAATAGCCTTGAGGACTAATTGTTTGTTAATACACCCATCAATAATTATTAATTAGTTTCCTATTTTAATCTTTTGTATTTTTTTTCCTATTAATGGTTTGATATTAATATATATCATAAAAACTCTTTCCATTTTAATAAACCCTAGATTCTCTTTTAAATATATTTTCAATCTCTTTTAAGGAAATACAAATTGATTTCTAGGTATGGAAAATGAATCAAAATCACGAGATAAATTTGGGTGTGAAAAAGTAAAGTTTTAAATTATCTATATATTTTTTATTTCTTTCAAACACACTTTAGACTTTTTTTTTTTTTTTTCAATATTACATGTTCTTTCTTGTTAAAAAAAAAATAGATGTTCTTTAATTTCATCGAACACCTATTTTTTTTTTTTTTTTTTTGAAATATCATTTAACACCTATCTACTTCCATATCAATTGGGACATAATACAAATTTTACATTCCTACAACTCTCTTAGAAAGTGGTTCTCCAATATATATATATATATATATATAATCTTTAAATGGATTTTTAATGAAAAATGGAGTTTTATTTTGAAAAAACCAAGAAGAGAAAAAAAAAAGTAGGGAAGAGAAAGAATAGTAAGAGAATTAAAGGTAACAATTTTTTTTGAAATAATAATAAAGTTGATTAAATAAAATAATAATAGTCATAGGTGGTGTGTACTTATCAAAATACAATAAGTATAACTAAAGAAAGGGTATTTTTGGCATTAAGTGGGGTTTATTTACAAATTAGTGATTTTTTTTAAAATTTGATGGGTGTGATTACGAAAGGGGTGTAGATACAATTTTAGAGGGGTGTTATTATCGCCACTCTATATTTATGTTTAAACAGAACCCAATTCCAAACCTTTTACTGCTTTTATTTATATGTTTTCCTTTTCGGCCCAATGAACTAATTCAATAAATAAAAAAATAATAATAAAAAAATAATAAAAAATAATAAAAAAACTTCAGACCCAATAAACTTGTCAATGTTTTTGTTTAGTCATTAATTTTTATATGTTGAGTTTGACTCCTCTTTTAATTATTTATTTTATTTACAGTAGTAGATTAGTATCCACTAATTTTAGGTTTTAGTGATCTCAGTTCTCATATATGTATATGTATTGTGTATTTGTGTAGTCAATTTGTTAAGCTTTTCTTGAATCATTTCTTGAATCTTTTATGGCCAAACAAGAATATTTTATAATGGGTTCTTTTATAACAGATTATATAATTATAATCATGAATCAAATTGACTACAGTTTGCACAAACACACAAATGGATTTAAACGAAAAAAATACAAGTTAAAATAAAATAATCTTGTATCATATGGGGCCCCGATTTTTGTTAATATCATAAAATCGTTCGGGCCCCAAAATGTCTGGAGACGGCCCTGAGAGGTGGATGTGGAAATATGTGCAAATGTTCAGCTTGATGAAGAAGTGTCGACCGAAGAACTAGTAGAGGGAGACTCGGATCCTATGCTGAGGTGTGTCGGGCATCTCTAGCATTGCGGGCTGAAAAGGGAGATTGGCTACGGAATAATGTATTTCAGTCAACTTGTACCATTTTGGGGAAGGTGTGCTGATTTGTCATAGATGGGGAAAGTTGTGAGAACATTGTTTCAGGCGAAGCTATCCAGAAAGTAGGTGTGAAGATAGAGAAGTATCTAAAACCGTATAGGCTGGTGTGGCTCCAGAAAGAAGCGAGGTAGAGACAAAGTCGAACCCACAGTATAATGGTATAGGTGTGAGGGGAAAACCACTAAACCAACTTTATATTCTCTGTTTATTCTTCCATTTATTGTTTTAATTTTCACTATTTGTTAAATATTTTAATTTGGTTTTATAATAAAATATTAATTTTTTTTTCTCAAATTGATTGAAAATAATTTACTTTTAGTAAAAAAAAAAATATAATAAAAATCTAATCCCTTGCTTTACCAAACACAAACAAAATTATTTGTAGTTTGACTCAAAGGTGCACGAAACAAAATAAATATTATTTTTAATTGAATCCGCTCCATTAATCTAGTCCCATAAAATAGTCTGATCTGGTCACGTATATATAAAATCAGCTAGTTTTTAAAGCAATAAGACTTTTCAGGCGAATATTATCAACCACTGTATATCACAATATCACATGTGAGTTCAAATTAAGAAAGTATTTAATTCCCCATTAATGATGTGAATAATCAAACAACTTATTACAAATATCTTCTAATTATTACCGTTATAGGCAATTAATTGATGCCACTGCGTCATCAAAAGGAAACTCCCCTCTGCCTCAGTGACTTGTAACCCAAGAAACATCAAGTTTCACTTTTAAGTATATCAATTTCCAAATTCTCCTTTCAAAACAAAAATTCCCAAATCCGACACTCTCCATATAGTTTCCAATTTCGAAACTCTCCGTATTGTTTCTAATTTTCAGACAATTCTCTCTCTCTCTCTCTTTCTCTCTCTCTACATAAACACACTGTTAAAGAAATATTTCTTGTTTTGCTTGTGTTGTAACTTGTAAGTTCCAGTTGAAAACCATGCAAGTTGATGCCCCATTAGGGTTTCGATTCAGGCCCTCTGATGAAGAGCTGGTGAAAGATTATCTTCTGAAGAAGGTCAGAGGGCAACAACTGCCATGGAATGGAATTCAATTCCGCGATCTTTACGGTGACAAGTCGCCGTGGGAGATTTTTCTTCATGGCACTGATCATGAATTATTAGAAAAGGATCACAAGTTTTATGTTTTTACAACGCTGAGGAAGGCAGGTCTGCAAAGGGTTTCTAGGGTTGCTGGATGCGGGACTTGGCATGGAGATAAAAAAACAGTGAAGATATATGCTGACAAGAAGAACAAGAGGGGTTTAATTGGGTTCAAGAAGAATTTCACTTTCAAGCTCAAAACTGGGTCCAAGAAAAGTCACTGGATCATGCATGAGTTTTCTCTGGCTGGTGAGTCTTTGATGGGAATTCATCATAACTCTTGTGATTTTGTTCTTTGTAGACTCAAGAAGAATGGGGTGGAACAAGAAGCTTCTTTTGTAGATAATTTTGTCAATCCGTTTGTTGAAACCCTAAATTTTAACCCAAAGATTGGTGGGGATTTTTATAACAACAATGCTTTGGCAGTGGCATCATCATCACAGCAACAACAACAACAACAACAGAGTGTGAGTTTTTCTTGTTTTGGAGAAAAAAACCAGGCAGGATATGATACACTAGAGGATTTTTATAGGTCCGCTATGGAGAAGGGTATTGATGCTTTGTATGAATCTAGAGTAGCACATATTCCGCAGTCTGAGTTTAGATTACTACAGTTCAACACTCAAGAGCAGAATCTTCTTCCCGGGTACGGCCAAGAATATCCACCTATTACTTTAGAGAGTGAAGCTTTGAAGTTTGAGTTCGAATCCACAACGAATCCTGATGTACTGATGCAGTTTAATAGTACTGAAGTAGTAGACTGGAATAATATTTCAGGAGTCGGATCGGAGCGTATGCAGATGGATGATAATTTGCTGCCATTGCCAATCCACCAGGAGGGTACTGGGATGGTGATTGAGCCTGAATTGCCTTGTTTTGAATCTGTTGTCGAGGACTGGAGCTTCTTGAATGATTTTCAACAGCCCATTCAACAGAGTAGTATTGAAAGGTCTTGTTTGGAATCTAATGCTGAAGATGGGTTTGTTGCTTCTTCTATGGTTGAAGAGTATTTGATGGATGAAAAAGAATGGAGTAATTTTTCAATGGATTTTGGAGAGCTGTGAGAAAGTTCCAAGGATTGAATCATACCTAGCCTACATTAATATATATATATATTTTAATTATTATTAATGGATGGCAGTTTTTGCTATTTCTGATTTTTGTTATTAAGATTTAAGAGTACTTGCTGCGGTTTTTAATAGATGAAATCTAGATTTTGCTCTGTTTCTGCTTTAATATATTTTTACAAATTTTCTAATTTTCTTTTGATTCTTTGCTTTAATATATATCACTGTATCGACCCATATTGTTGTTTGGAACTCTAATTCATTTAACATCATAATATTGGACTGGGATCTGGCCTCTACCAGTTGATTGTGATTGTTATCAAATATTTACTTCAACTCGAAAGAAACTTACATCTTATACTTTTGCTTATTGCAGTTCGGGAATCAACCGCTACCTAGGGGTGGGCACCTAAACTGCCAAACCGATTAATCTGTCCAAACCAAATCAATTCAAGTAGGTTGATTTGGTTTCATTAAATAAAAATAAACTGATTGAGTTGTTTTTTTTTAGCAATCCAATTAGTTTGGGTTGGTTTGTGGGTTGTGTGTTGTGTTTTATCAAACTGCATAACCCAACCCAAACCATTACATACTTAATATATATATATTATTAATTAAATTATCGGAAAAAAAAAAAAAAAAACTAAAGTTAACCTAATTTTATATTATATTATTTTTAACTAGGATCAACGTCGATGCAATAAAAAGTGGATTTCAAAACTTCAAAGTGGTTATTTAGATGGTGGTAGATATTATTAATTTGGAAGTTTGAACGTTTTAGTTTTATTTTATACGTTTTAGGCAATCACACTTGATTTTTTTTTTTTTCTAATGATTATTGTTCTGCACTTGAATTAAATTTAGTATTGTTGTTTATATCATTGATTATGAGGTTAACTATTTATATTGATAATTTGACATTATTATATTGGTTTAAATAAATAAAAAAATATATAATTCTTTTCTTAAACCGAACCAAACCAATTTTTATCGGTTTGAATTAGTTTGGTTTTATCATATAAATGGTTTGGTTTGGATTGTAAAAAATTAAATTGATTAAATAATGGTATGGTTGGTTATAGTCAAACCCAACCCAAATCAACCAATGCGCACCCCCACTAGGGCACTGTATCACCAGCTCCAGTGGTCTACCACCACATGCTAGTTCAGCAAGTAGACACCGAGCTGCACATTAGTATATCTCGGCAGCTCTTGACATAATTCTGACTTATTTGGTGTGACATAAAAAAAAAATAAAAGAGATAGATTGTTATTAAACAATTTATATATGATGTTACGTTCTTTTAAAAATAAATAAATAAATAAATAAAAGAAAATAAAAAAAATGCCGTAATGTTTTATGCGGAAATAAAGGAAAATAACACTCTTTTTATATTGAATTTTAAGAGTATCATTAGTTTAATAAGTTAAGTTTAAGGGTACGGATATTGATACTCATAAATATGATAAGCACACCCATATTTATAAGTACACCCATGTCTAAAATTTAAAATTAAAACATTACTATATACACCCATCTTAATGCCAATAGTACCCTTATTTAAATGAATGTTTTCATTTTAATACAATTTATTTATAAACCCTCATAAATTATTAACACACCCAATTTTATCCAATTTTATAAATGATAAATTTGTAAGTTCTTTAAATTCGAAAACACAGTCTCGGGAATTCTTAAATTCTTAAATTTTGAAAATCTAGTTGAAAAAATGACTGGATATAAAGAAAAACATGTCATTTGCTTGAAGCTGGTAGAGTGGTAGGCAAACATTCTATAGATGAATTTTTACACATCATTGACAACATTTAATAACAAGAACGAATGTGAAAGGTTGGACATTGGTACTCTATTAAACAAGTCATCATACTTACCATCAGAACCATGGAGATGTGATTTTCGAGTATTATGATGTGCAGAATAAATGTTGGAGGAAGCTTGATTGAGTTTGTAGAATACGACTTGCTTCAGACGATTGATGAAGAAAGACAACCTGAATTTACATCTATATATTACCTTGCAATTAGTAGAATCAATCCCTGTTATATGTAACTATAAAAATATAACGGATGATGCTCGACTACCTGCGTAATAACATAGGGGATTGAAGGAACAAGCTCATGCATAACCTTTTTCAAGTTTGGTATGCATGAGAAAGTCTTTCATGCTCTGTCGCTGGATGAAGTGTGCCGGTGATAAGATGGTCAATTAACCGTACAAAAAAAAAATGGCAGGGGCCACCGGAGAAATAATAGGAATTGGTTTCAGCACTTCTCAACAAATATAATAATGATAGGGAAAGCCAAGTTGGCAGCAACAGCTTTATTATCGGTTGAAGGTGCTGGAGTAATAATCTGATTAATTCATCTGCATAATCAATTTACAATTTGAAAGAAGAGATGCTTTTGATCTCTGTAGCAGCTATTTTACAACCAAAATTACATAAAGTTAGTATTAATAAAGTGATATGGTTGAAGATATGGGTGTAATTAATGAGTGTAAATAGTATTTTGTTTATTTTTAATTAAACTAATTTGTCCTTATTTGTAAATTCCGATTAGGATATTTTTGTAATTAAATTTTTTATTAAAATATGGGTATACTTATCATATTTATGGGTATCAATATCGGCTCCCTAAGTTTAAATGGCACAAATAGACTAAAATTACACCATCTCCTCCTTTTATTATGTTTTTGCCATTTTTTGGTTTTTTTTATTTTTTATTTTACAAAATCCTCCATTAATGGAGGACCAATAGAAGTCTTCCATCAATGGAGATGGAACAGACCTCCAATGGAGGTTGAAATCGGCCTCCAAATGGAGGTCAAAATCGATCTTCAATGGAGGTCTCGATATAGACGATGAACAAAAAAAATTTAGAAATTTTCATTTTTGCCTAATAAATTCTAAAAATTGAAAATAGGCCTAATAAGTCTCATAAATATAAAATAAGTCTCGAAAATATCAAAATAAGTCTAGGAAACACGAAATTAAGTCTCGAAAAATAAAACGCGAGACTTATTTTTGTAAATGTGTTTTAAGGGTATTTTGTTAGATTCACACTTTAGGGGGACCAGAACGGATAATATGGAAAACTAGAGGTGATAAAATCATTTTTACCCTTTGTTGAATCTCAAATAAAACCCAAAATTACTTTGGGAATCATTAAAAGATACAGAAAAAATTCTTCACTTCTTCGAGCGAAGTGAACAGACGGCGACCTTCCTCTTACTTCAACCAGCCGTCCAGCCCCTCGTAGCCGCCGCTGGATCTCGACATCGTCCGGCCGTCGCAACTCGCAACCTCTACCATCATCTTGGACTCTTCGTGATTCGTGATTCGTGAGTTTTACACATTTTCAGATTATTTTCGTTAGGTTTGAATTTTTGGGTTTATTACTTTATGTTTTCCGGCCGAGGAGTCGGCTCGGCGCTGGCGCTGGCGCTAGGCGGCGGGCCACTGCCGGACTACCGACTAGCGAGTTCTGCAACACTGAATTAGATTATAAATGTTAATGGCCATTGAATGACTTGGAACTTAAAATCTGTTTCTCTTGCATTAGAATTGCATTTAAGCTTTAACTTTTCGTAATTTGGTTTCTTAAGCTTTAACTTTCATGTTATTGATGCAATTTTGAGTTTTGTATTGCAAAAATTGCATTTTTTTTGAGAATGCTTGGAACCTGATCGATAAAATTCCCTGTGAAAATTTGATTACAAAATATTTTTGTTGAAAGTGTGTACCCATTAGTCGTAATTCCTGGTTGTGTTTATTTATCACATGAAACGGTTGTTATAAGTTCAGTATTGTCTGTAATAAGTTCTTATGTTGCTGCTTGGAATGATATGTTACATGGATGTGTATGGTTAAGGGAGAGATGCCTTTTTTTTCTTTTCTAGTTTCTATTTTTCATCTTTTAAACTTTTGATTTTGTGGAACCT
Organism: Acer yangbiense; assembly: GCA_008009225.1. Classification (NCBI taxonomy): domain Eukaryota; kingdom Viridiplantae; phylum Streptophyta; class Magnoliopsida; order Sapindales; family Sapindaceae; genus Acer; species Acer yangbiense. Next base: position 22,492,655 of record CM017772.1, on the reverse strand, counting down.
TTGGATTAGAATCCTACTAATAATATACATATTCTGAATAGTGGCATACTAGCATGACACTAGTGGTATAAACTATGGCTTGATGGGCTCTATGGCTCATTTTTAGCTTGAATCATATGTCTTGAACCTGCAGTAATCTATTGTGTTTTTGTTCAAATTGCCAGTTCCAGTAAGATGAAATTCAATAAATCAATTGCAAGTTCAAGCAAAACCCATCATGAGGAATTTGAAAAGGAAGAAGAGGAAACTTCTTCGGTTCCTTCTTCAGAAGATGAGGGAGAGATAGAGCGTGAACTGGCAGAAGTTACATTCGGAGACCTGCAAAAGGCACGGTCTGATGGGTCACACTTGGTTTACAGGAAGGACAATCAAGAAAAGAAAACTGGAAGAGCGAATAAGAACAGGCCAATGGAGGTTAGTGCGAAGAAGCCAGTGAGTCGGTTTAGAGAGGTTGTTCAAGCTCCAAAAAGGGTGGTACGTGACCCCCGTTTCGAGTCACTTTGTGGTCAACTTGATGTTGATGGGTTTAGGAAGAGATATGATTTCCTCTTTGAGAATAATCTTCCTGCTGAAAAAGAGGAGCTGAAGAAGCAGTTAAAGAAAACCAATGACCCCAATGTTGTTGATGGATTGAAAAAGCGCGCATCTTGGATTGACAAACAATTAAAGTTAGAGTCGTCAGCGAAGAGTAGTGATGCTGCTATACTGGCTCAGCACAAGAAGAAAGAAAAAGAAGCTGCAAAGCATGGCAAACGACCCTACTATCTTAAAAATTCGGAAATCCGAAAGCAAACGCTGATTGAGAAATATAACAATCTCAAGGCATCTGGCAAGCTTGAATCCTTCATTGAGAAAAGAAGAAAGAAGAATGCATCTAAGGATCACAAATACATGCCTTATCGTCGGCCCGCTGACAGTGAGCAATAGAACTTTGAGGTCTTGTTATGGGTTTGTTGATTCTATGCTGCTTTAAGAATATTTTGATGAGTGAAAAAGAACGGAGTTTTTGAGGAATGATGAACAAAACAAGCTCAAGATCAAGAGAACAGTGAAGTTTTGAATCATAGCCTGCATTAAAATTTCTTAATGGATGATTGATGTTTGGCAAGTTTTGTTATTGTAAGGTTTTTCTTTGGATTATTTCTACTTTCATTTTCCTTTATGTCTTTTTTATTAATGGTAATATTACTAATAAAAGGTGATAAAACCTTGATGTTGCTCTGTTTTTGCTTCAAACGATTTATGCAAATTCGATTGGTAGCTATTTAATTTTCTTTTGTTTCATTCCATGCATGAATAATATTTGAAAAACCATCAATCAATACTCAATGTAGCATGTTATCTTACTTGAATATAATTTCTGCCTAATAAAACACTAATTATTTATATGTTATTTTTTTTATATAAAAAAAAAAAAAAAAACTTCAATTATGATTGTAGTTAAGATAATTAAGAAAGTAAAAATTTGAATATAAATTCAAGTGATATATTGATTGATTTACAGATAATTTAATATAATTTTTGATGTTCGAGTTGCCTTATTATAATTTTAGTCATTTTTCTCCGATAGATACATAATTTAAATATATTTATGGCATATTAGTATACAGCACCACATTTTTGCGATATAAACAACATAGCTTCAATCTAAATAATATATATGACAAAAATGTGGTCATATGTATTGGTATGCTATAAGCATGTCTAAGTAAATTATGTGCCGGGGAAAAATTGATAATTTTAGATGGTATATTATTATTGACAGAATTACAGATAATGTAATCACTAATATTGCATAATTGAATTATTTTTAAAAAAAAATTATAAATCATATTGAGATTCATGGGTCATTACTCATTAACATTTGAATTTAAATTGGACGGTGGATTAATTAAATTCAAAATTTAATGGATTTAGACCATTTTAATTGAATTTTTGTATAATATAAAATCTTATATCAATTTTTGTTTTTTACATTTGTATACATTTTTTTTTAGTACAAATTCGTAGAAAACAAAATTTAACTAAAAAAACTTTCTTTGTAGTCTCCACATCAAAAAAATTTATTATTACAATATCACATACGGTGCTTTTAAACGCAGCGTTTTTGGGGTCCCAACCTTTAAAAGCATCATTTGGTCATACACCTATGTTACATTTTATGACTAGGAGCTAAAATCTGCTTCTTTTGCATCAGAATCTGCAACACTATCTGGGTAAGCTTTAACTTTTCGTAATTTGGTTTCACAAGTCTAATATGTTCGCGCAACGTAGCGTTTTTGTTGCATTTTTGAGTTTCATACTGCAAAAATTGAATATTTTGAGAATGCCTTTGAACTGTTCGATAAAATTCCTCTTTGAGAATTTGATTATAAAAGATTTGTGCTGAAGTGTGTACCCATCTGTCATAATTCATAGTTGAGTTTATTTATCGCGTGAATGGTTGTTGTAGGCTCCGTATTGTGTGATTTTATGGCTGAAAATTCACGAGTTCCGTTTTCTCTATTTTACTGCTTGGCAGGATTTGTTTGTTTGATGGGTGGGTTCTATGGCTCATTTTTAGTTTAAATCTTTATGTCTTGAACCTACAATTATCTATCTCAAAATCTTATTTTCGATCGAGTTGTTGATACTTCTAGCCAATCCCGAAGCAGGACTATATGATATAATGGCACACAATGATTAAGATCACTAGCTTAAAGACAGAAACAAACCCCTGTGATTTGATTCCCACGTCAGTTCATCATCCTTTTGGTCTATTTTTTATGTTGTTGGTATGTTGATAATTTAAGCAGTGTTGAAGCTAGTGACCTCAATTTGCATTTTATTTTTTTGTATCTTCAGGATTTGACCTTTTCTTATTGGGGTGTCTATCACTTTAATGTCTTTTGCATTGTTAATTTTGCTGCTCGATTCATTTGAAGAACTTCCATCGGGTTCTCTCAAGCATTCATAGAATCCATCTGCATTTGAAAAAAATAGATCAAATAAAAAAATGACTTTTTTTCTTTTTGATAAAAAGAAAGAAGAATTTTTGCAATTTCACATTGTACTTCTATGTGAAGATAATTTCTTATTAAAAACAAACAAACAACTTGTTTGGATTTAAATCGTGGTTGTATCTTATTTAGCTGCTGTCAAATAGTAATTTACCAATCCATTTGTCCTTAACTTTGTATATCATGTCATATAAAAAAAGTGTGGCAATTTCATTTTAGATTATTGTTAATATGTGTTTGTGATGTATTGTGTATTTTTGTAGGAAAAATTGCAGTTTGATTTAATGAATGGTGCTTCAAGCAGCTTACGTGCAGCTTTCTCACATTGTGTACAGCAAGTGCGGAATTATGATTACCATCACTACCTCTGCCTCCTTGAGCTCCCCCCTAAAATGCGAAAAGCTGCATTTGCACTCCGTGCCTTCAATGTTGAAACCTCTAGAGCTATGGACATTGCTTCTGATCCCAAGATTGGTCTAATGCGACTTGTCTGGTGGAAAGAAGCCATAGACAAAATCTATGCTAATAAGCTAATTGAGCATCCAACGGCACAGGCACTTGCATCGGTGGTATCTGAGAATAAAATTAGCAAAGGATGGCTTAAAAGATCTGTTGAAGCTCGGATCAATGACGCAAACAGAGATGTAACTGACATCCCAGAAAATACTGAAGAGTTGGAAAAGTATGCGGAGGACACTGTATCGACTCTTCTGTACATGACACTTCAAGCTGGTGGAATCCAGTCTACTGCAGCCGATCATGCAGCATCTCATATTGGCAAGGCAAGTGGCCTTCTTTTGCTGCTCAAGGCATTACCATACCATGCTAGCTGCAACCGTCACTTTTCTTATATACCAGCTAAAGTTGCAGCCAATCATGGTTTGCTGGTTAAGGAAGGGGGTAGGTCAGAAATCCGCTTGGATTCTCGTGAGGGCTTATGTAATGCAGTCTTTGACATGGCATCAGTAGCTAACGTTCATTTGCTGAAGGCTCGTGAACTAGCTGGGACAGTCCCTAATGAGGCTCGTCCAGTGCTTCTACAAGCCGTCCCTGCCCAAGTTCTCTTGGACTCCTTGAGTCGGGTACACTTTGATGTGTTTGATCCAAGATTAGCTCGAGGAGTGCTGGGTGTTCCTCCGTTGTGGTACCAATTGAAACTGAAGTGGTATTCTTGGCGGAAAAAGTACTAAAATATTGTCTCTCCTTTACCTGTACAACCGGAGGTCATTGTCGCTTAAATCTGTCTTGCTTACTAACCTGCTAATTGCAACTTTCCTGTGCGTTTTGATTTATTTTTTCCCCATATTAAGTAATAAGAGCATGACTTGCATAGTCTTGAAACTTTGTTGTAAAGTGATGCACATGAAATTTATTCATTATTCATTAGCTGGGATGAATAACTTGGTTTACTCTGACACAATATAATGGAAGAATTTCTCTGTATTTTAAGAAATACAGACATCAGAACAGGAAGATGACGGTTACATTATTAGTTATGAGTAAATGGTTTGATCATCGCTTCTTTTTTTGAACGTTCTTCCTAAAATCACTTAATTATATTATTAGTTAATAGTTATTAAATGTTTGCTATCATTCTTGTTAAACAGACATTGTTGCAGTTCATCATCCTCTGAAATTCTTCCTTATAAGGATAGTTCCAATTTTTCTGAAATCATTTATCTACTCTTTTTGTTTATGCATATCAATACTGTAAGAATTCAAGAATCCTTTGTGAGGTTTGAAATCGAAATTAATCTTGTGGTTTTGCAATGGAAAATTTGTTCGTTTATATGTAATTACGGGTGAAGCTAAGGGGGGTGTATTCAATTAGGATTCTTGAGGACATTTAAAGACATTATAAATCCTGGTGTATTCAATTTGGACATTTAAAGACTTTAAAAGATTCCATATGAATCCAGTGGTATTCAATTAGGATTTATATGGACTTTTAAAGAATCCTTCCAAATCCAGGTGTATTGAATTGGGACTTTAAAAATGTCTACAAGAATCAAGGTGTACTCAATTAGGACTGGATTTTAAAGGATTTTCTTAAGTCATGGATTTTGATGGATTTTGGTGGACTTGATGGTGAAAGATATAAATATCAAATGTCATAACATGTCCAGCCTTCTCCCCAAAGATTTTGGTGGATTTTGTTTTCCCTCTCTCTCTCAAATCAGAAACGAAAAGCACTAATATGTAAAAATTAAAAAAACTGATGCATGTGAGAATAATAAGCTTCCATCCCCAGTATATTCTGTGAATTAAAAAGGAAAAAAAAAAAAACTGCACATAATTATATATGTGAGAATATGTTTCAGTCACATAATTATATACAGTATAACAAGTACAAAACTCATTACGTGCCAGAATTGCACAAAACAACACCAAATTAATCCGTAGAGCCTTCAATCAAACACCAAAATGCTCACTCTTTAATAGCTTTTTTTTTTTTTTTTTTTTTTTTTTTTTTTTTTTTTTTTTTTCTCGTTGAAAAACTCTTTATTAGCATTTTATTTTAAAGAAAAATAATTCATCTACACTTCATGCAAGCAGTACCTTTACGCAGATAAGCCTTAACCAATTTTGGGTTCAATTCAATCACTTTGTTTGCATCAGCAACAACCTCAGACTATATATATACACAAATATAGATTGACTGGTGTATCAAATTTTGCTCATTCTAACTTCAAAGGTTTTTTTGATAATTAGCTATAATTAGCTTACTATTGATAAGTCAGAGATAACAAATTCATGAAAGCCTAGCCAATTTTGGATTCAATTCAATCGCTTTGTTTTCATCAGCAACAACCTCAAAATATATATATACGCAAATATAGATTGACTGGTGTATCAAATTTTGCTCATTCCAACTTCAAATGTTTTTTTTTTTATAATTAGCTATAATTAGCTATAATTAGCTTACTATTGATATATAAGTTAGAGATAACAAATCCATGAAAATCTTTGGATGTCTAAACAAATCCATAAAAGTCTGAGATGGATGTCTAAACAAATCCATAAAAGTCTGAGATGGATGTCTAAACAAATCAATGAAAGTCCATGTGGATTTATAAAAGTTTGTAGAAATCCATGAAAATCTGTCACTTAAAAAATGTCTTTAAATGTCTTCAAGAATCCTAATTAATCCTAATTGAATACACCCCCCTAAATTTCAACATCTCAACACTCTTGTACAATTAATCAAATGGTTGAGATTTGAATGTATTTACAACTCTTGGATTAGAAGCATATGGGCGGTTCAAATGTTGAAGTCAAATTTTGAGTCATAAATTTAAGTTGGTTTAATCTAAACTTATAATTATTATCCAATGTAGGATCGTGGATGAAAAATTAATGCGGGATTTCGCACTAAAGAGTTACTATATATATATATATAATTTTACAATATAAACTTTAAAATAAAAATAAAACTTATAATTTTCTCATACCAATGTCTGTATACCTCTATAAATCCAAAAGATATGAAAACTCATAAAATTGAAATTCTTGGAGACTTGGAAATTAATTTATATGGTAAATCTACTACTTTTGGTTTGTTGTTACTGGGTTATTAAGATAAAGAAAAATATGGTAAGTTAAGCCAGAATCAAAATTGGACTTTGATATACTTATAATTAAATGAGGTGTATTAAAAAACTTAATTTTTTTTTTTTTTTTTCAAAAAGAGTCCACCCTGGCCAACTCTAATTCCGCCTCTGACCTAACTTGTGTTAGATTTTAAAAAATAAAATAAAATACAAAGTTTCTTATGGTTGGTACACAAAATACGAATGAAGACCCCAAATAAATCACAATAATGTCTATATCACACAATTGGTGTCAAACAATTTTATAAGATATATATTTAGCAACAAGACTGCAATTAAACATGCACTATACTGCGAAACTTATTATTACTAGTTTTTATATAAATTTTTTGTCTTCAGTATGAATGAAATAATATTTTATTAAATTAATTCTTTAAGATATTAGAGGATACTAAAAATTAACCATTGATGTCTCGATATAAAAATTTACTGAACAATATCAGTGTATCAGTAACTTTTATATGGTAGAATATTAGTGCATCAAAAATTTGTAACCAGGTGATGATCAACGTTTAATTAAATTTTATATAGTTCTTCAGGTTAGTGAACCCGTTTAAAGATTAATCAACAACACTGAGATATGTGTTGAAAATCCGAGTATTGGCTCCAACCATTGTAAGTTTAATCTTTGTTGGCTTAAATTTTTCTTTTTCTTTCTTTTTCTGTAAAGAAACAAATACTTACGGTATGACATTGCATATCTGTCGAAATGTGTCACTTTATCCCGAAAAAAATGATCGCACCAAGCTTTATTCATCGATTTGTTGTCAAAAAAATCTGGAACTGGACGGTACTAAGAATGTTGGCAGGAAAAGTTCTCCAAATTTTGAAGCATCAGTGCTATCCGATTGTCTCCAAAGATGCTAACGTTGTTTTCGATCAGCAGATCTATGAATTTTGAAAATCCTCAAGATTTTCATGAATCTCATGGATGCATAGGGTGGATAGGGACGGATTTATTAGAGGGCTGTCTGGAATTTTTTTTATATTTTTAGTTATACTTTAATTTTTCTATTTATAAAATTATACGTAATTACCTGAGAATATATGAATTATTTTTTTCAGATAGTATAACTTGTTTCATCTACTTATTCTAACTTAAAATAAAAAAATTAATAATAAAAATTGCAATTAATCAATTAATCACGTGTTTAATATGTTATACAACAATATAGTTTATCCTTGTTTTACATATAATATTCCCTTCATTTCATTATAATTGTTTGGTTACATAATTCAGATTCACTTCATTTTGTTCCAATTATTATATTAAACAATTCAAACTAATAAATTTTGATTATGTGTAGAATCCATTTATAACATGATATATATATATATATATATAAGCAGTTTAACTATTTTTTGTCAAAATTTAGTGAAATATAAATATATTTTGTTGTTCAAAGTAAGTTGTAAAAATACACATAATATAGTTGTGTTTATAACATTATAGAAGAAGTCATTTTCAAGTTTAAATAATTGTTCATGCATTGCACTATATTTCATATTTTTTGTTGTCAATTATTGAATTTGTGTCATCTTATTATTAAACAATTAAACAAATACTTTCATTAAAATTCATATAAAAAGTTTCTTATTCTTAGTCGATAACTTTCATGTTTTTTAATTACTTTATTATAGTGGAAATAAACTTAAATAGCACCAAATCCATAGTGATTTTTAGGAATAGACTAATAATTTGAGTTTAAATGGCACTGATGGACAAAAATACCCTCACTTTTTTTTAACTACTTTTCTGCCATTAGGTTAATTTTTTTTTTCTTTCCAAAAACTTCCATTGATGGAGGACCAATGGAGGTGAATGGAGGTTATTGGAGGTCGATGAAGAAGATGAATTTTTTTTTTTGAAAATTTTTGTATTTTGCTCGTAAGTCTCGGAATTTGTAAAAATACCCTACAAGTTTCGAAAATTACAAAATAAGTCTCGGAAATACAAAATATGTATCAAAAATACCCAAATAAGTCTCTGAAACACGAAAGTAAGTCTCGAAAAAGAAAAGCACAAGACTTATTTTTGTGATTGTGTTTTAAGGGTATTTTTATCAGATTCACATTGTATGTGCTATTAAAACTTAAGTTATTAATTTGGTGCTAGTTTTAAAAGTAGGGAAGTAAAGAGTGCTAAATTTTTTTTGAATCCCTTTATTATATCAGTGTGCACTGAGTTTTTCTCATTTTTTCTCCTCAATGCACACTGAATTTAATAAATTTAATGTAAGGGTTTTTGAGTTATTAATTAAACATTAGAATATATTGATTATACAAAAGTAGATAAATCTAACGATTGATAGCTATGAAAATAATTTTATAATGTTAGTGTGTATTGAGGAGAAATGATATATATATGGTCAAGCTAAATTAACTTAAAATTTTGACTTCAACATCTCAACCAATGGATAATATTTGAAAGAGAGAGAGAGTGTGAGATTAGTCTTAGTAGCAAATATTTCATGGGTTTGCCCAGGGTGTGGAGATCCATTTTAATAAAAAGCTTTTTTTTTTTTTTTTTTTCCTTCAATTTTTTATATTAATTGTTAAGTTTATTTTATTTTATTTTATTTTATATTTATTTATTTATTTGTTCAATCAGAATCGTCACAAGAGATCCATTTTTAAAATTTTCATTTAAAAAAAATTCTAATTTTATTAAATTAAGGATCAAATGATGGTTGGAGATGGTTGAACGGAATGAACTTAATAGATCCTTATTGACACTCCTCGTTGAAAACATATCAAATGCACAAAAGGGTGACCAGAAACGAGCAGCAACTTTTATGGAAAAGGTTCGTGGGGCTGTTCTCAAGTACATGACTGTATAGTGTCAAACGATAAGCACACTGCCGATCTTTATAATAAATTCTTGATTACTTTGTTTTGAGCAAAAAAAAGGTGTTAAAGTTGACGATTAAACTTGGTCAAACCCTAATAGTAGGGAGGTGAACGTCGGTTTTTAATAGAGTTGTTTCTATTTGTAAAAGGGCAAACTCCAGGGATTTTGGTGTTATTTGCTCTATATATTCTTAATCATCACGGAATATTTAAGTAATTTTTTATTATTTACATTTTACTCTTGTTAAAGTTAATAACATTTAATCATAATATATATATATATATATATATATATATATATATATATATATATATATACAAGCTCCATAGAATTGTACTTATCTTATAGTTGGTACACAAAATTTGAATGAAGTCTCTTCCAATATTCACCATGACAAATATGCATTAACGCCTACATCACACGAATAGTGTGACATTTTCACTTATTAAATACGCATTTATTACTTATTTATGACTGTAATTCAGACATTGCCACGTGAAGCATTTTAATTTTCTTATATAAAATTTTGTCCATTTCTGATAGTAAGCTGAGATATTGAAGGATACTAAATTTTAATCATGGAATGCATAATCTTAGAATATAACCTATTATATTTCATTTAAAATGTTAAGGTGATTTCAGAAAAACAAAGTAGTTTTTAGATATAAAGATGAAGATGATATATATATATTTTGACAAAAAGAGATTCATTGAATGAAAAGACGGATTACAATTGAGCTGGACAATCACCAAGACAATCGGAGCCACACAAGGTGGTACCAGATGGAGATGATATATTGAAGTTTTGTTATGACTTATGAGGAGTATTATATTATAGCTTTAATATATGATTTGCTACGATATGATAGAATTGATTTAAAACTTGTAGAGTTTTTATTTTTTATTTTTATTTTTATTTTTTTTAACACAAATTCATGATTATGTTTGTTATAATCAAACCCAACAAATATTCCTGTACTTAGTTACTATACTTTTATATTGTAAGGGTGATATATTTTCTTTTAGTTTTTAACTTTCTAAAATTATAAATTTATGTGGACTCTTATTAAATGTTTAGCTATATATATATACATTAACATTAACAATACATTTGGTTACTTTTTTAATTTCTCCTTGTCTGAGACTCTGAGTCATTGGATTAAAATCTAAAAGATATTAAATAAATCACTGAATATTGTTATATATATATATTGAAACACTAATATTGCGAAAATGGATTTGGATCCCCTCACCACCTCACTTCCTCCTCATCTAAATCAAAGGTTTTGATTAATTTTATATTTTGATAGAGTAAAAAGTAAAAACATAAAAATTAATAAAAATAATCTAAACAATTGATTTATTATATTAGACATGTGATAATAGATTATGGAGGTGGGAACAATTAAGTTAAATAGAGGATTCAGATCCAACCCTAAGACCCATAATAGCATGACCCCACTGATTAAGTGATTGGTAATTTGGTCCGGTGTCCGGTCACGTGTGAAGCACGTGGAGAGAAAAACCCCTCGTTTTAAACCCTAGTTTCTTTCTTCTGTCAGCCGTAGCAAGACGAAAGAAGAATTTGGAAGAAAAAACAAGAAAGAAAAAGAAAGGTAATAGTGGTTTTAAGAGTTTTTATCTGCTGAATGATATCTTATTAATCTTTTAATGATTTCTTTCCTTAAACAGATTTCATTTGACGAGTCTTCACCATGTATCTTCAGTTCTATATTAACGATAATGGCGATAAAGTTTACACTACTAAGGTATGTCATTCGAAGACAATTTTTAGTTGATTTTTGTCGTTATTGTATGCTCAACAATTTGCTGTTGATTGATTCGTTGCTGGTTATAGTTGATTGGATATGGATTTATTGAACTCTAAATTGTTCCCATTTTATCTAGTTTTTGAATTTGTTTATTGGCTTATAGAATCCTTGCTATTTTTTGTTTAGCTATGGAGATTTTATCTTCAATTCTCTCTCTTAGGATTGTTTCCCAAAAAAATCATATTTTTTAGAATATTAAGTTATTAACCCGTAAAATTGTGAAATTAGTTATTGATAAACTCATTCTCTTTGAAGATTGTTTGCTTTTTCTATATAAAAAAACACGGAGCAGGTAGCTGAATGTTGCGAGTTTGTTAGGAGCATACTTCCGTTAATCCTGTGTTGACCGCTTGGTTCTAATTTTTTTTTTTTTTTTTATCTCGATTTGGTCCACGTAGTTCTCTTTAACCCCCTAATTGCATTGTTCATTGTTTGAATGCAGAAAGAATCACCAGTAGGGCTACCTACTGAATCAGCTCATCCAGGTATTTATTGTGATTTATTTCTCTATTATGTTTTTAGATAATTCCTCAATCGAATCAATTCTTGAATTTGCAAGATAAATATACTTAATTGAGGTGTTAATAATCCACTTAACTACTGCATTTTGTATCTAGGCTAAAAGTCTGTTTGTAATTCCAATCTTTTCATTGACGAAAAGTGTTCTAGCTTGTAACATTTTTCGTTATTGATAATAGTTGAGTCCAAAGCAGCATGTTGCATGACAGGCTCCTGCATTGAGTTTCCTTCCTCTAAAAAACTTGTTTGTTTTATTGGTTTTATTTTCATATTTGTTTTTTAACCAGCTTTTGTTAGGTTATTTGTTATTTGTTTTTAGTTTGGGTGCCATTTTGTGTCATCCATGACAGTGAATAATGAAAGGAATGCTTCGTTAATCAAGCTAATGCTCCTCTTAATTGCATACTATTTAGTTTAGGCATCCAAATAGAGTTTGTCTAGATGTTAGGACTATAAATAAATAACCCTCAAGGTGTGAGTTAAGTCATAAGTGAATAAGTGATGAAATAACGTTTGGCTCCAACCAAGAGGTCATGGTTCAAGTCACCTTTTGGCCACTTACATGGGAACCTTTGGTTTTCAATATAAAAATAGAACTTCAAATGACTAAATCTTAGTTGAAATTGAATTTTATGCAAATTTATCTACTGCCATTTGGTTTTGTGAAATTTTTAAATGAAAACTGTATAGATTTCCTTGAGTCATTAATCTGTCTTTCTTTCCCTTGTGCAGCTCGTTTCTCCCCTGATGACAAATACTCGAGACAAAGAGTTCTTCTAAAGAAGCGTTTTGGACTTTTGCCAACTCAGAAACCTGCTCCAAAGTACTGAAATGTCGTAGGTTATTTAAGTGTTTCATCTTTCTATTGTCATTTGATGTAATGAAAATGACTATGCAAATGCTGGCAATTATCAACAATCAAATGTCGTAAATGACAATTTTCACATTAGCTATGAATGAATCTCAAGCTTGGTGCATAGAAGCCTATAAATAGTTGTTTGTTTATGCGATAGCAATATTGTACCATTCTATCATTACCAATTTTGCATAAATTCGATTTCAACTCAACCCTTAGATATACTGATTTCATAACTGCCTCTGTGATTGATGAATGACTCTGGGTGTGTGCATGAATGTACCTTGATACATTGTCCCAATGCGCAGCAATTCAGCTGTGCAGTTACAACCTTCGTTCAGGACTTTCATCAAACACCATCAGATTTATATCAAACACCTACACCATCAGAAATTACTATTGCTAAAAATTCGTTAAAAGAAAACAAATTCTCTTTAATCTATTAGCAAATTGTATTGATACTCATTTGTTGATGAAATTGCTAGTTTTCTTTCAAGATTGTTCAAGCGGATAGTAAATCATAAACTAGAAAGAATTTACAACACCTAAGAATTGCAGTAATCTAAGAGTGGAATGTATAAAACAAAATGCATCTACTGAAGTGGGAAAGTGATAATAAACAAAGTTGAATCAACTTAATGAAGATGGAAGAGTGCAACTTGCCGGCACGTAAATCCTTTAGGACCTCAACCTCTAAAACTAATGTCTCTTATCTTTCCCCTGACATTTGCTATTCTTTTATCTACTTCAACAAGGCTGACCCCTTCTCAGTCACTTTTCTTCTCTTTCTCACTTTCCTCCTTTGTATCAATCGACAAAGCAGCCCGTCCTGCTTGCGAATCTTGCCAAGCATCATCTTCCTAATACATAAAACAATTGTGTTATGGTTAAAGTACAGTAATTAATCCAAGGGAGCTAGCTATTCTAGTGTAGACGTTTGGATATAACAAATTACTATTGCTACATATTCGTTAAAGGAAAAAAAAAAAAAAAATTCTCTTTAGTCTATTAGCAATTTGTATTGAAAGATTTGATGAATTGTTTACCTCCTTTTTATAACTCTTTTCCTCCTTTGTTTTTTTCTTGTACCTGGGAACCAAAAATGACAATATTTCCACAGAAGCATCATCATCCTGATAAAACAAACAAGAACCAAGTGTTGATAGAGAGAAAGGTAATTAATTACAAAATGTAAAATCTGAATCAATAGTAGTAGAGCATGCATGTGAACTAACCTTAGAAATCATACATTCAACGTGAGCGCTGTAGGTGCATTCTTCGCAATGGTAAGCGTAATTTACAGGTCCCAATTCTGTCTTGCAAACTCCCAAACCAAGCTTTACCATATTTATATCTTCTGAAGGTGAGAAGATGTTTGTGACATTTATGTTTCACAACTTTCGGTAGAGGAATGCATTCGATATGGAAACACACATCACATTCCACGCATTGGTATACGCTGTCCAAGTACATTTTTTGCAATACCATTGCTTCAGGGAATTAACAAATTGTTTCTCCATAGCACAATATAGATTGTGCTTGTGACATTTATGTTTCAGAGGGCGTGTAAGAAGATTCTTACATGTAAAGTTGCACTCTGCGCATCCTAAGCTGATGCCTCGTATAAAATCCTAACAAGCATCACATATCTTGGACTCATCTTTGCGGCCATAGCGTGAACCAGAAGATTATGTTTGGGGTGAAATGGATGCTCAACTTCTCTAGGCATCTCTTTACATGGATCATGAATTTAGAATTTACAATCGATACAACCATATGCAAAATCCTTATTGATCCTTTTCCTGCACCAACAACAATCGATACAACCATATCCATAATCGATGTCCTTTTGTCTATTAAAACGACAGAGGCTCAGTTCATGTTGGTGGCTGAAATGGCTTTTCTTTCTTTCTTTTTCAATGCCTGTTGGTCCTCCTGTTGACATCAACATTGAAATTGATAAAATTCAAGGTTTTAATTGATAAAACGATTAAATATTCTAATTTCTTGAATGTAAACAGACCTCAATAATCACACATTCAATATGAGCAACATAGATGCATTCCTCTCAATAATAAGCATGAAAATCTGGATTCGCCTCTGTTTCACAAACATCACAATAATAGTAGTACTCCCCAAAAATATCTTTATCAACTGAATTCACAAGGGTGAGAGGATGACAATGAAATTTATGATTGATCACCTCCCGCGGTAAAGGAATACACTCTAGATGGATGTTCACGTCACACTCTACACAACGGTAGAAAGATCCCTTGCATAAGGAGCCACATTGGCTACAGGGAAAATATTTGAAATTCGTTTGATCGTCAATCAAAAAATAATACAAGCGATGCTCGTGACACATATGTTTCAAGGCTTGTGTAATGAGCTTAACACATGAAACATGAAGGTCGAAAAAGCAGATCTCACAGTGTAATCGTGTACCTCCGATTGGATTCTTACATGCGTTACAATCATATTGCAAATTAGAACAGAAGTTTATAGCACTAGTGACAAGAGTATGGTACGGATGAAATGGATGGTTAACTTGTAGCGTAAGGTTCCTACAGCACAATTCGTGAATGAAGAAACAACAATCAATGCAACAATACCCTAACCACACATAAGTCGGAGGCAACAACAGCAAGAAAAAATTTCTGGCGATGTCTCCCTAAAATTACATATGGTCAGTTTATGGGGGTGACTGAAATGGCAAATAGTGTATTTTGATTTCAACCTGCAACTGTTGGTTAATGTTTGGTCCTCTGCACATTTGACATCAAGATTGAATCCACACCATTTGCACTCATAAATGAAGGCCTTGGAGATATCATTACACCCATCACACATAAAAGTCTTATATGGAGGTGACAAATTTATTAAAGTCATAAATGGAGGAACCAAATCTTCAAAGTTTTTGGTCAAATGTTTTAGTGGGTGAAGAGGGTATTGTATTTGTGACAAATCATGATGAGATTCTCTAAGTACAAGGGTTAGATGGTGTTGGGGGTGAAGAGGGTGTTGTTGTATATTTCTAGGCAATTGAGAGCATGATTTATGAAGAAAAAACACACAATGACCACAAACATAAGCAGCAGCTGATATCACTCGGCAGCAACCATAGCAGTAGAAATTACTCCCAACTTTCGTTTTACTGAATTGAATGCTGTAAGGGCGGTGTATATCCTCAATTGAATCAAACAAGGTTAACACATTTTGACATTTGCAGAGATAATATTGTTGGATCTCCATTTCAAACAGACTCTCTCTTTTATGGAATGGAAGCTTATAAGTTTTAACATCAATGGATGTATTTTTGCTTGTATGAATGTTATGGCCAAGATTTTTTGTTGATGCATGTGGTTGGTAAACAAGGATCCATTTGTTAGCAAGGTTCAAAATTTTCAAATAAAAAGTAATTCAAGATTTCAAGTAGAGATGACAGTTTCACTCGAACCAGAACCGTGTGGGTCGGGTTCGGGTTTGCTATTCAGATCACAGGACGAGTTTGATTATAAATTATCAAACCCGAAGCAGTTTTGGGTTGGGTTCGGTCAAAAACTCGAACCCGATAAATTTAAAAATATTTGCTTGAACAAATTAGAATTCTAAACTCAAAACGATGTTGTTTTAGGTTAAAAAGTTGTTATTCGGGTCCACGAATCGATGGGTCGAAACCTAAACCCAAATAAGTTAGTGGGTCGGGTTGGTTTTCCTCAAAACCCGAATCCAAATCCGTGAAATTATTCGGGTTCGTGATATAAAATGTTTCGCTAGTTCAGATTTAGCAAAATCGGTGGATCAAAACCCGAATCTAAATCCGTGAAATTATTCGGGTTCGCGGTATAATTTTTTTTATTTTTTATTTTAATTTATTATTATTATTATTATTATTATTATTTTAACTTTTTAATTGATTTGATCATGGGAGACACTTTTTCAAAATATTCTTCTTTATATATATATATAGTTTTTTTATTGTCAGTTTGAATTGACAAAAGATATATCAGTTTCTTGCATATGAGCTATTGGATTTAAATACTTTGACTTGGCTGTATACACTTGTCAAAGCATCTTTTAAATCTAATGGCCCACATACAAGGAATTGATAATAGAAAAACTGTATATATAGCATGATCATACTTGACTAATAACAAGTGCCTAGGAAGATCGTACTTTGCTAAAATAAGGCACTTAATGAAGCAATCAGATTTTCAATTAGCGGCAGTGAATGTAAACATTCAATATGGACAGCATAATAAGAGCATTCTTCACAAACATAGGCAAAGTGCATAGGACTCCTACTTTTCTCACACAAGTTACAAAGCCAAGGAATATTGTAGTCACCATATTTTTTATATATTGCAGAGAAATCTAAAAGCCTGAGAGGATGTGAGTGACATTTGGGTTTGAATTGACAAATGTCCATCCTACCAGATGTTAATCTCTCCTCTGCCATGCCATGTGCCATTTTTTGTGCTTTCTCTTACACATCACCGAGAAAATCTTCCATGAACTATTAAACCATTTAGTCATTTAGGGCCATGGGTACTTTCCTTTAATTTTGCACTAAAATTTCACAATTTATGAAAGAAAATTACGGTAATTGAATTTTTGTTCTGCTCTTTCTAGTTGGTATGAACTTTAAATTCTGGTAGTTGAAAATGGTTTTGATCGAAACAACATGCGTAGTTGAATTTCATTTCATTTTTTTTTTTTGACAATAGAATTTCAGATTTTCAATTAGCTTTAAATGTGTTGAAAGTGATTTTCTAAAAATGCTGTTTCTCGTCCAACATTGTGCACCAAATAAGGCATTGTTTGTTGCCCTTGTCTCGTTTCTTCTTTGGAAACATTTTTAGAAAAGCTTTGAATTGAAACTCATAATTTCTCTCTCTCTCGGTATATGAATATATGATGTCACATGATTTAAACAAATTAAACCAAGCAAATGAGATCTATAAGAAACAATTTATTCTGGTAAATCCATAAAAGCATTTTATTTATTACCTAATTGAATTTGGTTTCTTCAGCTCCAAGGAATTTGATAAATTTGGATCCTGTGTTGTGTGGTTACTCTTCCTCCTTATCAATGCTAAAACTTCAATTGGGTTCTTCCATTGATTCCCAAAACTCAACCTCATCATCAGAGCTGATACTTTTTTCCATTGATTTCCAAAACTCGTCTTCATCGTCAGAGTAGAAACTTGCACTGACTATTTCCACTAATTCCAAAAACTCGTCTGTATCACCGGAACTGCAACTTCCACTTGGTTTTACAATATCTTGCGCATACATCAAACGAACCCCACACTTCTTCACCTTGCAACATTCTATAGGTTTCCCAAACGGTCCCTCAAGACAGAATTGGAAACAAACCTCATTGTAACACAGTTCATCAATATCATCGGGATATACTGCGGAATCAAACCCCATGTACACATGATTTGACCCAATTTTATAGCGCTGTCCACGAGATCTACTGATGTCCCAATCACCCAAAGTGCTATGAGAAACATGCCACTCCCCATCTTCAGATTTGAGTTTACACTCAAAGTGAATATCCAAAAATACACCATTATCTTCATGGCCTCGAAATGCCACCACAGCACACAGACCAAAACCTACAAAGTTATCATTCAACCAACCTGGTGGCAGTTTGACAGTTATAAGAGATCCCAAACTTCGGAAGCTAAACCCCTCTGGAACCTCACTTCCAGGGAAACATATGACAGTACTAAGTAGTGGTGCATCAAGTTCCTATACCAAAATATATATATATTTTCAAACAGAAAAAAGTAATAGCACAGTAAATCAAAGAAAGTGAGACAGACCTCATCGTAATAGTTTTCCTTCCATAAAGTCGCCAAAGATTGTATTTTCAGTCGAGCCTCTTCCATGAGTGCATTTTGATCCAATTTGAAACAATTGATCAAGTCAAATTTGATAAATGAATAATCTATTGCGACAATACTATCTGGAACCGATAAACATGACATTACTTCCAATGATATACAATTGTATGCATTTGTAGATATCAGTGGAAGCTCTGGTAAAGACTGAAGTTCCTCACAATAGCTGATGTCTAGATACTGTAGGTTAGAGAGGTTTTTGATACTTGCTGGTATGCTTTCAAAATTGTTTCTGCCCAAATATAACTCTTTGAGTGAGAATAAGCTACTAAGACTGTCCAGTAGCTTTGTGATGGCACAATTGGTTAGATCTAATTCCCTCAAACTGTGCAAGCCTGATAATGGAGGCAATGACAAACCTAACATATCCTGACCCTTACATCTCTCAAAAGATAATTTTTGAAGATTGTTCAAATGTATGATAGATAATAGATCAATAGAAAAAAAGAAAATAGAAAATAGAAAATACAGCTGTCACTCTAACTCTGTTATAACGATACTAAACAGAAGTTTGCCTTGTAATACTCCCCCTCAAGATGGACAAAATATGTTTTGAAGTCCCATCTTGCCAAGAAGGAAGAGGAACTGAGTAGGATTGAGAGCCTTAGTAAAAATGTCTACCAATTGATGCTGAGTTGAGACAAACAAGGTTTTTAAACTGCCATTTTGGATTTTCTCTCTAACAACGTGACAATCTATCTCAATATGCTTCGTTCTCTCATGAAACACCGGATTAGCTGCTATGTGAAGTGCCGCTTGATTATCACAGAACAACATAGCTGGTGTTAAGTGAGGAATACTCAGGTCTTGAAGCAGAGATAACAGCCATGTGAGCTCACATGCTGCATTTGCCATAGCTCGATACTCTGCCTCAGCAGATAATCGAGACACCGTATGTTGCTTCTTGGATTTCCAAGAGATCAAAGAATCTCCCAAGAATATGCAAAAACCAGTAACAGACCTCCAGGTATCAGGACATGTAGCCCAATCTGAATCAGTGAAACCCTTAAGCTGAATTTCAGAGTTGGCAGAGAAGAATATGCCTTGTCCTGGTGTTCCTTTCAAATACTGTATGATTCTTTGAGCTGCCTTCAAATGTGGCAATCTGGGATTAGCAAGAAACTGACTCAGACGATTCACAGAGAAAGACAAGTCTGGTCTTGTGATAGTCAAATACAATAACTTCCCAATTAACCTCCTATACATAGTGGGATCATCAAGCAAATCACCTTCTTCTTGAGACAACTTCAAGTTTGATTCCATGGGAATTTTGTTTGGTTTGCAGCCAAGATAACCAAAATCTGACACAAGTTGAAGAGCATATTGTCTTTGTGTTACAAGAGTCCCTTTATCAGTTCTAGCAACTTCTAAACCCAAAAAATATCTCAAATCTCCAAGATCTTTGAGTTTGAAACGACTATTGAGGGATAGCTTAAGTTGATCAACAGCATACTTATTATTGCTAGCAATTATAATATCATCTACATAAACCAAAATTGCTATAAAAATCTCACCATTTTTCTTGATGAACAAGGAGTGATCTGATGCAGATTGAGTATACCCTTCAGTAATCAAGGCTTGTGAGAATTTAGAAAACCATTGCCTAGATGCTTGCTTGAGTCCATACAATGACTTGTGCAAGTGACAAACTGGATTTGGAGGTAAAATCTCCCCCTCATTGTGATATCCAGGAGGCATAACCATATACACTTCCTCTGAGAGATCACCATGCAAGAATGCGTTATTAACATCTAATTGAGTAAGATGCCAACCCTTAATAGCTGCCAAAGCAAGCAAAAGCTTCACTGTCACAAGCTTAGCAACAGGAGAAAATGTGTCAATGAAATCCACACCCTCTTGTTGAGTGTAACCCTTAGCAACCAATCGAGCTTTAAACCTCTCAACAGAACCATCAGCCTTATGTTTCACCTTATAAACCCACTTACAACCAATTGGATTTTTACCTACAGGTAAACTTGTAATAGACCATGTGTTATTTTCCTTTAAGGCATGTAACTCAGCTTTCATAGCCTGTCTCCATTCAGGTAAAACCACAGCTTGAGAATAAGAAAATGGCTCTAAATGGAAAGAAATCGAAAGCACAAGGGATCTGTATGTAGGAGACAAATGATCATAAGTAAGAAATGTGTGTAGAGGATAAGGTGTGTTGGCTGAAAATAATTGAGGACAAAAATCAGAACTAGCTAAAGAGCAATGATAATCTTGCAGATAAGTAGGAGCTTTGATTTGTCAATGAGGTCTCTGAGATGTAAGGGTAGGTGGAGACTGAGTAGGAACAGGAACGTGTGTAGATGGGGAAGAGGCATTATTATACTCAGAAATGATAGAAGGCAAAACCCTATCAGAGAAAAAATCACCCTCAGACACAGGGGAATTCATTTTGTGAAAAGGGAAAATATTTTCATGAAACACCACATTTCTGGAAATGAAAACTGAGTTTGTGTTTAAGTCAAGAAGCTTATACCCTTTGTAACCAAATGGATAACCAAGGAACACAGCTGACCTTGCTCTTGGTGAGAATTTATTTCTGTGATTAACAAGTGTGGAAGCATAGCAAAGACAACCAAATGATCTTAAATGACTATACTGAGGTTGTTTATGAAATAACAATTCAAAAGGGGTCTTATTAGACAAGAGTTGAGAAGGAGTTCTGTTGATGAGATAAACAGCTGTAAGAACACAATCCCCCCAATAACACAATGGAATATTTGATTGGAAATGCAGAGCTCGAGCAACATTAAGTATATGCTGATGTTTTCTCTCAACAACAGAATTTTGTTGAGGTGTTTCAACACATAAGAAGAAGTGAACAACACCAAGAGAGTGAAAAAGATCAACAAAACCCAATTCAGGAGCATTATCTGATCTGAAAGATTTGATACAGATACCAAATTGAGTTTGAACCATATTGAAAAACTTTGGTATGATCTGTTTGACATCAGATTTGGTTTTAAGCAAATAAATCCAAGTAGCTCTAGTACAATCATCTACTATGGTTAGGAAAAACTTAAAACCTTCAGTAGTTTCAACATGAAAAGGACCCCAAACATCACAGTGGATTAGCTCAAAAGGTGTATCAGTTCTATGATTATGAGAAATGAAAGGTAAGCGTTTCTGTTTAGCCAAAGGACATATAGAACAATGAGAATTTGTATTATATTCATCTGTAATGTGTAAAACATTTTTGAGAGTATTCATCTTAATACAAGATGGATTGCCTAGCCTATAATGCCAAATTACACCCTTAGACAATGAAGCACTATTACAAGTAGCTTTTACATTGAAATGAGAAGAATTAAAACTCTCTAAATTTAGAAAATAAAGATTGCCTTTGCGTCTACCCATCCCAATCGTTTGGCCCTGTGAATGGTCCTGAATCAAACAAGAATCATGGGAGAAAATAAGAGAATATTAGAGTGATTGCACAAAAGAACTCACTGATAGAAGGTTGAATTTAAAATGAGGCACATATAAAACATTTTGAAGTTTAATATGCTTTGAAAGAAACACAGAACCAATTCGAGTAATAGGAACAGAAAAACCATTAGGTAGAGTGACTCGAGAATTAGATACAGGAAAAGATGAATCAAACAAAGATAATGAACAACACACATGATGTGTTGCTTCTGTATCTAAAATCCAGGTAGAAGAAGGGATTGAAGAGGTTATACCAGTGAAATTAGATACAGAAGGTCCAATTTGTGGAGAGCCACCAAGCTGAGCTGAAGATCCTGCATTAAGTTGGGAACTAAGAAGATGAATTAACTGTTGACATTGTGCTGGTGACAGAGAATTCATGACAGGAGCTCCAGGTGAAGAAGGTTCATAAAACTCTGGTATATTGTGTCCAGCTTGATTAACAAAAGGTTTAGTTGGATGACTTTTAGATCTGAATTTATATCCAGGTGGATAACCGTGGATTTTGTAGCATTTGTCCACTGTATGCCCTGAAATCCCACAATGTGTACAAAGAGCCCTCTCTCTTTGTGATGAACTCACAACAGAAGCTGCTGAAGTTGAATTAGTACCAAAAACCATTGATTCAGAGGGTAGATGTGAACCAGAACCAATGTTTCGTTGTCTCTCCTCTTGCACAACAAGAGCAAATACTTTGTTAATAGAAGGGAGAGGATCCATCATTAATACCTGAGCTCGCAACTGAGAGAAAGAGTCATTGAGCCCCATTAGGAACTGCATTACATACTCTTTATGTTGATAGTCCATCCAAGCTTTCAATCCACCACAAGTGCAAACAGGAACTGGCTGAAATTCTTTAAGTTCATCCCATAGGATTTTCAATTGAGTGTAGTAGCTATTCACATCTTGAGATCCCTGAGACAGAGCAACTAAGAGCTTCTTGATCTGGAAAATCCGTGGCCCATTTCCCTGGTTGAAACGATCATGAAGATCTTTCCAAACTTCAAAAGCTGAATCAAGATAAAGTAGGCTGTCTGCGATATCACGAGCCACAGCATTAATGATCCAGGAAGAGACCATGCTATTGCATTGAGACCAGGCACCGAAGAGAAGATCTGCAGATCCTGGCCAAGAAATTGAACCATCGACGAAACTCAGCTTGTTCTTTGCAGTGAGAGCCATAAGCATAGCTCGACGCCAGGTATGGTAGTTCTCTCCTGTCAAAGGATGTGAAACTAGATTAAGACCTGGGTGATCACCATTATGTAGAAAATAAGGGCTACTAGAATCACCCATCGGAGAAGATTCATCAATTGGATTCATAGTGCCAAATCGATTGGCATTAGATCCCGAACCTCTCGCCATTAAGAGAAAATCAGAGAAGCAATGGAGCAAGAAATCGCTCTGATACCATCAAAAGAGAGAGAAGAGAAAATTATCTCTGATATTTTGATTGATACGAATAAGCAAAGAAAACAAAACAAGCCTTATATATGATGAGGTTTACATTCCCTAACCACACCTCAACATAACAGATCAATAGAAAAAAAGAAAATAGAAAATAGAAAATACAGCTGCCACTCTAACTCTGTTATAACGATACTAAACAGAAGTTTGCCTTGTAATAATAGATGATGGTATTTCTTTTATAGCACTTCCCTTTGCCTCAAAGTCTCTCAAAGAATCTAAAGTTCCTATCTCATCAGGCAACTTGTCAAGTTTTGAGCAACGAGTCAGACTAAGATGTTTAAGAGATTTCAACTCTGAAATGTTGTTAGGAAGACTCTTAAGCTTGTTAGAGCTAGTAAGATCCAATGTAACAAGTATGCTTAGATACTTGACAGATGAGGGGAGTTTTTCTATAGAACTTCCAAGCAACTTTAGCTCTTCAATATTACATGGCAATTCAGGCAACATCTTGAGATTTGAACAGTAACAGAGATGAAGTTTTCTAAGAGATTTCAAATCAGTGCAATCCGGAAGGTCGCTAAGCCTTTTGCATTTGTTTAGATTCAGGTAGTTGAGCTTATTGAGATGTTGAATGGATGATGAAATTTCACGCAAACTTGTAAAAGCTAGATTCAAGCTCACAAGATTTGGAGCCCCTGAGAGGTCTGGACAACTGGTTAATTGCTTGGACCATGAAAGGTTGATTTCTTTCAAATTGACAAGTTGCTGCAAGTTAGAATATATTTATAATACATTAATAATCAACACAAATTACAGTCTCTGGATAACAACAAAAAGATTGGCACACACACACACATTTATAGATAGATAGATAGATAGATAGATAGACAGATAGACAGATAGACATCGACATGTACTTGGGCACCATTCCGTAGTTGTTCAACTTGGCTGTAACGCATATCAAGTATGACAAGGTTCTCTAACTGAAAATTTGATGACAACAATTTGAACGGACTTCCACGCCAATGGAGATACCTTAATTTTGTGAATACAGATTCAAGACCATCTAAAACTTGCACCCTCTTAGCATTCTTGCCACGAAGTGAGCTATCAAACTTTAAGAATCTCAGTTTATGCATCTTCATGAAAGCACGAGGGTTTAAATGTATATCTCCAATTTTAGACATATCCAAGGAAATAGCCTCTATTTTTTCAGTCCCATGATATATATTCAAGGACACAAGTTAGCATTAAGTATATAAAATATTTTCTTATGTGACTGCTAAGGGCACATTATTAAAGAATATTCATTTCTCCTAATTTTTGTTTTAAATCTTACCGTATTATCTGTCAAAACATTGTAGATGTCCTTGTGATGCCACAATCGACTACGTTTGCCCGAATCAACACTGGATTCCTGTTGAACAATTTCTCTACCCATTGCTTATAGCAAATCATGCATTGTTAGTGTGTTGTTTGTTATGGTTATCAAAGATTTATCGATAAGAGCGCTTATTCCAACCTTTGTGAAGAAGTCACAAGCATCCAAGAAACCTTTTACAGTCTCAAGGCTAAGGACTTAAGGACTTGGAGAGTTGTTCTCAAGGCTAAGGACTTAAGGACTTGGAGAGTTATTCTCAAAGCTAAGGACTCCAGGCCTATAAGAGTTGTTCCCAAGCCTAGGAGAGTTGTTCTTAGGCCTAGGAGACTTATTCCTTGTTCCAGGCCTAGGAGAATTGTTCTTAGGCCCACGAGAGTTGTTCTCAAGGCTAAGGACTTAAGGACATAGAGATTTGTTCCCAGGCCTAGGAGAATTGTTCCAAGGCCTACGATAGTTGCTCTCAAGGCTAAGAACTTAAGGACTTGTTCCCAGGCCTAGGAGAATTGTTCCCAGGCCCACGAGAGTTGTTCTCAAGGCTAAGGACTTAAGGACTTAAGGACTTAAGGATATGGAAAGTTGTTCTCAAAAATAAGGATTCCATGTCTAGGAGAGTTGTTCCCAGGCATAGGAGACTTGTTCCAAGGCCCACAATAAATTGGTGTCTTTTCATTTTAAACAGCTTTACACCGGTTCATTTCATTTTAAATGTAAATGTTACATTGGTTAGTGTACCCACCGTTCATTTAAGGTACAATGGTTCATTAGTTGCAATGGTTCATTCTTCAATGAAATCAGGTGACTATATAAACACCCAATCTCAGTTAAATATTTTCCTCAAAAAAGTATTCAATCTTCCTTAGTTGTTGTTTGTTTCATCATTTCATTTTTACACAAAGAAATGGCAGGAAACGGCAGGGGCAGAGGCAGTGATAGGATAAATGCCATTTTTTAAGTAATGCATCAACGGGTTGCAATTGCGAAGGAGACTGTCATCAACGAGCGTGAAAATGCAAAACGGCTACATGATGATTATACTATTTTGATGGGGAAATTTCATAATCTGGAAGCTGAAATCATCAACTTCAAAGTTGAGATTGAAGCAAAGGACAACGAAATCAATGGACTCTACCAACTTGTTAAACATTTGCAGAAGAGGTTGATGGACTTTAACATTCTACCATCACCCTGAACAAAAACAAATTTCAATATTTATGTTCTGTTTTTTTTTTTTCACATGCTGTAATGGTTTTGTTTAACAAGTTTATAGAAGTAATTTGTTTGTTTTAATACGCAGTACACATTTCACAAACTGTCATTATATTCTTTCATTAGTCTAGACTAAATATACCAGCGGAACATAACAACATCCACATACAACCATGAGTGGATGTGAATAGAAATAAATAAATAAACAACACCCAACAAAATAAACATAAAAAACAAATCTTTCAAACGATCTTGCCCACTATAACTCCCAAAATAAACACGAGTAGAAATATAAACAACATGACACCAGTGCTTTCACTCTTATCAGATACTTTCTCTGTAACATTGACAGAAGATTCAGGCCAAGAATGGCTTGAATGTACGAAACGTCTACTTATCGCTTGATATGCCTCATCGGTTGAGTTAAACTTCTTGTAAGATACTCCTGGAAAACCAACTACTTGTTCATGACATTCAGGCCAAGAACTAAACACACCGGTTTTCCCTCCATTGAAAACCACATAAACAAAATTCTTCCCCATTTGTGTTCTCAAACTTTATAGATATCTGTAAATCGAAAAAATTGAAAAAAAAGTTTTATGATGGGAGAAGGAGATGTTAGTTCTTAGAAGAAGATGAAGGAAGAAGGAAGAAGGAAGAAGGAAGAAGGATGATGGGAGAAGAAAATGTTAGTTCTGAGAAAAAGATGAAGGAAGAATGACGATAGGAGAATGAGATCTTATATACTCACATCATTAATAAGAAGGAATTTTTGAGTGTTTGACTAAGGAAGATGAAAGATTACTGCCAGTGGGTTATAGGCTGTAATGAGAAGAAGAAGAAGATATAGTAGGATCCATCTGTAACCCACTACCAATAGATGACGTGGCGAGCAAATATGCATGGTTCCCTAAGCCTAAGACAGATTTTACAGGCCTATGAACAAATTATGTTGTGCCTAGGAATAGTTCATAGACCTTACAGTTTTCGTCCGTATATGAAATTCTGAGGGTCACGCAATAATCTCAACGATCGGCACCGTTCAACGATGAAGGGGTATCAATGGACATCTGTAAGTGAAGTTTCGATATCATCGAACGGTTGAACAAGTACGTCGCTACCCATTACACTACATTTAGTAAACAACCCTTTCAAATATAAACCCCTAAGTGTGCCTAAGAGTTCTTTCACAAACTTGTAAATTGACCTCGTTGCTTGAATCGATCTCCTGTATTAGATTTACATTGCCGAAATCGATACTGATGGGTGCACATCGCCTTTTTAAAACACCCCGTGCAATCGAAAAAACAAATATAAAATTTCCAAAAAAATTTAATTAATTCGAAATTAAATCAACCATGAGCCTATGAGTTATTCTTAAGCTTAAAGTACCGATTCCTAGGCCTTACACTTCCTGAGCTTAGTTCCTTTTTATTAGCACCAATACCGATGATGACTGATGACGTGGCAATGACAGACAACTAAGCCTTGGAAAGAATTTATAGGCCTAGGAACAAATTAGTTTGGGCCTAGGAATCGTTCCCAAGCCTAAGAGTTTTCCTTGAAAGACAAAATTATGGGGGCCACGCAATAATCTCAACGATCGGCATGGTCCAACTATGAAGGGGTATCAATGGAAATATGTATGTGAAGTTTCGAGATCATCAGACGGTCGAACAAGTACGTCCCTACCCATTACACTAGAGATAGCAAACAACTCTTTCAAATATGAACCCCTAAAGTGACTAAGAGTTCTTTAAAAAACTTGTAAGTTGTTCTTGTTGCTTAAATCGATCTCCCGTATTACATTTACACTTCCTAAATCGATTTTGATGGGTGCACACCGCTTTTAAAAAACATCATATGCAATCGGATAAAAAAAAATATTTAAAAATATATATATTTAAATCGAAATTAAATCCACCATGGGCCTAGGAGTTATTCCTAAGCTTAAAGTACCGATTCCTAGGCCTTACACTTCCTGGGCTTAGTTCCTTCTTATTAGAATCAATACCAATGACGACTGATAACGTGGCAACGACAGACAATTAAGCCTGGGAAAGAATTTATAGGCCTAGGAACAAATTAGTTTGGGCCTAGGAATCGTTCCCAAGCATAAGAGTTTTCCTTGAAGACGAAATTATGTGGGCCACGCAATAATCTCAACGATTGGCACGGTCCAACGATGAAGGGGTATCAATGGAAATATGTACGTGCAGTTTCGAGATCATCAGACAGTCGAACAAGTACGTCCCTACCCATTACACTAGAGATAGCAAACAACCCTTTCAAATATGAACCCCTAAAGTGACTAAGAGTTCTTTAAAAAACTTGTAAGTTGTTTTTGTTGCTTGAATCGATCTCCCATATTACATTTACACTTCCTAAATAGATTCTAATGGGTGCACACCGCTTTTAAAAAACATCCTATGCAATCGGATAAAAAAAATATATTTTTAAAATATATATATTTAAATCGAAATTAAATCCACCATGGGCCTAGGAGTTATTCCTAGGCTTAAAGTACCGATTCCTAGGCCTTACACTTCTTGGGCTTAGTTCCTTCTTATTAGCACCAATACCGATGACGACTGATGATGTGGCAACGACAGACAACTGAGCCTGGGAAAGAATTTACAGGCCTAAGAATAAATTATTTTAGGCCTAGGAATCGTTCCCAGGCCTAAACATTACTCCCGGGCTTAACTTATCTTTTGTTTTCAAGATCAATAACAGCAGCCCCAGCCAATAACAACAGCAATATCAGCAGCCAATAACTGTTTTGGTTCAGCAGCCATCAACACAAACACAAAATCCAATGTTCACAGCTCCAGGTCACAGCTAAGACACTTAGATTGCAGGCACAGCGGCATTCTCTTCGTTCGTGTCAGTCAAGGTAGGTTCAAGTGGCTTGTCCGGGCTTCAGTCTGTTGTGACCTTCTTTCTTACATATGCTACATGATCGGGCTTTTTTGGCTGGTTTGCTTGTGCTAGACGATGGTTCTAGACAAGCTGATTTATTGTGTTGTTTTTTTCCACACTTTGAACAAGATTGTAACTTTCTTTTCTTCCTGGCGGACGGTATCCTCAACTTCTTTGTTCTTCCTGGCAGCTTTTTTTTCTTCCATGGCAATACAATACGGTTCCGGATTGCATCAGGAATGTCCCAAGATTCGAGATCCGGAACAGGGTTCACAGCCATTTCATAAGCATGTTTAAGATATCCTGTTATGTAACGGTCATAAGCCATTGAGTTGATTGACATACCTTTGAACCTAGGTCATAACACACCAACAAACACAAATTAAAGTTTGTAAAATAAACCATAACAGATAAATGTACATAGTTAAAAGACTGAGAAGCATACCTAGCAACCGCCATTGCATGAGAACACGGTAACTCATCTAAATCCCATTGACGGCATGAGCAAGAACTATTATCAAGGTCGATGATAGGCAATTTTCGGACCTAGACAAGAATTCATTGACTCGGCAATATTGGTGGTCATAAAAGAGGTCCATTTTCTAGGGCTATGTACACGTGAAAACTTCTCTACCCCAACGGCCAGGAGCTCATCATAAACCTTAAGATAGGTTTCTTTCAACTCACCTATGAAACGGTCAAAGTCCTCGATATGGTATGCATACGCAGCACAGTGGTAAAGCCACATCACATCATCCCTCAGCTTGCAAAATCTTTTCAGATTTTGTGCCAAGTGGTACGCACAAATCCCATGTGCTGTATCTGGGAATATGGCTTACATTGCATTGAATATACCATTGTGCCGATCCGATACTAACATCACACGGTCCGGATTTTGGATCCCTTTACGGAGTTTCTTAAAAAACCAAGTCCAAGACTTTATGCATTCAGAGTTTGCAAACCCAAATGCCAAAGGGTATATCATCCCGTTTCCGTCTTTGCACACCGCAACTAACAAAACACCCCTAGTCTTAGCCTTCAAGTGGGTAGCATCGATGCAGATAACCGGCCTAATAATAGAATTGAACCCCTCTATAGAGGCTCCAATTGCCATGAATACATATTTCAACCGGTTTCTCGAATCAGTCTTGATCTTTGTCACAGTCTTGGGGTTCGCTTGTTCCAAAACATAAAAAAAAGACGGCAACCTCTGAAAAGATTCCCATGGATCGTCGAATACCTGACTCAAAGCGTGCTCCTTCGACCTGTAGGCTTTGTTGTACGAGAGGTGTATGCCATGCTGCTTCCTCATCTTAAAAACTATATCTTTAGGACGGATTATGCGCTCGGGATCACGATATTTACTTGCATACAAATCCCTATCACGGCGGCACTTACACGTTTGAATTCAACGTTGTAGCTGTCATTTCTCTCACATGTGTGCTCATTAACAAACGCTTTCACATGCCAATAAGTCCCCCTATTTGACTTCCATGCCCGAAGAACCCATCCACAACTTCTCTGACTACATTACGCAATGAATCGTGTATTGGAAGATCGTGAAATCCTCTGCTCAAACCTCTCTCCAAATGCATATGACCCTACAACGCTCTTCAATGTAGGCTTGTCCTTGAACATATGTCCTTTGTATAATGGACCTTGGTCCCTTGGATTTTGAAACACATCCACTGATCGAACGGCTGGTATTGAGTAAAGATCTGAACCTGATACTGTCCACCGTGTGTTTAGGGACGGTGAAGAACTGTTGGGTGTTCCACTCACCCCTCGTTCTTCCGTTACAAGAACTGTTGCCGCTAGCCCACCATCATCATCACAACCACTCTCATCTTCTGTATCACTGGTTTTAGAACTATCAGACCTTCCAGAACTATCTAGGCTTCCAGAACTATCCACAACTGCATGCTTGGTAGTAGATGCTGGCGTCGCTTGGTCATTTCCTGTTGATGTAAATCCGAGTGAAGCAACCGAATTCAACAAAATGGGGTTGTGGAACGCAAGCATCGCCACATCTTACAAGTGGCTCGAGCTTTGAAATTTCAAGCTCAACTCCCTACCCAATTTTTGGGGGAGTGTGCACTTATTGCTGTTCACATCATCAATCGACTACCTTCTCCGGTTTTATCTTTCAAAACCCTTTTTAAACTTCTCTATTCCAAACCGCCTTCTTTTTCTCATCTCCGTGTCTTTTGTTGTTTAGCATATGCTACTAATGTCCATACTTCTCACAAATTTGACCATCGTTCCATTCCCTCTGTTTTTATCGGATATCCTATCAGTCAAAAGGCGTACAAATTATTCGATTTGTCAACAAAATAGGTTTTCACTAGCCGTGATGTCAGGTTTCATGAAACTGTTTTCCCTTATGCGTCTGCCTAGCCCGTGTCTGTTCTTTCTCCTTCACACAACAATTCTGGCCCAATTCCCTTTGTGGCCCACGACATCACTTACCCATCTAAAATCAATCCAGACACTTCTCACCCTAACACACCACCACACAATCATTCGGTCACTCCAACCCCAAACACATCGCCTCCTTCTCCAAATCTCCTCCACCCGTCTGCCTCCTCTCCTCTCCTCTGCCGGAACCACCGTCTCCCCATCGTCCAGTCACCACCTCTTCTCACTCCGACCCACTCGATGGTTCTGACCGCCCGTCCCCTCTCCTCATCTCTGACAGCTCTTTACCATCATCATCTTCACCATCATCATCTTCACCATCTTCACCATCTCCGGTGACTGACTCCCCATCGCCTCCGCTCCCCAATCAGTCTTCCCTGTCGCCTATCTCCGGTGACTGACTCCCCATCGCCTCCGCTCCCCAATCAGTCTTCCCTGTCGCCTATTTCCTTACTCGATCCCATTCCGCTTCGTCGCTCCAGCCGCCAAACTAGTCCGCTGGTCAAGCTCTCCGATTATGTCTGTTCCCACGTTTGCTCTGATCAATTGGCCTCCTTGCTGCCAGGTCCAACCAAAGGTACGCGCTATCCGTTGGTAAATTTTATTTCCTATCACAGATATGAGCCTGCACATAGGTTTTTTATTGCTCAAATCAGTACTCCCTCAGAACTCAGGTCGTATTCAGAAGCCGCTGCCCATCATGAGTGGCAGGAAGCTATGCATTCCGAATTGCAAGCTCTACAAGCCAACGACACTTGGTCCCTTACTCCGCTCCCGACCGGAAAGACACATATTGGCTATAAATGGGTGTATAAGATTAAGCACCAATTAGATGGTTCTATCGAGCGGTACAAAGCCCGATTGGTCGCGAGGGTTTCACTCAGCTAGAGGGTGTTGATTACCAGGACACCTTTTCTCCCACTGCCAAGATTATTTCGGTTCGGTGCTTGCTCGCATTGGTCGCAGCCCGTGGCTGGTCCCTTCATCAAATGGACGTCAACAATGCCTTCCTCCACGGTGATTTGGCTGAAGAAATATATATGTCTCCACCGCCAGGTCTTCGGAGACAGGGGGAGAAGCACTTGGTGTGTCACCTTCATAAATCATTGTACGGTTTGAAACAAACATCTCGCCAGTGGTTCGCCAAGTTCTCAGCAACTATTTGCTCCGCTGGCTATGTACAATATCTAGCCGATTATTCTCTATTCACCAGGAAACAAGGCAAATCATTTACTGCCCTCTTGATTTATGTTGATGACATTTTGATTATTGGAAATGACCCTGTTAGCATTGTTGTAACAAAAAAATTCCTACATAGTCATTTTCGTCTTAAAGATCTTGGAAATTTAAAATACTTTCTTGGTATTGAGGTTTCTAATTCTAAGAACGGGATATTTATTTCTCAACAAAAGTATGCATTAGAAATCATTGAGGATGCAGGGTTGTTGGGCGCAGCTCCTATTGATACTCATATGGACCGAGGCTTGAAATTATCAGACAAGAGTGACTTGCTCAAAGATCCGGGTCAGTATAGAAGACTAGTCGGTAGACTAATTTACTTGACTGTTTCAAGGCCAGATATAACTTATGCAGTACATGTCTTGAGTAGATTTATGCACCAGCCTCGAAAATTCCATATGGAGGCAGCTCTTCGGGTTGTCCGATACCTGAAAGGTGCACCCGGCCAAGGCTTATTTTTTTCTTCAAATAGTGATTTCAGGTTGAGAGCTTACTGTGACTCGGATTGGGCATGTTGCCCACTCACTAGGAGATCCACTACCAGCTATTATGTCTTTCTTGGGCCTTCGTTGATATCTTGAAGGTCAAAGCGACAGAAAACAGTTTCTCTCTCTTCCGCCGAAGCAGAATACCGTGCAATGACAGAAGCCTGCTGTGAGTTGACATGGCTCTGATATTTGTTGAGGGACTTGGGACTTCCACACCAGGAATCTGCCTTACTATATTGTGACAACAAGGCTGCATTACACATTGCAGCCAACCCAGTTTTTCATGAGCGAACTAGGCACATTGAGATGGATTGCCATTACATTAGAGATAAGATCCAAGATGGTTCTGTGACTACGAAATATGTAAATTCTGCACATCGGCTGGCAGACGTCTTGACCAAGCCATTGGGTAAAGAGTTTTTTGTTCCAATGATTCACAAGTTGGGAGTGCAGGATATTCACTCTCCAACTTGAGGGGGAGTGTTAGTAAGTTAAACTTTCATATCTTCTATATTTAAGAATAGATAATTGATGTACATTATCTTTACTATTGTAATGCCTAACTTGTAGCTAGACAACCTGTGATGTAGTTGCTGATTCTTGACTTGTATGAGTAATCAGAAATCTCCCTGTATAAGCACATGATTCAATATCAATAATATTCATTTTTTCAAGCAAATATAATCTCTCTTTCATCTTTTCAATAGTTGGATTTATCTGTTTTTGTTTAATCAATATTTCCTAATGTTTAATTAATGGCTTACAAACTCTCACACTAAATTTATTAAATTCAGTGTGCTATGCAAAGAAAACTCTTGTGATTTTCCATTTTTCCTCCTCCATGCACATTGATGTAATAAAATTCAGTGCAAGACATACGAGCCATTAATTAAGAATAACAAAAAATTTATGTGATTCTTGATGATATTATTTGTTTAATTTTTTAATAATAAGATGACACCGATAATGGACTACTAAATAATATAAAATACATTGTAAAATTTATACATAAACAATTATCTAAATTTGTAGTTCAAAAAAAAAATTATTTAAACTTACAAAAGACTTAATTTTATAATGTTAAAAGCCATAATATTATATGTATTTTTACCACTTACTTTGAACAACAAAATATTTACATTTCATTAAATTTAGACAAACAATCATATTCATGTAATATTACCAAACGTTAGGGTTTGTTTCTGTAATTAACCTTTTATATATTTAATTTGTTTTTAAATAGGGCTAACCAGGCTATAGCCCGGGGCAACCATCTCATTGTTCCGCCCCTGCACATATACCTATATAATTATTGTTTAATTTTTGGGAAAATCGTATTTTAGTCCCTGTAGTTTGTCTTAATTTGCTTTTAGTCAACGATTTTTTGGAATTGTAATTTTTAGTCTATCATTATTCTAGCAATAAGGATAGTAGTCCCTACTGTCCAATTCCATTAGGGTTTCACTAAATTCTGTTAAGTCAGCGAGGGTAAATAGGTAAATTCACGAACCAATTTCTAGAAGGTTTAGTTTCTGAAGGGTATAATTGTCATTTTGAAAATGAAAAAATTAATAAATATTATTAAATTAAATAATAAATATTTTTTAATGAATTAAATAATAAATAAGTATTAAAAAAATATATTAAAAAAATGAAAAAAAATTTTAGTACATTTTAATTGCCTAATACAGCAGATACTGTATTAGCTAATACATAATATTTTGTGGTAATAGGTTGTACTATACTAGGAAAAAAAACACTTTTCTTTTCTCTTTCTTCTCAACAGATATGGAAGATTGATGAAACAATGTGTTATGCCTCTTAATTTTTTTATTTTATATAATTTCAAAATTATATTGGAAATATTTATTATATTTACAAAAATATTATTTATTTAAATTTTTATATCAATAAAAATAAATATTTATTGATTTTTATATAAAAATATTATTGATTTATTCATAGTAAGAATATTTAAAATGAATTATTATCTTTTTTATCATGTTATATTTTTATATTATAATAGATTACAATAAAGTCGCATTGGAATAACTTAATATAATATAATACATTGCATCATCAAACACAGGTTTGTATTAATAATAATACAATCCAGTCCAATCCAGTCCAATATACTCCATTACAATTTAATTAAATGCAATCCAATACAGTGTACCAAACGAGCTTCAAAAGTATATTAATAGTTTGGTTAACATTCATTGGAATGTAATTTGATTGTTCAAAGAAGACAAAAAAAAAAAAAAATTTAAGAATTAAAAAATTATTATAAATTTAAACGGCTCTACCATATCATAATAATACTAATAAAAGAAATATAAAAACTCAAATTAAGGTTGTAGGTTCGAGTATGTCCCCTTCCTTCAAATCCTGAATTTTTGTAATTACATTTGAATGTACTAAAATAATACAATACAGTGTTTACACCCAAACACTGTATTGTATTATTTTAATACATTTTAATCGCCTAATACAGCAAATACTGTATTAGCTAATACATAATATTTGGTGGTATTAGGTTGTACTGTATTAGAAAGAAAGAAAAAAAAAAAACACTTTTCTCTTCTCTTTATTCTCAACAAATATGGAAGATTGATGAAACAATGTGTTATGCCTCTTAATTTTTTTTTATATAATTTCAAAATTATATTGGAAATATTTATTTTATTTACAAAAATATTATTTATTTAAATTTTTATATCAATAAAAATAAATATTTATTAATTTTTATATAAAAATATTATTGATTTATTCATAGTAAGAATATTTAAAATGAATTATTAACTTTTTTTTCATATTATATTTTTATATTATAATAGATTACAATAAAGTCGTATTGGAATAATTTAATATAATATAATACATTGCATCATTAAACACATGTTTGTATTAATAATAATAATATAATTCAGTCCAATCCAACACAATTCAATCAAATGCAATCCAATACAGTGTACCAAACGAGATTCAAAAGTATATTAATAGTTTGGTTAACATTCATTGGAATGTAATCTGATTGTTCGAAGAAGACAAAAAATTTAAAAAATTTAAAAAAAATTAAGAATTAAAAAATTATTATAAATTTAAAAGAAATATAAAAACTCAAATTAGTAGATAAAGGAGGCTTCGTAATAATATTTGAGTAGTTGTGAAACCATTCACACCAGTTGTGATTCAACGAATTGTGTGTGTTAATTTGTACTCTTATCTTTTGTGGTCAAGAATAGTGTGTTTTATCCGTTAAAAAGTCACTACAATATTCAATTTACTCAATTTTTTTAATTCATTCACCAACCAAAAGTATTGACTTAAATAGTTAGATAATAGTATAATACCATCAGGCGGCCACGTGATTTTTGACTCTCATGAGCATCAAAGTTCATGCAGCTTCGAAGCAAGTTCTTGAATAAGCATCCGAATTGCAAAATTGAATAACAGCATGTGAAATTCATCATCATCATCATCTCTACCCACCAATAATACTTTCATTATAAATAGCCTTGAATGGTACCTGTGAAATTCATCACAACTCAAAAGTTAAAACCTTTATTTTTATTTTCTTCAAGCTCTTTAAACTCTTCCAGGTTTTCTAGTCCTTACAAAAATGGCACCAGCAATCTCTATATCTCTAAACGACTCCTCAGATGTGACTGATTTTGTGATAAAGCAAGGCCATGGAGTGAAGGGCCTGTCTGAGATGGGCATCAAAAGCCTTCCTGAGCAATACATCCAGCCATTGGAGGAGAGGCTCATGACCAGAATCGAGCCCCAGGAATCGATTCCAGTCATCGACATGTCAAAGTGGGGTGACGCTCAAGTGGCCAATTCAATCTGTGATGCAGCTGAGAAGTGGGGATTCTTCCAGGTTGTCAACCATGGAGTACCCCTTCAAGTGTTAGACGATGTAAAGAAGGCCACTTATGGCTTCTTTGGGTTACCAGCAGCGGAGAAGATCAAGTACTCAAAGGAAAATTCATCCTCTAACAATGTCAGGTTTGGTACAAGCTTCACTCCTCAGGTTGAGAAGGCTCTCGAGTGGAAGGATTATCTTAGCTTGTTTTACGTCTCCGACGAAGAAGCTGCTGCTCTCTGGCCACCTGTTTGCAAGTAAGAAATCTAAACTATTCATCAAAATTCAAATAATCATGTACAAATATTGATCCAAAATTCTTTTGATTTACGTACAGAGATCAAATTTTAGAATACATGAAGAGCTCTAAATTTCTGATCGATCACCTTCTACAAGTGCTGATGAAGAGACTGAACGTGAATCAAATCGATGAAACAAAACAATCTTTGTTGACAGGTTCAGTCAGAACCAACATCAATTACTATCCCATCTGTCCGAATCCGGAACTTACAGTTGGAGTTGGCCGTCACTCAGATGTTTCAACCCTCACAGTCCTTCTTCAGGATAATGTCGGAGGGCTTTACGTTCGAGGAAAAGAAGGAGAAGATAGCTGGATTCATGTCCCTCCCATCAATGGAGCTATAGTCATCAACATTGGAGATGCGTTACAGATAATGAGCAACGGTAGATACAGGAGTGTGGAGCATCGTGTGACTGCCAATGGAAGCAGCAACAGGATCTCAGTCCCCATTTTCGTCAACCCAAGGCCCCAAGACATGATCGGTCCTCTGCCGGAAACTCTTGCAAATGGAGAGAAACCAATCTACAAGCAAGTTTTGTACTCCGATTACGTGAAGCATTTCTTCAGGAAGGCACATGATGGGAAGAACACCGTCGATTTTGCCAAGATTACCACCTAATTATTTTAAGGGCATGTTGTTGAAAATAAACTAGAGAAGTTTAAAATGTTTGAAGATTGTTTTCAGGGAAGTGGAGAGAAGTGTTATTATTATTATTTTTTTATTAAATTGTTCTTAATATATCATATTACATATTTTTTTTTATTAAATTGTTTTTAATATATCATATTACATATATCTATATCTACGGTGGTTTTCTAGTTAAAACGTTATGTCTTTATAATTTCATAACGTTCAACCACAGCTACACATTAACAAATATATTAATAGTTTGGTTAACGTTCATTGGAATGTAATCTGATTGTTCGAAGAAGACAAAAAAATTAAAAAATTTTAAAAAAAATTAAGAATTAAAAAATTATTATAAATTTAAACGATACTAATAAAAGAAATATAAAAACTCAAATTAGTAGATAAAGGAGGCTTCGTAATAATATTTGAGTAGTTGTGAAACCATTCACACCAGTTGTGATTCAACGAATTGTGTGTGTTAATTTGTACTCTTATCTTTTGTGGTCAAGAATAGTGTGTTTTATCCGTTAAAAAGTCACTACAATATTCAATTTACTCAATTTTTTTAATTCATTCACCAACCAAAAGTATTGACTTAAATAGTTAGATAATAGTATAATACCATCAGGCGGCCACGTGATTTTTGACTCTCATGAGCATCAAAGTTCATGCAGCTTCGAAGCAAGTTCTTAAAAGCATCCGAATTGCAAAATTGAATAACAGCATGTGAAATTCATCATCATCATCATCTCTACCCACCAATAATACTTTCATTATAAATAGCCTTGAATGGTACCTGTGAAATTCATCACAACTCAAAAGTTAAAACCTTTATTTTTATTTTCTTCAAGCTCTTTAAACTCTTCCAGGTTTTCTAGTCCTTACAAAAATGGCACCAGCAATCTCTATATCTCTAAACGACTCCTCAGATGTGACTGATTTTGTGATAAAG
This sequence comes from Acer yangbiense, assembly GCA_008009225.1. Classification (NCBI taxonomy): domain Eukaryota; kingdom Viridiplantae; phylum Streptophyta; class Magnoliopsida; order Sapindales; family Sapindaceae; genus Acer; species Acer yangbiense. The sequence continues at coordinate 22,453,821 of CM017772.1, read as the reverse complement.
CAAGGCCATGGAGTGAAGGGCCTGTCTGAGATGGGCATCAAAAGCCTTCCTGAGCAATACATCCAGCCATTGGAGGAGAGGCTCATGACCAGAATCGAGCCCCAGGAATCGATTCCAGTCATCGACATGTCAAAGTGGGGTGACGCTCAAGTGGCCAATTCAATCTGTGATGCAGCTGAGAAGTGGGGATTCTTCCAGGTTGTCAACCATGGAGTACCCCTTCAAGTGTTAGACGATGTAAAGAAGGCCACTTATGGCTTCTTTGGGTTACCAGCAGCGGAGAAGATCAAGTACTCAAAGGAAAATTCATCCTCTAACAATGTCAGGTTTGGTACAAGCTTCACTCCTCAGGTTGAGAAGGCTCTCGAGTGGAAGGATTATCTTAGCTTGTTTTACGTCTCCGACGAAGAAGCTGCTGCTCTCTGGCCACCTGTTTGCAAGTAAGAAATCTAAACTATTCATCAAAATTCAAATAATCATGTACAAATATTGATCCAAAATTCTTTTGATTTACGTACAGAGATCAAATTTTAGAATACATGAAGAGCTCTAAATTTCTGATCGATCACCTTCTACAAGTGCTGATGAAGAGACTGAACGTGAATCAAATCGATGAAACAAAACAATCTTTGTTGACAGGTTCAGTCAGAACCAACATCAATTACTATCCCATCTGTCCGAATCCGGAACTTACAGTTGGAGTTGGCCGTCACTCAGATGTTTCAACCCTCACAGTCCTTCTTCAGGATAATGTCGGAGGGCTTTACGTTCGAGGAAAAGAAGGAGAAGATAGCTGGATTCATGTCCCTCCCATCAATGGAGCTATAGTCATCAACATTGGAGATGCGTTACAGATAATGAGCAACGGTAGATACAGGAGTGTGGAGCATCGTGTGACTGCCAATGGAAGCAGCAACAGGATCTCAGTCCCCATTTTCGTCAACCCAAGGCCCCAAGACATGATCGGTCCTCTGCCGGAAACTCTTGCAAATGGAGAGAAACCAATCTACAAGCAAGTTTTGTACTCCGATTACGTGAAGCATTTCTTCAGGAAAGCACATGATGGGAAGAACACCGTCGATTTTGCCAAGATTACCAACTAATTATTTTAAGGGCATGTTGAAAATAAACTAGAAAAGTTTAAAATGTTTGAAGATTGTTTCCACGGAAGTGGAGAGAAATGTTATTAATTTTTTTTTATTAAATTGTTTTTAATATATCATATTACATAAATCTATATCTACGGTGGTTTTCTAATCAAAACGTTCTGACTTTATAATTTCAGGACGTCCACACATTAACAAATGCCCACACCCAATGTGAATATGTGGCTGTGGTTAGACGTCCTTAACTTATAATTTCAGGACGTCCTTGATAGAGAACCACCCTTTATATCTATATCATATATAATCATATCATAAATATTATATATATATATATATATATATATATATATATATATATATATATATATATATATATATATATATACAGAAATTCTATTATCAGTTCGAACTGACAATAAATATATCAGGACGAAGAATGTGGGCCACTAGATTTACATACTTTAACTCAAAGTGTATGCACTTGTCAAAACTTCTCCATAATCTGTGGTCCACATTCTTCGTCCTGATATATTTATTATCAGTTCGAACTGATAATAGAAAGACTGTATATATATATATATATATATATATATATATATATATATATATATATAGTCTTTCTATTATCAGTTCGAACTGATATAAAATATATCAGTTCCTTTCATGTGGACCATTGAATTTAAAAGATGCTTTGACAAGTGCATGCAACCAAGTCAAAGTATTTAAATCCAATGGCTCACATGCAATGAACTGATATATCTTTTGTCAGTTCGAACTAACAATAGAAAAATTTTATATATATATATAATCACAATTTTTTTATTGTCAGTTCGTCCTGATATAAAATATATCACGACGAAGATTGTGGACCATTAGATTTATATATTTTGACCCAAAGTGTATGCACTTGTCAAAACTTCTCCATAATATGTGGTCAACATTTTTCGTCCTGATATATTTTATATCAGAACGAACTGATAGTAGAAAGACCGTATATAATCATATCATAGTATATAATATAAAAGTATATATATTAGATTTTTTTTTTTTTTACTTTTGATGTGGCTATAACACGTGGCAATCATAAATGTTATTAAAATTTTCATTTTTTTTTTTAATATATCATATATAATGGCAATCGTAAATGTTATATATATATATATATATATATATATATATATGTGTGTGTGTGTGTGTGTGTGTGGGTCAGTGATTTCTAGAGCCACTGATTTGGTATGGCCATTAATTTTTCAAAATGGCTCAAATTAGCCATTTCATAGAAAGAAAGTGTTAATTGTTGCCACTTTACCATTTAATTGTTTGAAGTCTATTTGCTTATGTCATAACCTGTTAGAATAAATGTCAAAACAGTAAAAAAAAGGGGGGGGGGGGGGGAAGGGAATATTGTAAAATCATCAAGTCACCATCTTATGGCACAATTCGATAAGGATGTTCAAAGTTTTTTTTTCATTTTTCTTTTCTGGTAAAGACCACCATTAACGCAGGGAAGCTCTACAACAATGGAAGATTTTTTTTGAGCGGAACAGAAGAAGGACGATTGCGAGATATGGATTACAAGGTAGTACTTTTAATGAAGTTTATTTGATTATAAAATTCTTATAATCAAATCATTACTTTATATATATATATAATTAAATAATAAATTAATCAGAAAATAAGTTTGATGTCACCCTAAATTAATCAGGAAATAATAATAAGTTATTGCCCATAAAAATAATAAATTAATCAAATCATTACTTTTTATATATAATTAAATAATCAAAATACATAAAATATTGTCCAATAAATTCTTTATGGGTGCTATATCATAGACAATGGCAGCTTTTTGTTAGATTTTGATAGAATGACTGTCAATGAACAATGTTTTGTCAAAATAGTGATTTTTGAACAATTTAAATAATGAATGGCCTTATTGAGACTACACCCACCAATTAACGGTGTCTAGTGCTATTTTCTCTATATATAATCATATCATAGTATATATAATCATATATATATAATAGTTTTTTTCCTACTTTTGATGTGGTTGTGACACATGTCCTTCAATAATGTTATTATTATTATTATTATTATTATTATTATTATTATATATTAATAATTATATATCATACAATAGTATATAATATCTATATGTATATGTATATGTATATCTATATAATATAGTAAAAATAAAATGGAACCTCACCTTGACACGTGGCGTCGTTAGAGAGCTTTAGCATTAAATCACATTAAATCATAAAATTACCACATATCTAATAATCAATTTATTTACTCTCTCTCTCTCTCTCTCTCTCTAGACGCCACGTGTCGGTATGAGAAAGCTTTAATCGTAAATCACATTTTCTTTTATAATAACAGTTTAATTCAATCTATTAATTATGTCATAAGAGCATCTCCAATGCTATTATGCATTTGGAGAAAATGGAGTGCCACATAGGATAAATATTTAAAAAGTTAGAAAAACTCTCTCTAATGCTAGTATCTAAGTTGAATATGGAAATGATGTGGCAAAAAAAAAGTTAGAGAATATGGATTTGGGTTTCTAATTCTAGAAACTCTCCCAGAAATGCTGACTAGGATTTCTAACTCTTTCCACCAATAAAAATAAAGCTCATTTAATTGTAAAATAAAAGAGGAGAGAGAGTGTAATAATTGTTTTATTATGATTGGTCATAAAATGGATGCATATTTGACTTTAGATAATTACATTGGAGATGTGAATATGCATTTCTCTAAAAAAAAATTTCAAAAGTGGGCCCATAATGAATAGAAATGTTGATGTGACACTATTTAGAAACTTAAAAATGCATATTTGCATTGGAGATGCTCTAATATAACCTTTTAGAAAATCAAACCGGTGCTGACTTCACAAAACCTTTCATTATCTTTTAAAATTAATATTAATATTAAAACATTCATATTAACTAACCATTTCAAACAATATATGAGTATGAAATTGATTTGCAAGATTTAAACATTAACTTCACCAATCCCATCATATTCTCTTTTAAAAGTTAATATTAATATTAAAACATTCATATTAACTAACCGTTTCAAATAATATATGAGTATGAAATTGATTTGCAAAATTTAAACATTAACTTCACCAATCCCATCATATTCTCTTTTAAAAGTTAATATTAATATTAATACATTAATTCATACATTTGTATCGTATGTATGTGAAATTAAAGATTCCAATATTAACTTCACAAAACCCATCATATTCTCCTTTAAATCATAAAAATTCAAGAGATTATTAATTAATTAATTAACATAAGCAAGCAGTCCCTTCAACTCCTAGCTAACCTGTTATTTAAACAGTTCTAAGATAGTTGATCCATCAGTCGATTTGGGATATCTGTCCACTGCATTTCTCTTGGTTGATTACAAAGGGAAGTCTGTTCCACAATTGGTTTTGTTTCGAAGCACTTCTTTTGTTGTCTTCTTCAATATTGCTCTGTTATATTAAATTTTATTGGTGTTCTTATATTGATTATCTTACCAAAAAAGAGATTTTGTGTTATGTTATTGTATTCAAGCACATTCTTCACATTGTTATGTGTGAATAAGAATAATACTTTGTTTGTTTTTAATTTGGAATTCGTATGTGTTCAAACTTTTGACAAATTTATAGGTGGATTAGCAGCAACACTTCTGTGGTGGCCAACAATTACAGAGCAACTTCACTAGAGTCACAACGTACATAAGAATCTGAAGAGAACATGCCCCACTGATAAAACTGGTCTTCTTGGTGGAGGTGTTTTTGTTTCGCTTATTCAATCCTCTTCTGTTTGGTAGGACTACTTTGATGATTTGACAATAGACGGCAAATGTGTGGATACAGCAGCATACGATGAAGCTGAACAATTGAAGGACAGTGCTTGGAGCAAAACTTTTAAGGTAATGAAAACGTCCATTTGTAAATATAGTTTAATACTTTATTTGGTTTATGGCTATATTATCGTGTATGACGACCAAGGATTGCTGGACTTAATTCAATCCAATGCATAATAACAACTATAACATGGTACCGCTGCACAGAGTCTGCAAGATCCAAATCCGGTTTGCAAGTTTGGACTCCTAAAAAGGGATCTTCATCGGCTAGTCTAAGGCAGCATTCTGGTCCACTGAAGCTAGATTGCATAATATTATATCCTCTTTAACATTTCTATTGACCAAAACATTACTTCTTAGATTTCAAATTTTTTTTTTTTGTTAATATAATATTTTTAATTTATTCCATTTGGTTGGTTAATTACGTATTAAATAACTTAATGACAGTATCTATGAGAAGAAATTAAATTCATCTAAAACGTTGTAGAGAGAGGCATTGGACATATGTGATCAAATAACATGTTTGTATATATTTACATTAATAATAGAAAAGAAAAAACAAAGTAATTCACGTAAAATTTTATTAGTAGATAATTCACGTGAGATAATTAATTAATTAATTATCAAATTTTATCATATTTTCAAAAGATAAAATATGATAATTAATTAATTAATTAATTTGTTAGTAGATAGTTTATCATAAATTACTCGCAATATTCACGTGAGCAATTTTGTTAGTAGATAGTTTATCATATTTTCATAAATATGAATTAATTAATTTACTAGGTAATTTCAAAAGACTTTTATATTTATTAATTAAATTTACCATGAAATTTCAAAAGATATTAATATTTATTAATTAATTAATCATATTAATTTTTTTTATTAAGATGAAAAATGCTCATATTTAATAAAATTTATTTCAATGTAACCCTTCCATTTTTTAAGATGAATTGAATAAAATTAATTTTGATGTTATTTATGTGTTTTGATTAATTTCAATGTAACCTTTCCATTTTTTAAGGTGAAATAAATAAGATTAATTTTAATGTAATTTATGTGTTTTGATACCACCATAACCTTTTGGCATTCCTTGCATTCACTCTAGTCCATTTCATATTTCTTCACATCTCTCTCGGTTATTCATTTCATATTTATAAGTGAAAATCAAATCAAATCAAACCCATGTGTTCTTCATTTTTAATTTTATTTTTATTTTCAATATATTTGCCTTCATATTTATATGTTTCTGCATATATCCATTTACACATATATGTATATCATTTTATACTTTTTTTTTCTTCATTTAACATTTTTTTTTATATTCAATTTACAGGGTTTAGAGTGAAGTATCTATTAGATTTTTTCATTTTTATTTTCTTATATCTTGAAAGTGATATATTTTAGATTTTTGTCTTTTTGTCATTTCTTTCATGATAATATGACTTATATTGTAGGACTTATGACAAGTTTTATCGGTTTTTAGTCTGCAATACATGTAATTTCATAATTCATCCCTTTCTTGCGTGTGTGTTTAGTTGGTTTTCCATATTATTATTATTTTTTTGTTAATCACCTATGTTAAACTCAATTTTTTTTTTTTTTTTTTTTTTGGGGTAGAAGTTTTGACTTTTGAAGAGCAAAGAAAGCAAAAATACATCAAATATAGATGGATGATAATTAGACCTAGGAATTTTTTAATTTTTTAATTTTCAACACAACAATACAAAGAACAAAAGATGAATTGATCCTAAATATTACTTTTAATTTGTTGATTATCAATTCTATAATTTCAATGTACTATTAACATTTTTTATCTAAGGTTACCGTTAATTTATATAAAATGTTATAGCTTAATTTGTTTCCTTTCAATTTTATTGTTGGTAATTTAATTTTTTTCCGACCAAGTGCTGATTGTATTATGTTAAGGAAAAACTCCATTTGCAATAATAATAATAATAATAATAATAATATTTTAAAATATTATTTTTTAGTCTTTTTCAATTCTTTTCGGTATTTATTTTTATATAATTTGTATAGCAAACAAGCAAATAACAAACACATGTATTTAACATGAGTTCGTGCATAGTCGCGAAGTCTTTTATCGATTTTCTAACTATAGGGCACGATACAATATTTTTCACAAAACCCGTGCATCGCACAGGCTGATACACTAGTAATATAGTAAAATTGAACCTCCAAACGCCACGTGTCGACGTGAGAAGCATTTAGCTTTAAATTCTACTAGTATTATTCTTCCTCAACTTAAATCTATGACCTATTTATTTATTTATTATTATTATTTTGAAGTATATCAATAACCTATAATTGAAGTAAGGGTACGGATATTGACACCCATAAATATGATAAGCACACCCATATTTATAAGTACACCCATGTCTAAAATAAAAAATTAAAACATTACTATAAACACCCATCTTAATACCAATAGTACCCTTATTTAAATGAATGTTTTCATTTTAATACAATTTATTTATAAACCCTCTTAAGTTATTAATACACCCAATTTCTCTAGAACTAACATCTAGAAATGGATAAGATTCTGAATGGTTACCTGAAACACAAGGAATTTCTCATGTTGAGGAAATAAAAGTATTGGCATGGCTAGAATCATTTTAAGTGTAAGATTGGATTTCTTATGTTCGTGGAACGGTCAAGATCCTTGCAACTTTTGATCATTGGGAAGTTTGATGAAGGCATATGAATTATATGAGCTTCTTCCCTGTCCTTCTTTCATTTATGAAAGAACATGTGAGAGCAAAAAGCAGTTCCCATGAGAAGTATTATAATAAAACCGAAACATAGCAACTTTGCATGAACAGTTTCTCAAACATGCATCCTTGCAGCTCTCCATATGAATTCCTTTTAGATCTGCTGCATCAAGGTCAACATAATTGAAATAGTAGACGTCTTCAAGAGGAGTTAATCAGAGACTGCGACTGCCCATTTTCACTTGTTACTGGATTGACATTATTCCGATCAAAACCATAAGGACAAGTGCAATGTCCATATGAGCAGGGTCCATAATTTCCATAGATTGTTGAATAGTCACATTCTCTTAAAACATAATTTAAGTTTGTTTTCTCTTCTATAAAAACAAAAATTTTGATACTTGAAATAGAATTAGGGTTTAGTTTTTTAATTTTATTTTAATAAAGTGATATAGTTGAAAATATGGGTGTAATTAATGGGTATACATAATATTTTGTTTATTTTTAATTAAACTAATTTGTCCTCTTTGGTAAATTCCTATTGGGATATTTTTGTAATTAAATTTTTTATTAAAATATGGGTGTGTTTATCATATTTATGGGTGTTAATATCGGCACCCTTGAAGTAAATGAATGGTACTCATCCTATATCTATATACACATTGAACTCTTTTCTCAATTTTTATCAATGAATTATTTAATTGAAATTAATAAAATGAAAAGTCACTTATATATACATTGAATTCCTTAATAATTGAAAATTTTGAATTGAATTAATGATCTACATATTTAAATGAAGTAGAGTGAAAGGTCACCACACACACACACATATATATATATATATATACTTTTTTTTTTTTGAATTCTTCACTAAATGAAAAAATTGATTGAATTTGTGTAGTGGAGAGTTAAATTGTTCGTTAAACAAATTGATATTCATTAAACATTAATTACAAAACATTACCAATCAAATGATTAAAGAGTTAGCCCACCAATAAAAGAAAACTGTTTGTTGGTCCATCATTTATACCATTCCATTTACTATCCATAACATATTAACGTACAATATTAATTAATTAACCAATCAATCAATTAAAGTAAAAAAGAAATCATTAATATAAGCATTTGATAGTGACCTTTGGATTACTATATGTCTATATTAATCTGCTTTCACTTTGTGTAGAAGTTGTATAGTTACCAGTTTTGTTTATATATTCAAACACCCAATGTTTGATTCATGGTGATAGTGAATTAAAAGAATAATTTTTCGATTTGGATGTTTTGTTCTTGCAAAATCAGAACCCTATTTCGCTTTGTTATTCATAATTTTTATTTTATTATTTATGTTGAGTTATCTAAATAGTTTTCTTCATTTTCATTTTCATTTATTTTGTTGATTGTAACAATTTCTTGTTTTCGCTAATGTATCATTCGGTTTCTCAAAAGTATAATATGATATATGTTGGAATTAATATGTTTTGCTGCAATTTATTAGTGATGGTGTATTTTTTACGAAGTTGAATGAAGTACTTACCAGAGAGCTTTGTTGAAGATGGATACTACGGTGTTGAGGTTAGGGTTACTCTAATCCAATGCACACCTAGATCATCATAAGAGTCACTCGTATCCATAATGTTTCCTGGTAAATTTTTGTTCTTTTTTTTTACTACGAACTTTCAAAATGAAAAAGTTAGTGTTCTATTACATTTTCATACTTTCACTGGTCTCATATTTTATTCCTAATATTTGTGTGTAATAGACGAGAAGGGGAGTAAGATTAGAGAGCTGAATTCCGTTGTTCAAAAACAATTTAAGTTTTAAGATAATAATGTGGAACTCTATGCCAAGATGTTCTCTACGCCATTGCTTAGGCTGAGTCCCTGACTTACAAACTCCTGAAAGGTCTATATCATGTTGCTTTGTGTATTACATTATTACTAATATTTGTTGGTATTATTATATTTTGATTGTTCATTAAACATTAATTACAAAACATTACCGACCAAATGATTAAAGGGTGAGCCCACCAATAAAAGAAAAATGTTCGTTGGTCCCTCATTTATACCATTTCATTTCTTATCCATAACATATTAATGTGCTATATTAATTAATTAACCAATCAATCAATTGAAGTTAAAAAGAAATCATTAATATAAGTATTTGATGGTAACCTTTGGATTACTATGTCTATATTAATCTGTTTTCACTTTGTGTAGAAGTCGTACGGTTACCAGTTTTGTTTATATATTTAAACACCCAATGTTTGATTCATGGTGATAGTGAATTAAAATAATAATTTTTCGATTTGGATGTTTTGTTCTTGCAAAATCAGAACCCTACTTTGCTTTGTTAGTCATAATTTTTATTGTATTATTTATGTTAGGTTATCTAAAGGTTTTTCTTCATTTTCATTTATTTTGTTGATTGTAATAATTTCTTATTTTCGCTAATGTATCATTCGGTTTCTCAATAGTATAATATGATATATGTTGGAATTAATATGTTTTGCTGAGTTTATTGGTGATGGCGTATTTTTTACAAAGTTGAATGAAGTACTTACTAGAGAGTTTTGTTGAAGATGGATACTACAGTATTGAGATTAGTGTTACTCTAATCCAATGCACACCTAGATCATCATAAGAGCCTCTCGTATCCATAATGTTTCTTGGTAAATTTTTGTTCTTTTTTTTTTTACTACAAACTTTTAAATTGAAAAAGTTAGTTTTCTATTACATTTTCATACTTTCACTGGTATCATATTTTATTACTAATATTTGTGTGTATTAGGTGAGAAGGGAAGTAAGATTAGAGAGCTGAATTCCGTTGTTCAAAAATGATTTAAGTTTTAAGATAATAATGTGGAGTTTTATGTCAAGATGTTCTCTACGCCATTGCTTAAGATGAGTCTTTGACTTACAAACTCCTTGTAGGGATGGCAAAATTCCCCGCGGGGACGGGGACTCGTGGGGACCCGCACTTTTGGGGTGGGGATGGGTTTCAATTTGGTGGGGATGGGGCAGGGATGGGGATAAATAGTCTATCCCGCAATGGGTATGGGGCGGGGATGGGTTTTATACTCCCCACCCCGCCCCGCCCCGCTTCGCTTAAAATAACACTTAGTTAAACTACGTAGTTTTAAAAAAAAAATGTTTTTTTTTAAATAATAATAATAATAATATATATATATATATATATATATATATATATATATATATATATATATATATATATATATATATATACCATAACTTTACATCTTTTCATCATTATTTAATATAAAGTGAAAAAACAAAATCCTCTTAAAAAAAAACCTAGCCGCTAACTCGAAGTTCAACGTTGAATGCTTCAACCTCAAGTGGAGACGTGGAATCTGATTGCTTTCATTGGAGCCTTTCTTGCACTTACTTCCGGTATTATTCAAACTATTTACACAGTTTTAGCTTATTATGTTGATTCAAACAAAGGTAATTAATTAATTTGTTTTTTTTATTATTATTGTTTATCATGTGGGTCGGTCCTCAAACACAAGAAGACTGTGGGCATAATTTTGTTTCTCAAATTTTTGGATGTTTGATTGTTTATATTAAGATTTTTTTTTTTTTTGAACGGTTACATGTAAAATTGAATATACTAGTTTAATTAATTATAGGAATTTAATCAATTGTTTACATGTAAATTTAATAAACTGTTAACAGTATGTAGTCTCTATAACAATTTCAATTATTACTCAAAAAAAAGTTTATTACTTTAATAATTTTCGACTCTTGAATAAAATTTATTTCGTTTATCACTACTTCAGGTGGGCACAAATATGTCTACAGATGCACTAGAAAGTGAAGACCCAATACCGGTGTCATCAAGAGAAAATTGTGTAAACATACAAGAACAACATGGGGTGGAAACAAACCCAATTGAATGTGATGACGTTGAAAACAAAAGAAAAAGAAGGTGCACATCAGTTATGTGGGAGCATTTCGTTAAAAAAAAAAGATTAATGGAGTTGATTATGCTATTTGCAACTACTGTAAGGATAAACTCAAAGCAAATAGTAGGAATGGCACCAAAAGTCTGCATGACCATTTTAACAGATGTCGCTGCCGAAAACAAAAAAACATAAGAACAATGTTGCATACTTCTAAAACAACCGATGGTAAAGTCGAAGTTGGCACATATTCATTTAATCATGAAGCTTCAAAGAGTTAGCACACATGATAATTTTACATGAGTATCCACTAAGTATAGTTGAGCACTTGGGGTTCAGAAGGTTCATGAAAACAGTCCAACCATTGTTTACGGTAGTCTCTCGAAACACAATCAAGAATGATATTTTGAAAATATACGATTACAAGAGGTCTAAGACAATGCAGTTACTAGAGAGGAATGATAGTATGATTGCTATTACAACTGACATGTGGACTAGCAATAAAAAAAAAGGATTCATGGCTGTCTCAGCACATTTCATAGATGAATCCTGGAAATTGCAAAGTCGAATATTGAGGTAATATTTTGGTTATTATAGTCTATGCTTTTATACCGATGCCTTTATTAATATTATTGTTATTTATTTATTTATTTATTTTTATTTTTTTGAAATGGACCTGGTGCCTTTATTTACTTTTTCTTAGTGTAATTGATATTGTTTAAACTTTAAAGTAGTTTGGTTGTTAATATTTAATTTATATATTACACAACAATTCAAAAAATATATATTTACGTTATAATGTGGTGTTTTGTCATGTTACGCTAGGTTCATTTATGTGCCATGGCCACATACTTCTGAGATACTCGCTGAAGCATTGATGGATTGTGTGTTAGATTGGAATGTTGATCGAAAAATTTCTACTATAACAGTAGACAATTGTACCACCAATAATGCCATGATTAGGATTTTGGTAGATAAGATTTCTGGTGGTTCACTTTTGTTGGGTGGAAAATTTTTTCATATGCGTTGTTGTGCTCATATACTGAATTTGATTGTGAAAGAAGGATTGGATGTGATTGTTGGCAGTGTTGAAAAAATTTGTGATAGTGTTGTTTTTTGGGCAGCCTCACCTAAAAGAGAGGGAAAAAAATTTGAGGCCACTCGTCAGTTAAATATTCATAGTGGTAAAAAGTTATCTCTTGATTGCAAAACTAGGTGGAATTCTACTTATTTGATGCTTAATAGTGCCCTGATATATAAAGATGTATTTGCTCGTTTAAAACAACGAGAATCACAGTATAATTGTTTGCCTAGTGAAAAAGATTGGAAATTGGCAAAAGAGATTTGTGATAGATTAGAGTTATTTTTTGAAGTAACTGAGTTGTTTTCAGGAACCAAATATCCTACAGCAAACCTTTATTTTCCAAAGATTTGTGAAATTCGGTTTTCAATATATGAGTGGAAGAATTCTATGTGTGATGAAATATGAATTATGGCTTCAAGTATGATAACTAAATTTGAGCAGTATTGGGATGTAATTCATGGAATAATGGCTGTTGCGGCTATTTTAGACCCAAGATACAAGATGAAATTGATTGAATATTATTTCCCAATTATTTATGGTGATGGTGCATACACAAAAATTGAAAAAATTCAGAAGATATGTGATGATTTGGTGGCGCAATATCGATTGACATCTGAACTTAGTGAAGAAGTTCATCATTTTCCTACTAATCCATCTTCTTTTCAAGCAAGGGAGGTGCGTTTGGAAAAGGTAAATCATATGGAAAATTTTGATGCATTTGTCTCTAACGCCACTAGTACTGCATCCATTAAATCGGACTTTGATTATTATTTGGAGGAGCCTCTCATACCTAGAAATGAAGATTTTGATATATTAAACTGGTGGAAAGCGAATGCAAGTAAGTATCCTATTTTACATGCTATTGCTAGAGATGTTCTAGCTATTCCTGTGTCAACAGTGGCATCTGAGTCTGCTTTTAGTATTAGTGGTAGATTTGTGAGTCTACATCGTAGCCAACTTCATCCAAAGACATTAGAGGCTTTGATGTGCACTCAAGATTGGTTATGGACTAAATTCAATGGTATGAATTAAATTTATTCTTTTTATTATATTTATTTATTACTCAATAACTAATCATTTTAATTGAATTAATTATTTCTTTTTTATCTTATGATTAGCTTCATGTTCTACTACAACAGAGCGTTCCACATGTCTTGAAGAACCGGATTTTAATGAGGTAAAATAAATCATGCATATTAAATCAAATTATCAATGATATTCAAACAATGACTTAATTGAACTTATTCTATATTGAAAACATTTTTTTTGTTGCTCCTAAATGTTGCAGGAACCATGTGAATGGGTGTCAACATCTTGAGGAGATGGCAGATGAAGATCATATGAAGAGAGAAATAGAGAAATAAATACAACTATTAAATGATTAGTATTACAAATTTCGAATATTTTGACTTCATACTTTATGTTTTTGTTTAAAAATGAATTTACTTGTGAGAATTATGTTTATGAGATATTTTTTAATAGTTTTTTTGGAATTGCTTACTACTTTATTTTATGTATTATATCATATTCATTGGTTATATATTTGTTATTTTAATTAAAAAAAATATACATAAATGGGGTAAATGGGTGGGGATGGGGAAAGCACTCCCCGCTGTACCCCGCCCCAACCCAACCCGCTCCATCTATGGTGGGGTTTTATGAGGGGATGTGTTTTCCAAAAATAAATGGGGTGGGGTGGGGTGGGGTGTGGGGAAGGCCACCCAGCCCCAAACCCGCCCCATTGCCATCCCTAACTCCTTGGAGGTCTACATCATGTTGCTCTGTGTATTACATTATTACTAATATTTGTGGGTATTATTATATTTTGATTGTTATCTATACATCATGTTGATGTGTGCCTTAAGCATGCTTTATTTTTGTCGACTGCTTTAATTTCTTTAATTAGTACACTTTATCTATATATTTATATCACCGAAGTTTGACCTTAAAATTTACGTATGCCCAGCTGACTTTTCATTAACAGCAGATGAATTCAAGTATCCCCATGTGACTTTTCATTGGCAAATGTTGAAATTTTACGGCCAAGATTACTAACCAACACTTTCTTTTCTATATAAATCCTCTCCGTCTCAACAATTGTCTAGACTCTTAAAGTAAAATCAAGATTCCAATCAAAGCATTTCCGGTAATTTTAGTGATATTTTAGATTGCTTTTGTGCTTTTAGATTGCTTTTGTGCTATATGTACATAGTGCTTTATTATTATCATTATTATTATGAAATTTAACAGTTGAGGAAGATTTTAATCATGATTTGCAAGGTGATCGTGTTTCATTAGGTGGGCATAAAGGGAGGACATAAAAGAGAAAGAGGTTGGTGGTTACTTTTACTCTGTTTATCTATTTTGCTTTGCTCTGCTTTGTCTACTTTTGATATTGTTGCGACACGTGACAATCATAAATGTTATTTATTTTTTTATTTTTTTAAATATATAGTATAATTATAATAGATTTTTTTCTACTTTTGATGTGGTTACGACACATTGTTATCATAAATGTTATTAATTTTTTTTAATCATACATCATATCATATATTATCATATATAATCATATAATAATGGCATTTTTTAACCGGAAGCTAACATGTGTCATCTTAATTAATGCTTAAAAAAAAAAATCATAAAATCATATATACTTAAGAATAATGCTTAGGTACTGACTGATCAGTATCCAAAATACCGACCCCACCAATGGGAGTGTAGCACACTAGCACGTGACCTTTTTTCTTTTACTTTTTACATTTATATGGTATATTCTTAGTTTAAGTGAACATGTGATTTGAATTGAGTATTCGAATTTATATATATATATATATATTATTTATCTGTGTATAGTTCATGTAATATTTTTGATTCTATTTTTTTTTATTTTTTTGGTATCGAGGATCCCAGACTTCGTCCAGGCACTTATATGCCTGTACTCCCCCAACTACGTGACTCATCGTGGTCTGTATGTTAGAAGCAGGCCCCCAACTGCGGGACCTGCTGTGACCTGTATGTTGGCTTTGCGAAGTATGACAGATAAGAAACCTCAGCCCACACCCATGGCCCCACAAGGATGTAAGCGGGTAAATCAGAACTCGTCCCCGCCTGGGTAGGATTCGAACCGCTGACGTTATCCCCATATTCGTCTTTCCACCAGTAGAGCTAAACGCCCTGAGGGCTGGCTATAATGTAATTGCCAGGAGTAAATCCAATGACTTGGGTTTTTAATCCCAAGCCTTGGACCACCAACAGGCTCATGTCATGTGATTGGTGAATTTTTTTTTTTTTTTTTTTGTAGGTGGTTATGTTGGTGCAAATTTATCAGGTAATTTATTTTTATAATTTATATCTCAGTGTGTTTGTCATAGACTCGAAAACTAAATTGGAACATCAATTTAGAGAGTGCAAAGCAATGATTTTGATGATTTGAATTAGAAATTTCATCAAATTGCAAAATATGTAATTTATATATATATATTATAAATGGCTCAGTAGTAAACCCCTCACAACTGTATCCAAAAATGTTAAAGAAAAATTGAATTGTTAAAGAAGAAAAAAAATGGTTTTGCTCATGAGACACCAAGTCATTGGTTCATCTTCAAGACACAGGAAGCACTACATATCTAGAAGAAATAATCGAAGATAACACATGAGATGAACATATCAGAAATTTTCAGAATATTTCAAATGTAGAAATAGTGATAGGCTACTCTTTTTACGAGGGGTTCATATGCTTAAATTTGTAGCCAAATTGTTTTTTTTTTTTTTATTTTAGTGCTTTTTTTCTTTCTAATATTTGTTAATTCTGATTGTAAGAATTGTTTTACTTTTTTTTTCTTTTTTTTTAAAAATTTTTTTTTTTCCCTTTTGGTTATTCCCCTTTCACAAAATAAAACAGTTTACAATATAAATTGGAAACCAAATGATTAAAAGAAATGTTGCAATTCGGGTTAAAATCTAGATATGAAAGACACTTGAAGAAATTAGAGCTTTGAAAGCAAAAATAGAAAAAATATGAAAAAGGTTTAAAACATAAATTCGATGAGGATTATGATATGTTTTGCAGCCTTTTTTAACCAGAGACCACCATGTAGAAATTAACATGCTTAGAAAATATTCGAATCAATAATATATAATAATCTTTGTAATTTAATAAATGCTTAGAAAATATTCAAATTAATAATACATAATAATATAATAACATCCTTTTTTTTTTAACTAGAGGCCACAATGTGGAAATTAAATAAATACTTAGAAAATATTCAAATCAATAATATATAATAATCTTGGCAATTTAATAAATGCTAAGAAAATATTCAAATCAATAATCTTACAAAATAATCAAATCATATATATAATCATATATCATATTTTATGAAATATTTTATGTTAATAATAAATATTTAATTTTTTGAAATATTTCTACTATGCAAAAATACCTTAATTTATGTTTAAAGAATTATATAGGTACTGGTTGTTGATATCATATGTCGGTATTAGAGCTAGGTTGCTACAACTTATCCATCATATTAGCCTCTATTTTATTTTCTTATTTTTTTTTAAATACCTTAATTAATTATATCATATAACCAAATAAAAAAATTTCAATGAACCAAAAATAAAATAATTAGTATATAACCAAATAATTAATAATCCCAAAGCTAATCTTTCGTATTCAATTTAGTCAAAAAATAATTTAATAAAAAAAAACATTTCCTATTCAACCTTCATGGAATATGTTGATTCTTAAATTACCACGCTAAATTCATGCAATTAAAACAATGATTATTATTTGATTAATGATAATGTTATGACTTATGAAGCTTTGATGGCTGTTTTGTAGAATCAAGAGGCAATCCCAAATCAATTGCCCTTAAATTCTTTATTTTTTTTGTCATATTTAATATTCTACCTCAAAATTGAATGTCTCTTCTAATTAATCCAATCCAACCGTTTTAAAATTATGTTTTTTCTTTTTTTTTTTAATTGAATTTTTGGTCTCTTAAGGAGACTCTTGCATATAAAGATCTTAAAATTTTTCTTTAACTTCATCTCTTTCTAAATTTTTTATTTTTATTTTTATTTTTTTTTAATTTTAAAGGAAGACTTTATTCAAGAAACAAACGAAACCAGGGCAGAATCGCCCAAAACAACAGACTCCAGACAAGGAGGAAACCCTCCCAACCAAAACCTGTCCTCAACACAATGCAAAGCAAACTTAATTAGCTAAAGAATGGGCTGCCAAGTTAGCAGCTCTAGGACTAAAGGAAATAGAAATATTAAATTGACTAGAAAGGGAAGCAATTTCATCGATGAAAACACCAATATCAGCCTGAGACTCCTTCCTAGAATTAATCGGATCAACCACCCATTCAGCATCACTAACCAACATTGCAGGGAGAGAGCCAGTATCAACAGCAAATCTTAAACCTCTCAACAAAGCTGCAGCCTCAGCATATCTTTCTAACTCTTTTTTTCCAAAAGTTTCACATTATTTTTATGATCTTCATTTTTATTTTTATTTTTATTTTTGTTAAGAAAATCTAATTTATTCACTTTTTCTTCTATTTTTTCTTTCACGTTGAAGATCCATATTATCAAATATATCTATATCATGGTATGTCCTTTAAATAAATATTTATTGATCTATTCATCATCTCATTGTTGAGTATTTCAATTGCTGTTGAAATAGAGAATTGAATTTTTTGGAGTAGCATGGGCAATTCACTGAAAATTTTATGTTTTCTTTTTACATTTCTTACAAAAGTCGTGCAGATATAGAGTTTGAAAGTGCTGATAGATTTCTTCTCAAAAGCTAATTTGTAAGCTGCTTAAAACTTATTTGATGTTAAAGGACAAATTTTATTGAAATTTGGTGACTAACAATTCAAATTCAATTTTGGCAATTCTTGGTGACCTCCATCAAGGATATTTCATTGTTATTAAATAATTCCGACATATTGGTAATAAATTTATCAAGAAACTTATTTTATTTAGAAATTTACATGCATATATTTCAACTTACATGTTATTTCTTTCTATATATTTCAATTGACGTAGAATATTTCTCTTTATTTTCATAACTAATATTTTATATTAATTAATAGTCAAAAATACATAAATAACATTCCCTTTAAACACAGTTAAAATCCTAGACTTTTCTCATTTGGCTTTTATGATGCCTTTTGAGTATAATTTGAAACATTTCAATTATTAAAATTATCATGTTATACTTATTGATGACTTTTTAGTAGAATTTGAAACATCTAAATTATTAAGATTATCATATAATATTTATTGAAGGATTTTATAAATTATCCCAAACTGAACTAAATAGCAACTTAAATAGCTGAATTTTATTATGAAATGAGAAATTAGGAGAGAATTTAATTTAAAATGTCCAGTTGAGAAAAATAAAGACAAAATTTAAATAGTTTTTTATTTTTAACAAAGTATGTGCATCGCACATGTTGACACACTAGTTTTAAATAAATACAATGTTTCAGAAAAAAAAAAAAAAAAAAGATATTTTAAATATTTTATAATCAATTAGAACAAAATAATAATTGTAAATATGTGTCCTAAAATACATGTTAATGATAACTCATAAAAAAAAAAAGTACATGTTAATAACCAATAACTTAACTAAATAATTTATATAATATTTCCCTAAAAATATATATGCATATAAAATAAAAACATTTTTTTGAATGAAAATAAAAACCTTTTCAACAAAATTTGTTTTCAAAATTACTCATAAACCCTTCGATAATCAACAACATCTAATTGGGCCACGTTTCAAACCCACACCACACAGACTTGTGTGTTGTATCGTGTTGGGTTCTCGTCAAGAAAAATATCGGGAACTTTTCATGCATCGGTTTTTTTTTTTTTTTTTTAACTCTTTTTATATATATTCTGTAGTCAAAACAAACAAAAATCAATCCGAAAAAATTAATCCACTCTACTTGGAATTTCAATTCTTACATAAAATTAACAAAAACAACTCATAAATGTAAGATTTTTATAAAAACTGTGAGTAACATATGACATTAAATTTTGAGTTTATAAAAACTAAATTGATTGGAATGTTTAAGTAATAGAGAGTTGACCAGATAGAACCCGTTTGGTTGTGATCAATATTTGTTGGGTTTAATGCATCTTAGCTACATTATATACATGTAGGATATGGTATGGACTATTGTATATATGTGGGTCTAGTATTCCTTTTGAGACTAGTCATCTTAGTAGGATTGAGAATCTTCTATGAATTAGGATTTTAGTAATTTATACTATTTATAAGGGGTCCCTACTCTCACTACTAATGTGTGTTACAGAACTATCTCCCGGTTAGGCAATTTGAGAAAAGTGAGAAGAAAGTATAAGACTTCCTAATGTTCTTTTCAGGATTATTGTGCTATCATCAATTCTGAAAATTTAGGTACGCTTTCATGCTTATGTATTTAATACGAGTAGTATATATATTTATTTGCATAATGCTTATAATAAATATATCCGAGTAGTATATATTTATTTTCATGCTTACAAAATATAAACTCGTACATTTTTTTAATACGAGTAGTATATATGTTTATAAATTTTATAAACAATCAGATTTTTTTTTGTTGTAAATATATATCCCAAAGTACACATTAATGATAACTCAAAAAAAAAGTACATGTTAATAACCAAAAGCATAATTTTTTAAATTCTCAAAAATAAGAATAACTATTTTTTTCAATTAATATAATATTTCCCTAAAAATATATGTATATATAAAATAAATAATTTTTTTTTTTGAATGAAAATAAAAACCCTTTCAACAAAATTTGTTTTCGAAATTACTCATAAACCCTTCGATAATCAGCAGCATCTAATTGGCCACGTGTCAAACCCACACAGACCTGTGTGTTGTATCGTGTCGGGTTCTCGTCAAGAAAAATATCGGGAGCTTTTCGTGTATCGGTTTTTTTACTCTTATTATATATATTCTGTAGTCAAAACAAATAAAAAAATTCCGAAAAAATCAATCCACTCTACTTGGAGTTTCAATTCTTACATAAAATTAACAAAAACAACTCATAAATTCTTCCAGAAATGGAAGAGGAAGACAAATCGAACTACAAGTCACGAAATTTAAAGCGATGCAGCGACAAAATAATGAAGAAATCATGTTCGGCTCCGATAAACAATCTTGACGATGGTTGTCTCATGCACATATTCAGCTTCTTGTCTCCTATTCCAGGTGGGTTTTTTTTTATTACTATTTTGTTTTTGTTTCATTTATTCAAGTTGTTTAGTTTTAGATTATGGAGAATTAGTGTAATTGGACTCTCTGTATATATGATAGTGACTTTTTAGCTGAATTTTTTTTTTTTTTTTTGGGTTTTTAGGAATTAGGAGGTGGGTTAGGGTTAGGGTTTGTATTTGGAGAGTGAATTTGGCTAATGGGTTTTGGCCAATTATTGTGTTTTAAGGCTTTTGAATATTTGTAAGTATGAGTTGAAACGGGTTTATAGGGCCTCAAGTTCTTCTTTGCAAAACTTTTCTCTTTTATGATCCTGTTTATCAATTTTAAGTTTCTAAAGTTATGAATTTGTATTCCTTTTTCACTCGCTAGGTAAGTTGTTGGAGTTTATTCAAAGATTTTCAACTTTTTATGTAGGGCATTGGAAGTTTATGATATGTCAGTTAGATTACAATGTGATGCTAAGAGTCCAGTGACCATGAATTCAAATGGCTTATTCCTATATAATGAGTGGAGGATTATCTTGAGTTTTATGATCCCACACACGTCTGAACATCGTTACTGGTTTCTCTGCCAATCACTATTTGTTGTGCTCGGATAAAGCTAATCATGACTTCACTTCTTTGAATTACTTCCAATTTGTGTACATCCACTCAAATATCTATTTTCACATTTGTGAAACCGAGTCATCTGGACTTTCCTTTTGTTTAGGTTTGTATTCACTGCTGCATACACTCATATCTTGTATACTCTAAAGGTTTATCAAATTTTAAAACTGAAAGATCCGATAGAATTTAGCAGCTAGAATAAGATAATTGCATTAAGATTTCTTTTGTCGATTGCATGCTGTTCTGTGAGTTTGCTAACTTTATGTGTTTTGGGTTGCCAGTTTGGTAAGACTGATAGTTTTACATCAAAGGAATCAAATCCAATTAATTTTGTTCATAACACTGGAAATTTGTACCTTTTAGTCTTATCAGATAAATTATTCTTAATTGG
This sequence comes from Acer yangbiense, assembly GCA_008009225.1. Taxonomy (NCBI): domain Eukaryota; kingdom Viridiplantae; phylum Streptophyta; class Magnoliopsida; order Sapindales; family Sapindaceae; genus Acer; species Acer yangbiense. The sequence goes on along the minus strand of CM017772.1, from coordinate 22,431,869 downwards.
TTTTTGATTTTCATGTGCTATTATGTTTCTGATAGTGATGTGTCATTGAGATAGGTGTTTTGAATGATCTAAACGGTCATACCATTGCATTACAAGTGCCTTTTATGGACTTTGTTATTCCAAAATGTATGTATGACATATTCTGTGCGATCCCTTTCACAAACTGTTATGGAGTTTGCAGATCGGTATAACACCGCCCTCGTTTCCCACAGATGGCATTACTTGGCATGTCACCCTCGCATGTGGCTACGCGTAGATCGGTCCGTTAAAGATTTATCTGAGCCTGGAGTTTTCCCTGACATTTCGACAGCTGTATCTGCAGCAAGGTTTGTAACGTTGCAAACTGCATGTATGTGATTCTTGGGATATAGTAGGCTATAAAAATCTGATGATCACATTGTTCCTCTTAGACCCGGTGACACCATTCTAATTGCAGCAGGCGGCAGTCATCTTGCCTCTAACATTCAGATAAAAAAACCACTGTGCCTGGTATGTTGTAGGTTTGTTTCTTAAGAAAGTTGTTTTATATTAGCATCTTGAGTAGAAAATTGGATGTGGCCTGCTTCTATAGATTTTGGAAATATTCATTAACTTTTCATTCTTTATTGAAGATTTTAACCATCATCAGTTATTACCAGTTCATATTACCCTATATTGTATGCCACTAAACATTGGTGAGCAAAAGTCTCTTTTACTGTTGAATGTCATGAAAATATAGTTTCAAATAGCCTCTCAGTCCAATTGAGTTTCATTTATTTTATCAATATAATTTTATTAGAATTATTATTCCTCTGATATAATATCTTTTGGTATAAGCTCCAAGATATGCTTTATCACAGACGCATAAATAGAAAATTAATATTCTATCCCTGATCAAGACTTGATCTTTAGGCCTAGCCTGAATGAATGGATTCGGATTGGTAACCTTGGCATGAAGTAACACTATGTCAAGCACTCAAGCTATAGGCAACTTGATTAGCTTTAATTCAAACTTTCAATTGCTCAGTTTTCACCCCCAGTGTAGCATATATGTTGTTTTTCAACCTTATGAGTCAAAACCACCTCTCTTATTGCTGATTGCTAATTATTCTTAGTCGGGGCTTGTTAATTGTTATACTACCGATGGTTGTTGGAACAGTTGTGTATCTTTATGAGGACTGTTGAATTTGATTTTCAAAATTTGGTTGATTTATCTCTGGGAACTGTATGGCCTTATACATGTAGGACTTACCCCCATTATTAAGTTCGTTCTAGTTTTCCGTGGTGAGGGAATCAAAACACATATTCCATATTTAGATTGTGACATTGTGTAAACCAGTGTGCTAAAATTTTTATTTCAGCACTCTAATGGGAAATGGAATAATGTCTACCTGCTGGGTTTCTTGGTTGCTTGTCAATGCTACATACCCTTGTTTTGATCACCTGTTAAAACCACTACCAGAACTCTCCAAATTTCTCTTCTTGGTTTTGTAAGCAGAATAAGAAAGCGATTTCTATTGTCCAAATGTTTACCAATTTTCCTTTTTTCTATCATAACTTTCTTTGCTCAGATTGGTGGAGGTGAGCTTCCTGATGAAACAACCCTCACATGTTATCGAGGTTCAGACAGGTTTGTAAAATTTCATATTTTTTCATATTATTTTTTTCTCCGAAATAAATATATTGTTCCAAGGTGATTATCTCTAGAGGGTGAGGAGTCCCTTCATACTGTTGGATTGTAAGGGTGGATACCTATAATGTTTTGGTGATTTGTCATATGTAGTGAGGTTTCATATAGCAAAACATGCTCCATCTTCAACTGCTCCATACAAACAGTGTCTTTGGATAAATGATTTGATAAATCAAAACAACAAATTATTTAATCTAGTCATTGAACTTTCTACAGCATTCTGCATTTTCGGTATTAATTTTACCTGCATGCCATTTGCATAGCAATTAATTTTGAAAAATCACTTGACTTTTTAAGGAGACGAGGTTTTTCCCTAAACCAGTCACCTTCTTATCCAACAGTTTGGAGTGGGGTCCTAGAAAATCACCACAACAAAATTCGGTTTGTTTATTTGTTCAAATTGAGCAGTGCATTGGAGTTTCTATCCACCTGCAAGTTGACGAACTTGACTGTGAGGGCCGAGCTTGGTTGCTGCTTGCTTCATAGGAGTGGAAGGCTCACAATAGATGGATGCATACTTCAATGTGAGACGAACCCATTGGATTATCTCTCGTGCCCGATCGTGAGTACTGCTAGAAGCTGTAAGCTGATTACATCTCCAGTAAAGAGTAATGGTGATAGTGTCTCTGTCTTACAAACCCGGATTGAAGGAGGTGTCAAGGCTGTTTTGACAAAAGGGGACTTGGCACTGCAGCGAGTTCGGGTAATTTATGCTAGGACTAACGTGTATTTCTGGTTTGATGTAGATCACCAGTGATTGTTGTATTGTCCTGCCATTGTAAGTATCATTATTGTTCAATAGTTGTGACTGGGGCATACAGCATACTTTTCCATTCATTAATCAGTTCCAAAACTTCGTTCGATTAAATGTAGTTGCTGGCTTGCTGATATGGCTCTCTCTCTCATGTTTGTTTCATTGAATAATAGTAGGATTGAAGCATTTTGAAACTGATGTGCAAATTCAACTCAATTCCTCTTTTCTTGTGTGCTTGTACAAATGTCTGTCTAATATCAAATTTACTATTTACCTGACTAGTCTTGTTAGTTGATTGAGAGCAGGTCCGGTTTATTCGCTTTATCAGAGTAGGTTTATACATGGATATGGATGCTTTCCTGAAAAAATTTACCAGCCCCAAATGAAAATGGCAGTTTTTTGTAACTGGAATCAAGTCTGATGGTAATGATGCTCTCAGAAGAGTGAATATTCTCTTATAGTGATTTATTTGTTAAGACAGCTGTTGTATTATAGTGAATAAAATGTAGTTTTCTTTCTGAAAACACGCCTTTTTTTTCATTAGATATATGTATTAATCAACTCTTGCCCGTAATTTCTTATCACCTAAAAAGAAAAATAAGGACTAATCGTACAAACATCCCTTGACGTTATACCTAATTGCACGTATATGGAACTTTTGCTCATAAGTGCACGAATATCCCTTGTCGTTTGTTGACTTCTGTCAACTTTAACCATTGATTATAATTCCAGCTGAAATGACTAAAATACCCTTGTTTACTTATTTTATCTTTTATTTAATATTTGAAATTTAATATTTTATTTAAAAAAAAAACTATTTCTGCTATTGTTTTCCTCTCCATTTTTTTTTCTATCATCTTCAATTCTGTCACTAAATTTGCTGATTTCAAATTCAATAACCATCTTCATCTTTCAAAATAGATAAAATAATAAGTTTTTTTTTCCTTTTTTTTTTCACAAAAAATAAAAAATGTTATAAAGGACATTGTGAAGTATTGGGCCATGGCCCATAACCCTTGTCCAAGTAAGTCGATAAAATAATAAGTTAATAACCAACCATTTTCATCACCCAAAATCCCACATATCTTCATTAGACAATCATCAAGGTCACAAATAAAAGATTTATGATCAACACTTAACACAAATCTTAATAAAAGATTTATCATATCTCATATGGAAAAGGAACCTTTTTTTATTATTGATTTAAATCCTTTTTTTATGCTATTTATTGTTTAAAAATTATATACATACATATATTTCATGCATTGAAAATATTATTAGATATTATTTCAATCTGATAAGCAATATAATAACCATTTTACCCTTCCTTTTTTTTTATTTTTTATTTTTATGTTGTTACCAAGCTGGTTTGAACCGTGGTGGTATGAAACATATATATATACTCAAGTCATCATACCACCAAATCCAACGTAAGCTTTTTACCCTTCCTTTGTTAAGTGCTAATGGTAATCCACTAACAGTAAGGGATATTCGTGTAATTAGACCTACCATCAGGAGACGTTTATGCAATTAGTCCAAGAAAAAAATTATGCCAAATAAAGGCAACAGGGGTTTCATTAACAGATACATACATGCTACGCTCTATTGAAAATCACCTAAAAGAACTAAAGAAAACAAGCAAAAGGCATCACCAAATCTCATTAGAATTTTGCACTTGCTTCAAGTTCCACCTGTTTTCATGAAAAATAAAAAATACAAACTTGCTTTCAAGAAACATCCAAAGCTAAACATGGATTTATTTCTAACACCAGCCCCCAATACAAACTGAAACTGCTATGGAAAATTTCAGCTAGAAGCAATACAACTACTTTTTATCTATGATGTAACAACAATTACTGATACATACAGTACTTGGCCTTTTGCCGTACATTTGACAAATATTTAATCTCACGTCGGTTCATATGCCTCTCTAAGCAGCATAGCTTGTACCCCTTATAACAATCATAATCACAAAAACAAAACAAAAACAAAAAACAAAAAACAAAAAACAAAAACAAAACTATTTGTTTGATTGTTCCTCCAAACTTTGTCCAAGTTCACACTGTTGCCTTGTGAAGGCTGTTTCCCGAAGTTCTTTTAAAATATCAACACAATGCCAGATTCATTGACTCGAAAGCTCAATCTCCAAATCTAAGATCTTTCCGTAATAGATTCCTGAACAACCTGTAAGTTATGCAGAGAAAAGATTTAGTCAAGTAAAGCTCATCAACGATTTAACCAAGAGGAAGTATGAGCATTCACTTTTATCTGTCACTAATTATTATTTAACCCGAGTTCAAACATTTGCTATGACAAGTAAGCAGACAGATTCAAACAAACAATCAAACACCAGAAATTGATTGGCACATCAAACGAGTCATGCACCAAGCCTTTCGCTCCCTGTACATGGTGTCTAGCAAGCCTTTTTACTGCCTGCCAGACAACTTTAAGCGTTGAACATAAATATATATATATATATATATATATATATATATATATATATATTATTTGATAAACCCCAACAGCTGAGGCAGCACATCTGGATGAAAAGAATCTTGCACATGTACTGACCTAAGAACTATATATGCATACATACATACATGATACATATCTATTGTAATTGACACAAACCATTACTTACCTGACCTAAAATAAAGATAAAGAGTAGTCAAAACTCAATTCCCAGTGGTAGGTTTCCGCTGGATCACCAAATCATCCGCTGAGTAATAATCAGCGATAAGCCGATACATGTATGAAGGATTATGCCCTCCCCTGTGAAATAAAGAAAATTAGCAAAACCACCATAGGAAAAACATTCAAGACAACAGATTTGTAAAATAAATGACATCTCCAAATCATATCCAAAACAGAAATCCCGTACTCTGTAACAGGGGAACAATAAATAGGTCATACCATCTGATTACAAGTTTTCAGTACTTGATAGTTTGGACAGACTAGTGTGGTAAAAGTTATGTCAACAAACATCAAAGTATACCACATCAAAGAGCTCATAAAATGTAGAACTTCTGTGTTTCTCTACTACTTAGCAGTCCTAAAAGCAGTTGAACTTTTTAAATCTTTATTTTTTTATTAGAAAGAAAAGCAGTTGAACTTACGTGTCAGTAATGAAAAGACTAACAAGCTTTGGCGGAACATAATCAAATGTTGGATTGACAACATGAAGAAGAGGGGAACCGGTGCCACTTCCAAAATCCATGCAATCTGAGAATTCTCCAAAATCTAGCAGCTCAGATGGAGATCTCAACTCATTTAGTAAGACTTCCGGATTGTGTGGATACAAAGGGCACAGCTGTCATATAGACCAAACAAGATTCATCAAAAGGCCAGACAGAGCAAAGATTGGAACTAAAATACAAGAAATCTTTTTAATTTTTCTCCCCCACTCCACAAACAACTACAAATTAATATTGATCCACCTCCAACAGAAGAAATTGGCTTGCTTATTATATTTATTACAATGTTGTGCACAAGTAAAGCTGTTGTTGCATTAAATTACCTTGTGACTGCCAGCGAGTACAACAAAAGGGACAGCATGCTTTTGAGCTGCAAGTGCAACCATATTCAACCCAACAGGAGCTATAACTCCACCATTGGCCATAACAACGTGAGCTCCAACAATAACCTTCACATTGCCAATTTCAAGATGAAGTGGAAAATCGTCTAGGACACAGTTAACTAGGACAAGGGTTCAAACCTTACCATGTTTACTCGGGAAATCATGGCAAAGACTGCAGAATCAGTAATCAGAGTGGTCTGTAAACCTCTTGCAACCAATTCTTTCGCAAGTAGATGCCCCTGATACCTAATTGATTACCAAGTGGTAAACCAAAAACAGAGAACAGAAAAACAAAAAGGATGAGAAAGATTAAGATAATCAATATTAGACCGGCCAAATATAGTCTCTGCCTTGCAACAAACAAATAAAAAGCCATGTACAAACCTTGGAGCACCCTCAGCAACAAATACTCGAAACGATCTTTTTTTCTCCTTTGCAGCACAAAGAAATTCCAATACTGTTCTTGAACTGCCTAGAGTTAATATTACCTCACTGGAAATACATTTAAAAGTTAAAATTAATAAATCTAGCAAATGGTAGAAAGAAGCATAAATTAAGAAATATAAAGGAAAGCTCATGTGTGCATTGTCAGTGAAGGATATTGAATAGAAGAGCAGATATATAATGAGCTGCAAATGGGCTCAGAGAAGATAAAACCATGCATCAGAATACATCTGATAGTGAAAACTGAACCAAATCTTTTGCATATTAGTATATTACCGAGTTTCATTAGCTTTTCTACCAACAAATTAATCCTTTATCTGACAGATTATGCAATATCCCCAGCTTCGGTGACTGAACCGTTTATAAACTTAAAAATTCTCCTAAACTAACAGCACTTCACTACAAATTGAAGCATGTAGTCCATGTAATGATGAGAGTTCTCTGCAAAGAATGCCATTACATTAACAAACACAGTGGATATGACTTAAGCTTTAAAGAACATAACTACAGAAAATGTCACCCAAAAAAAAATTCAGAGATATGCAAGATGGTCCATCATAAATATTTCACACGGGAAAGTGCAAGCCTCCTGACCCAACTACTGTATTGACTATTGAGCAATTGCCTTGTTAATCCTTAAGACAGAATATATAACTCGCTTGACCTCCTCAGCTCTGTCTTTTGGCAGGGTATGCACCTCAGACTTGATTTTATGTTCCCCGTGGCTATTCAAAGAAGCTATCTTCACTTCCTATCCTCCTCCTTCCCAAATTATATTAAAAATCATCAATATATATATATATATATCTAAAATTTCTGAACTCTAATGCTAGACATCATTGGGAGCATTGAAAGGAAACCAACAGAATTCATCAAGAATTACAAGTATAGACATAGATGCTTTGAAAATGAGATAATGCATGCATCCCAAAATTTAGTGCATGAAAACAGCAGCTTTGATGACAAACCAAATATAGTAACTTGAGAGCATTTCCAACATTGCTTAAAATGCTTATAGGTTAATTTTGAAATTGTGCAAACAAACAGTGTTCCTAGAAGCTAGAACTACATTTCAAACAAAAGAGAAACGGAAAAAAAATAGACACAACATATTGAATGATCGAAGTTAAAGAAAAATAAGAATTACTTCTGATGTATATGCTCCACAGCTTGTTCAGCAATCTGTTCATGGCAAGTGATGATATCTTGAATAAGTTCATTAACTGCTTCAATGACATCATGCTTCAGCTTCCGAGTAATTGTACTTTTATCAGCAGCTGTTAAGGCAAATAAACTGTCACTTTCAAATACCAGACACAATGACAGAACAATTCTCCAAAAGATTTATAAGACAAAGAGGTGCGCACATTTACTTTTCCCTTCGGAATCACCCCCAGATGATGAAGTATGAGGAACAGCTGCAGAGCCAGGCATGTCCTCAAGCAAGGTGTGCAAGGAAGGTGGACGTAGAGTACTTCTAGCAGCGGCAGCAACAGCAGCAGCTGATAGAACTGGGTGATCATCTCGATCACCATCATCATCATCATCACTTACAGCAGATAAGTTCATTCCAGAAATAGCAGCCGTTGTTAATGATAGATCCTCCTCCCTAATGATGTGCAAAACACGTCTCACAATATTTCCCACGGCAAGCTCTGTAATCATAGCCATATTATATCATAACGAAGAAGATAGCAACATGAAGAAAACAACATAACAAAAAAATAAATTTTATACTTTAAAAGAAAGGGAAACAAAATGACGGACATGGTGGGGTACAATGTGCAAAATGAACCTCACAGTATCACAATATAGTGCTAGCTTTTGCAATATAATCAGATAAGAAAGAAAGCATAAGGAAAGAAAAAGGGAAAACATAAATTAATCTGTGGGATATTCTAATTTCTAAGAATAATTTTGCACAATATAATACTTTAGTGACCCTTTTAGAAAAATTGCAAACTAAGCTTCAACAGCAAGACAGCAAGACCATTTTCAGTTTCAATAAGAAGGTGATCAGTTTGAAGGCTTGAGCTACATTCTTACCAATAGAACTTTTCATGTCTGTCTTCTCCATAGAAAGCTATAGTAACTGAATGAATGAAATGCTTGCAGTTTATCATCCAAATTGCAAATTGACAATGGATGATTTGATTAATAGTTCTATTCTTCAGAACCTTGGCAACTAATATCAGTAGATTAACTACTTTATTTATAAACCTACTTAGATGCTATAAACTGAATATGCTACATACTTATCAGTAAGTAGAGAGATTGCTTATCACCAAAATCTGCAAAAGTCTCTATATGAAGTACACAAATGCAGCAACTTAGAATCAAAATAGTTCACAATTTCAACAAAAAAAAGGAATCCAAATAGTTCATGCTGGTTTCATACAAGAAACCACAAAAACCAAACCTACCGCTAGAAAACTACCCTCTATAGTAAAGGGGGTTCATGTTAGTTATTACCAACATTGCAATTCACAACAAACACAATTAAGAGAACTACATGCTACACTGTTATGTATTGACTTTATGTGGGGAGTCATGAATGAAATGGGTTATGGTAAATGATATATGTAGTTCCTATTTTTTATAAGCATGTTACTATTTTTCATCCAAGTAGTTTATGTTGCTAGTGCTTGTCAAATGTGGATCCTTGTCGGTGTTCTAGTAGGTGCTAGGTGCTAGTAGAGCGGTGGTGGCACCGCGGCCGCCCTTAAGTGAAGAAGGGTTGTTGAGAAGATGAAGAGAGGAGAGGAGAAAAGAAAAGAAAAGAAAAGGGCTGGAAGCTAGAGATTTTTCTTTTTGAAAAAGAAGCCCAAAATGACTTCTTCTTTTTCTAAAAAAAAAAAAAACCCTAGCCACTGCCTAGCACTTTTCACTCCGCCTAATTCGCCTAGGTGGCGCCAGGCCGCCTAGGAAGGCCGATTTGGCCTGAATCGCAGCAGCCATGGCCGCCTAACACTTAGGCGACCGCCTAGGCAGATTTTTCGAACACTGATCCTTGTTATTAGGCATTTCCTCTTATTTCAGTTATATGTATTTTGTATAAATCACTATCAAAGAATGAGGTAGACAATGGTTGTAGTTTGGTCTTTATCGAAGCAAAACAGCTTTAATTTTATTTCTTGCAATCATAGGGAAACCAACTCCCCTAAGTCTAAATACTCTTCCAATTCACAGACCTGAAACTCATTCACTAACTCAACCACACAGCATACACTCCAGAATCAAAATTGTTCTAGTAAAATGTGACAGTGCTACAAGTCCTATTCAAACATATGATCATGATATCAATAACGAGAAAAGAAATTTCTAAAGCTAATCGAAACAAGAAAAACTCATAGTTAAAAACTAAAATGAACCATCAATAACCGGATAGCAATTAGCAAAGGAGTAATCGAAATAGAAAACACAAAACACTCACCAACAGGATTGGCAGCAATCAGCTGCTCTCCCACAACCTTCATGGCGTCAATCAACGCTCCGGCCTGGTTCGTGTATGGCACTCGCTGCTGCGAAATCACCGACCGGAGCAGCTCCGCTGTCTGCCTCGCTGTCGCTTGCGAGCCCTCAATCTTCCTGCCACCACCACCGCAAGCCAAAAAACAAAAATCAGCTCTAAACAGACAAAAATCGCAACAACAACAACAACAAAAAAGGAGAAGAAAAAGCTTCAAAACAACACCGTTTCTTGAGCTTGTTGAGGAAGTCATTTACTAAGGCCTGCGTATCCGGCATGATTGTAATCACCTGAAAATCAATAAGAAGATTCTATGATTTTCTCGAAACCAAACAGATAAATAAATAATTTCAAACAAATTTAAGAAAAAATGAAAATGAAAAAGTTGTTTTAAAAATAAACAAAATTTCACCTAAAAAAATAAAAATGAGGTCGATAACAATCGAGTGTCGAGAGAGAGGAAAAGGGGAGAGGAGAGGGTTCACTGTGATTAGTCTGTGAGCTTCTTTTTGGGGCTTCGGTTACGTTTGGGGCAAGCTTTTACGATTCGGGTCATATATCATTTTCCATATTCGGGTTTTAAATACGGGTCTGGATGGCCCGTTTTGGTTTTCCTAAGTAATTCTTTGGCCCGTTTGATACGCGGGATTAGATTGTACTATTTTATGATATTTGATTGGATTAAGATGGGACTGAGATTAGATGGGATTAGACTGGACTAAATTAATACTATACTATGCTTGAAAAAACATGGGACTAGACTGAATTAATACTATGTTTTGTTTGATGAAACATAGGATTTGACAAAATATAATAATATTTTTAATTTGATAATATTTTAAAATTGAATAATAAATTACTGAAATATGTATATGAAAAAAATAAATGTTTTAATTTATATATTATTAAAGTAATAATATCCAAAAAGATTTTTTAAATATAGATTTATATTATTTTTAAATAAATTTAAATAATTTTCAATTTTATTATTTTATTATTGACCCATTTAAATATTATTATTGAATTATTAAAAGTTCTGAAAAAAAAAAAGTTAAAAAAGATTTAAAAAAAGTTGCCCAACTTGATGCGGGACAACTGAACCCAACAATTTGGTGGGTTTAGAGCATTTCCAATGTAAAAGTGGTTTGCATACCAATAATCGTTGACATGACAACAATGTCAAGAGACTTGCTTCTTTTGTGGCATACAAATAGACTCGATAAACAATCAACTCAAAATTTGGTCTCCAATGCTTTCGTCTAAAACACAATTTTTTTAATGACGTGTCCAATTTTATTTGTCCCGTTTTACTTTTTATTTTATTTCCTTAACAAAAATATATAAAAAAAATTAATATCAGTTTTAAATACTTGCTGAGTCAACCAAAAAAATAACTGTGCAACAGACCGTCTGAAAGTAAACGGTCATATTGACAATGTCTAATTTATTTTATTTTATTTTTGCCACGTTAGCTTGAGGTTGAATATGCACGGTTGCATTGGAAAAAGATTTTTTTAACATTATGTCTATTAATCTTATGTCTATTAATCTTATGTGACATCTTTTTTTTTTCATAAGTCACGTTTGCATTGGAGATGCTCTTAGTTGTCTTGCAAAACACAGGACTATTTGACAAAAAATGGGGCTCGCTGGATATTATTGTCCAATCCAAAGTGGCCTCCAAACATGGGATTGGATTGGATTGAAATTAGTCCAATCCCAGTCCAAACCCAGGTGCCAAACAGGCCCTTTAGGTTATGTTTGGTACGCAGTACTGTACTGTACGCACTGGACATAATTGGATTATGTTTAATACTGTCTCATGTTTGGTGTTGCACTGCGCTATAAAATTTTCAGACAATTACTTATTTTCAGACAATTTTATTTTTAAAAAACAAATATGTTGATAGTACATTCAAACGTGAGGAAAAAAAAAACATGTCATTCAGGTTCAAATTTCAGTCCCTATTCAGTCTTCAGAAAAATTCAGGACTGTTTAGTCTTCAGACAAAAAAAAAAACAATCCCTGAGTGTAAAATTATATTAAATTGTTTTGTAATTTGTTTTAATTGAAATTTAATATTAACACAGTATTTTATACCTAAAAAAATTATTTTATTCATAAAAGATAATACAACTATAAATAATTTTAAAATATTTTATTTGTTAAATATATAATATTTTTAATATATAATTCAAGATGAATCGTGTTAAATATAATTTTTCATCATGTCTATTATTATTTTAAACATTTATTATGATAATTATATGTATAATTAGAATACAATATATTCAATAACTATTAAGGACGCGTTTACTAATCGGGAATGAAAAGAATCGGAATTAAGTTTCATTACAGCGTTTACCAACTTTTTAAGAATAAAAAATGGAATGAGGATGATACAAAGTTGATTATAAAAATACCCTTGTATATATAGCATGTTGAAATTTTTTTTTTAATATCAAAAAATATTGTAATAAAAATAATTAACATATTTATATTATAAATTTTTAACTAATTTGTTTAATATTAATTAAAAATTGAGAATTGTGCACATTTGAAAACATAAAAAAAATTTATGCTATTACCTCTAATTCACAGTATAAATATAAGCTTGAAAAAAAAAAAAAAAAAAAAAAAAAAATTCAAACCAAAAGCATGAAATTCAAGGCAGCGTGCATTGAAAGTTTTTATTATTATTATGGTTCATATGTACCAAATCAAAGTCTCAATTCAGTTTTTTTTTTTTTTTTTTCAATAATTCACTGTTTATATATATATATATAATTATTTAAAACATAATTTTATATGAGAATAAAAAGATACGGAGAAAAAAATGAACAAAAGAGAATAATAGAGAACAATACCGAAAGAAAATGACAAAATAGAAATATAGTTGTTTTTTATTTATTTATTAATGTTAGATGATGATATTTTAGTAAAAATATATGAATTCCCTTTTCAATTAGGAAAGGAAATTTGATTCCTAGGTTGGGTGGGAGAAATGAAGTTCCCTTTCATTCAGAAACTTAATTCTTGATATATATGTGGGGTTCACAGAACTTAATTTCCCACAAATTTAGTAAACACATGAATTCAAAAACCAGTAACTTAATTTCCTTTCCTATGAAGGATTTCTGATTAGTAAATACACAATAAAAAAAAAAATCTGAAAATCATAATCTGTGTGTTTTTCTATAATAATATGTATTTATATACATAATAAAATGACATAATGTCATACTTCATCAAATATAATGTATAAAAAACATAATGAAGTCAACATAAAAAAATAAAATAAAATAAATCCTACAATAATAACGTTACTATTTCTAGTTTTCTACCATATCTATCTATTTATCAAAGGAAAAAGCTTGGGAGCCGACCGGTCAGCATCCAGCCATACTGACCACCTAATGGGGTGTTGCCACGTGGCCAAAACTCTTTATCTTTTTACCATTTTCTCCTTATTTTGGATTACGTGGCAACCAACTATTAGTTGGTCAGTATGGCTGAAGCAGTGTTCTTTATCAAATTATTTAATTTAATAATATTTTTTGGCTTTTAGTTTTTCTTCAAAACACTAATTTTATTTTATTATTGAATTTTTTTTATTATTATATAAATTTTTAAATGAAAAAAAAATATCGCAAATCAATTTTTTTTAATAATGTGGTGGATATTTTATTTATTTTATATATATATATATATAAATTAAACTGAAAATTGTTGGCCCAAATTAAGTTGCATTAAAAGCCTATTCATTTGAGCTGAATTCTAAGCAAGGAAAGCTTGGTCTACATTAAAAGAGCTTAGTCCGGTTATAGCTGATCCTTTTGGGCTGAACTAAATAGTACTACAAGGACAGGATAAAATTTTGGGCCGGATTACTTAGGGGCTGTTTGTTTTTTTATCTATAATCTTATAAGACGTTAATTTGTTAGACATATGGATAAGTCTTATAAATTAATATACTATGATATGTTTGTTTTTTTCATTTTGGATGACTTATTACAAATATAAAATTGATTAGGTTGTTTGAGGGTTTCTTTAAAATTTGGAATTTTTGGAAAATTGATTTTTAGGATTTTATTATGTGCGAATAAAATTATAATTGTATGAATTGATATAGAACGTTTGTGGAAATTTACTAAAATACTCTATTGTATCACTTTTTAAATAAGATAAAAGTCAAATTTTTTTACTTTTTCTAAAAGACATATATATCTTAAAATAAGATATAAGTTGGAAAAACAAACAAACAAATTTATCTTAATTTAAGATATAAGAGGCGGTAAATCTTATATTGAAAAAAACAAACAACCCCTTAGTCGGTTAAGTGTTTTTGCTTGTACAGTACTAATTTAGCACTGTCCGGCCTGTTTATACGGTCCAATACTGTGTAACAAATAGACCCTTATTCCCAAATAAAATAAAAACAAAACTGCTTGGCAGGGACAACTGGACAAGCAAAGTGGCATAAATTGTATCCAGTATTAGATAAAAGAGTGAATTTTTAACTGATTTAAATTAAGAAGAATGTTTTTTATTTATTTATTTTTTATTTTTTATTTTTTATTTTTTTAAGTATTATAATAAATTTTAACACTGAACGGTCGTTTTGCGGAGATTGGTTCGAATATCTACCCCATTGTAAAAAACTTCTAAAGCATTGTTGTAAAATACTTACGATGAAACAGGGGCAGAGCCAGGATTTTGACTTTAAGGGGCCATTATAGAACTAGTATTCAAGATTACAAGAGACAAATATATTAATATTCAAAAAATAAGTTATTAAAAAACAAAATGTGATTGTTAGGTAATGTCACAAATAATTGAAACTTTGAGTGTTAAAATGTAACTCGTTGAACTCTTGTATTTTAAAAATCATCCACAACCAAAATTTTGCTCTAAGATTTTCATTTTAAGTGCATAATCAAAAAGTTTGTAAGAAAATAATCTTTTATCTTGTTGTAAAACCTATACCTCCTGAAAATGATATTGGGAAGGGATAAAGACAAGTTTCAAAAAATATATATATATATATACGGAAATTATCCTATCAGTGCGCACTGATAGAATTATATAAGGATATTGAATGTGAGTAACTCGTTTTACATACTTTGATTTGGTATGTATGCACTTGTCAAATCACTGTTATAAATGAGTGGCTTACATTCAATATCCTGATAAAGTTATATCAGGATGCACCGATAGGAACGGGACCGTGTATATATATATATATATATATATATATATATATATATATATTAATTTATAATCTAAAATCTAAAATCTTGGAAAATGATAAAGATAATTTGAATGGTCAAATTGAAGAATTATTTGTCTCAACATAATGAGTAATGAAGGATAAAATAGCAAGGGTAGTTGAATAAAATTGTTAGGGACTTAGGGTAGTTGCAGTCTAAGAATTCGTTGCTTATTGCGGTTAGATAATAATAGATTATTTTTTTTCTTCTTGCATTAGAAATTACAATCCAAAATGAGATTGATTGATTTTGCCTCTTAATTTCATTGGCAATCAAATATGAAAGATATTTATATAATTAGTTTATATTTAGGAGGAGCCAGGCTATTACTAAATTATCCTAATTAATGTATAATGAAAATTTATTAAAATTTCGACTCAGACTTCTAGCCATTGATGTGAAACACGAGGTATTTGACCACATATACTAACAGGAGATGTGTAATTTTAATTGTTCTTAGTTTTTAATAATAATCTTATGGACATATTTTCATAGTTTTAATATATGAACTAATGATACTCATTTGTGAAAAATTATTATCTACGAGAAATATGAAGAGTACAATAATTTAATTTAATTGATTTTTTTTAAAATAATAAATAAGAATGAAATGGAATCGGGAAAATAGAACTTCAGTCCTAGGTAGGAGGAGGGCATTGAGTTTATTTTCTAATAGGAAATTAATTCCTGATTTATGTGTGAAGCCCACGTAACTTGATTACACCTGTATTTTTTTAGTAAATCTCATAATCACAAATTTTGAATTAAATCTAATTTCCCTCGTTAGGAATTTCATTTCCCGCATCAGGATCTTAGTTAGTAAACACACCATAAGTAAAGTAATATTCTATAAGGAATATTGGCAATTTGAAAAGTTAATTTCATATATATTTTTATAGATATCTTTGAAAATATGTATTTTCATTTTTAGGGATAATTACCCTAGTGATCACCCATTTGGTTGTGCACTATCAAAATGGCTATTAAATGAGAATTCAGTTCAATATGACCATTATAGACAAGTGTGACATAAATTAGCTAGTGGGAAAATTACCTAGTGGCCACTCATTTGGTCATGCTCTACTCTAGTGTTGACCTATTTTAATTGTGTAAGTAGAATTAATAAATAGGAAATAAATAAAAAATGGCAAATTCAAAACAAAACAAAAACTTTTTATTTATTTTTTTTTTTTTTATTTTTTATCTCCAACCATTCATCAAAATCATGTACGGTTGGAGATTAACCAAAAAAAAAAACCTTAAAAAAAAGCTTTTAAATTTTTTTTTTTTTTTTTTTTTTCCAACCATTCATCAAAATCATGTGCAGTTGGAGATTAAACAACTAAAAAAAAAAAAAACTCTTAAAAAAAACTTTTTTATTTAAATTTATCTCAGATTTTGTTAAAATTTATTTTTTAATAAAATATTATTTAAAAAAAAATTGTTTAATCCAACCTTCCATCACAATGATGGGCGGATGGAGATAAATTTTGTTTTCAAAAGGTTTTTTTTTTTTCTTTTTTTTTTAAATGTTGCTAGAAATTTTTTTAATTTTTTATTGATCAATTATATTTAGAAAATTAAAATGAGTGGCCATTAGATTATTGCATGACCAAATGAGTGGCCACTATGGTAATTTTCACTATAAATGGCCATTTCCGTTACACTGTTTGCCTATAATGATCAGTTTGAACCAAATTTCCAATCTAATGACTATTTCGATAGTGCCCAACCAAATATGTAGCTATTGGCTTAATTATCCCTCTTTTTTTTTTTTTTCTTTTTTTTTTATACTATGCACCCACAAGATGGACATACACTATTAAATATGTTGGTTTTAAATCGATAAAAAAAAATATTGGTTACGATAGTGAAAGCATGATTATAGCTCGAATTGAATTAAGTTAGTAGAAGGATTGACAGACTCATAGCTCCAATTTAAAAATATAGTCCAAACCATCTCATGAACCATCGATACTTTTACATTAACTTGTATAAAGTTGTATTATAGTAACTCATGTTATAATATAAACTGTTTAAAATTAAAATTAGGTTTGGATTTACCATATGATTAACCCTTTGTCTGATGATCGTAATTGATTATATTCTAATGATCATTTTCAATATATTTTAATTTGTAAAAAAAAAAAAATTACAAATTAATAATTTATTGAATGAACAATGATACCAATTTAGGTGAGCATTAAAATATAAATTATATATTACAATTACACGTTGCTACGATCAATAAAATTAAATATCAGAATCATCGAAGTTTTGATTATATATAATAGTTCTCACTTCGTGATAATTTGAAATAAATAATCTAGGATTGTAGGTCTTTTATTTGTTCAAGGTTATGATAAATTAAGTTTATCAAGAGATCACTGCTTATATCAACATTGTTCAGTGTATATCCAATATACACCGCCTCAACAAAACTCTCTTAAAACTCCATGGATGCTGGCGTCGAAGATGAGAAGAAAAAGAAGGCTCTTATATAGGTCTATGATGACAATTCCATTGTGATGAGAATATGAGATGAAATGGGGAGAAAAAGTTCCATCGGATGATCTCACTGCCATGTGATGAGATCGTTCAATGAAAGTGTGTCATTTACTTTGGAAAAATTAAAATATATTTTAAAACTCTAATTTAGCAGAATTTCGGATGGGATGGATAGTGAAAGATATTTAAAAAAAAAAAAAAAAAAAAAAAAAAAAAAAAATTTAATTTTTTTTGTTAAATAGTTCAATTTTTTTTTTTTAGTAATTTACCTTTTCAAATATTTAATGACTTAGCAATGGTTCACTAGCGACAAAGATATTTTTTTTTTTTTACTATTATGGCACTTTTATTAATCGGTAATGAAATGGAAATGAATCAAGGTTCATGGAAAAACAAGAGAGGGAACTTAATCCCTTACACTGTGTTTGGTTGGGAGGAGAAATGGAGGGAGGGAGAGGGTTGGAGGGAGAGATCTAATCCATTGTTTGGTTGGAGGGATGAGAGGGAGGGAGGGGAGGAGAGGAGAGGAGGGAGAGCAAATCCACATGTGCCCATCATTTTGTATCCTTCATGTGATGGGCGGATGAGAGGAGGGAGAGAATAATGGAGGAAAATTACTACTATGCCCTTCAATTTTATAATACCCTCCAATTTTTTTAAGGGTAATATAGTAATTTTATAAATTAAATACCAATCCATCCATCCATCCCTCCTTTCAATACCAAACAACATGGAGGGTTGATGTTATCATCTCCATCCCTCCTACTCTCTCTCCCTCTTAATTCATCCATCCCTCCTACCAAACATAGCCTTATGTAGGAAACGCGAATCAAGTGCTCATGAACTTAATTTCTAATTTGTGTGTAGGACACACGTAGTCTGATTTCCAAATTATTTTAATAAACACAACAATCATAAATCAGTAATTAAGTTTTTATTCCCTTATTAAGATTTAGGATTGATGAACTCCATTAATTGAAATTTTAGGGTAGCTAAATCCGAGAATTTTATAATAAGAAAAAAAAAAAAAGATTGACACCTAATCAAAAAGATATAATGAGTCTTACCTCTCTAAATGCTAATGCATATATGAGAATTCAGAACCCGTAAACAACGAATGGTATGAAAATTACCGGTAATCATAAATCTAGAAGATTTTCAAACTGATTCACAATGCAGCTTAAACACAGATATAAAAGAAACCAACCAAATAATCCAGTAAAAAATAAATAAATATTAGAAGAGCGTGAAATGAACTGTAAGTCCGTAATGTTTTTTTATTTTTATTTTTATTTTTATTTTTTTTGACTATTTAAAAAAAAAAAAAGACAAAAAAAAAAAAAAACAAAACTGTAAGTCCGTAAGAAACTAGTTAATTTTTTAAATGATGTATCACCAGAATTTTTAACGAATTTTGAAACCATTATATATATATTGCGTACCAATATAAAATACATCAGTACATTCCATCTGGACCATAGATTATAAATAAGCATTAACAAGTACATATAGATTAAGTCAAAGCATGTGAATCTGCACTGATATAAAATACATCAGTCCATTACATCTGGACCATAGATTATGGATAAGAACTGACAAGTGCATACAAACTGAATCAAAGCATGTGAATCTAATGATCTACATGTATATATTTATTAGTATGCACTGAGGAGATCAGTTCTGTATATATACATAAATATTTAAGTCAGTACGCACCAGGGGCGGACCAACGTTAAGATTAGGTTGGGCCCGAGCTCCACCTCAAATTAAAAAAAAATATTATTATGTCTATATATAATATATATAAAATAATTACATTGCACAAGACAACCTAATTGCACAGCGGTTCAATTCCCTATCAATTACATTTTGCTTGATTTTAATAATTTTTTTATATCTTTTTTTATTTTATCATCTTTTCTAATTCCTTTATCAAATTTTCATTTTCTTCTAAAATAAAAAATAATTCACGTTCTCTTTTCCGTCATTATCAACATCTTAACTACCCACGATTTATGGTTACTTAATTCAATTTTATTTTTTATTAAATAATCTATTATTATTTTGAACTTTTACTATTTCTAATAGTTTTAGTTTGAAATATCTAACACATCACATTTATAAACCATAAAATCTCAAAATTTAATTTATTACATTTTGCTTGATTTTAATAATTTTTATATTTTTTTTATTTTATCATCTTTTCTAATTGCTTTATCAAATTTTCATTTTCTTCTAAAATAAAAAATAATTCACGTTCTCTTTTCCGTCATTATCAACATCTTAGCTACCCACGATTTATGGTTAATTAATTCAATTTTATTTTTTATTAAATAATCTATTATTATTTTGAACTTTTACTATTTCTAATAGTTTTAGATCACATTTATAAACCATAAAATCTCAAAATTTAATTTATTACATTTTGCTTGATTTTAATAATTTTTTTATATCTTTTTTATTTTATCTTCTTTTCTAATTCCTTTATCAAATTTTCATTTTCTTCTAAAATAAAAAATAATTCACGTTCTCTTTTCTGTCATTATCAACATCTTAGCTACCCACGATTTATGGTTACTTAATTCAATTTTATTTTTATTAAATAATCTATTATTATTTTGAACTTTTATTATTTCTAATAGTTTTAGTTTGAAATATCTAACACATCACATTTATAAACCATAAAATCTCAAAATTTAATTTATTGTATTAAAATAATCCATCTATTATTGTGATTCATCTTATTTTATCCTTAGTATTTTCATTATTTTATAACTTTAATTTATTTAAAATTAATAAATCAATAATTTACCAATAATTAGAAGAATAACAAATTCAAAAACATGTCTAGTAATATTTATTAATCAATTATTTTGCATAAATTTAAACTAAATTCATTATAATTAAATACAAAACAAAATTTCTTATTATAAAATTATATTGTAATTTATGTTGTTTTTCTTGTAATTATTTATTTATTAATATTATGTTGTTATTTTAAAATATAAGATTATTTACTTCATTTTGAGCAAGTGTTTTATTTGGTTTATTTTATACTCTAAACTTCTCTATATCATTGATTTTTCTTTATATAAAAAAAAAAAATCAATTTAAAAAAAAAAAAAAAAAAAAAAAAACTCATTTTACTATGATCTCAATTTTTCAATATATTTTTTTTTTATATAATTGTTATTTTGTTTAAGTGCCCCATTTGGTTAAAATTCTTAGATCCGCCACTGGAATCAAAGAAGTGAGGTAGGATGGAATAGGTTAAAGTTTGTTTTGAACCCATAACTATGAGGTTGTTGGTGTGAAGGACATACCACTCGACCAACTTCGTCTAGTCATATACTATTATTATAATAGTTCAATCTCAGAGAAAATGTTACAGGAGCGATTTGTCAGAATTTGTTGAGTTTAGCCGTTTAAAAATTATTGATTTTTAACTATCCAGTATCCACCATTCCACTGTATGCATTGTTTCTCATATTTTGAGCCAAATATGAGGCGATGATCAAGTTGAAAGAGATTGCTCAATCTCCACCTGCTCTCACTATCCCGTCGACTGGCCAGCTCATCCTCCAAACCGATGCCAACGTTTTTTTCTAGGGGGCCATCCTTTTGGAAGATAGGGGAGTGTTAGAACTGGAGGAACCCTTTGAGCCAGAGATGGGTTCATACACTTTTTTGATGGAGCCATCTAGTTCCTTGGCATACCTTATATCAGTGGCGACAACAAGGGCAATGTTTTCGAATGCCTTCTCATAATTCGTGATCCATTCGAGTGGCATGATTTCTGTAAGCTTGTCTCTAGGCAATTGCTTAGGAATTTGAAGGATGGTAGAAACTTCATCCTCTCTTTCTGCCTTGATGAAGATAGTGTCACCATTATGACCAGGGAGTGGAAGGTCAAGGGCATGATCTTAGAGTCGATAGGCAAGTTGGTGATGAAGAGTAGCCATGTAGGAGTTTGATTGCATGGTTGCCCCGAGAATCTGGACTTGAACCTTGAGGCAGTTGTGAAGGTTCTAATCCCTAAGAGGGATGTTGAAGTTGGGGAAGTATGTGAGAGATATGCTACCAGCATGGAGGGTAGACAGGCAAGTGCCAATGACAGCATGCTCATATTGAGTGTAAATGGTGTTGAGCAGGGTAAGTCTGACAGTGACAGGTAAACCTTTTCGACCATGTAAAGATAGAATGATTCAGACAGCACCCATGTGTAGGTGGGAATATCCACAACTTTAGGTATTAACAGTTTGCCACATAGAAATCCACCAGTACCATTCTTATCTTTCAAATCATTGTTTTCTATTTTTTTTGCCCCATTGTGATGATCCAGACTCATCGACTTTGGCATAACAAAGTTTTCAAATGAGATCATTGTCAAAAGCATCAAAACTTGAAATCACGAACTTCACATGCTTTTAAAAAATAAATAGAGATTATAGAACATAAACAAATTAAAATTAAACAGATAAAAAAATAAAAGTTAACTTACTGATGGATATCCTGACCCCTTTTTAAAAAATTTGAGGACTCCAAACACCAATCCAAGTATAAGATATGTGTCCAACTGCAAGCAAATAGAAATACATTACTATATATAAAATAAGTAAAAATAAATTAATTATATATATATATAAATCTTACAAAATCTTTCAATTGTTTAATGGGATAATAATCATCATTCTGAGTATCTTAACTGAGAGGATTGGTATCTTAGGGGCTGTAAGTACAGTTATAAGGCATGCATTAATCTACTTTATAATTTTCATTAAAAACATCATACTAAAAGTAATAGGTGGACGTATTTGTGTTAAGTAAGGTTTAACTTGTATTCTACTTATAATATCTAAATTTTGTTCTAAGACATAGATTTTTTGCTATTCATTCATTATTTTAAATCTTTTCTTTACCTTTTTAAAGGTCTTGGATTTTCTCTAAAACATTTTATTCGTATAAAACAATGAATTACTAGTAACTTACCCCAATGGCCTAATTTTTTTTTTAGCATACACTTAGAATATATCGACCATAGTCTACCTCCCACTTATGTCCATAATGAAAAGATTTTCAAACCTAGTAAGGGGTTTTTTTTTTTTTTTTCTTGATGCATAATAAGCGCATATATTGCCGAATTTGAGAATATTTGCATTTATTGAGGGCAAAAAAAAAAAAAAAAAAAAAAACACTTTAAAGTAAAAAAAAGACGGGTTTTACTAGGGATTTTAAAGGGACTACAAATACAATCTACCTACTGACGGAGATGAGCAATGACGGAGGACGAGCGACCGAGAGCAAACGGCGTTGATTTTAAAGGTAGGGTTTTAGAGTTTTAATGTAATGTTAGGGGTTGCTATTACAACGTGTTTTATATCTATGATTTTAGGGTTTAAATGTTAGGAATGCTATTACCGGGAAAGGTTTGAGGGTTTTTCATTCATTCTTTTAAACTTTCTTTCCCCTTCTAAAGGTTTTGGATTTTCTGTGAAACAATTTAGATATATAAAACAATAAATTATAGTTAACTGCCCTAACTGCCTGACTTTTTTGCATACACTTAGGTATGATAGTGACCCATGTCTGCCTCCCAACTATGTCCATAGTGAAAAGATTTCCATACCCAGTAGGAGTTTTTTCGGTTGACGCATAACAAGTGCATATAATGTCAAATTTGAGAATAATTGCATTTTTTTAGGGCATAAATGAAAAAAAAAAAAAAACACTTTCCATTTATAGAAGGCAATTGGTGTAAATTGGAAATTAAGATTTTTTTTCTACGCTGAGGAAATGGCTAAAGTTTTTAACACTAACTGTGGACACAACAGTTGTTGTACGGTCCGTCATTTTGTTTTTTGTAACCTAACTTCTTAAAAGCATTGCCAATGAGACAAGCAGTTGCTACATCAATTTGTTCACTTTTGCCATAAGGGACCTCTTTGCCTTCCACAACTTTAGGTATTAATAGTTTGCCACATAGAAATCCACCAGTACCATTCTTATCTTTCAAATCATTGTTTTTTATTTTTTTTGCCCATTGTGATGATCCAGACTCATCGACTTCGGCATAACAAAGTTTTCAAATGAGATCATTGTTGAAAGCATCATGGACTTCACATGTTTTTAAAAAATAAACAGAGATTATAGAACATAAACAAATTAAAATTAAACAGACAAAAAAAAAAAGTTAACTTACTGATGGATATCCTGACCCCTTTTTTAAAAATTTGAGGACTCCAAACACCAATCCAAGTATAGGATATGTGTCTAACTGCAAGCAAATAGATATAAAATAAGTAAAAATAAATAATATATATATATAAATCTTACAAAATCTTTCAATTGTTTAATGGGATAATAATCATCATTCTGAGTATCTTAACTGAGAGGATTGGTATATATCTTAGGGGCTGTAAGTACAGTTATAAGGCATACATTAATCTACTTTATAATTTTCATTAAAAACATCATACTAAAAGTAATAGGTGGACGTATTTGTGTTAAGTAAGGTTTAGCTTGTATTCTACTTGTAATATCTAAATTTTGTTCTAAGACATATATTTTTTGTTATTCATTCATTATTTTAAATCTTTTCTTTACCTTTTTAAAGGTTTTGGATTTTCTCTAAAACATTTTATTCGTATAAAACAATGAATTACTAGTAACTTACCCCAACGGCCTAATTTTTTTTTAGCATACACTTAGAATATATCGACCATAGTCTACCTCCCACTTATGTCCATAATGAAAAGATTTTCATACCTAGTAAGGGTTTAATGTAATGTTAGGGGTTGTTATTACAACGTGTTTTATATGTATGATTTTAGGGTGGGTTTAAATGTTAGGAATGCTATTACCGGGTAAGGTTTGAGGGTTTTTCATTCTTTCTTTTAAACTTTATTTCCCCTTTTAAAGGTTTTGGATTTTTTGTGAAACAATTTAAATGTATAAAACAATAAATTATTAGTTAACTGTCCTAACTGCCTGACTTTTTTGTATACACTCAGATAAGATAGCAGCCTCAGTCTGCCTCCTAACTATGTCCATAGTGAAAAGATTTCCATACCCAGAAGGGGTTTTTTCGGTTGACACATAACAAGTGCTATAATGTCAAATTTGAGAATAATTGTATTTTTTTTAAGGCAAAAATGAAAAAAAAAAAAAAAAAAAAACACTTTCCATTTATAGAAGGCAAATGGTGTAAATTGGAAATTAAGATTTTTTTTTCTACGCTGAGGAAATGGCTAAAGTTTTTAACACTAACTGTGGACACAACAGTTGTTGTACGGTCCGTCATTTTGTTTTTTGTAACCTAACTTCTTAAAAACATTGCCAATGAGACAAACAGCTGCCACGTCAATTTGTTCGCTTTTGCCATAAGGGCCTCTTTGCTTTCCACAACTTTAGGTATTAATAGTTTGCCACATAGAAATCC
The DNA here is from genome assembly GCA_008009225.1 of Acer yangbiense. Lineage (NCBI taxonomy): Eukaryota > Viridiplantae > Streptophyta > Magnoliopsida > Sapindales > Sapindaceae > Acer > Acer yangbiense. The sequence continues at coordinate 22,406,739 of CM017772.1, read as the reverse complement.
ACCAGTACCATTCTTATCTTTAAAATCATTGTTTTCTATTTTTTTTTGCCCATTGTGATGATCCAGACTCATCGATTTCGGCATAACAAAGTTTTCAAATGAGATCATTGTTGAAAGCATCAAAGCTTGAAATTACGAACTTTACACGCTTTTAAAAAATAAACAGAGATTATAGAACATAAACAAATTAAAATTAAACAGACAAAAAAAAAAAAAGTTAACTTACTGATGGATATCTTGACCTCTTTTTTAAAAATTTGAGGACTCCAAACACCAATCCAAGTATAAGATATGTGTCCAACTGCAAGCAAATAGAAATACATTACTATATATAAAATAAGTAAAAATAAATAAATTATATATATATAAATCTTACAAAATCTTTCAATTGTTTAATGGGATAATAATCATCATTCTGAGTATCTTAACTGAGAGGATTGGTATCTTAGGGGCTGTAAGTACAGTTATAAGGCATGCATTAATCTACTTTATAATCTTCATTAAAAACATCATACTAAAAGTAATAGGTGGACGTATTTGTGTTAAGTAAGGTTTAGCTTGTATTCTACTTATAATATCTATATTTTGTTCTAAGACATATATTTTTTGTTATTCATTCATTATTTTAAATCTTTTCTTTACCTTTTTAAAGGTTTTGGATTTTCTCTAAAATATTTTTATTCGTATAAAACAATGAATTACTAGTAACTTACCCCAACGGCCTAATTTTGTTTTAACATACACTTAGAATATATCGACCATAGTCTACCTCCCACTTATGTCCATAATGAAAAGATTTTCATACCTAGTAAGGGTTTAATGTAATGTTGGGGGTTGCTATTACAACGTGTTTTATATGTATGATTTTAGGGTTTAAATGTTAGGAATGCTATTATTGGGTAAGGTTTGAGGGTTTTTTATTCCTTCTTTTAAACTTTCTTTCCCCTTTTAAAGGTTTTGGATTTTCTGTGAAATAATTTAGATGTATAAAACAATAAATTATTAGTTAACTGCCCTAACCGCCTGACTTTTTTGTATACACTCAGATAAGATAGCAGCCCCCTCCCAACTATATATGTCCATAGTGAAAAGATTTCCATACCCAGTAGGGGTTTTTTCGGTTGACGCATAACAAGTGCATTTAATGTCAAATTTGAGAATAATTGTATGTTTTTAAGGCAAAAAAAAAAAAAAAAAAAAAAAAACACTTTCCATTTATAGAAGGCAAATGGTGTAAATTGGAAATTAAGATTTTTTTTTTCTATGCTGACGAAATGGTTAAAGTTTTTAACACTAACTCTGGACACAACAGTTGTTGTACGGTCCGTCATTTTATTTTTTGTAACCTAACTTCTTAAAAACATTGCCAATGAGACAAACAGCTGCCACGTCAATTTGTTCGCTTTTGCCATAAGAGACCTCTTTGCCTTCAACAACTTTAGGTATTAACAGTTTGCCACATAGAAATCCACCAGTACCATTCTTATCTTTCAAATCATTGTTTTCTATTTTTTTTTTGCCCATTGTGATGATCCAGACTCATTGACTTTGGCATAATAAAGTTTTCAAATGAGATCATTGTCGAAAGCATCAAAGCTTGAAATCACGGACTTCACATACTTTTAAAAAATAAACAGAGATTATAGAACATAAACAAATTAAAATTAAACAGACAAAAAAAAAAAGTTAACTTACTGATGGATATCCTGACCCTTTTTTTTTAAATTTGAGGACTCTAAACACCAATCCAAGTATAGGATATGTGTCCAACTGCAAGCAAATAGAAATACATTACTATATATAAAATAAGTAAAAATAAAATTAATTATATAAATATATATATATATATAAATCTTACAAAATCTTTTAATTGTTTAATGGGATACTAATCATCATTATGAGTATCTTAACTGAGAGGATTGGTATCTTAGGGGCTGTAAGTACAGTTATAAGGCATGCATTAATCTACTTTATAATCTTCATTAAAAACATCATACTAAAAGTAATTGGTGGACGTATTTGTGTTAAGTAAGGTTTAGCTTGTATTCTATTTATAATTTCTAAATTCTAAATTTTGTTCTAAGACATATATTTTTTGTTATTCATTCATTAATTTAAATCTTTTCTTTACCTTTTTAAAGGTTTTGGATTTTCTCTAAAACATTTTATTCATATAAAACAATGAATTATTAGTAACTTACCCCAACGGCCTAATTTTTTTTTAACATACACTTAGAATAAATCGACCATAGTCTACCTCCCACTTATGTCCATAATGAAAAGATTTTCATATCTAGTAAGGGTTTTTTTTTTTTTCTTGATGCATAATAAGCGCATATATTGCCGAATTTGAGAATAGTTACATTTATTGAGGGCAAAAAAAAAAAAAAATACTTTAAAGTAAAAAAAAAAAGGGTTTTATTAGGGATTTTAAAGGGACTACAAATACAATCTACTTATTGATGGAGATGAGCAATGACGGAGGACGAGCGACTGAGGGCAAACGGCGCTGATTTTAATGGTTGGGTTTTAGAGTTTTAATGTAATGTTAAGGGTTGCTATTACAACGTGTTTTATATATATGGTTTTAGAGTTTAAATGTTAGGAATGCTATTACCGTGTAAGGTTTGAAGGCCTTTCATTCCTTCTTTTAAATTTTCTTTCCCCTTTTAAAGGTTTTGGATTTTCTGTGAAACATTTTAGATGTATAAAACAATAAATTACTAGTTAACTGCCCTAGCTGCCTGACTTTTTTGCATACACTCAGGTAAGATAGCGACCCCTGTCTGCCTCCCAACTATGTCCATAGTGAAAAGATTTCCATACCCAGTAGGGGTTTTTTCGGTTGACGCATAACAAATGCATATAATGTCAAATTTGAGAATAATTGCATTTTTTTAGAGCAAAAAAGAAAAAAAAAAAAAAAAAACTTTCCATTTATAGAAGGGAGTTGGTGTAAATTGGAAATTAAATTTTTTTTTCTACGCTGAGGAAATGGCTAAAGTTTTTAACACTAACTCTGGACACAACAATTGTTGTACAGTCCGGCATTTTATTTTTTGTAACCTAACTTCTTAAAAGCATTGCCAATGAGACAAGCAGCTGCCACATCAATTTGTTCGCTTTTGCCACTCTTTGCCTTCCACAACTTTAGGTATTAACAGTTTGCCACATAAAATCCACCAGTACCATTCTTATCTTTCAAATCATTGTTTTCTATTTTTTTTTTGCCCATTGTGATGATCCAGACTTATCGACTTCGGCATAACAAAGTTTTCAAATGAGATCATTGTCGAAAGCATCAAAACTTGAAATCACGGACTTCACATGCTTTTAAAAAATAAACAGAGATTATAGAACATAAACAAATTAAAATTAAACAGACAAAAAAAAAAGTTAACTTACTAATGGATATCCTGACCCCTTTTTTAAAAATTTGAGGACTCCAAACACCAATCCAAGTATAGGATATGTGTCCAACTGCAAGCAAATAGAAATACATTACTAGATATAAAATAAGTAAAAATAAAATTATATATATATAAATCTTACAAAATCTTTCAATTGTTCAATGGGATAATAATCATCATTTTGAGTATCTTAACTAAGAGGATTGGTATCTTAGGGGCTGTAAGTGCAGTTATAAGGCATGCATTAATCTACTTTATAATCTTCATTAAAAACATCATACTAAAAGTAATAGGTGGACGTATTTGTGTTAAGTAAGGTTTAGCTTGTATTCTACTTATAATTTCTAAATTTTGTTCTAAGGCATATATTTTTTGTTATTCATTCATTATTTTAAATCTTTTCTTTACCTTTTTAAAGGTTTTGAATTTTCTCTAAAACATTTTATTCGTATAAAACAATGAATTACTAGTAACTTACCCCAACGACCTAATTTTTTTTTAGCATACACTTAGAATATATCGACCATAGTCTACCTCTCACTTATGTCCATAAAGAAAAGATTTTCATACCTAGTAAGGTTTTTTTTTTTTTTTTTTTCTTGATGCATAATAAGCGCATATGTTGCCGAATTTGAGAATAGTTGCATTTATTGAGGGCAAAAAAAAAAAAAACACTTTAAAGTAAAAAAAAAAAGGGGTTTTATTATGGATTTTAAAGGGACTACAAATACAATCTACTTACTGACGGAGATGAGCAATGATGGAGGACGAGCGACTGAGAGCAAACGAGGCTGATTTTAATGGTAGGGTTTTAGAGTTTTAATGTAATGTTAAGGGTTGCTATTACAACGTGTTTTGTATATATGGTTTTAGGGTTTAAATGTTAGGAATGCTATTACCGTGTAAGGTTTGAGGGCTTTTCATTCCTTCTTTTAAAATTTCTTTCCCCTTTTAAAGGTTTTGGATTTTCTGTGAAGCATTTTAGATATATAAAACAATAAATTATAGTTAACTGCCCTAACTGCCTGACTTTTTTGCATACACTTAGGTATGATAGTGACCCATGTCTGCCTCCCAACTATGTCCATAGTGAAAAGATTTCCATACCCAGTAGGAGTTTTTTCGGTTGACGCATAACAAGTGCATATAATGTCAAATATGAGAATAATTGCATTTTTTTAGAGCAAAAATGAAAAAAAAAAAAAAAAAAAAAAACACTTTCCATTTATAGAAGGCAATTGGTGTAAATTGGAAATTAAGATTTTTTTTCTACGCTGAGGAAATGGCTAAAGTTTTTAACACTAACTCTGGACACAACAATTGTTGTACGGTCCGTTATTTTGTTTTTTGTAACCTAACTTCTTAAAAGCATTGCCAATGAGGCAAGCAGCTGCCCCATCAATTTGTTCGCTTTTGCCATAAGGGACCTTTTTGCCTTCCACAACTTTAGGTATTAATAGTTTGCCACATAGAAATCCACAAGTACCATTCTTATCCTTCAAATCATTGTTTTCTATTTTTGTTGTCTATTGTGATGATCCAGACTCATCGACTTCGGCATAACAAAGTTTTCAAATGAAATCATTGTCGAAAGCATTAAAGCATGAAATCATGGACTTCACATGCTTTTAAAAACAAATAGAGATTATAAAACATAAACAAATTAAAATTAAATAGCAAAAAAAAAAAAAAAAAAAAAAAAAAAAAAAAAAAAACTAACTTACCGATAGATATGCTAACCCATTTTTCAAAAATTTGAGGACTCCAAACACCAATCCAAATACAGGATATGTGTCCAACTGAAAGCAAATAGAAATACATATATAAAAATCTTACAAAATCTTTCAATTGTTCAATGGGATAATAATCATCATTCTGAGTATCTTAACTGAGGGGATTTATATCTTAGGGGCTGTAAGTACAATTATAAGGCATGCATTAATCTACTTTATAATCTACTTTATAATCTTCATTAAAAACATCGTACTAAGAGTAATAGGTGAACATATTTGTGTTAAATAAGGTTTAGCTTGTATCCTACTTATAACCTTTAAATTTTGTTCTAAGACATATTTTTTTTTGTTATTCATTCTTTCTTTTAATTCTTTTCTTTACCCTTTTAAAGGTTTTGGATTTTCTCTAAAACATTTTATTCGTATAAAACAATGAATTACTAGTAACTTACCCCAACGACCTAATTTTTTTTAGCATACACTCAGAATATATCGACCATAGTCTACCTCCCACTTATGTCCATAATGAAAAGATTTTCATACCTAGTAAGAGTTTTTTTTTTTTTTTTTTTTCTTGACGCAAAACAAGCGCATATAGTGTTGAATTTGAGAATAGTTGTATTTTTTGAGGGTAAAAGCAAAAAATACTTTTAAGTAAAAAAATGGGTTTTATTAGGGATTTTTTTTTTTATTTCAATCAGATCATATTTATTACATATTTAAACATAATATGTAAATCCAATTATAATATGTAAATCCAGGGAAAGTATTTATGCTAATTAAATGTAAGAGCACAAAAAGTTTCACTTCTCCGGCGGGAACCACCGACCTTTCATCTTGCTCCAAAAACCACGGCTGGTGTACGGTCCATCATTTTCTTTGTAACCTAATTTTTTAAAAACTTTGCCGATACAACATGCAGCTGCCATATCAATCTTTTCGCCTTTGTAATAAGGTACCTGTTGGCCTTTCACATATTTAGGTAGTAGCGGCTTGCCACACGGAAATCCACCGTTACCACTCGCATTCTTCAAATCATCATTTACATTTTTTTTTTGCCCATGTTGTTGATCCGGATTCATCCACTTCAGCACAACGAATATTTTGAATGACATGATCTTTGGAAGCATGAAAGAGTGAAATCAGGTGGCCGACATGCGATGGATATCCCGACCCCTTATTGACCCCTTATTAGGGATTTTAATGGGACTACAAATACAATCTACTTATTGACGGAGATGAGTAGTGACGGAGGACGAGCGGTTGAGAGCAAACGGCGTTGATTTTAAGGGTAGGGTTTTAGAGTTTTAATGTAATGTTAGACGTTGCTATTACAATGTGTTTTATATGTATGGTTTTAGGGTTTAAATGTTAGGGCTGCTATTACCGGGTAAGTTTGATGATTTTTCATTCATTCTTTTAAATTTTCTTTCCCCTTTTAAAGTTTTTGGATTTTCTATGAAAATTTTCAGATGTATAAAACAATCAATTACTAATTAAATGCCCCAACGGCCTGACTTTTTTGCATAAACTCAGATAAGATAGCGACCACAATTTGCCTCCCAACTATGTCCATAGTGAAAAGATTTCCATACCCAGTAGGGGTATTTTCGGTTGACGCATAACAAGTGCATAAAATGTCGAATTTAAGAATAATTGCATTTTTTACGGCAAAAATGAAAAAAACACTTTCCATTTATAGGCAAATGGTGTAAACTGGAAATTAAGATTTGTTTTTTTCTACGTTGAGGGAATAGCTAAAGTTTTTAATACTAGCTCTGGACACAACAGTTGTTGTACGATCCGTCGTTTTGTATTTTGTAACCTAATTTCTTAAAAGCATTGCCAATGAGACAAGCAGCTGCCACATCAATTTATTCGCTTTTGCTATAAGGGACCTCTTTGCCTTCCACAATTTTAGGTATTAACAGTTTGTCACATAGAAATCCACCAGTACCATTCTTATCCTTTAAATCATTGTTTTCTATTTTTGTTGCCCATTGTGATGATCCAGACTCATCGACTTCGGCATGACAAAGTTTTCAAATGAGATCATTGTCGAAAGCATCAAAGCATGAAATCACAGACTTCACAAGCTTTTAAAAAACAAACAGAGATTATAGAATATAAACAACTTAAAATTAAATAGACAAAAAAAAAAAAACTAACTTACTTATGGATATCCTGATCCCTTTTCAAAAATTTTACGGACTTCAAACACCAATCCAAGTACAGGATATTGGTATCTTAGGGGCTATAAGTACAATTATAAGGCATGCATTAATCTACTTTATAATCTTCATTAAAAATATCATACTAAGAGTAATATGTGGACGTATTTGTGTTAAGTAAGGTTTAGCTTGTATTATACTTATAACCTCTAAATTTTGTTCTAAGACATAGATTTTTTGTTATTCATTCATTCTTTTAAATCTTTTCTTTACCCTTTTAAAGGTTTTGGATTTTCTCTAAAACATTTTATTCGTATAAAACAATGAATTACTAGTAACTTACCGTAACGACCTAATTTTTTTTTTAGCATACACTCAGAATATATCAACCATAGTCTACCTCCCACTTATATCCATAATGAAAAGATTTTCATACTTAGTAATTTTTTTTCCTTAAGGCATAACAAGCGCATATATTGCTGAATTTGAGAATAGTTGTATTTTTTTAGGGCAAAAAAAAAAAAAAAAAAAAAACACTTTTAAGTAAAAAAAAAAGGGGGTTTTATTAGGGATTTTAATGAGACTACAAATACAATCTACTTACTGACAGAGATGAGCAGTGACGGAAGATGAGTGGCTGAGAGCAATCAGCGCTGATTTTAAAGGTAGGGTTTTAGGGTTTTAGGGTTTTAATGTAATGTTAAGGGTTGCTATTACAATGTGTTTTATATGTATGGTTTTAGGGTTTAAATGTTAGGGCTGCTATTACCGGGTAGGTTTGATCGTTTTTCATTCCTTCTTTTAAATTTTCTTTCCCCTTTTAAAGTTTTTGGATTTTCTGTGAAAATTTTTAGATGTATAAAACAATCAATTACTAATTAAATGCCCCAACGGCCTGACTTTTTTGCATACACTCAAATAAGATAGCGACCCCAGTCTGCCTCCTAACTATGTCCATAGTGAAAAGATTTTCATACCCAGTAGGGGTTTTTCGGTTGACACATAACAAGTGCATATAATGTCAAATTTGAGAATAATTGCATTTTTAGGCCAAAAATGTAAAAAAAAAAAAAAACACTTTCCATTTATAGAAGGCAAATGGTGTAAATTGGAAATTAAGATTTTTTTTTTCTACTCTGAGGGAATGGCTAAAGTTTTTAACACTAGCTCTAGACACAATAGTTGTTGTATGGTCTGTCATTTTGTTTTTTGTAACCTAGTTTCTTAAAAGCATTGCCAATGAGGCAAGCAGTTGCCACATCAATTTGTTCGCTTTTGCTATAAGGGACCTCTTTGCCTTCCACAATTTTAGGTATTAACAGTTTGCCACATAAAAATCCACCGGTACCATGCTTATCATTTAAATCATTGTTTTCTATTTTTGTTGCTCATTGTGATGATCTAGACTCTTGGATTTCGGCGTAACAAAGTTTTCAAATGAGATCATTGTCGAAAGCATCAAATCATGAAATCACAGACTTCACATGCTTTTAAAAAACAAACAGAGATTATAGAAAATAAACAAATTAAAATTAAATAGACAAAAAAAAAAAAAAAAAAACTAACTTACTATATGTGTCCAAAAATTTGGGAACTCCAAACACCATTCCAAGTACAGGATATGTGTCCAATTGCAAGCAAATAGAAATACATTACTATATATAAAATAAGTAAAAACAAAATTAATTCAATATATATAAAATCTTACAAAATCTTTCCATTGTTTAATGGGATAATAATAATCATTCTGAGTATCTTAACTGAGGGGATTGGTATCTTAGGGATGTATTTGTGTTAAGTAATGTTTAGCTTGTATTCTACTCATGACTTCTAAATTTTGTTCTAAGACATAAATTTTTTGTTATTCATTCATTCTTTTAAATATTTTCTTTACCCTTTTAAAGGTTTTGGCTTTTGTTTAAAACAATTTATTCATATAAAACATTGAATTACTAGTAACTTATCCTAACGACCTTTTTTTTTTTAGCATACACTCAGAATATATCGATCATAGTCTACCTCCCACTTATATCCATAATGAAAAGATTTTCATATATAGTAAGAGTTTTTTTTTCTTAACGCATAACAAGCGCATATATTACCGAATTTGAGAATAGTTACATTTTTTTAGAGCAAAAATAAAAAACACTTTAAAGTAAAAAAAGGGGTTTTATTAGGGATTTTAAGGGGACTACAAATACAATCTACTTATTGACGGAGACGAGCAGTGACGGAGGACGAGCGGCTGAGAGCAAACGGCGCTGATTTTAAAGGTAGGATTTTAGAGTTTTAATGTAATGTTAGAGGTTGCTATTATAACGTGTTTTATATGTATGGTTTTAGGGTTTAAATGTTAGGGCTGTTATTATTGGGTAGGTTTGAGGGTTTTTCACTCCTTTTTTAAAATTTCTTTCCCCTGTTAAAGATTTTGGATTTTCTGTAAAACATTTTAGATGTATAAAACAATAAATTACTAGTTAATTGCCCCAACGGCTTGACTTTTTTGCATACACTTAGATAAGATAGCGACCTCAGTCTGCCTCCCAACTATGTACATAGTGAAAAGATTTCCATACCCAATAGGGGTTTTTTCATTTGACGCATAAAAAGTGCATATAATGTCGAATTTGAGAATAATTGTATTTTTTTAAGGCAAAAAAGAAAAAAAAAAAACACTTTTAAGTAAAAACAGGTTTTATTAAGGATTTTGAGGGGAATACAAATGCAATCTATTTACTGAAGGAGACGAGCGGTGGCGGAGGACGAGCGGTGGTGAAGGACGAGCGGTTAAGAGCAAACAACGCTGATTTTAAAGGTAGGGTTTTAGGGTTTTAATGTAATGTTAGGTATTGCTATTACAACGTGTTTTATAGGTAGGGCTATAGGGTTTAAATGTTGAGGCTGCTATTACTAGGTGAGTTTGAAGGTTTTTCATTCATTTTTTAAAATCTTTTTTCTCCTTTTAAAGGTTTTGGGTTTTCTCTAAAACATTTTAGACATATAAAATAATGAATTACTAGTAACTTACCCCAACGACCTGACTTTTTTGCATATACTTAGAGGATATAGCGACCCCAGTCTACCTCCCACCTATGTCCATAATGTAAAGATTTCCATATTCAGTAGGTTTTTTTTTTTTTTTTTTTTTTTTTTTTTTTTTTTTTCTTTCTAGTTGATGCATGACAAATGCATATAATGCCGAATTTGAAAACAGTTGCATTTTTTGAGGGGCAAAAAAAAAAAAAAAAAACTTTCTAAGTAAAAAAATATGTTTTATTAGGGATTTTTAGGGGACTACAAATAAAATCTACTTACTGACAGAAACAAGCGGTGGTAGAGGACGGAGGACGAGCGGGTGAGAGCAAACGACATTGATTTTAAAGGTAGGATTTTAGGGTTTTAGGGTTTTAATGTAATGTTAAAGGTTGCTATTACGACGTGTTTTATAGGTAGGGTTTTAGGGTTTAAATGTTGGGGTTGTTATTACCGGGTGGATTTGCGGGTTTTTCATTCCTTATTATAAATCTTTTTTTCCTCCTTTAAAAGTTTTGGATTTTCTCCAAAATATTTTAGACGTATAAAATAATGAATTACTAGTAACTTACCCCAATGGCCTGACTTTTTTGTATACACTTAGAAAAATAGTGACCCCAGTATGCATCCCACCTATGTCCATAATGAAAATATTTCCATACCCAGTAGGGGTTTTTTTCAATTGACGCATAACAAATGCATATAATACCGAATTTGAGAATTGTTGTATTTTTTGAAAGTAAAAAAAAAAAAAAAAAAAACACTTCTACGTAAAAAAGAAAAAAAAAAAAGTTTCATTAGGGATTTTGAGAGGACTACAAATAATGAAGTATGATTGTGGGGGCCGACCCGGCTTCCCAGATCAGCTTTTTAAAGAAAAAAAATGATTTAATATTATTTTAATTAATTAATATTTAGAGTTAGAACATAGGTCTATTGATTCTCTTCTTTCTTAGTTTCATGTCACGGTCATATCAACATGACAACACCCACTTAATTTCTATATATATATATCTCTCTCTCTGTATCTCACATGTTTCAACTCCTGAGTCCCGATTCTCTCCCTCTCCCTCTCTCTCTCTTTCTCTCTCTCTCTCTGACCCAATTTTCTCTTTTCCCAAATAATAAATTCACAATTCCAAATTTGAAGTATAAACTTTTTTCTAAATTTATTTTTCTAATTAACAAGTTAGAGTTTTAGTTTGTTATTTATAGTTTTAAGTTAGAGTTTTGTTATTTTGTTATGAATTTTTTTCATACTGCAATTTATTATTTTTAGTATTATATTATAATTTATAAAATATCACTTTAACCAAATTGTTTGGGTTCCAATGTCAAACAACATACATTAAAGTTAAGAAAAACTATACATTTATACTTTGAAAATAAAAAAGATAATCAATTATCAAGTATTCGGGTGGGAGTAGATCAAGTTCTCGATGTAATATTGTGGACGGGGTTTCAAGTTTGCCGATTAATGATTTTTTCTCGATTGATGGAATCTTATAGTATTGTCGAATTAAGTTCACTTACTATTAATTATATAGTTTTATTTTAGTCCACCCTAGGAAAAAATCCTGGGTATGCCCCTGGTACGCACTGATATAAATTCATTAGTGTGTTGGTTGTGGGTCATTAGATTTACATACTTGGAGTCAAAGTGTATGCACTTGTCAAAACTTCTTCATAATCAGTGGTCGATATGTATTGGTACTGCTGTAGTTACATCAGTGCACACTGATGTGAACGAGACTGTATGTGTATATATAGTAATGCTATACATCCCACCTATAATCCCACTATTTTCATCCCAACACACTTGGCAGTTGAGGTGTGGTCACTTGGCGAGTGGATAAATATTAATTGGTGAGTGAATATATGGGTAAGAGAGATAAGTATCGATGAATGTGTGTCCACTCACCAAATGACATTTTAGCTGCCACGTGTGTTGGGATGTAAATAGTGAGATTGTAGGTGGGATGTGTAGTTTTACTGATATATATATATATATATATATATATATATATATATATATATATATATATATACAGAAATTCTATTATCAGTTCGAACTGACAAAAGTTATATCAGTTCCTTATATGTGGGCCACTGGATTTAAATACTTTGACTTGGCTGTATGCACTTGTCAGTCAAAGTATTTAAATCCAGTGGTCCACATACAAGGAACTGATATAACTTTTGTCAGTTCGAACTGATAATAGAAAGACTGTATATATATATATATATATATAAATCATCAATAATGCTAAACATCCCACCTAAAATCCCACCTTTTTCATCCCACTACATGTGGCATGTGAGGTGTCAAATTATAAGTGGATACACATTAATGACACCTACCCCATGTATCCACTCACAATTTGACACCTCACATGCCACATGTAGTGGGATGAAAAAAGTGGGATTTTAGGTGGGATGTGTAGCATTACTGATAAATTATATCACATCTTTAATTTATCCTGATTTTGAGGATAAATGTTTTTTTAAAATTTTTTTTTTTTTTAACACAAGGATAAACAAATTTAACCCAAAAATATAATGGTGTATTATATAAAAAAAAGTTTAAATCAGTAAAAATTAATATCGATCGCATGATGTGGCATGCACGTGATGTTGACATACGAACAATAATTTACATGAATTTCTTCAAAACTAAGAAATTGTAAGAGAAAATGAATTATACCAGGAACCAAAATCCACGCGCAGACGATGTAAAAAATTAAAAAAAAATAAATGCAAATTACAATTAAAACCTGATTTCATCAAATATTCCCTAATATTAATTAATTACTATTAAACTTCACTATTGACTTAAAGGTTGTTTTTCTCTTTTTAAAAAGAGCAAATTGTAGCCAATCTCCTTGAGGTTTGGTTTTTGACAATCAGAAACAACCTTATGCTTAATTGAACTTAACAGAGATAAGAGTATTTTCATCATTTCAAGCCTTTTTATTTATTAAAATATATATTTAAAAGCTTTAAATCTTTACCATTCATCTTAGCCACATTTTTTTATTTTTTATTTTTGAAAAATCTAAAAAACTTGAATTTGAAGAAAAATTTAGAAATACATCAATGAAAGAAGAAAATGTTATTAGATTAGATTTGGATGAGCTAGAATTTTTTTATTTTTATTTTTATTTTATTTTTATAGTTTTGATACATCTAAAAAACTTGAATATGAAGAAAAATCTGGAAATCTATATGGAAGAAGAAAAAATTATCTGAAGAAAATATTGTTGGATCAGATTTTGATGATCTAGATTATTAATTTTTTAGAATTTAGAATTTGAAGAAAAATATAGAATTACATCCTATATCTCCACGCTTTTTATTTATTTATTTTATTCATGGGCATTTAGGTATTTGTAGCGGTAAAATCCGGTCAACGGTTAAATTTAACTAACTTTGACTAACGGTAGGGGAGGTCATTATCAATTAATGATAAAATTGTTTTTGGTTGTTAAAGGCCAAACCTCAAGGAGGTTGGCTGCAATTTGCCCTTTTAAAAAACACTATTGACTTAAAGGTTAAAGAGTAAAAATAAAATGATCATTTTACCTATGAATTAATACAAAAGGTTTTAAAAAATAACCCCATTTTTTTTTTAAATAAGCCGTTAATTTTAATAATTATAAATCAACTTTAAACTTAAAAATTTGGAAAAATTAATTGTATCGGCAGTCTGATCTCCTTACTAGAGGACATTAATGATTTCCAATAAGGAGATCGTCTCATTTACGAAGGATATTGGAAATTTATTTGAGGAAGAAAAAGTCCCCTCCGTAGAGGAGACCTCCTCTATGGAAAAGATCGATCTACTCTACAAGAAATCTTTAATGATTTCTTTTGGTCGGAGAAAATCATTGTTCTAGAGCAGATCAACAGTCTAATCCTAGTGCGCTTCTTTGTATATATATATATATTTTTTTCTTTTCAAATTTTTATAAATTATTTTTTTTGTTTAATAATAAATGAGCTAGGGGTAATTTATACTTTTTAAGTACGTAAATGGTTCATTTTGATCAAAAGTTTAGTTAAAAATCGTATTTCATAAACGAAGGGGTATGTTATTGCCATTTGCCCTAGAAAAAAAATTCAAACCGACTAGCGTGTAGCTACACGGTCGAAGATCCAGCGTGGAAACCATTAACCATCACGTAAAACCAAAATGAATAACAGACAAAACTGAAACCAAAAAATAAAATTAAAAAAAATCAAAAAAGAAACAAGCGGGTCCTACACTTTTTAAGTTGAACTGAACCTTTTCTTTTTGTATTTTCTCGAGAAATTTCTCTCCGTCTCTCTCTCTCTCTCAACGGGCTTTAATTTGAAATTCTTGCAATTGAATTGTCAATAAACGCGCTCCTCTTCTTCGTATCTGTCTTTATTAATTGTAGACAGCTACACACCAAACCAAATCTCTCTTTCTCTCTTACTTAGGGTTTGTGTTCATGTTGTTCCTCCCTGAAATGGGGTTTTGATTAATTTGATTCACTTCATTTTTCAAGGTAATCTCGTTTTTTCTCAACTGGGTTTGTTTTTATTTTCAAAATTGTATATGGGTCCTTGATTTTGTTGTTGTTTTCTTGAGTTTTTTTTAAAAACTTCTTATTCGATCAACATAGGTGGTAAAAGTTTCCTTTTATATATATATATTTAATGCTAATGTTCTTTTTGGAATATTCTAGATCTGTTGTAGATTTGGTTTTGAATTCTCATGTGGGTATGTCAGTTTGTTTTAGGGTTTATACAATTTCTCATTCAAAATTTTAGTTTTTTCATTGATTTACTTGTTTTTTGATTCTGTTTAAGGGTTTTAAGGTACATTACATTTGGGGTGATGAATTGAACCATTTTAGTTGTGTAATAGTTTATGCTTGTAAAATATTTGATTGATATATTAATCTCCTCTGGTTGAATATGATGTTTATGTCACATTTGTAAAATTTCCTTTTTATGTTTTAAACTTTTTTTTGGGTGTTTTAAAAATGGAAAAAAAGAAGAATAATACTTTTTTTGGGGTTTCCATTTAAGTGTTTTTTGAATGCGTCTTCCACATTGCTGCCATATTATTGTTTGAGTTGATGACATGAGGTAACACTCTCAATGAGACATCATGTGTTGGCTGCGGTTAGTTTGGTCTTTATTGGAATTTTATTTGTGGGTTTGTTGTGGTAATTTGTGGGATTTATGCGGGATATATATTTATTTTTCTATGTTTTGTCAGTGAACATTACTTTGTAAACTTCTTGTGTTAAGAAAGATCATTAATGTCATAGACATTGCTTATTATTTTCTGTTTTTTTAACGGTTTTGTAAGATATTTTTGTTAGTTGAATTGTAGTACTCTGCTGGGTTTCAAATTTATTATCGTGCGATGATTTTCATTATTTTTGGACATTATTTTGCTTTTACACCCTATGAAAGAAAGGAGTTGGTCCTCTGTTTTCTACTTTCATTTAGATATTATGGAGGTTTAATTTAAGCGATTATGATTTTTATAGGTTGAGGAGTCAAAACTTGGCCTGGGTACTCTTCAGGAGGAGGGAAAGTAGATTGACCAGAGAACGAGATTTGGTGGTGAGACCTCGTTTTGGATGAAGATAAATGCTGATTAATCTTTAAAACTAGTTGGTTCTTGCTGAATTGTGATTTACTTTGGAGAGGGCATGTTTTCTACTTTTCTGTATTATATGTGTTGTGCTTTTAACTTGATCTATGAATGTGGAGAAGAGAGCAAATAGAATTATTTTATTTTTACGAAAATATGTGGAAAAAATTCTACAAAAAAAAAAAAAAAAAGTGGAAAAATATAGACTCCTATTTTGCTGATTTAGAAATAAAACAGACCAAGGTATGAATTTGCTGAAGGTAATGAAGTTATGGCTCTGTAAACATAGTTGAGAGTGCATTCTCTTAGGTTTTGTTTTTTGAAGAGTTTCTCTTAGGTATTGCTATAGCTTTTAGCATAATAATGTTCACATGCTTTATTATCATTTCCTTTTTCTTCTGCATCTCATAAGGAAAGTATTAGTTTTTTTTACTTGATCAGCTTCTCTTCTTTGGCATGGTAAATTTAGCTGTTTAGAGCACAACATTGGAGCCAGATAACATGTTGATGTGTTATTAGATTAATAGAAATTTAATTAGATTATCATTATTATTTTGTAATGGAAAGCTCAATTGGAAGTTGAAAATATGCCTTTTTTTTATTTTATTTTTTATTTTTTATTTTTATACAAACTCTATGCGTATGCATAATGATTTGGAATTCTAATAGTACACAAATTGATAAGAATAGGGGGTTTTACTTTCTTTTTTGGTTGGAGGTTTCAATTTTTCTGGAATAATATAATACATTGTTTAATTTTGAAGGTGCTATTCAACTTGGAACAATATTTCATTTGTTATAGAGTTGTTTAAGTTTTATCTTTCATGACTAAAATAAAATTAGTGCTCAAATAGATAAAGGTTGAAATGTTTCTAACTTGAGTTCCTCTATAAGTGGATAAAGACTGTGTTATTGAAGATTTTATTTTTTTAATTTTCTTTGTCACGTTGGGGTTGATTCTATCAAATTAGTGAATGGTATATTGGTAGGCATCCTGATTTATCTTGCTGAAGTTAGTTAAGGGTCCTTGATTTAACGGTAAGAAATTAAAATGTTCAACCATTTTCTAAGAATCTTGTTCTGTAAAAGTACAAGCAGATGGGGTCTACCAATGAGAGAATTGCTGGCTTAAGAACTTGAGAAAGTTGATAATACTTCTTAAGTTTTGGGAATGTAGGGAGAGAGATCTGAATAACAGAACAAGTTGTAGCAGGACTGAAATATTGTCATCAAAGATTATCAGAAGTTTTAGTTCTACCGTAGAGATCTATTTCTAACAATGTGCTAAGAGATGCTATTTTAAACAAGGCAGAAACAAATTGAAAATACAATGAGTTAATTAGGAAGATTTCATTGAAAATGCTAATTTGGTATCGCGTACTTTGTAGCTATAAATGAATTTTTTTGGAGTTATTAGCTGTTTGCCTATTGGTAACTTGATTTGATTAATATAATTTGGTTCTTTGATTAATAATCATATTCGCTGGACTAAATATTTCTTATTTTCAATTTTCATTCGATGCATAGTATTGTTGGGCCAATATGTTGATTTAATACAAACGAAACAAATTCAGGTTACAAATAGATAATGTGTTAGTTTTATCTGTTTATTTGCAGACTTGCTGTACTATTATGGCATCTGGGAATCCATTTTTTGATGATTTGCGGAACAAACCTGAGGTTATTGATCCTCCTCAAGGTGAAGACCTTATGGACATAAATGAATCTTCTGCGAATGATTCCACTCAAACACCAATAAAGCCTAATTTGACTGTGTCTAGTAGTGTACGTGAGCTCTTGGAATGTCCTGTGTGCTTAAACGCAATGTACCCTCCTATTCATCAGGTTTGTTTACATGTCATTTTGATGATTTGTTAGTCTTGGATTTGGTTAATGTTCATGCAAATATAATTTTGGTGTCCGTAGGAATGTGGGATCATTTGTGAATCTCTATAAAACATTTTAATCTCTGCAGCTATCTAATGATTTTATTTATTTATTTTATTTTATTTTATTTTATTTATTTTTTTTCTAAAAGAAAAACCCATGTGTGATTGACTGATTTCTATTGTAAAGTTGTGGTTGGGTTTTTGAAATTGATTTGCAAGTTGCTGGCTGGTGTGGGTTTAATTTTTATACTTTTCCCATATATAAATAGATACCACCTCCAGTCTTACAATCTCATTTCTCTAATGAAGAGAAACGATAGATTTATTAGTGGATCAAAATTTTAGACATAAATAATTAAATATATAATCAATTGGTACTGTTGTTGTTGAATAACAGAACATGGATATAAGTGAGCTGCAGAGCTTCGTGCAAATGCGCTGCATCCTCACGAAGTCATGGTTCATGTTGCATGAAATGTCTAGTTATTTTCTAGAAGGGCTTTTGGTTCATGAAATAGGCTTTCAGAGGTGCTTTCATTTAAAACCTAGAAATCTATTACTTTATAGACTGATCAAATTCTGAATGGCATTCTGCAATTTGACTGGTTTTTGGACATAAATTTGTATTGCTATTGTAAGAAATGTTAGGAGAATGTACATGATGTAATTTTTTTTAATAGGAAACAATAATTGATTGCAAAGTTAAGAATATTACAAAAGATATCTATACAAAGAACATAGGAACACACGGCCCTAGTTGCTTGTATTCTTTCAATTGATGTTCTGTCTTGTTGCAGTGTTCAAATGGGCACACTATATGTTCTGGATGCAAGCCCAGGGTGCACAATCGCTGCCCCACTTGCAGGCATGAACTAGGCAACATCAGATGTCTTGCACTGGAGAAGGTGGCTGCATCTCTCGAGCTTCCTTGTAAATATCAGAGCTACGGGTGTATCGGCATATATCCATATTACAGCAAGCTAAAGCATGAATCCCAATGTGTCTTTAGACCCTATAACTGTCCCTATGCTGGATCGGAATGTACAGTAATGGGTGATATTCCATACCTGGTGACCCATCTGAAAGACGATCATAAGGTTGACATGCACAGTGGTAGTACTTTTAACCACCGCTATGTCAAAGCAAATCCACATGAAGTTGAGAACGCTACATGGATGTTGACGGTATTTTTTTTTTGCCACTGTTTTTGTATTTGATACACTAATATCTGAGTTTTCTCTATTTTAGATATTTTGTAAAACATTCTTAATGTACATGGCTGATTGTGTAATTTTCCGGTCTTGTAGGTCTTCAGTTGCTTTGGTCAATACTTCTGTTTGCATTTCGAAGCATTCCAGCTTGGTATGGCTCCTGTCTACATAGCATTCTTGCGGTTTATGGGAGACGATAATGAAGCTAAAAACTATAGCTACAGTCTTGAAGTGGGTGGTAATGGGAGGAAGATGATATGGCAAGGGGTGCCACGCAGCATACGGGACAGCCACAGAAAGGTTCGTGACAGCTTTGATGGTCTCATAATCCAACGTAGTATGGCTCTATTCTTCTCAGGAGGAGACCGGAAAGAATTGAAGCTTAGAGTGACCGGTAGAATCTGGAAAGAACAGTGACTGGGTAGATTGGTTTCTCTTATTAGTCTTAGTGAGTCTTCTGGTCATGTATTTTTTTGATTTTGAGGAGGCAAACTCTCTTTGCTTGTTCAAGTTGTTTGAATACATGAGTGAGAAGACATAACTTAACTCTCTCTGCCTACAATTCTATAATATTTATCTAATATTATTTTTATCTCTTGCATTGCTTGCTCACTGTCAATATCTTCTCATTTATTCAAGAAATAATCTAACAATAATTTAATGGTCAAGAGTGAGATTTCAACAAGTGTAAAAAAAAAAAGGTTGAACATGAAAAGGGAACGATTTTTCAATTGCTGTTTAAACAAGTTTTATTATACTTCTCAGAGTTTCATGACACATGAACAAACTCATGAACCTGGGTGATTCCAATGATATTCTGGTAAGTTACATAGAGTTGTCCCTCCGATTTCATTGTAGGAGATCAAGGCAGAGTCCCAAGGCTATGGAGAGATGTAGATCGATCGCCCTCCTTTAGATAGAGGGTCTCTATATATATTTTGATTTCGTTCCTGTTAACTTTCCTTAGAAGCTTGTTTGAAGCAAAGGCAAATACAGACTTCATGGCATATGTTGAAAACTATGTTTTGAAAATAAAAATGGTAAAAACGTATTTGGTAGATTAATTGAAAATGTCAACAAAATAAAATGTAATATTAATTATTTTTACATTTTAAGTTTATAACCTATTATTATTCAACACTAAACCCATAATTTAGAAATATATTAATTTTATTAAATATAAATAATAGTAAGGAATTTAAAAAAAATATCATTAATAAATTTTGAGAAGAATCCATAATTTAGAAATAGTATTAATTTGATTAAATATAAATAATAATAATAATATATTTTTTTAAATATCATTAATAAATTTTATGAAGAAGAAGAGAGAAAAGGAAGAAAACAAAAGCGTCATTTTAAAAAACAAAACGAAAAATAAGGAAAACATGATTTTATGTGTTTTTCATTTTCTTACACTAGCTTTGTTTTCCGTGTGTATATATATATATTTGAAAACAAAATAAAAAACTACCAACAGAGCTGAAATCCTATTATCGGACGGCCCCTAGGATTCCTCAGGCCTCAGCCCACTAATCTATTCAAAGTGGGTCCAATAGCCCTAAGCCATCTTTAAGCCCGTTGTCATACATCTGACAACGTTGACCAATTTATCCAAAAAATGGAGAAAATCTTGTATGGAACTACCACAGTAGCAGTTGAACAAAAAGCAACAGCAATAGTTCAATTGAAATAGCAAGTGAATAATACTAACGGGAGCATCACACATAAATGAGGCGAAGTTGGAAGAAGATGATCATGATCAAAATGCCGTGGTGACAATAATGACAGCGATGTTAAGGATTATATTGACAAGAAATATGAGGATCCCATTAGCAATACTTGTATATTTTAACGTGCAGAGTTTCCAAAAATCTTCAAAGCTGAATCCATTGATCATTATATCGAATAACTGACAAACAAAGAAGCACGAATACTCCATTTGGTAGAGGTAACTCGTATCGAACTTGTATCTAGTTCGGATACTCTCCGGATACTCCAGGATACGTATCCGATACGTCAAACGGCGTATCCTTGACTTTTTCACAAGTTTGACTGGCGGATACTTGACGGATACTTGGAGGATACTTGACGGATACTTGGAGGATACTTAGGGGATACTTGGAGGATACTTGGAGGATACATTTGGGCAATATTATAATTATTTTAGTATAAAACGGGGTCAAATTATAATTTCAAAATATTAGGGGTCAAAATGAATTTGTAAGGAAATTTTGTCTTTGATTCCATTGACATGGAGAATGTCGGGATATTTGAGATTGTAAACCTTTCTCTTGATGAACCAGAGTTAGATGTCGAATTATTTAGATCCTCTAACAATGTGAATGATGACAATGAAGTTAATTAGGAATTTAAAATATGTTTTATGAGTTTTTTTTTAATGTATTATTTGGATTTTATAATATGTTATGGTTTATGTGACGTATGGTTTATTTGGATTTTGTAATATGTTCGACTTATGTAACATGTTTTATTTGGATCCTGTAATATGTTACATTGTTATGACTTATGTAGTTATGTTATCAGTCTTTTTATTGTCAATTCGTCCTGACAATAAATATATCATGACGAAGAATGTGGACCATAGATTATGAAGAAGTTTTGACAAGTGCATACACTTTGAGTCAAAATATGTAAATCTAGTGATCCACATTATTCGTTCTGATAAATTTATTGTCAGGACAAACTGATAATAGAAAATCTAGTTATGTTATGATTTTGAATGAATTATCAAATATGTTTTTAAATATATATTTTTTAAATATAAATATATATTATTTTAATTGACGTATCCTGCCGTATCCGTATCCGTATCCGTATCCTAGTTTTTGAAGATTTACCGTATCCCTGTATCGTGCCGTATCCGTATCCCGTATCTGTATCCGTGCTACATAGCTGACAAATCTCCACACTGTTAAAGAATTATCTCTAACAAATTTGTGCCGTTTTGTCATTATAATAACCAAATTTGTGCTATTGGGTAGCATTCATATGGAAAAGGTTCGCAAAGGTAGGTCACTCAACAGGGAAAGGCTTCCATTTTGGAATGTTTATGTGTAATTTTTACTTTGTATGATCTGAACTAAGTTAAATGGTTAGGTGAGGTGTTTCTCAACTGTACATAACTTATAAATAAAATAACAAGTACATCAGATCTGGATTGGACGTCCCTGTCTCCCAGCTCATGGAGCTGGTTCCTCCATTCCAGTGGCTGACGGCCTCCAATGGAGGAGGCTGGCTAACCTCCTCTGCAAGCAGAGTAGGCCGGCCTTGAGAGAGCATACAACAAACTACTTTTACCATTTCATTCAAAATTGTTATTCTATTCCCTTTATCTTTGGTGCATTTTCATAACTAACAGCACAACATTGTTAGTCAGACAATTCTCACCTCTTCTCATCACATAAACATGTAGCAGCTTGGAGTGCAAAGTATGTAAGTATGATGTCAGCACCAGCCCGCCGGAGGCACATCAATGACTCCATCATTACCCTCTCCTCGTCAATCATGTTGAGAACCCCACCTGCCTTGATCATTGAATATTCCCCCAAACCTGGCATCACCAAAGAAGTGATTAAAACAAACTTGAACAAAAATGTAGCTGAAATTAAAGTAAAACATAAAGGAAAGTGTGGATGGACTATGGATGATAAATTAATAAAAGAAAAACAGTACTTTTTAAAGGAGATTGTCAAGTTCACAGCTTAAGAGTTTTAGGCTATGTTTGAGACTGCTTTGATTAAGAAATAATCTGTTTTTAACTTAACTTAAGGAATAATCGACTTACAAGATAAGTCAATAGGTGTTTGATAAATATTCTAGTGAGTCAACTCATTCATCACAATACTAATTTACTGAGTCAACTCGGCCTTCTCATTACAAATCTGCTGAGTCAACTCACCCACTCAAGAAGCCATTAATGGATTCTCTGCAACTCAAGCTCCAAATCCGCCACCGTTTCCCACTCCACCAGATTCTCCACCAAGGTCGCCGCCATCCGTCATCCCTAGCCGTCGACATCGTCTCCCTCGCTGTCGACATCGTCTCCCTCGCTGCCGACTTACAAGTTTTGAAATCGTGAGATTTGGTCACGGATTCATCGTGAAAATGGAGGAGGAACCTCATCCATCGCTGGAGTAGAACCAGCATCTCGGGCGCGACGAAATCGACGATCGACTTTGCTGGTGGTAGTTGGCCGACAGATTCGCGATTTCAATCACGAAACGGAGGATGCAGCTGGCCGTCGACTTCAACAACTTCAACGACTTCGACTTCCTCCGATGACTTCGACGTTGCCTGAGGTAGCCGTCCGTCCTCCGGCCTCCATCGTCGGTGGTGTCCACCACCAGCGAGCCACCACTTTACATTCTTAACAATCTTTATTTTTAGTTTTTTAGTTTTTTTAATATATTATTAATTCAAAAATTTATCACTATTAAATAAAAGGTATTATTGTCTTTATATTAAAATAGTAAGGGTATGATAAGAAGCCAACTTCTCCCAAAA
Source organism: Acer yangbiense (assembly GCA_008009225.1). Lineage (NCBI taxonomy): Eukaryota > Viridiplantae > Streptophyta > Magnoliopsida > Sapindales > Sapindaceae > Acer > Acer yangbiense. The sequence continues at coordinate 22,383,130 of CM017772.1, read as the reverse complement.
TCAGCTTCCAAAAGCTACCCCAACCAACTTCTTAAAAGTTGATTATTGGAGGAGTAAATTATGAAATAAGTTGATTATGAAGTATTTACCAAACACCTCGTGACAATGATAAAAGCATGGACATCATCCACCAATCGTATCCATTTTTATCACAGAAAAAAAAGCATATTTCCTTTTGCAATGGTTTTGGTCAAACAATTGACAAACAGAAAATATGCCACAAGCAACTCATAATAGCTTGAAGAATAAAATAAATACTACAAAATGGATCCAAACAAATAAACTTACACACACAGAAAGAGGATGGGAGGGATGCGAGATCAAACCCATTAAATCAAACAATATTTCTATAAATGCTAAAATCACTCTTCCAAGTTACTAGTAGAACCATGATGCTGCCTACTACATCTAATCATGTGTGATACCCCAGATACAGCATATAATCATGAATAAATTGACAAAACCAATGAGTAACTAATGAATTTCCAGTATTTTATGGATTATAAAGCATCTATTCAACAAATTCTCCCTCTCACTCTCCCTGGTCTTTTATACCATGCTCATTCTTGCTTGCTTGCTCTTATCATTATTTTCTTCCTTTGGTGATGTGATAAATTTATAAGTATTGTTTGTTCATAGTGACTTTGAGCTTATTGTCATTCAAAATCAATAACTTAAAATATTTACAGCATTCCGGCATTCCCTCTATTTCTTTAATATTCTATGATTTATAAACACAATTGCAGCATTTTTCTTGCTAAAGTATAATATTATTCTTTGCAATGGTAATACGGTATCACACTTATACTTGGTTTATTCATAAAATATGAGGCACGAATTTGAAAATGAAATATTAGGAGAAGATAGATAAATCATATATTTAAATTACTTCGCTGTATAGGACATGATAGAAACATGCTGAAAGCCTTCATCATCAAGAGCTGCTCAAATTGCTACTACACGACCATCCATCATATCACTAGGACTCACAACATCTGCTCCAGCTCGGTCCTATTAATATAGAGTAACACCAACATAATCAAGACCTAATCAGGTTAAAAAGTGCAGCGCACATACGACAAGTGAGAAACAGATATATGTTGGCTGAGGAACACTATACTTGAAACCTCTTTTCCGATATCAGTGACCTCTTATTCTTTTGTTTACTCAAAGCGGTTGAAAACAATTGGTAACAATTTGCTTACTCAAAGCGGTTGAAAACAATTGGTAAAACTTTGCTTACCTAAAGCAGTTGAAAACAATTGGTAAACATTTGCTTACCTGAGGAAGTTGGAATGCAGTTTTACTGCAACTTGAATAATATAGTAAACATTTGTTCAAGAACAAAATTTTAACAATCTGGTCTGAACTCTGAATGAATGGAGCATCACCACCCAAGGGGAGGTCAAAAAATCTTCAAAAACCTCAGGGGAGGTCACGTATATTTTCAGAAACTCCATCAAGATAATGAAAATTATATTGCAGAATATCTAACCAAATTACCTGGGCAACAGCTTGTTTACATAATTGATGCACTGTTTCATCATTCATTATGACTCCTACAGAATATCATGGATAGTATAGCATATGAGTACCTCAATGTTTGAAATCACATAAAACTACTATTTTAAGAAGAATTCTCACCTAATCAAGCAAACTTGAGGTTAATGGAGTTCGATAGTTAATTGGATAATAATTTTGAGAAAGCCTCTGTCACACTCTGATTTTAAAATATAATAGCAACAAAAATACAAACTTACCGTCTTCTCTGACAATACCATCGTGGCCATCAGAGGAATAAGGATCTAATGCAACATCAGTGTAGATAACCTAATAAAAGAAAAATTAGTCAAAGAGATTGTCTCTATCCCCTATATAAAAGAACCCTAACATGGAAACCTCATTACTCCAAAGGATAATACATATTGATTTAACTTACAAGATCAGGGTATTTGTCCTTGAGCAGGCGTATTGTGCAAGGCACTAAACCATTCTCATTGTAAGCTTCATCTCCTGCGGGAGACTAAGATGCAAAAAAAAAAAAAAAAAAACCTACATTACATAAAAACTCTATTTTACAAAAGAAAAACCTAGATGGAGAATAGAAACCTTCACAGCATCTGGAACTTTGGGGAAGAGCACGATGCTATTGACACCAACGTCCCGAGCTTTAGCTACCTGTATCAAAGAATGCTTAACTGAAAAACAATTCAGCAATTCTCTAAATAGATTCCACTTGAATATTGATTGAAAAACATTAAGTGCTCTTTAGCATTCTTCTAGACAACCCTTTTGCTGTTTCTCCATAATGAGGAAAAACAAAGTAATCTTATAATGATTCAGACAAAAAAAGTTGATTCAAGGTTTTTCTTTCTACTTGCAGATTAGCAACAGCTGAATCACCTCTTTCACGAGTCCATGCCTCCATCCAAGTCTGTAACATCCAGGCATAGCTCCAATAGGTGTGTCTTCTTCACCTGTAAATTTCACAACAATTATCACGCAATGTTAATAAAATCTTGTGGTCACACACACACACACACACAAGGAGCAATCTTCTGGGAATTTCGACTAGAAAAGCAAACAAACTACACAAACACAATAAAATCTGTAGTAATACCAACCGACCTTCATGAATAAATAACGGGTAAACAAAATTTGCCGGCGAAAGATGTGTTTCTTGGAATGATTCCCTCAATGCAGGGGACCTCCTATTACGACGAGGACGCCTAGTAAGTGGCTGACACAAAGCAACATCAATCAGCAAAACTGTTTGGTCCTTGACATAATCCAGTTCAACATAAACTAATAACAACTATATTTTAACAAAACACTTCAATTTATCACCATGAATTTGGCATTTCATCAAACACCACCCCATATTTACATAATTTTCATACCGATATGTTGAAATCGGAGGACAAATATTTGATATATTTTGTGATATTTACTTAATTTCTCCTATATCTAACCGATATCGACATTTCCACTTAAATTTCCAAAAATTTGAGCAAAAACAGATCAGACACTCACAAGAGCAGGAACGAGCGGCGTTCCAGCTGGAGCTGCCGGTTTCGGTGGCACGGGAGGCGCTTCTGGAATTTTGCCAGCAACAACAGCCGCCTCGCACTCCGCATCACTCAATCCCAATTTCTTCACAGTTTCGCTTGCTTTAACAACAAAAACGCCCTGCGAATTGACTGTCGTCGTCGTCAAACGACGACAATTGAACCTTGAAGAATTCACTGATGCTGTTGATGGCTTAAGGCCAACATAGTTCTGGCAAGTTAACGGCACAGGCTTCACTGATGGAGTTGCTGCTGTACACGGCGGCGCGTGAAATATCGTTGACGCCATTGATTCAGCTTAGATTCTGTAACCATTCATTGAATCATTCAGACATTCATAAAAAAATTTACCTTTTTAGAGATGTAAAAACGTTTTGGGTGAGACGATCTCAAAGAGAGATGCCAATAAGAAAACGACAACTGGTATGAAGTAATATATGATTGGTTGAAGCTATGTTTTCTTGGTGAGCTCGGTGCACTCGATAGCTTCTGAAGAGGCTTATTCGGAGGGGAATTTCGAAGGTAGCCAATAGGAAGAGAGATTGCCCGTCGATGCGGAAATAGGATATCTAACAAAGGGAGAATTACAAAAACATCCTTGAATTTGACTTATTTTATAAACTAACTATCTAAATGAAAATCCCTTTTATTGTATACCAAAAATACTTCACATTTTCAAAATTTAATTTAAAAATCATTGAACTGTATTTAGAGAGTTTTCATATGAATTCAAAATTAGAAAAATAATAATGTTCGATAGACTTTCATTTCATTCATCCTAATTTATTGATATATTTGGTTACATATTTATAATTTGATTAATTAAGATAAGATAAACGTACATTATTGTTTCATCCAAATTCATAGACTCCTATGAAAAGAATTGAAATTGTTTTGGTTTCGGATCGGCTACTCCAACCCAGACTGGATGGATCCACAAGTTTGATAGAAAAAATGGCAATTACCAAATAAGCGCTTAATCTTTTACTTAATTTCAACTGGTTTGTGACTCTTATAAAAATGAAAAAATTAATCCATGATTTTTCAAAATTATACAATTTTTATTCTCCAACTGAATTCCAGTTAGTCAACTCATGGGGGCGATCGTCATTCATCTCTCTCCATTGTGGGAGGAGGTGATTCCTACTCCTAGCATATGGAGTAGATGGCTAAAGGCCACCTCCACCGGTGGAAGATGTGGTCTCGTTTTTTTTTTAATTTTAATTTTTTTTTTTAATTTAGCAATTATTTATTTTTTATTTAATGTTTAAAGAGTATTTTTTTTTTTTGGGTTAATATTAAAACCTCCCCTCACCTTTGAACTATTATTAGATGTATAATTACAAATGCTTTTATTTTAGAAACCTCCCCTATGAACTAACACATTTAATATTCCGTTTGTATTGACTGAGTTTGACTATAAAAAAGTCTAAAATATCTATATTTAAACTTCAGTCGTATGAATTGATCATTATACCCTCATACTTTTACCAAATAAATTAATAAAATGATACAAAAAGCGGGAATGCTAACTTGCAAAGGAGAAGTTATTTTGTGGACAATTTTATCCCTAAAAATAACAAAATTATAAATGAACCAAAAACATTGAAAATGAGTATTTGCTTGGATTTATATATATAAAGACAAATAAATACATATTCTGGTTTATTTTCAATGTTTTTGGTTCATTTGTAATTTTGTTACTTTTAGGGTAAAATTGTCCACAAAATAATTTTTGCTTTGCAAGTTAACATTCCCACCTTTTGTATCATTTTATTAATTTATTTAGTAAAAGTATAAGAGTATAATGATCAATTCATACAAGCATCTGTAACTATACATCCAATAATAGTTTAAAGGTGATGAGAGGTTTTTAATATTAACCCTTTATTTTAATACTGTCACATTCAAACTAACCATCAAATTAACAGAGGTTAAGCAAAAACATTTTTGTTTTTGTTTTTTCTTTTTTTTTGTTAAGTTTAGGGACTAAATTGGTATCCGCTTAAAAAGTAAAGGACTAATTGGCAGTGTTCGAAAATTCAGAAAATTCGGTTGATTAATCATTGGAAATCCACTAGGCGGCCTTCTACCGTGCCGAAAAGTTGAAAACCGACCTAATTAGGCGGATGGTGATTAGTCAGCGCTATTCATCGATATTTAAAAATAAAAAATTAAAGATGGAGATGTGAAAAAGGAAGTAGATTTGATCTTGATCTTGCTGGAGCTTGTCGTCAAAACCTAGAGCAGTGTGATTGAGAAGAAGATGAACTGAGCATCAATGAAAAAGAAGAAGACCAAGATGAGTTGCAGAGAAAACAAAAGAAATGAAAAGGATGGAGTTTGAAAAGAGAGATGGAGAGAGTGTGTGTGTTGAAATGCGGAAGCGTAATCGAGAAGAAGATAAGTGATTAAAAAAAAACAAAAAACAATAACAAAAACATAAAACCTGATGAGAGTAATGAGAAAATAAGAAGAAAAAAAAAAAATGGGGCATTGTGATGTGCCCGAAAGAAAAAAAAAAAAAAAAAAGTTGTTCGAGGTAGTCTAGGTACTAGTAGGGATGTGCATTTTCTATTTATTTTGGGTTTAAGTTCATTGTGAAATCAAACAAATATGTATCGATTTTGATATATTTCAACCCAACCCAAACAAATTTGATTTGCCAAACCGATTCAAACCCCCCCAAAAAAAAAGGCATATTGGTTTAGATAGATTTATAGGTTTAAATATGAACCCAAATTTTATTTTTATATTATTATAAAAAATTTATTTAATTATAAAAATATTAAACATAAGTACCATCACATCAAGTGCCAGTGATTTTATTATTTTAACTTTTATGCTCAAATTGTGCTGTTCATTTACCGATTGTTGAATTCTTCGTTTTTACTTGAATTCTTTCCATTTATCCGATCTGTGATCTAGATAATTAGACATGAATAAATATAATAGTCGAATTGACTCTTTGACATGAATATGTAGAACATAAATTGAATGTAGCAATATAATATAATAGACATGAATATGTAGAACATGCATTCTATGTAGCAATTTAATTTCAATCTCTTGCTCCGTTGCTCGTATTATACAAAATCTTCACTTACTATGCGAAAATTTCATTCACTACCCACTCTACATTTCACTTAGTAAATATATGGATTTGACTTTTATTAAATATATGGGTTGATTTGGGTTACATGAAATTTATTTTAAGCACCCAAATTGAACCAATCCTTGATCGGTTTGTCAAATGGCTAACTGATTTTTTATTTATTTATTATTATGTGTAACCGAATCAACCCATAAAGTTTGGATTGGGTTAGATGGGTTGGTTTGGTCAGACGGTTTTTTTACACACCTCTCGTGCTAGCCCCTGATCTGCCGTACGATTAGTGCCTATCGCCTACTAGAACACTGTATAATTGGGTCACTTTTACAAAAAAAAAAATGCATGAAAAAGTCTTTGACTTATTTGGTAATTGTCCACAAACAATGTATACTCTTAAATATTTATAAAAAAGAAAAAAGGAAAAAGGAAAAGAAAAAAGCATACGTTTGTGAATTAAGTTGATGAATATTGGGAAATTGTATCTGGTTTCAGGCAACCTGAACTATAGGCCTATAGCCACGATAGCCATAGCCGATTTTGTTCCAAAATTACGGGAAAATACCATTGATTTGGGCTTTTTTTTTTTTTTTAATAAAAAAACAAATAGTAAGTATGAGATAATATAATATTTTTTCGATTATATTTCTCCAAAAAAGAAAATCTGCTAAAATAAATAAGTAATAAAAATTCACTGGAGAATGAACATATCATTACCAAAAGTTCATAAAGGCAGCAAGCTATGAATCACATTAACGATTGTTCTAAAACATAATATATTAAATACAACAAAGTTTTATTCTACCAAATATATTAAATACAATCAAAATTAAAACATAACAGCAATAATTGTTTTTTTTTTTTTTTTTTTTTTTTTGAAATATTACACTTTTACATAAATTGGGGTTTTTTGTGGAGGGGAAGAACTCGAATTCACAACCTCATAGTGTAGGTGCAGGGTCGGCCTTTACATCTCCGGGTCCAGGGCTAAAATATCTATTTTATTTTCATTGGGCCTAGTTTTAAAAAATAACTAGCTTTTGGGCCCTTTTAAGCTAAAATATAATAACAATTTTTGCTATTTTTTCATGGGCACATGGCGAATGCACCTCCTGCACTAGCCCAGGGCAGGCTCTATGTAGGTGTGAGTGGTTTTACCACCGTACCAACCTCATCTCATCGTAACAGCAATAATTGATGTTATATATAAATGTACACAACTAAAAAGAAAAGAAGAATGGCTGATGAGAAACATATTCAAGGATACAAGTGGCAACCTCAAATTGTTATTTATGAAAAAATCAATAAACTCTCAAATGGGTATTTTTTATAAGCTCTTTAGGCCAAAGCTGGATGGGCCTTGCTTCTTGCAAGAAAGTGTTTAAAATATTAAAAGCTCTTCTTATGAAATATTCTAACACTCCCAAAAATCACTTTTTGAACCCCAAAAGCTACTCTTTCAAGTTCCCCATGGAAAACTTTTAAAATAACCAAGAATTGTTAACATTGGAAGAATACATCATTTTAATTAGTTCCATTGAAAAAATTAGAATAAAAAGTGTAATATGCAATGAAATAAGCGTCTCGAAATTTTCGGGTCAAATTTCCCTTACTAACTCTATAAAAATTCATAATTTGTAAAACTTTTAAAATTACCTAGAATTTTTAAGCAGTTGCATGGAGAAAATTAGAATAAAAGCGCATTATGCAATGAAATAAGCGCTTCGTAATTTTCGGGTCAAATTTCCCTTACGTTACTATTAAAATGCATAATTTGGAAAACTTTGAAAATAAGTTAGAATTTTTTTACATTGGATGAACAAACAATTTAAAACAGTTCCATGGAAAAAATTAGAATAAAAGCACATTATGCAATGAAATAAGCGTCTCTATAAAAATGCATAATTTGCAAAACTTTTAAAATTGCCTAGAATTTTTAACATTGGAAGAATACATCATTTTAAGCAGTTCCAATCTAAAAAATTAGAATTAAAGTGCATTATACAATGAAATATGTGCCTTGTAATATTTTGGTCAAATTTTCCTTACTAACCTCTATAAAAATCCTTAATTTGCAAAACTTTTAAAATAACCTAGAATTTTTAACATTGGAAGAATACATCATTTCAAGCAGTTCCATGTAAAAAGTTAGAATAAAATCGCATTATGCAATGAAATAAGTGCCACATAATTTTTAGGTCAAATTTCCCTCGCTAACCTCTATAAAAATGTATAATTTGCAGAACTTTTAAAATTACCTAGAATTTTTAACATTGGAAGAATACATCATTTCAAGCAGATCCGTGGAAAAAATTAGAATAAAAGCGCATTATGCATTTATATAAGAGCCTCATAATTTTCGGGTTAAATTTCCCTTTCTAACCTCTATAAGAATGCATAATTTGCAAAACTTTTAAAATTACATAGAAATTTTAACATAAGAAGAATACCAAACAGACCCCTTTAGATTGTTTAGATTTTCCATAAGAAAAACTTATAATCTTAAAAGCTCTTTCTGCTAAATGCATATGACTTTTCAAATAGAGCTTAAATCGAGTGTTATACCATGTGAAATGTGAAGTTATAAGAATGCAATTGTATTTATTGTTGGGATTTATGCCATAAAGCTTGTAATTTGTAAATGTTATAAATTCGATAATAAAAGAAGTAGTTATTTCATTCAAATAAATTAATTTATACGTTTATATTATATATGCTAACATTTAAGATTGCTAGATGTAATCTCAAACTGAGTATATGAATGTCATATATAGAGGAATTCAGTTTGAGACATGCAATCTAAAGAGTCCGTAGAAAGCAAATAAAGCTGGGTACTTTATTTGTGATCAATCTACAGCTGCAGTTCATTCTGTATTGTACAGTGGTCTTATCCTAGACTACTCATATGGTTTTATGAGAATGGAGGCACCTTATATGATGTGATCATATAGGATTGGGCCACGATCTATATGAATCTGTCACTAAGATCTATTAGTTGAAAAGATTCATATATATAGACTAATGATGGCTATATATGGGTGATCTAAATCCTGAGTGTCTTACTGACTCTTTCAGATTAGATCGTGGTTTTTGATTTACCATAGGTGAGATCGGAATATCATTCTTGGTCAATATCTCCGTATCTTGGAATCACGGTTTGGCTTGTGGCTAGGAAGGTATGCACATAATAGTGGAATCCACTCCTTCTTACGAGAAGTAGATAAGTAGTTCCCTTAAGAGTTGATTCAGGGCTTGAACGATTAAGAGCGTTCTCCTTCTTTCGTAAAGGAATGAAAGATATAATCATTCAAGAGAATCAATTGTACTTAAAGGAAAAAATATAATTAGAGAGGTATAAGTATAACAGACTTTATGTAATAGCTATATCAATGGACACTGATAAATTGGTTGTGTAAAACATCTATAGTTACGAGAGTACAACCTTGGGTTTTTAGTGGAATAACTCCAAGGTTAATAATTGTGAAATATTAATTAAAGAGTTTGATTAATTTTTTCTAAGTATTATTGGAGCTCAAAACTATGGATTCATTAGGTCCCCTTGCTAGCCCTATACGATTGATAGTAACAAGACTCACGGAGAATTGGATGGTCCAATTAATTGTGTTACGAAAGTAACTTAAATATATTTTGGAAATTAATTAAATGATGTGATTATTTAATTAATATATTATTTAATTGTTGAATTAAATATTATTAAATAATATGATTATTTAATTGACATATTAATAAATTATTAATTGTCATATTAAGGTTTCAGTTTCTAACATTGACAAGAGCAATAAAATAATACAAGAGCAATAAAATAATAAGTGATTATTTTTATTTACTCTAAATATGTCAAAGGTTCAAACCTTAGTGAAGTAATAATTAAAAAGGATTTGAAATCCTATTTTAACTTGGATTACTAAACCCTAGGTTCCTAGTATATAAGATATACTTATCAGGAAAAAGAGGCTATTCGGAACCCTACGGAGAACTGAGGAGTGCGACAATAAGAGAGGAAAAGAAAAAAGAAATATTTTTTTCTCTCATTAGGGTTGGCCGAATTCAACAAAGGAAGCAAGGAGTTGTCTTCCAGTTCTCTCAAGCGTCCATTCAACTGCTCCCGGAATTCGTGACGTGCCCACACACACAGTTGCTAGATTGCGGGACATAGCTCAGAAGGCTTAGCGATAAAGGATTGAAAAGAAAACAAAGGAGTGTTCTTCAAAGGTATGAAAACAAATCTCTTCCTCATATTCGTGTATATACAAAAGGTCCCAATAAGACGATAAATTTTTTGAAACCAACCCAATAAGATGATAAAATTTTTGAAACCAATCTTTCTTAAATCTATTAATTTTTAACCTATTTTCCGTTGCGCAACTTACATTTACGCACTTTACTTCTTTTACAAAGAAATGCAACTCTAAATTAGGTAGAGTGAGGGCCGGGAGAGTGAAAGTTATCCACACTGGTTGAGGATAGGTAGAGACGGAGGGATGGATATTATTTGAGCATAATCTCATCTCTATTGCCAGATCTAACTTTCCGTCACCCTGGCTCTCACTACTCGATTTCTCTATTTTCAAACGGAAATCGTTAGTTAAGAGCACACTTCGACACCACTGGAGAAATCAGAATACAAGCAACATGAGGATAACCTATGGTGGCAATTCCATTTATATTTTAAAAATTAAAAATTGGAGAAACCCCTAGAGAAAGATATTTAGAAAAAAAAAAAAAAAAAAAAAAAAAAAAAAAAAACCTCTAGAAAAGCCTTGAGACCAAAAAGGGCATTATATAACTTAAAAAGTTAACAATACATTGCACTTGAACAAGAAGCTATAGCTCCTCTAAGTTTTATAAGAAGCACGTGGAGAGCAATGTAATAAATTATGCATAACTACTAGACTCACAAAACCATATTTGTTAATAAAAATTGGAAAGGATTTTCTTAGGAGCATTTGGCCAAGTATGCATCCCAACCTTGAAGGCGGTATTCACGAGCTGTCTCTATAGGGTCTGCTGCCTTTACGATTCCACGACCCACAATTACGATATCACTACCCCTTTCATTGATGACTTGCAAAATCATTCGTCTCACAAGTTAATGAACGTGCTACAACACCGTTAATCAACAAGAATATATTGCAAGAATCCATTTTGAGTGCGTGAAAAATCTAAATTATTTAGCCAGTAGAGATCATCTTAATAGAAGAGTGCATTTTGATAAGAAAATTGATTCTCATAACATATATCTCAAGAGAGACCAACACATACAAGTGTAATGAGGGGACTTATGCAAAAAGTAAACACAAGCACTTCAAAAACACATTGGTATCATGATCATCTACTTGCCCTGTGTTTCCTTTATCATAGTCACTCATAATTTATGACGGTGGACAGACTAAGATGGTGAATCAATCATTGGGGAATCTTCTTCGCAGTTTGGTGGGTGAACAAATGAAGTCCTGTGATCAAAAGCTTGGTCAAGTTGAATTTGCTCACAACCATGCCATCAATCGTAGCACCAAGTTCAGTCTGTTTGAAGTCTTGTATGGTTTTCTCCCTCGTTGCCCACTTGACTTAGCTTCTCTACCGAGCAACGCGAAGGTACTTCACAAAGTTGAGGATTTTGTTACTCAGTTGCAGGACATCCATGAACGGACTCGCCAAAACTTGCTAGAGGCCACCGCTAAATATAAGCGAGTTGTGGATCAAAAGCGATGCCTAGTCGACTTCGATGTTGGCAACTTTGTTTGGGCCGTACTTACCAAGGACTGCTTTCTGATGGGTGAATACAACAAACTATTAGCATGCAAGATTGGGCCTGTCGAGGTTATTGAAAAGATAATGCCTATCGACTGAAGCTGCCCAGCCATATTTGCAATACGATTTGTTTAATGTGAAGCACCTCATTCCTTATCATGGGGATTTGTTGGCTGAGGATGATGAACTATCAAATTTGAGGTTGAATTCTCTTCCGCATGGAGAGGATGATGCGGATCGGGTGGCAAATTCGTATTTGGATCGCGTGGAGCACCCAAAATGGGGCTAAACTTCATGGGCCTCTAAATATGGCAAATGGGCTTAGAATCTCTATAATAATATGTTTTCGTAAAGCCCCAACTTAGCCCTACACATGTTATGGAGACCTTTGTCTCCCGTTGCGGGTTGCAGCAGACCCAAATTTGGCCATTTAGTTAATTGTTTGGAAACTTTAAGTTTTGTCCACGACAAGGCGGCTTCTTTCCCTTTTCGTTTAGGACTTTTTTTTTTTAGTTTTTGATTTGGGATTCTTTTCCCGATTTGGTTTAGTCTTTTTAGGGATCTTTCCTGTTTAGGAATTTAGGAGATATCGAAGCCTAAAGGGTTCGGGTTGCTTTTGTTATTTAACTAGCTTGTATACAGGTTTTTGATTCAGTTTTTTGATGAATAAAAAACTAGTTTGAGTTTTCTCTTTGTTATCTATTTTTTTTCCTAGCATTCCGCGGAATCAACAGAAACGAAGGGGGGTGTATTCAACCCAGATTTCATTGGATTTTGATAGATTTGTTTTAAGTGATGGATTTTGGTGGAATTCACAAATCCCACAGATTTCATTAGATTTTGTCAGAATTGTGTAAAGAGTTCGTTGGAGTTCATTGGACTTCGTTAAGTAGAATTGGATGGATTTGGATGGATTTGTAAGGATTTGTCTTAAATAATAATAATAATAATAATAGTCAAAATTTTTTTTATCAAACCAAACCTTTCTTCTCATACCCAGGTCAAATTTTGTTCCCTTCCTTGCTCGAGTGAAGCATTTCTCTTCTATCTCCCTAATCTCTTCTTCTCACAACCAAACTCAGATCAAAACCCACCGTCAACTGTCCACCACCACCATCTTCATCAGTTTTTTCTCTCTCTAAATGCAGATGAGAAGATCGAACACTCTCTCGTGAATCACTCACCTTCATCAACATCCACCTTCAAGAAGATGACATCGGTCACCTTTAAGACCAATGAAAGGAACCATTTTAGATGGTGGTTTCTCTGGATCTACTATGAATCTATGCCAATTTTTGTTTGGAGTGTTTTGATTTGTGTGTTTATTTTTTTATTACTTTCAATTTTTTGATTTGGGTTCTGTTATTGAAACTATAAAATCAACAACAAACACGGGTTAGAGATGTTTCCAGAGAAAAAAAAAATTTGTTTCTAGATATCTTGTTTCCAAGTGGGAAATCTAAGAGAGATCTTGAAATGTAACAGTCCAAAAAAAAAAAAAAAGCAAGAGATTTTTGGAGATTTGGAAATCTCTTGCTATTTATTACCGGAGAGAGCTTTTGGGAAGCTAGTGAGAGAGAGAGAGAGAGAGAGAGAGAGAGGGAGTTATGAAATCTTCACAAATCTTTGGGTTGAGGCCAAGATTTGAGAATTCCATTTCTATTTATATTTTTCATTGCAAAATCCAATCAAATCCAACCAAATCCATCACATAACCAAATCCAACCAAATCCATTGGATTTCCAATACACCCAGATTTCATTGGATTTGTTTGAAATCCTTGGATTTCGTTGGATTTCAAACAAATCCAATGAAATCTGAGTTGAATACACCCTGATTTCTAAATTCCAACAAAATCCAATCAAATCCAACAAAGTCTGAGTTGAATACACCCCTCTAAGAACACTTTTTGTTTGTTAGCATGTGATTCACGTATCCGTCTACATCAATATATATATATTTCATTAATAATAATTGTGTGGTTGTTCAGTAGATCCGTCTATATGAATTGGTCTTCAATAATATTCAAAAAGCATCCAGAACCTATGATAAAAAATCATAACACGTATCCGTCACTAAAACAATTACAAGCATCAGAACAAAAATTAATTTGATTCTCCAAACGAACATAATCTCTATCAACAATGGCCCTAGTCCGTGTGTGACATTGATTGGTATTGGGAGAAGAGATAGAATCATCTCCTGGTTGTTGTGTGCTAAACAATAAAAATAATATTAATAATATTATTTATTAATTATAATTTTTTTTTTTGAAAAAGCTAACCAACCCTCTCTATCTTCCGCCCATGGAGAAAATCTTCAGTGCATTGGGTGCATGAGCTGAGGGTTGCACATGGGCACTCAGATGGTGACACCTCGATATGTGTCAGCTTTTTTGTTTGGTTTTTATATTTTTTCATCATTATTTTAGAGTGGTGCTAATGGCACACCCCCTACTGATCTATTTATACCCAACTTGTTTAAATTTTGATTTAATTAAATAAAGTTAAATGTTTTTATTAATTTAATTTATTTATTTCCAAAACTACTCTTTTACTTATTTTTCAAACTTAATAAACCTCATCTCTAATATCTAGAGGTGGCACGGTTCCGGTTCCGGTTCCATAGGAACCGGCGGTTTGGAACCTTTTTTTTATATTTATTTATTTTTTAATAACAAACAAAAAAAAAAAACTTCTAAGTTCTAACTTGTAACTTATAAGTTGTAGATTGTAATTGAATAAAATAAAATATATAAATGACAAATTACAAAATAAAATTAAATAAAATTCATTGGGTTTATTGAATGTTGGAAGTTAGATCACCCGACCGAAAATAAAATAAAATAAACAAATGACAAATTACAAAATTAAATTAAAATAAAACTAAACAAAATGACAAATTACAATTTACATTTCATTGGGTATTTGGAAATTGAGTCACCCAAATTTCAAAAATAACATAAAATAAATAAATGACAAATTACAAAATTAAATTAAAATAAAACTAAAAAAAAAAATGTAAAGTTATTAGCCTTGCACTTAATTTTTACCACAATTAAGTTGCCTACGTATCCTCTTGGGGGGAGGTTGTTTAGAGGAATCAAAGGCCACATAGTTCTCTTACCTTTTATTACAGGTTTGATGATGACGTGGACTAATTTTTATTACAGGTTTGCTATTCCGGCTCCACTGCTTCACCTTCAAGTTCGTCATCTTTGAAGAAATCGTATGTTGGTTCCTGATCGATTCTTGTTGTCTATATTCCGCCTTCGTCCAGCCATCTACACAAACCTGTATCTGTAGTGCTTTCAGAGTCAAGCACGAACGTTTTTCATCCAGGATATTCCCCCCGGCGCTGAACTCTTGTTCCACCGCCACTGTAGAAACTGGTGTTGAAAAAATATTTTTGGCTATCATAGCCATGATTGGATAGTACTTTGTAGCTTCTTTCCAATATTTTAAAATTTCAAATTCTTCTGTAAACTCACAAGAAGAAGCTAGATAAGATTCAAGCTCGGAATACGAACCGGAGCTTGATGAAGAACATCTTGGTTTCTTTGTTTTTTTTGATAACATACTATACCCTAAATTCAAAAATCCAGAGGAGGATGGTGGAGTTTGAGATGCAGTTTATGTTCGTGTAACATCTAAGTTCAGTGAGGATCCATAAAATGTAACATATTCATCATATAAACTATACAATAATTTCTTAACTCTATCACAACACGCATCAACATCATATTCAATATTTAAACCTTCTTTGCCATAATAACCTTTTAGATAATAAGACATATGTTGTAATTTACAACGTGGATCAAAAACCATAGCAATCAAATAAATATTTGGAAACTCCTTATAATAATTTAACCATTTTATCTTCATAGCACTAACGGCTTCCGCTATTGCTAGGTCAGATTCATAATAAAAAAATGCATCAGCAACATTAAGACTCTCAATAATAAATAAATGTGTTGTAGGAAAATAAATACTAGATAAATTGTTTGTAGCATTATTAACAAATTGAAAACATTGTAACAAGCATCCCAATGAGCTTCAAAAAGTTCAATGGTAGGAATATGAAATTGAATAAAAGAAACTAATAAATCTCTATACTCATAACTTTGAGTAAGCAATTTATAAGTAGAATTCCAACGTGTTGGAACATCACAAGGAAATTTAACGACACGTCTACCATTTTGTTTACAATATCTTGCCCATGCTTTTATTGTAGAAGAATGTTTCCATAAAAACATTAGGGCTTTTTTAATAGGTAGAATAAAATCTTGAAGAGTTTCTAATCCTTTTTGAACACATATATTTAAAACATGGCATGCACACATTTGATGAAAAAATGTACCACCAAGAAAGGGTTTGCATAAATCAATTAAAGATGGAATAGCAGCGGTATTGGCAAAAGCATTATCAAAACCAATTGCAAAAATTTTGTTTTCAATATTATACTCTGAAAAAATAATTCTAAGCTGTCTATAAATATTCTGAGCAGTGTGTGCATCATCAAAAACTCTAAATGCAAGAATTCTTTTTTGGATAGTCCATGCATTATCCATAAAATGGCAAGTGACACCCAAGTATGAATGCGATTGCTAATGGTTAGTCCATATGTCGGCACATACGGTAACACGACCATTATATTTTTCAAAATATTTTTCTAACTTTTTTTTCTCTCTCGAATAAATCTTTTCAAGTGTTTGTGTGAGCGTGGATCTAGGGACATGGCATGCAGCAGGGTTTAATGCTCGTCGACAATAGTTAACAAAACCAACCCTTTCACCAAAACTGAATGATAAGTGTTCTACTGCTACCATCCTAGCTAATTCTTCTCTATTTTGTTCATTAGTATAACGAAATAATTGTTGGTTAGGAGTAGCATACCTGAGAATTTGTGATTGTGACCTCGTTCTGATCTCTGCTTCTGGATGTTTGGTTTCAATATGCTTCCGATAAGTGCCATATCCTCCGAATTTGTTCCACTTATATACTTTGGTGCAGTAATTGCAAGCCGCTACATAGCTTCCATCTTTTTTCCTAACTTTCTTCATATGTTTGACGAAGAGATCAGATTTGTTCTGCTTCTGTATCAGATCTTCCTCCTCTTGTAGTTCCACTTCCGGTGGATCAAAATCAAAATCCGAAGGTGTATCAATATCAAGCATATTTTCTGACTGGCTTGTCAAATTGGGGGTGGTGTCATTGGGATCGGGTTCAGAAATTGTTAGAGGGGGAGTAGGACAGTTTAGGCCTAGGTCTTCAGCATAGGCCCGACGTTGCAGATATTCGTGATAGGTGGAGTCGTTATGACCGAGATTATCGATCATTCTACCCTTACCTTTCATCGAAATCGAACGCCTAGGACCGTCACGGCCGTGACCCCTTCCATTTCCACTTCCACTTGCCATTTAAAAATAAATTTGGGAGAGAATTGGAAACTTAGAACTTAGAAGAATAATAGTATTAGACTATTAGTAGGTACTATGTAGTAAAGTAGTAAACTAGTAATTGCAAATAAATGAAAATGAAATTGGAAACTATGTAATTGACTAATTGGAAATTAAATAAATTGGAAATAAGATAAATTACAAATAAAATAAATTGGAAATAAAATTAATTGAAAATAAAATATATTGGAAATAAAATAAATTGGAGATAAAATAAATTGCAAATAAAATAAATTGGAGATAAA
Source organism: Acer yangbiense (assembly GCA_008009225.1). NCBI lineage: Eukaryota > Viridiplantae > Streptophyta > Magnoliopsida > Sapindales > Sapindaceae > Acer > Acer yangbiense. The sequence goes on along the minus strand of CM017772.1, from coordinate 22,365,478 downwards.
ATAAATTGCAAATAAAATTAATTTCAAATAAAACAATTACAAAATGAAATAAATATTAAAAACCTTGGAAACTTGGAGAGTTGGAGATTGAGAGATTTGAGAGTGTTGGAGAGAAATTAGAATTAGAGAATTGAGAGAATTGAGAAGAAATTGGTGTGAGGAAAAATTAGAGGGGGGGGGGGGGGGGGGGGGGGGGGGGGGGTGTGGTTATTTATAGAAAAGAAAAAAGAAAAAAGAAAAGAAAAAAAAAGGGGTAGCCATTGGAGGCCCAACGGCCTGTTGACGTCAGCAGATCGTTGGGTCTAACGGTAGCCCAAAAAAAAAGAAAAATGAAAAATGAAAAAAATTGCGCGAACCGGCGGTTCGAACCGGAACCGGAACCGCCGGTTCCATTCCGGTTCAAACCACCCGGTTCCTCAAACCTTAGAACCGGAACCGGCCTCCTCCGGTTCAGGTTCCAGTTCCCCTACGGTTCCACGGTTCGAACCGGAACCTTGCTAGGTTTACTAATATCTCTATCTATCTCAGATCTCTTTATCTCTGGTCTCGTCTTTTTCTCACCTTCCATGAACGATTTTTTTTTTCTTCTTATTTCTTTTAAGTGTTTTTTTTTTTTTTTAACGTCAAGCTTTAAAGAAAAGACCAGGAAGTCACAAGACAATAAACAAGCAAATAGCCCCAAGAAAAGTGCAAAGAACAGAGCAATCCAAGACAAAACATACAGAGAAAAAAAAAACAAAATAGCCCACAAACAAAACGAAACAAGAAGCAAAGAGCAAGTATTTGTTTTGGTTATCATCATTTCACTTTCAGATTCTAAAAGAGTAATGAGATTAAATAATGGTCAATATCTCATCTGTCTAATGCACCCAAGTGTTTGATTTATTGTTTAAATAGGATCCAGTACAAGTATTTTTAGGGTTTAAGAGTTATGGAAAAAAAAAATTCAAGAAAAAGATTAAAAGAACGTTTATTTTTTATTTTTTATTTTTTATTTTATTATTATTATAAAGGAATGTGGGGTTTTATTAGATTTACTTTATAGAATATTTTTTTTTATTAAATTGTATGTCTCTTTTAGTAATTTTGATAAAGGAAAAAAAAATAATACTAAATAATTTAAAAAGCGGGGCATAAATAGATCAGTAGAGGGTGTGCCAATAGCACCACTCATTATTTTATTCCTTTCTCTTTCATCCCATCAAATTTATTATTATTATTTTAATTGACACATGCCGAGGTGTCAACATCTGAGTGGTCGGGTGCAACACTCAGCTCATGCACCTGGTGCACTGAAGATTTTCTCCCACCCATGGCCCTAGTCTACAACATGATCAGTTCCATAATCTCTTAGCATTTAAAAATTATCTAAGGGCTAGTTTGGTATTGCATTTTAAAAGTTAAAATCAGTTTATTTTATAATTTTGACAAAAAATGATATTTGGTAAAACTTATAAAAGTGATTAAATGATAATCTGACAAGTTTTGGCAGTGATTTTGAAAAGTTGGTAGGGGTTACTTTTTGAAATTGATTATGGAATAATCTATTTCAGCATTTAATGAATATTTTAAAATATCATGATTATCATTACGAAATCAAGTTAAAATCATTTATATATCTTATTTCATCTCAAAATTAATTATTCAACTTAAATATTGATTTTATTTATAAAATCTTTTAAAAATAATTTTATTGTTCTTGTGGATTTTTTTTTCTAATTTAAATATTCTACTTAACTATTGATTTAATATATATATATATATATATATATATAATTAATATAATTAATAAAAAAAAAATGAAGTAGGGTTATAAAATCATGTAAATTTTAGTCATTATAACTGATCTCAGCACTTTTGTAATAAAATTACCAAACGTATGTATACTACTTTTGAGCTATACGGTAGTTTTAAAAATACAATTAACCAAACATCTGCTAATTAACTTCACAGTTGATTATTTATTCAGCATAGCTAAAAGTGATTATTATAAAAATTACAGCTATACCAAACTGGCCCTAAATCTCACGTATCAACTTATCTTTGAAGTTGATTATTTCTTAAAATAATTTATAAACAATTATTTTTTTAATCAAATTAAAACAATCCCAAACATACCATAAATCTCTCACAAGCATCAAGCACATGGTTAAAAATAGTAAAGAATATTGTAGTATTTGGTTAGGCTGTATCAGTAGTTCATCAGCCTTGCACTATCACTTTTCTCTTGACATTATACTTAAGAAATTAATAATCACACATAATCTAGAAATTAGAAGCAAGACGTGTTCAGTTTCTCTTTTTCTCTAGTGTCAGTCTAAATAATAAATTGAGACCAAAATAATTCTAGCACTCTTTAAACGGGTCCATTTGGGATTGACACCAGATTTATAATTTGAGTTTAAATGATATCAAAGTATGGTGATAGACAAATATACCCAATTTTTTAATATCTTTTTTTCTCTAATTTTTTTTTTTCAAAAACCTCCGACCTCCATCAATGGAGGTCGAAATCCAATGGAGGTCGAAAAGACCTCCATTAATTGGAGGTC